>CM066233.1:20631550-22061550 GCA_033675125.1 Athetis lepigone | reverse complement strand
GGACCTACGTTAAAAATCGCTACAACTCCAATTCTATACCTAGTACATTAAATTATAACAATGAATCGCTAATCACTGGAGATTCTATCTGTGAAGCTTTTTCTTCGTACTTCATGTCGACTTTCCTTAACTCCACTACCACTAGTACTCCCAATTTGCTTCCTTTTGTCCATTCAGAAAATAGAACTTCATCAGACATTTGTCACGTAGAGTAGAGGTCGATGTCCATGTTGTAACCGATTTAATTCGCAAGTTAGATCCCACAAAAGGAGCTGGCCCTGATAAAATCTCTTCTAAATTTCTATTTTGTTTTCCAAGTCTCTGACTCTTGGTGAGGTCCCTAAAGTGTGGAAATCTGCTTTTATTACACCTGTACATAAAAAGGGTCCAAAATCCAAGGTCACTAACTATAGACCCATATCTAAGCTATGCATTACAGCTAAAATATTTGAGAGGATTGTCTACAACCAGCTATATCCCGCTCTTGCTAGCTCGCTTAGCTACATCCAACACGGATTTTTAAGGGACGCTCTACCACTTCTAATTTGATCCTTTTTAATGATTTTATTACTGATGCTATGGACAATGGTAAGCAGGTCGATGTGGTTTACACGGACTATAGCAAGTAGTGTCCGACCGAAGCTTCGGCTTCGGGCACCTTCGGCCAAAAAAACCATCTTCGGAGAAACCTTCGGCTTCGGCCCAAAACCCGGCCGAAGCCGAAGGTTTAGCCGAAAGGTCTGAGCAACCGTCGAGATTGAACGAACTGTTACGAAAGACAGAGTGAGAGAGCGACGGACCGGTCGTGTTGACAAACTAACCTAAATTTAAGTTAAATGCATCTTTCTCTTTCCGTTTCTGATAGAAAAGGAAAAAAAAAACTCCTAATTTAAACCCTAAAAATCTGGCTCATATTCAATTTACTGTAAAATTAGATTTTGAGATGCTTTGCAATCAATAAATAGTTAGACAATTGAGCTGTTTACTTAGTGATATAAGGTGTTTTGCCATACAAAATCGATGGGAGAATATCGTTTTGAAAACTCATAAAAAGTACGTCAATTAATGGTAAAATACCGTATTGTAGCTTGTAGACAATATTGAACAAAATTAATTACTGAGAGATTACAAACCTTCGGCTTCGGCCAAAGGTTGTGGCGATTGCCGATTAATCGGCTTCGGCTTCGGCCAAAAATAGACCTTCGGTCGGACACTAACAGCAAGGCATTTGATCGGATCGACCAAGACACTCTGATAAAGAAACTAGGCTTCATGGGGATCCGTGGGGACCTCTTAAGATGGTTCTCTTCATATATTCATAACAGGTCACAGGCAGTGGCACTAAACAATTATATGTCTAGTTGGGTAAATGTGCCTAGTGGAGTGCCTCAGGGTTCGTTGCTCGGTCCTTTCTTATTCGTAGTGCTTACATTCTTCTAAATTGCTATGCTTTGCTAATGATATGAAAATCTTTGCCACCATTTCGACGCCCGATGATAGACTAGCATTTCAGGCTGATTTGCACCGGCTAGAGGAGTACTGTCAGGCTAATAAGCTTGATCTGAACCCATCTAAGTGTTCGGTGATAACTTACACTATAGTACGATTTTTAATTCGAGTCAGAAAAATGACATTTTCAGTGTTGCAGGTTTTTAGTCCCAAATAAATAATGATGTGGTACAATCGAGTTTTTACAATTAAATCTTAATCGAGAATACTTTTTTCATTCAATATCAAATTGCCTTTAATTATAAAAAAATATTACATGTAATTTACGGTAATTAAATAGAAAACATACACGGTAGGTAATTTAATCCATACTTATATTATAAATGGGAAAGTGTGTCTGTCTGTCTGTATGTTTGTCTTTCTTTCACGGCAAAACGGAGCGACGAATTGACGTGATTTTTTAAGTGGAGATACTTGAAGGGATGGAGAGTAATATAGGCTACTTTTTGTCACTTTCTAACGCGAGCGAAGCCGCGGGCAAAAGCTAGTATTACATAAAACACTGTTACATTATATGTTTTTGGTAAGGTCCATATTTCTAAAATTGTTTTATTTAAGACGGTATGTATTCAATATTTACAATAAAAAACGCTTTGGTACCTAATAAAACAAAGCATGACTAAATGTCTAAGGCCCTGCGCAGACGGCACACTTTTTGTGCGATCGAGTCTGCGGCGCACAAAAAGTCTGCATGGCACGCAAAAAGTCGGTCGCGGATTTTTCACAAACTCAACGCACACGACGCACATCTTCGATCATTTTGTCGGCAGAGCTGTAGGGACGTAGACGCTATGGAAATCGTGCAGAGATCGCGAAGTATTATTTTGTACATGAAGTACAGAAAAAGAAGAAGAAATAGAGACCTCTGGCGCCATGATAATAGATCGCGTGCGTTACGTCCACCCCTAGCAAATGCAGATTGCCGACTAAAGTGTGCGCCGTCTGCGTTAGCGCGCGTTGAAGCAAACGTTCAATTTTTTTCACACACTTTTTGTGCGGAGCGGCGCGCCGCGGCGCGGTGCGGTCTGCCCGAATTACACGGATTTTTTGTGCGCTGGACTTTTTTCGCGTCGTGTGCGTTACTGCATATAATAGGGTATTACACTGTATAAGAGAAATAATCTAAAAATATATTATTGAGGTAGCTTATGCAAAAAGCAGCCGAACAGTGTTAGTTTTAGTTCATAAAACTAGAAAATATTTTTTTAAATTCAATTCAAAGTTTTCAGTTTTTTTTATCTGTTCTTGAACACACCGAAATACAGACCATAGACAGTGACTGCTGTCGACTGTCAACAGTGTCAACTAGACGTCACTATTTGTTTTATTTATAACCTCCTAATACGATCTTTATTATAAAAATATACTTTTTCATGGAAGTTATTGTGAAAGATATTTTAGATGGCTAAAGCACATAGGTCCTTACATCAAAGTGATATTTACTAAAGTACAAACGGGTTTTTATGGTGTAATAGTTGGAATACTCTTCCCACAACTTTTAACTAAGTTTTTCTTAAATTTGAATCAGTTAACACTAGATTCACAATTATTCCGATGTTTTCACACTTGTGTTCTTGCATTCCGTGACACCAACGGTAAGTCGAACTGTAACTAATTTTTTAGATAAAAACAATAATAATGATGTAAAATATCACAGCGCATTTGTTTATTTACACGACGTGAGGACGTCATATCGCCAAAGCAAAACCACGCCCACGGCGTTTTCCGTTTTTGGCAATTTCCGCGCGAAACTTGAAAATACAATTTTTAAAAGCGTTTTTAGGGTACTTAGCGTTTAAATAAAAATTTAGGATTTTTTTTAGTGGTTTCTTAGTACTGTAGGAGTTATTTGAACAACTTTAAAAAAAAGAGTGTAATACCCTATTGCATAGGTTCTATTTTCACAGACTAAAAAGTGCGTCACGGATAGTCTGTCGTCTGCGCAGGGCCTTAGTCTATCGATTGTGGAACATCACTATTGTAGCGGGTCACCCTTTTTGGTATCAGTGACAGTTGCACTTGTCATTTTTCTGACTCGAATTAAAATCGTACTATAGAAAACGCGCAGTCATAGCTAATAGTTATACTCTGGCCGGTCAGATCTTGCCGAGATGCAACACTATTCGTGACTTGGGCGTCCATCAGGATAGTAAGTTAATTTTTGACGTACACATTGACGCAATTGTAAAAAAAGCCTCTAAACTGCTTGGGTTTATTATTCGTCTCTCTAAGTGCTTCACAGATACTAAAACTAAAAAAAAAAATTATATTGCACTTTTGTTAGAAGTCATCTAGAGTACGCGTCTCAGATATGGAACCCATGTTTTCATAAATACATAGACCGCATTGAAAACATCCAGAGACGTTTCGTCAAATATCTTTGTTTCCATCAAAAGATTCCATATCACTCAACAGATTATCTTAATCTCTGTAAGAAATATCATCTGTTACCACTGGTAGATCGTCGTAAAATTGCTGACTGTCTGTTTCTGCTCAAAATTCTCAACAACAATATTGATAGCTCTGACCTTTTATCAAAATTTTATTTTAATGTGCCAAACAAAACATTTCGTTTTAATCCACCCTTACGTGTTCCTCACACGTCTTTTTACTATTAATTACTTTCTTGTGCAAAAAACATAGCTATTTGAGTGCAAACAAGATTTTAGTGTATGGTGACTATACGTGAGGACTTGTTATTGGCTTTGTAGTAACTATTGTTTTCTTTCTGTATTGGTTTTATTAGCTGTAAGTCCTCCATGTAATAAATAAACAAATAAAAAAAATTAGAAAAAAAAAATGGTTGCCTGTAAAGTCGGTTTTACGGGCGAAGATTTTACGTGACAACGTCTTTTACCGATCATAGTTGAGTGGGAGAGAGACGCAAGGCATTCGGCGGGCCTCTCTCTCGTTCGGTGACTCATCGTAACGTTACCGAGCGTTACACTTTTTCATAAGTGACTCCCAGCCGCAACCTAATTTAAGACGTTGTCACGTCAAAATACATGTATTTACAATGGCAAGCTTAACCCAAAGTTGAGTCTCTTTTCTTTATATCTTCCGTACTAATATTATAAATGCGAAAGTAACTCTGTCTGTCTGTCTGTCTGTCTCTTCTTCACGCCTAAACCACTGAACCGATTTGAATAAAATTTAGTACAGATATAGTCTAGGACCAGAGAAAGGACATAGAATAGTTTTCATCCCGGAAATCCCCCGGGAACGGGAAATATTATTCCACGCGGACGGAGTCGCGGGCAAAAGCTAGTTTCTTTATAAATTTGTCTTCCTTTTGTATAAAGTATTCCTATTTTCTATTTATTTTATGATTAATCTATTTATCCAGTCTTCGACGTCACGACGCGCGACGTCGCAACGTGCCATGACGTCGTTGAAACCATTTGCGCATTCATTTATTGAATATTCATAGATGGTAGACAATTATATTGAGGTGAACCATTTAATAACCCTAGTCGAAGAGTGTCCCGTGTTATGGAACAAAACTTCAGAAGAATACAAAGATATAAGTAAGAAAACAACACGCATCGTGCATCGTGGCACGTTGCGGTCTATAGATAGGCGTCGCATACGTAAGTAATAAAATTGTTAGTAGCAATGATGTTATAAGTAAAAAAGTGTAGATATAATATAATAATAATAATATAAATATCCTGGGACATCTTACACACGGCTATCTGATCCCAAGCTAAGCAGAGCTTGTGTTATGGTAATCAGACAACTGATATACATACTTATATAATTTTTAAATACATACATATTATAGATAAATAACACCCAGACACAGAACAAACAATTATGCTCATCACACAAAGTTTGTCCTGGGTGGGAATCGAACCCACGACCTCCGGCTTAGCAGTCAGGGTCACTGACCACTAGACCAACAGGCCCGTCATAGATAGATCATATGCAGTCAAAAAGTGGCACATTAAGGCCCGTATTAATAGACGTCACTCAACTCCGAGACGCTCTCAAGTCTCTTGCTGTTCTTGTCATTCTAAAGGGAAAAAATAAGGACAGCAATAAACTTGAGAGCGTCTCAGAATTGAGTGACGTCTATTAATACGGGCCTAAATGTTTGCCAATTGACAAACATGATACTGAGTATCGCGTTGACATTTGACGTTTATCTCTTTTTACTCGCACTACTTCAATCATGTCATCCTATTTTGACGTGTAATGTATGTGTACGTTAGTGTGTGAATTTCGTTTGGGTAACCTATCTACACTTTTCTACTTATAACATCATTGGTTAGTAGCACTTCAGTACGTTGCACGAAGTGTCATTATGTGACTCACATCATTCTGCAGCTCGTAGTGTACGGGCGAGTCAGCGTCGCCGCTGGAGCCGTTCCTGTAAAGCGGCTCGTCACAGCTCGGCTCGCACTTCGTCTCTTGCTCTTCTGCAAAATTCAAAGTGTTTCTCTCAGGAAGATCGTTTACAGGTACTCCATATTGTCAAAAAGTCTGTCGGTAAGTCAGAAATTTAAAGCTTAGGCTGCTTGTTTCAAAGAGTAGGTTGGTCTCTTTAAAGAATGCAAGCATGAAACTCTATAGACACTCTTTTCAATCATAAAGTTTTACAATATATCTTGGTTACCATCTATCTTGTTGCTTCTATGTGTGAAAAATGAAAGTAAAGAGCAATTATAAATCAGGAAATAAAGAATTAAACTATGGCAGTTAAGAGATCACCAATTTGGCGTACTATACACACAGGTGTACGAAATTGATTTGTCTGTCAATTTTGGACTCTTGTCTTCATTTTTCCGAAGGTCGACCCAAAATTTTTTTAGAAACCCTTGTTATTACCCTGGTTATTGGTTATTTTGGGGATTTATTAAAAAAAGTACACATAATATACGCGCTAAGGAAAGCACGCAACTGGTACTATAACATGAACTAATAAAGGTAAGAAGACTTACCAGCATCAACAATACAGAAACTCAACACAGGATAGGGCAGCAAGAACTCCGATATGCTCTTACAATACGCCATGCTATCCTCAGGATCCCTCGCCATGTTCAGGACATACAGGCTCCTGGACTTGAAGTCTGACAGCAGCAGGTAGCTGGCGCTGGTGTCCAGCATAGCCTTGAGACCCAGGGTCACCTCCGTACCAACACTGGGAGTGAACGTGATGGTCTGCAGACACGTCCAGGACTTGCAAGACCAGATTTTGATGGTGGTGTTGTTCTCAGCGCCCGTTACCGCGAATTTCCAGAATTGGACGCTGTAAGGTTTTGAATATTAATATCGCACATATTCAACTTCAACTTTATATTTATTATGGTAATCTACCCAGTTTTTGGTGATTCCTGCCAATGTCCAGGTTGGAAAACATTATTGTTCATTTATTGTTGTGTACTCACTCGGCGTTGTAGTTCTTGTGGTTGTCGAGGAAGAACAGACAGCTGAGCGGCTTCCCGCCGTGCGGCTGCCACTTGTGCAGTAAGAGTATGTAGTTGTGTGTGTACTCACTCAGTGTTGTAGTTCTTGTGGTTGTCGAGGAAGAACAGACAGCTGAGCGGCTTCCCGCCGTGCGGCTGCCACTTGTGCAGTAAGAGTATGTAGTTGTGTGTGTACTCACTCAGTGTTGTAGTTCTTGTGGTTGTCGAGGAAGAACAGACAGCTGAGCGGCTTCCCGCCGTGCGGCTGCCACTTGTGCAGTAAGAGTATGTAGTTGTGTGTGTACTCACTCAGTGTTGTAGTTCTTGTGGTTGTCGAGGAAGAACAGACAGCTGAGCGGCTTCCCGCCGTGCGGCTGCCACTTGTGCAGTAAGAGTATGTAGTTGTGTGTGTACTCACTCAGTGTTGTAGTTCTTGTGGTTGTCGAGGAAGAACAGACAGCTGAGCGGCTTCCCGCCGTGCGGCTGCCACTTGTGCAGTAAGAGTATGTAGTTGTGTGTGTACTCACTCAGTGTTGTAGTTCTTGTGGTTGTCGAGGAAGAACAGACAGCTGAGCGGCTTCCCGCCGTGCGGCTGCCACTTGTGCAGTAAGAGTATGTAGTTGTGTGTGTACTCACTCAGTGTTGTAGTTCTTGTGGTTGTCGAGGAAGAACAGACAGCTGAGCGGCTTCCCGCCGTGCGGCTGCCACTTGTGCAGTAAGAGTATGTAGTTGTGTGTGTACTCACTCAGTGTTGTAGTTCTTGTGGTTGTCGAGGAAGAACAGACAGCTGAGCGGCTTCCCGCCGTGCGGCTGCCACTTGTGCAGTAAGAGTATGTAGTTGTGTGTGTACTCACTCAGTGTTGTAGTTCTTGTGGTTGTCGAGGAAGAACAGACAGCTGAGCGGCTTCCCGCCGTGCGGCTGCCACTTGTGCAGTAAGAGTATGTAGTTGTGTGTGTACTCACTCAGTGTTGTAGTTCTTGTGGTTGTCGAGGAAGAACAGACAGCTGAGCGGCTTCCCGCCGTGCGGCTGCCACTTGTGCAGTAAGAGTATGTAGTTGTGTGTGTACTCACTCAGTGTTGTAGTTCTTGTGGTTGTCGAGGAAGAACAGACAGCTGAGCGGCTTCCCGCCGTGCGGCTGCCACTTGTGCAGTAAGAGTATGTAGTTGTGTGTGTACTCACTCAGTGTTGTAGTTCTTGTGGTTGTCGAGGAAGAACAGACAGCTGAGCGGCTTCCCGCCGTGCGGCTGCCACTTGTGCAGTAAGAGTATGTAGTTGTGTGTGTACTCACTCAGTGTTGTAGTTCTTGTGGTTGTCGAAGAAGAACAGACAGCTGAGCGGCTTCCCGCCGTGCGGCTGCCACTTGTGCAGTAAGAGTATGTAGTTGTGTGTGTACTCACTCAGTGTTGTAGTTCTTGTGGTTGTCGAGGAAGAACAGACAGCTGAGCGGCTTCCCGCCGTGCGGCTGCCACTTGTGCAGTAAGAGTATGTAGTTGTGTGTGTACTCACTCAGTGTTGTAGTTCTTGTGGTTGTCGAGGAAGAACAGACAGCTGAGCGGCTTCCCGCCGTGCGGCTGCCACTTGTGCAGTAAGAGTATGTAGTTGTGTGTGTACTCACTCAGTGTTGTAGTTCTTGTGGTTGTCGAGGAAGAACAGACAGCTGAGCGGCTTCCCGCCGTGCGGCTGCCACTTGTGCAGTAAGAGTATGTAGTTGTGTGTGTACTCACTCAGTGTTGTAGTTCTTGTGGTTGTCGAGGAAGAACAGACAGCTGAGCGGCTTCCCGCCGTGCGGCTGCCACTTGTGCAGTAAGAGTATGTAGTTGTGTGTGTACTCACTCAGTGTTGTAGTTCTTGTGGTTGTCGAGGAAGAACAGACAGCTGAGCGGCTTCCCGCCGTGCGGCTGCCACTTGTGCAGTAAGAGTATGTAGTTGTGTGTGTACTCACTCAGTGTTGTAGTTCTTGTGGTTGTCGAGGAAGAACAGACAGCTGAGCGGCTTCCCGCCGTGCGGCTGCCACTTGTGCAGTAAGAGTATGTAGTTGTGTGTGTACTCACTCAGTGTTGTAGTTCTTGTGGTTGTCGAGGAAGAACAGACAGCTGAGCGGCTTCCCGCCGTGCGGCTGCCACTTGTGCAGTAAGAGTATGTAGTTGTGTGTGTACTCACTCAGTGTTGTAGTTCTTGTGGTTGTCGAGGAAGAACAGACAGCTGAGCGGCTTCCCGCCGTGCGGCTGCCACTTGTGCAGTAAGAGTATGTAGTTGTGTGTGTACTCACTCAGTGTTGTAGTTCTTGTGGTTGTCGAGGAAGAACAGACAGCTGAGCGGCTTCCCGCCGTGCGGCTGCCACTTGTGCAGTAAGAGTATGTAGTTGTGTGTGTACTCACTCAGTGTTGTAGTTCTTGTGGTTGTCGAGGAAGAACAGACAGCTGAGCGGCTTCCCGCCGTGCGGCTGCCACTTGTGCAGGCAGCGCGGGCTGCTGTCCGCGTGCATGTACACCTAGCGAACAACATACATATTACAATTACATAAGGTGCATTTTTGAGTGTAGAAAACCTTTTAGAAGGCAATAATATAAGTGATTCAAAAATACATCTTGTATAGTAGCCAGTTTTATTTAGCCGGTGTCTGGGGGAGTTTCGTAAGACCATTTTCGTGTAGATACAACTGTTATGTTAGTTGCGCTTACTGTATAAATGAAATCTGACGTACTAAATATTATATTATATTTTTGCTGATTAGGATTATATAGTGCAGAGTGTACAGTGGTGTTAAAAAATGATAATTCATTGTATTCATATTTAACTACACATTTATAAAAAAGAGCAAGTATGGAGATTTTTGTCCATCCTTCTGCATGCGTTCCCAGAGACATTTACTTGTTTTACTTATCCATACTAATACATACTAATATTATAAATGGGAAAGTGTGTCTGTCTGTCTTTCTTTCACGGCAACACGGAGCGACGGATTGACTTGATTTTTTAAGTGGAGATAGTTGAAGGGATGGAGAGTAACATAGGCTACGTTTTGTCTCTTTTTAACGCGAGCGAAGCCGCGGGCCAAAGCTAGTTTACTTGTAAAAGCGTCCTATTAAAGACCTAATGTAAATAAACACAGTAAGATCACCTGAAAGAACATGACGTATCCGTCGGCGGAGGCGGTGGCGAGCGCGGAGCCGTCGGGCGAGAAGGCGGCGTCCAAGATGGCCGCCACGTGCTCCGCCGCGCACAGCGCGCCCCCCGCGCCCGCCGCCCCCGCGCCCTCGCACACGCCCGACAGCGAGCGAGTGTTCCACATGCGCGCTGGAATGTTATGGGCCTGGTATAGCGGGTACTGTTGCTAACTATAAAATTATCATTTATTTATTGCACACTCGAACTACAGTTCGAGGGTGCAATTGATGCACCCTCGAACTGTATTTATTTTTGTTGATATGTAAATATCTCGGGCTGCAATTGATGCCTACACCCGAGCTAACTACTCTGCTTTACATCTCGATTGTGAGGTAAGTAGAAAAAAACCAGCTAAATCCCAAAAAAAAACAATATTTAAAGTAAAAGTTTTCTATTCCCGCCTTTTTTCATCTTTGATTTTAATTTTTTTTTTCAAGAACGAAATTGAGCTTCGCCGTTCGATATTTAAAATTGATGACTATTATACTCATACGAAGACAAGGCTGAATAGCGAAGCGACCTCTTTTGTCATTGGGCTGAATGCATGATGTCTATTGCCAGTATGATGGTTAGATGTACGCGAACTTTTTAAAAGCGTGAAGAGATTTTTTTTTTAATTACCTACCGTCCTAGGGCTTTTCTAGCTACATTATTACCCTAGAGCGCTAATTTGTTACCTACAAGCCTCATTTGGGGTAATAAGAACCTACTTACCGAATATGAGAGATGTAAAAAACCTTTTTTACTGTCCATTCAACTGATTTTGAGTTTTATTACGTTGGCGGAATGACAAATGACGGCTGCAGTAAATAGTTGGTTTGTAAGCGACTTTTTTGCTACCAATGCCACCCTTAAGTCTACGGAATAGAAGTTAAAATCGGTTGAACCAACCGTAAAAAATGTTGTTTCAAGTGTCTAATCTTAACGCGAATGGAGTTTAGTGCAGTCGTCGGCCTGCGGCTCACGAGCCACATGCGGCTCTTTGGATGTGAAGCTAACGGCTCTTTAGTACCATTCGAAGTAGTAGAATTGTAAGGCAAGAAAAAATATGTGGCTATTACAAAAAAAATTATTAATAATTAATATTTTTGGCCTAGTGGTTAAGGCCTTACAAACATGAATAAAAAGCGAGAGTTTACGCCGTGGTAAGTGCATTCTAGTCGCTTTCTCAACGCTCAAACTCGAAAACAGTCAATTTTACAGAAAAATGCAAGAGGCATTTTTTAAAGATAATTTCACGACACACTATTTCATTGGGATTTTTCGTTGGGATGTCTAAAATTACTAGATTAAAAAGGCCTTTGTCCTGCAGTGGTACAGTAATAGGCTGATATTAAAATTATTATGAATGGTTAGTTACCAATATTATCGTGGGTGGTAAGCAGCAGTCTCGCGACGTCATCGTCTGCGGCGTCGTCGTCGTCGTCCGGTATGTAGGGGCACCACACCACGCGGTGCGAGCCGCCCGCCACGCCGCACTCCTCGCGCACCTCCGCCAGCAACGTGCATCTGTTACACGTTACGTGATACACTTGGCGCATTTAGATAAATATTTGCGTTTAATGCAGCGCAATTTCAATATTAAGAATAAGTCTCAATGATATTATGCCGATGTAACACAATTTCAATCTTATTCTCAATGATAATGAGTAAAAAAGACTACACCACGCGGTGCGAGCCGCCCACCACGCCGCACTCCTCGCGCACCTCCGCCAACAACGTGCATCTGTTACACGATACGTGATACACATGGAGTACATATACAGCCATTTCACCCTTATTCTCGATGATATTATGAGTAAAAAAGACTATACACGCGGTGCGACTTGCGAGCCTCCTCGCGCACCTCCGCTAGCAACGTGCATCTGCTACACGTTACGAGATATACTTGGAGTACAAATACAGCCCTTTCAACCTTATTCTCAATGATATTACAAATAAAAAAAGTCTACACCACGCTGTGCGAGCCTCCCGCCACGCCGCACTCCTCGCGCACCTCCGCCAGCAACGTGCATCTGTTACACGATACGTGATACACTTGGAGTACATATACAGCCATTTCAACCTTATTCTTAATGACATTATGAGTAACAAAGATTACACCACTCGGTGCAAGCCGGCCGCCACGCTTGATGGATTACTTAGTATGGTAAATTTTAAAAGATCTAGTAAATATAAATATACTGGGGGACAACTCACACACGGTCATCTGATCCCAAGTTAAGCTCTGCTTAGAGCTTGTGTTATGGTAACCAGACAACTGATATACATACTTATATATAATTTATAAATACATACATATTATAGATAAATTACACCCAGACACAGAACAAACAATCATGCTCATCACACAAAGTTTGTTCTGGGTGGGAATCGAACCCACGACCTCCGGCTTAGCAGTCAGGGCCACTAACCACTACACCAACAGGCCCGTCGAATCTAGTAGAAATCTAGTGTACAGATCAAAGCAATTTGAAGTAATGCTTCAAGATCAGACCTGGATCAAGAGAGCAAACTGGGGTCATAACAAAACGTAACAAGTGCGGGTGAAACCGCGAGAGGCTGCAGCAGGTTAACAAAAAGTTATGTAATGCCCAGTTAAGGCAATAGGGTATTACACTCTTTTTTTTTAAGTATTTCAAATAACTCCTACAGTACTAAAAAACCACTAAAAAAAATCCTAAATTTTTATTTAAGCGCTAAGTACCCTAAAAACGCTTTTAAAAATTGTATTTTCAAATTTCGCGCGGAAATTTCCAAAAACGGAAAACGCCGTGGGCG
Organism: Athetis lepigone; assembly: GCA_033675125.1. NCBI lineage: Eukaryota > Metazoa > Arthropoda > Insecta > Lepidoptera > Noctuidae > Athetis > Athetis lepigone. The sequence goes on along the minus strand of CM066233.1, from coordinate 22,048,682 downwards.
TGGTTTTGCTTTGGCGATATGACGTCCTTACGTCATGTAAATAAACAAACGCGCTGTGACACTTTACATAATTTTTATTGTTTTTATCTCAAAAATTAGTTACTGTTCGACTTACCGTTGGTGTGCGTTTCGGAATGCAAGAACACAAGTGTGAAAACATCGGAATAATTGTGAATTCTAGTGTTAACTGATTTAAATTTAAGAAAAACTTAGTTAAAAGTTGTGGGAAGAGTATTCCAACTATTACACCATAAAAACCCGTTTGTACTGTTGTTGTAAATATCACTTTGATGTAAGTACATGTGCATTAGCCATCTAAAATATCTTTCACAATAACTCCCATGAAAAAGTATATTTTTATAATAAAGATCGTATTAGGAGGTTATAAATAAAACAAATAGTGACGTCTAGTTGACACTGTTGACAGTCGACAGTTGTCACTGTCTATGGTCTGTATTTCGGTGTGTTCAAGAACAGGTAAAAAAAACTGAAAACTTTGAATTGAATTTAAAAAAATATTTTCTAGTTTTATGAACTAAAACTAACACTGTTCGGCTGCTTTTTGCTTAAGCTACCTCAATAATATATTTTTATATTTTTTCTCTTATACAGTGTAATACCCTATTGCATTGCAATATGGCAAGTGGCTGCAAGTGTGGCCACATTATAACAATAGTTAATAGTTGGCAAGATATTGGCTGCAAGTGTGGCCAGATTATAACAATAGTTAATAATTTTGTTGTAAACATACCTCAGTCCGCTGTCTGTGACTTCAATTTCGTGCACATAAAAGTTGCCCTGCTCGTCAATACATGCTAGCACCACTTGGCTCTGAATGTGGGCAAAGGCCAAATCTTGCACCTGCAAACAGAACAAGAATAAAATTACTTCAACTTTATATTAACCTTTTGCTGACCATGCGACAGCCGGCTGTCGGACTGCTATTGTCTTTCTATTGTGTCTCGAAGTGTGTTCAGTTTCATTATGGCAATCCACCGAGTTTTCGGCGATTCCTGCAAGTGTACAGGTTCGATATAATATTATTCAGAATCAGTTCAAATGACGATGTACGGTTATTAATTATAGTATCGACTTATTGAGATCACAGTTTTTGTATTCAAAAACCCAAGATAATATTACACTGTGGCTGAAACCTGGACATTGTCATTTGATTGGCAGTTATCACCGAAAACTCGGCAGACTGCCATAATTAATAAGTTAAAGAGATGGAGAATATCAAGTCACATATTTTGCAAAGTGTACGCGTACGCGTCATTTTACGCTTTTCTTATTGGATTTTAATAAAATAAAGTGAAAACCTTAACAGGCTTAAAATTTAAATTTCACACATGGATAACTGATTGTTGATATATCAACACACAGCCAAAACAGTTGGTCTTAGAGACATTAAACTTGGACAGACTACTTTTTGGGAAAAGTAAGTATCCGCTAAGAAAAGATTTTTGAACATTTCAACCCTACCTAAATAAGTAAAATAGGGGAAGAAAGTTTCCACATTCAAGTGGGCGAATGCTAGTTTATTTATAAATGAAATACAGCCTGTTTAGTGATTGTCTAAGATATTTATTATACTAAATTGGTCTTACCTCTCCCTTCATGCCCTTAATGAGGGCCCGCCTGTCGGTGCCGGGCTCAGGGTTGTAGACCACGCGCACCATGCCGCTCCAAGTGCCAGGGTTCACCGCATTCGGTGCTGGAAGCAATATGATATTTATTAAACAGGAAATAAGTAACAAAATTGAGTTAAGTCCCTGACTGCTGTGCTAAGTGAGGGATCTGTGACAGGAGACTGAACTGGTACTAAGTCGTAAGTATATGTGATTTCAGAGAGCATATTCTTTCCTGTTATCAATAGTCAAAAGGCGAATAGACAAATAAAATATTGTTATAAGTAAATAAATGGTAAACTGACTGGCTGGGTGATATCAATGCACAGCCGCTGGTCCTAGAGATGTAAAATTTTGAAAGTGTGTGTTCTTTATGAAGAGTAGGTATCCACTATAAAAAGATTTTTAAAAATTCGATCTCTAAAATTGACTGCAAATGGAAGTTCAACATCCACGCAGGCAAAGTTGCAGGTGAAAGCTAGTTCTTATTATATCTATATGATATGGTAATAACGGGTATTACAGATGTTACAATTTAATTAAGATTTCTAATTGGTGGTTACTAGATCACATTACAAGAGGCTAACATACGTATTTTTAATTAAGGTTATGCTATGATGCAAGAGAACTCATTTGATGATTTCCCATCCGTGGTATGGCATGGTATGGCGGGCACGTTTCCGCAACTCCACGTCAAGGCGCGGTTTTTGCGTGTGGGTGGGTGATTTATTCGATCCACCCTAACTCGTTGAAGAACGCCAGCAAGCTGTTTATGCTGCTGGTGATTTCTCGGAGCGTACCTGGATTGCCCAAGTACTTAGCCCTGTATATCATTTATTTTTCCCATCCATAAAATATGGCTGGCTTGTTTCTGCAATTCCACGTCAAAGCGGGTTTTTGTGTGAGTGTGGGTTAGTTAAGGTTAATAACCAAACTGAAATAAATATTACCTTTGATGGAGTATGCTAGGTACTTCCCACTGGTGTGGATAGCTAGCAGCTGGCCAGCATAGAACTTGGGCTCCCAATTGTAGTCCACCAGGTTTTTAAGCTTCACCTTAGAGCTGCCGTGGTCATGGTTGCCGGCGTTGGTGTTCACCATCACATTCGTGGAGTACACCTCCGCACTGCACACACCGTCTCCATCCGAGAATGATCTAGAATGAAGTTAATGACTGTAATTATAATACTTATAGTGAAGTTTAGGGGTGAATGTGCTTTATAAATCCTACAAATATGTGTGATTAGAGACACTATAAAAAAATAATAGCAGTCTGACAGCCGGCTGTCGCTTGTTTGTCGAAAGGATTTAAAGGATTTAAGATAAGGATTTTGTTTTGCCTGGTGGTCTATTGGTTGATTCCATGCAGAACAAATCATTGTGTGATGGGAACTGTTATTCTTATTGTGTCTGGGTGTGATTTATTTGCAATATGTATTTATCTATACTAATATTATAAAGAGGTAAAATTTGTAATTTTGTACGTTTGTCCGATTTGAAAAATTCTTTCAGTGTTAGATAGCCCATTTATCGAGGAATGCTATACGCTATATGACATCACGCTACGACCCACGGGAGCGGAGCAGTAACGAAAAATGTGGGTGAAACCGCAGGGGACAGCTAGTAAATTATACAAGTATCTGTTGTCTGGTACAGGCCCTACATAGATGGTTGTATGTGTTATTCCAGACGACCCACTGACCAAGATATTGATTTATTTATTGAGGTGAGCTTAATGAGTCAAATAAAACCTAAAACCAAGTAAACTATGGTAAATCATATTACTCTCTCTAAATCAGTTTATTCTACACCTTGATACACAGTGAAAACAGGATTTTAAATGTTTATTGTCAGGAACTGTCATTTTATAATGAAGTTCGATTAAAAAATGCGACATAGCCTCTGATTGAGACGAAAGTGGTAGAATGTGGTAAAAATGGTAGATCGAAACCGAATAGTACATTATTACAGAAATTTGCGAGTAAATGTATCATGAATTTTAGTTCTCGGTGCTACATTATGTGAAGTATAATAAAATACCCTGTAGCGGAGAAGCCCAGTAATTCAGTAAGGTTGGTTGTCTAGGTACTTCATATTCAGGCATGTTACAAGGATGTTTTGGCAACAGGTTACTTAGTTTTTACAGAAAAACAATAAAACATATACGGGGTCGTCACTATCGAATTACCACACAGGATACGCATAGAAGCTGCTATTTATTTGCGTAAGCAATATATCAAAAGCGAAATTCAGTTTCATATTAATGTCACTTACATAGTTTGAGTGGCATCCGATAGCTTTGGAAGCATTGTTGTTGGTGCCATTATTGAGCTAATCTTCCACTTTCCACATGAATTTCAGGAAACTTAGCGTAAATTCACAATAGAATCGTAATTGCAAAAAATCATGCAAATATTACAACAGCAAACCGCTGATGCCGACCGACATGAGAGAGAATACGTTTTGTTTTTACATTCCGCATCAGGTGTTTCTGTATTTAAATTATTTTTTTTTTGTTTACCTGATTTGCTCTTATTCTATATAATGATAATTTAATCAGAATGGCTACGTTTTATAGATCCAACTTTTAAAAATATCAATAAGGCACCACAAATCACCTATGGGCAAAAAATAACTGCTTTGTGATAGCTATAACTAAACGTTTAATGGAGGGACAAGAAGTCAGTTTTCATTGACCATATAGGATAATCGTTGTTTAATTGGTGAGTACACCAATTAATTGGATGAGCCATGATAATATCCCATGAAAATAATTTTTAACTTCACGAAATAATTGAAGCCATGTATTTGAATCTCTATAATAAATATATAATTTATTAATAATTTGGTCTTAAACAACCCGTTATTGTGTACAGACAAACCAAAGGGAACAAACCACTCTTTAGTTGGTTTGACAGGTGACAGGGCAGTGAATTGATTTTTTCGAAAATGGTAAGAATTATTCGTAAATATTAAATAATTTGCTTTGATATCATTAGGAGAACCTAGTAAATATGTTAATTATTGTTTCAGTCGCTAACAGACAAGCTTTCCATGCTTATGGCCCGCCCTGGCGGCGACAATGCCCAGAAAGATGACGTGCCTTGGTGGATGCGCTACGCTGGTCGGGGTCTTGGAACAGTTGGCGGCTTCAGTTCGTATTATTTTTCTATAAATTAAATAAGATATACATGTCAGTATGGCGTGACGAGTAGAATATTTTGTGTGCACGGACATGTAAGCAGAGTTGACCAATAGATCAACAGTATTATCTTATCTTTTAAAACTCAAATCCACCTACAGTACCACCCTTGATTTTAGACAATGAGCATGAAATAACAAACAGTTATGATGAGCTGTACATATTGCGTCTTAATTTCTCTGGCATAGGGATAAGTGCTTGGGCATATTTATTTAGAAAGTGTTCTTCAAGATAATTAGGGCATTAAATTTTTATAATTAAAATTTTAATGAGTATGGAGATCATTATGATTACTCACTGAGGGTCTAGGATATTAACCTATGTTTTTGTGTTTTTTAATTTTTTTTTACCTTGTTAATCACTTTTTTGCAGCGAAAACTTTACAAAGACCTAACTCTTTTGTAACTCTAGATTTATGTAACAGACTTATATAAAAAACTGTTCATATTTTTTTTCATGTGTCAGTAACTAGTTTAATTACTTGCAATTCTTTTAGTTGTATAAGCATTATATTTTGCATGAACATTATACAATCAAAAAAGAAAACAATCTGCATACAAACTATTGCTATACATGTATATAATACTACCTTTGCCTGCAGCTTCACTTGCATTACAAAGAGACAAGAAGTAGCCTATGGCAATCTCCATCCCTTAACTATCAAAAAATCATGGCAATTTGTCGCTCTGATTTGTTGTGAAAGACGGACAACCGACAAATGGACTGACACACACACACTTTTTCATTTATAATTTTAGTATGGATATAGATATTGCAACAATAACAGCCAAACTAATGTTCACTGATTGAAGTATTAATGATACTTAATCTTTAGCAATAAAAATAATATATAAGGTCAATGTGTGATTATCTTACTTTTGTTCTAGAAAAATATTAATTACTAACTTTTGCTCATGTGGATGTCGATCGTAATCGTTTGTTTTATAAGTATCATTTAAATATACATTTCCAATGATAAAAATACGAAAATTCTTTTCTACTTTAATTTATAAATCCAGGTTTACTCACAAGCTAGTCAGAAAAGTCAACGAAATAGACTTATCAGTCTAGCTCTTGGACTATAAACTCTTATAATTGGACCCTGTTAAACAGAAAAGATCCAACTAACATTTTGTTACTTTTGAGTAAATACGATTTGAAGTTTAGGAGTGAATATAAAAATAACAAGCAGAGGAATGCAAAAATGAAAAGTTACTAAATGGTAACATAATATATTAGCATTATTTGAAATATAATACCACAGGAAGTTGAATACAGTTTTCCAGATTTTCTTAAAAAACTGTCCTTGGATCTTTTATGCAAATAAAAAAATGTTGGTAACATTTTTACACAGGGGTTTCAAACGAAGGTTTAAAAAATCTTTAATAAAGGAAACACGTATATTTTTAGTTACATTTACTTTATTATGTAGTCTAACTTTTCGAACACTTGCCACTTGACCAAAAATCGTTAATAATGTCAGTTTTCGGCTTAAATAATTGAAATTTTGGCTTTAAATTGAAGCAAATAAAACGAGATAGTTCCGTAAATTTTAAATTGATATCTGTCGATCAGATATCAATGCGATCTTCTTCCATTTCAAGATATTTCAGAATATTTTGCGGAAAGGTTGGATCCTTTCCGCAAAATATTTGGATTAAAAAAAATTATACATTTCTTTTTTTTTTTGAGATCCAAGAGTCATGGATCTTATTCGATTTTCTTTCAAAACGTTAAATGTGTTTTGGTACATGTAGTGTCATAGAAGTTTGTTTAGTGAAAGTGATCAGACTGCTAGGATCTTTTTTGCGTATATAAAATTTGATGTGTAGATTTTAACTATATAATTAACTCAATTCTCAACAAATTGCTGGTTGGATCTTTTCTGCTTAACAGGGTCCAATTTTGGACTAGTGAACGACTATTTCTGATATTTGGCGATTAATTTCGACTATTTAGCGACTATTTTTTTGTGTTATCAAAATTAAAATCCCTGATGGTTGCCAAGCTAGACAGAGAGACACTGTTGTCACTGCTCTGCTCCTGTAGGTCGTAGCGATAGCGTAATGTTGTGTGCTTATAAACTTCCTCATTAAACAGGCCATCCACAATAAAAATATTTATCCAATTCCGGCCAATAGTTTCTGAGAGTAGCGCGTTCAACGTGAAAACTCTTTAGCTTTTTAATATTAGTATAGATCTGCTAACACACTCTAAGAAAAAGGCCTACATAGACTAAAAATTAGTATTTATAATTAAATGCAAATTCCTACACGCAACATCCATACTAATATTATAAATGGGAAAGTGTGTCTGTCTGTCTGTTTGTCTTTCTTTCACGGCAAAACGGAGCGACGGATTGACGTGATTTTTTAAGTGGAGATAGTTGAAGAGATGGAGAGTAACATAGGCTACTTTTTGTCTCTTTCTAACGCGAGCGAAGCCGCGGGCAGAAGCTAGTTAACAATATTTACAGGCCAGCTGGTTTCCTTAATCACTAACAAATAATAGTAATGTATTAAAATAACTACAAATACTTGATCAAAATGCTGTATTCTCTCTAGAGGATTTATTTTTTAAAAGTGGTTTAGTTGCAAGACAAGTTGAGAAAATAATTAATTTAAAAAACTCCCGCCCTGATTATTTTATTAGATATGATTAGAAGTAAGAGAGTTGCAATAACTTCGAAATTAGTATATAACTAGTTAATTTTACAGTGTCGAGCTGATAATATCAAATTTCAAATTTATCAGACAATTTGACATCACAATCTAAATGTATTTCCTTGTTGATAGGTGTTTTTGAAAACTGGCCAAGTGCGAGTCGGCACACAACGTTATTTTAAGGCCGGGCGCGCACTAGGCAGCCAGGCTGCGGCAGCCAGTAAAACATATGACGTTGTATAGGATTTCGTGGCTGCCTAGTGCGCGCCCGGCCTTAGGCTATAGGTGTTTTTATGTTATTCTTTTCAATATAGACTTAGTAGTTTGAAAGATAAAGGAGGATTACGGAATCGGACATACAGACAGACACATGAGTGGTCCTATAATGGTTCTGTCTTTTTTGGACGAACGGAACTAAACCTAATCAAATTAGTTATACCTATAAAATATGCATGTTCCAAAATCAAAACTAAAATAGAAACTATATCTATAATAAGGAACTATACAGGTCTTACTATTTTTAAAAGTAACAAATCCGGCCTATTTCGTGTCCCACACGCAAGCGAAAGGTAGGAAATAGCAGCAATAGGTTTTACGGACGTACTGACGCGGACGGACGGACAGACTTACAGCGAAGGCATAGTAATAGGGTCTCTTTTACGTACGCAAGGAACTACGGGGTCATATTCAATGTATCTTACTAACACACGTGATTCGAGACACAATAGAAAGACAAAAGCAGCGCGACAGCCGGATGTCGGGCTGTCGCTTGGTCGTCCAAAGGTTAAATTTATCGATCGATGGATTTGGCTACCAAGGGAATAAAACTTATTCAGGTCTATTCGAAATTTGCAGAACGATTTAGATGACATCTGATGTTGCCCACACTTTCGGAGTTGATACTATAAAATCTTCTACGTACTTGGCTAATCTCCATTGAGATTCGATCGAGAGATTTTTATTTATTTGTTCCTGAATATACATAGTGGTCATCGCTGACATCGGTGAACAAAACATCTCGCGTCATCGTGAGGAAACGTAGAACTTCACCTGCGCCAACTGCTTAACATATTAGGGTTCTACTAACCTTTAAAAATATCGCGTTTTCTTTACTTTAATCCATACTAATGTTATAAATGGGAAAGTGGGTGTTTGTGTCTGTCTGTTGTCCGTATTTCATGGCAAAACGAAGCGACGAATTGATCGACGTGCTTTTTTACTTAAGTGGAGATAGTTGAAGGGATGGTGAGTGACGTAGCTTAAGTACTTTTTGTTTCTTTCTAACGCAAGCGAAGCCGCGGACAAAAAGCTAGTATACATATAAACCTTCCACTTGATTCAGCTTAAAATCCGTTGAGCAGTTTAAATGATCTAAGCGAACAGACGGTCAAAGTTACCTAATTTTATATATTACTAGCTTTTGCCCGCGACTTCGTCCGCGTGGATCCCTGTGAGATTTCCGGCGTGAAAACTATCCTATGTCCTTTCTCGGGTCCCAGACTATATCTGTACCAAAATTCTTTCAAATCGGTTCAGTGGTTTAGGCGTGAAAAAGAGACAGACAGACAGACAGAGCTACTTTCACATTTATAATATTAGCACGGATGTAAAGATAAAAAAAGTCCGAAATTACCAATCTGTCTTGTACAAGCGTGCTGATCAATGCTCCTACCTTCTCTGTATGAGAAGAGGGATTGGCGATTTCGGACTCATTAACTACAAGTCCAGGTTTCCTTAAAATGTTCTCCTTCACCGATGTCTGCGATACCAAGATAAATTTTAGGAAGCATGATGAATTGAAAATGTTACATTGCCAAAATCAATGATACAGAAAAAAATTATTTCCCAGATTGCCACTTCCATTATCAAAATAAATATTAACGAATCACTTAAGTTCTTCAACGTGTAAGTACAAGATAACAGCTAACAACATAGATAATATTTAGCTAAGAGCGAGTTTTATTAAACTTTATACCTGGTTTTATTTAACCGGAGAATAAATGTTAATGTTTTACATTGTAACGAAATAACAAGTGTAAATTAAAGTTATAGAATGAGGCGTTACTTTGCGAAACTCCATGACAATCAAAAGCAAATATAGTTAATATTTAAACGGAATTAAAACTAAATATAATATTTGCACTTCATTAATAAGTTTAAAATTGTAAATCCGTGCTTCCGTACTAATATTATAAATGCGAAAGTAACGCTGTCTGTCTCTTCTTCACGTCTAAACCACTGAACCGATTTGAATGAATTTTGGTACAGATATAGTCCGGGATCCGAGAAAGGACATAGGATAGTTATCATCCCGGAAATCCCCCGGGAACGGGAACTATTAATTACGCAGACGAAGTCGCGGGCAAAAGCTAGTAAAAAATAAAAGCCGCTCCGCAGTTAATAAGATTTCGACTGTAACTGACAAAAGAGTTGAAAACTTCAAAATAGCTGTACTGATTTTGATGAAAAATTACAAAGTACCATCGCTAGATGACCTACTTACAAATAAAAAAAACAAATGACACCATAGACAGACACACACACAGCGGACAAACTATAACATCCCTATATAGGATAACAAATTACACTTGGTATAATAGTTTGATGTAATTGGCCCTAAACAGAGTTTTTTGTTCGTGATAAAACGTTAAGCGTCCGTATTGATGTCCATTTGTCTTGACATCGGTTTTTGTAAGCGCGGCCATAATGGATGTATTATAGATCAATTACAATAGAGAGGTCAACCGTGCCCTAATTGTTTGTCATCCGTTTTTATTATCTTATATTTCTTTAGTCAATCGTTCAGTTCAGTTAGTCAATCGCCTATTAGAAAACAATTATTATGTACAAAGTAAATAGCTATTGAACGTCTAGGTACGTGGCCCAGTTACTGGGTTGTGGAGGTCTGATAGACAGTCGCTTCACATAAAACACTGTTTTCCAGCTAAATCCGGTTAGGCCAGAAGCCAACCTCAACGTAGTTGGGAAACAGGCTAGGGAAACGATGATATAATATTTCAGGTTTAGTAAAATATGTCTAGGACATCACAGACATCGATGAGGGAAAACACCGTGGGGAAACTTGTTGGACTATAAGTCCGAAATCGCCAATCCGTCTTGAACAGACTGGTGATCGACGCTCGTGCCTTCTCCTCTGTATGAGAAGAGCTCTTTGCCCTGCAATGGGACAGTAATAGGCTGATATTATTATTATATTATAGAAGGAATTGCAGATTGGTCTGTGTGGTCAACTCAAATGGTCGCTTAACGTATGGCTATTGTGGCCAATTGTCGCGTGTGTAGGAAGGTCGTTAACCAAAACTGTAAGCGGCTATTTTTAGACAATAACTTATTTAGCAGCTGCGCTATTTTATAAACGGTTTAGATTTTAAAAGTTAAGAATAATATCGTATGATGTTTCAATGCCACTTTAAAGTTATGTTTTTAGTTACTACTCTGCTCCCGTGCGTTATAGGATAATGAAATGTAGTCTATGTGTCATTCTAATGCATATTAAGCAATATTACTGGAAAGTTTCAACAAAATCCGTTTAGTAGTTATGAATGAAAGAGTTACAAAATACACATACATCCATACAAACTTTCACTTTGATAATATTAGTAAGGAAGTAAGGATTTTTGTCAGTAAAGCGTATCTTTGGTCTTGTCTGAACTCAAAGTAATTACCTATATCATATTTTATTCCATTTTTTTTTAAAAAACTAGCTTTTGCCCGCGACTTCGTCCGCGTAGATTTATAGTTCCCGTTCCCGAGGGATTTCCGGGATGAAAACTATCCTGTCCTTTCTGACGGGTCCCAGACTATATCTATACCAAAATTCATTCAAACCGGTTGAGGCGTGAAGAAAGAGACAGACAGACAGAAAGACAGACACAGACAGAGTTACTCTCGCATTTATAATATTAGTACGGATAGTACGGCGCCCATCCGCCGGCCGTTACGAAAGAGGAACCTCCAAACATGCACGCTGTATTCGTTATTATAATTCAAATTACTAATTAAAATAATTAAAACATGAGCCGTGTGTGCTAGATACATATACTTGCCAGTTATTATGACAAGTTATAAAATATTATCTCTCCACTAATCCCGAGTGGGTGCCATGTTGGCGAAGCAAACAATAGTTATCTACTCAATGACTTTTATTTACTTATTTGTGCCTCTATGGGGGTCGTAGAAAGCTACTTAGGGTTGGATGACGTCACAACATGGAAGGCGAGTAAATATTAAAAAAAAACGGTTATTACTTTAAATATTTGTTGATTACTGATGAGGGTCCTTATAAAGTGGAAATTCGGAAAACTCAACCAGACAAATAATAATCAAATTCGGGAAGGAATTGAAGGTCCAAAATTCAAAGCATTTATTTCACTTAGACCATTTACAGGTACTTATGAATTGTCAAAGAGTCGGTCGGTCAGTCAGAAAAGAAAAGTGACGCTAATTGCCTGTTCGAGAAGAACAGGCAAGAAACTCCACGGACACTCTTTAAAAAAAACATTTTTTACAAAATCTTGGTTACATTTTCTTTTTGTTGCTTCGACATGTGAAAACAATGTATGTAACAAAATAAACAAATACAAAATAAAAATAAAAAGTCATGGCAGCTAAGAGATGACCCAGTCCACTTTATGGAAACGAAGAAAAGAGACTACAAAGATAAAATACTCCATGCTAAATCTCCGACAACGTCCGTTAATTCAGAACAAACAGATAGACGCGTCTGACGTCATTTTATTTCATTCTCCAATGATAACGACGACTGCATTTCGTTTCTATCACTACTAATACTATAAAGCTGAAGAATTTGTTTGTTTGTTTAAACCTTCGAACACACGTGATACGAGACACAATAGAAAGACAATAGCAGCGCAACAGCCGGCTGTCGCTTGGTTGTTGAAAGGTTACGAGCAAATCTAAGAAAATACTGGTTCGAATGAGGGTTTTTCCGTATCGACATGACATTGTCAGATATGTCAAAATTCACCAATCATGCTGCAGTAAGTTGGACCTCGCGCCTACGTATTGCCTGCCATCTAGCGGATTTCTCATACGCAAAAACCCTCATTAAAATGGTTTTTTTGTGTTGTATAGTCTATTTATCGAGGAAGGCTATAGTACATCACGCTTTAACCTTCGGGATGGGAGTATACTACTCGTGCGAGTTAACATGGCACCTGGCTCGAAAACAAACCTCACCCCGCGACCCCGCGCGGCTCCCCGCTCTCGTCTTACCAGTAGCGTTAGCATCACTATTACATTATACGGCACAAGTATAACTAAAATGGCGGATGTGCAAAAACAGATTTTTAGGCGTGCACGTAATTTTTTTACAACTTTGTATGTTATGAGAAACAACTAAGAACAAAAAAAATGTTATTATTTAAAATACTAAAATAAAATTCAGAAAGGACGGAGCTCGGGCTAGAACAATGTACACCAAATAAAATTATATAATTTTTATTTTTTTAATGATGTTAGCGTATACCTGTCATCTGTCATACTGTTAGCCCAAAATCGAACGTCTCCTTTTTTGCACTTAGTACTTAAATGTCACTCATTCAACCCAGGTGCCATGTTATCTCGCACGGATTGTAGTAATCAAAGATGCGGGTGAAATCACGAGGGACGGCATACTTCATCACAGTAACATATCATATGACGCCGCCGAAGTCTAAGTCGACGTCGAGTTACCTCATTTTAAATTCAGCACGAAAAAAACTCGTTCTCGGTGACGTGAAGTGACGGTGACGGCGCGGTGGTAGACAAACGGCCTTACTCTAGAATCATGAAATTAGGCAAAATCATCATCTCCCTAGCCTTTTTCCAACTATGTTGGGGTCGGCTTTCAGCCTTACCGTATTCAGCTGGATACCAGTGTTTTACGTGGAACGACTGCCTGTCAGACCTCCACAACCATGTTACTGGGCGACACGATACCTCTTGATTAGACTGATCAGATTTTCTGGCTTATCCGTAACGACTGTCAAAGTTCTAAGAATGACAACCGGGACCAACGGCTTTACGGGCTTTCCGAGGCACGGGATGTCAGTGATGTCCAAGATAATCTTTAGAAAGTACATGTGAATTGAAAAAGTCACATTGGTACTTGCCCGGATACGAACCCACAACCTCTTACACGAGAAGCGGGCGCCTTATCCACTGGCCCATCACAACATTTTTTTAAACAAAAAAAATGAAATTAGGCAAAATATAAGGCTAAAAAACTTCTGTATCTTACCCCACATCATCCTCACAACAAGTTCCTCCCATTCCAGTTTGCATGGTCCTGGGGCTGGTGAACTGCATCAGCATCGTGGTGCTGGACGTGGGCTGCCTGATCGCCGGCATCTGGATGATGCTGGCCGGCTTCATCGCGATAGTCTGCGAGGCTCCGTGCTGCTGTTTCTTCATAGACTATGTGCAGACCCTCAGTGACAAGGTGGAGAGCAGGCCGTACTGGAACAAGGCGGCTTTGTTTGTTGGGTGAGTTCATCTTTACTATCTGTGCTAATATTTTAAAGCTAAAGTTGATCGCGCTAATGTGGGGAACTTTGGTACGAATTGGAAAAATCTTTTTATGTTGGATAGCCCATATATCGAGGAAGTTTATATAAGCTATGTCATAAAAGGCGGTGTTACATATACTATTTAGTAATCTGCAGTGTTACCGCAAGGACAGCATCACAGGTGTCCTGGGTGGAAATCGCTCGACGACCTCCGGCTTAGTCAAGGTCACTTTATTTAAGTATGTGTTATCAGTTTTCTGGTGACTATCTAGTTATGTAGTAATGAGAATTGAATACCGAATGGCCTTCTTCAATATGTCCTTCGACTTACCGAGCACCGTCTACAGTCACGAGCATAAACATGTATACACCACGCTAACATTAAAATATTTTTTCTCATAGAATAACCATAATAGTATTTAGTATTTTGACACATTTTATAGTAGTCTATGACATAATTACTATAAACTAAGTTTTATCTGAAAGTTATAAGAAAAAAATGATTAAAATTTTTGCGTAGTGTATACATGTTTATGCTCGTGACTGTACACTACCGGCATAGTATAGCTTATCAGTTGACCGTTTGTTAGTGGCAGTTGTCCCGAGATATAAAACAAAGATAAATTACCTATTGTTCAGAAAACACACACACACACTGCATATTGCGACCGTGTGACGTAGTAGAATAATATCTGTTACTCAGGTGACGTCGATGAGTTACCTAAACTGATTCATCGTTTTATCAGAGCCATAAAAGACGAGTTTACAATCGAAAGAACTGACTAATGTCACCGAATAGTTTCTTGATAGCGAACACATTCGACAATGTAAGTTTGTTATGGGTTTTTTTATTAGTCATCTTGTTTTATTAGAATTTAATTGTTATTTTTGGGGGCCTTATCTCTAGGTAAGGAAATATATTTTTATGTTGGTGTTCAAGGGTTGATTCTTCTATAAAAAATATGTTCGAACCTAAATTGACATAATTTTGTAGAATATAAAAAAAAGTTAAGAAATACTACTGACGTAATCGTCGAACAAGCCCCCCCCCTCCCCCTCCATCCCGTAACGGAAATGAAGACTAATGTGTACCCCGGGTAGTGCTTACGTAATATTTGAAAACCTAACGGCTCTGCACAACTCCAGAATTAAACCCAAAACCCTACGCACTGAAGTCGCGCTTGCGACGTTGCGACGCGACTGACGAGGCGTTCAATTCCCATTATAATAATAAAGCAATAAAATGTCATAGCATGCGTTGCAATAGTATGCGACAGCACGACCGCTATTAAGCGCGAGGCATTGCGCAGGCGCAGTAAAATAATACCATTATAGTTCGGTCTGTCTGACACAAGTGACTTTTTTTTTTAAAGCATTTGTCCGCGTGGAATAGTTCCCGTGCCCGGGGGATTTCCGGGATGGAAACTATCCTATACCTATCCTTTCTCGAGTTCCACACTATATCGGTACCTTTAATTTCATTCAAATCGGTTCAGTGGTTTAGGCGTGAAGAAGAGACAGACAGAGTTACTTTCGCATTTATAATATTATGGTCTTACTAATAATCACTGTGTAAAGTTATGCACAGAATAAAGCCTGTGTAACCATACATTTTTTAACGTATAAACCTGTCATAACTTTATGCAGCGTTTATTAGTAAGGCGCTTAGTATGAATATGGATTAGTATGGATTCTTGAACGAATTATTTATTGTAACTTAGATTGACTGTCTGATTGTTGATATATTAACGCACAGCTCAAACGCTGGTTCTAGAGGCAAGAAACTTGCAGGGTGTGTTCTATATGAAGAGTAGGTATCCAATAAAAAAGAGAATTTGCAAATTTTAACCTTAATGGAGTACACTTAGGAATGGAAGTATCAATCAATCAGTTTACCATTTGTTCACCAAAGGTTTTAACATTATTTATTTCTGCCTCCAGGCTAGCAGTTCCACCATTCTTCATGTGCTTCCTTAGCTTCAGTACCTGGTTCGGCAGCGGGCTGATCTTCGGCACCGGCATCGTATACGGCATGATGGCCCTTGGCAAAAAGTCAGTATACTACCTTCATGTTACTCTCAAGGCGAATTTTATTCTATTTTTGAATATTGTACGTACAAGTCTTAAGGCTCATTTACATTGATATAGTAGCTGGCGGCGCCAGTATCACTGGATTCCGGCGCTGGATCAGCACTGCCAATGTTATCATGTTTCAATCCGTTGGACACTGGACTGTATTCTCCGGAACTTTGATGCTAATTATCTTTATATTTTTTTTTCATAATTTGATCAACCGAAAAATATGTGTCCAGTGTTTTGGACTGTGTAACGGTCGGACTAAACAGAAACCATTTTTTTTAATGCAGTCGTCATCCCTATTATCTTAGGGCTCTTTCAATTTGTGCCTTTAAACTTTCAATTGAAAGAGCCCTTACTAAGCGTTAGCACTGAACTAACTGTGTGGTGTGGGTGTATTTGTCTAAAAATCTTAGTCTAATAGTCTAATGTTTGTCTAACGTATAGGCGATTCACACACGGCACCGCGCACCGCCACGGAGGGCGGTGAAGCTATGTCATGTTGTACAAGACACTTAGAAATCCGTTGATACCTAACACACGTACACCGCTTGACCGCGCGGTCGAGCGGTGCTCTCGCCGCCACCGCCCCTCCGCGCTGACGTCCGCGCGGTGGGGCGGAGCCTTACACACGGGGCACTGCATAACCGTGCCGTGTGTGAATCGCCATAGATATTTTGGTCTTTATTTCTATGTGACTCTAAGCTTAAAATTAAGTGTACCTATGCTTTGACATTTTCTACAAACAATCGTGTCTATTTCCATGTATGTGTGTTGGGTTTTCACCTTAATTTCCAATTGGGGAAAGAATTTTTTAAACTTACTTGTTCTTCTCATAAATATTATTAGTATTCACATGATACAAAAAAAAATTGAGACCCACATTATCAAAGAGGGAAAATAGAATTCAAGAAGAACATTTCTGAAAGATTCAATTGTTGATCGACTGAATATCTCAGCAGATGTATACAGTCGGCATTAACCACTTACCATCAGGTGGGCCTAATACCGACAAGAAAGGTCTTCGAGAAACCTGTCCAGGGAAATACAGGCACATGAGACCTTTCAACTTTGTCTCGAAGACGCTATGTCAAGTCACCCAACATCAATTGGATCCTCAGCTTTCTATCACTAGAAAATAACGTATACTAGCTTTTGCCCGCGACTTCATCCGCGTGGAATATTAGTTCCCGTACCCTGGGGATTTCCCGGATGAAAACTATCCTATGTCCTTTCTCGGGTCCCAGACTATATCTGTACCAAATTTCATTCAAATCGGTTTAGTGGTTTAGGCGTGAAGAAGAGACAGACAGAGTTACTTTCGCATTTATAATATTAGTATGGATTGTAAACAAGCTTGTTATTAACCGGGTTTGTGTGAAACTAATCCGATGTGTGTGTGCGTGGGGCGTAGGGGGTCCCGCGACGACATGGCGGCGATGGCGGCGGGCGGGACCACGCCCCCCGGCGCTCCGCTGCCGACCTCGCACGACCACAACGTCACCCTCATGGAGGACCCCGACGTGTGGCGCCCCAACTAAACGAGGCACGCATTCAGTCTTAGTGGACTAGGGTTTTTGTCTAAGCTTGGTTGCTTGGCTATGCATGGTGGTTTGTCTCCCGGTACTTTTTTATAGAATTTTCTGCTGGAGCCATAATGAGACGCTTTCCAAGGCCATGGTATTTTTTACCCGCTGCTCGCGGCGAGTGAGGTCCCGACGCCCGCGGCGTCTCATATGCTCGAGCTTCGTCGCGGGCAGCGCGTGAAATCGACCGTGGCATAAGTTATATGTATTACAAGGACAGTATGATGCAGTGTTCAAGTTAGTTTTGGTCCATTGTAAAAAAAAAAATTTTTCTTACACATTAATTACAAGTTGGCAATAAAATTATTGTGGGTGCTGAAACTAGGTTTACAGCCTGTATTTCAGCATACCAATAATGAAGTCTGTTCCAGAAGGTAATTTCGCATGAAGAAAGGGCGAAAACTCAATACTAACTTTTGAATCTTAAAATAAATTGAACTGGATTGCATACAAAAACATATAATTATAGACTTCTATTCTTCTTGTTATGGGCTCCATTTGAAAATTCTGTTGAAATAGAACCTGAATACATTCTTCTTTGTTGCATGTTCCTCTTTGAAATAACTTCTCTTTTGTCTTTGTTTTTTTTTGTTCTGCACATTATTTCTTTTTCAGCACCTGGGAGCACAATATTGTTTTCTTTATCATATTGTTACATTTATTATTTATTTTTTTGCTAGAGAGTTTTATATTCTGCTATATCAATCAAAACTATTTAAGTACCATTTATTTGCATAACTCTTATTGGCACAATTGGACAAATGTTAGGTGATAACCAAACATTATAACCGTCGGAAGGGGTGATCAAGGATGCAGGGATGAACGGATATTTAAAATGGATTTTATCAATAAACCCCGTAAAATGTTGTTAACACGAAGAAGCGGAGCGGCAAGCGAGACTAAAATCCTGCAATATAATTGCTTATATTCCCCGCTCGCAAGATCCTATTGGTGGGTTTTTGACTCGCTTACCGCCCCGCTGCCAGCTCCGCAACTATAGGCAGCTTAAACATCAAGCAAAAACATTAGAGCCCATTTTTAAATGTTCATCTTGAATAATTGCATTCCTATTCACCCCGTCTGACCTACAAAACTTAGTCAAACGCAATTAATTAAAACAATATCTATCACTCCAACAGAGGATCAATAGATGACATGAGGACGTCGGCGGCGAACCTGGAGGCGGGTCCGGGCCAGCCAACCAGCGCTCCGCGCGCCAACCTCGTCACGAACGAACAACCAATCAGCTTTACCGGCGTCCCCGCCCGCCACTGACCCCGCAACGTGAGTCTCCTACACGATATGCGCTCCTAGTACTTTGTGTCACTGTCTTATCGTGAACGCAATAATAAATATTTCCAAAAATGTTTTTAAACCCCACTTGTAATAAAAACTACTAAACAAGATCAAGATGAAACTTCTTCAAAGATCTTTCTCTCTCTGTCAAGTTGGAACAATTTGACAGAGATACAGTGATCTTCTAAATAAGTTTAGCAATACATCTATTCTATTTAGTAATTTGTAGTGCAAGTGGAGTCTAAACTGACTTCGTGTTCAGGTTAAACATGAGTTACTTGTTGCTGCAACAGTTGTGAGCAACTTTGGTTTACAATGAATACAAGACCTTAAGTTATTAGAATAAGGTACAGTCCACATTGTAGGAACAAAGTGTGTAGTTCATGATAAGCTTCCAGTATGTGTGTTATCCTATTTCTGAATGATGACTGGATGATGAATATAAAAGTTTGTTATAATTTTTTTTTTATAATTTTGTTGTAAACTAGGAGTGCTTCAAAATACCATTTTTATAACGATATTTTTGTCAAATTTGAATTTGACTACTGTTTGTATTAGCATATTTTTATAATCTTATTTCTAATACTATGGAGCGCATACAAACAACTTTAAAGACTTTAATTATTAGCGTCTCTATCAATGATGTTAGTTTTACCCTTTGGAAACTTCTACATACGAGGATATTCAGCAATAATCATAGATAAACTCCTTTAGTTTAGTGTTGCCAATAAAAAAACGAGTGTCCTCCAAACAAAATAATAGAATTGCCAACATTTTTTTATTTGAGTCTGCTTGTAGATAGTTCATAATTATGTCTATAAATATATTCATCAAGTACTATAAATATTCAATTATCTGTTATATCTATAGAGGTTTATCGAGTAAGCACATATACTACACTTATTGTACCATATCGCTTGGCCCATGAGAGGAGATTAAACAAAAATAGATATTATATCCATTGCAATAGAGGCTGTTTTGCAATACGTGGTCGTTTTAATAATAACATGTTCATAATAAAGGACCAATGCATTTGAAATCTATTAAAGAGAACCTGAAACAGATGTAATTTTTGTAGGGAAATAATTTATTAATATGATTGTCTTGATAGCTAATCGTACTGTATAGTGGCTTCAAAATTTCAAATTTAGAGAGAGTGAAATGTGTCGTGGTATTTATTAAAGATTCCGTGTTGATCTCTTTGTCAATTTTGAAGTCACGGCGTTTAACAAAATGGAGGCGTATTGACGCGCTAACTTTTTCTATTGATTCAGTACACAATTATTCAAAATTTTCGCCGCTTATTAGAATACAGATGGTTTAATTTTTATTTGTTCTTTTTCACTGTGAATTTCAAGAAGTTAAGATTAGACAGACACTTAAAATTTCATCAATTTTAAGTCTATTTATTACAGTTCAAAAGACGGGCCTGTGACAGAGGGACAACCGGGCAGTATTAAATATAGGGTCCCGATAACACCTTTTGGAGATAGAGTTAAATGCGCTGTAAAAAATAATTAACACAGGTCAAATTCAAACTATTAAAACTCAATCTAGAACGTCATAAACAAGTAAGTACTAAGAAATGAATCTAACTGCCCATTCCAAAAGGTATGAAAGAATAAATTTTCTGCGGACTCTAGAAAAATATTTATACTGAAATCATAGAAACAGGATGCGCGTCGATAATAATTCTATCTTGTATTTAAATAATGTAAAAGTTAGGGAGTCAATCCTATACCTTTTAAGATGTATCTTTCACGGTACTCAATATTTATTCGTGTCGAGGTAGCGAAATGTAATGTAAACGTAGTCGAGGGCTGTTAATAGTATAATTAATTGTTTAATGTTAATTTATTAGTCGGAGGCCCGGGGGCTTGTTGAGGGCTTATTTTATGAGTTTCTCTTAAGATCACAATGTGTTAGGGATTTCTGATGTGCTAGTAAAATTACCAATTGTAAAGATAGGGCCACACTGTGCAGAATACGCCTCTTTATCGATTATTAATCCGCTCGCGAACGTCAAAGGTGTGTTAATTTTCTTAGGGCCGATTTTTCAATCGCCAGATAACTTTTATCTGAAGGGTATGTTTGACGTTTTGACAGCTTTTGTATAGAAAATATGTCAAACCGTCATAGTTATTCCTCAGATAGAAGTTAACTGATGATTGAAAAATCGGCCCTTAGTATGCTATTGCACTTGGTCGTTAGCTCGAATTCGTACAAACGACTAAATATAAACGTAGTCGAGTGCACCCATATCTCCACTCGACACAATGAATAGTGTTGTTCCGAAGAAACAATGTAATTAACGCCTCTGGTGCCCGATACCGAGTCACATCTTTCGTGCATCCGAATATGGGCTAAAGATATAATTATGAGAAAGACACTTCACGTGCGGTGTGGTCCTACCTTCATTTTCTCTAGGAGGTACTGTCACATGAAATTCCCAGCTCATATTTGGTCGAAACAATATATAAAACATTTGATATTTTATACATATCTTCACAGAAACCTGGCTGGCATATTATTATAGCATCTCATTTTCATTAGTATCTTTTGGTCAGACTGTTAGACAATATTGCAGCTCATATTTATCCTATTTTCGTCCAAAACGTTGATTAGGCAGTTAATTCTGTAAGATTGTGCGGCCATACGTCGTGTCTCAACGATTTTCATTCATAACTAGCTGACCCGACAGACGTTGTCTTGTCAAGTATGAATATTGAATTCGAATTGACATACTACCTACCTACTACCTACCTACTACCTACCTACTACCTACCTACTACCTACCTACTACCTACCTACTACCTACCTACTACCTACCTACTACCTACCTACTACCTACCTACTACCTACCTACTACCTACCTACTACCTGCCTACTACCTGCCTACTACCTCCCTACTACCTACCTACTACCTACCTACTACCTACCTACTACCTACCTACTACCTACCTACTACCTACCTACTACCTACCTACTACCTACCTACTACCTACCTACTACCTACCTACTACCTACCTACTACCTACCTACTACCTACCTACTACCTACCTACTACCTACCTACTACCTACCTACTACCTACCTACTACCTACCTACTACCTACCTACTACCTACCTACTACCTACCTACTACCTACCTACTACCTACCTACTAACTACCTACCTACTACCTACCTACTACCTACCTACCTACTACCTACCTACTACCTACCTACTACCTACCTACTACCTACCTACTACCTACCTACTACCTACCTACTACCTACCTACTACCTACCTACTACCTACACCTACTACCTACCTACTACCTACCTACTACCTACCTACTACCTACCTACTACCTACCTACTACCTACCTACTACCTACCTACTACCTACCTACTACCTACCTACTACCTACCTACTACCTACCTACTACCTACCTACTACCTACCTACTACCTACCTACTACCTACCTACTACCTACCTACTACCTACCTACTACCTACCTACTACCTACCTACTACCTACCTACTACCTACCTACTACCTACCTACTACCTACCTACTACCTACCTACTACCTACCTACTACCTACCTACTACCTACCTACCACCTATCATCCATACGTCATTACATAGCTGTCATTATACGTCAATTTTGTTATTCCAAGTCTGATTCTTTTTTGTTATACCACGTTTTATAGTGACTGACGTTACATGTCAAGTCACACGGGAATGATGTCGAACGGGATAAAAAGTATCCTATGTCCTTCTCCTGGCTCTAAACTACCTCCCTGCCAATTTTCAGCTAAATCGGTTCAGCCGTTCTTGAGTTATAAGTGAAGTAACTAACACGACTTTCTTTTATATATATAGATTATTATACGTAGCATAATAGTTAGAAAAATTTTCTTGACATTGATGTAATAAAGTGTTTATTAATATTATTGTAGAGTATATAATTGTATAGCTGCGCCTTCCTTCGTACTAGACTTATTGAACTATCATATCGTATTGTATTCCTTATGAACATGTGAGTTTTAGATCGGAAACATTTTTAAGCTGTGTGAAGACAAAAGGATTCTTTTGCATTTAAATGATGGTTTGATTAATGTAAAATTCTTTATATTAATAAAGTAAATTCGTACGATCGAGTACCCTGGTTTCTAAAAATCATTAGGCATTGGAATCCTTATATTGAACGTATGCATTCCGAAATCGTACTGAATTGATGGGTCTCTACTTCCCAGTCCTTGTTTTCCAATTTAAACTTATATATCTTGCATGACTTGTATAGTAAGTAGTTCCTACAATTGTTGGTACTTTATAACATTGTTACAACAATGTCAATTTGTTGGTACGATGTACGTATTTAGATAATGTTAAGTGTACCGGGTCGCACTTGTGATTTTTACAAAATAATCCCCAGCCTGAAATTTGACGCGGATACGTGTAATATTATTCAAATCTTATTATACCTGTTTTTCGTCAAAATTTGGGTAATATATACAGTGTTATTTTTTGTATATTAGAACCCTGAAAAGAGCTAATAATTTCGAACTTAGTATAGGATCTATTCTGAAATCATGAAAAAAAAAACTCCATTACAGATATATTTATATTGAGTACTACCATTAGTAATATTTTCAGGTTTATAGTTAACAAAAAATAAGATTGTATTTAACAACAGATTCACAACCAGATATTTAAAATTGTATTAATAAACGGAATTTATTAAACCAGTTATTACCTACACTACGATTTTTAGACACTGGTTGTCTCAACTATTAATGGACACTATTTGAAATTAATTAACACATAGTGTTTAGAGAATTGTACTGCAACACAATATGAATAGATTAAAATTATCACTGTTACTGTATTGCAAGATATTTTTGTAAAGTAACGATTTTAAAACGCCACATTGACTGCGTAAGTATTATTGTGTATAATAAAGGCCCTAGTCTTAGGTAATATTTTGCTAGTTTTAACATTTTTGCTCACACACAGCCAATATTTTAGTAAACGTTTTTTTTTATTTCGAATTTGTATGAAGTGTTGCCAGTTTCGCAAACAGGAACGGTTAAAATGAATTTATGAACTTGCAACACTGATTGGAATGATTGATTGCTGTGGCATGTGCTTCCTTATTTACATTGAATTATTATTATTTTTTAAATTATACATCATGATTTTACATGCATCGATTTATTTATGTATATTAAGCGAATTGTTATAATAAGAATTTTCGTTGAGATTGTATATAGTATATGCTATGATTAAATTGATAAGTTGATACTTTTTTTCTGAGCCTAAAACACTTGCAACTTGGTGAGATGTTCTGTTAGGAAGTTATTTGAGATCGTTAAATAATATGTTGCTTATGTACTTTGGGTTAGTGCAGAGATGAATGTCGATAGATATTATATAAAAAAGTCGTTTTCGTAACATGATTAACGGACAGAAGAAATAAGCTATGTTATTATGAGCAATTTGGCATTTGTCACCTTTTTTTAAACCGGTCAAAAGTCGATTGGTCCATACATAAAATAACGTGGCAAGACCCAGCTGTGACTTTATTTATTTGCCAACTGAATTGATTATTTATAGCAATCAAAAATATATTTTACAGTTCATTGGAAATTAACTATAATTATTTTAAAACTTAATTATATCATAGGTTCCTCTGATTAATAGTGCCAACAATATATTTTACCTGTCTGTGTTTATCTCTGCACTAAAACAAAGTAGTTAATAGTAAAAATTGTTAGTAACACATAAGAGAATGCATAGTTGTATAGAGTAAGTGGTTGCAGTTGTTTCTCGTCAAGTTAATGTTATATTTAGGAAAGCATATCTGTAATAAATGTGTGTATATTGAAATTGTTGTTTTATTTTGAACATCGTTTGGCACTTGTTTTATCAATGTTACGGACCAAACCCGATTTCAGGACAAACTAGTTTAGCCTGGGCTAAACTAGTTCTTCCTCGCCTCGACTCAGTGCATTTTTTTTTAAACCGCCCAGAAATAGGAGCCTCGCGCAGCGATGCTCCGTCGACCTATCTTAGACTAGTTTAGCCGCCTAGGCAAAACTAGTTTGTTCTGAAATCGGGTTTGGCCGGTAACATCAACACTGATATTATTATAGCTATAGGCTATATGGCATCACGCTCCAAACTACTGGAGGGGAGTGTTAACCAAGGATGCGGGTGAAACCGCGAGGGATGGTTGGTTGGTAATTCTTCCCCCGTGTTATTATGATAGATCCTTTGGCGGGGTATTATACTTACTTAAACTTCGAACACATGTGATTCGAGACACAATAAAAAGACAATAGCAGCGCGACAGCCGGCTGTCGCTTGGTGGTTGAAAGGTTAATAAAAAGTAAATACCTACACACCTACTTATCACCTATGAACAAAAATACAATAAATTACTAGACTGAATCCTGCCAACATTTTACACAAAATGACTGTAGTATATAACATACATATTTTTTTATTTATTTTGAATAGATGAATTAATATTTTGTATAGCATGCACTAATTTACCTTGTATAAAATCCTAAGGTCAGTCATTCACTCTATTACTACACAAAAAATAACAAAAATTTGACAGATAGTTTGAGGTCAGTCAGACCAAAGATTAGTGACCCCATGAGTTCCCTTTGGCCTATTAGACTGGGTTAGTTTTAAAAATCAATCAAGAAACCTTACAACTTATCCTTTATTTACAAAAACACTGTTAGATTAACATTTAAAGATATATTAAATAAAATTATATTTTTTAACATAATATTTTTTCTAAGACTGATGAGTAATCTTTTAAGCAGTCTGTTATTGGTGGCATTCTTAGGATCATTACCATAGTTTTTTTCATTTATAATCTGAAACAAAGAAGAAAAGGTGTAAATTAAAAATGTATAAATCCCCTATTCCTGAAGTTGTTAAGATTAAGGCCCGAGTCACACCGAAATGGCAGCGGCCGCCAGCGTCGCTAGAAACGAAAGGCGCGCGGCCGCTCGCGGCGCCGCGGGCGACCGCTGGCAGCCGCTGGCGGCCTCGCGACCTTTTCAAGCTATTCAAGCGATACTAGTCTTTTAAGTATGTAGTTAAAGTTTAAAATAATTTTAACACTGAAGGTGCTCGCCGCGCCGCTGCCATTCCGGTGTGACACGGGCCTTAGATTGCAGCTAACAAAAGAATATTTGTCTCTCTTCTATGAAGTTTAAGTACAGTCCAATCACTGGTTTCACCACTTGATGCCAAAACTATATACAAAAATTATATATGACACAAGATATGGGGTAACAACAACAAAAAAATGTATTTTGTTTAGTCTGTCTGTTAAACAGTCCAAAAATACTAGACACATATTATCTATACTATATACTATACTATAATATTATAAATATTAAATATTTAAATATCCATACTAATATTATAAATGGGAAAGTGTGTCTGTCTGTCTGTATGTTTGTTTTTCTTTCACGGCAAAACGGAGCGACGAATTGTCGTGATTTTTTGGAAGGGATGGAGAGTAACATAGGCTACTTTTTGTCTCTTTCTAACGCGAGTGAAGTCGCGGGCACAAGCTAGTATAATATACAAAGATGAAGAGCAGCAAAGTTCCAGAGTGGGGGCTTTGAGATGACGTCAAAAGCCCCTACTCTGGAACTTTGCTGCTCTTTATCTTTTGTTCAGTACAAAATGTATCTAAATGTGACGTCACACAATAATTTCACACTGTATCATCGTAACTTTCGTTTTCGAAAAAAAGGAAAACTAGTTGTCCAATTTTTTGAAGACTTGGAAGGTGAGTGGGAAATCATCCAATGACTGCCCCCTTCCTGGGTGCGGCGGGAGGGCGTGTCAGACTTTACTGACTAAAACCTACTCATGTTCCTTCGATTGCCCTTTATGTTCCAGGGTCAAGGTAACTATTATAAATATTCCGCAACCCCGGGAACTTGGAAACTTGTGTTCTTTGTGAAGAGTAGGTAGGTTAATGTAGGATTTTTGGAAATTTGATCCCTACAGGACTAAAATTGTTGGTGGAAATTCCCTGCAGTCCTAGTCCTGGTTGTAACATGAAAAATGCAGCTAGTACAAAATGTTGTAAGAGTAGGTCCCAAAACTTGCATTATTGAAAGTCTAAATCATTCTCAGATAACCAGAAAAGTGCCAGTTTATATTTTAAGAATTAAAAGGTGAAATAAAGTTATATACTTATGTGTAGTGCCGATACGCACTTTTTTTATCAAAGACTAGAGGAAGTCAAGTAAAAACAAGACGAAGTAGCTATGTTACTTAGGAGACCTTGGAACTTACTATGACTTCTGTTTAATTATCGCTCCAGTGATTGTTCCGTGTCGCTGAATTAAACATTGCTTCTTGTCCGTCTCCAAGCAGACAGTGGGCGGCTTCAAGTTCGGCTGTATCTTGCATGCCTGCTCCGATATCGCGACAACTATCCCTGCTGAGTCAACATGCGCCGTTCCTTTTGCAGCTAAACATAGACCTTGGTGGTCGGCTACCAGACAACCATTGACGTTAGGCGTCGACATTATCTCCTCTACTACTCTGTCTAATTCCTTTTCCATTGTAATTGTTTTTCGAGTCGATACGCACCAACGATAGTAAAGTAGGTATTTTGTTTACGTTTTTCACAAAGAACGTCGTGTCTCGTGTTATCAAATGAAATGAACTGTCATTGTCAATTATCATCAGTCACTTATGTCAACTTCAACTTCAACTCTTAATGAATGGCCTTTGTGGAAAAGACACCACGATTCTGCCAATAACACGTGAACATTGATAAACCATCAAACGCTGGAGAGTATTTTGTTATGTTATGTTATGTCAAATCACTGCACGGCAAACATCAGCATGCAAATATTATGTTTTACTTTTACTGGACTACTTAAAAAGGTATCCACCTCTCTCTAATGTATTATTTTCCATGATCTATAAATTGCACCACTTGGTATACATATACATATATGAAAACGCACACTCGACACTAAGCTCGACACGATAAATGTCATTGTCAATATTGTTTTAAGTCAAAAACAGCTCGGTCTTTGTTTAGGAATAAGAGAATTTATAATAATGTTGGTTCAGAAATACAAAAGAAAAATTTTCTTAGATCCTTAAATGGTTCTATACATGGCGCGTGGAAGTGCAACGCCGGGGCGAAGTCCCGCTGTCGCGGATGATCGCGGCGCGGCGCACGGAGCTCTGGCGAGATCTTATGGCGGAATGGAGACAGCAGCGACTGTCGCAACCTAGTGCTGGGCAGGCCGTAAAAGCGCCCTCTCCAGCCACCCCTCTCTGAGGAGTGGTTGGCGAGGCGCCACGGCGCTCTCACGTTTCGCTTGACACAGGTCCTCACCGGACATGGTCAGTTCGAGAGGTTCCTGTGTCGGATTCCCCGGGCGATTCGGCGACGCCTGGGTGTCAGCACTGCAGCAACGGTCGCCTGGAGGAGGACACGGTCGAGCACACGGTGGAGGCGTGCCCCACATGGGCGAGCCATCGACGTGTCCTCGTAGAGGCGATCGGCAGCGGTGACCTCTCGTTCCCGGCGCTGGTTCAGGCCATGCTTCGGGGCGAGACGGAATGGGATGCCGTCGCCTCCTTCTGCGAAGCAGTTCTACTAGTGAAGGAAGCGGCGGGCGGCGCGCGAGAGGCAACGACGAGCCTCTCGCTCCGGACTAAGACCCAGGCGAAGACGTCGAGAGTCGCGAGGCGACTATCGACCACAGTAGGTGCGGTTCTGCGGACGGCGAGCGATGGGTAGCTCGCCGCCCGGCTAGGACCAGGCCCGCGTCGACGGCCCGTTAGTGTTCCACGCACGCCTCAAAGAGAAGTCAGCAAAGAAGGGGCCCAACAGGGCCAACGCCTTGGTTGCGGGGTTGCGTCGCGGGGTTGCGGAATGTTTATGATAGTTACCGTGGCCCCGGAACATAAAGGGCAACCGAAGGAACATGAGTGGGTTTTAGTCAGTAAAAGTCTGACTCGCCCTCCCGCCGCACCCAGGACGGGAGCAGTCATTTGATGATTTCCCACTCCACAATAAAAAAAAATGGTTCTATACATCTTTCATCAGCATCAGCTTAAGATGAACGTCACTGGTCATTATCGATAAGTTCGTCATAAGTAACTAATTGTTTATCAAAGTTACATCTTTATTTCGAGTAATTGCGGAAGTGCAAGTAACTCCATTAACAAGGTCAAAGAAGCCGTTATTACCCATTATTACACTTACAAACCATAACTTTATGGTACCTAGTCGGTTTATGCAATTGACATTGGCACACATTTCGGGTAATACTTATTTAATAACATGTTATTAGCCCTTCTGTTAATGATTGCATGCCACTGTGCCGCCCAAAAGTAGAACAAAATGTAACATAATATTCGAATTTACCAACCTTAAAATATCTTGGTGTCAATGCGCGGAGAGAATCATTCTAATCACGATATATTTTTAAGTAGGTACAAATCAAATAAACAAATGACCTACACAGGATCAGGAAATCGTAACAAAATATTCAATTCATAATTATGTACCTACATATCGACACATAATAAACAAATGTGTAAAGCCACTAAGATTTCAAGTTCATGTTGACGTATTAAAAACCAGTTATAACACTATACCTTCTGTTTTTAGTCGTATAAACATCGTCGCTGGTGCAGCTCGTGTCGTGTTTACCGCAGCTGCCATGTTACAACTTATTGTGTACAGTTTACTTGTATTCTTAACATTTCTAGCAGTATTCGATATTATAAGACTTTGTACGTTCGACAATGAAGCGTCCAAACGGAGGCTGAGATTTTGGTCTGGTATGTAACTCCCACACATTATCATAACTAGGTATATTATTGTTTACATGTACACCTTTTTATGTATGGTTTACATAAAAAGTTTGTTTGATCCTCGTCAATGAAAGGACAATGGGCATTATTGTATGAGAGGCGTCCCAACCCTTGTAACAAGTTGCGACTAGTATAAACATAATCATTTAAGCTTTTTTATGATTAATATACCAAGTTTTTATAGTAATTGCATGCAGGTCAAAAGTTATTGGGCTTCAAGTGAAAAAAGGTTTTTGTTTTAAATAATGCTTTAATCATACTTTATTACATCTTGTGTTACATGTAAACATTTGTACAGTAATCACAGGCAGTAATAGTTATTTTTTGACAGTTATTAATAAACGCACAGTTGATAATGTATAAATAACAAAGAAAATAATACAATTTTAATAATTGTATTATTTCCTTTGTTATTTATATTTTCAAATACATAAATAACAAAGAAATAATACCATTATGTAAGAGTATGGCTTAAACATATGCAAATTGTTTAGGTACTGGTACTTTTAATAGTGGTTATATTATCTATGATAATATCATCCAAAAAGGTCGCGGGTAACAATATGCTTGGCTGATGTCTAGCCCAGGTACCAAATGATACTCATTATGTCAGCACAAGTACCTACTGTTCTTTTTCCTGTTAAACATGAGCAATAATAATGAGCAATAATAAATCCTACCTGATACATGCCGCGACTTTATCCGCCCCCTCAACAGATTTGTACATCCCTATGCATATTTCGATTATGTACATGCCATTTCTTAAGTGTTTACTCAAATAAGACCGGGCGAGTTTTATTTGGTAACTGCCTAATGAAATTAATAAAAGGTCTTCTTTTGTTAGTATAAGAAACTGCAACGGTGGGAGAGGGGGTGTTGAGTTAGAATAGGCGCACTGTCGACAGTGTGGTTTTTATCACTTGTTTTAGACCTTTTGTCATTGAAATACTAATTAATTAAGTTTTATTCAATATTTTTATCAAATAAATTAAACCACTATAACAGTTTCCCTGCACGAGATACAAAGTTACGTCCATACAATAAAACATAACACTGATTGAGATCTTTCTAACGATATAGGTAGAAAAATGTTACAGCACTTGGGACGAAACCGCTCATTGTTCTTTGTCGGTGGATTCTTGAAGTGCTTTACTACAACAACAAAAGAAGGTGCAATGCAAGGCTAATATTTTATCAATTTCACCAAAATACGAAAATACTATTTAATGTCACAACAGAGTAGCCATGAAACTACTTTCGTGCGAAGTTTTAAATGATGTAAAAATATCAGACGTGAAACTTGTCATTATGATAAGCAGTAGAATACGGTTCAGGATACTAAAAGAGCCCAATCGTTCGTTGAAGTTCTTTAAGGCCTAGATTTCTAGACCTAGTACATGAACTTTAATAGTTACAGATCATAAACTTTAAGCTAGGTGACGTAATTAAAATAATGGACGCTAGACAGCCGCTATAAAATAAAAAAGTCGAGTCACTAAATAACATTACTTTGTATTCGTTACGTCTTTACATACTTGTTTTATTTTTTTTCTTTTTTTTCTACTTTCCAAGGCGACTAGGCGAGGATACATTCGGAAACAATACTTATTTGAATACATTTTTGTCTGAGGGCAGTTCCGCATCCGTTAGTTCTCCTTGCTTCAAGATGACTCTATGCCCCATCTACCTTTCCCATTGAATACCTTCTTACTAAAATCACTCTTCCATCCTAAAATATAAATGTAAAAGTTTGTGAGAATGGATGATTCTGTATGAATATTTGTTACTCTTACTACTCAAGCTAATGGTACAGAACGGATTTTAATGAAATTTTGAAGTAATATAGCTGGCATACTAGAACAACTTTATGCAACATATCATCACATCATCACATCATATCATCATGCTATCCCTCACGGGAACGGAGTAGAAGTACCCGACAATGAAGCCAATTCTCTTATTCACAAACTGACGTAAATTTAAGATAAGTGCATCTTCCTCGTTCCATTTAATTAAGAAAAGGACAGAAGATAAAATATTAGATAAGTCCTGTCAAAATGCGACACTCCATAGATAATTTAGAAACATTATTAATATTTAGAACGATTTAAAAACATGGCGTCGAAATATACGTCAATTTTCTTTAGGCGCTGTCTTATTTGACAGGATTAAACTAAAATGTATCTTCTGTCCTTTTATATCAGAAATGGAAAGAGAAAGATGCATTTAACTAAAATTTTGTTAAGTTTGTGAACAAAAGAATCAGCACCAATGTAACTTAACAACGCGGTGTAACTGTGGAGACATTTAGTGTATTTCACAATTTCCTCTGATTGACAAATGAATCAAATGAGGTCAGTTTAAACTACCATAACATAATTAATACTTAGGAGACGCAATCAGGTAGAGAGAGGTAAGCAACTATGTATAATTTGAAAGGTCGCGTTCGAATCGATACATAGTAAGCTATTGACACTGTAAAGTATTTACAAAACCCCTTAAATGTGATACTTCCTTCACTGCTAACGGGTAGATTTCTTGGTGTCCCGCAGGGTTGCTTTTCGGGTCCCAAACTGTTAGAATTTAAAACGTATGTGCTTTGTACATTGAAACCTCTCATTAAACGGACTGTTTATCACCTATGTTTACTAAACAGTATTGTTATATTTATTGATATTACAAATCTTTTATTAACGTGTAAAAGTGACAAATGTTTGCACATACCAGAAAACCTGTGGTTAGTTATGAAAACGGTAATAAAAATAGGTTTTACGATCGCGCACGGAGATTGAGTAACTATTGGGACTTTGTTATTGTAATTTAATTGTTCTCATGCGATTACACGCTTCTCGTTGGTACTTGTAGCTTCTGACACCATTACGTTAAAACTACGCATGTAAAAATATTTTAAAATGTTTTTTGTAGATGTTTAAAAGTGAAAGGTTCTTGATCGGTGGTGCAGTCGTTTTTATTAATAAACTGGCGCTTCGATTACCTAAACTTAAGTCGAAATAAATAAACGTAAAGAAATTGTCCTGAGGTCTTCAGACTTAGTTTTTTAGGCTTGTTTTGAGTACGTATAGACCACTTTGCATGTACATAATATTTTGGTTTTGGGCAACCTAGAAAGAGGTAGCTAGGGACCTGTGTTAGATTGACCACTTCTCGAGGAAGGTTTTAGATATGTATAATATCACGCTTCGACCTACAGGAACAAAGTGGAATTAAAAAAAAGCAGGCAAAGTCGTAGGAGACAGAGAGGTTGACCCTACACGCCCCCCCCCCCACACTATATACTTTAACGGACATTGTAAACAGACATATCTAAAAATCACCATGTAAGTCTTCGTAGATAACCACATCGGCTAATCAGGTTACTATAAAAAACACCTATTCATGAACAAGCCAGCTATTGCAATGGTAGTTCAATGATCGATTTTTGACGTGAAACGTCAAACTCTTAACACATTTCTCATACAAAAACTGTCAAAGTTGTCAAACATCCGGCCGATGACTGGTCTTTGAGAGTTTGAGACACGATTGTACAGATAGACCAAGTTATCTGTGAACTGAAGGAGGACGACTCCGTCGATTCAGCGTTGCATAGAAAAAGAGACAGGGGACACTCAAATGAAGTCAAATGTATTACTAAAATGTCATGTCAGCCGTATTTCCAATTTTAGCCATTTCATAGATAACTTGGTCTGCCTGGGCTGTAATAGCAGACTAGAGCCTCAGATCGTGATGCTTCAACATACGATACTTAGTTGCAATTTTATTATGCTACTGTATAGATTGCTAAGTACTTATTAGTTGTTTAATTACATAACCTAACCTACTTAATAGTTAATAGCAAAATCTCAGATGAGCAAGAGGCTGTATAATTTATGTTTCCACAAAAATATTCAAACATGAAACTTTGCAAAACTAAATAGTTACGTGACGGTAATAAAAAAAAATCTGGCTGGAAGTGTGAGTCGCTCTCGCCCTTTAATTAAATAAAATTATGTAAAGATGTAAACAATCTTTTTTTTTTTTGGTGAGTGGGAAATCATCCAATGACTGCTCCCGTCCTGGGTGCGGCGGGAGGGCGTGTCAGACTCTTACTGACTAAAACCCACTCATGTTCCTTCGATTGCCCTTTTATGTTCCAGGGTCACGGTAACTATTATAAACATTCCGCAACCCCGGCAGGCGTTGGCCCTGTTGGGCCCCTTCCTGTGCTGACTCCTTCTCTTTGAGGCGCGCGTGGAACAAAACGCGCCGTCTACGCGGTCCATGTAAACAATCTTGACATGTCTTTTTAGATACTAATTAAATCAATACTATTAATATTATAAAGAGGTAAAATTTGTAAGTTTGTATGTAGGGGGTAATCTCTGGAACTACTGGTCCGATTTGAAAAATTCTTTCTGTGTTAGATAGCCCATTTATCGAGGAATGCTATAGGCTATATACCATCACGCTACGACCCACAGGAGCGGAGCAGTAACAAAAAATGCGGGTGAAACTGCAGGGGACAGCTAGTTGTTTAATAAAAATCATGAATATCATACGTCGGTTTAGAATAAAGCCAAATACGAAATTTTTAAATAAAAAGACATAGCAGGCTATAGCTGTTTTTGGGTCAGCTTTAACCGATATAAATTCGTGAGCCGAGGCGTCTCTGTCCAGGGGCCGTTAGCATTCTAGTCCTCTTATTAACCACTGGTCTTAATAGACAAATTAATAATTTATTTACTTCTGCTAGAGAGAACCTTGAATAGTCGAAATTTGCTACACGTGTAACGTTATGAGTGACGGTTGTTGCGAAACTTTATTCTGGGTGCTTGAATGCATCGTGGCGTAATTCAAAGTGTACAAATTCTCTGAGTTGGGAGACTAGACACAAGGATTTTGTAACGAAATTGTTTGATATTGCAAAAGTATTTTGTGGGGCCATCCATAAATTAGGTCGCAGGTTAAAAGTGGAGGGTTAATTTTTTTTTGGGGAGTGGGAAATCATTCAAAGACTTCTCCGCGTCATCACTGGCAACACACACTGGTCAAAGACTTTCGTCTTGAGACATTGCGGTATTTTGGACGAGAAGATATGTCGTAACTTCCCGAACGCTGCCCAGCTGCCTGATAGTTATTACACTCAGTTAAAACCCTCCACTCGGGTCTGCGGATGGAGAGCGATGGGTAGCTCGCCGCCTGGCTAGGACGACCCGCGTCGACGACGGCGCGTTAGTGTTCCACGCGCGCCGCAAAGGGGAGTCTGTACGAGAAGGGGCCCAACAGGGCCAACGCTGCCGGGGTTGCGGAATGTTTATAATAGTTACCGTGACCCCGGAACATAAGGGCAACCGAAGGAACATGAGTGGGTTTTAGTCAGTAAAAGTCTGACACGCCCTCCCGCCGCACCCAGGACGGGAGCAGTCATTGGATGATTTCCCACTCACCAAAAAAGAAAAAAAAATATATGGAGGACCAAAAGTATTGTATAAAGTTAGTGCTTTGTCGGGATGTCAGTGATGTCCAAGATAAACTTTAGAAAGTACATATGAATTGAAAAAGTCACATTAGTACACACGGCTACACATCAAGCTATTATACAAAACCAGTTTTGGCTGACCTCGCATTGTGTATGCTTATTGCTTTTCGTACAATCAGAGATCAACTTTTACTATTTAAGTATAGCTTGATGTGTAGCCCACCGTACTTGCTGGGATTCGACCCCGCAACCGGCGGCGGCGGGCGCCTTATGCACTGGGCCATCACGACACTTTAAAAACCTTACGAAACACAGTTTCGGTATCCTCGACTTAAAAACCATTTAACTAATCTACCTTAGTTAGGTAGTTAAACGAAGATTTTACAACTTAAACGATTATAGTCTACTATTAGGTACCTAACTTTTAGAAATTATTGACAGGAAGGACCTCCTACATAAGTAAGTAGTGGTTGACGGGTTTTCTCAGAAATAAAATAAACCCAAATAAACATGAATCATGATGAAACTCACATACTGACATACCTATAAAGATTATTTTAGATTTAACTAATAAAAATAAAATAAATAAAATTTAAATGTCAATATATTTGATAGTTTATTTATTATAGTAAAGGCATTGATCTCTGCAGTCATAATTGACTTCCAAATAACCTATTGTTATTAATTACCTTGCCCCTTTGAACGTAACATCTTATATTGATACTAGCAGGGTCAGCTACCCCTGGTTCAAGCCATAGTCTCGAGAAAGAGAGTGAATGGGATGCCGTCGCCTTCTTCTGCGGTGCACTGATGCTAATGGAGGAGGCGGCGAAACGTGAGAGAGCCTCTCGTCCCTGCCAGCCGCCACAGCTGACGCTCCGGGCGTCGAGGATGGTTACACATGATGCCGGGGTTACGGAATGTTTATGATAGTTACCGTGACCCCGGAACATAAAGGGCAACTAAAGGAACATAAGTGGGTTTTAGTCAGTAAAAGTCTGACACGCCCTCCCGCCGCACCCAGGACGGGAGCAGTCATTAGATGATTTCCCACTCCGCCAAAAAAAAAGAAAAAAAATGGTTATACATGATGGCTTCCGGCCATCGCAGGAGCGGGGCTATGGACGGTGATTAATGGGCAAGCTCATCGTCCGTCGATCTTTTGACGACGACAGGGCGTGTCGTTGGCGCCTCAAAGAGATGTCAGCAAAATTGCACCCTTCCGGGGCTGCGGGTTGTTTGAAAGAGATACTGCGGCTCCGGACACAAAGGGCTAAGAAGGAACATAAATGTGTTTTGTTTAATAGACGACTGACACTCCCTTCCACGCCGTCCAGAACTGAGGAGTCATTTCTTGATTTCCCATTCCAGATAAGTTGAAGACCCCCGGTTAACTAGCTACTTCAATAGATACTAGTGACTCGCTCCAGCTTTACACGGGTGTTACAAATCTTAGCAAATCTCGGCTTATCTTTAGGTATTATAATAGTCAACATCCAATTGATGAAAACTACAATAAAATCTGTTTCGTAACTTAAAA
Organism: Athetis lepigone; assembly: GCA_033675125.1. Classification (NCBI taxonomy): domain Eukaryota; kingdom Metazoa; phylum Arthropoda; class Insecta; order Lepidoptera; family Noctuidae; genus Athetis; species Athetis lepigone. Next base: position 22,011,810 of record CM066233.1, on the reverse strand, counting down.
GGTCTAAGGGTGCATACACTATCAAATTCAGATCATTTGGATCCAATAAATAGATTATTAAAACTGCACTTTGGAACTTAAAATCTTATATATATTATATTGTCGCAGGTTTTTCACAAAATTAGGTTTTTGATCAAAAACCTAGGTTTTTGATGAAAAACCGAAAGATGACAAATTAAACTCAATTTAATCATAAACCTGTTACAGTCCAGATTTTTGATCAAAAACCTGAACTAGTTTAGGTTTATGATGAAGTTCTATGCAAAATTGCTTTGTTTTATGACAAAATCAATTTAACTGAAATAAATAAAACAATCTATCATCATTTGTAACTTAGTAGAAAGGAAACTTGCGTCTTGCGACTTTCGACGTCTACGGCTACGGCTTGACGCTGCCTCACGCGTGCCGCCGCCTCCTTCTCCAGAATGACTGCTTCGCAGAAGGAGACGGGGCGTCGCGCGTGAGGCAGCGTCAAGCCTCACGCCCCGGGCAGAGACCCAGGCCGACGGGGCGGGCCCTGTCTGTAGGGCTAATGCCTGCCGGGGTTGCGGAATAGCTGTAATAGTTACCGCGGTCCCGGAACATGAAGAGCAACCGAACAAACAAGGGTAGGTTTTAGTCAGTAAACGTCTGACACTCCCTCATAAGAAGTTTTTTTTCCCTAAAGGGTTAAAATAGAGGAAAGAAGTAGGATATTCATGCGGGCGAAAGCTAGTTTATAATAAGAGATTTATAAAAAAGCATGATGATGATGATGAAATAATAAATAAGACCCGAGAAAGGACATAGGATAGTTTTCATCCCGGAAATCCCACGGGATCGGGAGCTATTAATCCACGCGGACGAAGTCGCGGGCAAAAGCTAGTAATGTATAAAGAAGAAAGGGCAAGGATCTCCATAATTTATTATTAAAATATTATTTTCTAGCATGTTTCCCGCGGTTTGCATCTTTGGTTTTTACTCCGCGTCCGTAGATCGTAGCGTGATGCTGTAAAGCTTATTTTACCTTGGCGAGCGATGGGTAGCTCGCCGCCCGGCTAGGACCAGGACCGCGTCGACAGCGCGTTAGTGTTCCACGCGCGCCTCAAAGAGAAGGAGTCAGCACAGGAAGGGGCCCAACAGGGCCAACGCCTGCCGGGGTTGCGGAATGTTAATATAATAGTTACTGTGACCCTGGAACATAAACGGCAATCGACGGAACATGAGTGGGTTTTAGTCAGTAAAAGTCTGACACGCCCTCCCGCCGCACCCAGGACGGGAGCAGTCATTGGATGATTTCCCACTCACCAAAAAAAAAGCTTATTACCTTACTTAAAAACTTAAAAATACTTTAAACGTAACTGTTCTGTATAATAGTGTCCAATACGGTTTGCTTAACTTAAATAATGATACATGAAATAATTTTAAGTAATCAAAGATACTGTAATTATGTTTGCGATGTAAAGGTCATAGCTCATTACAGCCACCCGGCAGCCACTCCGCACCGACTCGCCTTATAACCGAGGCGATCCGATGCCGCTACGGAGTTGATATAGTGAGCGCATGCCTACACAAGTCCATATAAAGAATACTAGCCGCAGGAGGCGAGTCGGTGCGGAGTGGCTGCCGGGTGGCTCTAATAAGTGTTCTTGTCATTTTGACATTGTATTGTAACCAATTGTTTGGAGAATGCATGACGTATGCTGTATAATGTTACTTGTGTTATTATTTTATGTAAAAGATGTTCATCACACTTTTAAATGACAAAATAAAAATTAAAATTTTTGAAACATCCACGACATTAAAACGTTTTTCTTAATAAAAAGTGTTTTCTGTGTGTTTTAAAATTCCCTAACTAAAAGAGAGTATAGTACTAGGAATTATTTATTTTTTCAATACCTACCAGTACAGTACCTACGTCTCTACAAGTAATAATGTCCTTCTTTGATAAATAGAGTATCCAACACAAAAATATTTTTTTAATTCAGACCAGGATTTTATTATCATTTATCCTCACCTTACCGAGAGGGACGGACAGGGAAGGATATTGAACAATTGGCTGCCACCTTAGATAGTATGGTGCGCGTACGGCCTACAACAAAATAAGAAAAAAAAAAACATAAAAACTAACTTTGCCTTCTATAGCCTTTTTTTGTGGAGTGGTAATCATCAAATGGCCCGTCATACGTGTCAGACTTTTGCTGACTAACCCCCACTGATGTACCTTCGGTTGCCCTTTATGTTCCGGGGTCGGTAACTACTAACTACTATAACCATTCCGCAACCTCAAATAACCTCTTATAATATTATATTAGTACTAGCTTTTGCCCGCGACTTCGTCCGCGTGGAATAATAGTTCCCGTTCCCGGCGGATTTTCGGGATGAAAACTATCCTATGTCATTTCTTGGGTTCGAGAATGTACCTGTACCAAATTTCGTGAAGGCGTGAAGAAGAGACAGACAGTCAGACAGCACTTTCACATTTATAATATTAGTACGGATAGATGATCAATGCTCGTGACTTCTCTGTATGAGAAGAGGCCTTTGTCCTGCATATTTACGTTTTAATTTTGTTTCAGCTCCATACAACGTAGTGAAGAACACGCTGAAAGGCATGAAGACCCTGAAGGAGGAGGTGCCTCCACCAGGCGCTGTGAAGGACCCCAAGCCGTACAGCATTTCTGAGACAGTCTGACTGCGAGATGAGCGTAGAATACTTTTTATAAACATGAGTCTAAAAGTGAATAAAAAAATCATGTTCAGATACATAGTGTTCATAATTCACTTACTGTATATTTATAAATATTGAAACTGTAGACGACCAAATTTATTAATTAAAAAATAATCAATTAGTATAAAGTTTAAGCAACCAGTTCGGTTTGTCCTTTGAGGCAGGACCAGAATGTGTGTAAACATTGTTTTCTTGGATTTATATAAAATAATCTTCTTATTTGTATGTATGTTTAAATTTCCATTTGTTTAGTAGATTTCTAGATTAATTATAGGTAGTAGGTACTTAAAGTTTTTTTTGTTTAGCTTTAAAAACGTGTTAAAATGTTTCGTTGGTGAAAGTATTTGTTTAATAAACCAAATATGCTTTGGCCATCTTTATTTTGTCGTTAATATAAATCAGGTTCTCCGTTTTTCAATATGTGTTATCATATACCTAAGCGGTAATAATACCGAGTTGCTTGAAAAAAGAAATTGCCTTATTATTGTCAGAAGACCTTTCCCTTGGGGCTTCCAATCTAACCAGATGCAGCAGAATCCCAGAGTTGTACATAGAGTGACTGCTTATCTGACCTCAACCGTCCAATTACTGCTGAACACTACTTGGCGAGGCTGATCCTTAGATGACCGGTGTGATTATAATAATGAAGATAAATAAATATACATTTTAATATGGCACTTATATTTATTTCTCTAAATCGGGATCTCTGGACATACATTTACTTTCTTCACGAATGGTCCTGGGCTGCCATTAGCAGGCTTCTTCACTTAATTAGGCTGTGGCTCTCGGTCCACGGGGCCCAGAGGCGTATGCTTGCATTGCAAACTTCATAGTTTTACACCAAGCGTGTAATGACGAATATCCGTCTATGTAGCTACGCCTACATGGACAGTTACCCTAAATAAAAATAAATATGCTAAACAACTACACCCATATTTATTTTTGCAGTTTTTGTCGCCGTTCTAGTAGGGATATAATAATGCAATCACCCATGCAGTTTTTTATTAGTCTACTAAGTATAAAATTAACAAAAAATACTTAATATAAGTACGGCCAGCAACAAAAGTAGCTAATACTTCGAATGATTTAATTAATTGAGAACAATAATAAAGGAAATAGGAAATGAATGTTAAAGGAATATATAAATAAACTTTCATTTATTATCTGAAATACTTAAACACAACGCTATGTATTATTTTGTGTCCATTTCAGGAAAAATATTTACTTAATTAATAGTCAATGTTAATCGACTTCGTTGCTAACTGTAGTAATGGTTTAGTTAATCGTTTGATATTAAAACATTAACTAAAAACTTGATTTCTGCCCAGTTTTTATCACTGTTGTTGTTGCCTGTTTCTCAAAGCTTAATTTCAACCTCCATAAATGACATTCCTTAATTAATTTTTCAATTAAGTTCTAACGTGTTTTATGCACGAGTTCTCAAGAATAGCACGACAAACTATAAGGGCGGAAACAGACTTATAACCAGTGGTCGAAAAAGCATGATCTAATTTACCTTAACTTCAAAGACAATGTAAAATAGCGGAGGCTTCCTGTCTACATTTTATATGGAAATAACGATCCCAGTTTCAGGTTTTAACTGCACACTACCAGTTCATCTATTTCTGATCCCTGCTAAAGGCTGTTAACACGTTGTACACCTAAGAGGCTGATTTACATTGATACAGTAGCTGGCGCCGGCATCACTGGATTCCGTTGGAACACCACTGCATCAATGAAAACATGTTTCAGCACTGGATAGGTACTGGACTGGATTGAAACTGATTTACATTGATACGCCTTACACGCCACGTTAACAAAGCGTGCTAATTAGCCACAGTTCATCTAGCACTGCTACACTAACCTTTCGACAGCCGGCTGTCGACCAGCTATTGTTTTTCAAATCACGTGTGTTCGATTGTTCGAACGTTTAAAACGTTTTGCCATAAAAAGCCATGATGTTACGAGTGTGCTGCAGCTTTAACTGTTTTCTTGGAAGATATTGGTGCCGATTCTCTTGTGCACAACTTAACGTAAATTTAAGTTAGGTGCATCTTTCTCTTTCCATTTCTTAAAGAAAAGGACAGAAGATACATTTTAGTTTAATCCTGTCAAATTAGACAGCGCCTGATGACAATTGACGTATATTTAGACGCCATGTTTTTAAATTGCGTCTAAATTATCTATGGAGTGTCTAAATTTGACAGGACTTAACTAATATTTGATCTTCTATCCTTTTCTTAATTAAACGGAAAGAGAAAGATGCACTTAACTTAAATTTACGATAGTTTGTGCACAAGAGAATCGGCACCATTATGGGTCTGTCGCAACATTTACGACCATTAGTGTTGCCATACTGTGAGAAGCCCGTCACCCATAGCTCTTTTGTTTGTAACCTCATCTAAAAGTTATTTGTGAGGTAATAAACACAGTTTAGTCATTCAATTCCACTATCTTACTATCCCCTCCGACTGGCAGACATTTTACCCGGCTCACCACAACCACACGCCACTAGGATCACTAAATGCAACGAATAAAGTTCAAATTCGCGTGACATTTAATGTTACGCCCCACCTTTTCTGTACCACTATCCATACTAATATTATAAATGGGAAAGTGTGTCTGTCTGTCTGTGTGTATGATTGTCTTTCTTTCACGGCAAAACGGAGCGATGAATTGACGTGATTTTTTAAGTGGAGATAGTTGAAGGGATGGAGAGTAACATAGGCTACTTTTTGTCTCTTTCTAACGCGAGCGAGGCCGCGGGCAAAAGCTAGTACTATATAAAAGTTTGATGACCAAATCATGTAAAACTATCTTCTAGACACATTAAGGCAAAATAATAACTTTGGTCTCTTTCAATATATATTTGTTGTCTGAGTTATATGGCGCAACCATGGTGTAAGAGCATGCCGCCAATATGCAAAATGTAGTAATTAAATACCGCAGGTCAAAGTAAATTCAGGTCAGGTCAACCTTTGTCTGATGTTGGTAAAATACAGCATTGAGCATGGAACCCCATCCGATAGAGTTACCACTGGCCCCAAAGAAATTACTTGTAACACTGGACCCCACTGCTATCTCTAGGCGAAGGTAAGGGAAAATCCAAAGCTACAACGCGACCACGGCACGGGCCCAATTACAATAATAAAGTTGTTGTTGTTGCTGTATTCTAAGCAATAAAAGGCATCGATCTCCTGTTGAAATATTCTTAATTATATTTTATTATCTGTTAATGTTGCGTGCTTCAATATCGCAGGCGTAGTTGTAAAACGATTAAAATTAGAATTATTCTTGGTACTCATGCGATATCTGATTAGTATGATGATAGTGTAGGTAAATTCTATTGGTTATATTCTTATCAAATTAATTTGGTAAATTAACTAGCAGATTACCAATCGTTTCCGTGATTATCTTCCGCTAAGCAGAGACATTTGATAAGCAGTGACATAAGAGAGGTTTATAGGTCAATTGTTGTAACGTAACTTGAACGTGGGCAACACTCGCTCCGTCAGTATCATAGACTATATATAAATACTGAGATAGATACGCCACTCTATGATTCGAAAATTGAGTTTTTGACCCTGTTCGCCAGGTGGCGTAACAGTAGCTTAATATCAAAAAAATCCGATAGGTGGCGTCGGCCCCTGAGCTGATTACTACTTACATCCAGTTTCAAGTAAAACTATTATAGATTGATTGAAACAAATATTCTAAACTCGAACACTAATCTTTTGCCGATTAGAATATTTATTTCAACCAATCTATAATAGTTTAAATAGATTTAGAGCAAAGGGGCAAAACAATTAAACACGAAGATGGATTTAATTATTTTTATTTGTTCTTTTTTTACAATATTCATACGCCATCCGTTTTACATGGTCATTCTTATCGAATTGGGATATCTTTCCACTTAATATCCGATTTACCCCTGTACACCAACTGTGTATAATAAACTTGATTGATAAATTATTAATAGATTCAATCAACTCTTCCTTATGTCGAACACAAGTAATTACATTATAATCGCATGCACAATTAAGCATATACTTGATTTTTTTATTTAAATAAGATGTTTCTGGACAATCACGTAGACATGTTATGATTATATGATAAATATCATTCATCAAATAATTAAAATCTTCGCTAGGGTGGAATAATGACTTTTTAGTATAATCAATTTCATAATTAAAAGATTGCAAATCAGCTTCTGGCCTACATAAATCACGTGCACAAATATCGCAACTTTTAAATATCTTCGATTTCATTTTTTTAATCACATATCCCGTCACATATTTTTTTGATTCATTATAAATCAACGAATCATTATTTTTATAATTATTCATCGTCGTTAATAGAGCATCAATATCACATGCAAAATCATCATTCTTTGGATCATTAGATTTATTACCAAGCAGATTTACCATTGATTGAAATGATTTATTACAATCGTTCTCACAATTAGCTCTTACAGAATGTACAGAATTGAAATTATTAATCAACAAAGTTTTATACGCACACATGAATTGATTACAATTGGGATTAATATTACGCACACCATTACTCCTAATACCACTAAAAAAGTTCTCTAAAGGATCCTGATTAAAATTTCTAGTTAATATATTTCTCACACTATAATTTTGATTTAAATATTGCCACATTTCAATAAAGGTTTTGATATTATGTATCCAATTTTTTACTGATGGAATCGATTCATACTTAATCAACATGGAATCATTCTTTCTAACTACTGATTCAAATTTAATCGAGTCTAAAATCGGCAACAAATCATACCACAGTTGGAAATGGGGTGAGTTATTTTTTAAGCACTGCTTATATGTTTTTGATGACCCCTCGTAAGAATGACCATTAAAAGAATCAAACAGCTTATCAAATAATATGAGGAAATCTGCGGTTCCTTGGCATTCTTCAGGCAGGATGTTGTGTTCTGAAACAAAATATGAATATTTGTTAAAAACACATGCAAAGTTTGCTAAGGTAATGTTAAAAGTAAAAAAAAAAAACATTACTAAACATAATTTTTAAGGTAATGTTAAAAGTTATATTTTGTGAAATTATAAATAGGTATACTAACTCGATAAGAACCGCAAAGCGCTAGACACCCTTTGGCTGAACACTTGTGCTGCATACTTTACTTTCATTTTGGGGATTTTATCACTGATTACATGTTTCTCAGTCAATTTATTGACTAATCTAATTTCGTCATCTCCAGTGTCAACATCTAATAACATTTTTAAATGCTCCCATTTAGCCCATTTGAATTCACCATTTTGAACAAATTTGGCATTTTTTTTTAATAAATTATTTCTTACTCCTTTAAGAAGGTGGGGTATATCAAAGAGGGGAAATATTTTACAATTTTCTATCTCAAATGCATTGGAATTGTATTCCATTCCCAATCTCAAATACTTAGATTTTGTGTCATTTATTAACTCCCGCACCACTCTAACATTTGTTGTTGCTTGGTCACATATTGTGGCTACTACCTTCAGGCCAGTATCATTAAGTTGATGAATGATTTTTATTAGTAGGTTCTTTAAGTCACCACTCTTTGTTGAGGCCTTACAAAATGTGAAACAAATGGGCTGTTTGCATTTGCTTTTAATCCCCTTTATCATGAACACAAGTGCATGGTCAGCCAGAATATTATTTCTATGGTCTCCAAAATCTTCAAAGCCAATGATCTTGTCCAATGACTCATTATATATTATCCCTGGAGCTAATGAAACCTCATCAAACAAAACATTCACCAGCTTTTTTTCTTGTGGCAAATTTCGTGAAATATTTTTTAAATCATTTAATATGTTTACATTTATTCCAGGTTGTACATTCAATGTGCTTAGCAGATTCTGCAAGCAACGTACAGATGGCAGGACAAACATTTTCTGAAGTAATCTGTATGCCTTCGGGCTTTGCTTTAGAATAGTCAGTCCCATTATTTTTTCTTGATTAGAGAAACGTCGTCCTCTGGGTTTCACTGCACTTTTAAGTTGCAATTTTGTGAAAATTTTAATTTCTTCTGGTAATTTTTCCATGGTTCTTAAAAACGCTTTATTCATTGAAATCTTTTTGGCTGCTTGTATTTTCTTCCTTTGATTTTTATACTTCATGGAAAGTTTTTCTAATTTAGATTTTAATTTGTTTATAACTTTGCTTTCGGCATATGAGTGTTTTCGTTTACCTGTAATAAATAAGAAGTATATCAGTAATTTCGCAAGTTTTACAATTTTATAAGGTTCAGAACAAAGGCCAAGTCACCTGTAATCTCACAGAAAAACATGCGTCTTTTGTACTTTCATATTAAAAAAATAAATACACGAACAGATAGTGCTGACCGTGCAAATATACACATGGACATGGCTTATTAATTTTTAGAGCTTACATAATGAAATCTATAAAAACCCACTTTTTACAGGGAAGTGAAATAATTGAAGTGCCTGTTTGTTTTGTCAAAATAAAAGCTTTTAACTAAATGTTTATTATGAAGTATCGTTCCCACTGTCTTATGTAAACCACAGTTTTAAAATGTATGTCTATCTGTCTTTTTGTTCCAGATAAACAACCAATCTGGTAGATATCTGATTTTATAAGTAGTGATGTTGTGTAAGTTAGGCTATTTCAATTCAGAAAAATAATTAAAGTACCATGCAAAAAAATTAAAACCTATGAAATTGTTTTCACACAGAGTAAGTTACGAGTAATAACTTGTTATGTATGTAATGTAAAAACATGCATATAAAACGAGCATTCTACTTACGATTAGGCTGCACAGGGGTAAGAGATGTTGAAGGACCAGATGTGACAGCAGATTCTATTGTTGGATTCAAATCAATATCTGGAAAATAGATATAAATAATATTATACTTATTTCTTAATTTAATAACATCTTTAAAGGGGTATTCAACCTCTAATAGTAATATTGAAAGCTGTGGGCCTGAGGCATATTTTTTGTTTATAAATATTTTTTTTACATACATCAGTGCTAGACTGCTATCCTAGCTGATGGTAAGCAGTGATGCAAATTATTAAACTAAGTTCACATTCAAAAATTGTTGAAGAAATCCATAAAAAAAATTAAGTTGTAACAAATCGGAAACATTATCAGTATAATAAATAAATAAATATCTTCGGGCAACTCACACACGGTTATCTGATCCCAAGCTAAGCAGAGCTTGTGTTATGGTAACCAGACAACTGATATACATACTTATATAATTTGTAAATACATACATATTATAGATAAATTACACCCAGACACAGAACAAACAATCATGCTCATCACACAAAGTTTGTCCTGGGTGGGAATCGAACCCACAACCTCCGGTATAGCGGTCAGGGTCACTAACCACTAGACCAACAAGCCCGTCAAAGTATTAACTGTATACATGCGAAATTGCATTAGCGAACAATGTTGGTTGTGTAACACTAATTTAGATTAATTAAATCAGCAGTTTACTTACCAACAGGCTGCACAGGAGTAACAGATGTTGAAGGCTCAGATATGACAGCAGATTCCATTGATGGATATTGATCTGAAAAATAAATCACATCATGTTCAAGTATCTGTAAATTGATACAAACCCATACTTTATATGAATATCAATAATGTAATTAAATTAAGAAGTAGCTTTTTTTATGAGGTGGTAAAAATCATCGAATGTCTTCTCCCGCTCTAGGATCGACTAGAAGGGTGTGTCAGACTCTTACTGACTAACACGTCCACCTGAGACCAACGGTTGCCCTTTGTGTTCTGGGGTTAGAGACATCCCTTTTAGACTTACCCCGTGGCCCCAGCAGAAATTAGGGAGTAGCTTTACAATAATATTTGATTAAGAATAATAAAATTCCGAAAATAAATTATAAAGTCTGACCACATAAGCCAAGCAATAATTTTTAGACAAAATCTGAGCTACGCACTACTGCTATGGGAGTACAACTGAGTTCCACAGTTTCGTAATACATATTGTTTTTCATGTAAAATAATGGGTCACCATTGTTAAAAAAATCCTTGTATGTTATTTTTCCTATTAAATGGCATGTTTGAATGAATTTTAGTCAGTGGGTTGTCTTATTTGACCAAAAACTAACTTGAATGGTGTTGGAACTTAAGCAATGATTTAGTACTCTACTTGTTTAGAAAAGAAATTAAAAAGGGTAAAGAATATTTACTTACCAGTATTCAGTATGGCAATCGCAGATGTGGATGGTTGCTCTGTCTGGTGAACCATCTTGTTCAAGTTTAAAGTAGGAATTGCATTCTTGGTGAGCCGACGGCTGGGTAGCTGGTAACATTCTAAAAAGTGTTTGTTGCACAATCTTATATGATTATAAATATAATTATCTCCTCTCTCTTGTGTTGCTCTATCTAGCACAGCCTTCCATTGAGAAAATTTTTGAATATTTTCTACATTTTCGATTTTCGGGTCCGGAAAGTGGTGCAGAGGGCCTGAAAAGAATTCGTAGTAAATGTATCATTGGGAACAAATTATAAACATTTATAGGATGTTCTAGTATTCAGCGAAAGACGTCAATAGGCTGATGTTACGACGATAGGTATAAACTTTCTTCTAGTAGTTGCAGTACAGTAGTAGTACCTACAAATAAATATGTATTGCTGATACTTTTCAGCTATTTAAATCGTAGACTTACCATCAATGGCGCACCCGAAATAGCACACCAAACGATGTTTAGCGGGCATGATTATAATCGCGGTGAGCAATCAGTAGTCCAGGTATCTTGCCAAAGTAAGTCGTGAAAGCAGTTATCAGTATCCAAATTCAACGCCAAGTGTTAACAAGTATGCAGGAATCTCAAAATCCGAATGAAGAAAGCCAAGTCGTCATAAAAAAATCCAAAAAAACAAATCCACAAATGAAAACGAAAAAACGCAACTCAACAACGGAAGTTGTGAAAACTTTGAAGAAGTGTTTTACCTATCATAAACAAAACAAACGAGGGATGTAGTCTATGCTCAGTCTATGATGCAATCATGATGCAATATCAATAATTAATAACTTTTGTGAATTAGGTGCATAAATATATCAAAAAAATGTTTTAAGAATTTTTTCGATATAAATAATATTTTTTTCATTACTTTTGATTATATTATGTATAAATATATCGTCTGTGCTGCTATCTACTGAAATTATTAATGCATTACTAACAAAACTAAGTTGACTCTATCCGTAAGATGACGCTAGTTTCTTGGCAAATTTTGTGTCTGAAGTTTCTTCGGGAGTTTCACTCCCCTGGTCAGTATAGCTTGCACCGTCATGTTGGCGCGTCGTGCGCTTTCCCACCAAAAATAAGCATTCCATTTTCGAAAAAACCCGCGGATATTTTTGACATCGACCACGAATTTTCTGTAGCAGTGCATTTATAACAGAAACAATGTTTTTATTACTAGTTTTAGCGTTAGTTGGGTCTATTGCCCTTTGTTTTATGATAATAGATTCCCTATGGAGTGTGTTGGAGCTGATATCTTCGTATTTGATGCCTTATTTCCTGCCTTCGGAGGTCCAAGATTTGTCTAAGAGGTTCGGACCTTGGGCTGGTGAGTAGTTTGTTTTTTTTTTTATTTATAGACACATGTTGATGTTGTTTACATTGAGTTAGGTCAGCGCCTGCGCCCTACATCCAGCAAGCAGGTTTTAATACCAATATTGATACTGGGAAATTCTTCGCGACCTTTATTGATTGATTTTTTCTATTTTAATTTTCTTGTAGGTGAATTGATTTCTAATGACAACAAAGGCTATCAGTTAATTTATTGAAAGTGTGTAAACATTATGCAAAGTAGATAAACTTTCAATTAGGTACTTATTCCAAAGAATATTTTGGTTAGTGGGATGGTCTTTTTTGCTAAATATAAACACTTAGGGACCTAACAAATTACGCTTCGTAGGTACCTACTAGTAAATATTTTGAGCATGTTGTGCGGTATGTGATAGTAATTTAATGTAGGTACTCGTGGATAACTAACATTCTATTTTAAATTGATGTGATGACATTTTCTAGAGCTGTTATCTATTTATATATAGATACACTAGCTGTCCCCGCCGTTTTATTCACGCGCCACGTAGTTCCGGTTCCCGTGGGATTTTTCTGATAAAAATCTCTGAACTTAAAAAATTATTATAATAAAATAGATGAGCATAGCCACAGAAAAAAAGTAGTCGAATCACACCAGGGACAACATCAATGGGGACAGAAGGAAAATATTTTTTTAATAAATTTATTGAGTTCCGTTGTCGCCTGTCAGCGGGGTGGGGACTACAGGAATAAATTTAAATTAATTTAATCCTTCGAACACATGTCATTCGAGACACAATAGAAAGACAATAGCAGCCCGACAGCCGGACAATAGCGGCCGGACTCCTGAATTCCCGTTGTCCCCATTGAATGGGGACAACGGGAACAGGAACTAGGAACAGGAACTAAATCTAGGAAACGACTGGTCCGATATTTTATTTTATCGGAATTTCGCAATCGAGGCAGGGTAACAATATTACAAAACTCTATTTTTTTTTTATTACATATGGGCTTGCTCTTGGTCCCAGACTAGCCCACTACTACTACACACTACTACTACTAGCAGACTATGTCCCTCGGAACCCACATTACCATCGTCCTAGCTTTTCCCAAGCCAACCCTTTCAGTTTACACGGATTCAACAGAATACCAGTCTTTTACATATACATATATGCCTCCTCAGCTTAAAGTTAATAGGTAACGATACCCCATTTTTTTTGGAGAGTGGGAAATCATCCAATGACGTCTCCCGTCCTGGGTGCGGCAGGAGGACGTGTCAGACTTTTACTGACTAAAACCCACTCATGTTCCTTCGGTTGCCCTTTATGTTCCGGGGTCACGGTAACTATTATAAACATTCTGCAACAACACGATACCCCTTGGATAGACTGATTGTCGATTTTCTGGCTTTTGACTACCCGTCTTGACTGTTTTGGGTCGACTGTACGACTGACGGCAACCGGGACCAACGGCTTTACGTGCTTTCTGGGGCACGGGGTTAGTGATGCTCTAGGTAAACTTAGAAAGTTAAAGTTACGAACTCGCAATTTCGTGCAAGGCAGGCGGATGCCTTTACCACTGGGCCACCACGTCCATTGATCGGAGCAGTAACCAGATATGAAAAAACTTATCTATGTTAGAAAATAATATATGTTAGACACAATTTCTATAAAACCTCTTTTAATTTCAGCCCAATAAATTCGGTTCATTATCAATCTATATAAATAAGTACGGTTTTCCTTCCTGACGCTATAAGTAACTCCAGAACGCACAAACCGATTTCCACGGCTTTGCATTCGTTGGAAAGGTCTCGGGCTCCGTGAGGTTTATAGCAAAGAAAATTGGTGTTCTAGAGGACCTTGTTTCAGGAGCCCGTTACACGAAAGGAAAATAATCTTCACGGCAACCAATCTCAATGCAATACTCAATTATTTATTGCATTCCATCCATTTCGTGTGGAAGAGCTAGTCAGGTAATAAACCATAGGAACAGAAAAATAAGGAGATTGCTGTAATGTAACATCTAATGTAACAGAATTCCAGCAGAGCACACGACATTCACGAATAGGGATCAAGTCTGCTATTGCAATCGTGTCTCAAAGACCAGTCATCGGCCGGATATTTAACAACTTTGACAGTTTTTGAATGGGAAATATGTGAAAAGTTTGACGTTTCACGTCAAAAATCGATCATTGAACACAAACAAAACAAAAACAAAATAGCAGAGTTGAGCCCCTGAGCGTCACAGTGTGGACGGCATTATTTCGTGGCGTGTTACATTTCATATTACATTACAGCAGTCTGGACACGCCCTAAAACTCTTTTGTGGCTGACAACCGTTCTAATATTTTGCATCATGCTATGCAAAAAAGTCGAACAAAGAGTATACAAAGCCTATTATAAAAAAAGTACTGTTCGGACAATAAAAAAACGTAGTTAGGAATACGAATTCCGGATTATATTATTGCTCTTCAAATAAATGCTATGCTTCAAGTTTTTTTATGCAAATCAATCTGTAGTACCAAACGTGTTTTAAAAACATACCTACTTATTAATTATCTTATTAATTTAGTAGAAAATATTGTATTTAGGCATAACTGGTTAGCCAGAAACTATGACCAGTCTAACCAAGAGGTATCGTGTCGCCCAGTTACTGGGTTGAGGAGGTCAGATAGGCAGTCGCTCCACGTAAAACACCGGTATCCAGCTGAATCCGGTTAGGCTGGCAGCCGACCCCAACACAATTGGGAAAAGGCTAGGGAGATGATGATGAGGCAAGGTGGGTTCAGCCGTCAAGTTACAACGGGAAGCATAGTCCAGGGACAGGGTCCTCTAGGGCCTGCCGGGGTTGCGGAATAGTTCTAATAGTTACCGCGGCCCCGGAACATAAAGAGCAACCGAAGGAACAAGGGTGGGTTTTAGTCAGTAAAAGTCTGACTTGCCCTCCCGCCGCACCCAGGACGGGAGAAGTCATTTGATGATTACATTGATTACCCATCGTAAAAAAACGCATAGTCCCGGGGATGATTATGATGGAGGGTGAGAAAAGTTAAATCTTAAAGGTTATTTATAGATTTTACTATCTGTTTCCTAATTCCTTCGGCTTCATTCACCCATTTTCATGAAAACTTTCGTCTTCTATTGGAGGCCATTGAAGATTTTCAAATTATAATAAATCTCAAAAAAATCGACCCTCTGTTCTTCGACTATGTATATGAATATACAAAAGCAGTAGAGAATTGCATACAATATATAATTAAATACAACTAGAAACATATATAATGTAAAATGTTAATATTATACTTTATTTAAATACTTAACACCTATACAAAACAGTTTGTAGAATATATAATTAACAAATGCAAATACTTCAGGCAATAAGACTATGCTAATTACTTACCTACCTTCCCGTTGGTCTCGTGGTCGCAGACCAAATTCAAATTCAAGCCATTTATCCGGATTATTCCGATCTGTCACCCCGCTTTGTCCCCATCGGGGGACAGATAGGAAAAAAAAGTTCGATCTGTCCCCCAGTTAGCAATGTGGGGACAGATCAAACTTTGTTCACTCTTTTACAGTTTCATCTGTCCCCATATCACTGATATGGGGACAGATGAAACTTTTTATTCCTGTTTGTCCCCCACAGAATTTAATACATTAATTCTAAATTCAATTAAGGATTGAAAACTTAGGAGAACAAAAGTACTAGGCGCGCAGTAATATGAAGTGATATTGTGAGAAAATGTAAAATACTTAGATAAAGTTATGACAGGTTTATACGTCAAAAATTTATGGTTACACAGGCTTTATTCATGACATAACTTTACACAGTGTTTATTAGTAAGGGCATTAGTATTTAAATCAATCAAAAGTACTAGGCGCGCAGTAGCGTGAAGAGGTTAATAGAAAATGTGATCCAGAGCATTCCTATTCCACAAAGTGTCCACCAATATCACTCGCATAGTGCAGGGACTAAGTAATAAAACTATCGAAAGAAGAAAACATTTATTATTAAAAAAGACTAACATCTTTCAGTTTTATTATATATAATAATGTGATATATATATTAATACTTGTCATTTTCATAATATGATATTATTTAAGTTCATAAACATTTCTTTTCTAAAAATTGCTCTGGATCACATTTTCTATTAACTATTTTACGCTACTGCGCGCCTAGTACTTTTGATTGATTTAAGTACTAAGTATCTCAGTATTTTAAATTTTCTCACATTATCACTTTACATTACTGCGCGCCTAGTACTTTTGTTCTCCTAAGTTTTCAATCCTTAATTGAATTTAGAATTAATTTATTAAATAAATTCTGTGGGGGACAAACAGGAATAAAAAGTTTCATCTGTCCCCATATCAGTGATATGGGGACAGATGAAACTTTAAAAGAGTGAACAAAGTTCGATCTGTCCCCCAGTTAGCAATGTGGGGACAGATCGAACTTTTTTTTCCTATCTGTCCCCCGATGGGGACAAAGCGGGGTGACAGATCGGAATAATCCATTTATCCGGGGTTGCGGAATAGTTATAATAGGTACCGTGGCCCCGGAACATAAAGGGCAACCGGAGGAACATGAGTGGGTTTTAGTCAGTCAAAGTCTGACACGCCCTCCCGCCCCGCCCAGAACGGAAGTCATTTGATGATTTCCTACTCACCAAAAAGAAAACCCATTTATTTCACTTAGACTCTTTAAAGGGGCTTATGAATTGGCAAACCGATTGACGACTGTCGGTCAGTCAGAAAAGTGACGCTAAGGCCCGAGTCACACCGGAATGGCAGCGGCCGCTCGTGGCGCCACCGCGAGGCCGCCAGGCAGAGACCCTTTTTGCTCGTTCCAAAACGTAGGCTCTTTATGTAGAAGAACAAGCAAGAAACTCTATGGAAACCGTTTTCAAAACTATGTTTTACAAAATCTTGGTTATACTATGTATTTTTTGTGCTTCTACGAGTGAAAACAATGTAAGTAAAAAACAAAAAAAATAAATAAAACGTTGGGCCTTCCAGGAAGTCCTCGTACAGACGATAACGATTTATCGTCACGATTTGACTGCACAGTTGGATAGTAATCCGTGCTAATATTATAAATGCGAAAGTAACTCTGTCTGTCTGTCTCTTCTTCACCCGTAAACCACTGAACCGATTTGAATGAAATTTGGTACAGATATAGTCTGAGACCCGAGAAAGGGCATAGGATAGTTTTCATCCCGGAAATCCTTCGGGAACGGGAACTATTAATTCATGCGTACGAAGTCGCGGGCAAAGATAAAATTACTAAAAGCAGACGTACGTCCGCCAATAGATCAAAGATTGTAATTGAACCGTCTTATTAGTCGTTGAAATATAGATTGCAACATTCCAGATGTAGTTAAATAGACACTTAAGCTTTTATTAAATAGCCTACTTTGTATGCGTTCTAGAAGCTTACTCCATACCAAAAACTATTAAAATCTGTTTACAAAATTGCAACGATGTGAACATTACTAAAGCTATTAACTTTATTACCTATCAATCTTACAAACATTTATGCAATAATAATATTTCAGCAAAGAACATTTTGCAATATTTACAAACTGTATCTTAAATCTATAATATTAACATTAGTCATAGTCTCATTTAAATTCATGAACAAATAGTTTGTATCTGAATTTACAATTTCACACACAATAAAATTACAAAATTACATTTTTTTAACATCGTGATGGCCCAGTGGATATGTCGCCCGCCTCTCGTGTAAGAGGTTGTGGGTTCGAATCCGGGCAAGTACCAATGTGACTTTTTCTATTCATATGTACTTTCTAAAGTCTATCTTAGACATCACTGACATCCCGTGCCTCGGAAAGCACGTAAAGCCGTTGGTCCTGGTTGTCATTCGAAGAACTTTGACAGTCGTTACTGGTTAGTCAGAAACTCAGACCAGTCTTACCAAGAGGTATCGTGTCGCCCAGTTACTGGGTTGTGGAGGTCAGGTAGGCAGTCGCTCCACGTAAAACACCGGTATCGAGCTGAATCCGGTTAGGCTGGCAGGCGGCAGCCGACCCCAACACGATTGGGAAAAGGCTAGGGAGATGATGATGACATTTTTTTAACATATTTGGGAAATATAAATATTATCTTATCGTATTTTACCTTAGCTTAATTTAATAAATTTGTTTTTAATTTTTATATAACTAGATGAAAACCCGGCTTCGCTCGGATGAAATGTGACTCATAATACTACACCTCTAGATACAAAATGTAGGTAGATATTTCTGTAGTTATTAGTTCTTAAGGAATATTAAAGGCAAGCAAGGCATAGATTCGTATAGCTTTGGTCATTGTGTTTAATAAATATAGTAAATAAAAACTGCAATAGTTTTACATAAATAATTTTTATTTTAAATCAACTAACATAAACATAACATAAATTAACCAAACAAATAACTTTTATGGTTTATTCTCTATAGTCCTTTCTTTACTTTGGCAGATAGATAAGTTACTACTTACTAATTAAGAAAAAAAAGTAAAATGTTCTTTAATCAACTCGGCTAAATCAAAAATAATATTGTAAAACCAATTGTGTAAATTGTAATTATACAATTAGTATTCACCCAAAAATTTGGCAAAAAAAATTTTTTAAAAGAAATTTTATGATAATCAATCTGTGATGTATAATTGAGAATATTTCTTAATAAGTATATTTCTTAATAAGTATATTAAGAAATATTCTCAATTATACATCACAGATTGATTATCAGAAAATATCTCTATATATGTATAACATTTTTCGTTAAATATTTTTCACCTTTCAGGCCTTGTTCAGTGGTATTAATAATTTGAATTTTTATATTATCGAATTTTCGAACTCGAGAGAAAGCAACATAGAGCTGGCCATGGGTGAACACAGGATTAGGTAAAAATAGACCGATTTTGTCGAAAGTTTGTCCCTGGCTTTTATTTATTGTCATTGCGAATGCTATGCGAAAGGAAACTGAAGCCGACTAAATTTAAAAGGCAGTTGACTGTTAGATGGCTGGAGACAAATTCGAGGAATAAAAACTCTGGTTCCTACATGGCTACCACTAATAATTTCGGCATCAATGACACGTGAAGCTAACGCTCTAACAATAAGACGGGTTCCGTTGCACAACTCGTCAGTCGGGTTTAAATTTCTCAAAAGCATTACTATACAACCAACTTTTAATTTTAGAATGTGTGGTGGTAGTCCTGCAGGTGTTATAGAATTCAGGAATTCTACAGGATAGTTTAAAACATCATTATGATCGTCCTCAACCACAGTGTCAGAACTCTCGTAAATTTTAAGTAGGCCGGGGATTTTCTCGACAACTTGGTCGTTCAATTGAAAACAATCATCGTTTTTAGGAATAAGTATAGCTTTCATTGAATAACTTTTATAATCATTTATGTTAAGGGAAACACCAAAAATATGGTCTACAATTGATTTATCTACAATGCATCGCAGAGGCAGTTCAATATGGTCGTCACCATCTTCATTAGCTGATCCATCGCCTACCGTTAATACCCATTTAGCAAACTCTAAATCATCGTGAGCTCTCATATTATGAGCCAATTGGAGTTAAGTAAAGTTTGGCCACATTGGAATGTGCTTAATTGAAGCATTTATAATATCATTTCGTGACCCATTAACTACAACTGGTAAAATCTGACGAAAATCTCCTGCGAATAATAACGTTTTGCCTCCAAAAGGTAATTTATTTTTCATTATATCTTGAAGGAGTCGATCAACTACAACAATATCATGACCTTTAGTCATGGGTGCTTCATCCCAAATGATTAAATGAGTTTCCTTCAATAACTTAGCGGCTGGTGAGCCTAACGACATATGAGACGTAGAATCTACATCTGAATTAATTGGAATTTTGAATCGCGAGTGACCTGTTGTACCACCATCTAACAGAGTTGCTACAATACCAGAAAACGCTATGGGCAGGCATTTTTTGTTTTCAGATCTTAAAATATGTAAAATAGTTGTAAATACAAAAGTTTTTCCAGTTCCTCCTGGGCCGTCAAGGTAAAACAGCTTTTTCTCTGCGGGATTATTCACAGCGTTTAGTATTGTATCGACCACATATTTTTGTTCGGAGTTCAATTTGTGGTATTTTTCATAGCCATTTGCTTCTTCATGTTCACAGTCATAAACGGAATCAAATAAGAAAGCATCATTTTCACTAATATCGGGCTCTGGAAGTCCGAAATCTGTCAGACTCTTTCCGTGGAGTTTTAATGCTTCATCAATTTCTTGTAAAGTCTTCGATAAAATGTGATGCAAACTTTTCTCAAAGAGCGTTAGGATCAGTTACTTCACAAAATACGCAAATTAACGCAAACAGCTGTCGTAATTGCCGAAGTTTAAAACCGATTGCTTCATCCAAACATCTTTCCCATTCTTGATCGTCAAAAAGGAGCCCCCTTGCTTGAGCAGCTTCTCGAAATGAGTTGTAAATAATATTTTCATAAGTTCTAACATCTCTGAAGCAAGTCGGCCCTTTGACGTGAAGAAGTAATAGCCGGAGATAATATCGTTCCCGGTCAGAAAAGGAATAATTATACATTCTTGCAATTACTTTATCTGCCGCTGACTGAGATATTCGTGGTTGCCACTGTCCATGGATAAATCTGAAATGTATCGAAATTTCAGTGTAAAGATATTGTCGAGCACTTTCTTTGGTTCTGTTTAGTAAGACCTTTATTCATATTCTTAACACTCAGACAAACATCCTAGCTATTTGTCCCTAGGTGTACCAGTGACTGATGACAAAAATGGTAAATAAAATATGATGAGAGCAACACTGGGGAAAAAGGATTAAAATATTTTGATACTTACACTAATTGTTTATTAACAATACTAATATTATAAAGAGGAAATATTTGTATGTATTTTTGTTTGTTAGTCTTTCACGCTTTAACTACTGAACGGATTTTGATGAAACTTTACAGAATATAACAGAATTATCGCCTATGTCTTATTAGTTATTATTAATCAGAATAAGACATAGGTGATAATTTGTGCAGTTTATTCAACAGTGATGTTTGATTAGTTGTATTTTTCTATGAGCCGATGAGACGATTGAATAAGATTCGGTACATCATATAGTCTGGGGCCCAAGGAAGGACATAGGGTAGTTTTCGTCCCGGAAATCCCCCGGGAACGGAAATGAAGTCGCGGGCAAAAGCTAGTATAAAATAAATTAAGATAAACCCAATCTACAATATAAGTACTTTATTTACACAACAAAAATGAAAGAAATGGTTATTCGCTTTGTGATTGGTATCCCAGTTCGTTTAGCGCATTGACTATGGTAGTGAGCGTCACATAAGGCAAGTCAAACGTCTTTAGGCGGCTCATGTGAATCTGACACCAAGGCTACTGCCTTCTTCATCGGCCTTCTGCAATAATTCGTCGCATAGTATTAGTACACGCCCCTGTAATAAGCCAAAGTTATATGTTACGCAATATATATATATACATATGATAAACTCATTTAGATGGATATTATGAAACAAAGTATCAACTTTAGCGACTCATACTAACCAGTCAACGCAAGCTAAGCACGCGGTCTAAAATCGACAATTGCGTGTAAGCTACACCTTCTTCTTTACAGATTTATCAGTACACATTATAAACAGTGCTTCTGGATTGTAACCGCGGTGGTTTCTTAGTCATTCTTTCACTTTTTACTAAAGATTTCATGAAAATAACAAATGTAAACAAACAAACGTAATGTCACTTTACAGATGACATGACAACAATACCATAAAATATAAAAATCATTATTTGTTTTACTTTTTTTTGTCATGAGTTACTGGTACATATAGGTATGGCCGGAATAATGTACTTTTTTGACGCGACAACGTGTTGATTGGCGAGACGTATTTGAGAGATAATATATTGTCTACTCAAAATGGCGACTGCGGTTTGTCCGTCAGTGTCATTACTCAAAATTTAATGAATTAATAAAACGAAATAATCTCCGTAATCCGAATTTTGCGGATATATGTTGTCGACTCGAAATCGATATTTTTTTATGTTTTGTTATTCAGGTAATGTTTCAATCGAGTCTACCGTACCCCTTGACGAAATTATTAATATAGATTATAATAATTCATCTCAATCATTTGATATATGTATCAAGAATTTTTGAATTTCAATATAATTGAATTTCTTAAATAATTCAATTCATCATAAATAATTCATTATTATCTAATTATCTATACTAGTATTATATAGAGGAAAGATTTGATTTATTGGATTTTTGTATGTAACGAATAAACTCAAAAACTACTGGACCGATTTCAAAAATTCTTTTCTCATTAGAAAGCTACCTTATCCCTGAGTGACATAAGCTATATAATATCACGCCGTGTCCCACGGGAGCGAAACAGTAACCAAAACCCTAACGTAACACGGGTGAAACCGCGAGGAACAGTTAGTTAATAGTATAAATCTAAAGAGTTAGTTTGGTTGAACGCGTTAATCTCAGTAACTACTGGTCCGAGTTAAAAAATTATATGTATTTGTGGTGAATATCCCATCTATCGAGGAAGGTTTAAGGATTAGGTATTTCTAACATTACGCTACAAACGATGCGAGCGGAGCAGAAACAAAAACGTTTTTCGTTACTTTATAGTTACTTCTTTAAAGTTTACTAGTTCTTTCATAAATTCTCGGCTACAGTTGCAAATAAAATTAAATTAAAAAACAGTAAAAACCTAATATCTATTTGTAATTTTTGCTAACGTCATATAGAGGTCACCTTTGTGTATCGCTTATTAGTTATTTTTACTAATCCTATGTACTAATCAATCCCACATACAATTCCGCAATGAAACACATGCTTATAACAACATTTATTTGCATAAAAACGTACCTGTTCATAGCGTTGTTGCGAAATTTTGCATCAGCAGTCAACACCCGTGAATATTGTGGCATTGTTTTAAATATTGACTATACATAATATATTTTATATTGTCTGCTTTGCTGATTGTATGTACAATCAGTAAAGCAGATAAGTATGCAGGGCCGTCAGATATAATTTATCTCGAAAACCCAAGGACATTAATTTCTAATAAAACTTTGAACTACAGTAGAAAATAATGAGTTCTTCTTCAATTAAGTTAAATTTCATTTGAAACTATACATTGGTATTCAAGAAAACCTCAATTGTAGATGACTGCCCTGCATACTTATCTACTTTGCTGACCGTACATATATCAGTTGTCTGATTACCATAGTATAAGCTCTGCTTAGTTTGGGATCGGATAGCCGTGTGAGAGTTGTCCACGGATACCTATTTATTTATTTGTTTACAAGAAACCTGTAACTGTAGGTACTATATTTATGAAAATCTTACAAGATATGATCAACCCTGAAATAACTATGAATACCTATAAACAATCATAAAAATGCGGAATCATAGATTAGTTATTGCTAGCAGTGTTATTTTTATGGTTTATTTACGTACAGATTACTAATTAATAAATGAGTCTTAGAAAATGATCATCTTTATTATGAGGTGTACTGGTAACACATGCATTTTATTAATGTCTTGTATATTTATTGATATGTGAATTAATTATTAGTTAATGATGTTGGATGACATTGATGTGCACTTTTGAAGTATTTTTTGTATACTGTTTGTTTGCAAAAGGTGTCTGTAATATACCAATCCAATTAAAAATAGTATTTATTTTTAACTTGACCGGCAAACTTGAATGCTGCGCTGTTATAAATAAGCGCATCTACAATACCTGAGACGAAATTACTAACTGTGGTCGTTTTTGCTTAAAACTAAAAAAACCGACCAAGAGCGTGTCGGGCCACGCTCAGTGTAGGATTCCGTAGTTTCCCGTCCGTCACAATAAGTGTTCCCACTTATAACTTTATTTGTTACGTTGACATACTAAGTACGCAGAAATTATTTTGCAAAAACTGTTCTTTCCATCAAGTTCAAAATCATCTTCCTAGAAAGTCCTTACAAAGTTCTACTATTCAGATTTTTTTCATATTTTACGGAACCCTAAAAACGGTAATACTAACTACAATAATATTACCAGCCGTTTACTGTCCCGATGCAGGGCAAAAGCCGCTTCTCATACAGAGAAGGCACGAGCATTGATCACCACCAGCGCTCAAAGCGTTTTGGCGATTGCGGATTTATGTATATTCATTATTCACTACAAGTCTAGGTTCCCTAAGGATTCCTTCACCGATGTCAGTGATGTCCACTAACATAGCCTATGTGTACAGTAAGCAAAAGAGATATGTTACCAGGGCCGTCAGATACAATTAAAGTTTTTTCATTAACCAATGGATATATTTTAATTAAAATTTCAAATGTTGTAGAAAGTAATTTGTTCTTCAATCCATTTAAATTTCATTTGGACTTCAATCGGTGTTCAAGAAAACCTTAATTATATCTTATGGCCCTGGTAACATAACTCTTTTGCTGACCGTACATTTGAACCAGACTGTAACGCGGATAAAGCCAAAAGGCAGACGCTAGTAATAACTAAAAACAGTATTTACTCACTATCATCAGTGTTGCACAATGCCATAGCATGTCATCTCCATGGCGTGCTACTTTCGTGATGTGGCAACACCACACAGTTATGACATAACATGTCAAAACACATGTGACCTGACGCCATGTTGATTTCCGTTAGCCATTTAACGGGCCTGTTGGTGTAGTGGTTAGTAGCCCTGACTGCTAAGCCGGAGATCGATTCCCACCCAGAACAAACTTTGTGTGATGAGCATGATTGTTTGTTCTGTGTCTGGGTGTAATTTATCTATAATATGTATGTCTTTATAAATTATATAAATATGTATATCAGTTGTCTGGTTACCATAACACAAGTTCTTAGCAGAGCTTAACTTGGGATCAGA
This sequence comes from Athetis lepigone, assembly GCA_033675125.1. Taxonomy (NCBI): domain Eukaryota; kingdom Metazoa; phylum Arthropoda; class Insecta; order Lepidoptera; family Noctuidae; genus Athetis; species Athetis lepigone. Next base: position 21,986,633 of record CM066233.1, on the reverse strand, counting down.
TAACCGTGTGTGAGTTGTCCCAGTATATTATTATTATTATTATTTCGACGGCGTTAAACGTTTCTCCTGGTGTTCGTCTACTTTCGTCGATACTGGAATTTCATTTCGACTTCGTTCCCGTTTCCGGGGGATTTCCGGGATGTAAACTAAGTACCCTATGTTCTTTCTTGGGTCCCAAACTATATCTGTACCAAATTTTATTCAAATCGGTTCAGTGACTTAGGCGTGAAGAAGAGACAGATAAAGTTATTTTCGCATTTACGTATAATATTAGAATGGATTAACCAGATATATATCTCGCTATTATACACGTCTCACTCTTATTTAAAAAATATCTTTATTTTGGTCACTCATGGTTAGGGGCTAAAATTAGTGCCTAAAGTCTTTGTAGCTTTACCCAGAGTAGGCCGCATGTAGGTAGGTCACAATCGCCTCATCAGCTCATAAAAAATACCATGTCTTTATTCTGATATAATTTATATATATTTCTGTAAAGTTTCATCAAAATCCGTTCAGTATTTTTTGCGTGAAAGAGTATTAAACAAAAATACGTACAAAACATTTTAAGCCATTTTCCCCAGTGTTGCTGTCATCATATTTTATTTACCATTTTTGACATCAGTTTCTGGTACACCTATACCTGCCATTAAACTCAAGCTAAATTCAACTTGCAATGCATACTGCGCAGATTTCCGTATATTGTATGGAACCTGCACAGTTTTACACGCGATTGTGTGGCAACCTGTAAAATGTTTGTTCTGTGTGCGTAACCCTAAGGTAGACTAGTAGAAAATGCTAATAGCAGTCCGTCATTTGAGGTATTTTTTACATTTTAAACATTAACTTTTAATTATTAAATAAAGGATATAATTTAAATGATCAACAAAAAAATCTTTTTGGCTACCTACCAAAATGGATTAATGATCATCAAATTTTGTTAGGTTAGGTTAGGTTAGAACTGTGACCACACAACGCCAGATCTACTAGTGATTCATATAAAGTTTCAGTTTTTAGTCAAATTCATATAAAAACCAAATTGAATTTAGTTTATAATATTTTAAGAAACGTTATTTGGTGACCATTTCTCCATTTTGGTAACCGTTTAGAACTATTTTAGTAGTAAAATTGGTACTTTTTTGGGCGGTGTTTAAACACAAGCCTTAAAAAAATCTGCCATGTTGCCTCGGCTAAAGTTAGGATACCTTAACTTGTGTGGCGAACTTTAGCCGAGGCAACGTTTAATTATCTCAGCAATTAAGTAGTTACCTAAGTAACAGCTTCGCTTGAAATAACTATAAAACAATATGACTATTTTTTTTTTTGTCTTTATTCAGAGATATATTATCTTCCTAGCCTTTTCCCAACTATGTTGGGGTCGGCTTCCAGCCTAACCGGATTCAGCTGGATACCAGTGTTTTACGTGTAGCAACTGCCTATCAGACCTCCACAACCCAGTAAATGGGCGACACGATACCTCTTGGTTAAGGCTGGTCAGACTTTCTGGCTTCTGACTACCCGTAACGACTGTCAAAGTTCTACGAACGACAACGGGACCAACGGCTTTACGTGATTTCCGGGGCACGAAATATCAGTGAGTGATGTCCAAGATAAACTTTAGAAAGTACATATGAATTGAAAAAGGCACATTGGTACTTGCCCGGATTCGAACCCACATCCCCTTACACGAGAGGCGGTCTCTGAAAATGAAATAGTCTATTATTTATCTATTATTATTAATGAACAGGTCTCCATTTACACAGAGTGAAAGTTTCAATAGGCCGTGAAGAAAAACCTTAACGTAAAACAATTTAACAAATCAAAGTAGTCTTCTTACAGGTCCTATAAAACTTTCCACCCTGTATATTAATACTATTTCTTAATTATTCGTTTCGTTAATAAAGATGTGAAGTTTATTGACTCCAACTTGAAACTATAATATAAATAATTAATTTCAAAATCAATAAATGAAATATTGTTCGAAAATGTATGTTATTTCACACCGTTTATTGCAGTGTTGCTAAATAATTAAAGAATTTGAAATTTCAATGCACACACAAAACTAATATGCAATCTTGCTTAAAATGTAAATCAGTTTATCAATTGATAAAGGTTAAACTCGGTGTTGCATAATAATTAAAAACTTTTTTGATTTTTCATTTGGATATTAAAATTTCGATTCAAAAATACTTTTGAATTATCTTGCTTGCTTCATCGAGTCTAATCCGTATAAAATTATTTACATTTTAAACGATATTACATATAAGTTTTGGGGAATAGAAATTTCAAAATCCAAAATAAAAGGTTTTAATTATTTTTGCAACACCGAGTTTAATCTTTATTGATCCATTAACTGATTTACATTTTAAACGATATTACATATTAGTTTTTTGTGAATTGAAATTTCAAAAGTCAATTAAAAAAGAATAAAGTGATGATATGATTTTTTTTCTTCCGTCTACCCCTAGGTATCATTAGATCTGTGCCAGCCTGGCAACTGTTACTATTGTTATTTGGTAAATGAGAGGTATTGTTCAAGGACTAGTTACCAACAAGCCATGTTTCTACCTAGTAATTTGAACTGAAGACCGCAACCACTACAAGTCTACAATTTGGCTTTTCTTGTTAGCGGAGAGTAGCTAGATAAGTAGATACTTCGTGATTTAGGCACAGGTCACATAGAAAGCTAAGCTGAGCTTAATTCACGTGCGACATCCTCTCATATTTCAGTAGGTTAGTTCACCAAACAATCTAAATTCTAATATGACTATATACTCCTCTAGCGGACCCAACAGACGTTGTCCTGCATAATGTAAGATCGATTTCTCGTCCCCGAAAACCCCCACATATCAAATTTCAGCAAAATCGTTAGGGCCGTTTTCGAGATCACATGCTTTTTCAAGCAATCCGCGCCATCTGCCGGGTTGATTTGTGAATCTAAACCATCCAGGGCGCCACTCAAACGCATACAGAAAAATTCATTTAAATCGGTCAAGCCGTTTAGGAGTTCAATGACATACACACGTACAGCAGAATTATATATATAAAGATAGGTCACTAGCTTTCACCCGCAGCTTCGTCCGCGTGAATGTCGACTTCCATCCCTTATTTACCCCTTCAGGATTGAAATTTCCAAAAATCCTTTTTTAGTGAATAGTTACTTTTCAGAAAGAAAATACCCTCCAAGTTTCTTGGACCAGCGGTTTGGGCTGTGCGTTGTTATATCAAGAGTCAATTTTACCATTTTATACCCATAATAATATACACAGATGAGCTTTTTAGTGGTAATCAACGCGCAACCAAAACTACTGGAATCTACTACTGACCGTAGCCGGCACTTAAAAGTTAAAATAAATAAACATGTCTACGTCTTGTAGTTTTCGATGTAAACTTAGACATAACCTTGCTAAGAAATAAGAATGTGTATGTATAAGTGAGCTAAACCAAACGAAGTTAGCTCCGCTCAGCTTAGCTCGCGGTGTGGCTTGTACTTTATGCGCAACTATCTGATTATAACCAGTAGAAAGATGCGGTTTATGACCCTATACTTTGACAACAGTATTTCGTATTTACCTACTGAGGTCCGTATTAGTGCCAAGGACTATTGAAAAGGAAGGGGAGATTCCTACTATTCAAAATTTCGTACAATAGAAATTGTTTCTTTTTGTTTGTTTAAAAATTAACAACAAGGTGGCTGTTAGCAATAACTACGAAATTAAACAAACACTCTGCTATTGAACTGAACTCTTTATTTAAAACTGCTTGATTCACAAAATACATCAAATTGCACAACGCCATCTAGAACGCTATGGTGTTACTGATTGTTTAACTAAATACAATTCGTCATATTATTGTTACACTAGAACATAATACAAAGTAAAGATCGTAAAATAGCCTCAGATTCAATTAGACATGGCAATAGAAGACGAATGGCAAGCAATTGAATTTTAATATGTATTTGACGAAGATTGTGTAATCCTTACAGTTAAGTTAAAATTTACAGGTATACAAAAGCAGCATTATGTCTACCTGTTCTTTCATGGGGAGAAAGCTTTCTCCGTACTTTACATCGGATAAGTCCAGCAGTTCTGAAAAAAATGCGTAATAGATAAACCAGTCATTTAAGGCAATTTTGTCTCATGATGGAATCGAGTGGAGTGTGGAACTCATCAACGATTAATGGTAGGTAATCCCATCAAGTCCTCAAATCGAATTATTTCATAATACAGATATTTTAAGGTTTTCCTGCTACCACGAACCTACCCAAGTAACACAGAAAGCATTTTAACAAACGAAAATTAAACTTATGTAAAACTTAAGGCCCGTATAAACTTTTATATAAGTTCACCGAGCATCTGTACGCTTTATATTGGCATTTCAAAACCGTTTAGATGCAAATCGAATTATTTCATAATACAGATATTTTGGTTTTCCTGCTACCACGAACCTAGTTACTTCAATTTTTTCGGAACTGCATTTTAGTGCTAATAGTATAGAACCTATAACCTATTGGTAACTATTTTAATTCCTTAAAAATTAGCGTTGCGTGATTTTTTGCAACCAACGTGACTTTTATGTCTACGACTAGTCTAAGAGTCTACTTTCATATTTTGAATATTGGTTTGGTTTAAAAATATTATTACGCTAGTAGACTTACCAGTTTAGAAACTGTGTCGAAATCGCCGAAACATGCAAGTATTTGTGTTAAGATTACGCCAGGGCACATTGATCACTATAGTATGTTGCTGAATGTTTATTATAGTTACCGTGACCCCGGAACATAAAGGGCAACCGAAGGAACATGAGTGGGTTTTAGTCAGTAAAAGTCTGACACGCCCTCCCGCCGGACCCAGGACGGGAGACGTCATTTGATGATTTCCCTGAAACTGAAATGGACGGAGGGGGGATGGGGGGGGGTGAATTATGTAACAAGAAGCGACCTCGTAGGTAAACTCGTAAACGTTAAAAAACTATTGCGCATAGTTAATTTATCCGTCGGCGTCGATAGAGCACGGAAGCGGTAATTCGTTTAGAATTTAAAAAGAGAACAGCATTGACCCCAAGCAACCGGCTCGTAGCGCGAGTTACGTCACAATTCGCGGGACATGCCGTTTTGAATGTGGAATTCATTCAATTTGCATTCTCTAAATTCGCGTGTCTTGTCTATGACTCGACGAAAAATTGCTTACGAAATAATGAAATTGTGTCCACCTAACATTGTAACAAGAATGCTGTCAGACTTTTAGGTATTTAGCAGAGAGAAATCGTTTTTATTTGAATTAGAATACTTATTGAAGGTGTGTAAAGGCCACTATATAAATTCAATCAAATAAGATTTCATTAATTTGTGTTTACTTTCTATAAGACGTTACTGACATCCAGTGCTACGTAAATCGTTGTTCCCGGCTATCTTTGACTGTCCACTGCCGCCGTCACTGTCACGTCCACGAAGTGGCGATACGTAAGTACATCCATACTAATATTATAAATGGGAAAGTGTGTCTGTCTGTCTGTCTGTTTGTTTTTCTTTCACGGCATAACGGAGCGACGAATTGACGTGAGTCTTTAGGTGGAGATAGATGAAGGGATGGAGTGTAACATAGGCTACTTTTTGTCTCTTTCTAACGCGAGCGTAGCCGCGGGCAGAAGCTAGTTCACTATAACCGCGTCGGCGTATCCACCGCACGTCACGACTCCTCATAATAAACCCGACTCGCCGTTCTCACGTTCTCGTTGTCGACTCGTGACGGTTGTGGTAACATAGTTAGAAAAAGTCTAGGGAGATGATGAAAGCCAATGGTGCTGATTCTCCATTGAGTTATAATGTACTACGTACTAGAGGAGCTATGTCAAACAAAATATGGCGCGTAATTTGGTGACAGCGGAGCATGCGCAGTGCAAGCGGGTGCCATAGATAACACCAATGCGCGCAGATGCGACATATTTTTGAAGTTGACTTCTATAGGCTTCTTTAATATTATGTGCATTATGGGTATCGTTATAAAAATAGTTAGAATTAAAATAAGAAATGTATAACATAAAATTATGTGGAAAATAATAATATAACAAAATAAAATGAAACGAATTTAAACTGTAAAAAATTTAATTCCCATGAAATAATATAACTACTCTTCTTGACTTTGTGGTGTATTTCTCGTTTTCTTTAAAATGAACGGAACATATTCGTGAATATTCTATTGGCAATCACGTGACTTTGCTGCGATTCTTCTGAATAAATTTAATCCAAAATAATTCTCTAGTACTAGGACACGGCCGACGAAACCTTAAAAAAATATATATATATTTAATAAATAAAAAATATTAATATTACTTAATAATTTTTTTCTCATGATTATTAATAACATTTTCTTGTTCGTAATTGTTTAACGTTACCCGACGTTAGTGTCCATTCTGCGCATGCAACAAATATTTTACTCTTTGATATTAACATCAACATGGCCGCCGTCGAGGTGACTCGTCATACATAATTACAAATAATAAAATTAGGCATGTTGTAAAGATAATATTTTGAGCTTACTAATAAAAAATCACTCCTTGAATTTTATTTATATTTCTCAAGCTGTTTGAACAGTATCTCAATGCACGCGAAGGCATATTTTTTGAACAAAACTTTGCACTCGAAATAGTCTAGCTGCTGCAAGCGTTCGACATAGACTAAGCGAGTTAGGGTGCATGCACCCTAACTCGTGTTACAAAAAATTTAGTTGAGGTGACTCCTCTAGTACGAAGTACATTATAACTCAATGTGATTCTCTTGTTCACAAACTTAACTATAAATGCATCTTTCTCTTTCTATTTCAGAAAAAGACAGAAGATACATTTTAGTTTAATCCTGTCAAATTAGACAGCGCCTGAAAAAAATTGACGTATCTTTAGACGCCATGTTCTTAAATCGCGTCTAAATTATCTATGGAGTGTCTAAATTTGACAGGACTTAACTAATATTTTATCTTCTATCCTTTTCTTAATTATATGAAAAGAGAAAGATGCACTACGTTTGTGCACAAGAGAATCGGCACCATTGTATTCATGATTAAGCCATGTATTTATACTTATCCTCTCTTTAATAACCTTATTCATTTATTTGCGAGAAACCAGTAACTGTGCTATAATTACGACAATCTTTTTATATATGACCAACCCTGAATTAACTAGGTATAAATATCTCCAATGTTGTTTGTAGTGAATGTGATCAATAAACCCTTTTAAGGCCAGGTTTAAAAATAATGTTGTATATTTTTGTGTACACATTACTCGTAGTTCGTAATTAATTTTATTTATAAAACGGAATTATCAGTTCAGGTTTTATTTGACTATCTATATGGTAGCTAGATTCATGAGGTGAGAGTAAATAGACTATTGTACAAATGTAACTTTTTTGAAGTTTATCTCGAATATCATAGATTCTATATCGACGAAGAATTTAAGTAAATGTATGAGTAGGTTTATTATTTATTATTTAGTCATAATATATTATAATGCTTTATTTTAAAACATCATTTTATTCTTTCACACTTTTAGTGCATCTACCTCATAATTTCTCTGCACCCACCTAAAGGTAGACTGGCAGAGAATGCCTACGGCATTAACTCCGCCTGTACACTACGTACTAAGAATTAAATAAATAAATAAACATCGCCCGCGCCGTGGTCCGTGAAGAAACCTGAACTTATAATGAACTAGCACATTAGGGTTAGAATATCCAAAAATCCTTCCTTAGTTAAGACTTATTCTTTACCAAGAAAAATATACCCTCAAAGTTTATTGCCTCTAGGAGCAGCGGTTCGGGCTGGGCGTTGATATATCAACGCCACTACCGCCTAAACCACACTAATTAATATAATCAGTCAGTTTACTATTTTTTACTTTTAACCGTCTTCAAAAAGGCCGAGGTTCTCAATTCGATGGTTTTTAGGGTTCTGTACCCAAAGGGTAAGACGCGGCGCTAAACTAAGCCTCCGCTGTCTGTCTGTCCGTGTCCGTGTTTCCATTGCCGCTATCACAACAAATACTAAAAATTAACAAAAAATATTAAGGGGGGTCCCCATACAATAAACGTGTTTTTTTTTTAGATGATACAGGGTGGCCCAGAGAGAAATGCACTATTGAACATTCAAGGAAAAAAAAACTGTATTATTTTATAGAACTTTATTTATTACAATTTGAAGAAAATTAAATGAAATTTATTTTTAAATTTACTTTTTAAAAATTACGCCGTTCAAGTGATAACCTTGACGGTTACAGCATTCTTCCAATCTGGCATCAAAATCTTGGAAAACTTTTGTTAGAGTTATCCTCGAAATGGATTCCATTTCTTGTCGAATGTTTTTATGGGGTTACCTTAAGAGCAGAGTATACTCTAATAATCCAACGACTCTGCAGCAACTGAATCTAAACATTGACAAGAAATGGAATCCATTTCGAGGATAACTCTAACAAAAGTTTTCCAAGAGTGTTCTTAACAAAGGTTTTGGAGAAGAGTTGTTTGGTGATTTTGATGCCAGATTGGAAGAATGCTGTAACCGTCAAGGTTATCACTTGGACTACGTAATTTTTAAAAAGTAAATTTAAAAATAAATTTCATTTAATTTTCTTCAAATTGTAATAAATAAAGTTCTATAAAATTATACAGTTTTCTTTTTCCTTGAATGTGCAAAAGTGCATTTCTCTCTGGGCCACCCTGTAGTACGGAACCCTTCGTGCGCGAGTCCGACTCGCACTTGGCCGGTTTTTTTTTAGATTTTCGTGATTCTTATTTAGTTTGATGCTGAATAGTTGTCATTTGGTCCCATAATAATTTTACCCAATAGTTTTCATTTTATGAACATTTTTGTCTTAGTTATATATTTTTTTGGTTTATATCGACGACGTGATTATGTTTAGCTTCAAATAAAAAAGAAGTAATAAATCGCCAGCGGAACAGTAACCAAGGACGTAGGTGAAACCGTCTAAACTTATATTAAACTAGCTTTTGCCCGCGACTTCGTCCTAGCTTTTTCCCGCGACTTCGTCCTAGCTTTTGCCCGCGACTTCGTCCGCGTGATTAATTGTTCCCGTTCCCGAGGGATTTCCGGGATGAAAACTATCCTATGTCCTTTCTCGGGTCCCAGACTATATCTGTATCAAATTTCATTCAAATCGGATCAGTGGTTTAGGCCTGAAGAAGAGACAGACAGACAGACAGACAGAGTTACTTTCGCATTTATAATATTATAGTACGGATAGACAATGGCGCTAATTCTCTTGTACACAAACTTCACTAAATTAAAGTTAAGTGCATCTCTCTCTTTCCGTTTCTTAAAGAAAAGGACAGACGATACATTTTAGTTTAATCCTGTCAAATTAGACAGCGCCTGAAGTAAATCAACGTATTTTTAGGCGCCATGTTTTTAATCGCGTTTAAATTATCAATGGAGTGTCTTATTTTGACAGGACTTAACTAATATTATCTTCTGTCCTTTTCTTAATAAAATAGAAAGACAAAAATGCACTTAACTTAAATTTACGTTAGTTTGTGAATAACAGAATCGGCACCATTGTACATATCTACATAAGCTAAGTTAGTGTACCGCAAGATTGCACATTCTTTTGAACAAGTCATTCCACTTGACAGCAGTTACAAAATCTTTTTTTTTTACGAAATCAATCAGTCAACAAGTGTAGAGTGGTAATCAAGAGTAATGTTACAGTAATGTATTCGCAACTCGGTTTTGTACAAAATATTTATATGTGTAAGATCAGTGTAAGAGGGCAAAGCAGATAAGTATCCAGGGCGTCATATACAATTGAGGTTTTCTTGAATACCAATGAATGTATTCAAATGAAATTTAACCTAATTGAAGAACTAGTCATTTTCTACTATAGTTTAAATGTTTATTAGAAAATATCCATGGGTTTTTGAAAAAACTTAAACTGTATCTGACGGCCCTGGTTACTTATCTGCTTTGCCCACCGTAGATGTAAAAATTATAAATATTTTTTCAATAATATTTGAAGAAATATTAATTGTTTGTCGCATTGATTCAGACAGACTGTCTCACAATTTAGCATGTTTCATGGAAAAACTAGTGACAAGACTTTTGAAAGGCGGCCCTTTTTCAACATTGTCCATTTTAACATCCGTTTTTTTTCCAAGAACCTCCTTTTTTGAACTCGACTTTTTAGGGTTTCGTAGTCAACTAGGAACCCTTATAGTTTCGCCATGTCTGCCTGTCTGTCCGTCCGTCCTCGCTTAATCTCTGTGACCGTTAGCACTAGAAAGCTGAAATTTGGTACCAATATGTATATCAATCACGCCGACAAAGTGGTAAAATAAAAATTGGAAAAAAATGTTTTATTAGGGTAGCCCCCCTATATGTAAAGAGGGAAGTAATTTTTTTTTAATTTCAACCCTGACGTGTTATATATTGTTAGGTATTTAAAAATGAATAGGGGTTTACTAAAATAATTTTTTGATAATGTCAATAATTTCGGAAATAATCGCTCTAAAAGGAAAAATCAAAGCGTCCCCCCCCCTCTAACTTTTGACCCGTAGGTTTAAAAAATATGAAAAAAATCTGAAAAGTAGAACTTTATAAGGACTTTCTAGGAAAATTATTTTGAACTTGATAGAAAGAACAGTTTTTGTACAAAAAAGACAAAAAGGTTGTACCTACAAAATAATTTCTGCGTACTTAGTATGTCAACGTAACAAATAGCCTTTTTTTAACTTATAAGTAGGTACACTTATTGTGACGGACGGGAAACTACGGAACCCTACATTGAGCGTGGCCCGACACGCTCTAGACCGGTTTTTTAAAATTTGCGCAGTAACCGAACAGAGGTACATTAAAAAATATGGTTTAACGTAGAAATTCTTTTTTTTTTCGTTTAAAAGGAGAGTCAAATCGTCCACAACAGTGGGTCGGAGGAATTTCACCTCTCCATGTAAGCTGCAGAGGCACGACACTCTGTCACAGGAGGCTCACAAGAGGGAACACCACAATAGCTACCTTGTGGCTGGTTGATATACCTCATTCCTTGAGAAATGGTCAGAATATAAGGTCTGACCACCTTACCGTGTAGAAACGGACTCCACAAACGCACAACGAATAACTGTATACATGCAACTTTGCAAGGAAATCTTGATTGCGAGATGCAGAATAACATTGTTCGGTATGCAAATTAGGTTACATTGAAAGGATAACCACCCCTTTTAATTTGCGATATTTGTAAGTAAGGGCTGGTTAGGGTCCAGGTGCCTAGTTGGTAGTTTGCTTTGTCAATACGTCGAGAGTCTCGACGTATTGGCAAAGCACCAACTCGACTCTCGACTCGAGTTCAAATCTAAGATGGGATGCATTCTTTTTGATAATTGTGTTTGTTTGAAGAGCTAATAAATTGTAATGTAAATGAGATTATTAACGGCTCAGTGAGATCATGTTTAAGATCAATTTTGATTATTAAGGATATTTGAATGGAAATCTTACTAATATACCTATGTATTAAAATTTTCAGCATCACGTAATACAGATATTTATAGTTAAAGACTATAGACTCCTTACAGGAAAACCTTTAATACTATTGTCGTATTTGTAAAGTTTCTAATACTATTTTGAATTGAACCTCATTGGATCTTTTTTGATTTATATGGTTACTGGCGTTCTTTCGTCAAAAAATTAGAAAAGCCATTTGTGTTTCTTTTTTATTTATTATTTTTCTCAACATTTAGTGGCCGTCGCCTGTTTTTTTTGCATTTGGCGGCCAGTTTTAAACGTAAGTTTAAAAAAGAAAAAACTCTTTAGTGAGTTTTATTAAATTGGGAAACCTATTTGATTATTATCCTACTACATAAATGTCTACAAGAAGGTCGAAAACGAAAAAAATTAAAAGTCAGCCAGCTTGCAAAAAAAAAAGACGGGTTGCACTCCGGGAGTGCCGGCAGAAGTGAAAACTTGATTATAGCTGTCTACTATCCATCCAGGTCACGTGTCCTGACGCGAGTTTAAGATTTTATACCCATTACAAAAAAAGTGCTCAACGCCGCTAAAGAAGTTTTCACTTCAAAAAAAGACGGGTTGCACTCCGGGAGTGCCGGCAGAAGTGAAAACTTGATTAATCGTCCTACGCTTTTTCGATCAGGTCACGTGTCCTGACGCGAGTTTAAGATTTTATACCCATTACAGAAAAAGTGCTCAACGCCGCTAAATAAGTTTTCACTTCAAAAACCAAAAATGGAAATTTCTGAATGCCATGAAGCACGCTAAAACGATTTAAACAAATCAATTTTCAAGGTAGGTATAGTAATTAAGTTCCATTATTAATTTCCAACAGGCAGTTAAATAAGGATGTATGATAAAAAAAAAAAACAACTAAGTGCGAGTCGGATTCGCGCACCAAGGGTTCTGTACAAAATTTAAACTTATAGGCACCCAAATAGACGGTATTTGAAGGGTGTTCATTTTTTGCGGCATAGTTACCGCTGCGGCCCTGCGTAACATAAAGGACCACCGAAGGAACATGGGTGAATTTTAGTCAGTAAAAGTATCTTTGGATGATTTGAAAAAGAGTGTACCTACCTTTTCTCAATTTTTTATGTTTAAAAGTTCACATTCCGCTTTTCCTACATGAAAACCCCAGAAAATATCTTCTAAATCAAATTCAACCTTGCTACGGGAGATTGGGAGGGTGTTTCTTTAATTAAATTTTATGATAATTTAAAAGTCCACTTTTAGTGTTTCCTTAGGGAATTCAAAAAAATACCATCTCAAATCATTTTAATCTAAAATGAAGTTTCAAAAACACCGTTTTTGATGCGACCCTGCGTTCACTCGTTCTCAGGGTAAGACCATGAATTGCGACACATAGTAGCTATCATCATTTCGGTATACTGCGCCCGCGCAATTCGTCGTAATAGTTTTAGATGAGATTAGGGTTGCCAGCCACGAAAATATTTTTTCCTGGCAAAAGGAGATCAGGTAACTTTCTTATTTTTATTTTGGTGGTCGGCGGGAGAAGTCATTAGTGGGAAATCGTCAAATGACTTCTGCCGTCCTGGGCGGGGCGGAAGGGCATCTCTGACTTTTACTGACTAAAACCCACTCATGTTTCTTCGGTTGCCACTTGTTCCGGGGCCACGGTAACTATTATAACTATTCTGCAACCCCGGCAGGCATTGGCCCTAGACAGTTTTTTACCCCTTCACAATTTTCTTATATTGTTGGTCCAAAAAAACTGAAGAGCTGGATATAGGATTATTCCCGATTGCTAGGTCACATACATAGCGTGTTAACTATTCAAAGTATCTAAAGTATTTATTTCTTTGCAAACATGGGTATAGTACATAGGTGATTAATTTTAGAGCTAGATTTAGGATTATTCCCGATTGCTAGGTCACTTAAATTGCGTTAACTTAGCAGTTAGTTAGTTTCTTGGTTGATATTCCTCATATCCGCACGCAGCGCTTCTCAAAATCGTTTATAATGCGCACCGCGAAGGAATGGAATTCCCTGCCGGCGTCTGTGTTTCCAAATTCATATAACCCGGAAGTATTTAAAAAACGAGTGCATAGGCATCTATTGGGTAAGCTCGCTCCATCGTAGGCCCCGTCTATGCCCTCGGGCTAGTCTGGGACCAAGAGCAAGCCCATAATAATTAAAAAAAAAAAAAGTTAAGTAAAGGTAGTGTGGCCTAACTATTTGGAACCGAATAATGTCTGTCTAATGTCTGGCCGCGCATTTATTTTTTGCACCACAATGCCTGTTACTTTTTTATAATGGGTTTTCCTAAAATTTTATAAAATAAATATCTTTTTTTGAGGTTTCCGGCGACTCGGACCGCAATTAACTCGGACCGCGGCCCCTGTCGCCGGATCCGTAAAAAATATTTAATTTTCTCCATGGTCAATTTCGTGGTCCGAGTCGCCGGAAACCTCCTTTTTTTATGCTCAATGCACATTTAAAATTGGAGGCCAAGTCTAATCAAGGGGTATCGTGTTAGTTAATAACTGAGACATATTTATCGAGAAAGTTTTTGTCGTCTGGTAACCCTAGACGAGATGGCTCGGTTGTGGTATGTTTAGCATTAAGTCTAAGGTCGATGTTAGAGAAGTAAATGTATTGCCTTGCAACACTAATACAACTTCCAATATGATTAGACATTTTGCCAAAAAAACCTGACGGACGAAACGACGACGTTTGTTATTTTTTTTGAGCTTCGTACCCGGTGGGTTTGTTGCGGAATGTTTATAATAGTTACCGTGACCCTGGAACATAAAGGGCAATCGAAGGAACATGAGTGGGTTTTAGTCAGTAAGAGTCTGACACGCCCTCCCGTCGCACCCAGGACGGGAGCAGTCATTTGATGATTTCCCACTCACCAAAAAAAAAAAAAAAAACCCGGTGGGTTTTTTATTCGTATAGGATGGGCTTGCTCTTGGTCCCAGACTAGAGGGCGTAGACGGAGCCTACGATAGAGCGAGCTTACCCAATAGAGGCCTATGCACTCGTTTTTTAAATACTTCCGGGTTATATGAATTTGGAAACACAGACGCCGGCAGGGAATTCTATTCCTTAGCGGTGCGCATTATGAACGATTTTGAGAAACGCTGCGTGCGGATATGAGGAATATCAACCAAGAAAGGGTGATATCCCGCCGTACGTCTGGATGTCCGGTGGTAAAATGGAGATGAGGGGATGAGGTGATGAGGGTAAAACGGGACCGGACTTTTTGTCACCTGGCTGTTTTTTAAGAACCGTGACAACTAGATACTTAACTGCAATTTTCACAAATGGTTTATTTCTGTTGCCGCTATACTAAAAAATAACAACATACTTACAAAAAAATAGAATAAAATTATATTTCAGGAGGCTCTTGGGAGCCTTCAACAAACGTGATTAATTTGCATAAATTTTATCGATTATGGTACGGAACCCTACGTGCGCAAGTCCGACTCGCACTTGGCCAGTTTTATATAATACTGAAAACATTAAGAAGACAAAATAGTCTCTAAGCTATTTAGAATCATCATTTCTCTGCTTCATATTGAACTTTTCTATACTTACTCCAGAATAATATTTGAAACTTTTTACTAACGTTCTTCTAGGTAAAATATAATATTACTAGCTTCTGCCCGCGGCTTCGCTCGCGTTAGAAAGAGACAAAAAGTAGCCTATGTTACTCTCCATCCCTTCAACTATCTCCACTTAAAAAATCACGTCAATCCGTCGCTCCGTTTTGCCGTGAAAGAAAGACAAACAGACAGACAGACAGACACACTTTCCCATTTATAATATTAGTACCTATGGATTTGTATGGTCTAAATTGCACTACTAATCTATTATAAATCTATAAGACTTTACTTACATATTTAATAACACGTAATAGAAATTCAACAAACTAAACCCCCATTTATTTATTATTCTAATCAAAACAAATTTATGTAAATACTAAACACAGCTATTCTTAAAATAAATTCATTACGCTAATAAAATGTTATAATAAAACATAATACTATAATATTCAAACTACATAATACTATAAAAAACTACATAATACTATAAAATTCATAAATAATGCAACAACAACAATCAAATTGAAAGTGAGAGACATAAGTAGCGACTCAGCGAGTCTCGCATGTGACGTAACAATTAGGTTGCGCGCGCAACCGATCGGCGTCAAGGTCACGCCTTTCATAGACATAGGAAAAAATAGGCCAGTCAGTGACCTTGAACTTTTAAACTTTTGTTTTTTGGATGTAGATAGTACATCTTTGGTGATTTTTGATGATGCCTCTTTAAATAAATGAGTGGAAACTAGCTTCTACCGGATGGTGATTTCTCCTGTATCTGTTATAGCGGAAGCAGGCGAAGTGTGGGATTATAATAAAGTCCATTTCGCGGGATTATTCCGATCTGTCACCCCGTTTTGTCCCCATGGGCGACAGATAGGAAAAAAAAGTTCGATCTGTCCCCCAGTTAGCTATGTGTGGAACACATTTTCTATTAACCTCTTCACGCTACTGCGCGCCTAGTACTTTTGATTGATTTAAATACTTAAATATCTCAGTATTTTACCAACCCATGGGGACAAAACGGGGTGACAGATCGGAATAATCCATTTCGCGTCCTTCCAGTTCAAACTGGTTAAGCGGCTAAAACACGCTTCGTGGAAAAAAACTTATGCTTATTTTGTGCTTTTCTATCGTACCTATGTATATTACGGCATAGAGTATCTTAACCTCTTGACGACTAAGCGCCTGCCGGCTGTCGGGCTGCTGTTGTCTTCCTATTCTATTTCGAATCACATGTGTTTGAAGGATTCAGGAGGTCCAACATGGTCCTAGCTCTACAACAGAAATGATCGTAATGGTTGGAAGACCATTAATTGCGGATCTTATATCAAGATACACTCTAACATTATAAATTGATTACTACTTATGTAACACTACTAAAAATCAATAAAATTAAATGCATTCGTCTCTTCTGTTTCAGTAATAACAGGCGGGACGGACGGCATCGGCAAGCAGTACGCGTTGGAGCTAGCGCGGCGCGGCATCAACATCGTCATCATCAGCCGCAACCCTGACAAGCTGAAGGCTGTGGCCACTGAGATTGGTCAGTATTTAGCAAATATTCTAACAAACTGAAATCATTTATCCGTACTAATATTATAAAAGCGAAAGTAAGTCTGTCTGTCTCTTCTTCACACCTAAACCACTAAACCGATTTGAATAAAAGGTGCAGATATAGTTTGGGACCCGAGAAAGGACATAGGATAGTTTTCATCCCGAAAATCCCCGGGAACGGAAACTATTATTCCACGCGGACGAAGTCGCGGGCAAAAGCTAGTTTCTTATAAACCATTTAAAAGACACTTTAGAACGTCAAAAACAAAGAAAAATTAATCTAGTTGTAGTTGCATATTCAATCTTTTACCTTTCTGGCCATCACTGCCATCCCCTGCCTCGGAAAGTACGTAAAGCCGTTGGTTCCGGTTGTCATACGTAGAACTTTGACAGAAAGTCTGACCAGTCTAACCTAGAGGTAATAGTGTCGCCCAGTTACTGGGTTGTGGAGGTCTGATAGGCAGTCGCTCCACGTAAAGCACTGGTATCCAGCTGAATCCGGTTTGGCTGGAAGCCAACCCATAATGAAAAGGCTAGGGAGGTAATGATGACCTTTCTGGTCAATAGACCGTCGTTACATCAGAGTGTCTGTCTACCATGAGTTGTCTATTAATATTATAAATGTGAATGTGATGTTTGTTGCTCTTCGTTGCGGGATCCAAGACTGCTGAATCGTTTCTCTAGGAATGTGTGTTTGTTTGTTATTCTCTAACGCAAAAACTACTGAACGAATTTTATAAAACTTTACAGTAACATAACTCATACATCAGAATAACACATAGGCTACACAAATTTTACACTATGACCTATGGGAACAGAGCAGTAACCAAAAACGTAACGTAAGAGTCCTATGACGAATCGTAAACGGGACTGAGGGGCGCGCTGAATCGACGCAGAATTTAAACATTTTAAGCATTTTAACTTTATTTATTGCAATTTTGTTTTATGAAATTGATATACGGAAATTAATGAAACGTATGCATTGTAGATTGAAGTTTTATATCATATTAGTTTATTTGATAAAGTTGCGTTAATTTGGAATATAATGGACGCTGAATCAAGACATTTATGGCTTAAATTAGGCTTTCTTTACGATTTTTTCCTTAAAAACTCAAGGAATTTAAAGGAATTCTAGAACTCCAATAAACAAGTAAAACATTCGAAGTATCTTTTAGTAATTTTAACATTAATAAGAATTGAATGTAGCAATGTGAATTTGAGCGTCAAAGTTCCATTGCCAACGGTTTTTCTTGCAAGCTGTGTTCGTAAAATATTTATAGTTAACTAGCGGCCCGTCCCAGCTTCGCACGGGTAGATATAAGATGACACAATAAAAACACAATGATAACCAAATAATAGATAACACAATGATAACAAAACTTTTTTTTAATTTGATCACAGCGCTAACTGTCGGGACAGACTAAAATTAAAATTCGAATATTATTTAAAATTTGACACTGCGATGGTAGCGCCGACATGTTAAGAAGTACAATTTGTGACTGTCAAATAATAACAGACAAATAATTAGCAATAAATTAAAATTGCGACTATAATTTGAGATTTAAACTATCCTATCTCTCAAGTTGGATCGAACTGCACATGGTGTGCGAGTTTTATTATAATCGGTTAAGTGGTTTAGGAGTCCATTGAGGACAAACATTGTGACACGAGATTTATATATATTAAGATTACACGAAAAGAAAAATGAAAATGTGTAACTCCAACGTACAAGAAAGAGAATGGTACTATCGTTATTATTTAACAAATAATTAAAATATCTTACTACTGATGAAAATTACAGCGTCAAAAATCATGAATTTGCGTAAAAAATGTAACAGGACTCGTAACGCGAGTGAAACCGCAGGGACACCTAATAAATAAATAAATATCTTGAAACAACTCACACACCGCCATAACAAACTAGACAGAGCCTAAATATTCACACCTTTTTCTCTTGATTGTAAAATATAATAAATAATAAATATCCTGGGACAACTCACACACGGTCAACTGATCCCAAACTAAGCAGAGCTTGTACTATGGTAACCAGACAACTGATAAACATACTTATATAATTTATAAATACATACATATTATAGATAAATGGTCATTGACCACGTTGTGTGATCACTAACCAGCCTAAGTTCGGTGGTAGACTTGTTGGTCAATCCACTGAAGGTGACAACGCCTTATAAATTGATAAATGGCATGCATTTCATCATTATTGATTTCAAGATGAGGATTAACAGCTACATTGGTACTTTAATATTGATCCTTTGCTTCAACCAACAAGCAATCTTCGGTTTAATAGAAGCATCAGTTTTCCTGGAGCTCGCTTGTCTAGGACATCCCGTTTATAGATCTTTGAGTCGGTACAATGGTTCTGTGGTACAATGAAATGAATGAAATTGTTTATTATTCAAGTGAGTTGAAGTGAGATACCGTTCAATGACCAAGCGACAGCCGGCTGTCGGGCTGATACTGTCTCTATTGTGTTTCGAATCACGTGTGTTAGAAGCTGTGAAGGTTTAAATCAGTTTTACACGTCATATTTTTTTAAACTAGATGGAGTCGGACAGATAGTCAGAAGCCAGAAAGTCGGACAATCAGTAAAAAAAAAAGCTTTTTCCAAAAAAAAAATAACCGACAAAGGGTAGACTTCCCAAATGGTCCCAATTTGGGAAGTCTACACTTTCAAACAAAAAAAAATGTTCAAATCGGTTGGTAAAAGACGGAGATATGCGCGAACAAACATAAAAAAAAATACAAACATCCGAATTGAGAACCTACTCCTTTTTTTAGAAGTCGGTTAACAAATGCCTTGTTACGTTTATCCAGTTACTGGATTATAGAGTTCTGACAAGCCCCGCGTCGCTCGATGACCACGGTAGACAGAAAGCCGACCCTAACCTAACGTAGTTGAGAAAAGGCTGGGGAGATGACATCTGATTAAGCAAGAGAGCAACAGCTCCCAATCCCAATTGCAATTATCATCTTCCCCGTAGCCTTTTCCCAACTTCCTGGGATCGGCTTCCAGACTAACCGGATTCAGCTGGATAACAGTGTTTTACGTGAAGCGACTGCCTATCAGACCTCCACGACCCAGTAACTGTTCGACACGATTCCCTTTGTTTAGATTGATCAGAATAGCTGGCTTCTGACTATCCGTAAGGCTAAGGACTGTCAAAATTCCACGAATGACAACCTTGACCAACGGCTGTATGTGCTTTTCGAGGCACTGACATGCTGCCCAAGGCCGTATACAGAGAAAAAGCTGGAAACTTATAAGCGCTTACCGGCGCTTGACAGCGCTGGTAACCCGCGCAGAAAAATATATATGATTGATTTTTTTATTGATTGAATATATGATTAAAAATATATTGATTATCCGGGTGCCTAGCAGCAACCATTCAAAAATTCACCTCGGCTTCGCCCGTGTGGATGTCGAACTTTCATCCACTATTTTTAGTATTTTATTCTTTTAGGTGTCATAATTATTTCCACACCCTAATATAATAGCGGGAAACGAATATAACGAAAGGGGGAAAAAAATAGTTAAAAAGTTTGTTATACAGATGTTTATTTATTTAAGCTTTCCAAACATGTTTGGCCTAAAAGAAGTTGTTGATCGGTATAACAAACAAGTTCAAATGGCATAAATAAAATCCACGCAAAATGTATGGGAAAAGTTTTGCAATTTCTGACTTTTCTAGTACTCCATCCAACCTGAGGTGGTCCAACAGAAATTTTTGATCAGAATTAGCAACATCGATTGCCATCAAAGAGTTATTGTGTAAAATTACCATTTTTTTAATGTATATAATATGTAATGTATGTATATGTCGTGATGGCCTAGTGGTTAAGGCGCCCGCCTCTCATGCAAGAGGCTGCGGGTTCAAATCCGGGCAAGTACCAATGTGACTTTTTCAATTCATATGTACTTTCTAAAGTTTATCTTAGACATCACAGACATCGGTGAAGGAAAACATCGTGAGGAAACCTGGACTTGTAGTTAATATAAGTCCGAAATCGCCAACCCGCCTTGAGCAAGCGTGGTGATCAATGCTCGTGCCTTCTCTGTATGAGAAGAGGCCTTTGCCCAGCAGTGGGACAGTTATAGGCTGGTATTATTATTATTATTTTGATATATATTTGCATATCTCGGGACCCAGGGGTTCCGGACCTTTGGAAGGCGTACGAGGGGCCGAAGCCAACTCGTAGAGGCCCCTTGAGCAAAACTTTATGTGGAATGGGACACCAACCGACGATTATCCCTATATGCACTATGGCCCCTGCCTGATCAATGTTTGTATACACAGATAGAATGGCAGGGACACAGATAGAATGGCAGGGACACAGATAGAATGGCAGGGGCACAGATAGAATGGCAGGGAACACAGATAGAATGGCAGGGTTATTATTATTATAATATGGTAATCGAAATTAAACGAAAAATTATGAATGGTCTACTAAACCATTTCGCATTTGTAGCTGAAACGGTTAAGGTAACTTCCTTTACTGCCCCATTTGAATTTAAATAGAGACATTAATTTTATGCTTTTAATTTTGTACTGTGAACTCAGCTATTGGAATGGCACTTGATTTCCGTATATCTATCTACACAGACGAGAATAGATAAATAAATATTATTTGAAACGCGTTCCTTAGTGGACTGCTAATATTGGCATTACGAAAACCATTATAGTTGAGTACACAACGACCGTCTTCCTTATACGAGCATAATGTTATAAACATGGGCATTTATTATTTATATACAGGTAGGTATGTCTTTTGTATACAATTACATGTAGACTCATAATTCTCAAGAATAATCATTTTTTTTGGATTCTTCATTGTAATTCTTTTTCGGCGCCCAATTTCTAAAAGTTTTGCAAAAGTATTTCAGCTACTTTGCCATTAAATTGTCAATAAATCAAAATAATTTTTAACAGATTTTAATCACTTACAAAATGTAAGTATGTATAATCAAAAATCCGGATAATCGAATGAACGAAATGGACTTAACCAGACTTAACTAATGATTTATCTTCTGTCCTTTTCGTAATGATATTGATAGAACAAGATTCACTGATCTTTGTTTATTTTGCGAACAAGGCAATCGGCACCATTTTTACGCTTTGTTTTGAACGACTTCAAGCAGGTGAAACCACGAGGGACAGCTAGTGGTTTATAAAGAACTAGCTTTTGCCCGCGGCTTCGCTCGCGTTAGAGAGAGACAAAAAGTAGCCTATGTTACTCTCCATCCCTTCAACTATCTCAATTTAAAAAATCACGTCAATTCGTCGCTCCGTTTTGCCGTGAAAGAAAGACAAACATACAGACAGACAGACAGACACACATTCCCATTTATAATATTAGTATGGATTTTTGCAGACAGTCAATATTGAGGTCTGGTTTATTATTGACCATATATTTAAGTCTAGAACCTAGTGTGTTTAATAATATTTGTGTTTTTCTTAGGAACTAGGCATTTAATTGGATTTCTCAAATATGTTTAGCACCTTTTATTATTTGGACAACCTTCTTCGGGATAAATCGAGGTTGCCGTATTAGCTAGAAGGCGGCCATCAATGTGAATATTGGCAGGCATAGAAACGAAGGATATTTTTTCCTTTGTAGTATATATATCAGATCAAGAACGATTTGACAGGATTAAAAAAAAAACTAACTTAAGAACTAAATCTTATTCCTTAAGTTGATTAAGGGACTACACACAAGGGTTATGGGACATCCCGTCCACGAAAGATCTCGCCCCCGGGCGTGATGTCCACTTTTAAAAATGAGAATGGGTATATTCGCCCGAAAAATAATGTCCTGTTTAAATATAGTCATTGACTTTATGGTTTGCAGATTCATCTGATATTTAGCAAAAAAAATATTAGGTTTAGCCGTAATAGTTCTTTACTTCTGAATAGGAGACATTCCAGTATCATTTATTTTACACAGGACATTATTTTTCGGGCAAATATACCTATGCACATTTTAAATAGTGGACATCTCGCCCGGGGGCGAGGCCTTTTGTGGGCGGGGTGTCCCAAAACCCTTCACTATTCAAATAATAAAAAACAATGATTTTATACAAAAACTGAACATTGGAAAGCTAACTAATAAAAATTATAATAAGCACGTAATTTAAGGCTATACACATTTATTCAGCTGTATTCAGCTTATGTCCATAGCAAACACCAATTTTGTATGTAGACGTGACACTTCCTTTAGCTTTCCGTGTCTGTTCAGCCCCCCTAGACAAGTGGCGTTGTAGAATAGATAAGTACCTAGCGAAAACGAAAAGGTTGTCAAATGTATGGAAATGTCAAATTGTTTAGCGAAAGCCTTTGTCAATTCCATAGCCTTCATGTTTGTTCAGTTTTTTGTTTAATCATTGGTATTTATTGATAAATATCATGGTAAATATTGTTTAACGAAGTACTCGCAACGGTTGTTTATTTGCCCTAAGATCAGTTAGGTTGGTATAAATAACATAACCTTTTTAGCATATATTTAGCTAAGTTTTTGTTATTAAAAATTAGACGGGGGTCAAATTAAAGGTATCACGACGGGCCTGTTGGTCTGGGTTCGATTCGCACTCTGGACAAACTTTGTGTGATGAGCACGATTGTTTGTTCTGTGTCTGGGTGTGATTTATCTATAATATGTTTGTATTTGAAAATTTTAAAAGTATGTTTATCAGTTGTCTAGTTACCATAGTACAAGCTCTGCTTAGTTTGGGATCAGAAGACCGTGTGTGTCCCAGTCCCAGGATATTTATTTATATAATAAAAAAGATTAGCATAAAATACAGGCAATAAATTACAATATATCTAATTATAATAATCAGTTATTGTTTTTTTTTTTTTTTTGGTGAGTGGGAAATCATCCAATGACTGCTCCCGTCCTGGGTGCGACGGGAGGGCGTGTCAGACTCTTACTGACTAAAACCCACTCATGTTCCTTCGATTGCCCTTTATGTTCCAGGGTCACGGTGACTACTATACACATTCCGCAACCCCGGCAGGCGTTGGCCCTGTTAGGCCCCTTCCTGTGCTGACTACTTCTCTTTGAGGCGCGCGTGGAACACTAACGCGCGCTCGACGCGGTCCTGGTCCTAGCCGGGCGGCGAGCTACCCATCGCTCGCCATCCGCAGAACCGCGCCTACGGTGGCCGGTAGTCGTCTTGCGACTCTCGACGTCTTCGCCTGGGTCTTTGTCCGGGGCGAGAGGCTCGTCGTTGCCTCTCGCGCGCCGCCGCTTCCTTCACTAGCATAACTGCTTCGCAGAAGGAGGCGACGGCATCCCATTCCGTCTCGCCCCGCAGCATAGCCTGAACCAGCGCTGGGCGCGAGAGGTCACCGCCGCCGATCGCCTCTACGAGGACACGTCTATGGTCCGCCCATGCGGGGCACACCTCCACCGTGTGCTCGACCGTGTCCTCCAGGCGACCGTTGCTGCAGTGGTGACACCCAGGCGTCGCTTCCGCCTGAATCCGACACAGGAACCTCCCGAACTGACCATGTCCGGTGAGGACCTGTGTCAGGCGAAACGTGAGAGCGCCGTGGCGCCTCTCCAGCCACTCCTCAAAGAGGGGTCTTACCGCCGCTATCACGGCGTGCCCAGCACTAGGTTGCGACAGTCGCTGTCTCCACTCCGCCCTGAGATCTCGCCGGAGCTCCGTGAGCCGTGCCGCGATAACCCGCGGCAGCGGGACTTCGCCCCGGCGTTGCACTTCCACGCGCCACTCGTACGTGTGTGCAAGGACTGTTGCCTCCAGATCCCACGGCAGAGTGCCGGCAAGGAGGCATGCCGCCTCGCAGGAGATCGTGCGGTATCCCCGCACCATGCGAATCGCCATGACCCTCTGGGACGCCCTCAGAAGCCGGGCCGGAGCCGTGGCTAGGTTGGGCGCCCACACCGGAGCCCCGTAGAGGGCCATGGACCGCACGATCCCCGCGTAGAGCCTCCGGCAGGAGGCGTTTGGGCCACCGAGATTGGGCAGGAGCCGTTTGAGGGCAGCTCCAGCCCTCGCCAGTTTGGGGCCCAAACGTCGGAAATGCTCCGTGAAGTTCCATCGGTTGTCGAGGACAAGTCCCAAGTACTTTATCGTCGACTCGACACCGATGTGAACCCCTCCTACCGTTATCTGAGACCCCGGAGGTGGCCGGTGCCGAGGGCCATGAAAACACATGGCCTCGGACTTGTGCAGGGCCACCTCAAGTCCCAGTTGCCGGATCCTGTCCACGACTGTCGCAACACCACTCGACATTAAGTCGGCCGCCGCCTGGAACGACCCTCCCTGCGCTAGGACTAGCGTGTCGTCAGCGTAGCACACTACGCTGACGCCTTCGGGAAGGTCGGCGCGCAGCACCCAGTCGTACCCGATGTCCCACAGGAGCGGCCCCAGGACCGATCCCTGTGGAACACCGCACGACATCCCTCGTCGACTCCACACTCCCTCGTGACCGGGGTAGATAACGGCTCTGTCCGTCAGATAGGCCTCGACCACACGACAGAGGTAGGCCGGCATCCGGTGATACCGTAATGCGGCACCTATGCACCCCCAAGGCAGGGTATTGAAGGCGTTGGCGATGTCGAGAGACACCGCCAAGACGACCCTGCCCCGTGCCACCGCATCCCCTGTCGTGAGGGCTCGCACGCGCATGATGGCGTCCACCGTGGAGCGTCCTCTGCGAAAGCCGAACTGGCCGTCCGCCAGATCCGGCCCCACCCGCATCAGCCGCTCGACGAGACGGTTCGCAATCACTCTCTCCAAGAGCTTGGCCGCCTCGTCGAGCAAAACGATGGGCCGGTATGCGGACGGACTGTCCGCAGGACGCCCCGGCTTCGGTATGAGGACCAGCTTCCCGGTCTTCCAGCGAAGTGGGAACTGGCCCTCCTCCAAACATGCGCTAAAGAGCCCCCTTAGTCGAGGCCCGAGAGCCCCTAAGGCCAGGGCCCAGGCCTTCCCTGGTAGGCCGTCGGGTCCTGGGGCGGTGTTCTTGGCCCTAAGCCTTAGCACCGCCGCTCCCAGTTCTACCTCGGTCACTTCTGGAACGTCGTCGTCGTCGCCGTTGCGGTCCGCATCGGACACCGCCGGTGGCGGAGCCATGAGCGGGGGAGTGAACTCCCCCCGCGAAGGGAACAGAGCGCTCACCACGCCCTCCACAATCTGGGGCCGGAGACTCTGCGTCAGGGGGGGGCCCGCGGTGCGGAGCTTGCCCCGCACCGCCAGGTAGGGGCGCCCCCACGGATCTCTGTCCAGAGTCCCCAGCATCTCTTGGCGGGCCGAAAATTTGGCCCGCAATACCTCCAGTCGGAGGGCTTCCTTTGCCGCTCTGTACCCCTCATACAGCTCCGCCTCAATGGCATCCGCATCCACAGGGCGGATACGGAGCCTGCGGTGTCTGGTGTACGGGCGTCGCGCAGCCACGCACGCCTCGCGTAAGGACGCGATTTGCGACGACCACCAGTACACCTGGCGCTGACCCCTTCCAGGCTGAACCCGGGGCATTGCCATGTCACAGATCTCGGACATGGCCTCCTGGAACCACCCAGCCTCGGCGTTGATGTCGGCAGGCCTGTCCGGTGATGACACCCAGGCCTGCACTATCGAGGCTTCCAGGAGAAGCTCCCGGTCCAGCTGCTTCAGCGCCCAGCGCGGACCGCTTGGGGTCCGTCGGACCGGCGCAGCGGAGGTCTGGGCGGAGACGTCAAACCGGATGTACCGGTGGTCGGAGAACGTCTCCACCTCCTCCATTACGCGCCAGTCAACGACACGCGGTGACAGAGCGGGGCTGGCGAACGAGATGTCCACCACCGACTCACCCCGCATCCGCACACACTTGGGGACGGTACCCTGGTTCAACACGACTAGGCCTACCTCTAGGGCCCAGTCTTCCACCATTCTGCCCCGTGCGTCAGTGTATCGGGAGCCCCAAGCCAAGTTTTTGGCATTGAAGTCCCCGAGAACGAGCACGGGGAGGGTTCGGAACCCGGCGACGACGACGCTCAGCTCCATAAGGGAGTTGTGGAGTTCGACGAGGGATCGGTTCGGGGAGAGATAGACGCCTACAACGGCGATCTCCCCGAACCGTGCCGCAACGCACCCCTGTGCCCTCTTGACACCCTCGAGGGTCGGGGTACCGGCGGCGGCCGACGAAATGATGGTCACCGAGCCGCTCAGGTCCTCCACCCAAGAATCCCTGGGCGGGACAAAGTACGGCTCGGAGACCACGGCGATATTAATCGACCACTGCGCCATGCTCTGGAGCAACAGATCCTGAGCGGCGGCGCAGTGGTTGATGTTCGCCTGTAGGAGGCGCAATGGAGCCATTATTGACACTCCATTGCGGCGTCGGTAGTCGCGGCGGCAGCGGTAGACGCAGCAGCGGCGGAAACGGCAGGAGCGGCAGCAGCAGTGGAAGCAGCGGCAGTGGCGGGAGTGGCGGCAGCAGCGGGAGCGGCGGCAGCGGCGGCAGAGGGTGTTCTGCCCTTGCCTCTGGCCTTGGTGGGTGGGGCGCAAGCCTTGCCCCCAGCCCGGTGATCAGCCGGCTTGCCAGCTGCCGCACATACATAGCAGTGCGGCGCGGCAGTGCACGAGCCGGCCTTGTGACCGGGCTGACCGCAGCGGAAGCAGTCACCGCTACGGTCCACCTCCGCGGTGCAGCGGACACCGACATGGTGCCCTACCTGGCACCTGTAGCACCGCAGAGGTCTGGGCTCCAGCAGCTTAATTTGCGCCGAGGTCCAGCCCACCTTCAGTCTGCCGTGGCCCTCTATGGCCTTCGCTGCCTGTACAGGGCAGCTCACAGTGACCGCTCCCAGCCCGGAGCGGTCAAGGCGGATAGCCCCCACGCGGACATCGTCAGCGGGACAGCCCCCCGCCTCGGCGACGGCGGCCACCATGTCCTCGCCCGTAATGGAGTCGTCCAGGCCCATGACGCGCATGTCTACGCGTATCGTAGGCCTGGACACTCTGGCCTCGTCCGCCTGGAGCGTCGTCCGCAGCCTTTCGGCCAAGGCGTCTGCGACGGGGCCGCTGGTAGCCCCCGGGACCTCCAGCATGCGGGCACCGGTCGCTGTGACTCGGAGCCGCAAGCCTTCGGTCACGCCGGTCTCGCTGAGGTCTATCGCCGCCTTGGCCTTCGCGAGGACCGCCCCGTATGTCACTCCCCTTTTCTCTGCCTCCGGCTGCAGGGTGATGACCACTGCTGCCGTTTTTGAAGCGCGGAGCTTGGCCGCGAGGCTCTTGGCCTTGCGGCGCTCCCGCTGCCGCTGCCGCTTTTTGGCGGTCCTGGCCGCCTTGGCCGCCTTCTTTTTCTCCCCGGCGACTTGCCAGCCGGGCTCAGCCGGAGTTTCGGCAGTCGGGGGAGAAGGGGGAGGTGGCGGGGGACGTTCTGCAGCCGCACTGGCCACGGGTGCCCCTGCTGCTCTTCGCTGCTGCGCCGCTTTTCCCTTTTTGGGCGGCGCAGTCTTTTTCCCTGCCGGCGTTTGGGGCGCGGCGGCGGCGCGCTTCACCGCAGGAATAATCAGTTATTGTGTGTGATACTTTTATTTGTGGATGTAAAGACTTAAAGGTTTTCATCATAGGTACTTACTATAGTGAAAAAATATAATAAAAATGCAACTTATTTCAAGTCCTTTCGTTTGATATAACTTGATTCGTATACATAATACGGCAATGATTCGTTGTCCACTAACTTCATCAGAACGCTGAATTACTAGTATTTAACAACCTTTTCAATTGTTACTAATATTTTTTTAATTGTTAATAGAAAAAAAAGAAAGAATGAACGAAAATAATAATAAAAAATAATAATATTATTATTTAATAAATAAATAAAACTTAAAAAATATAACACAGAGAACAATATTATAATGCCAAAGTCAGCTTAGCCTAATATCAGATAACATCAAAGGTGTGTTTGATGCTCAAAATTGCACAAGCCCGCAAGGGCCGCCGCCGCCTGCCGGGGCTGCGGCTTGTTTGAAAGAGATAACGCGGTCCCTGACACAGAGGGCTAAGAAGGAACATGGATGGTTTTAAGTCAGTAGAAGTCTGACACTCCCTTCCGCTCCGCCCACAGCGAGAGGAGTCATTTGAAAAAATAAGGTGACGCTGATTTTCAGCTGTAACCCACGAGTGCCAAACCCTTAACTATAACTGTTTACTATCCTAGCGTTAATAACCTCGGACGAGAGCATATAGCTGGCTAAGAAAGTGTCACAATATGGTTAAAGAACAACAAAGGAAAGTAGACAATACCAAAGGTAGCTAAAACCATCTCCACAAAAATTGTAGAACAACGCATTTCTTCACAATCGCTTTTGTGGGAGATTCTCGCAACATTGCAAATGTATTTGGCATTGTTATGCCTCCATTGCATCGGTATTGTTAGCCCGAAAGAATCATTGTCTCTGAGCATTGCGACACTCATCTTCATGATTCATTTGAAATATGAATACGGGTATATTAAGTACATTAAGTATATTAAGCTGTCCTCAGCAGTTTCATCCGTACCTTTGGCTAGTTCTCCGCTCCCGCAAGTCAAGAAAAGGGCTAACCAATCCATAACATTAACATAGTATTTGTGAAATGTCAAAATAACTGAACTCCATAAATTTTGTATTGCAATACGGCTGTGACGTCAATTATCCGATTAAGCAATTTATTTACTAAGCTATTGAATATTATTATCAAAGTTAATTATTATTTAATCGATTTCTTAAAGTCGTAAAGTGCTTTTTAGACAGAAAATACTTAGTTGATTCGTTTCTTTCTCATCGTAAATATAACACGTAACTGCTGAAGCTAGAGACAAATCAATATAAAGTATCAAAATAAAGTAAATTTAATTATCGTAGCCTTTAAAATGATAAATTCTTTGTCTGACAAGAGGCTCACCACAATTTTTCAACCAGTGAGGGGGTCGCTAAATCATTAAGTAAGGTTGAAAAACACTGAATTTTATGATGTAGAGAGACTCTAACAAGTAATTAAAATAGAATAGAAAATTCTACCCCTATCGAGGTAAAACATTTGTTTGAGAATTGACGACCGAGGAATCAAATTCGAATAAAATTTTTCCAATCTACCTTAGTTGTAGAGATATACGCATTTAATTAAATAAAAATGGTTTCACGTATATTATGTAGGTAAATAGACGCGATAACAGACCACGTATATGATAATTTTGTTGTGATTTAGTTACGTCATATTATTAAATTTTATGGTACATTCTGGTACATTTATGGTATAAATTTAACGCCAGTTTGATAATTGCCAATAAACAGCGATGTCTTAGAAAAAAATTTGGGAGGTTCTGACGAGGCTAAAAAGATTAATTTGGCAGATCTGATAATTAATTAAACAGTGTTTCATACCCGAAGGGAAAAACGGGACCTTACTAAGACTTTTGACAATTTTGATTTTGGACGGGCTTGTTAGTCTAGTGGTTAGTGTCCCTGACTGCTAAGCCGGAGGTCGTGGGTTCGATTCCCACCCGGGACCAACTTTGTGTGATGAGCATGATTGTTTGTTCTGTGTCTGGGTGTAATTTATCTATAATAGGTATGTATTTATAAATTATATAAATATGTTTATCAGTTGTCTGGTTACCATAGTACCAGTTCTGCTTAGTTTGGGATCAGATGACTGTGTGTGATTTGTCCAAGGATATTAATTTATTATTTAATCATTTCCAGAGAAGGAGCACAGTGTGAAGACCAAGGTTGTGGTGGCTGACTTCAGCCGAGGTGCTGAGGTGTACCCTCATATCGAGGAGGAACTCAAAGACATACCTGTTGGAATACTAGGTGGGTGTCACCAATATTATCTTTTATAGTAATATTCTGGAGGTGCCCGTCGTGTCACGGCTTAAATATCGGTTTAATTTTCAATGATTGTAACCTTAAAGGTGAACGCAGACTTGGCCGCACCGCACGCGCCGCAGTCCCCGCAGTCATCGCATTTTCTTTGTTGTCGTTTCAGGGTCTGCGGCAAATCGAACTAGTGAGAATAAATCACTGCGACGCGGGTAGGTGTGCGAGGTGGCATAGAACTTCATATAAAGAATTCGAATGCGAAGACTGCGGCGCGTGCGGTGCGGCCAAGTCTGCGTTCACCTTTAGTATACGTAGATACCTATATGTAATCCTATTTCCTAGGCCACACCATGACTTGAGAACAACTACTCAATTCAATTTCGTTCAACTTATTTATTATTGTTTCTTAAACTCTGATAAAGGTCTCTTCACCACCCTAGTTTGACTGGTACAGAATGCCTAAGGCATTAAATCAGCCTACGAAATAAAGGTCCTTACGGATAAATTGAGTGCCCATGGATTACCTTGAATGTTGTTCTAAATGAGCTACTTTTTGACTAACCGACTGACTCTTTGATACAAAAGCGAAACAATTGCATTGACTTTCACTTCAAAATTCCAGTCAACAACGTGGGCATAAACTACGACTATCCGATGACTCTCTGCGAGACCTCCCACTCGAAGGCTTGGGAGATGATCAACGTGAATGTGGGGGCGGTGACATCCATGACCCGAGTGGTGCTGCCCGGCATGGTGCAACGCGGCCGCGGCGCAGTCGTCAACGTGTCCTCAGGCTCCGAGCTGCAGCCACTGCCTCTGATGACGGTGTACGCTGCCACTAAGGTATGTTCAGTGACGTCATGAGCCGAGTGGTGCTGCCCAGCATGGTGCAGCGCGGCCGCGGCGCAGTCGTCAACGTGTCCTCAGGCTCCGAGCTGCAGCCGCTGCCTCTGATGACCGTGTATGCTGCCACTAAGGTATGTTCAGTGACGTCATGAGACGAGTGGTGCTGCCCGGCATGGTGCAGCGCGGCCGTGGCGCAGTCGTCAACGTGTCCTCAGGCTCCGAGCTGCAGCCGCTGCCTCTGATGACGGTGTACGCTGCCACTAAGGTATGTTCAGTGACGTCATGAGCCGGGTTTATTAGGCAGTTGCTCCTTAGCCATTACGGGTAGTCAGATGCCAGAAAGACTGACCAGAGCTTAACCAAGGAATTCCGTGTCACCCAGTAACTGGATTTTTGAATTTTGTTGGACACATCAAATACATACAATACTTATCCTTATCGCACCGTTTTTAACCAAGTCCTCTTCTCCAGGCCTACGTCTGCAGCTTCACGCACGCCATCCGCGAGGAGTACGCGCCGAAAGGCATCTACATCCAGCACCTGTCTCCCCTGTTCATCTCCACCAAGATCAACGCGTTCTCGCAGCGGCTGATGGAAGGCAACCTGCTGGTGCCTGACGCGGCCACGTATGCTCGTCATGCGGTCTCCACGCTCGGCAGGCAGCATAATACTACTGGATATTGGTTACATGGCTTACAGGTACATTATATTTCTTTTTCGGATTCTTTATTTTCCATGTGTTGATACCAAGTTTGATGCAGTAGCTGAGGGTAGGGTTCTATTCTTGAACGGATCAAATATTTGTATGTCCTAAAGGGATACTACTGGATATTGGTTGCGTGGTCTACAGGTACTTTGAAATTTCGATTCAGCAACCGTTCTCGGATGACCGATTCGCCATTGGACTGTTCGTCGACAGGACGGTTCATTTATTTCCGTTTCGCCAACAGGGCCTTTCACCTTTGGACATTTCGTCGACAGGACGGTTCATTTATTTCCGTTTCACCAACAGGGCCCTTTACCTTTGGACATTTCGCCGACAGAACCTTTCATATGCGTCACTTTCGACGACAGCCCTTTTCAGCTACTAAGTGTTTCGCCGTCACGACGATAAATCAATAACTCTTTTAACTACAGACCTCATCGGAGAACGGTTGCTGAATCTGAAATTTCTTGTTAATCTGCTCTAAGATCAACGTGTATCGGCGGCTAATAGAGAGGAATTTGCTGGTGCCTCCACGCTCGCCAGGCAGTATAATGAGTTCATTTGTTGGTAAACGTAATCATGGTACAGCAAAAAATCCTTGAACGTTTTAAAAAAAATACCGTGTGGCTTAGTAGATTAGAAACTAGAAAAACCTTCAATTGTTAAGCTCTCGTAAAAGACCTAACAAACTATCTGCTACTTTTGCCAAAAACTCAAAGACCACAAACCCTCCTTTCCAGTACTTCTTCATCAAAGTGCCGCCAGTATGGATCAGGACCAAGTTGGGCATGAAGATCAACGAGCAGTTCCGTCAGGAGTACCTTCAGAACGCAAAGACGAAAGCCAACTGAGGACCAGGGGACCAGGAACCAGTCAGACATTGGGTAGTTCACATGAACTGATATATTGGGATTCCTCGATTTTGAATGGCAATAAACTTCTATGACGTCATAAAATGTTTGACGTTTAGTTGTGTTTAACGTGAGTTATTCAAAGGCAATGATATTATAAGTTAAAAGGTGTATAAAGGTTACTTCCACGATATTTTATCTTCAAAAACGGCACACTAACGCACACATACAATTAGTATTGCGAGTGGAAATGAGACGAATATGATTTGTGACAATCATAATTTGGTTAAATAACCACATTTTAACGAGCCGACTGCCTACTATACATCCTATCTACACCTTTTTACTTATAATATCATTGAATTTTAATATCATTGTTCAAAGGATGTTCTAATGTACAACTTATTTTTTATATAATATAAAAATTTGTTCTGATTTTGCATAAAGCAACACCCTTACTTTAACTTCGTTTACAAACAATTTATATCGTTGTTAAAGAACCTAAAAAACATTTTTTTAAATTGTTAATAAAAATTACTTAGCGCAAAAACGAATGTTTTTTTTTGGAAAACGTGATTTATATTTTTAATACTCAATAACTACCTATTTAATTCAATTATGAAAAACTGGTGACTGTGCTTAGTGTAAATTAAAAGAAATAGTTAATATATTTTTAGGACAAGAATTAAATGTAAAGATTCTATTTTCTTTAGATGAGTGTTTTAATTGTGATATTAATAAGAGTATTTTTATGGATATAAATAAAAAATTATTTTCGAATATTAGGTTCTTTATTCTACTTTTCCCATACAAATATTATTTTGTAAGATTAGACTTATTATAAAATTAGTACCATCTGGCCTATTTCAACGTTTCCTGATTTTTGACCGTATTAATATAATTTCTGACTGACCGACCGACTCTTTGACTATTCATAAGTGCCTATAAATGGTCTAAGTGAAATAAATGCCTTGAATTTGAATTGAATTGAATTATACAAGCAGAAATAAAGCTTCCTAAAGGTACTCCTAAACGGGCAACACAATTTCTGCATTACTTTTAGTATCGGCTGGCAACACCAGCAATAGGCAATAGTATTGTTGCAATAATTTCATTTACAGTTTAACCGTTAGCACTGTAAAAAGGCACATTTGTTGGCATTACAATATGTGTGCCATTTTTGAAGATCGAATGTTTTGGAGGGAACGGGAACTTACTTACGTACTATTACTACTTGTTGGTCTAGTGGTTATTGAACCTGACTGCTAAGCCGGAGGTCGTGGGTTCGATTCCCACCAAGGGCAAACTTTGTGTGATTAGTATGATTGTTTGTTCTGTGTCTGGGTGTAATTTATATATCATAAGTATGTATTTACAAATTATATGTTTATCAGTTGCCTGGTTACCATAGTACAAGCTCTGCTTAGTTTGGAATCAGATGGCCGTGTGTGAGTTGTCTCAGGTAGTTATTTATTTATTATTGCTAGGGCATAGGTAAAATGATTTGAATTTGGAACGTATAAATATTCCATTAACTAAAGAGATCGAACACAAACAGTATTAAGAATAAGGCTGCATAATAAATACTGCTCGTGGATCAAATAACAAAAAAAGTGTAAACAAGTGAGCAATACCTTAAATGATTACCTATACAAAAAAGTAAAAATAAAATAATTAGCGTACTTTTTAATCTTATTCAGTGAATTCATTTTCATCGTTCATTGAGTAATTTTATAGATAATGGGCATACATAGGAACAGATAGCGGAAAACCACAGTTTTTATTTTCTATGGCACGTATTATGAATTATGATAGATAGAAGACTCAAAAGAGGTAATATAACACACCAGAGAAAAAAACAATGTCTTTATGACATTTTTGATGCAACGCTGTGAGTCAATTCAAAGAGTACAGTAATATACTATGAAAGTCAATTGTCATTTTAACATTTTCCAGAAGTTTATTTAGAAAAGGGCACAAAACCTCGAAAAATGATATGTATAATATGCTCTATAAAATGAATTCAGATGATAGCATTTTGTGAATTGTCGAATAATAATATCTAGAATATTGGAGATTTAAAGATTTATAGGGAGTACCGGGCCCATCAATCATGCAAGTGAGTAAAACTAACCTAACAAAGTTAAAAACAACAACTTTACACAACAGACAGAGCTTCTGTACTATATATTAGTACGGATAATAATTGTCAGCTTTCTAGCTATCACGGTTTATAAGATTCAACCTGGAGACAGACAGACAGCAAAGGCTTAGTAATAGGGTTCCGTTTTACCCTCTGAGTACGGAACCCTAAGGCCACGTCCGCACAGACAGGCGGCTTGCTTAGCGCCTAGTGTCTAGCGAGTCATCTAGCTAGTAGCTTAGTAAAACAAACGTTCTAAAATGAACGCGACCGGCTGCACTGCGCGCTTAGCGCCTAGCTAGTCGCTTGGCGTGCATCCATGTAAGGCCATGTCCGCACAGGCAGGCGGCTTGCTTAGCGCCTAGTGTCTAGCGCGTCACCTAGCTAGTACCTTAGTAAAACAAACGTTCTAAAATGAACGCGAACGGCTGCACTGCGCGCTTAGCGCCTAGCTAGTCGCTTGGCGTGCATCCATGTAAACAAACGTGTTGGTTTTTTGTTGCGAGGCGCTAGGTTGAAAAGTAGTCACTGGGTGAAAACTTAACTCGGATTTTTGTAATACTATAGGAGGTTAGAAGAAAACCATGGATGAAATATTGATTGCTTCAGTTTTCAAAAGAGAACCTTTGTGGTGGAACCTTTTTCTAAGATGAGTATCCAAATGAGTTAGTTTTCCTTTAACTTTACTGAGAAGTAGATCAAATGTTTCCCTGGTCATACGCAATATAAACAAATAGTAATACAAAAATCCGAGTTAAGTTTTCACCCAGTGGCTACTTTTCAACCTAGCGCCTCGCAACAAAAAACCAACACGTTTGTTTACATGGATGCACGCCAAGCGACTAGCTAGGCGCTAAGCGCGCAGTGCAGCCGGTCGCGTTCATTTTAGAACGTTTGTTTTACTAAGGTACTAGCTAGGTGACGCGCTAGACACTAGGCGCTAAGCAAGCCGCCTGCCTGTGCGGACATGGCCTAAAAACCGTAGTTGAATTATTGCAATACGGGTCTCAAGGTCTTAAACAAGGTCAGAGCGCTCGCAGTTGCATCGGGTCATTAACATAAAAAGAAAATGAAATACGTATAATCCGTTTTTTTAGGCATTTGTTAATATAAAAATGTTTTTTTTTTTTTTTTTTTATTACATATGGGTTTGCTCTTGGTCCCAGACTAGCCCGAGGGCATAGACTGGGCCTACGATAGAGCGAGCTCACCCAAAAGATGCCTATGCACTCGTCTCTTGAATACATCCGGGTTATATGCACTTGGAAACACAGTATTTGAAATGAGAATGGAATACTGACTGAATAGTCTGCTTCTGTATGTCCCTCGTCTTACCCAACACGGTGTATCTTGTTGACGGGCCTGTTGGTCTAGTGGTTAGTGACCCTGACTGCTAAGCCGGAGGTCGTGGGTTCGATTCCCACCCAGGACAATCTTTGTGTGATGAGCATGATTGTTTGTTCTGTGTCTGGGTGTAATTTATATATAATATGTATGTTTTTAAAAATTATATAAGTATGTATATCAGTTGTCTGATTACCATAACACAAGCTCTGCTTAGCTTGGGATCAGATGGCCGTGTGTAAGATGTCAAAAAAAAAATAGTCGGTAGTTGATCAGCTGTGGAACAAGTGTCTTTTCCAGAAACAGGGCTGTGTGTGACGGTTTGTCTGTTACTGAAATGCAGGGAGTACGCATAAGAAGCCTTTAACCTTTCGACGACCAAGCGACAGCCGGCTGTCGAGCTTCTATTGTCTTTCTGTTGTGTCTCGAATCACGTGTGTTCGAAGGTTTAATGTACAGTGCGTGCTTAGGTCAAAATTAATAGACAAACTGTTTTTTACGATTTAGCAAAATCACAGCAAGTCGGTCTCCAGCAACTAGTAGCATATTTGTTTACATATGGCCGAATACTCAAACGTCACTCAATTCTGAGACGCTCTCAAATCTCTTGCTGTCTTTGTCATTCTAAAGGGAAAAATAAGGACAGCAATAGATTTGAGAGCGTCTCAGGATTGAGTGACGTTTGAGTATTCCGCCATAAGCCTCTCACTAATAGTTTTATTTATTTTATTTATTTATTCAGGGACAATTAACAGCCACAATATACATTGCACACTAATAAATTAACATTGGACATAACAATATCGTGGCCCACTACATTATCCGCAATTTAACAAAAACATTTGGTAATAAAGTGCCACAAAGTTAGCGTTATTGAGATTAATTATCAATTACAAAAAGGTATTTAAAATAAACAATTAATTGGTTTAAAAGCCTTAAGCATAAACAAAAACACAAACACGAACAAATCATCACCAGAGCCACTAAAAACATTAAAATTATACATAAATAAATACAACTCATCAAATAATAAAATATGGATAAAAGTATGCAGCACAAAATAAATTCATCACCATCAATATTTAATTAGTACATAAATTATATCAAATTCAGTTCATCAATTCAAGTAAAATAATGAAAATATAATATAAAATGAAATTATAAAAGTATTAAAATAATACCTACTTCAATTCAGTTCTTGTAATAAAACAATATATAATAAGAAACAATACAACATAAATAAATTTAAGTTAAACAATTATCAAATAAGAGTTTCAAAACATCATGCTTAAATTTAGGCTTAGAGCACACAAAAATATCAATATCATTAAAAGTTTTATTATAAGTATCCACCATTCGACGCATAGGGCAGCGTAGACCAGAATTAGTACGACAGTAATTTACATAAAATAGGGTACCTGAACGAACGCTACGACTACTAACAGTGCGAGGGACTGTATAGCATAACCCGCTAGTGAGATCAATTGAGTCAAAGCAGCCATGGACAATACCATACAGTACTGAGACTTCCAGATACTGGCGTCTGGATTCAAGGGCAATAAGATTATATTTGCATAACAACTGTGTATAGGGTAAGCGAGTCCTGAAGCACCTGTACTGCATGGCACGTAGAAACTTACGTTGTACCTTCTCAATTTCATCTACATATTTTCTATAGAAGGGGTTCCAGATAGGGACGGCATATTCTAGCTGTGATCGTACAAGCGTTTTATATAAATGAAGGTAGGTGGAAACCCGTTTAAACTCTGCGGACGATCGCATTACAAACCCATACATCTTAAATGCCTTGTTAATGAGTTTCTCCACATGTTGATTCAATGAAAGTTTATTATCGAACAATATACCAAGGTCTTTAACGACACATACATTAGTGAGGATGGCATTATGCAGTCTGTAATCGAAATTTGTGATTGAGCGGTTTTTCGTAAAGTTGATAACATTACACTTTGAAAGGCTGAGGTGTAGTTTATTCTCAAGACAATAATCTGTAAGTCTATCTAAGTCCTCTTGGAATAAAAGGCAGTCGTCAGCAGATACTATTGTCTTATATACCTTTAAATCATCAGCATACAACAGAAATTTAGTATGTTTAAAACATATATTTATATCATTTATATAGATAATAAATAATAGGGGTCCCAAAATTGAACCTTGTGGGACACCGGAGGTTATGGACACTGACTCAGACTGATATCCATTCACTACAACTTTTTGCGTTCTATTTTCAATGTACGACGTGAACCAGCGCAGCAGGTTTCCCCGTATGCCGTTGTATGCAATTTTACTCAAAAGAATGTTATGGTCAACCTTGTCAAAGGCCTTTTTGAAATCTGTGTAAACAGTGTCTACTTGCAGGCGCTTGTCGATATT
Organism: Athetis lepigone; assembly: GCA_033675125.1. Lineage (NCBI taxonomy): Eukaryota > Metazoa > Arthropoda > Insecta > Lepidoptera > Noctuidae > Athetis > Athetis lepigone. The sequence goes on along the minus strand of CM066233.1, from coordinate 21,947,892 downwards.
TTCGAAGAGATAATTAGAGAAGATAAGTAGATTCGAGACAGTCGACCGCTGCTGAACAAAGCCGTGTTGTTCTGGGATGATAGCGCTGTGCAATATTGGGTATATTTCATTACGTACGAGTCTTTCAAAAAGTTTTGACAAGGTTGACAGAATAGAAATTGGTCTATATTGCTCTACATCGTGGTTTGAACCGCTTTTATGTACGGGCGTAATGTTGGCCTGTTTCCAGATATCAGGAAAAACACCCTCGTTTATACACTTGTTAAATATAATATAAAGTGGCCTACAGATACTAACAGCAGTGCATTTAAAGAACAACGCCGGATACCCATCAGGTCCCGCTCCTTTGGTCGAATCAAGTGACTTCAGCTCCTTGAGAATTTTAGACTCATCGAAATACAGAGTATCGACTAAACCAACATTAACATTACAGTGTGTTGCCGGTGTCCGCGCCAACAGTGACGGTGATTTGGGTTCGAACACAGACAAGAAAAAATCAGAAAACATGTTGCAGATCACGTCTGGGTCACTTGACCTTACGTTTTGGTACTGCATCGTTGACGGAATACCACACTCATTTTTGCGATTGGCTATGTATTTCCAGAAGTGTTTAATATCGGAAGTGAGATTATCTTCAACGGAATTGATGTAAGATGAATAGCAAGTCTGGCAGGTCTCTTTGAAGGTTGTTCGATATTTAGCAAACTCATTGTAGTCTTTAATATTCTTAAATTTCTTCCACTTAATCCAAGTGCGTTGTTTTTTCTTAAAGATTTTAATTAAATTGGCTGAGAACCAGACTGGAAAGTCAGGTGCCCGGGACTTAGTACGTGGGACATTAAGACTGATGATGCCATCCAATTTTTTGTAAAAGATATCTACGGCTTCCTCCGACGCAAGGTGACCAAGTAGCTTTGACCACTCCAACTCTCGAATCTGCTTGTTGATGACATCATAATCTGCCTTACGAAAGTCATATTTAATTAGTGACTTCCTTTTTAAAACTTGCATTGATAGATTTGTGGGGACCATCGCAGCAAATGGAGGGTGGTGAGGGTCCACAGGCAATAACGTGTCTAATGGGCAATCAATGATACAGTCGATATTAGAAATGAATAGGTCCAGAATTTTCCCATTTCCGTTGGGTATGTTATTATACTGGTAAGCATTGAGCGCTGACATAAGTTGAAGGAGTTGGGAACAGATAGGTGAGCTTCCCATGCAGGTCATACCAGTGGCTTGAGGAGGTCCGCCACCAACCTGGACAGCCGTCCACGTGATGTCGGGAAGGTTAAAATCACCAACAATGAATAGACCTTTAACATGAGGTTCGTTTAAGAAATCCTGCAATACATCAAAGTGAGACATGTACACATCTGAGGAAGCCCACGGCGGCATGTACACAGCGCTCACTACATACATTTTGGAAGTGTCCTTTTTATATGGGATTCCAACTACAACATGTTCAGCGCAAGTCATTGGGCCACCCTGTAGGCGACCAAGATCATTCACCAAACACGATTGCAGTTCGCGTAACACTGCAATGAGGACACCACCACCATCCTGCTTCCCAGTCAAGTTGCGATCTCTATCACATCGGTACACAACGTATCGTGAGTCAATAAACTCACCGCTAGCAATATCCGGTACAAGCCACGTCTCAGTTAAAATTATTATGTGATATGAAGACGACAAAATATTCAAATACAACGCTTGCAGTTTAGTTCTTATACCCCTACAGTTTTGGTAGTAGACAGTTAGATTATTCTTATCCATTATCAAAATAATCTAGCTTATGTCCGTATAGAACGCAAGATGTTGGTGAAGTAATGCTCAGACATAATGTAAAATAATAACAAATTATGGAACTACTCAGAACTCTTATTTGATAATAAACACCATAGTACAAAGAATTACACTGAAACAATAATATTCTTGAATTGAAAAAATATTGCAAACACACACAATAAAAGTCATAAATTGAACACAAAAGGCACTGGATGAAAATTATTTTTACACATAATAAGTTTAAAGCTATCAACATTATTGTAACTTCAGAATCATGCAATACGAAACACATAATTAATAAATATAAATATAAAATATACAACTTTTCTTGAATTTTATACCTTGCATTTATACATTCAGAGAAACATAGATAGAAACAACACCACGCCACCATCATGCACGTGACGAGAAGTTGGAAGTAACTAATTAGGGACTTTAATTTTATTAATATCACTGTCTCCACGTATAGCAAATGCAGCCTCACCATCACGCTCGCGCACCAAAATTGTACCATTTTTGACCCAGACGTATCTATGGTTGCGCGCTTTTGCGACTTCGCGCACCCTACGAAACAACTGTTTCCTCCCTAGGGTCAAATGCTCATTGACATAAATCGGTGTAGAAGTACCTGCGATGCCAATGTGGTCAGTCTTAAGTGATTTAGCTTTACGAAACGCGCTGAGCAGGTTATCTCTCTGTACACGAGTTGTAAATTTCAGAATGATATTTTTCGGCTTTGTGCTCTGCTGATGTGCATGAGGTACCCTGTGCACGGCAACTATATTATTGAGCATGACTGGACATTTCAGGGCGTTTCCTAAGGCTTCAACAATTCCAGGTAAGTTCTCGTTGCGTCTCTCAGGCACGTTACATATCTCGATATTGCACTGCCGAGCCTGCTGCTCCAAGACGTCAATCTTAGTCACCAGGCCACTGATGGTCGACTCAACAATAGCCGATGTAGGTGAGCGGCTTAGGTCATCAACACGCTTCTTGAGGATGTCGTGCTCCACAGATTGGCCTTGGGAGGTAGTCTGGAGGGCAATAACATCGCCATGGAGTACAGAAAGCTTTTCTTTTAAGATGGTTTGCTCCGTACGTAACGTATGCATTTCTTTACGAATATCTATCAACGCGGACTTAATATCATCGCTAATTTTAAGCATATCCTTGCTCATATCATTACGCCACTGACTAAGAGTAGCGCACAGATTTGTAGTAAAACCTTCAAGGTCTGTGTTTTTTGTAGTCTGCGATAATTTGGAGATCAGCGTCTTATTGCAACCGAGGCCGGTGGGCGAGCTCAGGTTTGTGCGATCTAAGTTGTCACAGGACATATCCATACTGTGATCATCTGCCAGTAGCTCAGTATAGCTGCGTACAGGTGTGTTGAGATTTGACCTACCACGTCGAGTTACGTTACTACAGGAAGGGCACTTCCAGACAGCTTTATATTCCGCATTCAAAGACAAGAACTGATTGGAGGTAAGATTTAAGCATTCATAGTGGTATTTTCCACCACATACGGTACACTGTAATATTTTATTCTCCGAGACCGAGGTATCATTACAGCATTCCATTGTTTTAAAATAAATAAACAATGACTGAAGTTGCGGCGACAGCTAATCCGGTCTGTATATCAATATTAAAATTCCGATACACCACTAGCGTCCTCTAGGCTGCGTAAGTTGCAACGAAGGTCTCTTTAGTGATTACAAGGACAAAGATCAATGGACGACAAGTAGCTGTCAAATAGTCAATCAACTAACACCATAGTTTTCAAGTGTTCCAATAGATGGCGTTCAGCAGAAAAATCCGTTAATGACTTTAATTTCAATAAAATTGTTGTGATTAATTTTTATTTATTCCCTTGTGCACTTAGCTGCGACGTTGTACTGACACTGTGAAAGTCGGACTAGACTAGAGGCAGATCAACTCCAGTCTTAAAGCTCTTCGATGCTGATTCCTCGCTGGATATGATGTTGGGACACTGAGTTTTACACCTCACAACAAAGTTCACTTGTTTATTTTATTGTCTTAATCTATTTTGCACTGATAACAGGACCCACTGTTGTGTTCACTCAAACTTTAGGTTATGTCCAGAAGATATTAATGTCCAGTAGATATAATTATTAATGTTTTTCACTATTACTGTTGACTCTTGATGAAATTCCACAGACTTTTGCACTGATTTATTAGTATCTGTTTGTTGTTTTCCTTGTTTTAACGTTTGATAACACGGTCACTTGCTATACCTTTCCTCTTATCACAAATTAATGTAATATCTCACGGTAATTATATTTTAAATCGAATTTAAATACGGATCAACTTTAATTTATGTGTTCACCTACTACCCTCAAAAAAATAACTGATAAATAACTAACTAAAAATAACTAAAATAACAAAAAAATAGTTGCTGCATAAAGTTATGACAAGTTTATACGTCAAAAAATGTATGGTTACACAGGCTTTATTCATGACATAACTTTACACAGTGATTATTAGTAAGGACATAACAATATAATTTTATAATTAGTGCAAACCGGCTTTTTCGGCTTGTATGTAGGACACGCCGCAACAGGCTACACTGAAATTTAGTTGCATCTGACGGAAGCCGACCCATAAATGAAGCGGCTTGGTAAAAAAATTATAACAATGTCCAAAACCCAGATATTTTTAAAGAACGGTTATAATAAGCATTCAAATCCTGGTTAGGAGTACTGGTGGAAGTCACGAGGGCGCAGACCAGGCCGCAACACGAGCCGCACCAGCTACGCCACGCCACGAAGCCATGGGAACTCCACTCATCCACGCGAGCTGGATTTTCAGTTCTTCATACAGCAGAAGGAGGTACTGGAATCTAACCTGTTGCCTAGCAGTAGCAGTGTTATGGTGGAACGGTAGTATGATCGCCCAGGGCGCAAAAAAATAAATGCCTGGTTGGACAGGACCCTATATTTTTTTATGCGAGCTAATAGGCAGGAGGGGAAAGCGTAAAAGCTGTTTTGTCTACGGCGTCGGACTCGGTAGTGCTAAAATAGGCACTTCCTACTAGAGTTTTGACTGTAAACTTACCTGATACCAAAGAAGAAATTAAACATGGTCTATAAGAGCGATGCCTAAGTTGGTCCTGACCGTGTTTCATATATTTTCTACTGAAAAGCTGCTCTACATTCGGAACACTTCAAGGTCCCGTTGAAATCCAGCGTCAAGCTCCAGTAGTCTTTGTACTTATGCTGAACTGGCTGTTACCGTGTTTAAAATAAATAAAATTACGAAGACTAAGACTTGCACCACACTTAACGGAGGCGAGACGACAAAAAAAAAAGTAATTAGTCCATCAGATAGATTATCAAAAAATTTTGGACACGTATTTTTTCTTTTTTCGCGTAAACGAAGAATGACGACGATACAGTGCGTTGAAGTTACGCATGACGTCACGATTTGATACAATTTTAGCAGGACGGTGATGTCAAAAGCCGCCACTCCGAAACTTTGTTGTTCTTTATCTTTGTATTTTTTTATTAATTTGATCAAGCAAAAAATACGTTTCCTGTATTTTTGGCCGATCTATCAGACGGACTAAACAGAATGCCGTTTTTTTATTGTTGTCGTCATCCCTATTCTGATGGGCCAATACATTTAAGGCATGTAATGCGAGAGATTTTTTTTTTAATTCAATTAAATGTGTTTTCTATTCGTTTCCTCGTAAATTCATGTAGTGTAAAGTGCAAGTGCAAACGGTATCTTGACAAAGGTATTAAATTTTAGGAATGAGGACATTCATCTCCAAAGCTCTACTTGGAAGTAAAAAACAAAAAACCCGACTGCGTGAAAACTAATTTTAAAAAATGCGTGAAAAATATAACTTAAATAAAAACTGAAAAGAAAGAAACAAGCCCAGTACTTTAGAATAGAACAGAACGACTCACAGTCGGGGCCCCTTGGAAAGATTTGATCGGAAAAATTTGAATGGGCCCCGACTGTGAGTCGTTCTGTTCTATTGTAAACTACTAAGCTTGTTTCTTTCTTTTCAGTTTTTATTTAAGTTATATTTTTCACGCATTTTTTAAAATTAGTTTTCACGCAGTCGGGTTTTTTGTTTTTTTAATATTTTTTATTTTATTTTATACTTTTTAGTTACGGTTCATTGACTTCGTTATAAGATGGAAAATTACGCAATCCAGTAATTTCATTGAGGGAGTTATATCGTCGGGATTATTAGGTAACTTGCGGTGGTCTAAAATACTGATGATTAGTGCCTCTAGAGACCTAACTCGGCTCAAAGCTACATATTATGCTTGACCTTTAGAAAAACGCGTGAACTTAAATCAACCACAGCTCGGTCCAAAGTAGTTCCTTGGAGCTTGTGTACAGTGACACCAAAGTGGTTTTTTTACCAAGAATATTTATTCTTCATGTTTTTTCGTGTTTTGTTTTTTGTATATCGTTTATACTTGAAATAAAAACTTAAATCAATAAACAAAAAAATTTGCGAGAATGATTGTTTTGTCAAACAACTTTAAATCGTTATATATCGTAAACTGTTATTTAAAATGAAAAATGATAAAAGGAACCTAAACATGATTTTAAAATACCTATTCAACGACACCCCACTCGACATAGTTCATTGATTTTTTTTTTCATTTTGACAATATGGCGTCTGGTTGTCGCTGTGATGAATTTTGATTACTGTCATGTCTTTAGTGACACTCGCAAGGTTAAGACGAATCGATTGACGTAAGAATGATCAAAATCGGCCTACGCATTTGGTCTCTAGAACGCCACATAGAATCAAACATACATACATACCCTTTGCGTCGTGCAGTCGGGTAAAAAATAATATAGGTGCATTTCCAGACAGTATACCCACAATGGTGGACCCGCCACGGCGCCATCGAATGGTTCCGCAACCTTCCTGATGACCATCTCTGGAACTGGTACATCTGTGCCTGCGTGCTGCTGGGGTTTGTCTGGACCGTGGCGCACGTGCAGAGCATCTACATCGACATCATCGATGCCATCTACAACGTCTCGTACGCCGTCCACATGTTCGCCACTGGATACTATTATTCTACTGAGAAGGAACTCTTCCAGATGTCTTGTTGGGTTTCTTGTTAGTATAACTGTTTCTGTATCATTTAAATAAATAAATATCTTAATAAATAAATATCTTGGGACAACTCACACACGGTCATCTGATCCCAAACTAAGCAGAGCTTGTACTATGGTGACCAGACAACTGATAAACATACTTATATAATTTATAAATACATACATATTATAGATAAATCACACCCAAACACAGAACAAACATTCATGCTCATCACACCAAGTTTGTCCTGGGTGGGAATCGAACCCACGACCTCCGGCTTAGCAGTCAGGGTCACTAACCACTAGACCAACAGGCCCGTCATCTCATTTGACCTGTAAGTTTGGGAGGTGGTAAAGTGAGGATCGGTTTTGTACTATAATATGGCACAACTACAGCGTAAGAAGGCACTCATCGAATATGACCAATGTGATCCTTTCTTCATGTATTGTATACCAATGTTTTAATCAACTCTAAAAACGCCACGATTGGCGTAGTTTTTAGATGTCTGACTGCTGCGTCCCCCACGAGATAAATAAGTAGGTATGTGTATGATCTACAGGTGCTTATGGGTTCCGAGTTTGGCTGTTTGTGCATGTGAGTTTATATGTTTGTAAACGTATTTACGATATACGAAAAATTACTAGTGTGAACCAACGATTTACTAAGTGCTTCTTGCTAGGTAAATGAAAGTTCTAAGCCTTATGTCCAGCAGTGGACGGCTCATCAAAACGATGGCTGTAGAACTGCCGTAGGTGTAATTGATCATTAAATTTTGCCCCTTTCTATCTGTTCCCAGTTGGTTTTCTCATGGACGTCCTCACATTCCTGCATTACTCTAAGGGTCTTGACCATTACTTTAAGCTCTTTGTGTACTACGTACGGTTTCATCGGCCCTTTAGATACCTCTGTAAGTTTGATTGGTTTTTCATTATTGTTCAATCCTATGTCAATAATATGTAGTTACTATACGTTTAACGGTAGAGTAAAGTTTGTTAGGTTAAATTACATACCTAGCTGTAAAAGAAAACTTTATTTGAGAAAGCCAATTGTTATTATGGGTTGCATGCATGCATGTGTTTATGCATCCGTCGCCTTATAAACGCTTTGACTAAATTGTTTGGTACAGTTATTAGACTGGTCGTTGTTTATGCTCACAACGAAACGGGAAATGAAACTAAACAGTTTGCCTAGATTTTTTTATTTTTGTATGATTAGCTGTTCATAGTATATTATGTACTATCGACAAAATGGAATCATGACCCACCACAAAGTTATTTTCCTACAGACATTCAAATACAATTAGGTCGACAATTTAAGACTTTTTAATTTGACAGCTTCAAACGATTTGTCGTCGAAATGGGTCATGATTCAATTTTGCCGATAGTACATACATAATGTCAATTGCTTGTAAGTACGAAATTTTTCAGTCTAAATGTTTTAAATTTTGAATTTCCAGGGTCTCTGAATGACCACAATCTGAAGGGCAACATAGTGGGAACTGCGCTGAAGTATTGCTATATCTTTATAATATTGAGAATCACTTTTGCCTACGTCTGGCTTTTTGTCGCAGCGGTATGCTTTCATTTCATCAATCTTTTTTCGTGTCTGTGTTATTTGTCTGTCTTTTAGTGGGCTTAGCTTTAAGAGACACAGATTCAGTATAAGTAAAAAGATCAGCTCCTCTTAAAATAGGAGACACTACGCTCGAAGTTATCGACGAATATGTTTACCTGGGACAAACAGTCCAGTTAGGTAAGTCCAACTTCGAGAAAGGGGTCAACTGTTGAATCCATCTAAGCTGGGCAGCGTTCGGGAAGTTACGCCATATCTTTTTCTTCAAAATAGCGCAGTGTGTCAAGACGAAAGCCTTTGACCAGTGTGTATTGCCAGTGATGACCTACGAAACAGAGACGTGGTCACACACAATGCGCCTCATAAGAAGGCTCAAGATCACCCAAATGGCGATGGAGCAAGCAATACTTGGAGTTTCCCTGTGTGAAGTAGTTTTTTCCGTAGCCTGAAATAATGCTTGTCTTTTTATTTAGATAATACCTTCGCAATTTGAACCGAGTATCAAATCCCTAAATGACTGGGATAAGTCAGTGGGATTCTTTCAGACCACGTTTTACATCATTAGCAGGATGTTTATACCTGTTGGGTAACTATTTTTTTTTTAATTGGACGTGTATATTGTTGCATAGGCATACTATAAAAGTAAACATATATACCTAATAGATATGCTTTTATTGAGGTCTCTTAATAAAATTGTAGATAATGGCACAGTATAAATATTGAACAGTATGGAAACAAAGCCTATTTGGCAAAATAATTTGATTGATTGTAACTTTTAAAGTTTTTATATTGTTTTTTTTTTATTGAAGACTGATCATTAATCGAATTGAAATAAGAAATTAACAAATAAGAAATAAATTGATGATTCCATGGCAACGGCTAATCTCGGCAAAAGACGCTGACTTCTTCAGGTGCTGTCAAATTTAACAAGACTAAACGAATTTGTATCTTTTGTCCTTTTCTTAACGAAATGAAAAGAGAAAGATGCGCTTAACTTAAATTTAGGCTAGTTTGTAAACAAGAGAAATAGCACCACTATTAAAATTTATTTCATTTTACTTAAACAAAAAAACAGAAACAATGATGGAGAAGCTAATAGATGGCAAGTAAACGCTTAATATGGATTTTAAACTTTACCTCGCTGAGTTCGGTAACCCCTTTACATAAAAAATCATATATTCTTTATAAATAATGAATTATTAACTGCAAAATATATTCATCTGCTACGACATGTTCGTAATTCTTTTAGCTTTTTCAAATAAACTATTAAAAACTAAAACTAAACTGTTTTTGTCCAATTCTTTGTTAATTGAGTCTACTTTCCAGTTAATATGTTCTCTTAGAAATCGTCAAAGAAAAATTTCAATTGATTTTTCGAATAATTGCACAAAAATCGCAGTTATCTGACACGGCACTCGTTACTCACAGCACCGCTAGCACGCTTAGGCGTCTCGTCGGTGAGCATGTATGTGTGAGTGTTTTGTTTCGAACGCTTGTAGGCAGTTTCAGTATTGTTCTATTATTATTATTATACTGTGATAATGGTGCCGATTCTCTTATTCACAAACTAACCTAAATTTAAGTTAAGTGGTTCTTTCTCTTTCCATTTCATTAAGAACGAAGCAGTACGTTTGCCGTACAGCGCATTACTACCATAGGCTTGACTTGGGAAGCAATATTTATCAGCTACTTTTTAATTTAGGAGCAATTATTCGATCACGCAAGAGCAGAATCAGAAAACCTCAGTTGTGAGAAAATAACTATTACAAATAATAAAAAAACTGGAACTGACCACACACTGAAAGATGGGCCTTTTAATGCTCTTAGGGTGTGTCAATTCAGAAAAATAATCCTGTATATTTTTCTAGACCCTCAATCCACCCCCATGACGACTTAGAGCGCATCGTGTGCCTGCTAATCATGATGACGGGGTGCCTGATGATGGCCGGGGCCGCAGTGGCCTCGCTGTCGCTCATCGTCAGCCTCTACATGAGCCCCGAAGAAACCTTCCGCGATAGATACAAGCTCATGATGAAAGAAATGGTGATTCTATGGATATATGCAGAAGGGACGATGGGGCTTAACATTAACCTAAAGTTAGGCTGTCCGATTTTTCAATAAAGTAGGTGTGTATGGAGAAGAACGACCTAGAGACTACATTAAAACTATTTTAAACTTTGATTGTCTGTTTTTTCTGGGTTATTTTAGAAACGATGTTGTGCCGATTTTGAATTTTGACGGAACTTTCAGAGGCAGCTTGTGGTATTAGGAGGAGTAATTTATGTACGCGACATTGATTTCGAACAGTTTTAGGATTGTGTAAAAAAAATACTCATTTTGCGAGAATCTAACTCAACCCGGGTGTAACTAGGAGGGTCAGCTACGGCTAGTTACATAAAGATTTGGTTCCAGAGCTACACACACGTGCCTTCAGCTCTCCGCGCGAAGGTGAAGACCTTCTACAAGATGTACTGGCACCGGGAGCGCGGCGTGTCGCACGCGCAGCTGCTGCCCACCTTCCCGCCCACGCTGCCCGCCAGCGTCAACCTGGACATCTATTACGAGGCCACACAGAAGGTACTACAGCTCCCCGGGCTAGTGAAAACCTTCTCCAAGATTTACTGGACACGGAAACGTGTGCCGCACACACAGCCGTCAACCTGGATATCTATTACGAGGCCACACAAAAGGTACAGGTTGTTAGAGTTACTAGAGGTAGGTCTAATATGGTCAAATTACTTGGGACAACCTACCATCGAATCCAGAACTAGGTAGAGCCTTCTACTTACTTCGACCGTTACCTTCGTAAGTTCGACTACGTACTTCGACCTAGTCACCAGATAACTAATACATGACAAAGTATCATGCTCATCACACAAAGAGTGGTCATGGGTAGGAATTAAACTTACAGCCTCCGATTTATCAGTCAGGGTCACTAATGTTTTTGCAGGGGTCCGCATGTACCGAATCCTGCCGGGTTTGCGGGTTGTTCGAAAGCGATACCACGGAAAAGGACACAAATGGCTTAGAAGGAAAATGGATGGGTTTTAGTCAGTAGAAGTTTGACACGCGCTCCGCCCAGAGCGCGAGGAACCATCTGATGATTTCCAATCCCAAAAAGAGGTCTTTAACTAACAAAAATTTCCACCTGGCATAGGATATCCCTTCTAAAATCCATTTCTTCCAATACGTCAGGCTCGTTTCCTCCGCGACCTGCCGCACCAGATGCTGTCAGAGCTGGCGAAGAAGATGGAGATCATCCACTACATCCCGGGAGACGCCATCATCCGGCGAGGCTCCAAGAAGAGCCAGATTATTTTCATAGTTTACGGAGATGTTGAGGTAACAAATTTTTCAATATTGTTTTGAACTTCCTGATCTAATTAAATATTTAAACCTCGTTTGTCAAAAGAGCAATTGCTGAACCTGGAATTTAATATTTGATAAATAAATTCACCTGATTCCGGTTGCAAAAACCCAATTATTAAGCGTCATAATGCATTAAGTGTATACTTAGATCTTTTTACCACATCAGGGTTGACGGCAAACTCAAAAACATTGATTCAATCAAACCATTTACAGATACTTTTAAATTGTCAAGAAGTAAGTCTGTCAGCAAGAAATTCATTACAGATGCTAACAGCAGAAGACGATACCACCGCCATCCTTCGCTTCACGCGCGGCACTGTACTGGCGCCATGCGGCTTCGCTGTGGCGCCTGCGCTCAGTGTGGCGCATCTCACTGTGCGCGCCGCCACCTTCTGTACAGCACACGTGTTGAAGGCTTCAGAACTGTGGAGAGTAATCAACAAACACTCCATCGTGGAGGACCATACAGGACCTATTCTGGCTTCTTTTACAGTTTAGTATTGGTATAATATCAAAAGATAGAGTCCGCAAATAGCCAAGATAAGTATGCAGGACATTTAAGTGTTCTTAAGAACTGAGGGTACTTCTCTCCGGCACCGTACTTGCACCATGTGGTTTTGCCGTGGCGTCCGCGCCCAGTGTGGCGCATCTTGCTGTGCACCTTCTGCACAACACACGTGTTGAAGGCCTCGGAGCTATAGAGGATAGCCAACAAGCACTCGCATCATGAAAGACCATTCGGGGCCTATTTTTTGTTCTTTTACCACCGGGGCACCTTTCAAATCAAAATATGATAGTAGAATGTCCTCAGTTGGAAACTACTTACTTCTAAACATACACTGCATGATACAACTTACAATAATTTATACTCGGCGTACAGTCATTTCAATATTTCTAAACCTGGACAACACGTCAATTATTACATTATTATTGACTTGGATACCATGATTAATACCCTTATTGGGTTTGCTTCTAATACACATAGTTTAGTTATACACACATGAGCTTATCACGTATTTATGTCTGTACTTTATGTATGAGATATAAACCTTTTTACAGGACCACGTTGAGAAGGTGAAACGGCACTACAGCATGAAGATACCAGATAAATCAGTGTTAGTGTCCCGTCTATAATCTGTAATAGAAATATTCTCTCGACTAAAGAAGAAGCTGGCTATTAGCAGAGATTTACAATGTATGCAGATATTTTTTGTGCAAAAACACCTTCTCATATTTCGCTCGCAATTCATCGCTACCGGGAAGATATTAGGTACAAGATGACAGTTTTTACGTGTTTTCCAAAATACGAGGGCGTTGCACCATCAACTTCTGAATTCCAGGTTGATACAAACCTTTTCGGAAAACCCAATAACACTTTGCCTGATCAGGGAATCGAAACGCGATCTGAGCAGTTTAACAAGACCAACAGGGCAGTCAAGTCCGTCTGTATAAATAAATAAATAGTAATTATATAAAATAGCATATGGGAACGCAAACCCTCTACACCAGAATTTTCCCTTCTCAGTTAAACACGTCATACAAAATATTAATGTTAGGTACCTTTTATAACATCCTATGTATCTACTTATGATCGCAATCAATATTTAAAGTTTGGAGTTTAAGTTTGAGATCTAATGGCCGCAGGCGCGTATTCAGCTTTTGGGGATGAGTCAGATTTTGCAGCGGAGTCTTAAGAATCCAGCCCTATAGAAAATGCAATAAACAGGCAATTGCCCTCTTCCGTTCTCCCTGCCTACGCCCATGAATGGCCGTGTATAATTTGTCCCGAAATGTTATTCTGGCAAATTCCCCTGTTGAATCTAGCTTTCAGGAGCAGTGGTTGGAAATAGTGTGGTGAGATATTTATTTATTTATCGTCAGGCGCAAGAGCAGCATCCTGCAGTTCAACCGCAACCTGATTGCGCTAAAGGGAATGAAGGATGCCCACGGAGTGCCACTGCTGGCTAGCCCTGATATCTTCCTGGAGATCGCTGGCTGCTACATCATGAGGAATGTTAGTGTGATCTATTTATACCCATATGCGCTGCAGGATTTATTTGTTCATTTGCTATATAAGCTGCAAGATTTAACGTAAAAGCTCCTATTAACGACCCCCTAAAATGTGTACTCTATTACCGATCTAATTTTAAATCACTCATATTATACATAATATAGGGTTCCAGAAAAGTCATACCTTAAAAATTAGTTACATAATTTTGTTTTATAACAAATAGAGCAAAGTTTGTGTGTTTAAATAGCCAGTGAAAGAAATAATTTGACAATAATTGGGAAGCGCCCGAAACGGACGCAAGTTTCATAGTGTCGCGCCTCCAGCCACGTAAGTACACCTGAATATTGCTTAAGGAAATTAACGCACTAAAAATTGATTAGTCTTCTTGCTATTACATTACAACTGTAACGCATATATTCGTTTCCCAAACTAATTCTTAAAATAATACTTTTAATTGGTTTTTGTGTTATAAAATCATGTTTTAATAAAAGGTGGTAATAGAATCCAAATTTTAAAACTTGATGCTAATAACGACCCATATTTATTTATTCATATTTATATTTATTTATTCATATTTATTTACGTGACGTTTTGAGAGATTTTGTCACAGGCCATATCATTAATGTAAAATAAAATTTACTTTCCTGTTTCATTCATGGCATTATCTATGTATATTTCATATATTTTATTAAATTCTATAATCTCTTTAAAGTTTGTAGCAGAAAGCAGAAGCGCAAGCAGTTGGGACGCCTCTGGTCAACTAGAAGCTGGGCTTATATGGGCTTATATAAATGAAGAGACCAGCATATACGAAAGTTCATAAACCTATTATTCATAGCATACCAAGGATAACACTGCGTTACAAGGGAAATCATAACTATTGTTATATTATGATTTTATATTATTTATTCGTTTCACCATCGAATATTTACACCAATAATTACTTACTTATAGATTATTGGTGTAAATATTAATAACTATTTTATAACAAAACAATAATGTAACACTTACTTCAAAGTAAACAACACCATAAAATACCTTAAAAACGATTTTATTTTATTTTATACTATAGTAGAAGTAACAACTTCGTATGGGTCGGTAAAAGAAGCAGAAAAATCGCTAATAGAATCTTGCCGCATTCTATGGGTCGGTAATAGAATCAACTTCTCTTTTGGATAAAATATTAATTTTGTAACTATTGTGTTATTGAATATTGAATTTAAGAACTGAATAGAAAAGAATACTTCGTAAAGATTAATTATAAATTATAACATCTTCCCTAACATAACAGCTTATATCTATTTTTTTTTAAGTGAATCCTGAGACAGCTAAAACTGGCGGTAATAGGAGCATTTACGTTATTTGTTCATTTGTCCGTTTGAAATCCTTCCTAAGTATTTAAAAAAATCCTTTAGAATACATCAAAGCCTTAGGCTAATCAACATCATGCTGTATTTACGGGAACGGACGATTAACCAAACGAAGTAATTTATTGCCCATAGGCCATATAATGGTTATTTGTTTATTTCTTTATTCAGTATATTTATTTCTGAAAGTGAGACCTTCAAAATCTCCATGAACACATGGTATGATCTAGACCAAAATTGTGATCACAAAGATGTGTAATTAGTGTTTTTTTACTCCCTATATAAATTTGAAATTGTAAATCTACTTCTAGCAAACATATTATGGCATTGCTTGTTGACATCAGACTTGCAGCAGTAAGTTAATTATATTGATTATAATACCTGGTGATTGTTTTATTTCCTTTTAACGTGAAAAGGTAGTTCACAATTTCTTAACATTGTAATTTTCCTCTCTCTTTCGACCCTACTCTGGTTACCTGTGTCCAGCGACCAGACGCTACCCTGACCGACCAGTCTGATGAGATCTGCCTCCGGCCGACTTTTCCCTGCATCCTGCAACCGAACTCCTCACTCTTAGACGCGTGGAACGACTTCGTGGCCTTGCTAATACTAATGTGTTGTATTGTGAGTATCGCAAATCGCTTGCTTGGTGCTGTAAAATTTTCTTGAAATCAGTAGAATTCAAGTTCTCTTTGGGCATTATTTTTTGGTTTCTTTTGGTTGGCAAATTAGTGACATCTGTTTGCTTTACCAATGCGTGCGATGAAACGTGCTTTCACAACGACGGGAATCAGGTTTTACTGTCTGTTTATCTTGGGCTTTTTTTTGGTAAGTGGGAAATCATCCAATGACTGCTCCCGTCCTGGGTGCGGCGGGAGGGCGTGTCAGACTCTTACTGACTAAAACCCACTCATGTTCCTTCGATTGCCCTTTATGTTCCAGGGTCACGGTAACTATTAAAAACATTCCGCAAATCTTGGGCTTAGTGTCACCTGTTTACTACCTCATCGTGAGCTGACTTGGTGTCATACGTCACATTTTCAAAATTACGAATAGTTATGGAAGCTTACGTGGTGACATTACTGTATGTATGCCACCCTACAATAACTTTAGTTTGACACTGGCAATGTTCAAAAAAGGAGCCAAAAGAAGAAGAAAGTCTTCTTCAGTTACTATCTAGCTAATCAGACGCTGTTGCCTGCAGGCTCACACCTACAACCTGATATTCGCCAACAAACGCTCCCTGTGCTTCATATTCTTCGATATCGCAGTCACCGTGGTGTTCATACTGGACCACATCGTCTACTTGTCTACAGGAGACAATGTCGAGGAAGGTAGGAACGAAAAACCACTTAGAAGCTTCTATGAATCACGTGCCAGTATCAGAAAGTCTAATAAGCAGTCTGTCTAAGAGGTATCATGTTACCAAGTAAATGGGTTATGGAGGTCTGATAGGCAGCTCCATACAAAACACTGGTTGTCATTTAAATTCAATTGGACGGGAAACCGACCCTAACGTAATGAGGAAAAGGCTTTAGAGATGACGATCTTGTATTGTGTTAACCGTGAAAATTTTTCGTTCATCATTGAAAAGGAAGGATTCTCTAGTAAGACGGGTTCCAACAGTACTTTGTATGTGCTAAAGTCTCATCAAAACTGTGATTGCGTGGTATTTTTTTTTTGGGGCGTGGGAAATCATCAAATGACTGCTGCCGTCCTGGGTGCGGCGGGAGGGCGTGTCAGACTTTTACTGACTAAAACCCACTCATGTTCCTTCGGTTGCCCTTTATGTTCCAGGGTCACGGTAACTATTATAAACATTCCGCAACCCATAAACATTCTGCTTTGGTTAAGTGTCCATTTACCCAAGTTATTTGTGTATCACCAGGAGTTCCAATAACCTTCGCTCAGACATCATCGCAGCAGATGAGAAGCCACTGGTTTGTTCTGGACGTGGTGGCCACTCTGCCTATCTTCGAGTTCATTGGAGACGGCCGCTTCGGAGGCATCAACAAGCTACTTAGGATACCGAAGGTAGGGGTCGTAAAGCATATTTGTCTTCATAAAATTCTTGCTGGTCGGAATCGTCATTCTGTTCCGGGAACGTAGTCCAAGTCTTCAAATCAGGTGAACTGGGCTTAATTGTAGAAGTCCTGTCCCATACAAGTCGCAATTAGATTATAAAATTACCTGTGATTGACCAACATCCTGTCGTTTGTCCTGTCCCAGCATAAGTCCTGTCCTCATAATCCTCGTCACCCGAACGGCCTATACAGCATTTCAGATTAAGAACATCCTCCAGTCTTAGACCGAATTTTTTGTATCCTTAAAAATACTTAAAAATACTGTTAGCTTCCTCTCTTTCCAATTTCCCTTTTACCTATTTGTATGAGATTAGAGACAGAACTTTCAAATAAACCACCTTTAGAAATTACTCATTGAATAAGGAGTAAACCTAGCGATATTATAAAGAGAAGATTACTAAGCTTATCTAGTTCTAGCAGCCAGAAATTTTCTACATCGTTTAAGAAAATAAACGGTTTCAAAATTATTTTGGTTTCTACTTCTCCTTGCCGCAGTTGTTCCGAGTACTTAAGAGCATAGAACAGAACTGCGTGTACCGCGCAAACGTGCTTCGGTTCCTGTCGTATACACTGCTGTTGCTGATCGCCTGCTACCTCATAGCCGCTACTCAGCAGGGCTTCATGTGCTTTCAGTGAGTTTTATAGGTTTCAAGTAATTATAAATCAATCTCCGAGCATTGCTATAATACTTTAATACAGACCTATTTGTTTTTTTTTTACATTTTTTAGTTAAAAGTTTGTGTATTTTTTTGTTTTAATACCTACACTGGCGTATACCTACAATCGCGAAAAAAATATCAGCTGTTCAGTACATTAGGCAAACAAATGTGAGCAGCCGGTCTTTTTCGCGATTTCAGGTTTGTTATAGTAAAGTTGTAGGTTATCATGAGTACAATCACGTGTTTCAGTAACGTACACTTATTACCAGTCACCCTATACCTATAATATAGTTGATTTTGCTTGATTCTTGTAGGTACACTAGCTTTTGACTGCGAAGAATATTTATTTTTTGATCCACAGTTCTGGTTACTGTTTAGTAACAAACTTCACTCACAGTCCGTTCTGGGAGAACAAACCGCTGGACAGCGAGACCATCGTCGACCGGCTTACCTTCGGCCTCTACTGGGCCATCTCTATGATCAATTTAACTAGTACGTATTGGAGTATGTCAATCTGAAATAGTAGTAGCAGTAGAGATCTTTTTGGAGTAGCTAGCAGAAGTGCTGCCATATCAAGTCCTGCTTCAATGCAGCGTTGCTGTGTTTCGATTTGAAGAGTATGAGCACCAACAGTATGAGTTAGCGATATAAGGAATGGAGTGCATAGTTCAGCATCCTCCATTGAATTGGAACTTGTGGGCAAATACTTCTCGGTTGTTATCGGGATTTTGTATAATATAGTATACTAACGTTTTATTTTTCAATTGAAACAATGCCACTACACTATTTCCAACTGCATATCCTGACAGTCAGAATGACAGCCTAGTACACCAAAAAAGCGCCGAGCAATGAAGCTCGACGAGTCTTGGAGAAATGATTCAACTATCAGATTCCGTCAGCGAAATTATTCAAAAAAGGAAAGCATAGGAGTAGGAACAAAATATAATTTACACTTTCCCATATCAAGCAGGAGATTGAACAGGCCCAATAGGCACAAAGAGGCAATTAAGAACTTACTGTAGTACAATATCTATTTGTCAGGCCACCGCGAGGTGTGGACTGTGACAGACTGGAAGCACGTGATGTACACGCTGATCATCCTGGAGATGTGCGTCATCCTGCGCATCTTCATGGAGGCTGTCTACTCTGCCACCATCATTGTCACTACGGCTCTAAGGTATCTCTTTTCCTGGCCTTCCCCCAAGGCCCCTAGACAAGTGGCATTGCAGAATAGATGGTGGAATAGAATAGCTATACTAGCTTTTGCTAATTAATTTGACATCTCCATACATTTAACAATCTATTCTATTCTACAGTCTATTCTACAATGCCACTGGTCTAGCCTTGATTATTCTATTTTACTTGGGTTCGGCGCAACAGGTTTTTGTCTTATATGTCAACCTTTCAACCGCCATGCTATCACTCACTCCTTTTCTCCTTCATATTATTCTTTACATAGTCCATCCATATTTTCTTCGGCTTTCCTCTCTCCGGTCATCTTATCATTTTTCTAAAAAGCTAAATCAAATATAGTAATGACTGATTGTTAGTACAATCGACCAAATGGAATCATGACCCACCATAAGCTTATTTTCCTACAGACATTCAAATACAATTAGGTCGACAATTGCGTAAACTTGTATTAAAAATGTCACACGTCTAGTCTTATTATTTTGACAGCTTCAAATGATTTGTCGTCGAAATGGGTCATGATTCAATTTTGTCGATAGAACATTAAAGTCAAAGTCACTTATGAACAATAACATACTTACATTTAAAGTGAGAAAAAAAGAATTGTATTACTTTGTCCGTTTCCAATTGTTTACATTTAAACAAAAAATTGTAAGGGATAAGGACTAATATACCTACTTCTACCGCAAAGTTGCTATGTTCTGGTTTCAAGGGTATGGGCCAGTGTAATTACAAGCACATGAGACATCATTGTCTCTGGGATGGCAATACATCGGCTTGCCTCTGATTTCGCAGATGTCATAGGCAGTAGGCACTTAGGCAGCGGTGACCACATTATACCAGGTGGGCTATCAGCTTGTTGGTCATCCAAAATCATGTCTTAAAAACGTTTTACAGGGAGAATTACAGTTCCCGCATAGAAATGGTGAAGGATTTTTTTATCAGAAACGAGGTGGACCCTCTACTGATGAAGCGTTTCATCGCCTATCTGCAGCTTTGCTGGTACACTGATAAGGTACTTCTACTTCGATACCCAGCGAGTAGGTTCAATGTTACTTTCTCAATTCAGATTTAGTTAATCTTGTATCTACTTTGCTACTGCTACTTTGTCATATTGCTTTACTAGGTGTCAGGCCAGTCAAACTAAATTTAAGTTTTCTTGAACGCCGATGAATGTATTCAAATACAATTTAAATTATTTTTTTCTGATTCATTGACTCTTATCTTCTTTGCCAACTGAAACCCGTCTGATAGGGTGGACTGTGGTGATCGTGATCATATTCTCTCTTCTTAAAAAGAGGCTTTTATTATTATTGGTTACTTTGTTAAGTCTATTCTCACTATTCTGTTTAGTCTTCATCATCATTATGATCTATGCTGATCAGTTCATATTATCCAGGCATACAAGATGACCCACAAAAAGCACTCGAATATTTTCTACGACCTGCCAAAGCACGTGTACGAAGACATTGTCGGCAGGAACATCATGCAGTACATTCTGGCCATACCTTTTATGCGGGTTCGCAATTTTATATCGTTTTCTTAACTCTGTATTTTAAAACTCAATATAATTATGATTTATTTATTAAACTTCATGCTCAAATGTATTCAGCATGTGTTAAATATCTCTATCTGGTAACTAGATTCACCGGCAGATATGTTGTTTGAAATGTCCGTTAGGAATTTTACTAAACAAATTATTTACGAGAGTAGAATTTGGAATAAGCATGTTTGTTTTTTTGTAAATTTACATCGCTATTAAACAGTAAATATTTTTTTTATTTTCAACACGGACATGGTACTTCAAACGCCCGCCATCTTGGAACGCTTGGTGTGACGTCATAGTTTGTTGTATTTATTTTTCACTAAGAATGACTTGCGTCGCTTTTCAAATAGCTATTTGAATATCCGGCATTCAAAACTATTTTTCCAGGTTGTCAACAGAGAGTACCTGAAGGCCATGACGTCGTCGGTGAAACTGTTCTATTCGGCACCGAATGAGATCTTGCTCAATACTGGGGAGCTTACGAACGAGATCTACGTCATCAAACAAGGCATCTGTGAGGTCGGTGGGGCTGGAATGTGCTTCTTCTTTAAATTAAATAAAAACACAAGTTAATGCGCTAATCGCACTAAAAAGCATAAAATACTTATGCCCTTACTAATAATCGCTGCATAAAGTTATGACAGGTTTCTACGTCAAAAAATGTATGGTTACACAGGCTTTATTCATTGCATAACTTTACACAGTGATTATTAAGTAGTAAGGGCATTATTGTTTAATTATTTTTATTATGTTTTTGTATAATTGAAAATGACACAAAACTAATTATTTTATCAGATTAATTAGACCTCTTAAAGTTGGTGAAAATCGCGTTTAAATTAACATAATAGGGTATTACACTGTATAAGAGAAAAAATATAAAAATATATTATTGAGGTAGCTTAAGCAAAAAGCAGCCGAACAGTGTTAGTTTTAGTTCATAAAACTAGAAAATATTTTTTTAAATTCAATTCAAAGTTTTCGGTTTTTTTTACCTGTTCTTGAACACACCGAAATACAGACCATAGACAGTGACAGCTGTCGACTGTCAACAGTGTCAACTAGACATCACTATTTGTTTTATTTATAACCTCCTAATACGATCTTTATTATAAAAATATACTTATTCATGGAAGTTATTGTGAAAGATAGTTTAGATGGCTAATGCACATGTGTACTTACATCAAAGTGATATTTACAACAACAGTACAAACGGTACAAACGGGTTTTTATGGTGTAATAGTTGTAATACTCTTCCCACAACTTTTAACTAAGTTTTTCTTAAATTTGAATCAGTTAACACTAGAATTCACAATTATTCCGATGTTTTCATACTTGTGTTCTTGCATTCCGAAACGCACACCAACGGTAAGTCGAACAGTAACTAATTTTTGAGATAAAAACAATAAAAATTATGTAAAGTGTCACAGCGCGTTTGTTTATTTACTAACGTAAGGACGTCATATCGCCAAAGCAAAACCACGCCCACGGCGTTTTCCGTTTTTGGAAATTTCCGCGCGAAACTTGAAAATACAATTTTTAAAAGCGTTTTTAGGGTACTTAGCGCTTAAATAAAAATTTAGGATTTTTTTTAGTGGTTTCTTAGTACTGTAGGAGTTATTTGAAATACTTAAAAAAAAAGAGTGTAATACCCTATTATATGCATTTACAAGTGTAGCTTATAAGTGTCAAGATTATACACAACAAGGCTGTGTCTGTCAATCCAATAAGCTTGAAGGATCATTGTTGAACGTTTTTCTCATGTGATTTTTGCTAATATTTTAGACAGAATGATTGAGAAAAGTTTCGAATGATTTATTAGGAAGATTTTTGTGTATAACATAAATGTTGTAGTAGAAGAATACAATTGTAAAGGTTTTACAAGCAACCCATGTGAAACTAAGACGGATCATTGGTAAAACAATTTATGTGTCTTTTTAGATCCTCGATCCTACTTCGAAGAAGGCTATTGGCATGTTATCTGACAAGAACCACTTTGGTAGTCTTATTTGTCTGTTACGTAAGTAGACCGTTGATCACGATTTATTTATAAATATAAATTAAAGGCTTATAAATGGCCGGGTAAACAGACCTATGTCAGAAGAACAAGGGGGGGGGGGGAAGTTGATAACTCATGGCGATGAGCGGGGAGGGGAGTGCAAGTGGCAGTAGATGTAGAAAATATAAAAGTACGGTCAAGTACACATGAAGTTGCGGATCTTTCCTATACCTACTGCTTATAAGACCTTTACAAGCTCCACTCACGACCTCTTGAGTTTCGCTTCTATGGAGGGCAAAAAAGAAAGAAAAACAGTTTATTGTTTGTTAACAGCTAGTGTAAATAAAATATTATACACTTTTGCACGAAAGGGCTAGCGCTCGGCATAATGCCGGCACGAGTCCACAGCGCTGGTTTTCAGCGCTAGCCGAATGCGTGTCTCTGTCTCAGTGCTCATTGTTCTAAGGCATTATTAACACGAAAAAAAGGCACGTATCCACTCCCCCGCCTCCTCTAGCCATGCTCTTGGAAAATGTCACTTCTGATCACGACACCATTAACAAAAAAAATCGACTTTGCGAAGTTTTCGAAGTTGCTAAATACTTCGCCAGCCCACTTTTCACCTAACTCTAGTCCGTTCCCCCAGGTCTGCCCGCATACTACACCATCCGCGCTGTCACACACGTGCAAGTGGTGTGCATACCCATGAAGGCCCTGACACAAGCGCTCACCAATCAGCAGATAGTGCAAGCTATTAACTATGTGAAAAAGTCTGCGGTAAGGTGTAAAATCCTAAGCAAATATGATATATTGTGGAAGCCCACTCAGGTTTGCAAGGATACTCTAAAGAATACAGTATTTGCTGCTTAGATTCTGTATAAAGGCATTCGAATGTTCATCAGTTTTATAATACACACATTTCTTTTCCTGAAAAAGCGCTAAAGAGTTTCAAAAATCTTCTGTATTTTTCTCCAAGGAGTTCCAAAGACTGCAAACGCCTCGGCCGTCGTTCGTGAAGTACGTGCTGCCGCCGCCTACGACCAACCTGATGCACTTCAAACTGCTAAAAAAACACCAGCCTGACTCCGAGTTCCAGGACCCTTTCAATAAACTTGAATATTTGTCTATTTTGCGGTAAGATATACAATATACATATACTTATCATCATAAATCAAGGCTTCCACGTATTTTTCAAAGTTTATAACAAAAGTTCCTTGTCATCCGGTTCACACATTTTAACTGCCAGTCAAGTCAGTCAGTCAGTTCGTCGGTGTTGACTATTATTTTCAATGTATTTTCATGCTCTTTTCAAGATTCATGTTAAATCGAAGTGAATCAGTTTAATTAGAAAACTCGCATGCCTACTCTGAGGCTGTCGTAGACCTACGTCCTACAATCGGTAACCAATTTTTGTAGGAGAAAAATAATGTAACCTATGAACGTACTGATGAGAATAATTTATGGCACACGTCTTACTCCGTGCACACGTCCAAAAAAGGCCATGGCACACGTTTTGCGAAACTATTGAAACGGTTCGATTAGCAGGCCAGATAAAAAGTATGACGAGTGTGGAGGCCTAGTATCTGCTTATCGCATCGCATTTGTGACAACTGCCGGATTTGTGAGGCGAGGCGGTCTAGGCTAAAGCGACAAAAAATGAGCCTAACTTAACCTAACTTACGTTTCTGTATGACTTCACTTACGCATTAGCATAATAAAGGGGGATGCCGGGGATGTTTCACGGTAGCCCGCGAAATTCAAATTTTTGAACGTTTTTTGCAATTTGCCGCTCTGTCTGGGTGGGTGTTGATACAGAATGATTTGCGACTGTAATTAGGCGACTGTAACAATTAGTTACAGAATTATAGTCATTAACATCATCAATACAACCCTCAGAGTGCATACAGCGCTACTGAGTGACTTTTTCATGAAATAGGCAATCAATCGCGTTATATGCACTTTGCAAAAATACGTAAGCAACTTTGAATTTCGCGGGCTACATTGAACATCCACCTTAACTTTCGCGTCTAATAATTCAGCTACGTGTTCCCACGCTACACGATCCGCCCGGACGGGCAGTACCTGCGGCGCTACGAGTGGGCGCGCTTCACATGCGCGCTTGCATCCACGCAGCTGTTCCCGCATTACACCTACCTGGTGTTGCAGTGGCCCTATCTGTACTACGTCGCGCTCTTACTGGATGTCACTGCTTATTTTGACATGTACGTATAACTTTGCGATCATGATATAGGTCAGGTCAGCGTCAGAAAAAAGGAACTCCTCAAAATCTTCAAGTTTTCTCTCTAGCAATGGCAAATGGTCCTTTTATCTGACGCTGTCTATGCAGGCTTATCGACCGCACGCAGCAGAAAGTTTCTTCAAGATAGCAATCACAATAAAGGTACAAGTTTGTAGCGGATTAGCAGCAGCAGACCTCTTCCTATGTATTTCTATGAGACTTCTCCACTCAGCTGTTCCCGCACTACACCCACCTCGTACTCCAGTGACCCTATCTGTACTACGTCGCGCTGTTCCTGGATCTCACTGCATTTTTCACTACATTTTTTCTCGTAAACTGACACTCCACTCGAGCAGCATCAGAGTGAGCTCTAACTTGGTACAAGTTGTGGACCTGCAGCATCTTCTCCGCTTGTCATGATGCAGGCAAAGGCAAGCGTCTAGATCTGGGGCTGCCTCTGATGGAGTCCAAGCTTTGATTTTACGGCTCCCAATAAAGATACAAGTTCGTGGCTGAGTAGCAGCAGCAGACCGATATGTGTGTTTGTAGATACACAAGCCTGATAATTCCTAAAATCCAACCTTAAGGGGAAAATAGGGAGTAAAAAAATTACCCAGAAGCCCGCCATTGTAAATTTTCTAATTCCCAAAATTCACTCTTAAAATACATCCAGACACCATTGTGTATTTTACTCTCTCCTAAGTTAGTTTTCGTCGTCAGTTTCCAGCGTATGCTGATAGGCTACTTCAACGAGAAGGGCATCCTGGTGTACCACCCGTTCAGCACCGCGTCCTACTACATGAAGGGAGCCTTCATCACCGACCTGTTCGGGTGCCTCCCGCTCGAGAACTTGGAGGCAATACGCTCGGACTTATATAGTATGGAATATTTTATTTTAAAGATATTTTTTTGTTTTATCGGGAGTTTGGCTTTGGTGACCTGAAACCACCATACTTTATATAGGCAAAGTTTATAACAGACCATTACTTTCGACGTTTAGCTAAAAGTTTGTCAATCCTAGAACTTTCGGTGACTAAAATTTAAAGCGTTGGTTAAACCAAGGATTAACATTTCCCGGAGATACATTTAATAAACGTTAGACTATAACACATTCAACGTAATCTTTAAGAAAAAGAAATATGCGCAGGATAAAACATTTTTTAATTCAACTAATTAAAGGATAGAAGGTTCACGAGGGATCTCGGAACCTTGATAACCACACGGATTTATAGTGAGATTGAACCTCTTAAATGTACAGAAGACATGCACCGCGTGACTCCAACTAAGCAGTTCCTGATGCTGAACCGCCTTATCCAGATGTACAGAATGCCAGGAGCCATGAAGATACTGAGGGACTACATCGAGAGGCGGGACGTTCTGCTAGTGTAAGACCTAATATTATTACAATTACCAGCCTAGGATTGTCCTACTACAGAGTACAGGCTTCTTTCGACACTGAGAAGGCACGAACTCTGATCACTACGCTTGCTCAGGGTGAACTGGCAATGTATAACTTTATTATCTGTAAGTCGCACGATGTTTCCACTTTACCGATGTCTAAGAAAACAGCGGATGCCTGGACTATCGCGACATAAGGACCTACGGCTTATATTTAAATATATAGGTGTCTTTGCACGCACTTTCTCTTTATTTATGAACAATCAATTATTCCAGGATTCAAGCTATCCCTGTGTTCATGACAATCCTAAACATCATAACCTGCTTCATGGTCTTCTGTTCCGTGAAGATATACTACAGAGAAGACAACAATGGCGTCGCATGGCACATCGAGCCATTGAACGACCACGGAGGCTCCTGGATGATTCTATTTAAGGATACGTGTGAGATTAATATCTAAATCTCTTTCACTTGGGATTTTTCTAACACTTTCAACAAAAAAATCATTATCGTCTGTCCATTTATCTGCACACGGCCTCATGGCTATTTTAGCAGCTCGTTGACATTGTCGTTCTCGTTGACAGTAGTTGCAGGTCAAAAACCAGAAAGTCTAACAAGTGGCCTAACCAAAGGGTGTTAGTATTCAGTACCTAACTTGGTTGTGGAGGTCAGATCTCCAAAACCCACTCACTGGGCTACAAGGTAACCCTTGGGTAGGCTGGCTGGTCAGACTTTCTGGCTTCTGAGTACCTGTTATGATTGCTAAAGTTCCACAAATGACAACCGAGACTAACGGCGTTACGTACGCTTTCCTTACCACGGAATGTGCAAGATCAACTTTAGAAAGTACAATGATTTGACAATGCACATTGGTACTCGCCTGAATTCGAATCCACAGCCACAACAACATCAGAAGCGGGCCATAACCACTGGGCCATCACGACATATTTTATTTTGCATTCCTTTCTTCTTTTTCCATTCGACACCAAAAGGAAAGCGAAATCAGTAATATAGTTGAGAAATGGCTAAAGAAATGATTGTGCTATTGAAATACTGACGTTGTTATAATAAACAACAGTTCGCTTCAACCTGACGTCGACGCCCTGGAACATGCACCTGGCGACGTACTTCTGGGTGGTGTATGAGTGCAGCACCACGGGCTACGCCGTCTTCAACCCCAGCAACCACAACCTTATGCATCTGCTGTTCATCGGGATGGCGAGCAGTAAGACTTCACTTATTGCCTAATATTGAGATCAGCATCAGCTGATGACACCATCAGTAATACTATTACTATAACGCGACTAGTAGTCAAAAGTCCAGCAGATTTTTACGTTTTTATGATCTGAAACTGTTCCTATAGATTGGCTTTAGTCAGTAGATAGAAATTAATTGTCAAGTCGGGCAAAAAGAACAGTCAGGTTTTTCATTAGAAATTCTCAGTAGTAGCCCAGACTCCCAGAGCTTGAGTTGGTGTTCGATGCCTCTGAAAGCACGTCAAACCGTTGCCGTTGGTCCTTTCCCTGTCCCTCCTCAGTCGAGTCGAATTAGCAGCTGTCCATTAGATTGGAAGAGGGACACTGGTGCCGATTCTCTTGTTCACAAACTAATGTAAATTTAAGTTAAGTGCATCTTTCTCTTTCCATTTCATTAAGAAAAGGACAAAAATATTAGTTAAAGGACTTAACTAATATTTTTGTCCTTTTCTTAATTAATGTCAAATTTAGACACTTCATAGATAATTTAGACGCGTTTTAAAAACATGGCGTCTAAATATACGTCAATTTTCTTCCGGCGCTGTCTAATTTGATAGGATTAAACTAAATTGTATCTTCTGTCCTGTTCTTTAAGAAATGGAAAGAGAAAGATGCATTTAACTTAAAATTAGTCTAGTTTGTGACCAAGGGAATCGGCACCACTGTGCCATTGCGCTATGAGCATAGATATATTAAAGAAGGAGATATGCCCTGTAGACGAAAATGTATCGGATACCTGTGTCTCCTGTTATCCCTACTACACGGCAACTACTCCACGCGCAGTTCAGTAATTTAAGCAATAGATACGCAGCCGCGCACACACCCGCATTTCTTGTACTAGAACGTACAACACAATCAATTATGAACCTTAAAACACCTACACAGCGTGTATTTACCATGCACCGTAAAACTTACTCACACATTAACATTGATGGCTATCGTTGTGCTGTGCAAATGCAATTTATTTTACATTTACGCTAGTGATTGACTAAATCGGAAAATTATCGAAACTTCTATTTATTATCGACCAAATCCTTTTTGGGTTCTCGGAAATAAAACTAAATAAAAAGATGGCGTAAATAGACAAATTTGGATTTGTGTAACTTAAAAGCATTTTTGAATTTTATAAATATGAATACGATGCAGTTATTTATTTAGAGTATTTGTTTATTTTTTACGATGGTATAATACTGATACAAAATGGACACGATGGTCCAGACGACACGCGACATGCACTTGAACCGTGTTAGGTAAGCCAAGGGAAATATTTAAGGACGCTGTAATATTTGGTCACATATGACTAATAATAATAAAACAAAATTAAAACAGGGTAAATATTAGTATTTACTTTGATATTCCAAGCGGGTTAAAACGGTGGACAAATTAAAACAAATAACTCCCAAACAATATTTTATTCGTCAGGCGACTTTGTTGTCGATAACCTACGCTAAAGGATTTGCACATGGACATCATTAACTCACGGCAAGAACCAGCGGCCGCATCACGCGATTCTTGCGTTTAGTTAAATATCGTTTTGTGATTTTTACATTGCTTGTCTGGTCACTAAGTGACAAACTTGCGTAGTTGTGAAGGAGCAATGTATTTCAGCAGAAACAATGCAGTCGCTGTGATGCTTAGAAACGAAATAACAGAAAATATTTTTCGATTTGTTATTTTTTATGATTTTAAAGACAAATATAGGAAAAAATATATGAAATGTGATTCCATTGTTGACATAGTTTTGGTATCTGCTTCACTTTTTGCAAGAAATCGCTGAACAATACGGTATTTTAATTTGTAGACACGATGGCGTTCGAAAGCACACTAGTTCGCGGACACGGCCACTTACGTACGACCTGTAGCACGATTGCATGTTGCGCGGACAGCGACACGCCCACTTGCCACTTCTCCTGTTATTTATATTTCTATGGCTATGAGAGTGAGAGAAGAGGAAGGGCATCTCGCTTTAGTAAAAGTTTGTTACAATAGATCTCCCACTGCATAATAATATATAGATTTTAGGACTACTCACCATTCATCACAGCTCTATTCATTTCACTTCCATCACAGTCTATTCCACCTATTATTCGGGTTAGGGGAAAACTGGAATCTGGTCCGTGGCTCAAACTTTTTTCAAAAAAATAATAACCGCCTTCAAAAACTAAAAACCCAAAAATAACTAAAATTTCGGAAGTCGGTGGCTTCTGTTCTGCCAGTCAATTTGTGTTGCCACCGACTTCCGAAATTTTAGTTATTTTTGGGTTTTTAGTTTTTGAAGGCGGTTATTATTTTTTTTAATAAAGTTTTTATTTATTACTTTTTAGTGTCGACTCCCAATGTAGATATAGAAACTTGAAGAAAAAACACACATCGTCTACGAATATTTCGTCAATTTTTTTTGTTCTTGGTGAATTTTTCGAGAACCACTGAACCGATCGCCACAAAATTTATATGGGACCACCCCTGAATCATGACTTATCAAACAAAAAAAGAACCATCAAAATCCGTTTACAATTGACGGAGATATCGCGTAACAAAGATACAAAAAAAAAAAAAGAACATACAGACGAATTGAGAACCTCCTCCTTTTTTGAAGTCGGTTAAAAACAATACTGGAAAAGTTGGCCGAATGTATGGGCCAAAATTTCCTTAACACAATAATGATGATTTTCCCAAGTAGTAAGGTAATGACTGAAATGTATTATTATGGTCAGCTTCCTCCTAACCCATCATTCATGTCTCTAGCGACAATGGTATCCACGTACTACCTGGTCCGCATCATCAGTATCCGCGCGAACGTCAACAAGTCGCTGGCTGGCTTCAAGCAGCACATGAAGGACATTAAGGTGTACATGGCTAGGGAGAAACTGGACCCTGAACTGCAGAAGTAGGTTATTAGGTTATTTTCTTGATAAGTAAGTATACTCACACTTTGTTTCTTCTCTGTTTCTAAAAGCGAGAACCTGTTATTGGCTCACCAGTTACTATTTGATTGTTATTCTAGATGTATTTAGCTGTAGGTTTTCCATGCTCTATCATAGGTTCTCAACGTGGGCGATAACCCCCCCTTGTGGGCGTTTGAGACTTTCGGGGGGGCAGTAGAAGACCCAGAGAAAATTAGGGGGCATTGAGATGGCGCAGAAGGGACGTGGGTAGATTAAAAAATATAGCCTAAAAAGGCAAAAAAGAAAATGGGGGAAAAAAGAAAGAAATAAGGTTGAGAAAGTATGCTCTAAATAAATAAATTACTAGCTACTAATGACGGGCGGATGCAGCTTTCAATTCAGAGGGGGATGGGGTATATCGTTAAAGTAATTAAACCTGGTTCCCAATTTGACTATAAAAAAGTCAAATATTCTTTCTCCAGCCTAGATTTTAGTTTAGCTCTACAAATCTTGATATTTTGGTGCCGTCTCCCCGATTTATACTGGTGCCGATTCCCTAGTTCACAAACTAAATTTAACTTCAGTGCATCTTTTACTTTCAATTGCATTAAGAAAAGTACAGAAGATAAAATATTCGTTTAGTTCTGTGAAATTAAGATAATCCATAAAAAATATTGACGCGAAAACATGGCTGCTAAAAATGACGATCTACTTCAGGCGCTAGCTAATTTGACAATCTTTTTCTTAATTAAATGGAGAGAGAAAGTTACACTCAACTAAATTTTTTTAATGATACACTCAACTTAATTAAAAAAAGTTTAATGTGTGAACAAGAGAATCAGCACCATATCTTAGTAAAACTATTAAAATGTTTGTTTGTACGTTTGTTAGGGAACTTCAACGATACTATGAATATAACTGGGAGAAGATGGGCGGTATGGACTATCGAGGACTACTCAAACTCTGTGACCAGATCACTCTCAGAACAGACGCTATTCTGCATATATACGGACCCACCTTTGCTAAAGTATGTTTTAGCGGCAATTTTTTTAAAGTACTTCTTTTTTACTTCTGCCTTTAGGTAGATTTTTACTTTAGAGAGTATTTTTTGAACTAGGAACAATTTTAGAAGGAATTTATTACTTACTAGCTGTTCCTCGCGGTTTCACCCGCATTACGTAAGGTTTTTGGTTACTGCTTCGCTCCCGTGGGACCTGGCGTGATATTATATAGCCTATGTTACTCGCGGAGAATGTAGCTTTCGAATGGTGAAAGAATTTTTAAAATCGGTCCACAAGTTTTTGAGCCTATTCATTACAATCAAACAAACAAAGTTTTCCTCTTAGTATAGAAAAGTGATAAAAATTATCGAATTAATACACACATTGGAAAAGTGATTCCATTGATCAGAGCTAAAGTAACTAAAAACATACTAATTAGGTGTATTTTTGACCCTGCACAACCCACTACTCTATTCTACCTATGAAAAGTAACCGTTTCGAATGGAAATGATAAAAAACATGTATCTTTTCTCTCCTTAGTGCCCAATCCTAGCCAACGCCGACGTGTCACTCCTGCGCATCATCCAACACGATGATATGATCTTGCCCTTTAAGCAGGTCCATAGACTAATATTATCGAATATATGAAGTAAAAAGCATAATTATTTCTTTCCATCCGGTAGTGCCCAATCCTAGCGAACGCCGACGTGTCACTCTTGCGCATCATAGGCCGCGCAGTGCGCAGCGTGTACTTCCTGCGCGGCATGACCATCATCCAACACGACGATATGGTCACCGACATGTACTTTGTCAATTATGGCGGCGTTGAGGCCATTGTCACTAAGGGCGATGTGGACTCGGTACTGCGGCTGCCTAGGGGCAGGTAACAGTATTTATATCTTTAACCTTTCAACGATCAAGCGACAGCCGGCTTTCGGGCTGCTATTGTCTTCCTATTGTGTCTCGAATCACGTGTGTGTGTTTAAGTATGCAGCGAAATTTTCCTAGATACAACTTGTAAAAGGAAGTAAGGAAGGGGAGGCCTTTGCAATAATAACAATTTGTACGCAAATACCAATCACATTTTTGTTAAGTAAGATAAAACCAACCCCGTCGTTTGAGAAAAAACATCCGAAACTTCAAGGTCTCTTTTGAACTCCATTAAAATAAAAAATAAGATAGAGGATAATTAATCGCATACAGATTTATGTGGACCTACATATTCAAATAGCGCAAACATTGTAAGGGAAAACTTTTAGGTAAGCTGCAGTAAGTGGGAACTTTACTAGTGTCCGTGGAGTTTCTTGCCTGTTCTTCTCCATAGAGATCTACGTTTTGGAACAGGCAATTAGCGTCACTTTTCTTTTCTGACTAACCGACCGACTTTGACAATTGATAAGTACCTGTAAATGGTCTAAGTGAAATAAATGCTTTGAATTTTGTTTTTTTTTTTAATTTTGAGTGTAAACTCAAACTCAAAACTATTTTGTTCAAATAAACCATTAACAGGTACTTTCGAATCGTCAAGGTGTCAGTCTGTCAGAAAATTGAAGCTAGTTGCTCGTTCCAAATAGTAGGTCCCATGGAAAAGAGCGAGCAAGAAACTCCACACACTCTTTTAAAATCAATAGATTACAAAAATTTGGTTACATCATTCATTGTTTAATCTAAGGTACTATGTGAGAACAACGTAACAAGTCGTACATGTTAAAAAATGGTAATATAACAATACTTTTCTTTTCCGAGGTGGTAAATCCTCAAGATAAATCCTAATATAAAACTTGAATGCAGTGTATTCGGCAACCTAGAAGGCAGTGCCGCTCACAGGAGTCCCTACACTGCGGTGGCGACAAGCCGGCTGCACCTGCTGATGATCAAGTCGGAAGCCTTCTCCACCGTCATCAAGGACTTCCCAGCCATAAAAGAGAACCTGAGTACGGCCAGGATGGGGTCCAGGGAA
This sequence comes from Athetis lepigone, assembly GCA_033675125.1. Lineage (NCBI taxonomy): Eukaryota > Metazoa > Arthropoda > Insecta > Lepidoptera > Noctuidae > Athetis > Athetis lepigone. The sequence goes on along the minus strand of CM066233.1, from coordinate 21,914,475 downwards.
ATGAGGGTAAGCTTTCTGCTGCAGCTGCTGGTCACGGCTTCTTTTGTGTACCTAAATATAGGAAGACTGGTAATTTGTGTACGTTACTTAAACACGTGATTGAACATGATAACAAACAACTTTTATTGTGGGAGCATAACCGAAATCACGAAAAAAATATCCGCTGTTGAATACATTTATGTCTGTCTATGTACAATCGACAAATTGGATTCATGACCCATCATAAGCTTATTTTCCTACAGACATTCAAATACAATTAGGTCGACACTTGTCACGGCTTGTTATTTTGACAGTCTCAAACGATTTATCGTCAAAATGGGTCATGATTCCAATTATTTGTCGATTGTACTGAATAGCTGATATTTTTTTCTTTAATCTTCTATGCTTGAATCTTTAAAACTTCTATGCTTGAATATTTTAAAGCGATTTTATTTAATAGATAGTTTGATTCAAGAGGAAGCCTAGGTTTTTAATATTATTATTTCATAATTTTGTATACCTAATTCATGTTTATTATAGTAAAGAAAAGCCGGGATTTTTAAAGATTTGTAACACCCGTGCTAAGCTGGGGCGGGTCGCTAGTATAAATTATAATATAAAATTGTTAGTTGATGTCCACAGATGTACGTCCTAGGCTGCGATTCCTCAGTCATAAAGATGCACCGCAACACTCAGGGCAGCCCACCGCGCCCCAAGCCCAGGTTCAGCCTGGTCAAATACATCTACTTCCAGGAGGGCATGGTCAAATTCTACCTTATCGGCGTCTGCATGAGCTGCATCTATCTCGACTTGTATAACGCGGGATATCAGGTTCCTGGATATTTTTGCTAATAAGTCTATGAAACTATGAAGATAGGAGAAACCATTCATCCTACTATCTTCTATCCATACTAATATTATAAATGGGAAAGTGTGTCTGTCTGTCTGTCTGTCTGTTTGTCTTTCTTTCACGGCAAAACGGAGCGACGGATTGACGTGATTTTTTAAGTGGAGATAGTTGAAGGGATGGAGAGTAACATAGGCTACTTTTTGTCTCTTTCTAACGCGAGCGAAGCCGCGGGCAGAAGCTAGTATATTATAATTGTGAAAGTTGTTTGTAAACTTTCACGTAATAACAACTGAACGGATTTTGTTGCAACGTTACAGTATTTAGCTCATATATTAGAATGTGCTATTTAACATCACGAGGACCCACGGGAGCGGGACAGAAACTAGAGACATAACGCGGGTAAAACTGTAGAGGATATACAAATTCCCGACTAGAACCGTTGGGAAGTAGCCCACCAGGCAAAACACCCGTCTGGTTGGAGGATCCTCCCTTTTCAATGGAGAGGAACTTTACACTCTGCAGTGCGATTCCGTAAGAAAACGCGTGCGAATACGATTTCGATCTCATTTCCTAACTCATCTGTTCGAAGTGAAAAGTATTTGGTATTGAATGTCAAATTAGACAACCTTTTACTAAAAATATTAAGTTCCCTTCACCTACGTTCTCATTGAGTGGCGCTAGCGTAGTTTTCTTTGGGTTACAGAAAAACTAATACAGTTTTCACCACGGAATCAGAAGTGAGCACTGAAGTGAGATCTTGCAGAATAGCACAGCTGTCCGTCGTAATTTTAATGCTTGTTTTCAGGACCTATATATAAAAAATACCGTGGTGTTAGGCGATCTGGGCTTCTCCCAGTTGCAATCGCCCCTTTAAGCCTATCGGTTAGTTCTGTTCTGACTTCTGCCTGCTTGTTATTGAGAGAAGTGGAAATATATTTTCTTACTCTTCCGCTATTCTTTTCCGATTCATTTTATAGCTGGATCTAACACAGTTAATCGTTTCTTCGAGACTCGTCAAGCTTCATCGGCGCTGTTCTGGTGGACTCCACATTCTGGGAATAGTGTGGCGGGATTGTACCTCTGAATGCTTATTTTCCAGGTGAACAGCATGTGGATTCTAATCACGCTGTACTCGTTGGACTTTGCCTTCCTAATGAAGATATTGACGCGACACTCGATGCCTTTTCTTGTTACCAATAAAAGCATGAAGAAAATAATGCTGCAAATACGAAGACTGTTAGTACCCTTTTTAATAATTATGTCGAGACTAGATAACCCCCGTTACCCTTTAAACTATTTTACCCCTAGGAGGGGCCGAATTTTCAAAAATCCTCTCTTAGGGGCTACCTATTCTTTACTAAGTAGACTGTGCTTCATATCTCTGCAATTTGGGTTGTCTGTAGATATATCGACAATCAGTTTACCATTTTATACCATACTTGTCCTGCTGATTCGTCAACGTTAGTGATGCCCATAGAAATCTAAATAATGGGAGAAGTGTCAAGGAAATATGTCCTGTAGCTCATTTTATGATCAAATTGATCACAAGCTGGGCAAATGGGCGTCACCGTGAATGAGTCATCTCAACCAAGATCGGGGTCAAAGTATACGCATTTTAACTGCTGGACACATCCGATTCTGACTCCACATATTAAAAAAAAATAACGTCCCGGTGTACAGATGTTGATATTTACTATTTTATGTATTTTATTTCAGATATTTTAAAGGAAAGTTCAAATACGACATAATATCGCTGATCCCTGTCGAGTTACTCAGTTTCTCCGCTTCTGAAGAAAATCAGTGGATGTGGTTTGGTTTGCTACGTCTCAACAGGATGTTCAGAATTGTATGATTTGTTTTGCTTATTTTGGTGCACTGCAAGTTAGCCAAACATATGTTAAAAATTGAATCATGACCCATTTTGGAAGCTGTCAAAATAATAAGTCGACCTAATTGTATTTGAATGTCTGTAGGAAAATAAGTTTATGGTGGGTCATGATTCCATTTTGTCGATTGTACTTGTTGGGTGTCGGAAAGCGTCCGTCACTATCAGAGGACTGTATCTTATAAACCGTATTTGGTAAGAGAGCAGCAATAAAGTTATTAAAAATGAAAGGAGTCTCCCATACGAGAACCGTCAGTTTGATTTTGTATGTAGGTGTGTTGGACGAATGGTTCCGCCATTCGTGTGCGAATCCGACTCGCATTTGGATAGGTTAAAGTGGTGTTAGCAAAAGGCTATGTTCTACTAGGACCTACGGATACATAGCTACGTCTAGTTAAACCCCTGTAACCTTCAAAACCAATTGAATGAACAATTTCAACTGAATTCATAAACAATAGTTATGCTATATAAATCCAGATTGATAAATGCAGCATATATTCTCAGATGACGGTGTATAAATGCCTGCGCATGCGTAACAAGTGCATCACCGTCAACCTGACGCTCACCACGATAATGTCGGTGTTCATCTGCTTTACGCTGCACGTCCACACCACCACCTGCCTCTGGTACTTTATCGGCACCATTGAGGACAACTTGCAGCCTAAATCTTCGTGGATATATACTGGTATGTTCATCTGCTTCACCTACTGCCTCTGGTACAGCTTGCTATCTAGGACAGCTTGCAGCCCAACTCTCCGTGGATACATACTGGGATGTTCATCAGCTTCATCACCTGCCTTTGGTACTTTATCGGCACCATCGAGAATAGCTTGCAGCCCAACTCTTTTAGAATTTTCTTTTTTATCTTTCAAAGAAAATCTTCTTTAACGTTTTATCTAACGTACACTGTACGCAACGTTGCAATTGTTACTACAATTTAAAAAAAATGAACTCTCTGGTACGAAACAGCTATTGTTTAACCGACGAAAACATTTTCACGTGTTGCAATGTCTATGTCCCTTCATCCCTGTTATACTTTTATTCTGAAAATATTTTTGTATATCTTGGATAACAAACTGACAGTCTTGCAATATCAGAAGTCTCGCTTATGAGTTGCTATCTCAAAGATTGAGATGAAAATATGTTTCATGTGCTTATGCCTAGAATCTAGTTTGGTAAAATTGATCTTTCTTTTGGATACTATTTTGGCAATAAAAAACAGGACCTTTTGTGTTCCACATGGCATGCCTTTTAAGTTTTGTCGTTTGAAGGAAAAAACGCTAGTCGAGCACTTTTTATTGTTTTTGAAAGTATTCGCGACGTAGTTTAATGGACTTTCGCATGGGCTTGAATCAGTTTAAAAATAAATAGTTATTGAAATGCCCAACAATGCCCCAATCTATGGATAGACTACATTTTGAATTTGAATGTGACAGATGATGGTATATCGCACTGCGAAAACCACTACGTGTGCTCGCTGTACTTCGTCATCACCACCTTCACGCAGAACGGAGTAGGAGACATCATGCCCAAAAAACATTCTGAGGTGCCAACCTTTTCAAACTATTTTAGGCTTAACTTCCAGTCCAACCGAATTCAGCTGGATACCAATGTTCTATGCGGAGGGACTACCACAACTTGATACGCCTTGGTAAGAATGACTGTCAGAATTTCTGGCTTCTGACTACCAGTAGCGAGTGCCGAAGATCTGTGAAACACAGCCAGGAATAATTGCTTTACGTGCTTTCCAAGGCACAGGATTTCATTGATATCCTAGATATACTAAGAAAGTACATAACTATATAAAAAAACTTTTTCCAAAAAAAAGATAACCGACTTCAAAAACGAAAAGCTCAAAAATAACTATTTCGGAAGTCGGTGGCTTCTCTTCTGCCGGTCGAATTGTGTTGCCTTGCCACCGACTTCCGAAATAGTTATTTCTGAGCTTTTCGTTTTTGAAGTCGGTTATCTTTTTTTTGGAAAAAGTTTTTTATTTTTTAATTTTTAGTTAGAGTCCCAAATACGTTTTAAAGTAACTTTCAAAAAAAAATTACGTTTTTCTATAAAAAAATTGAAGAGTTCCCTTGATTTCGGCATGATACCATCATCAGATCCTGGACCTGATGACAATGGGACCATTTGGGAATTGTTCAAATCGGTTGGCAAACGACGGAGATATGCGCGAACAAACATAAAAAAAAAAACATACAAACATTCGAATTGAGAAAGTAATAAATCAGTTGGTGTCGACTGAATAAAAAAGAAAGTAAGATCTATGTATATGTGAAACTGATACCAATCAACCGCTCATGGCGGAATGGAGACAACGACTGTCGCAACCTCGCTACCTAGTGCTGGGCACGCCGTTATAGCGGCGGTAAGACCCCTCTTTGAGGAGTGGCTGGAGAGGCGTCAAGGCACTCTCACGTTTCGCTTGACACAGGTCCTCACCGGACATGGTCAGTTCGGGAGATTCCTGTGTCGGATTCGGGCGGAAGCGACGCCTGGGTGTCACCACTGCAGTAACAGTCGCCTGGAGGACACGGTCGAGCACACGGTGGAGGTGTGCCGCGCATGGGCGGACCATTGACGTGTCCTCGTAGAGGCGATCGGCGGCGGTGACCTCTCGCGCCCGGCGCTGGTTCAGGCCATGCTTCGGGGCGAGACCGGGGCGCCCCGGACTAAGACCCAGGCGAAGACGTCGAGAGTCGCAAGACGACTACCGGCCACCGTAGGCGCGGTTCTGCGGATGGCGAGCGATGGGTAGCTCGCCGCCCGGCTAGGACCAGGACCGCGTAGACGGTGCGTTTTGTTCCACGCGCGCCTCAAAGAGAAGGAGTCAGCACAGGAAGGGGCCCAACAGGGCCAACGCCTGCCGGGGTTGCGGAATGTTTATAGTGGTTACCGTGACCCTGGAACATAAAGGGCAATCGAAGGAACATGAGTGGGTTTTAGTCAGTAAGAGTCTGACACGCCCTCCCGTCGCATCCAGGACGGGAGCAGTCATTGGATGATTTCCCTCTCACCAAAAAAAAAAAATACCAATCAACCGCTGAGAGGATCTGTCTCATTCAGGTGGTGTTCGTGGCGATATTCATGATCATGTCGACGATGGCGTTCATGATATACGTGGGCGAGTTCTCCAAGGTCATGCAGTACCAGTCCTACCGTTCGTTCAGCTTCTACAGCAAGTACTTGGAGTTGCAGGTGAGTTCAAGGACAAACATAGTATTTGAGTAGATAGAGCAGAGGTGACGGTTTTAGACGATCTGCCTAATCATGATCATCTCCCTAGCCTTTTCCCAACTATGTCGGGGTCGGCTTCCAGCCTAACCGGATTCAGCTGGATATCAGTGTTTTACGTAAAGCGACTGCCTATCAGACCCTCACAACCCAGTAACTGGGCGACACGATACCCCATGGTTAGACTGGTCAGACTTTTCTGACTACTGAATTACCCGTAACGACTGTCAAAGTTCTACGAATGACAACCGGGACCAACGGCTTTACGTGCTTTTCAGGCACGGGAAGTCAGTGATGTCCAAGATCAACTTTAGAAAGTACTATCGACAAATTTGAATCATGACCCATTTCGACGACAAATCGTTTGAAGGTGTAAATAATAAGACTAGATGTGTGACATTTTTAATACATGTTAACGCGATTGTCGACCTAATTGTATTTGAATGTCTGTAGGAAAATAAGCTTATGGTGGGTCATGATTCCATTTGGTGGATTGTACATATGAATTGGAAAAGTCACATTGGTACTTGCCCGGATTCGAATCCGCAACCTCTTACACGAGAGCCTTATCCACTGGGCCATCACGACTAGAATGATAGAATGATAGAATGATTTATTTTTGTAAATAGGTAAAAAATTACACTTTTACACGTCATTTTTTTTCTTATTTTAATCGAACGGTGGGGCCGGTGTTTCCTAGCTGGACTACTCTGAGAAGAAACAACCGAAACAAACTCAGAGGTCAAAGTCTCTTTTAAAGTCCATACAATATTGTATTGGTCAAATTATGCGAGGACCATGAAGGTAATAACTGAAGTGATCTCTTGATGAGAGAAGCACACAGATTTGAGTGGACCTGTCCAAACAGTGCAAGCATTTGTCAAGACTATCGACGATCTGCCTATCCTATGGTAACATAAATATACGAAATGGAAAGTTTCAGCGGGAAGAAACGGGAACTACGTTTACTGTTGCAGCTACACGAAACTGCTTTTAGAAGATTGTTTATGGTGTTTTTTATGTAATGTTGATCCATTCCATTTCATGGAAATAGCCATTTTACTTTTAAAAACGTAAACCAACTTTTTAATTTGTTTAAACTAATTTAACCTTCCAAGCGACAGCCGGCTGTCGGACTGCTATTGACTTTCTATGGTGTCTCGAATCACGTGTGTTCGAAGAATTAAATAAGTTAGTTATGGTATCTTCGAAAATGACTGCCAAGCAAAAACTGCGAAATGTTTCTTCAAGGACTTTTTGAAGAACAACCGAGTTTCCGCGAACCTGGTGACGATCGTGAACAAGTATACTCTGCACCTGTGGCGGGAGAGCCGAGGGCTGCAGATACCACACTTCTTGAAGCACGCACCTCTCTCTCTGAGGCTCAGGATCATGTCTGCCGCTTACTTGCATCATATCGCCAAGGTAATGTGACAGCAGCTGATTTTATCTAGGTAATTACCATTAAGATCCTGACGATTAATGTCCCGTCGTATGAAATATGCTGAATTCTTCAATTAAGGTGGAGAAGATTATAGAATAGAATATCATTTATTTGCGTGAAATATGGTAGACAACAGATGTTATAAAATAATAAGTACATGACATATTCCACCCTCTTCAAGGGTATGCAAAGACAATATTTATAATTTAAAATCTTAGATTATATACATGTCTAGATGCCACATTAACTGTACTCTGATGGGACCAAAAATAGACTACTATATTTAGTAGACACGGTTCTCCCTTACGTCAGTGTCATTTTACACGTCAACGGATAAGGTGCTCACAATAAATATTTAATTATGCCGGTTTGTGCGGTCCGACAGTGTCGGAATTATGCAGGACAACCCTATAAAAATACCAAGATCAGTTTTCATCTGATAGTTTTATCTTTAACCACTATTATTTTAAGAAAATACGTATTTTCAAATCGTGATTTTGAATGTCAGTTTGATTAGCCAGTGTTGTCACTTTATTACTAGGGAGATTCGGCGAAATTATGGGAGACAAAATACAAAATATCATTACATCATAATTATTTCGATCAAGCTGGTTGAAGCTAATCATTGATAAATATTTGCAAATAAGATGCCACCATATTTGTAAATCGGACAACGTAGCCCAGGCAATAAAATCGAAGAAGATGGGTTTTGATAAATTACTATATTTTATTTTTTTACCGGATTTTTTGTTTTTCTTTTTGCGCAGCCGCGAGGCGCGAGCCGTGAAGCAGTTATATGTATTCCTGAGTTATTCATTATCTTTAAACGTTTTATTTGGTTGATTTATGATTCTTACAAGTAACTGGAGTAATCTTTAAGTTGATGCTAAATAAATCTGTCATATAATATCATAATTACTTATATCATTTCTTTTTTTTTTCATCAATCTATAAAATCCTAAATATTTATTATTTTGTTAAACTGTCATTTTAATAAATAATGGCAGAAAGGAAAGTTCATATTATGAGCAGGCATCCCTAAACACGCACACATTGACAGTTTGACGACAACATGTCAAGCATTTTGTGACGTTTTTAGCGCATCGTTTGTTTGCAATTCTCCATCTAGACAAGTATATAATCTAAGTTTAAAATTTACATAAAGGTACAATTTGAACTATTAAAATCTTAAAATCTTATTGATTGTATTTCGTGAAGCGAACTTTGGTCATCATAAATAACTGTGTAGATGATGTGACAGACTGGTTGTCAAACTTTTTGCCATCTGACTGTCTTTAATGTTGGTCAATCATTTACGAATAACAATATAGACGACGTTACTTCTGTTTGAAGCTCGAGCTTAGTGATGTTTTAGATAAAGTATACAATGTGTTAATGAAATAACCCAAAACCTGAAACTAGTTTGTTTAGAATCGGCAGCAAAATCGAATACAATAATTTTTATAATAGGTTATATTTTTCCAAAAAAATATTATTTTGTCATGCCGCCTCTAATATTTTTTAACGACGCTGTACACTACTATCTAACGCGATGTAAACGATAGTGCTCCCGTGTTCGTTGCAGCGGCGCGGCGATAGAGCTACGAGTCTGTAAGAAGTAGCGCGACAACAACACTTTCAAATATCTATTACTATAATTTATTTATGAAAATAAATAATTATACGTCATATCAATTTATTCGTATAAAAGTCGGTTGGGGTGTCCGAGGTTTTGGGTTATTTCATTAACACATTGTATAAGTGCAAACTTTCATTGACACTATTATTATGTTATTTTGAATTCAGCATGAAATATTTGAAGAATGTGAACCTGCTTTCCTGAGGCAGGTGGTTGGTTGTTTGAAGTTATACACTTATAATGCAGGTAGGTCAATATTTGTATATATTATTACTACCCGCCCCAGCTGTGTTAAAGAATGGGACTTGATGGCCCAAAACGCCTTTTAAAGTTTGGGTCCTATTCGCCCCTGCATCCCTGTTTGACCCTAATTTACCTACAGCCCTATTCTCTATTATGAGCGACTTGAATTTGATCGCCATATAAAATTAGTAACTTTTTCGATTGAATTGACCGTTGGTCTAGTGGTTAGTGTTCCTGACTGCTAGGCCGAAGGTCGTGGGTTTCGATTCCCACCCAGGACAAACTTTGTGTGATGAGCATGAGTGTTTGTTCTGTGTCTGGGTATAATTTATCTATAATATGTATGTATTTATAAATTATATAAGTATGTTTATCAGTTATCTGGTCACCATAACACAAGCTCTGCTTAGCTTGGGATCAGATGGCCGTGTGTGACTTGTCTCAAGATATTTATTATTTATTATAAAAGTATTTCTATCAGTTGCCTGGTATAGTGCAAGTTCTGGCTTAATTGCGATCTTTAATTATATTTCTGTAGGAATGTACGTGGTTAAGCAAGGTGAGATCACGGATGCCATGTACTTGATCCACACCGGCAAGGTGATAGAGACCAGTTATGACATGGAAGACGATCTCACGGAGTATCGGGCTGGCTCATTCTTCGGCGTTGTAAGTAAAACTAGATATAAATAATATTTTCAGGCACACATGGAGCTATCATATTTTAATTAATGCCTGTAATGTTTTTAATACAATAAAAAATTAAATGCATATAATTTACATACTTGGACACTCGCTAAACTTAAACTCAAATCCGTTGAGGCTCAGAATGTCAACTTTCCAAAATGTCTCCTGGTACCAAAATGTCAACTTCCTATAATGTCCCTTTCCCAAAATGTCCCTTTTCCAAAATGTCATTTATTTCTAATAGACCATTTAAAAGGCACTTTAGAACGTCAGAAACAAATAGGTTAGGTTAGGTTACTTTACTAGTATATTTGACTATTACTGACGGTTTGAGTATTTAATGCGGCCTACCCGAATGTCCTTACTTTGGTATTGTTCGTCAAGACGTTAGGCTCCTTACGTTTTAGTTGAGCTAAACGACTTTTGACAAATGCTTGCACTGTTTGGACAGGTCCACTCAAATCTGTGTGATTCTCTCATCAAGAGATCACTTCAGTTATTTCCTTCATGGTCCTCGCATAATTTGACCAATACAATATTGTATGGACTTTAAAAGAGACTTTGACCTCTGAGTTTGTTTCGGTTGTTTCTTCTCAGAGTAGTCCAGCTAGGAAACACCGGCCCCATCGTTCGAATAAAATAAGAAAAAAAAAATGACGTGTAAAAGTGTAATTTATTACCTATTTACAGAAATAAAAATCATTTTAATCATTTTTTAATCATTTTAATAAAAATGAATCTAGTTGCCATCTTTGTACAGATAACTGTACAGGTTTAATATGATTTACTGTTTATTATATTGTTAAGTAGCAAAAAAGCACTAATAGCAGAAGGTTGTGTTGTTTATCATATTACACGATCTACCTGCCTATATGACCGACAGCAGTCGTGATCATACTCCTATCAATTATCACCTAGTGTAGGCGTATCAAACAACCCCTACAATCCGAATCGTAACTAGTCTATTTTTTATATAATAAATTCAATTTTAGTTCCAGGGCTTATTTCGCAACACCCCATACACACACTCGTATCGAACAATCATCAAGTCTAAAGTACTCACCCTCAAACTCGACGACTGGGAACACTTACTGAAACACTTTCCCAACAGCAGGAAGATCATTTATAAACACATGAGGAAGCTAGGTGGGAAAGATATGGATACAGATTCCCCTGAGGATTCCCCTTCAACACTCTATCAGTCCTTTTCCGAGCCATTCATGGATTCACAGAATGCACCTGCTAAACCACCTCCTCGAACTCGACCCCGTAGAGTAACCGTAAAAGATGATGCATTTCCCGACAGAACTAAGGTCGATGTTGGAAAAAAGAAACATTTTGAGAAAGGACCAAGTTATAGTAAACGAACTGATGCACCTGGGCTCTCCGGAGAACTTTCCCGTGATGAAAGGCAAAATGCAGATAGTAAAATACTAGAACAAAAATCTAAGCCAAGCTTTATGAAGAAAATCGCCAAGACTGCAAGAAAATTAATGGGAAGATTATCTGACCCTGACCTCATGAAATTTGATGTCAAAGATGAACTATTACTTGAGGAGAACGTGGAAGCAACGGAAGCTCTGCTTGCGCAGTTCGAAAAAGCAAGAAAAAAGGAACTCGAGGAAAAACGACTAAAAACTCGAAAAAAACCTTCGACAAGCCGTGTTAAGTTCTTTGAAGAAGAAGGTGAAGGGAAAAGTATATCCTCTCTGGGCATGGAAGAATCTCAGTACGATATAACACAAGCGGGAAATTCGGAATCATTCATTATGCGACCACTCCATATCCGTGATGATGACGACCTATTACAGCATTCTAGGATGAATCTAGAAACATCAGAAGGTGATCCAGCGGTGGGTTTATCAAATGTAGCGAGTGTCGATGATACTATGACATCAGAGGACGACGCCACAAGACTTCTCAAGGGTGCTAAAACTGAGCCTGAATTGAATGTGTACTCCCTGGAATCTTTATCAGATCTCTTGACAGCAGACAAGGCTCACGACACTAAAATAGAAAGTGTTGCAACTACTAAAGCTATAGTTGACAAGATACGAGATGTAGTTATTCCTAAACCTCCAACCGAAACCCCACCACCACAACAAGCCCCAGGGATTTCGAATGCTTCGGAAATTGAGAAAGATGTTGAAGTCAAGGTTTTAGCTGATATAGATGTAAAAGATATAAACGTGCCAGGACCTTCGAGAGCTGTCGATGCGCCGTCAGTTGCACCACCTACCAAAGGTATTTTTTCTTACCATCACATTGTATTGTATAACGTATGTACTTGAGAGGCACAGCAGAGCTCTATACAATTTAAATGCACATATATGCATTTATATTGGACATTTTAATTTTCATCCAAAATGTAAAAAAGGTTTTTGCAAATTCTGACTTTTAGTACTCTTTAAAAGTGTGCAAGCTATAACTTATGCAGCATTAGAATCACAACCGATTGACTTCAAAATGGTTTCTGTATGATAGTAATTTATGGTTCCTGCTTTTTCAGAAAATCTTTATGGGTATCAAAATTTGTAATAGGCCATTAGTTACAGAATTATAATCATTTAAATCATCGAAACCGCCCTCAAAGTGCATATAACTCGATTAAATGAGTTTTTTATGAAATAGGCATTAATCAATCGAGTCAATCAAGGGTGCGCTGAAAGGTGCTGCCCTGCATAAATTATCAAGCCCGCAGATTAGAGAATCGTCGTATATGTCGATAACCGTCTTTTATACACCGATGGATGAGAGAATTATTTTCCCTAGATAATATTTAAAGTACTTAGATGACCGAGCATTGGTCGGTATTTAGGTACTTTCGACGTTTTCTAAAAATGAAACCTAGCTAGATCGATTTATGGCCCGAAACCTCCTGCATCCGCAAAAAACTGCTGTTCCGCCGATCCGTTAGAGCCGTTGAAGTTGAGAACGGCAGGCTTATATGGGAATTTCGTACCGCTAATTAAAATAAAATTTAGTGATATACGATATATGTATGGCCCGTTGGCCCGTTTCAAGTACAGTCTATCGCAATGCCCTAGGTTGACTGGAAGAGATCTCTTCTAGAGATAAGTCCACCTTTGTAAACAAATTACAGTTAAGTTCTCTGATATTTTCGTTTTAATAGATCACCTTTTTAGAATTCCGTAGCCAAATGGCAAAAACGGAACCCTTATAGATTCGTCATGTCGGTCTGTCCGTCCGTATGTCACAGCCATTTTTTTCCGAAACTATAAGAGTTATACTGTTGAAACTTGCTAAGTGGATGTATTCGGTGAACCGCATTAAGATTCTGATACAAAAATAGAAAATAAATAAAAAAATTTGGGGGTCCCTATACATAGAACTTAAACTCAACAATTTTTTTTCATCATATCCATATGTGTGGGGTATCTATGGATAGGTCTTCAAAAATGATATTGAGGTTTCTAATATCATTTTTCTCTAAACTAAATAGTTTGCGCGAGAGACACTTTCAAAGTGGTAAAATGTTGCCCCCCCCCCCCCTGTAACTTCCAAAATAAGAGTATGATAAATCAAAAAAAATATATGATGTACATTACCATGTAAACTTCCACCGTAAATTGGTTTAAACGAGATCTAGTAAATAGTTATTTTTAATACGTCATAAACCGTATATCGTAATTTACCTTTCATTCAATCAACTCAAATAATTAACAAGAACTTTATTGCTGCTACGGAACCCTTCATGAGCGAGTCCGACACGCTCTTGGCCGGTTTTTATTCAATCTGACAGCCATTCTTATCTATTTTGCTGACTATAATATATTTTTCTTCGTTGTAGCACCGTCGCAAATTTCACTGATCAGGGTGGAGAGTAAAGAGAATATCAGACACTTTATTCGCGTGGAGTATGATGAGGAGGCCAGCGGAAAAGGCAGCAAGATCTCCTTGGGAGATGAGGAAGCCAGTGGAAAAGACATCAAGATTTCCTTGGGAGATGAGGACCTGACAGGTATGGAGAAGCCAGCCATGATTCTGACCCTGGACAGTGATGAGCCGGTGATCACTTCTACTGAAAATAAGGAAGACGAAGAGGAGGACTCCACAACGGCCCCGTCGACCTCTACGGAGGGAACGAAGAAAGACAAAAAACCTAAGAGAGAGAGTACGGAATAATTTACCTTTAGCGCAGTGCCGAGCCTTAATTGCGATTAAATTGTTAATCGCCACCAACATAATGTAATAAAGTTGTATGACGGGTATTTCATTAGGACACGCTGTTGACGGCGACCGCATCATGCGTTGGTTGCGCAACCAGTAAATGTATCAAGCTTTATGGGCCATAATTCATTATGACACTAGTTGCGCTACCAGGAATGCCCCTTCCTTTTTACGAGGTACGTATATCAAAGGAACTGTCAACTCGTCATCCATTTTGAAATTGACAATCTTAGTGTTTGTTTTGGTGTTTCAACCTTGGTGGCTTTAGGCACCACTGGGTTGAAAGAAATATGGCTCTTAAGGTGCTCCTAAACGGGCAACATAATTGCTGCAATTTTATTGCAGCAATTTTTTGAGCATGGCCCGGCAACTCCAGCAATATTGCCGGCGCTGCTCGGCAATATTTTTGTCATACAAAAAGTGTTGCCCGGCAATACCGGCAATATTGCAGAGAGTTCGGAAACATTGCCGGGCAATGCCGGCAATGTATTGCAGCAATACAATTGCAGTAAAAAATTGCCCGTTTAGGAGCACCTTTAGGTAAATGTGGCGATCACTCTTAGTCTGCCGACAACGCACAAGGCAAAAGTCAGTTCCTTTTGTTACGGGACGATTTATGTCAGACGCACGTGAGATAAATTATCCAGAGATGGGGTGTGCGTTATCTCGTGAATAAACGCCGTGTGGGTTCCGGCTCGCACTTGTCCGATTTTTTTTAGAAAGTCGGAACTGTAGCTTATAGTTTAGGATATTTATTGTCTGTTTGATGTAATAGGTTAAACATACCTACTTCTAGAACCATTTATTTAGAGTTATGGAGAGTTTAATTAAGTTATTTTCTTTCAATGTAAGATTAACTTTGTTTTAGTTTTATGCACAATTCATTGTGTTATCAAGAACGTGTTTTGAATATTCTAGCTATTAAAAGCGTAGTTTAGAAAAAAGGTTGAGTTATAATATATCTCTACTTTCCCATTAAGCTTAGCAGCTGTGAGATTGTGAGAGTAATACTAATAAATATTTTTTAACTACAGTATTTTCACTTATTTTGACATATTACGTGATCATGGAATAAGTAAAATTCTTCAGCTGGTGAGGCGAAATACATTAAATCAAAAACATATTTTTATTAATTACCGCCAATCATTTTCATAAATTTACGGCTAACATCCTGTGGAAGTCGTACTTTTGGGGTATATCAAATAGTTAATTAGATTGGTCATAAAATCATGTAGCCCTATTAAATACCTCCTGTTTACTAACAGTTTACGATCAAATGTTGGAGAGTTTGTTTGTTTGGTTGCAATCGCTAATCTCCGGTATTACTGGTTCGAGTGTCTTCTTAGTGTAAACCGTACTAATATTATAAATGCGAAAGTAACTCTGTCCGTCTGTCCTCTGTACTAATATTATAAATGCGAAAGTAACTCTTTGTCTGTCTGTCCCTTCTTCACGCCTAAACCACTAAACCGATTTAAATGAAATTTGGTACAGATATAGTCTGGGTCTTGAGGAAAGGACATATGATAGTTTCCATTCCGAAAATCCCCCGGGAACGGGAACTATTATTCCACGCGGACGAAGTCGCGGGCAAAAGCTAGTAGTTAAGGTTGATAGCCCATTTCTCGAGAAAAGCTATGCTGTAATTTCACATAGGGACCTTGGGAGGGGAGTAGTAAACATTATCTTCTTTCTGTTTATCTATCCCCCTATGTATGCTTATATCTTTAAAACTGTGCAACGGATTTTGATGCGATTTTTTTAATAGATAGAGTCATTCAAGAGGGAGATTCAGACATTGAAACTAACTAAAAAGTCAAAAATAAAAATAACTATTTCGGAAGTCGGTGGCTTTTCTTCTGCCGGTCTTTTTGATGTATTGCCACCGACTTCCAAAATAGTTATTTTTGTGCTTTTAGTTTTTGAAGTCGGTTATTTTTTTTTTCGGTCGCTTTTTTGGTCGGGTCTCTTCACTCTACGGCGCCAGGAGAGTCTGTCCTGGGTTGTCGGTTCTCGCAATCGGACTTTCTTAAGGTCTCTTTCTATATTTGACCACCAGGTTTACGAAGGGCGACTACTACCGTAACCTAACCAGGATTTGTGTACTGGAGATAAATTTATCCTCAACGACAAAGCTTTAAAAAGGTTTGTTTATGAAAAGAAATGTACAAAATTAGGTCACTGATTACAGATCTCAGTGCGAAAGGTTTGAAGTCAGATCAAGTGGTCCCGCAATATAAAGTTGGGGCCACTTGAGAGAGGTAGAGTGTGGGTCCACCGCGGCTTAAATAGGCATCTGAGGTCTGCGGCGCGGGAAGAGGCGCCCGGCACGGTAGGGGTGGCCGTCGTAACAACCTTTCTTTAGTCCTGGCAAGGCCAGTGCTATTTTTACTTCGTAGTCTTCGTCTTCTTTTTACGTGTCGCTAGTGAAATATAAAAATATAAAATGAGAATGAGCTTTCAATGCATCGTTCGGTCAAATGTTTGGCAGTGTTGCAGCGGCATGACGTCTGGACGTAAAAACAACAAGCTATTGATGTTTTTAGCACAAGACAGCAAAAATATCACGCAACTGCTCTTAATAATAAACAAGTTATGTAACGATGATAAAAATGTGTTTTAGAATGTTAGTATCTTTGGAAGCTAAGAGTTAGCTCATACATACAAGTTTTTCATCGCCTAAAAGTTTAATTAGTTAAGTTGTGATCGTTAGTTCATGGTCTTTTAATAAATATTTCTCTTTAGGGTCATCCCAATAATGATGGCCCAGTGGATAAGGCGCCCGCCTCTCGCGCAAGAGGTTGTGGGTTCGAATCCGGGCAAGTACCAATGTGACTTTGCAATTCATATGTTTCTAAAGTTTATCTTGGACATCACTGACATCCCGTGCCTCGGAAAGCAAGTAAAAACCGTTGGTCCCGGTTGTCATTCGTAGAACTTTGACAGTCGTTACTGGTTAGCCGGAAACTCTGACCTGTCTAACCAAGAGGTATCGTGTCGCTCGGTTAATGTGGAGGTCTGATAGGCAGTCGGTCCACGTAAAACACCGGTGTCCAGCTGTAAGCCGACCCCAACACAGTGGGGAAAAGGCTAGGGAGATGATGAGGGTCATCCCAACTTCGCAAGCCTTTGTTCTCATATGTGTTAAAAATCTTGGCAGTTGTGCATGTTATCCATAAAAACAATGATATTATAAGTAAAAAGTTGTAGACTAGTTATAGGCAGACAGCCAGTGGCACTTTAAAATGTGGCTATTTCACCCCATTGACCTCAGTCGCAAATTAAAATTGTCTCCTTTTTCACTTGCAATACTGGAATATGCCATCCTACTTTGATGTCTAATTGTATGTGTGCGGTAGTGTGCCGATTTTAAAGATAGAATGTTGTATAAGTAACCTGTCTACAGCTTTTACTTAAAATATCATTGCATAATTATGCAGCTTCTTCTTTTTATTTAGTAGTAATATTTTTGGAAGTTAGGCTCTACCAAATATCTTATGGGTCAATGGTGTACCCGGATGAAGCAAGGTAAAGTGGGTGGTTGAAACCTTCAATGAACGACCCGACGTCGTCGTCACCACAACGACTGAGGCCACCAACCATGAGAACCATGAGCAGGAAATATAGTTAGACCTCCAAAAAGCATATTTTATTTATTCCTTTTCTGGCGATCCTGTTGGTCTAGTGGTTGGTGGTAGAGACCCTGACAGCTAATTTATCTATACCTAATATGTAAATATTTATAAATGACTAGCTTTTGCCCGCGGCTTCGCTCGCGTTAAAAAGAGACAAAAAGTAGCCTATGTTACTCTCCATCCCTTCAACTATCTCCACTTAAAAAATCACGTCAATTCGTCGCTCCGTTTTGCCGTGAAAGAAAGACAAACATACAGACAGACAGACAGACACACTTTCCCATTTATAATATAGAAGATCAAGCTCTGCTTAGTTTGGGACCAGATGACCGTGTGTGAGTTGCCCAAAAATATTTATTTATTTTAGCAAACCTTTCTGCCGCTTAGTCTTGTCCCTATTAGTTGCAGTAACTAGGTGCCAGAGTTGAATGCAAAATGTCTTCTTACATCCCTTCTCAGTTCCTGTTCAATGGTATACTATCACCACCTGTTTCCGTCCCTAGTTTATCCCATTGGAATTTCCGAAAATGACTTAGAGCGCTCTGCATCTTAAAAAGGAATTACTGTGCCTTGATTTACAGCTTAATAATTTTGGCAGTGCGTAAATTAGGCCTGTCTCTTTATTTATAAAGATGGTGATGGTGGAAGTGGTGCCGATTCTCTTATTCTCAAAATAACGTAAATTTAAGTTAATTGCATCTTTCTCTTTCCATTTTATTAACAAAAGGACAGAAGATAAAATATTAGTTAAGTCCTGTCAAATTTAGACACTCCATAGATAATTTAAACGCGATTTAAAAACATGGCGACGCCAATTTTCTTCAGGCGCTGTCTAATTTGACAGGATTAAACTAAAATATATCTTCTGTCCTTTTCTTATTGAAATGGAAAGAGAAAGACGCCGAGAACTTAAATTTAGTCTAGTTTGTGAACAAGGGAATCGGCACCAGTGTTCATATAATCAAGTGTTCGTCCTGCTCACTATGCCTTATTAAAAATAAAAGTCAAGCATTCTATAAAAGACTTTATTATAAAAACGTCTTAGCTCATAACAACGATAAAATCCGTAACAAGATGATTTGTACCAAACATCAACAATTAATTAGCTAACAATAACATTGCTTTGGTATTCAATATTTCCCATCTAACATGTTGTCTTTCACATGGCTATGTTTTTAATTAACGACTTTATTTATATTGGAATGCCCAGCACTTTTTTACATAAATCTCTGACTGGTAGCAAGATTTTCCGTTCTGTGCGACCCCCTTTTTGATGATGATCCATGATCTTAAGGTATTTAAATGCTTGGGTGAACATTGTTAAACTTACGATTACCTTATTACTAAAATTACGGTTTCCTAATGATTAATGTTTATAGCGTATTTTGACCGCCATCTTGGATTGGTCTCTAGGTGAGTGGTTTCTGGACAGCTTCTGTAACAAAATAGAGGTTGAAATTAGAATGAGTTTGATGGCTGGCAGTGCCACTCGCGACGATATATCCCCAATCGTCTTTTGTGGCTACTAGATGGCAATTGGGAATAAAGTTCATACCCAACAAACAAAAACGTCATATAAGTCTTAACTTATACGACATAAAGTTGGATAGCAGTCTTATAATGATAGTGAGATGACTACGAGGTCCTTTAGACGTCTTTAATTTAACTTTTTAGTCGTGCGACAAATATGTCATAATAAGCTGGTCTTAGCAACGTTGGTAAGACTAAACTATACGACGTTGTATTACAGTCTTAGCTAGAACGTTTGTACGACAACGCTATAGTCGTACTAACGTTATAGTCCATTAAGCGTTTTGAACTAACCAAATTAGGTGTTTGAAAAACCTTTATATGACATCTATGTAATGTAGCAGTTGTAGAGACGTTTTCACAGTGACGTTTATATAACGATCACTATCCTGTTTTACAGCGGTCAATTGGAGACTCTTATATGACTTAGTGGTTTATTCGATACTTAAATATAACCTATATATTTGATGATGTCTGTTTATTGTCATGCCTTGACTTTAATCAAACTTGTAGTCGCATTGAAGTCAAGTTTTGACTTTAAAACGTCTAGGCCGCCATATTTACGGAACGTTTGATTAAATTTGCTACGAAAAATGGAAGGTAAAAATTCGTGGAGAAGACTTACACGTAGTGGAACTTTCAAAAGGAGAGTAAAAAAAAATGTTTAAATTTTTGAAATCTGCACTGTACATTTACTGTGAACAATATGAAAAGTGGTTTAAATTTATGAGGAACCCTAATAGCTAGCTGCTGTCATGGCGTATTGCATGGTCTTGAAATAACCTTAATACGACTTTATGTCTTTACAACGTCGTAAAGAGATAAGTGTGTGACAAAAGCAACATGTCCTACATTTTTAGAAATAAATATATTTTTATTAATAAAAATATAATTATTTAAACACAAAATTGAGAGGGGGCATGAAAATTTCAAATAAATACACATAGGTATATTATCATAAAACTTTAATACCCACTCGAACTAAACGGCATAAGAGACAGATACAGTTATTAGCGAGATATATAATATAGGTTAAATAAACCTTTTATTTCCTTGTAATTATTTCTTTTGCACTCAAATCTCGAATCAAATCCAAACACGTAAGCCACTAACAAGAAAAATAGAAAAGTCTTACAGGAGTTGTTCCTTGACTCAAATAAAACGTTTTAGTCATTCAAAAACACCTGTATGACGACAATACAACAAACGAGCCGTTGTAAAGTTATGGTGCGACTTCTGCGCGACGAAAGTGGTAATTCCATCACGTTCATACGACTTTTGAATGACGTAACGAAGTCATCTTGCGACTTTTGTATGTCCATTAAACGATATGTTGGTCGTATAACTGGGGCCATTTTCGCGTTTAGTAAACGTTATTATAACGTTAGTGCGACTAAGTTATTACGATCAATGGAATTAAGATAACGTTTACTAAACTTTTGAACGACGTTAAATTGTTAGTTGGGTAGTTTCCACCGGATAGCGAATAGGAAGGTTTTGCCTTCATAATTCAAATACATTACAGCGAGAATCGACAACGCCTCGATTTTATGTCCTTACTAGCTTTTGCCCGCGGCTTCGCTCGCGTTAAAAAGAGACAAAAAGTAGCCTATGTTACACTCCATCCCTTCAACTATCTCCACTTAAAAAATCACGTCAATTCGTCGCTCCGTTTTGCCGTGAAAGAAAGACAAACAGACAGACAGACAGACACAATTTCCCATTTATAATATTAGTATGGATGGATATTATTTAAATTCATAAACATATATGTTCTTAAAATTGCGCTCACATTTTCTATTAACCACTTCACACAACTGCGCGCCTAGTACTTTTGATTGATTTAAGTACTAAGGCCCGTATTAATAGACGTCACTCAACTCCGAGACGCTCTCAAGTCTCTTGCTGTCCTTGTCATTCTAAAGGGAAAAAATAAGGACAGCAATAAACTTGAGATCGTCTCAGAATTGAGTGACGACTATTAATACGGGCCTGAGTATCTCAGTATTTTAAATTTTCTCACATTATCACTTCACATTACTGCGCTCCTAGTACTATTGTTCTCTTAAGTTTTCAATCTTTAATTGAATTTAGAATTAACTATAAGGGAAAATGATTCATCTTTTATAATTATGTTCTCGTCGATTTTTCATTATTTTTAAGATGTATTCTGCTATTCGGGGCGGGGACAAATCCAACGAACTAAAAATCAGGAAAATTGGTCTAGCCGATCTCGAGTTATAAGTGTTGTAACAAACCCGACTTTGTTTTATATATATAGATTTGTATATTTTGATATAAAGCTGATGGTGGCCACATTTGGACACTCTTCTCCTTTTCTAAAGTGAACACTCACCTATTGTAATACGGCAGCTAGATGCGTTTATAAAACCACTAGCTTTTGCCCGCGACTTCATCCGCGTGGAGTAATAATTCCCGTTCCCGGGGGATTACCGGGATGAAAACTATCCTATGTCCTTCCTCGGGTCCCAGACTATATCTGTACCAAATTTCATTCAAATCGGTTCAGTGGTTTAGGCGTGAAGAAGAGACAGACAGACAGACAGACAGACAGACAGACAGACAGACAGAAAGACAGACAGACAGACAGAGTTACTTTCGCATTTATAATATTAGTAAGGATCATTTTATAAGTATTAATAAAACTCTTTTGGGAAAGTCTGACTGCCAAGGATAAGGGGCTTTCGAGTATTAATAAAACTATTTTGGAAAAGTCTGACTGCCAACGATAAGGGGCTTTCGTTTTGAAGTGGCGGCAATATCTTTCCAGTCGCCTGGCAACCGGGAATTTCATTACTGATTGTCACGTGGAGCCATTCCATGTGGGTGCGACTGGGAATATGCCCACAACAGCCCACAACCGACTCATTTTTACGACCAGTAATTCTATCTATTTCCAGCGACAGTATTTCAATATAATTATAAAACTACAGGAAACAACATTGACGTCAGTGTGCACTCTAATTTATATGACTGATATACTTTATTCAATTTTTAAATAAAAAAATAGTTGAGGAATATTTGCGGAGTATTTAAATGTCGCAATAATCTGTTATTTATGTTTTAAATTCTGTGTAAAATATACAGTGGTCGGGAATGTCTCGGCGACATAAAGTTATGACGTGGGTTTTGAGGCTAAGAATACACTGGTTGCTTTTGATGATTATTATAATATTCATTTTAATGTGGTTTTGCAGCCGCTACTAGCAACAATTTTCTTAATTACGAGAGCTTTGAGTTTCAATGTTATAAAGAGAATTTATCAAATAGACCTAGATAAATCTCATTGACGTTCAACGATTTAATTCTTAAATAAAACTGACAAGGAAAGGTCAAGAAAAAAGGTCAGTTGTGTTACTAGACGGACCTGTTGGTATAGTGATTAGTAGCCCTGACTGCTAAGCCGGAGGTTCGATTCCCACCCAGGACAAACTTTGTGTGATGAGCATGATTGTTTGTTCTGTGTCTGGGTGTAATTTATCTATAATATGAATGCATTTATAAATTATATAAGTATGTATATCAGTTGTCTGGTTACCATAACACAAGCTCTGAGCAGAGCTTAACTTGGGATCAGATGACCGTGTGTGAGTTGTCCCAGTATATTTATATTTATTTATATATTTACTATTGCGGGTCGAACTGTGATGTAGCTTTAATATCCTACTAATAAAAATTCTAGTACTATAATGTGAAAGTTGGTGAGGATGGATGAATGTTTATTACTCATTCATGCAGAAACATACTTAAACAAATTTTGTCAAAAGTTCACAGTAAAATAGCTTTTATATTAGAATAACCTAGGCTACATAATTGCACTATGACCCACAGGGTTCGCTCAATCAATAAAGACCTAACCTAACGCGAACGAAACCGCAGGAGACAATTAGTTTTTCAAACCTGCCTTTATCCAAAAAAAAAATACTAATCGACAAGCTGATTCTAGAAAATAGGGCGTATAAACTAACAAAAAACTCTGTGTTTATTACATTGCATTGAAATAATAAAACGATGTGTGTTCAATAAATAGAATACAGTTAAATAGAAACGAGCTACTAAATGTTCAGTTTGTAGTTTAAATGTTTCGAATGAAATATATCTAAAGGACACTTAAATCGCAATAAATGCATAAATGTCCCATTTCCTATACGACACAAATGATGTCATTGTCGATCCACGGAAACTGCGGCTATAACATTATTAATGGGTTATCTCTACTCTACTTGGCCCAGTGGATAACGCGGCCGCCTCTCGTATTAGAGGCTGTGGGTTCGAACCCGAGCAAGTACCAATGTGACTTGGTCAATTCAAATGTACTTTCTAAAGTTAATCTTCCATGACTTCCATGACATCCCGTGCCCCGGAATGCAAGAAAAGCCGTTGTACCCGGTGGTCATACGTGGAACATTGACAGTCAATTATTGTCATTGTTGACAGTCGTCGAAAAGTCAACCAGTCTTACCAAGAGGTATCGTGTCGCCCAGTTACTGGGTTGTGGAGGTCTGATAGGCAGTCACTTCACGTAAAACACAGGTATCCAGCTGAATCTGGTTAGGCTGGAAGCCGACCCAACAAAGTTAAAAAAGTTAGTAAGGATAGACTCAATGGTCTAGCTCCACGTGCCGAATAGGCGTCTCACTCACTCTCTCTCTGAATAGTTGTCCCTTAACTTTGTTTTATAATCTCTCATTGATTACGTTTTTAAAAAACAAGTCTTTGAACTTTTGGCTCGGTTTTCACCAAAGATCTTAAACTTAGGGCCTCTCACGACCCGATATTTAAAAATAGTATTTTTATGAAATTACCTGCCAGTTATTTTACCTAGAACTTATTGCATGGAATTGCTATCACAGTTTTCTTATGACATTTAATCGGATATTATATCTCTTGAGATCTTACGTTTGAGAACGAGTTACAAATTTCATTTTATCGACCGAGTTCTTGACAAATTAAACGGCATACCTTTTACATGTTAATGATTTAAAAAATCTAATAAACAACAGATACTATGTGGTATTAATAAATCACAGTGTAAAAAAAAAACGTGGTCGCGTCCGACATTGCCAAATTGCCGCATTGACACATTGTTATGACACAGTAAGAGTTATTATTAAATTGGCCTGTACCTGGTTAACAAGATTGTAGATTGCTGAAAACAGACAGACTGCAGACGTACGGCGGGATACCACCCTTTCTTGGTCGATATTCCTTGAATCCGCACGTAGCGTTTCTCGAAATCCTTCAATAAGCGCACCGCAAAAGAATGGAATTCCCTGCCGGCGCACGGTGGGCTGAAAATCGGCTTTCATAGACTTAGGGATTTCAATTTGCAAGTGCTTGTTTTTATGCCGGATATCGCTTCTATTAGTCATTACTATGTACAAAAATGACACCCGAGTTAATTCTACCCAAAAACGAAGGAAATATAATTTTTTTACGAAAAATTTGTATGAAGCTAGTATGAAAAATCGAATTATCTCCTAAACGGCATGTTTAACCGTAATATCCTTGGAGATGGTCATAGTGCTAATTATTTATGATTTTTTGGTTGGCAATTGGACGAAAAATTTAATGCCGTTTTTTTTTTAAAAATCGTCAAAATATTTTTATTTGTTTTTACGTATGAAACGATTCCTTTTGGTGTTTATGTTGAAGAACACGGACTTTTAACTATACATAACATAAAATAGCATCACTCCTATATTTCCGAAGGAGTTGGCAGAGGTTTATAGTACACCCACACGTAGCCAACTATGTTTGAGCTAGATATTTATCAGCACAAAATGAGTTTTAAAACTTTTCATACAACCAAATTACCAATTGTCTTCTAATGAGTCCAAAAAGAAGTGATTAAGTAACTACACTGATTAGGTCTTCTAATGAGTCTTAATAGGTGATTTAATGATTTTCAATATCTCACGACAATGGATTATATTTAACATTTCCTGATAAGTAAGCTAATTTGTTAATTAGCAGTGCTATGAGTTCTAAGAATAGTTAGTGACAATTATAGATTTTCATTAGCTAATGAGGAGATAACTAATGAGGGTAGTTACCTAATTATTGTCGTTTTGCAATAAAAGGGCTAAAGTTTTGTTTTATAATTTAATTTGTTCACAACTGTGTAACTGCTAACACTAAATCTGCGACTATAAAATCTTAAAATGGAAAGTTTAATCACCAATTTAGACTTGTTTGTTCTTCTACGAAGTGAGAGTACTTCATTTGATCATGAAGTATTGTTTAGTGCAGTTGTATCCCGCATAGGCGATTGCCTGTCTGACGAAGATTATGTTGTTCTCAAAGAATTTTGTCGGAGATTTACGCGAGGCGCTTTACAAAGGTGGGGGAAATCCAACCGATTCCTTGATAATTTCAGGAGAAAGTACGAGAATTGGTTGGGAGCAAATATTGATTGGCCGAGTTTTGTGCAAACTTTAGTTAATCAAGAACCAAGTGTTGATGAGATACCAAGAGCGCCCTCAGTCTCTCCAGAACCGTCGACATCAACGTCCATTGGAACAATGACGAAAAGATCCCGTAAACCATTCGAAGACCTGGGAAGTAAACAAAAAAAGAGAAGATCTGATGAACACACAGGCGAAGGTTCCAGTGAATTGGCATATGCAGCTGCAGCACGTTTAAAAGAAGAAGGGCATGGAGATATCGCCTCTGTCATCGAATACATGATGAAAAATCCTGAAGCAGCCGCTAAATTAAATGAAACGCTTAAGAAACCAGCGAAAACAATCATATTTACGCCAGAAAAGGCGCTTGGATTGCTTCTTTCGCTAAAACTCTCAAAGTGGCAATATATTACGTTGCGTGAGGCTGCCATTCGAGAAGGTGCTAAAGATATTTATCCATCTTACTATAAAGTGCAACAAACTAAGCTTGATTGCTACCCTCCGAAGCAATCAGTGACAGTTACTGATTCATCGGCTAGGATTACACTTCAAGCTTTACTTGATATCACGGTTACAAGAATCCTTCAAAGCCTTTCTAACGAAGAGCATAACAAGCAGTTGAAGCTGATATCCAAGTGGGGATTTGACGGTGCTTCTAACCAAAGCCGATACAAGCAGAAAATTGAGGGTGAGGAAGATGATTCAAGCATTTTCATGACCTCCTTGGTGCCACTAAAACTGACAGATGGAGACAACATTTTATGGACGAACCCAAAACCATGCTCAGTTTTGTATTGTCGTCCAGTTCAGTTTACTTTTGTAAAGGAGAGTGAAGCAGTTGTCCTTGGGCTGAAAAAACAAATGGATGAAGAAATTGAGGCCCTTATCCCCACAGAGTGCAATAATAATAATAGGGTGACTCATCAACTAATGATGACGATGATCGACGCTAAAGTCTGTACTTACCTTTCTGAAGCTAGATCAAATGCATCGTGCTACCTGTGCTTAGCAAAGCCTACAGAAATGAACCGCTTAGATGCTGTAACATCAAAAATTGTGTGTTCGGACCTGTATGAGTTTGGCTTGTCATCCCTACACGCCCGTATAAATTGTATGGAATGTCTGTTACACATTGCATACAAACTGGACTTCAAACGGTGGGCAGCGAGAAGTGATGAGCACAAAGAAATGCTACAGACAAGAAAGAAAATAATTCAAAATAAATTCAAAGATGAGCTCAATCTGTTGATTGATATAGTAAAACAAGGCTCGGGAACCACCAATGACGGGAATACTGCAAGAAAATTCTTTGAGTTTTCTAATAAAACCGCAGCTATAACCGGTTTGGATGAAGACCTCATCAAAAGATTTGCTGTAATTTTACAAGCAATTACATCTGGAGAGCAGATCGATATAATAAAATTTAGAGATTATGCTCGCAAAACAGCAGAAAAGTACGTATTACTATACGACTGGTTCTACATGTCGTCAACCGTTCATAAGTTACTAATCCATGGGGCTGACATAATCGAGAAAAATAATATTGTGCCGATTGGGACTCTCTCGGAAGAAGCCTCAGAGTCTCGAAACAAAGATTTTAGGAGGTTTCGAGAACATCATTCGCGGAAAAGAAGCAGGCAAGATTCCAATCAAGACATTTTAAATATGCTTGTTGTTTCTTCGGACCCTTTGCTAAGTGCACAAAGGCCTAAGTTAGATGCCAAGAAAAAGCAGAGCTTTTTTGCTGAAACTCTCGACTTAATTCAATTTCAGGAAACTGAGTTCGAATTTTTGGATATATCCAATCTGGATGCTGACTCAGAATTGGAGTCTGACAACGAGAGTGATAAGGAAAATTTGTAAAAAAGATATATATGTACATATTTGTAAATTTGTTTTTGAGTGTGTTTGGGTTTTTTTGTAATATTTAATGATATGTTTTATTTTTTTTATTTATTTTACTTTATTTTACGAATGCTTAGTATTAATTCCTTAAATTAACTTATTTTGTATAAAATATAACTTTGTTACTTCAATATAAATCTTTTTTTATTTAAATTAATATAAATGTGTCAAAAACAGCAATTTTTTTATTTTATTTTTCTTGTTTCGTGTGTTCTTAATATTTGGGTTAATAACATATCGAACTTTTTAACTTAGACACTAAAAGGGATCGTTTTACATGTAAAAATTAATAAAAATATTTTGACGATTTTTTAAAAAAAAACGGCATTAAATTTTTCGTCCTATCGCCAACCAAAAAATCATAAATAATTAGCACTATGACCATCTCCAAGGATATTACGGTTAAACATGCCGTTTAGGAGATAATTCGATTTTTCATACTAGCTTCATACAAATTTTTCGTAAAAAAATTATATTTCCTTCGTTTTTGGGTAGAATTAACTCGGGTGTCATTTTTGTACATAGTAATGACTAATAGAAGCGATATCCGGCATAAAAACAAGCACTTGCAAATTGAAATCCCTAAGTCTATGAAAGCCGATTTTCAGCCCACCGTGCGGCGTCTGTGTTTCCAAAAGCATATAACCCGGATGTATTCAAGAGACGAGTGCATAGGCATCTTTTGGGTGAGCTCGCTCCATCGTAGGCCCCGTCTTTGCCCTCGGGCTAGTCTGGGACCAAGAGCAAGCCCATAAGTAATAAAAAAAAAACAAGCCTCGAAATAGGGCTTGAGAAAAGCAAGACAAAGGCCAAAAACGTAAGACAAATTTCGAATGAGTGAAAGTGAGAAGGTCACGTATTATGTTCAAGAAGTATCTGGGCCAAACAATCTCCCTTTAGAAAAATATATAAGGTATCAAAAATAGTGTAGTTAGAACTCTATGCAAAGCGCGTCTGGAAGAGAAAGCTGTCTGTGGGTAGTCTTAGAGATTTTTCGATAGGCGAGATTCAGCAACTTTAAACGAAGAGTTATGGGCAGATACACCCACAGAACTCAGACATATCCTCAGTTAAAAAAAATGATTAAAATGATCTTTATTTTGTAAATAGGTTATATCATAACACTTTTACACGTCAATATTTTGTTTTTTTATATTTTAATCGAACGATGGAGCCGGTGTTTCGTAACTGACTACTCTGAGAAGAAACATCCGAAACAAACTCAGAGGTCAAAGTCTCTTTTAAAGTCCATACAATTGTATTGGTCAAATTATGCGAGGATCATGAAGGTTAATGACTGATGTGCTTTCTTGATGAGAAAAGCACACAGATTTGAGTTACCAGAATATTGAGAAACAAGCTTTTAATACAGAACAGTTTCAAAGATACTAAGTTACAATGTATTTTTGACAGGCCTAGTTAACCGAATACTAAGAACTAAGCTCCTAACACAGTCACAGATATATGGAATACAAAGATGCCGAGGATACTCGTAATTTTCCAGTTATTGAGAATAAATATATCCTAACATAGTCACGCTTTCGAAACTAAATATAACTTGAGCTAGAACGCTTTGTAACTAAGTACAATAGATACAAAGGCATCCGCGGTTTAGATCTTTGTGGCATGATATGTTTGTGTGGTTTACATCTTTTTAACAGCAGCTAAATTATGTTTAATGTATCAACAACACTACACGTCGTACGTCACTCCTCACAAGCTGCTCTTTGAGTAAACAGTCTTCGACACAGACCCGTCAACATCAACAATTCACAGATTTTTAATCACACTTGGCAACACGAAGCTGTAATCTGAATTTTATTCCGCCATTTTCAACACCATGGCAGAGTATTGACGACGTCCGTTGCCGAATGATTGATTACTATCGTTAACCAACCTGTCACGATTTTTTCAATTCGTCTTCTCGCTAGATTTGGCTCACACCATTTATCTTCCTGCGTCTATTCCGATTTACGTCAGCCTAACTATTGTTTTTAACATTTCTCTGCTCCATTTTATGTTTTCTATTTTGAAATGAAGGTTAATTTAAAATATAAATAGAATTTGAAGTTATTTTAAAGCTTGGAGACACTTCGCATTTTTAAACTGCGTTGTGAAGACAATGATTTATTTTTAACTGTCTACTTTCGCAAAATTCCTTTAAGGTTTTTGACAACAAACGTTAAAATAAATGTGGGTGTGTAATTGCTAATTGCATGTTATTAAATAAACGTAATTTAGAGCTACAATTTACTCTCACAGTATTTCTCCTACAAATTATCTTATAAAATACAATAAACGATCTAAAGCATAAGAATAAAGAATCATTTTTACAACCACGCTTAATTTAAAATTTGTTTATTATTCAGTATTCTCCATTGAATTTGGCTCAAATATACTTTTTGTTGATTTTATCTCCGTTGATCTTAAATCCAGTTTTTAATTATTTTTTAGCTGTCACTGTGTTTAGTCTATAATTTATGTTCTAAATTCTGTAATGCATGGCCATTAGTCTTATCGGCATCGAAATAATAAACTACAGTGTCGTCTGCATAACATCAAAGATGCTCACTGAAATGAAATTACGTATAGTAGTGGGCGTCAGTGGTGCCGATTCTCTTGTGCACAAACTATCGTAAATTTAAGCTAAGTGCATCTTTCTCTTTCCATTTCTTAAAGAAAAGGACAGAAGATACATTTTAGTTTAATCCTGTCAAATAAGACAGCGCCTGATGACAATTGACGTATATTTAGACGCCATGTTTTTAAATTGCTTCTAAATTATCTATGGAGTGTCTAAATTTGACAGGACGTAACTAATATTTGATCTTCTGTCCTTTTCTTAATTAAACGGAAAGAGAAAGATGCATTTTACTTAAATTTACGATAGTTTGTGCACAAGAGAATCGGCACCAGTATCTAAATAATTCGCTGCACAATATTGTTTAGTCTGAAATACATAATGCTTATTACTAAAAGCTCTTTGTCGATAGGAGCAGTATAGAAAACAACCACCGATGGATATACTCACTGTGTTTACAATAAACATGAAATACGTTGTTTCTGAAACTATTAACTTGTACGAACGTATAAAAGTCAAGCCGATCTGAATGCCTGGAGATAGTGAAATATTTTCCAAAATAAACCGTGTCTATTTGAAATATTGCAGTAATTTTTTCCACTGCACTAAAACTGTCAAGTTGATGTTTTAATTCAGTAATGGCAAATGTATATTATCTTTTATTTGCGAATACTGTAAACCATTGCAGCTGGAAACTTCTTTTTATATTCCTGACATGCGTAAACAGCATAATGTAACAGTAATTAAGGCAGATGATGAAATGTTGTATAATATAGTGAAATGGCGAGTAAAAACAACAAGTTATGATTTGACGTTTAAATTAGTGTGGAACTGTGCCGACTCAATGACGGTTAAATAAAATACATTTGTTTTGATTGCATGTAGGTATGTAAAGCTGTTTACATCAGCCATAATATTAGTTTATCGTTGTTAAACCGTTCGTCATTCATCCCTAGATTCTACTATTTTTTTGACTTGGCCTCTCGGAGTTAAACTTTACAATGTTTACTGAATTACTGGACATGCTGTGGTGACTTCAATTGAATATAAGGGTTAGCCACGGCTTACAAACTAAGGCCCTAAGGAGCCCTACGGAGGAAGGCGTCCGTCGACAGAGTTATATAGTTTGTATGTAAGCTGCAAACAGGCGTACACCAAGCATATAATGACGAATACGCGTCTTTGAAGCTTCTTCGCCGTGGACAGTCGGCCTAAACGACCGTCAGCTAAAGACGTTTATTGAGTTCAAACCTCCGCTTAGGCTTGTTGTGGAGTATAGTCATATTATTAAGAAATATAAAGCTAATATCTAATTGAACTGATTTGCTCTAAAAGAAAATGCAGGGCGGTGTCTCGGTTTGCGAAATTAATAATTAGGGCGTTTTTTGATAAACATGATAATAAATCTATATGCTTGCAAAAGCGATGTGTACATGAATTGGCCTCAACATGAAAAATGTCCTTTACATACCTAGTTATCCTACATCTAGTTTCCGACGTCGGAAACCTAAAGGACGGATTCTTGGCGTAATATTTACCTGCATTTATAAGGGGGGAAACTGAACCCTTCTTTTTGAAGTCATACAGCACCTTTCAGTGACAATTTAACGTCAAATCGTCAAATCTGTCGAGTCAATTGTCACAAGAGGAAAAAAAATATACTACCAATGATGTTATAAGTAAAAAAGTGTAGATAGGTTACCCAAACGAAATTCTATCTTCAAAAACGGCACACTAACGCACACATACGTTACACGTCAAAGTAGAATGACATGATTGAAGTAGTGCGAGTGAGTGAAAAAGAGATAAACGTCAAATGTCAACGCGATACTCAGCATCATGTTGGTCAATTGACAAACTTTTAATGTGCCACTTTTTGACTGCATATAACCTATCTACACTTTTTTACTTATAACATCATTGTATGCTACGTGTAAAGTTGGATGAAATACGAAAATTTGCAAAAATTACCAACTAATATTTAGAATGGCGACTAGTATTTACCCCTAATGTGTTTGGCAAAATAGTTATAGTAAATAACTAAACTGATAAAAAATAGTTATTGTTCGAGTTACTGTATGTATAATATTTTTCATTAGTTAGTGCAATAGGATTCTGGTGACCTTTGTAATTAGGACGATAAAAAAAGTGAATTTTATCAGAATTTTGCTTTGATAAAATCACTTTTTTTATCGTCAATGTACCGAAAATGTCAGGTGTTTAAATAGGTCAAATATTATCAAAGGCTTTAACACAAAAAAAATATTTTTGATAGTATAATGTTGTATGTTTACTGTCTTACCATCGGGTGACAGTGTCACCCAGGAATTGGGTAATGGTCTGATAGGCCGGCCATATAAAACACTGGTATTTAGCCTAATACGAGTCGATCACAACATATAAAAACCCCTAACATATAAAAAGGCTAGGGAGATAAAGATAAGGAGTTTTAACCGTGGTGTAAAAAAAAAAAAAAATATACTACAAATATATGAATATTCCCCATTACCTTGCGATGAAGAAGCATGTGTAGAAAAAACATTTATCATAGCAAAGTAGGAGACCTCGTCACCGTTGACATGTTTACAGTTGTCCAATCCGACTCGCGTATTTAAAAAATACAATTGGCAAATACACAATTTTTATCTACAATTTATTTCGTTCCACGCTCTACCGGTCATTCAGAATTTCAGTAAGATTATTTCGGTAATTTTAGACGCGAGAATGTTATGATTTCTGTGGAGACGGCGCAGGCGCCGGTCGAACTATTTTAGATATCCGACGTCCAATAATATGATGGTGTACGAATCAACTGCTCACATTTCGACATCAAGAATGTACATTGTTATTTTTATATTTATACTATGTAAATAGAGATGTTTACTTTTAATTAAAAATAAATAAGTTGGCACTAATTGGTCATTAGTTCGTTTGATCTTGCGGTTTGTTTTCAAATTGTTTTTCTTTTAATTTGTTTAACACCCACCCAAAACAATGTACTCAAGCTTTTGGAAATCTGGCATTTGTCCGAAAAAGTTGTGAGTTTTTCTATCGATTAAAAAGGACACTGCACAAAACTTGCAAGTCTACATAACGTAAAGTTACTCACTTATAACCACAAAAAAGGCTTCTAAGTTAAAAAAGCACCTCAGATCAGAACATCCCCGAGTAGAGCAGCCAGAGGCTGGCGAGGAGTAGCACCAGGATGAGGTACGTGGCGATGAGGTTCGTGGTCTCGTGGTTGGGCATGGTGGCTGCTGACACCTTCACCGGACAAACGGCTCCAGGGAACTGAGGGGTCGCTGGAGATAAGTGCGCGCCTACGTGCGCCACGCCAAATATTTTCAACATTTATAAATATGAATGTACGTTAATAGATCGGGCGTATAGTGACAGGTGGATCAGATTTTGCGGAAAACTAACATGACGGGGTAACTGTGCGTTTAAGACACTGTTTTTTTTTAACTAGATCCTTACACCCTTGAACTTTTACAAGACACTTTATTTTTTATGTAACTCCTTTTACCCTATTAACGATGATGATCACACACAAACCTCACAAAGCTTAGAAGACGGTGGAGTAGAGTAGCCACAGGAAGAACAGTAGGATGACGAGGATCATATAAGTGGCGGCGAGGTTCACCGTCTCCGCGTTGATCGGCATGGTTGCTATGTAACGGAGCAGCCTGGACTGATCGCTGGAGGATCTTCCAACCGCCACAACCACCAGATTTGCGTCAGAGCACAGGGCCCCACTTCGTATGGAAGGATCCCGGTTTTATTTTTTATTTTGTTGGTAGCTTTTTTAAGGAATTGGGAAATGATGAGAGGAGCTTTTGAAATGGTCTAGGGGATGACAGGTGGGGTGGAAAGAGGGAGTTTAGATATGAATAGGTCTTTTTTGGAAAATTACTCAAGATCCTTGGTTTGCCATGATCTGATAAGAATTAGTTTTCGTTGGTTAACTTCTTTCTATGGGCATATCTCGATTAACACTATCAACCACGTATCTGGTAGTAAGAATGGAGCAGAATTGGTATCAACTTATTTGGACGATAAGTTAAACGCCATATAATAAATTGAAGTAAAACGCTAAAAACTTTAATAAACTTAATTATTATTAACTCAAAACAGATATTATTAACAGTTGCGTAACGATTATTGACAATGATATAATTGTCGAAGTTTATATATAATTTCTGCATCGCACAATAATCTATGTGGGCTATTTGTAAAAAAAAAGAATCGTTTAACATCCCACAATACAAGAATAAAAGCTATCTGAAATCCAGCATAAATATTACATGCAAAAATCTCGCCACAAATAAAAATATTTTCATATTCTATGCAAGTATAACAAAACCTATTCTAATTTTATCACAAAACAATTTTAAAAACTAACTCCAGCTCTCATGGGTTTTTATATAAAATCAAAATAACACAATCATTACAAACAATTTATTTAAAGCAAACACGAAGTGTCCAGTCCTTTGGAATTTTCGACATCACACGAATTATGTAATGGCCGCCGCATCAATGATTCCAGTTTTATTTTTGATACACAGTCACACACTTTAGCGCTCAGTCACGGATCCAAGGAACAAAAAACTAGATAATTGGTCACAAGCACTTTACTTACTTTGAGTCCTTAGAATGCTGAGTATAGGAGCCACAGCGAGATGAGCAGCAGCAACAAGATGCAGTATGTCGCCACAAGGTTGACTCCTTCATGCGAATTCATGGTGTTTGTGTGTGTTGCCTCTTACGCGATGCGAACGAGATTGAGAACTTCTCACAGGGGCACAGCTTCATATACATTTCTATGTAATTGTTTAACGTGACGAATACATTCTATTTTTTGTTTTTTGGCGACGCATGTGATTAATTGGCTGTCTTGTAAAAATTCTTCGTTGTTAAGATTCGGCATTTATTTACTAATTTACGCTTTGTCCCTTTTGATTTTAAACGCATACCGTTTTGGCGTCGGGCTGTGATTAAAGCTGAAGTTTCTTTGGATTGTGTCATTGTTTACAATTTGCTTTTATTTTTTTGAAGATTCGAGTGACAATGCCTTTTAAATTGCATTGTTTTTGTTCTATTTATAAAGCTCACTATCTCCAGATGTTTTTACAGACGCTTGCGCATAGAGCATTACGGTTATGAAATGTATTTTGACGTGTTCATCTTGTGTGCCAAGGAAAATGTTTGTAGCTACTTTTTTGTTTAACTATCGGAGAAATGTGTGAAAAACTGCGAAATGATGTAGAAAAATAATGGCTGGAATTCTCCAGCGGCGCCGAGTCCGTGCCTGTGTTCAATTCACATTTATGGAGTATGATAAACCGGGCTATTTCCGCACAGCAGCTACGGTTGTACGAGAGAACCCGTGCGTACTATGCACTCCACTTTTTTCCGATCTGAATTCGGACGAGCCCGGCAAAGCGCAAAGCTCTTCAATACGATCGATTATTAGTATTCAATTTTTATAAAAATCTGTTTACTATTATTGTGAGCTGTATTTATCCCGTTTTGCATTCTGTTTTGTCTGTTCAGTTATATCGATTTAGGTGAGATAAAAATCAATGGACATTGAAAGCTCCGGCGTCGCTCAATTCATTTCGTTCACAATATCGGAGTTTGTAATTTCGATAATATGAAAGTATTCTTTAAGGTTAACGCCACATAGAAGCGTATAGCTCATTGTAGAACAATACAAATAATAGTTCGATAATAATACTGTTTACTAAACGCATATGCGCATACGCAAAACCGCAGTTAGCATTTCTGGGTAGCGTAGCCTTTATGATTTATGAGTCGATTGCCTATGACAAAAGGCCCAGTGGATAAGGCACCCGCCCGCCTCTCATGTAAGAGGTTGCGGGTTAAATAGAATAGAATAGAATAGAATAGATTTATTTATTTGCAATGAATGTAGGTACAAATTATTAGGTGTTACAAAGTTTAAGGTTCCTTGTACATTCTACCTTAATTGGCATGCAAATTTATATTTGAAAAGAATTTAATAAAACTTATCATCTAAGAATTCTTGTACTGAATAATAACATTTGTGCAAAAGTAATTCTGTAACATGCTTTTTAAATTTTGTTAGTGGTAGTTCCTTGACATTGTTCGGTAACTTATTATAAACAAGTGGTGCCATGCAGATTACACTTTTCCTTAAAAGACTAGTTTTAAAAACACCCGTGCTTAAAAGATTTTTATATTGGGATCTAATATTTATTGTTCTATTTCGAGTTTCTTCCAAGGTGGTAAACAGGTGTGAGTTCGTTTTAACAAATATACATAATTCCAATATATAAAGACACGGGAAGGTTAACAATTTATGCGACTGAAATATAGGTTGACAGCTGTCTGTTACTTTTAAGTCAAACATAGCTCTGATGCAGCGTTTTTGAGCTTTAAAAATACTTTCGGTTCGAATTACTTTGGGTTCGAATCCGGTCAAGTACCAATGTGACTATTTCAATTCATATGTACTTTCTAAAGTTTATCTTGGACATCACTGACATCCCGTGCTTCGGAAAGCATAAACCGTTGGTCCCGGTTGTCATACGTAGAACTTTGACAGTCGTTACTGTTATTCAGAAGGTCTGACCAGTCGAGCCAAAGGGTATCGTGTCGCCCAGTTACTGGGTTGTGGAGGTCTGATAGGCAGTCGCTTCACGTAAAACACAGGTATCCAGCTAAATCTGCTAAGGCTAGGATGATGATGCCAATGACAAAAGGTAAGGGGAGCCTATTATTATACCATGGAGAAGTATGTACTACTATACTGTTGGTGTTATTTTGTTGAAGTCGATCAGTGGTCTTCTTTGCTCCATAAAGATTTGAATGATGAATGATTGGCATGTCAGCGGCGTATCTCCAAGCCTGGGGTCAAAGAGGACGTTTGAGTCTCTACAAGCTGTGTTTCGAAATTGGAAAGCAGTTAGGAGGCCTCCCACTCACACTTGATCGATTTTGTTGGATCTGAATTTGACTCAAATTGGAACCAGATCATACGTTTGTCTGAAATTTGTTAGGTGTGGTCTACAAGCTCATTATACGTCGTGATGGAGAACTGGTTACGGCGTACGCCTTACATGTTTGAGCTTACAGTATCGAAACTTAAAAAAAAAAGTAAATATAGTCATTCCCAATGATGCTAATGGCGCAGTGGTTAGGGAGTAAGCTTCACATGCTTGAGGTTGTAGGTACTAAACCGAAAAATAGGACGTATGTCAAAATCAACGTACAAAGTTGTAACAGAAGGCGTTTGACTCAGGCTGGACGCTCAGAGGCAGATTGACCTACATATACCCAGGATAGAGAGGGTTGGAAGGAAGAATGTTTTTGCCCTGCAGAGGAACAACATAGGCTAATAATATTAGTAGTTTAGCCGAAAACAGCACACAGACAAGTACTTTTACATTTATAATATTGGCGTAGGTTATATTTGCTTCTTGGCATCTCTTTACCACAACTAACCGCCTCAGCCACAAAGACGGCACTTTAAAAAGCCATTTTTTTTCTAATACCCGATTTCACAAGCCCGCTAAATCTTCTAGCCAAGACAAATGGCTAACTCCAACGTGTCGTATAAAAAGAACAATTTGAACGAAAAAAACCAACATATTTACGAGTAACGCTTGGCAGCTAAAACCGTGTGGTTCTGGAGTTGCAGTGAATGAATCACTCGATTTAATATGAACATTCTACACACGTCTATTTCAGAGGACGAATGACAAATAGTTCGTTACTAAGTCGCCTTTGGAATGTAGAAATGGAGAACCATTGTTGTTTTTTTATATGGCGTGGGTAGAAAATCATGAGAGCGTGATTGGACATTCTTAGGCCACACACAGCGTTATTATCTTAATGACAGTTTTCTGGCAGAATGTGTTAGAGACACTGTTGTGGTTTTTTTTTTGCTCTTGAGGAAAGGGAATGGGAGATCACAAACTTTCTTCCGGCTCTTAACACGCGCACGGGGCATTTGTGGGTAGCGAGCAATGTACTCTACAATAAATGGGTCCAGGGGCGGTAAACTCGAGGACTTTCGACTTTCGGAGGTCTCCATTGAATGGAACCGAAATACCCCACACTTTCCATGCTTTCTTTCTTCACCCAAAGGCAGTCAAACACCACACTCCCCACTTGACTTGAAGATACCCGCAGTAGTGGAGTGCTAGAGCGATCTACCAGTTCGGGGTTGCGTAAGTCTCATAAAATTATTATGCTCCCGCGAACTCCGGTGTAGGTAGACGAAAGAACACCCGGGTGAATTTTAGTCAGAGTCAATTTAAGGGCTTTAAACCTCCGAACCAAAAACAAATTTATGTGAAGAGCGCCATGATCGCATTTTCCTTATCCGGCCTGTTAAAAAAGTTGGAATAGAATTCTGCTAACCCCATCATTTAATTTTTGAACCTGTTTTTAATTTTTTGTGTGAATATTTGTAAATGTTTACATTTTGAAGTACTTTTCGTGTCGACTCTTACTTGGCCGGTTTTAAATATAGGTATTGGTAGGCCTCTGAATAACGCCGATTTACAACAGCAATGTCAGGATTGCGAGACTGCGTAACAGAAAGCCAGCTGTCAGAGATTGCGTTACGTTTGTTCATGAAACGCAGTGAACTTGTTCCAACGACACTCCCCCGCTGTGCTCGGGACACTTTGGGGCCGCTGCACTGAAATAGACTGTAACCATAGTAATAAAATAGCATTATTTCAAGGATTAAGTCTGGCCTCGACACACGGGAATTTGTGAACATTTATTCCTAGTTAACTCCCGCTGTTTTAACCGCGTAATTTCCACTCCTGCAGGATTTTTAGAATAAAAACAATCTTATGTCTTTTATCAAGCTATGGACTATCTCTGTACCAAATTTCATTTAAATCGGTCTAGTAGTTTTGCCGTGAAAGACGGATAAATAGACACATTGTGACATTTATATTATTAGTATGGATTATAGAACTAATGCCTATTTCTGATGAAACATGCGAGAATGCGAATTTTATCACTGAAGAACCACCTACTTGTGTCTTCGCCTACTTGAGAAGGTTTTCTTTGTTGATAAAGCGCACTTCCTACGTAATAATATAGCCTTTTATTCAGACCACTTAGTACATGGCTTTTTTGAACCAATGTAAAGAACTAGCACTAATATATTAACCCTAAACACAATTTAAACTAATATTTGTTGCTTGGTTATCTTTCCTAGATCTGTTTGCCAGTCGGCAAAGGCCTCCTCCAACCTTTTCCATTCCTTTCTTTCTTGAGCCACTCTGTTCCACGTGACTCCTGCCACTTGTCTAATATCATCCTCCCACCTTCCTACGTACGTTGTAATAAGTAGCTGCATTGTTATCTACATGAGATTTTACACAACTTCTTTGATGAAAAGCTGACCAAACGCATGATAGCCACCGTACTGGTTTGAAATCGTTCCAGTATCCCAATATTGCTATTACCCTAGACCTGGAAGACGGAGATCTATTTAGGTTTTAAGTTAGTTTTATAAACTGCCAGCCTAATGTGTGGCCTGAATGGTGTCCTATTGGGTTGCGGAATGTTTATAATAGTTACCGTGGCCCCGGAACATAAAGGGCAACCGAAGGGACATGAGTGGGTTTTAGTCAATAAAAGTCTGACACGCTCACCCGCCGCACCCAGGACGGGAGCAGTCATAGGATGATTTCCCAACCACAAAAAAAAATTGTCCTATTTACCAATTGTTAATGCGTAATTAAGTTTAGCTGCTTTCGCTTTGTCTGTATAGTTTTTACTATGTTAGCCTTTGTTTAAGCAAAAAGGAAATCCGGTTTTGTGGTCACAGTTCTAACCTAACCGTTTCGATGTTGACAAAGTGTTTCTTAGACGAATTTGTTTCCGTTATTTCTATTGTATGCCTAAATATTTACCTTTCGACGACCAAGCGTCAGCCGGATGTCTTTCTGTTGTGTGTTCGGAGAATTAGCCTTCATTTACTTAGATGCAAAAACAAATTAGCCTTCATTGGCCTTCATGATAATTATGCCAATATAAAGGATGAATGCGAAAAAAAGATGGCAAAGTATGGCAAAACAAATTGTGCCATACTCGTTATGCCAAATTATATTAAATTAGGAATAAGAACATTATGCGAAAAGAAGGGATCCCTGCCAATGGACCTGCGGCCAATACTTGTGTAGTATTTACATTTCTTAAGTGATGCAAGGAAATTCAAGTAATCTAGTTTAAAAAACTTTAGTTACCTGAATTGCCCACACCATTTTCTTCCTAGGTCATAACATATTTGCACTGATGTTTGATTGTGCCCGTTCTCAATTTTATATACCTATATTTTTTTAACACTGGCTTGTTTCCTCCTTGATTTATATTATTTATTGTATTGTATTTGTAGTGTTTTTTTTTTCTTTTTTTCATCGGTCATCCTACTGAGTGAAACATACCAGTTCTAAATTGTTTTTTTAATTAAATTTTGGCAGGTTACTTCCTTGATTACCATAGACTACATTTCATTCCCTTTAATCTCGAAAAAGTGTACTAAAATAGTAAAGGATTTTCTGAACATTTGGTAAAAGGGTCATGAGAAAGAGTCAGAAATCATCTGTTCCAATGCAGAGAAGTGGGGAGGGGGGTGGCTTAAATGTATTGACACTTTGACAGGTAAGTAGTTGACGAGGTTGTGGTCGGTTTGTAGATTTTCTTTCAGTTAAGAATTGGGATCATGACGGCGCGCGGCGAGCTTATGTTGTGTTGTTTAGTTTGCATGTTGAGGTAGGTTTACCAAATTATTTCAGGCACATTCCTCAAAGGGTTAGTCAGCGTTACACAATATATTTACTTGTTATTTTTAGTTTGTCTCGGCTTTTCTTAGAGGTAGTCATTTAGGAAAACCTGACTACAAACAATTAAGAATTTCGTTTCTTTTCAGGTGAATACACCGGTGAAGAACGCTTACAAAAGCCAGCCTACACAAAATTATTATTATGTACCTAAATACCAAATCACGTCACTGTCGGTCAATGCATTCAATGTGTTTTGCGTTTCCCAACGAAATTCATGAAAATAAAGTGTTTTTGAACCCGGCAGAATTCTTTGGAATAATTCCAGCCGACCGCTGCCGACAAAAATTATCACAGTTTCTAAAATAAAATAAAAATAATCGCGTTAGAAGTGCGCTGGTCTTTGCTTCGGAGGATAGTTTACAGTATTAGGTACATGCCGTCAAGGATTTAATGTCGGATACATTAAAAATATTCATGGGCATTTATATAGTTGGTTGCTACTGTCAAGCTCACTTAAATTTTGGATTCGACAGCGGCTTTGTTGCGTAGCTGTATGGGCGAGTTTCTGACTAAAAACAATGCTTAGATAACGAAAGTAAATCATTGTAGCAAATCTCACTTTCATTGGATTTTGAAAAGGACAGGACTTTAATATTTTTTCATAGATATTCTGTAAAATGACTTTTACCAGCAATGTCCAATGTCGTCCGCCCAAAAAGTTATTCAAGGGATAGCGCAAAGATTATTTTATTGTTTGTCCATTGGGGCAGCTCGTTTTCTACCTGTGTGCTAAACATTTTTTATTGGGAACTATATTTTTGGTCACCAAAATTTATATTTGTCATAAAGTTGTGTCACCAAATAAATAGATCTATCGCCACGAAATATTTTCGTTCTCAGATAAACAAAAAGTGTGCCCAGGTATGAATTATCAAATTAATGTGAATATAATTATGTGTAAAATAAGAGATCGATTACCAATAAAATTGTGATTCATTAAATGAATATAAACTTCGTTCGTCTATTAATAGTTTTATTACTAAAATAATAGCTTTGTGCTCAGAATGTAAGATCTATCACCAACACTTTAGCCCATATCGAAATGGTTGGTTAGGTTAGGTTAGAACTGTGACCCAGATATCCTCTTTTGCCAAGCAAATATTAGTTTCTTTGCTCTGTTTTAGAATAATTGGTGATCTTTTTTAATTAGTTTGCTTAAATACTTATTAGGACAAACCTATTAATAGTAGGTACATACAAAACACTTATTTGGTACTAGACCCTATATCTCCATGATTTTAGGAAATTGTGGAATTGATTTTATTTTGTTTGGTGACTACAATCTGGTGACAAATCTACTATTTTGGGGACAAATTCTATTATTTAGGGAACACAAAACCAATTAAATTGGCGATAGCTTAAATCATACCCTCTTTTATTTGCAAATATCCATCATCGAAGTAAGTTAGGAAACTTTTAAGATCTAGGCTCGTTGATTTAAAATTACACGTTCGTCTTGCCTAATACCTTCTTGGAAAATTAAAAGGTTTCCTTATGGATCCAGTGGAGAACGGAGGTTTAGGTCGAACTCTTATTGAATTAAACCCCACGGTATCAAGATATTTATTAATACGAACCAAAGACGAAACCATCTCTGTCTTTTTATAAATATTCGGTCAAAATACCCGAAATAATGGCCGTAACAAAAACTGCAGCACAAGCATTGTGTTTACATTGTTTCGTAATCGACTCGCAAACGCTCTTTAATTTTATCTGTGGAGTTCGGAGCACTATAGAGCTTTGATATAAGCTCTTAGTTTCTAGTCTGTTGGCGCCAGTTGCTCGTTCTATTGTAGATTACAATTATTACGCCTTGAAACTGACACATTCCTGGTTTAGCATTATTATAACACAAATTATGCAATTTGAGGCTAACGACCTGAAACAATACAATCATTAGTACGAATGTAGAGGGTTGGAAGCTTTGAATAGGTATTATTTTGTTGTTGGGAACCACGCTATTGCTTTGGCGTCAACCTGGGGGCATACCACAAGCCCTTATAAGCAGTAAAATTACTTTGATATTACTTTCAGTGGAAAAGAGACGGCGCTAGACAACGTGTCTAACGCTGTCACTTGCACACTCCTAAACAGGAGTAAAACAATCTTCCTTTAAACGTCATGGTAAGGGGGCTGTAAGATAGTGTGTAAGTTAAGGAATAAATAATAATAATAATATAATAAACCCGCAGGGCAGTTTGTGGCGAGCAGTCGGGCAGTAGCGACCCCGTGGACCTGACCTCCTGGGAGACCCTTTGTTCTTCATCTCTGGCTTGCCTTAACTGGCCGGCCAGAGTGAGCACTGACGAGGAACAAGGCTCCCACCTCACTCTTGCCTTCATTGGCTGGTTTGAGTGGAGATTCGCAAGAGCATACGTGCTCGGGGGAAGGAAGTATTCCAGTAAGATGCTGGTAGGGATCTTGACCGTACTTCCGGGATTGTCCTGATAGCCGTGGAATACCTCTCCACTCCTCAAGCACCTCGATATATGTTGCCCCCTTGTCGCTACGTCACTATGTGCTAGCGGCCGTTTTCGGGGGCCCATTTACTGAGTGTGCAAGTCACCCCCTGCCATTCTATCAGTGTATACAACCATTGGTCAGGCAGGGGCCATAGTCACTCCATAGTTTCTGGTACCTTATTCATGAAAGAATCCAAACCCATAGTCCAAAATTTTTGTTAGTTGCCATATTTTACAATAGTCCAACACCAACCGGGGGTTGTCCTTAGGTGCACTTACATAGTGCATATAGGGATAATCGTCGGTCGGTGTCCCATTCCACATAAAGTTTTTCCTCAAGGGGCCTCTGCGAGTTGGCTTCGGCCCCTCGTACGCCTTCCAAAAGTCCGGGACCTCAGGGTCCCGAGATATGGAAACATATTTTAAAATAATAATAATAATAAACCCGCAGGGCAGCTTGTGGCGAGCTGTCGGGCAGTAGCGACCCCGTGGACCTGACCTCCTGGGAGACCCTTTGTTCTTCATCTCTGGCTTGCCTTAACTGGCCGGCCAGAGTGAGCACTGACGAGGAACAAGGCTCCCACCTCACTCTTGCCTTCATTGGCTGGTTTGAGTGGAGATTCGCAAGAGCATACGTGCTCGGGGGAAGGAAGTATTCCAGTAAGATGCTGGTAGGGATCTTGACCGTACTTCCGGGATTGTCCTGATAGCCGTGGAATACCTCTCCACTCCTCTAGCACCTCGATATATGTTGCCCCCTTGTCGCTACGTCACTATGTGCTAGCGACCGTTTTCGGGGGCCCATTTACTGAGTGTGCAAGTCACCCCCTGCCATTCTATCTGTGTATACAAACATTGATCAGGCAGGGGCCATAGTCATTCCATAGTATCTGGTACCTTATTCATTAAAGAATTCAAGCCCATAGTTCAAATTTTTTTGTTAGTTGCCATATTTTACAATAGTCCAACACCCACCGGGGGTTGTCCTTAGGTGCACTTACATAGTGCATATAG
The DNA here is from genome assembly GCA_033675125.1 of Athetis lepigone. NCBI lineage: Eukaryota > Metazoa > Arthropoda > Insecta > Lepidoptera > Noctuidae > Athetis > Athetis lepigone. Next base: position 21,869,903 of record CM066233.1, on the reverse strand, counting down.
GGATAATCGCCGGTTGGTGTCCCTTTTCACATAAAGTTTAGCTCAAGGGGCCTCTGCGAGTTGGCTTCGGCCCCTCGTATGCCTTCCAAAAGCCCGGGATCCTTGGGTCCCGAGATATGTAACGCATATAAAATAAATAATAATAATAGTTTATTTGAATAACTAAGTATTACAAATATCTCTTAGTGTACGGAAAGTATATACCAACAATGGGTGATTATCTAATCAAGAGAATACGTCGACGACCGTAGTAGTATGAACTGTGTCACAGTCGTCAGCGCCTTCCACTCTGTACATTAGTTTATAAGTCGGTACTAATAACAAAAAACAAAAAGTAGAAACTTAGTAATACAAAATGTGGGTACTTAAACATAGTAAAATATAAAATGGACAATTTTATTGTATCGGTACGTTATCACTTTTAAATGGTGTGTGTATGTGTGTGTGTGTGTGTGTGTATGTGTGCGCGCGTATGTGGGTGAATGTGACTCGGTGTATAGTGTAAGTATATGTTGTGTATGTGGCTCTGCGAGGATGAGTAAATTGGTGTGTGGTGTAAGTGAAAAGAATTAACTGTATAAAATTTCCTCCATTTGGGTATAATTTAGTTCCAATAGCCAACTTCGTATCTTTTCTTTGCACTTGTTGGTAGGAAGTTCATAAATGTTATTGACTCGGTTTGCAATGTTATACAATTTATTACTAATAGTATAGTACTGGTGTCTTGCGATAGTTGTACGAAAAGGAACCATAGAACAAACTCTTGTTTTATTGCGCTTAGAGATCGGTTTATATGTAATATTTTTATGCTTACGAAGAATAGCGGATAACACAAAGAGCTTCCTTATGGAAAGTACTGAACAGTCATTATACAATAGATCTGTGCTATATCTTCGAGGTTTACCTAGCATCACCTTTAGGATAGCCCTTTGGGCTCGCTCGAGGGGAAGTAGGGCAGTTTTGCCTATACCACCCCAAACAACAATGCAATAGTGAGATAAGGTCTGGACAAGGGCATAATAAACACACAACAGGGTTTCAAGGTCAGCAGAGTTCCTCAGCCTTCTGAAAACAGGAATTAGTTTTCTTATTCTGGCAGTAGTCTGAGCAATATGAGATGACCAATTCAGTAGGCTGTCAATAGTGAGACCCAGATATTTTATATTAGAAGTACGGGTTAGCCTAGGTAGGACAAGTACAGTTATTGAGCAGGTCACATGAATGTGCTCCAACTTCGAATTCTGTTGAAGGCTGCGTATGAGTGCGATGTGAAAAAGTAATGTATTTAGTCTTGTCGACGTTTAGGGTTAAGAGGTTATCATTAAGCCATGACATTATTACCCTTAGTGCATGTTCCGAACAGTTCTGAGCCTCTTTCCAATCAGACCCATGTACGATTAACGCAGTGTCATCAGCATACGTCACAATGTTGCAGTTAGGCAGTTGTATTGTGCACAAGCTGTTAATATATAGAAGGAAAAGTGTAGGCCCTAAGACACTGCCTTGAGGAACACCATAAGAAAGAGTAGCCACTGAACTAGTGTGAATCCCCAGTCTAACACACTGAGTCCGATTTGAGAGGTAAGATCTAAAGATATCTAAAGCAATTCCACGTATACCAACTGATTCCATTTTAGCAAGCAGTAATGGTACAGAGACAGTGTCGAAGGCCTTTGAAAGGTCTAAAAAGATCCCAATAACTTTTTTATTACTGTCAAGATTTTTAGCGATAGTTTCTGTAAGAAGCAAAGTTGCATCTTCAGTAGATTTCCCTTTAACAAATAATTAATTAAACTGGGTCGGAAAGGAATTGGGAAATACAATTAAATCCGATGACTGGTAACATTATGACACAGGTTGCGGAATGTTTATAATAGTTACCGTGACCCTGGAACATAAAGGGCAATCGAAGGAACATGAGTGGGTTTTAGTCAGTAAGAGTCTGACACGCCCTCCCGCCGCACCCAGGACGGGAGCAGTCACTGGATGATTTCCCACTCACAAAAAAAAAACATTATGTCACAATACAACGGATTAACAATAAGTAGCAGTCCTAGGTTATTACTGTCACACCCCATGGTCTCTTCTCGTACAGAGAAGGAACGACTTACGATGTTTTCCTTCGCTGATGTCAGAGGTGTTCTAGATAGACCGTGAAAATACATATTTATTTGAATTTGGACAAAATATAAATTCCGCTTGTCGTATATAATATGAAACCAAGGAACTTTATTACAGTCGTATTTCTTATTCTAAAATCGCCACGAATTGTTTACTTTACCTTGTGATAGTTACCAATCTACTTTTTTTGTCAGGAGACTAAAATAAATATTTTCAAGATCTAAAAGGAGACTTTTAGATCTTTTGCTAAAACTGGTGTGGATGTGATGTGTGCGTGCTGGCTTGTCTATATTCGAGCACTGACATACATTTATTATAGGTGCTTCAGTTATAGAGACGGTGTGCGCCTTTTTTTTAGGTCCTACAAAAAAAATACAACCGTAGTCCCATATGTGACACGTCGTGAATTAGTTCTGTTTTAAAACGAGAAGCCCCATCTTTGACACCGCCGGTGGTGTCATGGGCACGGAATAATACCCTTGATACTACCGGGTGGTGTCACGGGTCTGAGGGGAGTACCTTTGACACCACCGGTGGTGTCATGGGCACGGAATAATACCCTTAATACTACCGGGTGGTGTCACGGGTCTGAGGGGAGTACCTTTGACACCACCGGTGGTGTCATGGGCACGGAATAATACCCTTGATACTACCGGTGGTGCCATCGGGTGGTGTCACGGGTCCGAGACGGTCATTGCAAACATTGGTCAATAAAAAGATTGTGAGAAAGCCTATTAATAATTCTACTTATAGGCCATAGTCTTTCAATAGATTTAGGTAGCAAATCCACCTTAACAACCCAAACCCATAGCCCAATATTTTTAATTTTCATGACCATCAATAGTCCTTCACCAACCGGGGATTGTCTTTAGGTGCACTTACATGTGCATATGGAGATAATCGTCGGTTGGTGTCCCATTACATAATAATATAAAGTCTTGACCAAGGGGCCTCTGCGAGTTGGCTTTGGCCCCTCGCACGAGTAATTCAAACGAATTCTACTTATTAAAAGTCTGAAATCACCAACCCACCTTGAGTAAGCGTGATCAAAGCTCGTGCCTTCTAGCAAAGAGAACTTTTCCTTGTAGTGGGACAATAATAGTCATTTCCTACTTATAATAAATACCTACTTTTAATAATAGTCACTTGTCCCTGAGCATATCACAGAGAGAATGTGTACAATATCCACAAACCTATAAATATGCTTTTAACGTAAAAATTAACCGAGCTACAGAAGAGGGATATTTATGAGACATCGTTTCAACAGCGACCATTTGATCTGCTTTACGACTAGCGCAGTAAAATGGGAAGCTTACCGCGTTTTGCACGTGATTCCTGTTTCAATTATATATGTTTTTCATGTTATAACTAGATTTTTAGAAACTTCTATAATGTTATTGCTGATTTGCGAATCGTAATCATCGTCTGTGGTCAGTACTACAGACTTCTATGGTACCCGTACCCAGATAAACACAACTATTAAAATAAACCATATAAAACCCATTTATGGTTAATACTTTGTTTGTTTCACTTTAATTATTATTTTAACTTTTCAACGACCAAGCGACAGCCTGCTGTCGCTCTGCTATTGTGTAACCTTTGGTCTGGCGAAATGTCAATTTGATAGTCTGGCGAAATGGCAGATGAGGGGATAAGAAAGTTCTACAACTTTTACTCCCGGGAGGTTCTAGCACCTGTCGCGCTGTTTCCTAAGATACCAATCATACTCATGATCTTCATCTCAATGTTTCGTGTTTACCACTGTGACCAACCCAACGGCCAACCGACTGCCGGCTGTCGGGCTGCTATTGTCTTTCTATTGCTTCTCGAATCACGTGTGGTCGAAGAATTAAAGGCTCGGCAAGGATATTGTTGGGAATAAAAATAAATAAATAAAAACACAACCGCAAGTCCTCTGGCGGGTATACCGCCGTTTACCCGAATTTTATTTGCCCTAATTTCATTTGCCATAATAGTCAACAGCCATAATATCATACGACATAATACTCATTTGCCCTACTCTCATTTGCCATATTAGTCACGTGCCAGAATCATTGTTTCCCATAAAGTCACTTACCATAACATCATTTGCCATAATCATTGTAAGCCATAATTATCACATGTCCTAATTATCACATGCCATAATTATGATATGCCATAACATAATTTGCCATCGACATCGGGTGTATAACGGTTGTTTATATCAAGAGAAATTGGATGCAATTGGGACTTTAGGGCACCCCGACTCGGACAGGTTAGGTTAGAAGGGGATGGCGGGGTCGTGTGAGCGAGCGAAGCGAGCGAATAGACCCCGCCATCCCCTTCGTGGTTATTTTTTTATAAACCACACAGAAGTAGGAGCCCCGCGAAGCGGGGCTCCGTCGACCTAGCCCACCATCAACCATGCACAGAAAAAAAAACCATTACGGGGCTTAAATATTTGTCTAATACTTGTTATGCCATTTAAATATTATGCCATTTAAATATTATGTCTAATAATTATTATGGCACATAAAATTATGGCAAACAATACTTATGGCATTCGTATCTTATGGTATCTAAAATTCGGGCAATTAAAAGTATGTCATATGTCTTTTAGGGCAAATGAAACATTCGGGCAAATGAAATTCGGGTAAATGAAATTCGGGAAAATGATGATTATGGCATATAATCTTCGGGCAAACAATAGACAACCCCTCTGGCGTTGCGGATGTTTATGATTACGGTGATTGCTTATTTGCCTCTCTCGTCTCTTTTTAAGGCCGCTTTCACATTAGGACGTTAGCAGCGCGGCAGAAGCACATTCCTTCACCACATTATAGGAACAGCCGCGTCGCAGTTTAGTTCACTCCTCATTTCAAAAATGGATTCGACGGGGAAACATTGTTGCAGGCTTCTGGAAACGCGGCGGCTGCGGCGGCAGCGCGCGACGTCCGCGCTTCTGTTTTAACTATGAAAATCTGACAGCGCGACAGTCGCGTGTCAGCCGCGTGACTGTCGCGCTGCTAAAGTCGCCTAAGTGTGAAAGCGCTCTAAGAAAATAGGTAGGAAAAACAAACACATTCGTTTTTGAGCAGTAGTTAAATACCTGAGTTTGTATTCAAGCTGCGATCCGCAATGTCAATATCCCAAATTGCGCTGAGAGCTGATACGTAAATATTCTAATTTTAAATATCAACACGCTGATCAACCTCAATCCTAACGCACATGCGCACACGCTGACAGCTGTAATAAATCGTGGAATGCAACACAGACTCCCAATCGACATCAACAAACTAACTACCTACCGACCTATTTAATGGCTAAAATATTAAATACTGTCATCGAAAGATTCAATGAGAACTATTACGTGATTGCGCTCATAATAACAAACAAATTTAAGGCCTAAAACATACACAAGCGACGTAAGGCAGCAGGCGTGGAACAGGCGTGGCGCAGGCGTGCGCCGCTTTAAAACGATTTCATACAAAATGTATGCAGGCGACGTTTTTGAATTATACTGCCGCACGCCTGCGCCACGCCTGTTCCACGCCTGCTGCCTTACGTCGCTTGTGTATGTTTAAGTGTCTAAACACACTATGCCGAGGATACGCAACGGAAGTTCGGCATGATTACGCCTGCAATGCTATTTGAATTACTGGCGACACATTATGCCGAAATTACGTTGCGTTATAGCGTACAGCCGATCTTCAGTCGGGCGTAAGTTCAGCGGAAATTCGGCGGCAACGTATTCTGTAGAACACACATTATACGCGACCGAAGTTCGGTTCGATTGCCGACGGAGATCGGGAGCGGGGAGCAGCGGGAGGCAGGCATGCCCACTGCAACACTGAATATACACACAAAATTGCGCAACTGAATTTCTGCCGCGTAAGTTCGGCATTATGGTGTGTCATATCAACGGAATACGTTGGAACGTAAAATCAGCCGCGGAACTTCAGTCGTGTACGTTCGGCATAGTGTGTTTAGACACTTAGGCCTAATGGGCTCGAAGCCGAAATCGCGAAAAAAATATCTGCTGTTCAGTACATAATGTTAGCTTAATGTAGTATATAGCTAATATTTTATATATATGGTGGAAGAATACACCTTATATGGTGGAGTATCTATACTCTATAGAGAGATTGGGACGGAGTATGGCCAAGACGAAGTTTGTGCTAAATAATATTTCATCATCTTGGTCTATGATTAAGGGCTAGATAAATATATTTCCGATGTAATATTAGGTCTAGAGCGGGAACGCACTAGTTCCGACAAGAAGGCATCTTTCTCTTCTTCTTTTCTGCTGTTGTGTGTTGTGTTCTGTGTTGTGAATCCTGGGCGTACCACAAGCCCTTATAAGCAGTATTACTTTGATATTACTTTCAGAGGGAAAGAGACGGCGCTAGACAACGTGTCTAACGTTGTCACGTGCACAATCCGAACAGGATTAAAACAATCTTACTTTAAACGTCATGGTCAAGGGGGCTGGAAGCAAGCCATTCTTATCACGTTCTTAGTTGAGCTAAACGCTTACTGATACTGACAAGTGCTTGCACTGTTTGGACAGGTCTTCAGTAATTAGGTGAAAAAAAGATAATGTGGGCTTCACTATGTTACTATCAATGGCAAAATCTTAGAATACGTTATTATTTTAAGGGCAAAATCATGGTTCCTGTATAGTTGTGCTGACAACAATGAAATGGTACTGGATTGGTTGCCTACATTTTATTTAATTTTTTCTTTATTTATGTTTGCAGTTGCACTGTAAGGATGGCCTTACAGTTAAACTAGCTAACGGCTAGTGTGATAATGGTATCACACTAGCCGTTTGCAAGCGGCTGCGGAACGGGGTGAGCGCGAAACGAATGCGTCGCGAACTCGCGAACAATCCGCGGCTGCACAGCAAAGACGTCGCGGACGGGTGGCGAATTCGCAACGTTTTCGTCGCGTGTTTGTATCAAGTTAACGAAGAAATTACACTGCTATTTACAGCAATCTCGTTGCGCGTCCGCAACGAATTCGCTGCGCATGCGCGGCGTGTTCGTTGTGTGTCCGCTCCGCTTTGAGGACGTGCTCAATCCGCTAGTATGATACGGCCCTAATGGTAGCGTTAGATGCAAATGTAGATCGTCAAATCCAGTAAATAAATAAATAATTCCAGCTACGAATAACTGTCCCACTGCAGAACAAAACCGGAGAGGTTTTTTATTCAGAGAAGGAAGCAGGATGAATAACAGAATGCTCGTGACTTTGATTATAACACGCTGGCTCAGCACGGATTAGCGATTGGAACATTTTCGATCCGATGATCCACTACTTATAATATATTCTACGAGTATTCATGTTAGGCTGTTAGGTCGTCTGTGTCCTAGTGTTTACATTTCTCCTGTGGCGATCTAATACTGATTTTGATTGCTGACCTATTATATACAGGGCAGAGGGCATTAATCTGTCAATCAAATGCATGTACGTGGGAATGCACATATTATTATTATTATGTAGTAGGTACAGTCAGCAAAGTATATAAGTATACAGGGCCGTCAGAAACAGTTCAAGTTTTCACAAAAACCCACGGATATGTTCTAATAAAAATTTAAACTATAGTAGAAAATGACTAGTTCTTCAATTAGGTTAAATTTCATTTGAATACATTCATTGGTTTTCAAGAAAACCTCAATTGTAGATGACGGTCCTGTATACTTATACATATACTTTGCTGATTGAACATAAGCTACTATATATTGATTTTTATTAGGTAATTAAATTTCAATTAACTATCAATTTTAACATTCTCACTTAAAAGTCGCATAAATCGATTTGCTCCAAAGATTCATCATAATCCAAGCCTCTATAGTAATTAAATAATATTAACGTCAGCCTATTTAGACGCCGGTGCCAAAACTTTTTTATAGGAACAATAATGTTTATTTATCTATATACTTCTTTTTTTGCAAAGATTTGAAGACAAGAATATCCCAAAATATGTTAACGCCTATTGTCTTACATTAGCAAAATGTACCAACGCAACAGCGCGCCAAGTATATTATTATAGTAAGGCGGCAAAAACAGGAATTTTAATGAAACTTGCGATTCGGAAATGTTGAAAATGGAAAGGATTTGTTTGAAGAATATATAATGCTCAAATAATGTACAGCCTCTTCGCTGGCATCATTAGACAAGGTTTATGTAGAGGCGAAAAAATTGTATATACTTAGAATAGGTTGTAGAACGTGTATTATGTCTTTGTTCCTTTTCAGAACGGGGTTTTTCATTAATTAGTCTTATGAAATAATCGAGGATTACAAATCAAGCAAAATTACTAAAAACAAAAGCGTAATCAATTAATCGCCTAAAAATTAAGTTTTTTTTATGGTAGTAACACTAAACTATCTATGGTGACTTTGACATTGACAGTGACATTTCTTTAAAGTAAACAGGTTGTTATTACGGCGTAAAAAGCGTATAAAATTAATGGTTTACATCGCGATAGCAGTGTTCAGTTCTTACGTATAATGTGAATAAATATTCGAAGTGAATCACTGTTTCATGGGAGAGCGCCAACGTGTAGCAAGACCTGAAGAAATGGCTACAACCAGCACCGCCGTCGCGACCGTCCCGCCGCAAACCCAGGAGGTAATCCCGAACACTGTTTTGGAGCCTTATCTTAATGTATTTGATCATTTAGTACCGCGATACTGATATCTCACATTTTGTACATTTCGAATCTTATTGTTTTAACGGCGCGTCGCTATGGAAAACTTGAGAAAATTCGGTCCGTTCGTTTTACGAACACCATTTACGGTTTTAAAACATGATTATTCTACGAAGGCCGGTTTGTTAAAGGATTTAAATGTGTTAGATCTTAGTAGAGTGATTGCTGGACCGTTCTGTACCATGACGCTGGGGGATTTGGGGGCGAATGTGATAAAAGTGGAGAGTTTAACTGGTGATGAGGCGCGCCGATGGGGACCTCCTTTTATTAATGACAAGAAAGAAAACGACTCTTTCTACTACCTGTGTGTGAACAGGAATAAAAAGAGTATTTGTATTGACTTCAAAACGCAAGAAGGTAAGTTTTTACCTAATTATATTACATCATAATATAAAACTCTCTTAGGTGTATTATTATTTGCACAAAATTGTGACCTCACAATGGGTTAAATTGACTGGAATATTCTGGTGTTTGTTTAGGTTAGTTTGACTATCACCTTAATTTAACAAAGAAGACTCTTAGATACAAGAATGTTGTACATACATTCTTGTATCTAAGAGTCTTCACTACAGTAATCAAGTACTTACAATACTTATTAAAGAAAAAAAGAATAACATTTTTTTTAGAATTTGTGTCTTGAAACACAGTGTGTCTCATCATTTCTAAAAAAAATTAATCTTAATAACCCAATAAATGCTCAATATACTGTAAACATCGATTCCTGACAGCATTTGAATTAAAAAGAAAATGCCAAACAAAATTCAATGGATTCCAATGTACAAATGTAGTCACTACTGCTAACAGTTGATTAGCCCAAAGTGCAAAGTTCAATTACAAACCCGACAAACATGCTTTTGCCCCTTTCAACTTGTCATTTTCAGAAAAAGCCCAACACTGCCATCCAAAGCCAATAGATGCTTAAATGCTCAAAAACATCGATTCCTGACAGCATTTGAATTAAGAAGAAAATGTCAACCAAAATTAAAATTGATACCAATGTACAAAATTAAATGTAGTCACTACTGCTAACAGTTGATTAGCCCAAAGTGCAAAGTTCAATTACAAACCCTACTAGCATGCTTTTGCCCCTTTCGGCTTTCCATTTTCAGAAAAAAATAAAAAGCCAAACACTGCCAACCAAAGGCACTAGATGCTTGTAGTATTTTAAAAATATGCAGACAAAGACAAAGCATTTATTTCACTTAGACCATTTACAGGCCCTTATAAATTGGTTAGCTAGTCAGAAAGGTGACAATAATTGCTTGTTTAAAGAAATAGGTCTCTGCTATGGAGAAGAACAAACAGGGAACTCCACAGATTCTATTTTTAACCAATTTAAAAAGGAGGAAGTTCTCAGGTCAAAATAATTTTTACTTTAACATAAACTGTTTACAAAATAATAATAATAATAATCATTTATTCATCCAAAAGGGTACAGATGATAGAGAGTCTTAAAACTAGTTACAGCCAAAGTATACAATAAAAGTAGATCATAATTAGGTAATAGTTAGGTACATCTGTTTACAATAAGCGATACCCTGCCTCTTAAACTAGGTAGAACCTGTAACTTAAGAGACAGTGGGCAATATCATTTGTTTCTGGAAATAAAGAAGACATTAGACAATACTTTTATTGAATAAATCTATTAATTAGCCTTATCAATGACAAACAGTCTTCATGAATTCAATATTAAACTTTAATACAGGAGGTATAAAGTTGAATTCAGAAAGTTGTGGAAGAGTTCTCTGTACCAACATATATGGAAAGTTACATCACTAAGTTTCTCACACTTTAGTAATAATTGGATAAACATAGACATTTATCTTTGTTTTTCTATTTTTGTTGGGTTTTTTCCTATTTGATATAAATTATTTTATTATTTGACGGGCTTGTTGGTCTAGTGGTTAGTGACCCTGACTGCTAAGCCGGAGGTCGTGGGTTCGATTCCCACCCAGGAAAAACTTTGTGTGATGAGCATGAATGTTTGTTCTGTGTCTGAATGTGATTTATCTATATTATGTATGTATTTAAAAATATATATAAGTATGTTTATCAGTTGTCTGGTTACCATAGTACAAGCTCTGCTTAGTTTGGAATCAGATTGGGCCCGTGTGTGAGTTGTCCCAGGATATTTATTTATTTATTTGTCATACTAGTTACATTAATCAGTTGTGTGCCCAGGGGACAAAATTAAAGAACTCCAGAAAAAAAACAGCATTCAAAAATAACCAACAAGCCACTTAGACAATTCTTCAATAACTTTTAACTTTGTTATATTACACTAGCTTTCGTCCGCGGGAACGGGAACTATTAAGGTCATAGCTCATTAGAGCCACCCGGCACCCACTCCGCACCATGACCTTTATTCCTCGCGGGCGAAGTCGCGGGCAAAAGCTAGTTTTATATATTTGTTTTCTGATAAGCTCACATAATGATTTAATTTGTGCAAGCCAGGTTTTAATTCGTGTATATGCCACACCACTGACATGAATATATATATTTTTTTATAATAATGAGTTTTGTATGCCATAATTTTATACTAATTAGAAAATACCATTAACAAATAGTAATTCAATTTCAGGAAAGAAAGTGATTTATGACTTATCAAGAAAATGTGATGTGTTGGTAGAAAACTTTGTCCCGGGCAAATTAGACCAACTGGAGCTGGGGTATGATAAGCTAAAGACAGTCAATCCGAAGCTCATATACTGTGCCATCACTGGGTTTGGGTCCACTGGACCTTATGCTACAAAGCCTGGGTGAGTTCAGAAACATTTTCCCCAATGAGTCAAAGTTTTTCCACATGGTAAAAAGCCGCCAATCAACTACCCACCCAGAAATGGACTGTCATACCATTATTTTGCTCCTATATCCAACTTATTTTTATGTAGTAATCCCATCCCATATTACAAATATAAATCATAAATTTAAGTTACATCTTACAGGTATGACGTAATAGCGTCAGCCATGGGTGGGCTTCTGAACACAACCGGAGAAAGAGACGGTAGCCCTGCCAAGCCAGGAGTGGCCATCACTGACGTCACCACCGGCCTACACGCCTTCGGAGCCATCATGACAGCCCTCTACTTCCGCGAAAAAAGCGGCAAAGGACAGAAAATCGACTGCAACCTCCTTTCAACTCAAATATCAAGCATGATTAATGTGGCTACAATTTATTTAAACTGTGGAATTGAGGGCCAACGCTGGGGAACTGCTCATGCTAATCTTGTCCCCTACCAGGCCTTCAAAACTAAAGACGGTCACATGGTGATCGGCACAGGATCCAACCCCCAGTTTGCCGATTTCTGCAAGATTATTGGCAGAGAGGAACTTATAACTGATGAGCGGTTCAAGGATAATTCGAAGAGAGTAGAAAATAGGGAAGAAATTATTAGGATCATTAGTGAGATAATTGAAACAAAAACTAATAAGGAGTGGTCGGAAATTTTCAAGAATGTGTCTTTCCCTACTGGTCCTATTAATAAAATGAAAGATGTTTTTGAAGATGAGCATGTGAAAGCTATCAATTTGGTGAAGGAACTGCCTCACCCAGATGCTGGTACAGTCAAGCTCGTGGGTCCCCCTACTGTGTATGGATTGGGGGGGAATGATGCAAGATTTGCTCCCCCCAAGTTAGGGGAACATACCAAAGATATACTGTCCAACTTTTTGGGTTATCATGACAAGAAGATTGAAGGGCTTTTTGAGAATAAAGTTGTGCAATAGTAGTTGTAAATATACTGGTAGTGACCAATACATAAACACATGTTCTTACTCATCATTGCAGGCTACTATCTCAAAAAACATTTTGTTTTAATAAGTATACATTTTTTACGTACTACCGAACTAGTGTGTGATCTTTGCGTTATCTATCAGCTGTTAGGCGTTTCATATTGATATGCAGGTTTTCAAATCGACAATGCGTGGCGTGCGCACCATCCTTTAACAAGATATACTTACGTACTTAGATCTCTAATAGATGTAAGTACGTAAGTGTTAAAAGATGTTTTTTCGTTAGATATATTGTTTTTTTATTATGAGAACAAATATGTGAAATGCTATTGACCACTAATTACCACCAGTCATTAGAGAATATTAACAGAAATATATTTCAAAGAGCTATATTTTTGGACAAAGTTTTTTTGATATCGAATTTATCGTAAGTGTTATGAACAAATATTTGGAGGATGTTTTTACTGATAAAGATAATATCACACTGAAGTGCTAATAAATATGTATCTCACCGTTGTTTTTGTTGTGTGTTCCTGTTTAGAATTGGTTTAGATCGATTTTGTCTAGTTTTTACAAAACTGATCGAAAATAGTGTTTTCATGGTTAAAAATAAAGATATATTTATTGCAAAACTGTGTACACAAAGTGCTTAATGTATGTATGTATGAAAGTTTCTTTAATTCAGCATAACTTCAAAACGCCTAAACAAATTTAGATGTATGAGGTAGTTGTATTTTAATTTTTTTTAACTTCTTGTTAGAATTACCTTTATACCTAAGTACTAAGATATATTTACAGGGGGACATACATTTTTATATTGCATAGATATGTTTACAGGGACCAGAAACAGATACGTTTTATATTGTTAGTTTATTATAAGGCATAGTAGATTTATAAAGTTGTTTTATGCAACAATCGTAGTAACTTTTATAATACGGTAGTTTACACCATTATCAATTAACGAACTTTTTATGAGCTGTCAAAACGCAATTCTGCGATTTTGTATGGCAATGGCAACTCATGACGTCACTAAAATAACAACTCAGTTGACTATCTATTTATTGATTTCAAAGCAACTATAAATCAAATTTTATAGCAAATTAAATATGAACCGCATTTTTTGGGCTGAAATTCAAAGAGGTTTTATAGAAATTGTGTCTAACATTTATTGGTTAATGGTGTAAACTACTACGGTAGATGTGGTGCTGGTGGGTAAACTATCATGAACTTATTGTTTAGTGATTTAACGTGATTTCAACGTGATTAAAAACGGGTCGTTCAACCTCCTTTCAGCAGTTTTAATTCTGCTTTGATGAATCAGTCAGCCAAGACAAGTAATTATTTTTTGGTTATAATGTTATTAATAATAAATTGTAATAAATATTTTTTCTTATAAAATGCCTTTTTTGTGTAAATCCTATAATTAAATATTAAAAAATGACAACTCTACAACGTTTACAACAGTATAAACTATGCTAGAAGTTCACTAGCTAAAACAAAAAAGGCTTCTGCTATACATTTAGTTGTAACTAGCTTTTGCCCGCGGCTTCGCTCGCGTTAAAAAGAGACAAAAAGTAGCCTATGTTAATCTCCATCCCTTCAACTATGTCCACTGAAAAAATCACGTCAATTCGTCGCTCCGTTTTGCCGTGAAAGAAAGACAAACATACAGACAGACACACTTTTCCATTTATAATATTAGTATGGATTACAGAGTTCCAGTTACCGTAACTACTATAAACAATATCACGTGGCACAGATAAGATATGCCCTTGTTATGTTCCATGTTTATCTTGCTATATTAAAATAGTTCGTTATCGGAGATCTTTCAGAAGATCTTTGTTGTATTACATTATGTAATACTACAAGTAAGGTAAGTATACAAGTATATAACTATTGTTGCTACGTCCTTTAAACGTAGGGCGTATTTACTAGTTATTTAACAAGGAAAGACCAGTGATTGACACCTTTTTCATATCTACAAAAAAAATGGTCATAACTTGTGAACTTAAAAAAAAATACCATTATTCTCTAAGTTAATTAAAGTCCAAAATTTGCATATATTCGATTTCATTAATATGTCCAGAGACACTCTGTATATTACAGTAACAAAATGAAATGTAGGTAAAAACCATACTTTAATATTGATATTATAAATGCGAAAGTAACTGTCTGTCTGTCTGTCTCTTCTTCACGCCTAAACTTCTGAATCGATTTGAATGAAATTTTGTACGGACATAGTTTGGGACCTGAGAAAGGACATAGGATATTTTTCAACTATTATTTCACGCGGACGAAGTCGCAGGCAAAAGCTAGTAAAAAATAAAATGATCTTGATTTTGTAAATAGGTTATATGAATAACACTTTTACACGTCGATATTTTGTTTTTTATTTTTTATTGTAATCGAATGATGGAGCCGGTGTTTCGTAACTGACTACTCTGAGAAGAAACATCCGAAACAAACTCAGAGGTCAAAGTCCATACAATTGTATTGGTTAAATTATGCGAGGATCATGAAGGTTAATGATTGATCTTATCACGTATTCAAAAAAAAAAATGACCATCATCCAACATGACGATATGGTCACCGACATGTACTTACTTCGTCAATTACGGCGGCGTTGAGGCCATTGTCACTAAGGGCGATGTGGACTCGGTACTGCGGCTGCCTAGGGGCAGGTAACAGTATTTATTTCTTTAACCTTTCAACGACGAAGCGACAGCCGGCTGTCGGGCTGCTATTGTGTCTCAAATCCCGTGTGTTTGTAAGATAACTCGACCTTACGCTATCGTTCATCGGACTTTAGTTAACGCTTTTATTGTTTATAGTATTCTGTTGTGTATATTGGACTTGTTTGTTTCCGATTTGGATTCTGACGCTCACCATGTCTAGGTGAAAACAAGTAGAACTACACTCAATAAAGTTTATTGAGTGTAAGTTTAAGTTTACACGCAAACTTAAGTGGTAAGCGAATTTTCGAAAATCTTTGAATGCAGTTTTATTTCTTTTTAAAAATAAAGGAATGTTTTCTTTAAGTAAAATAATCTATCTTAATGATTTAAGGTAGTTTTCTTCCAGGGCCCATTGAACCTTTCCACCCTGTAAATTGTCAAAGCGCGACGGCGCGGCGGCAGTATTATTGCTTCCCAAAGCACTTACTAACAACATTTATTTATCTAAAACTAGATACTCTTTTACCTGCACTATGATCCTTCCCATCACTGCGATTTTTTCTAGATCATTTGCCATAAGGCCAGTCTACCACTATAAAAACAGGACAGAATATTTTCAGAACTCACTGTATTCTTCCCAGAGCTGGTTTAACCTTTTGACGACCAACCGACAGCCGGCTGTCGGGCTGCTATTGTATTTCAATTGTGTCTCAAATCACGTGTGTTCGAAGGATTAAGCACTACCAGCGCGCTGGCCGAGATTGCTTTAGCGCCCCTCACCCCCCTATTAGCTTGCATAAAAAATAGGGGGCCCTGTCTAGCGCCCCTTTTAGCAACCAACAACAACACAGTTACTGTCCGTCATCATCTCCTTAGATTATTCCCAATTATGTTGGCGTCGGCTTACACCCTAACCGGATTCAGCTGGATACCAGTGTTTTGCATGAAGCGACTTCGTATCTGACGTCCACAACCAAGGTACTGGGCGACACGATCCCTGCCACTACTGCCCCCTAACGGTCCATTTCAATAGGGTATATGTTATACCTTCAATGTTCCCCGTTACTACCAATTTGTTAAGCCAAAAGTCTAGATCATTGGTCAACAAGTCTAGATAAGTCTATTACCATTAAAACAGGACGCAACACTTCCAAAACACACTACATTCATTAATCTGCTTTATTCTCTTTCACAGCAGGAGCCAGTGGAACGCGTCGCTGTGATCACTCTGCGGCCCACGCGCGCCGAGTCGCGCAAGAAAGTGGTATGGACAGAGGACACCGTCGACAATGAGCACATGAACAAGAAGAAGTCCAAATGTAAGTAATAATTATAGAGGGTAGGACAAAACGATCACCAAAGTATTGTAATACTAAGATCGGAAAACAAATTTCGACAAATACTTTCTTCCCTTTACATTTTAGCTTAATCCATACTAATATTATAAATGTGAAAGTGTGTCTGTCTGTCTGTCTGTCTGTTTGTCTTTCTTTCACGGCAAAACGGAGCGACGTATTGACGTGATTTTTTAAGTGGAGATAGTTGAAGGGATGGAGAGTAAGGCTCAATTCACACGTACCACAACCACACCACAGCGACAACCACACCACAACGCCGCGATGTGGTCGGGCGTAAATTTTGTATTGAAAATGAATACTTATTACAATTCACACGCACCACATTTTGTGGTTGTTATCGACCACCTGTGTAATACGACTACATCGCAACCACATCGCGACGGCAACGCGGCGGCAGCGCGGCGTCAGCGCGGCCACATCGCCACGACATGACGTCCACGCGCGCCTAGCTGGCGCCTGCGCTCCCCCGGCCTTCTTTCATTTTGCGTAGTATTATTAGCCATAACAAGGATAGCAACAACAATCTTTCCTCCATGACTACGTTCAGTCAAGCCGTGTTTCCTCTACGAAAGCCAGAGTATAACTGCACATGGCCACGTGGTTACCACATCGCAACGACAGCGACAACGCAACCACATCGACATTTTGTGGCTACCACAACGCAGCTGCAAAAAGCCGCTGCGACACTATTCACACGTAACCACATCTTGACCACATTTTGTCGCTGCGACGTGGTGTGGTTGTGGTACGTGTGAATTGACGCTAACATAGGCTACTTTTTGTCTCTTTCTAACGCGAGCGAAGCCGCGGGCAGAAGCTAGTTTGTTATAGCTGTAATATCCAGACAGCAGTTTACAAACATTTCTTGAAGGTTAAGGACGAAGTAACTGTTTAAGTAATATGTGGTTAAGGTTCACGGGGTTTGATAGGATACAAATACACATTATTTTATTTAATTTTTAAACATACCGTGATACCGTTGATAAACCGACGGAGGGGAGGCTTATGCGGATTGCAGACCGAAAACTAAGCTAACTTAGTTTAGTTGCGTTCGCATAGCTGACACAGTTTTATTCCAAAAAGCTTAGTCCTTTCGACGACCGAGTGACAGCCGGCTGTCGCGCTGCTATTGTATTTCTATTGTGTCTCGAATCACGTGTGTTTGAAGTATTAAATAGTTATCAGTCTATACACAAAAATAAATAACTGCTCTTGGTTTGCAACTCGCATTACAACGCAAATACATGACATAACTATACTCCAAACCATAGATATATTAAAGAAGGAGATATGCCCTGTAGACGAAAATGTATGGGATACCTGTGTCTCCTGTTATCCCTACCACACGGCAACTACTACACGCGCAGTTCAGTAAAAGCAATAGATACGCAGCCGCGCACACACCCGCATTTCTTGTACTAGAACGTACAACACAATCAATTATGAACCTTAAAACACCTACACAGCGTGTATTTACCATGCACCGTAAAACTTACTCACACATTAACATTGATGGCTATCGTTGTGCTGTGCAAATGCAATTTATTTAAGGCTAGCCGCACACACACAATAATATTGACTATAAAGTACGTATTGTCAATAATATTGTGTGTGTGCGGCCTGTATTGCGGTATTGGATAGATAGAATCTAGATTATTGACAATCTTGTATTGACAATATTATTGTGTGTGTGCGGCTAGCCTTACATTTACGCTAGTGATTGACTAAATCGGAAAATTATCGAAACTTCTATTTATTATCGACCAAATCCTTTTTGGGTTCTCGGAAGTAAAACTAAATAAAAAGATGGCGTAAATAGATAAATTTGGGTTTGTGTAACTTAAAAGCATTTTTGAATTTTATAAATATGAATACGATGCAGTTATTTATTTATTTGTTTATTTTTTTACGATGGTATAATACTGATACAAAATGGACACGATGGTCCAGATGCCACGCGACATGCACTTGAACCGTGTTAGGTAAGCCGAGGGAAATATTTAAGGACGCTGTAATATTTGGTCACATATGACTAATAATAATAAAACAAAATTAAAACAGGGTAAATATTAGTATTTACTTTGATATTCTAAGCGGGTTAAAACGGTGGACAAATTAAAAAAAATAACTCCCAAACAATATTTTATTCGTCAGGCGACTTTGTTGTCGATAACCTACGCTAAAGGATTTGCACATGGACATCATTAACTCACGGCAAGAACCAGCGGCAGCATCACGCGATTCTTGCGTTTAGTTAAATATCGTTTTGTGATTTTTACATTGCTTGTCTTGTCACTAAGTGACAAACTTGCGTAGTTGTGAAGGAGCAATGTATTTCAGCAGAAACAATGCAGTAGCTGTGATGCTTAGAAACGAAATAACAGAAAATATTTTTCGATTTGTTATTTTTTATGATTTTAAAGACAAATATAGGAAAAAATATATGAAATGTGATTCTATTGTTGACATAGTTTTGGTATCTGCTTCGCTTTTTGCAAGAAATCGCTGAACAATACGGTATTTTAATTTGTTGACACGATAGCGTTCGAAAGCACACTAGTTCGCGGACACGGCCACTTACGTACGACCTGTAGCACGATTGCATGTTGCGCGGACAGCGACACGCCCACTTGCCACTTCTCCTGTTATTTATATTTCTATGCTCCAAACCCTTATTAGGGTAGTATTTAGTTTGTAACCATATTTTGACTGGATATCAACTCTTCATCACCCAGGTTGCTGCATATACGAGAAGCCGAAGAAATTCGACGAATCGGATTCAGACAGCGACGAGGACGAATGCGAGCACTGCTTCGGGCACGTGGAGAAGAAGCGCGGGAAGCACCATCACCACCAGCACGACAGCCCACAGGCCCTCCAGGTGGATGGGGCCTCCACCGTCACTGAGGTACTGTCCTGTGTTCTTTAAACCATGTTAGGAAAGACGAGGGACATACTGAAGTATCAGTATTCGATTCGCATTTAAAATATGTAAAAAAAAAACGATATATATAATATTTTACCAAATCTGTACTTAATATTATAAAAGCGAAAGTAACTCTGTCTGTCTGTCTCTCCTTTACGCCTAAACCACTGATCCGATTTGGATGAAAGTTACAGATATAGTCTGGGACTCCAATAAGATATAACTATACATATTGATACAATAACACTTTACAGGTGCAAACTGCAAACCCCGAAGCGTCCGCGACGATTACGCTGAAACCAAGCGAAGCCGCGCCGGATCCTAGTGAAGGAGCGCCCTCGCCTGCGCCCGCGCCGCCCGACAAGAAGGAGTAACAGACATGCTGTTCAATAAGTCAGTTTATATGTTTAATGTCTCAGTAATTGTTGATATTGGAATAAGGTGACTGGTAATTAGGGGCCGATATCTAAACACATGTTTTTACTCGTTATAACAAGCAGCTTTTCCAAAAAATCCATACTAATATTATAAATGGGAAAGTGTGTCTGTCTGTTTGTCTTTCTTTCACGGCAAAACGGAGCGACGGATTGACGTGATTTTTTAAGTGGAGATAGTTGAAGGGATGGAGAGTAACATAGGCTACTTTTTACTAACGCAAGCGAAGCCGCGGGCAGAAGCTAGTATATCATACAAGGAGTGTGAAACTACAAAACATTTAGGAGGTTGTTATAACTCCTTCTTCCGTTTGTTTGTGTGTGACCGCGCGGCCATAGAGTGATTACAGACTGGCCGCGTTTTAAGAACGGTAGTTTTTACACTTACCGATATGAAGTTAAAAAAAAATATACCTATTTTATTTTTGCTTCGGGACGAGAATCATTAACATAATTGCCTCCTTGAAGCAGGTACAAAAATACACCTTGTATTACGTATGGTCGACAAAATAGAATCATGACCCACCATAAGCTTATTTTCCTACAGACATTCAAATACAACTAGGTCGACAATCGCGTAAACATGTATTAAAAATGTCACACGTGTAGTCTTCTTATTTTGACAGCTTCAAACGATTTGTCGTCGAAATGGGTCATGATTCAATTTTGTCGATAGTACCTAACGAATACGCGTGCAGTCGATTCTACGTTTCTAACCACGTTTTGAAAGTACCTAAATCGACAAGGCATGCGCGCCGTCCTTTGACAAGATGCCGCTCATTACCTATAGTACGTACTAAATGACATTGACCTCTGTTAAAACATGAGCGAAAAACAAAAATATATTTTTAACTAGCTTCTGCCCGCGGCTTCGCTCGCGTTAGAAAGAGACAAAAAGTAGCCTATGTTACTCTCCATCCCTTCAACTATCTCCACTTAAATCACGTCAATCCGTCGCTCCGTTTTGCCGTGAAAGAAAGACAAACAGACAGACAGACACACTTTCCCATTTATAATATTAGTATGGATAATTCTGTTCAGCGTCGTGAGTATAAATAAATATGTGATTTAATATCGGTCAGTAATTACCAGTTACCTTATTATTTATAATTAAAATAGTACTTCACTTATGTCCATTACAAACTGCAACGATTTATCGTACCGATTTTACTGTGCTGTCTGTTTCAGTAGTTTTATCGCGTGTATGAGAGATCGTTGCAGATTATTTTGTTTGCACAGTTCATTGGTACAATATGGACTAGAGCGCAAAGAACTGTACAGATAAATCGCTACGATTTATCGTTGCTGTGTAGCGGGTATTATAATCTGTTTATTAACTTAGGAAATTACATACTTACATTTGTATTTTATTTACGGGCATTGCGTAAATCAATAAACTTGCTATTTTAATAGACTTAAAGGCCGTATGTCCACCACCGCCGTCACCGTCACCGAGAATGAAATTATTTCAGGCTGTTTTATATGAGGTGACGTGACGTGCAGTGGACATGCAGTTATAGTAAACTAGCTTTTGCCCGCGACTTCGTCCGCGTGATTAATAGTTACCGTTCCCGGGGGATTTCCGGGATGAAAACTATCCTATGTCCTTTCTCGGGTCCCAGACTATATCCGTACCAAATTTCATTTAAATCGGTTCAGTTGTTTAGGCGTGAAGAAGAGACAGACAGACAGACAGAGTTACTTTCGCATTTATAATATTAGTACGGATGTACGTGTCGTCACGTCGGCGCGGACGTCTCGTTCTTAGTGACGGCGGTGGTGGACAAACGGCCTTAGACCGAATAAATGTACTTTTTTTAGAACGCACGTTTAGCTATTCTGCGTCTCTCTCTTACCATCGTAATTTAACAGTAGTGTGATGAAGACAGAATATTGCTTAACCAAAGCACTTGCTAAGTTAAGCAATATTATTCTTTAACCTTTCAACGACCAACCGACAGCCGGCTGTCGGGCGGCTATTGTCTTTCTATTGTGTCTCAAATCACGTGTGTAAGGATTAAGGGTTCAAAACATGTGCTTTTCCTTGTTCGCAAGATTCTAGATTATTGTTGTATAATATGTAATTGACTGATGGATAAAAATGAATTGATTGAAAGTAATGATAGATTTTAGAGAAAAGAAAAGTTGATCATAATTATGTCATGATAATTTAAAAATAAAATAAGTAAGTGTTTAAGTTAATTTTGTTTGTTCTATGTGTAGGATATGTTGTGAATGAGTTCCTAGATCGAAGTATCGAGTGCTTGAACGATCGAAGTTGAACTTTATTTTAAAGGAATAGATTTGCTAATGCCCTGAGTACATGACAGATCCAGTAACAATTTACATGTTTTGTTCACAGATAGAATAAGGTCTCTTATACAAGCTGGACTTTTCGGCACGCCATTGAGACAACAACCAGATGACCAGCTCACACCGTCCGTTCACGAACATGACGGATCATGTATTCGATACAAAAAGTAATTTCTACATAATGCATGTAAATTGAGCCTGATTGTGTGGCCGGTAACATAATAAATTGTATTATCAATATTGATAAAATTGTGACATTTTGTAGGAATATGTTGATTTCATTTACGTGCTTGTTCGTGTACCTAAATGTAACTTATTCCTTATTTTATTATGTTAAGTAATTTAGGTGTAGTGATTAAAACTTTTATTTCCTTTTATTTTGGTTTTATTTTTTGTTTTGCTTTGGCATTTATGATGGAAATGTTGACCGAGTTACGTCGAAGCACAAATAAGTGAATATATAAGGTGTTAAAAATTGAACTGCAAGAACTTCGTCCACTTACCCGACATCGAAAAACAAACACACTAAAAAAAAATTTTTTTTGGAGCACTTATATTTTGTCATAAATAAAACAATTTAGTTATATACTTTTTTTTGCGCACCGTCGCATGTCGTATCGCAGGGGTGAACGACCCACGCGTGTGACGCCGACGCCGGTGCGCGTGCACCGTACAGTGCGCATATTCAATAATTATGTGCGAAGTTAAAATATTAACTAACTTATCTCCGAAACGGGTTAGTTATTTTGAAATCTTTTTCCGCAAATATTTTTTAATTATAATTCTAAACAAGTACTTACTTTTCTTGTAGTTAATTTTTTAACACCTTATATATAAGTGCTTAGTTGCGTCCAAGGCTAGTAGTATCTCAAATGATACGTGAAAATTTATAGCAAAGTCTTGACGTGAGTTTTTCTGTGGCAAGTATAAAAACAGAACTTTCTATCTAGGTTAAGTCCAGTTTTTTTTTCAGATGTATAAAACTCTACAATATTATTAATTCTATCTATTTTATTATACTATGCATGCTAGAAAACTTACTATGCTGCTGATCCATATGCGGCATGAAAGGTTGGAAGAATGTTAAACGAACGAATTTCTGAAAATACTTGAGAAATTATTATTTATTAAAATTATTATTAAACAAATTATGGTGCCTGTCGGTTAAATAGAATTGATGTGATGTTAAGTAAAGTTTAATGTCGTTATTAGGATTATGAAATAAAATCTTTATCTGGCAAAAATAAGAATAAAATAGCGAAAAAATAAAAATATTGCAATAATATAATTAAGCTTATAATCAATATTAAGAATTGAATTAAGACACAATCTTTTAACAAATAAGTTAATAAACCTATACTCACAATCCAATATTCCTGTGCATTTAGCCGCATACTCATAAATACTAAGCGCCTTACTAATAATCGCTGCATAAGTTATGACAGGTTTATACGTCAAAAAATTTATGGTTACACAGGCTTTATTCATTGCATATTACACAGTGATTATTAGTAAGGGCATAAGTAGGTATTTTTTAACCTACGTGTTGTAGTCAGAACAATAAAAAATACTAACTTTTCAGGCTACTAGTAACAATCGTATTGATTTATTATAAACTAGCTTTTGTGCCAGGCCACACGGTGCGGCAACGCGCCGCACCGCATAACTCCGCACCGCACTGGCGGCCACACGAGCAGTGCGGCGCCGTACGGTGCCGCACTACGCCGTACGGCGCCGCTGCGGCACCGCAACAAGCTCAGTACTGCCATCCCCATGAACTGAGCGGCGCCGCTGCGGCACCGCACTGCTTGCACCCCTCCCCGCCTTGTCTGCCTCGCGCCGTAGTCCGGTGAGCCTGCGGTGCGGCGCCGCAGCGGCGCCGGACGTACCGTGTGGCATACCATCCAATTTTATATGTAGGAAACCGTTGCGGCGCCGCTCAGGCGCCGCGCCGGAGCCGCAACGCACCGTGTGGCCTGGCGCTTTGGCCGCGACTTCGTCCGCGTAGAATAATAGTTCTCGTTCACAGGCGATTTCCGGGATGAAAACTATCCTTTGTCCTGTGGTTTAGGCGTGAAGAACAGACAGACAGACAAAGTCACTTTCGCATTTATATGATATTAGTATGGATTAATGCGCGGCCATAAAATTTGTTCTAAAAGCATCTTTGTTATATATTTACGTATGTATGTATTATGTGTATATAATATATACTTTAATATATAATTAAGTAGGTAATTATGTTTATTCTTTTTTTTAATTTTAAGTTCCATTTCTTTTTTATTCTTTTTTTAGTGCACATACCATGTAATCTCTGCACCACCCTGGGTAGACTGGTAGAGAATGCCTAAGGCATTAAGTCCGCCATTGTACATTATGTGCATAAAGTTAAAATAAATAAAATAAAAATATTCTCAACAGTTAGGTCACACACGTTAATCTAAGTACTATGAATTTAACCCTATAACTGCCTTATCTTGGGGGTGATAAGAACAAATGGGACCTACCTGATTTTGTCACGCTCACTTTACAAAGCACAAATAAAAGCAGTTAGGTTTAAAAGTCCATAGTCATTAATAGTTTACGGTATGTGTGACTAAGCAATTGGGAATAATATTCTAGAACTGGCCCCGCAAGTATTTTTTGGAGGAACGAACACTGTATCAAAATTGCCTGATGCTATTTAATTTGAAAAAAAAAACAATAAGTAAATTATGTAGTTGTGGTATTTTAATTTCGTAACCGACCGTATGTTGCCGCTGCACCGGTCGTTTGTCTACCGCCGCCGTTACCGTCACGTCACGAGAAAAGGATGACAGCGAGCCGAGTTTAGTATGGAGGTGACGTGTCGGTGGACACACGGTTATAGTAAATGTATCGCCATTCGCCACTTGGCGGCGCCCACATCACCTTCTCGTTGACGTGACGCTTACGACGGACATAGGTACGGCTTATAAATAAGCTACCTTTGATTTTTATCTATAGTCTGTTTTTTTTAACAAACGAGTATCCAAAATTTTGTCTGCGTTTCTATTGGTCAATAATAGCATAAAGTGTTATTATTGGTGTTAAAAGCGTTGGCTCCGCCTCGACTAGTTTCCGATCTCTCTCTGTCAATACCGGAAGTGTGAGAGAGAAATATACTCAGTACTCGTTTGCTAAAAAAATAGACTATTAGTTGTTCTGACTACTCCCCGAAGCATTAAATTTCCATGTTAGTAGTCGGTAGTGTTGTTAGAATCACGTACATTTGTGAGACTTGTTGTTAGCGAATATCGTTTATTTTCAATAAAATTTGAGAACGTTTTTGTTTATTTTGTGAAAAACCTTAAGAGCGCGCATTCGATTTTGCACAAGTCAAAATCCGTCGCGATCTATGGAATCGCGTGCGCGTTACGACACACTACAATATAACAATAGATTCTCTGTGTGCGTGAGCGCAGAACAGTTAGCACAAATCATTTTGATACTTTTATAAGAACTATTTTTTTTTTGGATCTATTTGTTGTAATAAAGTAAAACCGTAAAAAAAAATTTACAAAAACTTAGTATTGGTTATATTGGTTGGTAGTATTGGTTATATTAAATTTAATCCCGGTACTAAAATGTGTGCTTATCCATTCATACAAATATATACTATTATTATAAAGCGGAAGAGTTTGTTTGTTTGTTTCTAATCGCTAATTTTTGGAACTGCTGGTCCGATTTGAAAAAAATATTTTTTTGTTGATTAGTCCATTTATAGAGGAAGGTTTTAGGCTATATAACATAACGCTAAGACATATAGGAGTCAAGAAAAAATATTTTTCAGAGATTCCGTTGCGTGCGCTGCGTAAATGGTTGAATTTACGCAAAAATGACGTACTAAAGAATTGTTCCTCTTAAAAAGTTCAAAAAAAAGTCCGCGACAGCATATATCTAATATTTATAGTTTACTCAATATAACCATTTTTATGTCAATGAATTTAGTTCTAAATTGATTCATGATTTGCCAGGGTGTTTTAATGTATACAGTAGTCATCCTTATATATAAATACATTATTTAATCCAAGTTTTTAGTTTTGTACGAAATTGCCGTTTACTTTATTTATACATCATTTATAATTTCAATAAATATCTTTGGAGATATTCACTGTTTTAAAACTACTCCGCAGCAATACACCAGAACCAAAACCACAGCTGGTCGAATTGCCAAAATGAAGTGCCAGTGGGCGGAGCACATAGCTTATAGAACTAACGGTCGTTAGAGCGGAAAGGTTCTCGAGTGGTGATCGCGTACCATAAACTCAGTGTGATTGATGATGGCATTAAAATTATTTTATAAATGAAATTCACTTATTGGAAGCTATTCTTATAATTTAGTGCACAAGAAAAAAAACATACTAAATCTCCCTAGCCTTTTCCCAACCATGTTGGGGTCGGCTTCCAGCTTAACCGGATTCAGCTGGATACCAGTGTTTTACGTGAAGCGATACCAGTGTTTTACGTGAAGCGACTGCCTATCAGACCTCCACTACCCACTGGGCAACACGATACCCTCTGGTTAGACTGGTCAGACTTTCTGGCTTCTGACTATCCGTCACGACTGTCAAAGTTCTACGAAAGACAACCGGGACCAACGGCTTTACGTGGTTTCCGAGGCATGGGGTGTCAGTGATGTCCAAGATAAAACTTTAGAAAGTACATATGAATTGAAAAAGTCTCATTGGTACTTGCCCGGATTTGAACCCGCACCCTCTTACACGAGAGGCGGGTGCCTTATCCACTGAGCTAAAATTCTATGAGCTTATATTCTATAGTCATATTTACATACAGGGTTTTACAATTTGAAATAAACCGTGAAAAATAATCTGCTTAAGATAAAAGTAGACATAATAGGCGAGACGACAAAAAAAAAGTAATTAGTCCGTCAGTTAGATAATCAAAAAATTTGGGACACGTATTTTTTCTTTTTTTTCGTAAACAGAAAATGACGACAATACAGTGCGTTGAAGTTTCGTGACACGTCACTCCTTTGTATAATTTTTACTAAGAAGTGACGTCACAAGCCCCCTCTCCGGAACTTTGATGCTCTTTATCTTTGTATTTTGTTATAAATTTGATCAATCAATAAAAAACTTTTTACAAAATTGTCACTGTCAGTCAATTTGTGTTGCCACCGACTTCCGAAATTTTAGTTATTTTTATGTTTTTAGTTTTTGAAGGCGGTTATAATTTTTTTGTAAAAAGTTTTTTATTTTTTACATTTTAGTGTCGAGTCCCAATGTCTGACTAAAGTATCCAGGCTGCCAATGTCCGTACCAATAGTATCATCCAAGCGTAAAAAAAACATCAAACGTTTAATAACGCAGACAATATACAATAAAACTTCTTCTTTAATATGAATGCACTCCATTTTTTTATAATACTCATAGTACCTATAATAAATTATCGATTCAAAACGACAAATCATAAACAATTTCAGTGTAAAGTTCACTTCAATAAAGCTGAAACACGAGGTAGCTGCTACGTACCATTAAGGATATTCTTAAACTGTATTTTGTCTTCACTATCGAATCTGCAGTATAATCAATCTCGGTGTAAAGTGCTCATCAATACAAATAAAATAAGCCCAAACACTATGTAGCTGCTATCAACCATTAAGGAGTTCCCTAAACTGTACTGCACCTGCATCACGGTGCTTGCAATGGCAGTCATAACCCATCTCTGTGTAAAGATCTTGTCATCACAAATAAAATAAGCCCAAAGACGATGTAGCTAAGATGTGCCGTTGAGGAGTTCCCTTGATTCTCTGTCGTCTCCATCATCAGATCAGCCCTAAACCTCCATGGCGTTGTAGTCTCATCAGATATACACATTAATATTTTTACCCGATGCTCGCCTACAATTTTCTAGAGATGCCCTCAATTTCGCAGGGTTCCACCACCAGATCCTGACCTGATGACAATGGGACCAAATGACGAGCATACCCTTTCAAATAAAAAAGTTTTTTTTTAAATCGGTCAAGGCGTCTTCGAGATATCAAGTAACAAACATTAAAAAAAATACAGTCGAATTGAGAACCTCCTTTTTTTTGAAGTCGGTTGAAAAATATGTGTCCAGTATTTTTGGACTGTCTAACAGACGGACTAAACAGAATGTCATTCTTTTGTTGTAGTCAACACCCCTATTACACTCGCGGGCGAAGGTCACAGGCGTAAACTAGTAAACCATAAATATACTTTGTAGTTCTTGCCTTGGCCATATTTCAGATTACTTGCTTTTTTTCCAAAAAATCGTATTTTATTTCCCAATGTCTGAAACATAAACTGTACTGTAATACAAGAAAAAAAAATCCAATTTCAAAAATAAAATAATACTTAAGAAGTACTTAGGATCACACTATTACAATTTTTTTATTTCTATTATTAAAACAAAACTTTTACTTACTAAAGTACTAAGACTTGAAAATCGCACTACAATCTTGCTATCTCTGTCTTACGAACAGCAAAGGTCAACAAGGGTCAGCGAGAGCGCCCAGCGATACGTCCTCTCTCCGAAAGGCTTTACGGCCGACTGATTTGAATCGACTCGCACGCGCCGTTTTATATAGTAGTTTTTAAAAAATTGTAGAAAAATAATTAATCTAGATAAGTTATTTTTTTTAATTGTTCCTTATAAAAAAGATAGTCTTTTACCACAATAAGAGTAAATTATGTGATTTTAGGCACGATTTAATTATAAAAATAATCAATTTTGGGACTCTATTTTCTGATTTTTTTCATATTGTTTGGATTTTTAATTACGTCAGTTAGCGGCTTAAATCTAAAAATCCGTCTAACTAACTATTTTATTCAGAGCTTTTGCAACAAGACAAAAAATTTTGTTTTTTATATATCCCATTAATTTCTGAGATATTTGCTTTGTAATTAGACTCTGAAAGTAAAATTTAGAAAACCTCTGTTCAGTTTTCTTGATGGTATTCACAAATACTTTAATAATGAAAAAAATCCCCAAGTAACTATTTAGACGAAGAAATTCCCTAAATTTGTTAGTAATTCGTTTGTTTGTAAGACAAGTGGTCGCTCGACAATCTGATTTGTAAAATCGCGTTTTTGATGCAAATTGTGCGCGGACCGCGTATACGCTCTTAAATTGCGACTTTAGTTGGTGTAGTTGGCCAAATGTTCGCGTTACTTTGGTATAGTTCGCGTCACGTAATCTTGCCCCTCTGAAGTTCGTCGCAATTGGCTGCGCAGTAGGTAGTCGATTTTACAACCAAACGTGGACTGCGCATGCGCGGTCTCGCCATAGATGGCCTGTAATGGCGTCTCTGTCACTCGCATACGTTCGATGCTTACTTCTGTCCTGCTTGCTCAATGCGAAAGTACTGTTTTTGCCAAAACTGTTAAACTTTGTTATTATTTTATTTTACTAATAACTGCTACTATAATTAAATATTAACGCTATTGTTTCTAATGACATAATAATAAAACTAGAAGTGGGTGTTATTTAACGTAATGGGTTTCAGTAACTACTTACGTGGCTGATAATCGTGTAATTACTTTCGTAGACAAAAATAAAACTATTATTTTACGTACGCAGTTAAGCTGACACTCAAGACATGCATGGGTCGACGACTTTTGGGCGTAACCTAAAATTTTTACAACTTAATTCGATTCTGTAGAAAAAAAAATCTACGAAGGTGACACTTTTTTACGTGAATGTACCTGCGCGGTCGTCGCAAAAGCCTAACTTCAGAGGGGCAAGTTTACGTGACGCGAACTATAATACATACTATAGTCTAGATTTATTGGAAAAAGGTTGTTGTTGCGTTGCATTGAATACACAATTTTTTTGCCAAATATATCATGTCGCACCTCCGATAAAATAGGGTTACAACTCGAAAAAGTCGAATTTTGAGTTATTAATACAGAAATACTTAAAATTTGATGATCTATCTTCTCCAAAATGGTTACATCTGTAACTCTAAAACTCACCGCTAGATGGAGTTGTAACGCTACATGACTAAAGCATTTTGATTCCCGAATGATCTCAATTAGTGTTACATTTAATTTTATGACAGGTGAACTTGCGTATATTGAGACAAATAGTGTTACAATTTGAATTTTATCAGTGTTCCAGACAGATAAAATTTGGTTGCTTACATCAAATTTGTCTAATGAACAGTTACAAGTCGAATTATTACAGTTTTGTTTTTAAAGGATTGAATAAAACTAGTTCAATAATTCTGTAATAAAGTGATATTATTTTGTATTGTATCAGTATTTTAGAAAGGATTTATTATAATAAGTGATGATAGTTCCTACGTAGTAACATTATTTATTTCATTATGGAGGACAATAAACAAAATATTACTGCATAGCTTAATTAAAGACTACCTAAACTTGTATTGTACAGTGATTCGTTGAAATTGTAATGACTAGAATTATTTTTATTTAATTAGAAATTTGAATGTTGTTAAAGTTGATTTTGATTAAGACTTCAGCATTATTAATACTTTATTAAGTTAAAAGAAGTTTGTAACACTGCCAGGTTTTTATTTTAATAAGAAATATTACATTATTTTGTCATAATTATGGCATTTTTGTTAGAAGAAGTTCGAATAGTTATCTAAAATACTGTTACAATTGGGAATTTTCAGGTCGTTTTTCAGGAAAATTGAAAAATGGCGTATCCCATTAAAATATATTTTTTGTAAGATTTTCAAGTATGTATAATTTTGATCACAAAATAATATTATTGTAAGAATAAAGACTGATTAGTAAATCCGCTAGTTTAATTTCGCTTTTCTGAAAATTTATAGTTTTCGAGTTGTAACCCTATTTTATCGGAGGTGCGATGTGATGTTCCACCATTATACGTCGACGGAAAGTAACAAAACAAAAAGGTGAGACTAATTATCTGTTCTTAGAACTGGTTAAACTCACTAATTTCCGATCACTTCTATTAGTTATTACAAGTAGGGGCTTGAAAAAAAAATAAACAGTAACATATTCCATAATTTATTGAAACATTACATACCTTAGACATACGGATATCAGTCGTTAAACAGTCGACAGCAAGGATATTGTTTTAACTACTATCTTTTGGAAATATTGATTCATCTTTCATCATCATCTTTCCTATTGTATGTACTAGGTAGGCTAACAATAAATACATAAATACTGTTTATTCATCCGCTGTAGGATTACATAAAGGCATTCTGAATCACAACGGGGCGTCTGGTAGAAGTCTGGATCACATTATTTCTTTAATATAAATATTGCTTATATATACTTCATTTGCAATGAGGGAAGTACGTTTTTTTTTGGTTGGCATCGATATTACAAAACTGACTTTATTTTAATGAGTGTAGGGCTTATTTTGCTTTACTTAATGCGCTGGCGCAGCTACGAACTGTTGGTAAAATAATAATGGTGCTGATCCTCTTGTTCACAAATTAAACGAAATTTAAGTTAAATGCATCTTACTCTTTCATTTTCATTAAGAAAAGGACGGAAGATACATATTAGTTTAGTCCTGTAAATATCTAATATGTATTGTATCTTCTGTTCTACTCTTAAAGAAAAAGATATAATAAAAATAAATTTAGTTAAGTTTGTGAACGAGGAAATGAATCAGGAACATTGAGCAGTAAGGCTCAAGAGACTTATTAGAGATAGGCATTTAACGAAAGCTCCAAGCATGTGTCAAAATTCTATGTCTAATTAGCCATTCCACCAAAAGATAAATTGATGCTTGGTATTATTTTAGTTTACAATGATTAAGATTTGTATAGCATAACATTTAACTCAAACTACACAAAACTTGAGTATAAAATATTTACAAGAAACGCAGCAAAATTGCTTAAATCTATAAAAACATGGATAATCATAAACTTATGGATTATCTAATTACAATAATGCAAATGCATGAAAATGTCGTGATCGGTGATAGCCTAGTGGTTAAGATGGCCGGTTCTTGAGCGAGAGGGTTCGCATCCGGGTAAGAAGTATAGAGTAACAATATTATTATAGATCTATCGTATTTCAAATAATTTGGCAACATTTTAACGTGAGTTTCAAAGCTTCAATTAAAATATAACTTCGCTACGATTATATTGTTATAATATTATATGGCTTTGTAGGAGGTATTATCTGGAAGTCTTGGTCAGGTTGATTTTTTTTAACTGATAGAGAGCTATACTAATGCTGAGTGCTATACAGGTCATAAAAACACTAGCTAATTTCAATAAACTGTGTTTTTTGTTGATTCATCAATGAATAAAAAATCAATTGAGTTGTAAATAGATAAGTAACAATATCTAAAGAAGAAATACGGTTTTTACAACACTTAAAAAGTACATCATTTTTTTTTATTAATTAGTGGTCTACAGTTCTACACTGGTCTTGTGTACACAAATCAGATATTTTTTACCAAAAAAATCTTATTGAGATAACGTAGCTAATTCAAAACGATTTCCACCTTAAATAGTCTTGTTTTAAAATACATAATGAACGCATATTTTTATGGAACACTTCAGAATGTTTGTCTCGTTTTTTTATATTGATATTGCTATCCTCTTACTAAAGGTCAGAGTTCATTAGAGCCACCCGGCAGCCACTTCGCACCGCCTCGCCTCCTGCGGCTAGTATTCTTTATATGGATTTGTATGGGCATGCGCTCACTATATCAACGCCGCACGCTGGTGAAATTTACGTAATTAGTGGCCAAAATTGAAAAAAACAAAGTTACTCCGATTCTAAATTAGTAACCTAATTTAGGAACAAGAGATATGGTGCTATCTATTAATGATCATTTAAACGTTTGACAGTTTTTATTCAGATACCGACAACACTCGATTTAAACAGTTTTGCTTGTTGAGTAATTTATTACAATTTTGAGCTTTTGTTTAATGACAACGTATAAATTTTATTTAGTTGATATTTGGTGTAAAACGTAATGGATTCTATACCTTCAGGTTAGTTTATTATTTCTGTATTACTAAACAGTTTACATTACTTGCGATGTAATAGATATGTAGGTTTGAATAGAAGTCTATCTTTTAACAGTTTTTTTTTGTTTTACTCAGTGAAAAAGTTCATACTCAATCACACTCAACCCGTTTCTTTTACATATTTCGAAAGAACATATCTATAGCTTTTATATCACACCAAAATTAGCTGCGTCTAACTGCGTCACCTAAACAAAATAGTGCTCACAGAATGGGTATATTATAGTACAGAATGCAGTAGTTCCAATAGGTCTTCTATCTGAAGAGGCCCAAGAAAGTAAGAACAAAGATATTAAAAAATATCGTGAAGGTTTCACACGGAAATTTTCTAGGAAACAGACTATGGAAGATTTGTTTCACCAACTTTTTATTTCATCAGATCCACATCACAAGTCTCAGAAAGCTACCACAAAGACAAGTTAAACCCTATAGTATACCCTTAAGATGTAATAAATCTTTTAAAAGCACCAGAAATAAGTTCTGTATCGTAATTGTTTTTTTTTTGTTATTTGTCTCTGTTTAACTAGTATTATTAAGATTAAATACATCGATGGAACATACATTTAATAGTTTTGCTTTTTAAAGCACCTTCAACCTATTATTTTAGGCAGATTACAGCAATATATGGGCATAACACGCTTGACGTAATTTTGGCCAATTTTTGAGCGAATTTCACCAGTGTGCGCCGTAGCGTCACCGGATCGCCTCGGTTATAAGGCCAGTCGGTGCGGATTTGCTGCCGGGTGGCTCTAATGACCTATGACCTATATGCTGTTTAAAACAGTAACGGTTCTTTTTTAATTTTTTTATGTTGATGGCGACACTAATACTTTCGCCAAAAACTCATGGCGAGATAAAATAGACGTTACTATAATAAGCACTGACGTTGGCTTAGCTTTCGTTCCGTCTCTATCGTGCACTTGACGTTTGGCAGTTGTGTAACAGTGACAGGTAATAGTGCTAAGCCAGTCAGCGCTTAGTAACGTCTATTTAGGATCAAAGTTTCGTGAGAGTACAAGTGATATAAATGATTTAAATAAACGAAGAGTACCAAAAGGAGAGCAGTGTATTGAAGTATCTAGAATAGATGATACAAAATTAAAACAAAATATAAGATCGAGATTTTTGCACTTATTAACACAGATTTAATTTGTGAGCAGTTTACATCACAGGTTAATATTGTAACGGTTCTTTCAATGGGAGCTTCTGATCTTTGTCAGTTGACAGCGGCAATATAGTTAAAGCATAATTATATGGGGAGTCATCTCGTGTTCTTGGTTATAAGAACACGTGTATAATCTCCATACTATAATTTAATAACCGTACAATTGTCATTTAAACTGAAATATTATTTTCAAACCGGAAATTGGCAGAAATCACCGAAAATTCGGTGGATTGCCATAATATAATTATATAAAAGTTGAAGTTGATAATTATATGACATCTGTCAGATTGATATTTCATACATGGGTGCTGTTTTTTTTTCACAAACTTAACTTTTAAGTAAAATGCATTTCTCTTTCCATTTCTTAAAGAAAAGGACAGAAGATAGGTTTTAATTTAATTCTGTAAAATTAGACAGCGTCTGAAGAAAATTGGCGTATATTTAGTCGCCATGTTTTTAATCGCGTCTAAATTATATATGGATTGTCTAAATTTGACAGGACATAACTAATATTTAATCTTCTGTCCTTTTTTTAATTAAATGGAAAGAGAAAGAAATACTTAACTTAAATTTAGGTTAGTTTGTGAATAAGAGAATCGGCAACATTATAGTCCTTTCAAACGAATACAAATTTCGATAATGACTTATGTACACTTTTATTAAAAATTTTGAGTCAATCAATTAGACTGCCTACAAGCGCACAGTATACTGTGTAGTTATGTAATATCTTCAATAAAACTTTTTAATTGAGCTCCAGTCGCGGCGATAAATACATGTAGTATAATTAATAATTAATTAATATAATAATTATTAAAGCTACAATCAACAATTAGTTAAGTACGTCAAAACAGCGCTGATCACCTCCTCAGTTTCCTGAAAGAAATTAGAAAATATATTGAAGTCATTATTTTAGGACTGGCATTTGGCAATACATTGGAATAGGGATGATGACAGCATTTAAAAAAATGGCATTCTGACCAAAAATACTGAACACGTATTGTTTGCTGGTTCAAATTAATAAAAAAATAAGAAGCTAAAGAGCATCACATTTCCGGAGTGGGGGCTTTTGACGTCACTGTTTAGTAGCAATTGTACACACGGCTACACATCAAGCTATACAAAACCACACCACCAGTTTTAGCTGACCTCGCATTGTGTATGTTTTTCGTACAATCAGAAGTCAGCTTATTATATAGGAAATAAATGTTTGAGTCATAATCTTCTTGGATTAGACAGCAAATAGGCGCCAATCTTTGGAAATAATTGAGCCACTCAAGTATAATAGGCGAGACGACAAAAAAAGTAATTAGTCCGTTAGTTAGATTATCAAACAATTTTGAACATGTTTTTTTTTTCTTCAACGAAAAATGACGACGATACAGTGCATTGAAGTTTCTCATGACGTCACGAATAGGTACGGTGGGCTACACATCAAGCTATACTTAACCAGTATAAGCTGACTTCTGATTGTACGAAAAACATACACAATGCGAGGTCAGCTAAAACTGGTTTTGTATAGCTTGTTGTGTGGCCGTGTGTACACTGTACACCGGCTGGCTTATTACCTATGAAACAGCAATCAGCAATATTTGCGCAGTGATCGCGCGATCACCGCGCGATCGTCAAAAAAAAACGTATTATGTATGAACTGATTGCTAATCGCTCGCTGATTGTTCTAATGCACTTATTGCTACGATGGCGATAAAGTAGCAATCGCTGGAACTATTTAAATAGGTATCACCTTTAACAAACAAAACTTAACTTTGCTCTTAAAAACCATACTAAATACGAAACCACCAAACGAAAAATGCATATTTTAGTTAACTGATTGCTCCACAGAGGCAGCACTATTGCTATTTGACTTGACGTATTTTGAATTGACGTTTGAGAAGCAAATATTGCAAAATTATCGCGATCGCTCGGCTTATGCAAGATACGTAATCCCGGTGCCGGACACAGAACAAACAATCATGCTCATCACACAAACTTATGGTAGAATTACCTGTTCAAAGGCTTCTCCTTATAAGTGACAGCCTTCCTAGGCCGCCTCGTGCGTCCTTCGCTGACAGAGTCCCCCCCACCGCCGCTGCCACTGTCACTGTCACGACTGTCGCGGCTGTCAAGCCGGCTGCGCTGTCGAACGCTGTGGCTGCTGTCACGAGTGTCTTGGCTTGTCAGCCGGCTGCGGTGGTGACTGGGAATATGGAAATTATTTGATGAGTGTATAGTGAGGTAAATAAATTTTCTATCCATATGTTCTTTCTAAATTCATCAAGACATTATCACAGATTAATAAATAGTTACTACGTAACCCAATACAAAAACGAAAAAACCTACGCTACAATAGCCTACAAAATCATAATAATAATACCAGCTGTTTGCAGCAAGGAGAAATGTACCATAAGTACGCACAAAGAGAGTTGAGATTCTTTTGCCCGCCGCGCGACTAACGTGTGTGCGTGTTGTCCAGCAAATCTACTAGGGTTATACGTATGATGATAATGGTAATAAAACGAATGTTTTAGAAAAACAATATTTTTTTTATTTGTTGATCAAATATTTTTTCTTTTAATAAAATCACTGATGCATATTTTTCGTTCCTTGAATTCCCGATTATTACATTTTAGTGTCGAAAATATCCAAAAAAGCGTAAATAATTTTAATAAATAATCAAAAGGGAAACA
This sequence comes from Athetis lepigone, assembly GCA_033675125.1. Classification (NCBI taxonomy): domain Eukaryota; kingdom Metazoa; phylum Arthropoda; class Insecta; order Lepidoptera; family Noctuidae; genus Athetis; species Athetis lepigone. The sequence continues at coordinate 21,832,805 of CM066233.1, read as the reverse complement.
GGGGAATTGCACAATAATCACGCAATAATTACGTGGTTTCGGCATTTTGACAGTCAGCGCTGTACCCGTGACGCGCGAGCACTCAGGCGGGCGCGCGACAGCCCGGTGTTCGTTGTATCGTCGACGATACGCGAAGCGGTAGGCATAAAACGCGTGGCCTTGAGCGAGTGACGGACGCCTGACATTATTGCCATTTCGTGCCTTGGAAAGCACGTCAAGTTTTTGGTTGTCATTCGTAGAACTTTTCAACAGCCGTTTCGGGTCAAGAGTACGAATGCCTGACAATCATGTCAGTTCATGAAAAATCTACTATTACAAATTAACGAAAATACTAATATACATACATACATAGTAAATGGGAAAGTGTGTGTGTGTCTGTCTGTTTGTACGTCTTGCACGGCAAAACGGAGCGACGGATTAATGTGATTTTTTTTGTGGAGATAGTTGAAGAGATGGAGAGTGACATAGGCTACTTTTTGTCTCTTTTTTTTTTTAATAAAATAAAATTTATTATAAAACAAGGATCACAAGAATAATATAAAATGGCTTAGATAACAGAGACGTGCGGTCCTTATAGGCAGAAAGGCACTGCCGACCCTAGACCAATTCACCCAGACCCAGTAGATGTAAATCCTAATATTTTAAAACTAAAAAATATGAAACAAATAAAAAAAATGTAAAAGTCTCTAACATAAAGGAATAGCAATAAATCATAGTGTACAATCAAATTTCGCGCCGCATTCGTAACAGGCGCCAGCGCGGCGGCGTCTCGTAGAACGGCTGTAGGCAGAGTTAGATTCTGCCTAAATCTCATTCATAAATGTGCACATGTAGTGGTAAATTTCGTGTCTGTGAAATGCACACATCAACGCGCGTACATTACAAGTAGTTCCCCAGCTAGGCAGTGCCTTTTGTGACGTGGACTACAACTACAACTACTCTATTGGTTGACACATTTCAAATATTTCGCCTGTTGGCTGTCACCGAGAGATTATACGACAAGTTGAAAAAGTCATTTGCTAAGTACCATTCCGGTTGAAATTGATGCAACTTAATTTGTCAACATTTTATCCGTCAAAATTTAGACTAGAATATTGCATAACTAATGTAAAAGAGTCCATGTTGTTTTTATTTGTTTTGAAACGCAAATACTTAGGTCGATTTGTTGCTAAATTCGATTACTAGTTTATTTAAACGTATTAACGATTTTTGTTTTGTTTATAAAATATTGTGAAATGTTGTTTGATTGTGAGGTTTGTGTTGACAATGTGAGTTTGTTACAAGTTACGATGTTAGGTTTACGAATGACGAAATTATTGAAAACTTCAAATAACAAGTTCGTAGCTAGGTGGTATTGAAAGTGTATCGAGCGAGATGGCGAGATGTGTACCTGAATTACGAGAATTAACCCAGGGAAAAGGTAAAAGCTATAACCCGTAAATTTATTATGTGAATGTAAGAATTACGAAATAAATTATTTACTCGCTGCGTGTTTGTGTACACACAATGAAATTACTTATTTTGATTTACGTGTTTGTTATTTAACCTTTCGACGACCAAGCGATAGCCGGCTGTTGCGTTGCTATTGGTGCCGATTCTCTTGTGCACAAACTATCGTAAATTTAAGTTAAGTGCATCTTTTTCTCTTTCCTTTTAATTCTTCTCTTTCCTTTTAATTAAGAAAAGGACAGAAGATCAAATATTTGTTAAGTCCTGTCAAATTTAGACACTCCATAGATAATTTTGACGCAATTTAAAAACATGGGGTCTAAATATACGTCAATTTTCATCAGGCGCTGTCTATTTTGACAGGATTAAACTAAAATGTATCTTCTGTCCTTTTCTTTAAGAAATGGAAAGAGAAAGATGCACTTAACTTAAATTTACGATAGTTTGTGCACAAGAGAATCGGCACCATTGTCTTTCTATTGTGTCTTGACTTGAATCACGTGTGTTCAAAGGTTGAATAGTTAATAACATCAAAAAATCGTATTTAAAAAAAGTTAGGCGTGTAGATTTAATTTCTAAATGAGTTGGTTTACTTAATTATTTCTTTTGTTACAAAACCAAACCAGTAGGTAGGTAGGTATTTAATTTATAACTATACTTTTAAATCATTTGGTCATCTAGTGAGTTTTTTTACTATCTTGGCAATAGCGAGAACTTTTTTATTTTTCCGAAAAAAAGCTGCCTACCCTGTCATAAAACCCTGTGCACGCCACTGTTAGATAAGTTATAGTTATAAAAAGTCTAAGTAATAACAATAGTAATATCTAACTTACTATTGTTATTACTAAGACTTCTTATAACTATAACTTATCTTTCTAACGCAAGTGAAGCCACGGGCTAAACAAAAGCTAGTACTAGTATAAAACAGCATCAAGTGAGACTGGCAGCCGACAGGTTTTTTGTTTTTGGTGCATGGGAAATCATCAAATGATTTCTTCCGTCCTGGGTGAGGCGGGAGGGCGTGTTAGACTTTTACGGTTTAAGACATTTATTTCTCAAAAAGAATACAATTCACTTAACATGGGAAATACAGGTTATCATAGTACTATACTAATACATTGAAGAACGGTGGGTACTCATAGATTAATAAGTAACAATAATATAAGTAAGGACTAATTTTACAATGTTGCGAGTGTAAAGAAAAAGTTGGTGTACTATTACATATCGTTCCTTGATAGCAAGTCGATAGCAATTACTAAGCGCCAGGCCACACGGTGCGGTGCGGCTCCGGCGCGGCGTCTGAGCGGTGCCGCAACGGTTTACTACATATAAAATTGGATGGTATGCCACACGGTACGTCCGGCACCGCTCCGGCGCCGCACCGCAGGCTCACCGGACAACGGCGCGAGGCAGACGAGGCGGGGAGGGGTGCAAACAGTGCGGTGCCGCAGCGGCGCCGCTCAGTTCATGATTGTCGTTAACTGACTAGTAGGCAAGCCGCCAAGCTTGTTGCGGTGCCGCAGCGGCGCCGTAAGAACATTGCGGTGCCGCAGCGGCGCCGCACTGCTCGTGTGGCCGCCAGTGCGGTGCGGAGTAATGCGGTGCGGCGCGTTGCCGCATCGTGTGGCCTGGCACTAACTGACAATATCTTTAGTTTGTTAATATATTTATATTGAAATAGGAAAGGTAAGTTTTATTTCATACAGTTTTTTTTAGATCAACTTTAAATAGGGAAATAATATTGGTTCCGACAAACAAATTAATCTCCAGCGATCTGTGGCCGACTATTATTCTAATTAACCAGCGTTATAATGAATTACCGACAAAAATCCTAATTTCCGAATAGAATACTAAATCTCCGACAAAATTACTAAGTTACCGACAACAGAGGTTTCGTCAAAATAATCATATTTTTACAACTTGCATGAACTGTTTTAATTTCTATTGTTGGTTATAAAATTTATTTTTTAACTCTCAATAATAATGAAAACTGGTTGCAGTCTAGACTTAATAGGACACCCCGACTCGGACAGGTTAGGTTAGAAGGGGATGGCGGGGTCGTGTGAGCGAGCGAATTTTTTTATAAGCCACCTAGAAGTAGGAGCCCCGCTAAGCGGGGCTCCGTCGACCCAGCCCACCCTCGATCATGTATAGAATAAAAGTAAAGGTTAAAATTACAAAAGCATAGTTAAAAGTATAGTTTTCAGTTGAACGTAATTTATGCTGGTAGAAAAGTATTATAGCAATAAACGTTCATGTTTATTTTTCGGAGTTTTCAGTATCTCATTCGGTCGTTTCGTCATTTTAATTTGGTAAAATGTAGTCGGAAAGTTAGTATTTTAAGCAGTAAATTTAATATTTTGAGTAAGTACAATTCTTTTTTTTTTTGTCGGAGCTTTTATTACTACCCCTTTAAATATATATGTATATATATATATAGTGAAGTCACAGTTTAACGATCCATACAGTTGGTAAACGCCTTTGATGTCGGACGACACCGCCGCCGCCGCCCGTGTAGGTATTTACGCTACCGCGTGCAAATGTGCAAGGGTTGTCAAAAAAGACAAACTTTATTTTTTTCATAATTGAATATTACCTACATGTGAGAATTACGCGGCTGTGGGGTTTTATAAAGGGGGGCAAATTTTTCATTATCAACCGACTTCAAAAAAAAGGAGGAGGTTCTCAATTCGACTGTATTTTTTTTTTTTTTTTTTTATGTTTGTTACTCGATTTCTCGAAGACGCCTGGACCGATTTTAAAAATTCTTTTTTTAATTGAAAGGGTATGCTCGTCATTTGGTCCCATTGTCTTCAGGTCAGGATCTGGTGGTGGAAACCCTGAGAAATTGAGGGCATCTCTAGAAAATTGTAGGCGAGCATCGGGTAAAAACTTAATATTAATGTGTATATCTGATGAGACTACACCACCATGGAGGTTTAGGGCTGATCTGATGATGGAGACGACAGAGAATCAAAGGAACTCCTCAACGGCACATCTTAGCTACATCGTCTTTGGGATAATTTTATTTGTGATGACAAGATCTTTACAGAGTGATGGGTTATGACTGCCACTGCAAGCACCGTGATGCAGGTGCAGTACAGTTTAGGGAACTCCTTAATGGTTGATAGCAGCTACATAGTGTTTGGGCTTATTTTATTTGTATTGATGAGCACTTTACACCGAGGTTGATTATACTGCAGATTCGATAGTGAAGACATAATACAGTTTAAGGATATCCTAAATGGTACGTAGCAGCTACCTCGTGTTTCAGCTTTATTGAAGTAAACTTTACACTGAAATTGGTTATGATTTATCGTTTTGAATCGATAATTTATTATAGGTACTAGCACATTCATATTCAAGAAGAAGTTTTATTGTATATTGTCTGCGTTATTAAATGTTTGATGTTTTTTTTACGCTTTGATGAAACTATTGGTATGGAAATTGGCAGCCTGGATACTTTAGTCAGACATTGGGACTCGACACTAAAATGTAAAAAATAAAAAACTTTTTACAAAAAAATTATAACCGCCTTCAAAAACTAAAAACATAAAAATAACTAAAATTTCGGAAGTCGGTGGCAACACAAATTGACTGACAGAAGAGATAAGCCACCGACTTCCGAAATTTTAGTTATTTTTATGTTTTTAGTTTTTGAAGGCGGTTATAATTTTTTTTTTTGCGATAGGACACACCGTTTTCGAGATACAAGCTTTAGAAGAAAAAAAGACAGGTCACAGCGGCATGCGACTACGGTCATAACCTGGAAACAGACTGGTACACAGGACAGAAGGTACCTAAGTACCTTTGCTTATTGTTTTATCCGGGTTTTTCGTAGTCAGGTTTTAGTTTTTTTAACTTTTGTATTCATATTCATATTCTTTATTGCACACAAAAAAACATAACATAATAAACTTATAGCAAACAAAAGACTTATGTACAATGGCGAGCTTAACCCAAAATTGAGTTTTCTACCAGCAAACCAAAAATTTTGTAGTGAGATTTTCAACGGAGGATATGCTTATGTGCAAAAAAAAATACCTATTACTCTTATTAAATAAATAATTGTAAAATATATTATTATTATTAACTTTTGTATATTTAAATAAATAACCTAACATTGCGTGAACAGTGTCCAAGTGCCTGAGATAGCCCGTTCGCAAAGCGTATATACCTACAATACGAAATATAAATGATGCCGATTGAAATGTTTTTCCGATTGTAATAATATAACGTATACGAATACGTGTATAACTTTACTCGTACCTACTATAATTATTATATACGTAACTATAAACACGACGAGTTTATACTAAAAAAAAAAATTTGTAGATACCCACCTGTTTAATACGAATTTATAAGAATAAACTTACCTCGCATCACGGGGAAATCTATGAAATCTTAAATCCTTATTGTGTCTCGTTGTCGAGGTACATCCGTACACAGAACAAGAAGTGTGCACCATTATAATTAGTTTATTCAATGATTCTTGAAAACTCGCTCGCGATTTACACGGATTTGTTAGCCCCAGAGTTTGACCCGCCAACTACGCGCACTCGCGGGCAGCGATCCGCGCCGCCCACTTCCCCTCGAGATCCCCGCCGTTGCTCTATGCAAGTACATTCGTTTTACAACTGTATGGATCGTTAAACTGTGGTGAAGTACAATGAACTTAAATATAAAAAGTAGTATATTAAAATCGCGAAAAATCCTTTAAGATGTGATGCTTTAAAGTTTTCTAGTATAGATTAAATGACTGAATATCTTTGATGTCGTAAGGCAATTTATTATACAACTCTCTTACAGACTAAAACCCACTCATGTTCCATCGGTTGCCCTTTATGTTCCGAGGCCGCGGTAACTATAAAAAATATTCCGCAACCCCGACAGGCATCAGCCCTAGAGGGCCCCTTCACTTGCTGCACAACACCATCATAGTTACAAAACGGTTAATCTACACTAATATTATAAAGAGGTAAACTTTGTTTGTTTGATTGTAATGAATAGGCTCAAAAACTACTGGACCGATTTTAAAAATTCTTTCACCATTCGAAAGCTACATTGTCCCTGAGTAACATAGGCTATATAATATCACGCTATGTCCCACGGGAGCGAGGCAGTAACCAAAAACCTAACGTAACGCGGGTGAAACCGCGAGCAACAGCTAGTGAGATGATAAAGCATCAGTACCTGTCACGGCCATCTAGATGCCTTCTTTCGTGTTCGCTCGGCACTCTTCGTGACACGTCGTGCTCGCGACTGAGACGGCGTCGTTGCGTCTCTCTCTCCTCGCTGTTCGCTCGTGTGTGCTGCGCGTCGACGCTTTCGCGAAGAGCCGATGTGCGCGCCGAATGCTCGGCTATCTCTTGGTCTAATCTGGTTCGGGATTCGCTGTGGATTTTGTTGGATATTATGAGTTCAAATAAAAAAAAAATGTGTTTAAGTTTTTTTTGTTGAAATGGGCATTTCACACGGGAAGGCTATTCGACATTTATAATTACAAAAAAATATAGATCGAGTCATAATTTAAAAAAAAATAGTGCTGAATTCGCTAATAAATCACCTCTGTTCTTTTTTGTTGAGAAAACCCATTAAAGGGTTTTACGTTTTGACAAATGTAGTGAGTAGTAGAGTAGACTTTAAACAACAATTAAATAACGCTCCAATTACTGGGGTGTCTCAGACTAGATTTTTGAGAAATGTGCTGTTTACGAGTCGCGCGTATGTTATACTAGCTTGTGCTCGCGACTTCGTCCGCGTGGAATAGTTCCCGTTCCCGCGGGATTTCCGGGATGAAAACTATTTTAATAGACTTAAAGGCCGTATGTCCACCACCGCCGTCACCGTCACCGAGAATGAGATTATTTTCAGGCTGAGTTTTATATAAGGTGACGTGACGTGCAGTGGACTTGCAGTTATAGTAAACTAGCTTTTGCCCGCGACTTCGTCCGCGTGATTGATAGTTCCCTTTCCCGGGGGATTTCCGGGATGAAAACTATCCTATGTCCTTTCTCGGGTCCCAGACTATATCTGTACCAAATTTCATTCAAATCGGTTCAGTAGTTTAAGCGGGAAAGCGTAACAGACAGACAGAGTTACTTTCGCATTTATAATATTAATATGGATAATATTATAAATATCATTCACGGCATAACAGATCGCCGGAATGATATAATATTTTAAGTGGAGATAGTTGAAGGGATGTAGAGTGACATAGGATACTTTTGTCTCTTTCTATCGCAAGCGTCGCGGGCAGGAGCTAGTTTACAATAAAATAAATAAAGAAGTAGTTGTTACTCACACGATGACCCGTGAGTCGGTAGCGCCGTTGGGGCTGGGCGCGTCGAACACTCGCGGTGAGCGCGCGCGCTTGGCCGCGCACGCCGCGCCGGGAGACGAGTCCAGCCGCATCTTAGCTACCAGCACCTTTAGCACGCGGCCACTTGTACTGTACACATGACATATAGACAGTTTATGTATTAAACTTTATGTACAACACCGTACAAAGGCGGATTAAATACCTTAAGAGCCGACGAAATCATATTTTTTTTGGTGAGTGAGAAATCATCAAATGACTTCTCCCGCCCTGGGCGAGTCTGACAAGCCCGTGTCACACTTTTACTGAGAAAAACCCACTCATGTTCCTTCGGTTGCCCTTTATGTTCCGGGGTCACGGTAACCATTATAACTATTCCGCAACCCCGGCAGGCATTGGCCCTAGAGGGACCCCTTACGTGCTGACTGCTCTTTGAGGCGCGCGTGGAACAAAACGCTTGTCAACGCGGTCCTGGTCCTAGCCGGGCGGCGAGCTACCCATCGCTCGCCATCCGCAGAACCGCGCCTACGGTGGCCGGTAGTCGTCTTGCGACTCTCGACGTCTTCGCCTGGGTCTTAGTCCGGGGCGAGAGGCTCGTCGTTGCCTCTCGCGCGCCGCCGCTTCCTTCACTAGCATAACTGCTTCGCAGAAGGAGGCGACGGCATCCCATTCCGTCTCGCCCCGAAGCATGGCTTGAACCAGCGCCGGGTGCGAGAGGTCACCGCCGTTTTTTTCTACTATGTTATCATGAGGTCAGTTTATCACCTGGATCTCCTGCAGGAGTTGGGGCGCGGCGAGTAGTGGTGCTGGCGCGGGGTGGCGAGCGCGGGCGGGGAGGAGGTGCGCTTGTATGTTATCATGAGGTCAGTTTATCACCTGGATCTCCTGCAGGAGTTGGGGCGCGGCGAGTAGTGGTGCTGGCGCGGGGTGGCGAGCGCGGGCGGGGAGGAGGTGCGCTTGTATGTTATCATGAGGTCAGTTTATCACCTGGATCTCCTGCAGGAGTTGGGGCGCGGCGAGTAGTGGTGCTGGCGCGGGGTGGCGAGCGCGGGCGGGGAGGAGGTGCGCTTGTATGTTATCATGAGGTCAGTTTATCACCTGGATCTCCTGCAGGAGTTGGGGCGCGGCGAGTAGTGGTGCTGGCGCGGGGTGGCGAGCGCGGGCGGGGAGGAGGTGCGCTTGTATGTTATCATGAGGTCAGTTTATCACCTGGATCTCCTGCAGGAGTTGGGGCGCGGCGAGTAGTGGTGCTGGCGCGGGGTGGCGAGCGCGGGCGGGGAGGAGGTGCGCTTGTATGTTATCATGAGGTCAGTTTATCACCTGGATCTCCTGCAGGAGTTGGGGCGCGGCGAGTAGTGGTGCTGGCGCGGGGTGGCGAGCGCGGGCGGGGAGGAGGTGCGCTTGTATGTTATCATGAGGTCAGTTTATCACCTGGATCTCCTGCAGGAGTTGGGGCGCGGCGAGTAGTGGTGCTGGCGCGGGGTGGCGAGCGCGGGCGGGGAGGAGGTGCGCTTGTATGTTATCATGAGGTCAGTTTATCACCTGGATCTCCTGCAGGAGTTGGGGCGCGGCGAGTAGTGGTGCTGGCGCGGGGTGGCGAGCGCGGGCGGGGAGGAGGTGCGCTTGTATGTTATCATGAGGTCAGTTTATCACCTGGATCTCCTGCAGGAGTTGGGGCGCGGCGAGTAGTGGTGCTGGCGCGGGGTGGCGAGCGCGGGCGGGGAGGAGGTGCGCTTGTATGTTATCATGAGGTCAGTTTATCACCTGGATCTCCTGCAGGAGTTGGGGCGCGGCGAGTAGTGGTGCTGGCGCGGGGTGGCGAGCGCGGGCGGGGAGGAGGTGCGCTTGTATGTTATCATGAGGTCAGTTTATCACCTGGATCTCCTGCAGGAGTTGGGGCGCGGCGAGTAGTGGTGCTGGCGCGGGGTGGCGAGCGCGGGCGGGGAGGAGGTGCGCTTGTATGTTATCATGAGGTCAGTTTATCACCTGGATCTCCTGCAGGAGTTGGGGCGCGGCGAGTAGTGGTGCTGGCGCGGGGTGGCGAGCGCGGGCGGGGAGGAGGTGCGCTTGTATGTTATCATGAGGTCAGTTTATCACCTGGATCTCCTGCAGGAGTTGGGGCGCGGCGAGTAGTGGTGCTGGCGCGGGGTGGCGAGCGCGGGCGGGGAGGAGGTGCGCTTGTATGTTATCATGAGGTCAGTTTATCACCTGGATCTCCTGCAGGAGTTGGGGCGCGGCGAGTAGTGGTGCTGGCGCGGGGTGGCGAGCGCGGGCGGGGAGGAGGTGCGCTTGTATGTTATCATGAGGTCAGTTTATCACCTGGATCTCCTGCAGGAGTTGGGGCGCGGCGAGTAGTGGTGCTGGCGCGGGGTGGCGAGCGCGGGCGGGGAGGAGGTGCGCTTGTATGTTATCATGAGGTCAGTTTATCACCTGGATCTCCTGCAGGAGTTGGGGCGCGGCGAGTAGTGGTGCTGGCGCGGGGTGGCGAGCGCGGGCGGGGAGGAGGTGCGCTTGTATGTTATCATGAGGTCAGTTTATCACCTGGATCTCCTGCAGGAGTTGGGGCGCGGCGAGTAGTGGTGCTGGCGCGGGGTGGCGAGCGCGGGCGGGGAGGAGGTGCGCTTGTATGTTATCATGAGGTCAGTTTATCACCTGGATCTCCTGCAGGAGTTGGGGCGCGGCGAGTAGTGGTGCTGGCGCGGGGTGGCGAGCGCGGGCGGGGAGGAGGTGCGCTTGTATGTTATCATGAGGTCAGTTTATCACCTGGATCTCCTGCAGGAGTTGGGGCGCGGCGAGTAGTGGTGCTGGCGCGGGGTGGCGAGCGCGGGCGGGGAGGAGGTGCGCTTGTATGTTATCATGAGGTCAGTTTATCACCTGGATCTCCTGCAGGAGTTGGGGCGCGGCGAGTAGTGGTGCTGGCGCGGGGTGGCGAGCGCGGGCGGGGAGGAGGTGCGCTTGTATGTTATCATGAGGTCAGTTTATCACCTGGATCTCCTGCAGGAGTTGGGGCGCGGCGAGTAGTGGTGCTGGCGCGGGGTGGCGAGCGCGGGCGGGGAGGAGGTGCGCTTGTATGTTATCATGAGGTCAGTTTATCACCTGGATCTCCTGCAGGAGTTGGGGCGCGGCGAGTAGTGGTGCTGGCGCGGGGTGGCGAGCGCGGGCGGGGAGGAGGTGCGCTTGCGGCGCCGCACGGTGGGAGAGAACGCGCGCACGCACGGACTCTCTGTCTGCAAATATATTTTATAGCGTTCATCAGTTAAGCTACATCTCTATACACCGTGTCAGGTAAGACGAGGGACATATTAAAGGAGGCTATTCAGTATTCGATTGTCATTCCATACACTTTGAAATCGCGAAAAATATGTCTGCTGTTTCTAACAAAAGTTCAATGCCACAATGTATGAAACAGCTGATATTTTTTTAGAATTTCAGAGTAGGTTCCATAATAAAAGTTGTTTGTTTTTATTTTTATAAGTAGAATCATCTCTTAGCGGGTTCTGCAACACTAAAAATATAATAAACTAAGGGGATATAATAAACATTTACAGGTACGCAGGGTGTTAAGTGTGCTGCGGTCTTGATAGAACATTACAGCGGCAAGCCTAAAGCGTGTTACAGACCGCAATCTTAGCTAACTTAGTTTAGCTTAGTTCGCATGGCTAACGTTGTTTTTCATAGCGAATACAAAAATAAAATCTTTTATTTCAGACAATGTCCATAGTCTGTTAGTAATAAACATAACCTAAAAAAACTAGTGTTAGTACTTATAACTACAAATAATGCGGTTTTTAATTTATTTATTTTGCGCCCCAGGGGCGTGGAGGCGCATCCAATGCTCCAGTACGGGCTGTCCCATCTGTCCGCTATAGTCTTCAGGATGATGTTGGAATAACTTAGCTTACATAGTTAGCGGTCTGCACACAAGTATGGAAAACTGCGTCAGCCATGCGAGCTAACTTAGCTTAGCTCTTGGTCTGCAACTCGCATTACGGTCAAAATAAGCACAAGCTCAACAGATTTTTAAGTTTTAGAAACGACTTATCAAGAGAGTCTAATACAGCAAATCACTGACTTATCTATTTATTTAATGACAGAGCTCTTGGTCTGCAACTCGCATTACGGTCAAAATAAGCACAAGCTCAACAGATTTTTAAGTTTTAGAAATGACTTATCAAGAAAGTCGAATACAGCTAATCACTAAGACTTATCTATTTATCTCGTGTTAAAATAATACCTCTGTGTTTTCTTCAACCTTGCGGCATGATGTGTTTGGAGTTTTGTCCACTTCCGTGGTAGAATCAGGCTCCAGATTTCTACCACCTACTGACGTAGCTTCCTGAGGATTCCAATACATTGCTTTATAACCGACTTTAAAAAAAAGGAAGTTCTTAATTTTATCAGTGTATGTATCTATGTATATTTGTAGCGATCATCTCGCGGTAAGCTTAATCGATTTTGATGCGGCTTCAGAAAGTATTTGTTACATTTAGAACTTTAAAAAAGAAGGAGAAAGACTCTCAGGAAAAAACGCTAAAAGTAATAAATAAAACGTTAAAAATAACCGCCTTAATAATCTAAAAACCGACAAATAACACGGCGTCAACCATATTGTTCTAAATCCAAAATCTAAATCCAAAATGGATGCTTAAAAATGAATCGTATTATTTCCAAAAAACAGGATACCTTTTATTTATAAATTAGGTATTTTTTAAGTATAATTAAATCTAAATACTACTCCAACGACGTCTTTCATTCGCTGTGGACATTTTGAATGCCAAAAATTGGTTTTGAAATGTGGTATGAACAAAGTACTAAAAATGAAGGTTTACTAACATACATATATAAAGATTGTTTGTTTTTGTTCCAATAAAGATTATTATTATTTACTTAGCGTCTTACTAATAATCGCTGCATAAAGTTATGATAGGTTTATACGTCAAAAAATGTATGGTTACACAGGCTTTATTCATAACATAACTTTACACAGTGATTATTAGTAAGGGCATTAGATAAAAAATATTTACTGACTAACCTGTATAATAAAGATGTAATTTTTCCAAACAAAAAAATATAATAGGGTATTACACTGTATAAGAGAAAAAATCTAAAAATATATTATTGTGGTAGCTTATGCAAAAAGCAGCCGAACAGTGTTAGTTTTAGTTCATAAAACTAGAAAATATTTTTTTAAATTCAATTCAAAGTTTTCAGTTTTTTTTATCTGTTCTTGAACACACCGAAATACAGACCACAGACAGTGACAGCTGTCGACTGTCAACAGTATCAACTAGACGTCACTATTTGTTTTATTTTTATCCTCCTAATACGATCTTTATTATAAAAATATACTTTTTCATGGAAGTTATTGTGAAAGATATTTTAGATGGCTAATGCACATAGGTACTTACATCAAAGTGATATTTACTAAAGTACAAACGGGTTTTTATGGTGTAATAGTTGGAATACTCTTCCCACAACTTTTAACTAAGTTTTTCTTAAATTTGAATCAGTTAACACTAGAATTCACAATTATTCCGATGTTTTCACACTTGTGTTCTTGCATTCCGGAACGCACATCAACGGTAAGTCAAACAGTAACTAATTTTGGAGATAAAAACAATAATAATGATGTAAAATATCACAGATTTACACGACGTGAGGACGTCATATCCCCAAAGCAAAACAACGCCCACGGCATTTTCCGTTTTTGGAAATTTCCGCGCGAAATTTGAAAATACAATTTTAAAAAGCGTTTTTAGGGTACTTAGCGTTTAAATAAAAATTTAGGATTTTCTTTTAGTGGTTTCTTAGTACTGTAGGAGTTATTTGAAATACTTTAAAAAAAAGAGTGTAATACCCTATTTTATTTCTTGATACATATTTATAATCATACCTTAGAATTAGTAGGTGTATCATCTAGTAGCCAGCTAGGACCCTCAAGGGGGTTCTCAAAGGAGCTCCCCCCTCTTGGGGTAGGCTGGCTATCTTTGGGGGGCTCCGGCTGCTTATCTCGAGGTGGATCTGATCTATGCCAGCGATCCTCCAAAGGATTCATGTGTAGCCTTAAACTGGAATTTAAAATAATACTTGTGAGATAATGGTGCCGATTCTCTTGTGTACAACCTAACGTAAATTGAAGTTAAGTGCATCTTTCTCTTTCCTTTTAATTAAGAAAAGGACAGAAGATCAAGTATTAGCTAAGTCCTGTCAAATTTAGACACTCCATAGATAATTTAGACGCAATTTAAAAACATGGCGTCTAAATATACGTCAATTTTCATCAGGCGCTGTCTAATTTGACAGGATTAAACTAAAATGTATCTTCTGTCCTTTTCTTTAAGAAATGGAAAGAGAAAGATGCACTAGCTTAAATTTACGTTAGTTTGTGCACAAGAGAATCGGCACCAATATTAGCCTGTCCCACTGCAGGGCAAAGTCATCTTCTCATACAGAGAAGGAAGGAAACAAAGAAAAACAGACAATAGGGATATAGGGGTAGGACAATAGGACAACATTTAAAAATGGCATTCTGTTTCGTCCGTCTGTTAGGCCGTCCAAAAATACTACACATATTTTTGTTCGATCAAATTAATAACATAATACAAAGATAAAGAGCATCAAAGTTCCGGAGAGGCGCTTGTGACGTCACTTCTCAGTAAAAATGTACCAAGGTGTGACGTTTCTAACGGACTAAATAGTTTTTTAGTCAACTAGCCTGTGTGTAAGTCCAAGGTTTTCTTCATTGAAGACAGTGATGAGCAAAATAAACTTATAAATTACTGATAAATTGATTTAATCAGAATCATTACCTCACTGGCTCAATTTCTTCAGCATCATTGACAGCTGAAGTTTCCTCTTCACTGACTGGATCCAGTTTACTTCTGTAAAATTATTCACATAATAACATCTCAATATAAATCTAAAGGTAATTTTCTGCTTAGGGCAGTAAATTGGTGCCTAATTTGGTCTAATGAAAATAAATTATTTGACTATTGCTTTTATTGTTATCTGGTTTATTGTTGTCTGTTTTTTTATTCAATTGTCTTGACATCATAATAATATGGTGATAAAACTCTACTTACGTTTCATATTCATCACCTTCTGATATATGGTCATCAGAGTCTAAGCTATCCTCGTCACCTGGAACAAAGTAATTTATATACAATTTATTAGATTATAAACGTGTCGTGATGGCCCAGTGGATAAGGCACCCGCCTCTCGTGTAAGAGGTTGTGGGTTCGAATCCGGGCAAGTATGTATAAATACTTTTACCGCTTTTCGGGATTTAACGCGCACGTACCTTTTATTTATTTTTGGCTTGACGTTTCGGCAGGGTTACACCTGCCATGGTCACAAGCAGACTGTCCGGCGACACTACTCCGTCGATGAAGTAGATTGATCTTCATCTACCCTCGATGTTGATGAATGTCCACTATAAAGCCGCGTACACACTACACTCACTGAGTCCGGTTTTTTAGTCGACTTAAAATCGCGATGGTGAATTTTTGCAATCACTGGATTCCATGTGGCCGACAGTTTGAATCCTCCTTCCCGATTGAAATTTTTGTGTTTTTTAATCTCAATCGCTTCACGCACAACTCTTGAGTAAAAATGGCGATCAGTGGAGAGGATTTGTGGACGATGGAATTCGATCCAATGATTGCTGCCTGCTTCCAGTATATGTTCTGCAATCGCTGATTTATTCGTCTGAAAATTTTTTACAGCTGCGATATGCTCTTTGAGCCTTTCAGCGATAGTCCGCTTCGTTTGCCCAATGTACGAGCTTCCACAACTGCAACCAATCTTATAAACACCTGGTGTCTGCAGCGGTATGACATCCTTCGGTGTACCAACTAGGTTCGTGACTTTTGCCCCCGGCTTATATATGGTGTGAATACTGTATTTCTTCAACACCGATCCGACTTTGTCTGTCACTCCCTTGACATATGGCAAATAAACTGGCTGTCGCTTCACCTCGGGATGTCGATTCTTTTTAGTTGGTCGCTTCAATCTTCTACTCATCTTGTATCCGTTTTTCTCAAGTACCTCCTGAACATGGTCTAGCTCTTGCCCCAAATGTTCAGGGTCACAGAGGTCATATGCTCTGTTTTTTAATGAAGTCTGAACGGCTTGCAAGTGGCTTGGATGATGATGCGACGTAGCATGCAGGTATCTGTCAGTGTGTGTAGGTTTGCGGTACACACAATGAGACAATGTTCCATCCGATTTCACAGTTACCTTTACGTCCAAGAATGACAACGACCTGTCCGCCTCCATCTCATACGTAAACCTAATCTTAGGGTGTATGGAGTTAAGGTGGTCCATATATTGATTAACTGTAAGTCTGTCTCCCTTCAATATGCAGAATACATCATCTACGTATCTCTTACAAAGTTTGATGATCTGCGGACCGGCGAGTAACGCTTTTTCTTCAAAATGTTCCATCCAGAGATTAGCAAGTACGGGGGCTACAGGACTACCCATTGCGACGCCATCAATCTGGAGGTAATATTGTCCTTGGAAAAGAAAGTAGTTGCCTTCTAAACAGTTTCTTAACAAATCAATATAATTTAACGGCAATTCGTTGTCTTCCAGTTTCGTCCTCACGACATCTATGCATTCATTTATCGGAACATTAGTGAAGAGCGACTCCACATCAAAACTGACCATGATGTTCTCGGGTTCCAAAATGATGGTCTTCACTATTTCCACAAAATGCCGCGAGTCTTTCACAAAAGATGGTGTTTTCCCCACAAGTGGCTGCAAAACTGACGCAACGTGCTTTGCTAGATCGTACGTCGGAGATGAAATTTGACTAACAATAGGTCGCAATGGCACGTTGGTCTTGTGTATTTTAGGCAAACCGTATAACTTTGGGGGTTGATATGGCGCTGGTCGATGCAATTTATTGAACTCATCTTCTGTGAAAAGGTCACTGTGTTCCTGGATTAAAGCTCGTATTCTTCGTGTTACTCTGGCCGTAGGATTATATGATACTGGCTTATAAACCTTATCATCGCTTAATAGTTCCTCTATCTTTGTTTTATAATCAGCTACATTCATCACTACGGTGGCGTTTCCCTTGTCGGCCTTAAGCACCAAAATATCCTCGTTCTCTCGGATGTTTTTCAATGCTTGACGCTCTTCCGCGGTGATGTTTCTGGTCGGAAGTTTCGATTTACGCAATAGGTGCGACTCTTTTTTGCAAGCCAGTCGCACCTATGAACTGTGTAGTGCAACCCATGAGCGAAAGTTCTCGAAGTTGTACAATCGTAGGTATGCCGAAAATAAAAATACACGTAAGGCTGAAGACACACTGGTAAATACCGTAGTGAACTTGACGCAGGTGAGTTTAGATGAACCTACGAAAAACATCTTGGCCAAAGGTATGAATTTTGCTGTTACACCTAAGTGCATACCCTATGAAAATATAATCAGTAGCATTGAAGAGTCGATTGTGCGCAATAAAATACCGACAAGCGATGCTGAAATTATCCGACAAGATATCGCGGTAATATTGCGTAAATCGAAACTTCCGACCAGAAACATCACCGCGGAAGAGCGTCAAGCATTGAAAAACATCCGAGAGAACGAGGATATTTTGGTGCTTAAGGCCGACAAGGGAAACGCCACCGTAGTGATGAATGTAGCTGATTATAAAACAAAGATAGAGGAACTATTAAGCGATGATAAGGTTTATAAGCCAGTATCATATAATCCTACGGCCAGAGTAACACGAAGAATACGAGCTTTAATCCAGGAACACAGTGACCTTTTCACAGAAGATGAGTTCAATAAATTGCATCGACCAGCGCCATATCAACCCCCAAAGTTATACGGTTTGCCTAAAATACACAAGACCAACGTGCCATTGCGACCTATTGTTAGTCAAATTTCATCTCCGACGTACGATCTAGCAAAGCACGTTGCGTCAGTTTTGCAGCCACTTGTGGGGAAAACACCATCTTTTGTGAAAGACTCGCGGCATTTTGTGGAAATAGTGAAGACCATCATTTTGGAACCCGAGAACATCATGGTCAGTTTTGATGTGGAGTCGCTCTTCACTAATGTTCCGATAAATGAATGCATAGATGTCGTGAGGACGAAACTGGAAGACAACGAATTGCCGTTAAATTATATTGATTTGTTAAGAAACTGTTTAGAAGGCAACTACTTTCTTTTCCAAGGACAATATTACCTCCAGATTGATGGCGTCGCAATGGGTAGTCCTGTAGCCCCCGTACTTGCTAATCTCTGGA
Organism: Athetis lepigone; assembly: GCA_033675125.1. Taxonomy (NCBI): domain Eukaryota; kingdom Metazoa; phylum Arthropoda; class Insecta; order Lepidoptera; family Noctuidae; genus Athetis; species Athetis lepigone. Next base: position 21,814,778 of record CM066233.1, on the reverse strand, counting down.
TGGAACATTTTGAAGAAAAAGCGTTACTCGCCGGTCCGCAGATCATCAAACTTTGTAAGAGATACGTAGATGATGTATTCTGCATATTGAAGGGAGACAGACTTACAGTTAATCAATATATGGACCACCTTAACTCCATACACCCTAAGATTAGGTTTACGTATGAGATGGAGGCGGACAGGTCGTTGTCATTCTTGGACGTAAAGGTAACTGTGAAATCGGATGGAACATTGTCTCATTGTGTGTACCGCAAACCTACACACACTGACAGATACCTGCATGCTACGTCGCATCATCATCCAAGCCACTTGCAAGCCGTTCAGACTTCATTAAAAAACAGAGCATATGACCTCTGTGACCCTGAACATTTGGGGCAAGAGCTAGACCATGTTCAGGAGGTACTTGAGAAAAACGGATACAAGATGAGTAGAAGATTGAAGCGACCAACTAAAAAGAATCGACATCCCGAGGTGAAGCGACAGCCAGTTTATTTGCCATATGTTAAGGGAGTGACAGACAAAGTCGGATCGGTGTTGAAGAAATACAGTATTCACACCATATATAAGCCGGGGGCAAAAGTCACGAACCTAGTTGGTACACCGAAGGATGTCATACCGCTGCAGACACCAGGTGTTTATAAGATTGGTTGCAGTTGTGGAAGCTCGTACATTGGGCAAACGAAGCGGACTATCGCTGAAAGGCTCAAAGAGCATATCGCAGCTGTAAAAAATCGTCAGACGAATAAATCAGCGATTGCAGAACATATACTGGAAGCAGGCAGCAATCATTGGATCGAATTCCATCGTCCACAAATCCTCTCCACTGATCGCCATTTTTACTCAAGAGTTGTGCGTGAAGCGATTGAGATTAAAAAACACAAAAATTTCAATCGGGAAGGAGGATTCAAACTGTCGGCCACATGGAATCCAGTGATTGCAAAAATTCACCATCGCGATTTTAAGTCGACTAAAAAACCGGACTCAGTGAGTGTAGTGTGTACGCGGCTTTATAATCATAATCATAAAGTTTATTTGTTTCATAAAAAATACAACCAACTTACGTGCATATTATACAGGTTCCGGCACTTAAATACTAGCCAATATTATGTTAAAGATCACTTCACATTTTATTTAAATACTTGTACTTGTACACTGGGTCGATATTTTGGTTGTAGCATTCGATTTACACTGTCCTCCGTACTAGTCGGAACTGTATCACGGTAGGACAGTCTTCCTCTCACACAATTAACCAGTTCTAATAATACAATAATAACTGTATTCCACTTATAAATCCACAGTGCACTAATTTATTACGCATTGATATTAAATACAATGTAGGTACATCAGACATTTCACAATTTTTTGAACAAAAGTGATATGTACCCAAGCGAATTTATAGTGGACATTCATCAACATCGAGGGTAGATGAAGATCAATCTACTTCATCGACGGAGTAGTGTCGCCGGACAGTCTGCTTGTGACCATGGCAGGTGTAACCCTGCCGAAACGTCAAGCCAAAAATAAATAAAAGGTACGTGCGCGTTAAATCCCGAAAAGCGGTAAAAGTATAAATATGCAACGCGAAAGTTTAAAGTATAATATAAGTATGTATAAAGCCAATGTGACTTTTTCAATTCATATGTACTTTCTAAAGTTTATCTTAGACATCACTGACATCCCGTGCCTCGGAAAGCACGTAAAGCCGTTGGTCCCGGTTGTCATTCGTAGAACTTTGAATCCGGTTAGGCTGAAAGCCGACCCCAACATAGTTGGGAAAAGGGCTAGGGAGATGATGATTAGATTATAAACGTCACGTGACCATCGCAGGAAGGAAGAAATATTAACACTAATTATATATTTTTAGAGAAACCACTGTTGACTTTCCCTTTATTATAGTAGTATAATTATGAAGAAAATAATGTTTTTCGTAATCCAACTGGTACTTCCACAATTAGAATGATTAAGGGCCTATGCACACCACGTTTTTTAAACGCGCCGTCGACGCGCGTTTTGGCAATGCGCGTCGACGTCGATTTTTATCCTGCGGAGCAGTTTGTTGTCGTTCGCACAAACGCGCGGCACCGGCGTGTCTGTATCGATACAAACGCGCTGCACCGACGCGTCTAGGGCGCGCGCCTTCCCTACGGACGGGACGTTTTTGTTCATCTTGCTACTGCTGACGAGGTTCTGCTTAAAAACGCAAAATGCCAGCGCGTTTGTATCGATACACACGCACGTTTGCATCGCGTCTGTATCGCTACACACGCGCGTTCATTGCGTTTGTATCGATACACACGCGCGTCTGTATTTATACAGGTGTGTAAAGGTCTACAGGCTGCGTCTGACTTTCGTGCGTATCGCGTCTGTAGCGCTACAAACGCGCGCCGACGGCGCGTTTAAAAGACGTGGTGTGCAAAGGCCCTTAACAATTAAAGTGTCACTTTAGCTTTATAATATCAACTAGCAGTTTTGTGTGTGAAGCATCCCCCTTAAGATCTAAGCATACATAGGTACAGACAGAGGAAAACGACTTTATTTATATTATGTAGTGAAGTATAGCTATATAGATAGCCCACCATTGTAGTTACCTCCCGACCTGTGTTGTACAAACTCTTCCGTGAACTCCTCGGGACTGTCTTCAGCGTTGTTTGTCTCTATATCTGTTTCCATATCTATGTTGTTGTTCGGTAGATCCGATATATCTATCCTTGTTAATGGTATGTACACATCTGAAATGCAAATATAAATTTATTGTATAATGGTGCAACTTCACATGGTGTATTTGGCATGCTTATACAAATAGTTAATTTGTCACAGTTGCCTATTGGACACAGATGTCTATAGGCAATGGTCACAACTAGACCAGAGACAAAGATAATATGCCTCAAGTATATTATTAAGAGAACTTCCCAAGTATTATTTCTTCATTTTTGATGATGTAAGACGTCAGTTACTGATAAAAGTTATTCTAGTTCTGTACTATATTTACCTTGTAACATGTGCATGGGCACAGCCCGTTCTGTTAGGCTACGGTTTTGGTTCGGACTCCTTGCTGTTGACCCTGGAACAAGTTTTAAATTAACCTCTGCTAGTTGGAACATTCTTCAAAAAATTTCCTACGCCAGTCGGAACATTCTTCAATAAATCCCTTAACTGTCGTATTTTTTTAATATTCGGTGTATGGTGAGCGATCTGTTACTAGCACCCGTGTGTTAGCGCGACAGTTGTAGCCTTTTTTTTTTGAAGTTTTCCTTACGAGCACGTCTGTCGTTACGCACACGGGTGTTCGTAACGACAGTTGAGGGGTTAATAACTCCAAAAACTTATGTAAAAAAGATATTAGACACACAATCACTTTCCAATCTAATATTATTAAACAAGGATTATATTATTCACAAAGTAACCACTAGATGGGAATATGATCTACATGGTTGAAATATAGAAGTGATTCAAAATGTAATAATAATATCTTACAGCTAACAGCTGAACTATTTTAGTCTCCCTAGTCTTTTCTCAACTATTGGCTTCCAGCCTATAGAATAGAATAGTTCTTTATAATTTTTTTATTTATTTTATTTTTAATATAATAGAATAGTGCAGAGTGAGAGGGAGTAGCAATAGCATTCTGAAGGTGTTCGCAGAACGGTTTGAGGGGCCTACAATGGATAGATTTATCAAGCTACATGTCAGGCATGCAGCTTGATAAAGCTACAAATTGATCCTAAATTGTGTTTTGATTTTTGTCTTACTGTTTGCGTTTTAAGTGTTTTTTACTAATATAATTTTTAAGTTTATGTAATACTAACACGCTATGGGCCCTCGATGCTTGACAATAAAAGTTTTTTTTTTGTATAGAAAGTAGGTACAAGTTACAGGTGTTAAGTTTAGATGATCCTTATTCTAACTACCTTAGCTAAAGCATGCAAACAGGTTAAGCTTTAACTATCCTGGTACAATGGATACCAAATATGTTTTCAGTAAGACCTTCATATAACACAGCTGGGCTATGTAGTGTGCAATTAATTTAATCTATTTACTAGAAAAACATGGAATATCTTACTTGGGTTGCTAGTATTTAACATAGTCCTGCTAAGAGCCACTACTGGCTGTATGGACTGGCCGCCCAACATCATCGGAGGCACCCGATGCACCCTATCTGTCTTCTCAACCTTAGGTGTCCCACCAATAGAGCTCCAACGTGGGGACTGAGCATCCAGTTCTTGACGTTCTCTCATGTACACTTTGGCAATTTCCATGCCTTTTGCTATTTCCGCAGACGCTTTTACGAGATGGGAAATAGCTTTTTCACTAGCATCTTGTAATGCTGCATCAAGTTTCCGTGCTTGAAATCCACCATTGTTTCGTAGCCTCTGTTTACCAAAATTATAAATGCATTTGCAAAACCAATAAGGTATTTTTGTAAGAAATAAGCAATAATATTATGCTGTGACCAAAAAAGTTATTGCAAAGATAGTGCTTTAACTTAGCTATATAACTGTCACAGTCCCACAACTGAACTGCTTTTAGTAATGTACATTTATTTCTTTTTTAGTCAATCATTATATGCCTATAGTACATTCGGGGGATTTTAATTAAATGTTTAGCATGTTCTACTGGCTCTAAGTTCTATAAAACATGACTTTAACCATAGATTTGTATGATTTTGTAAACAATTAAATTTATAAATATATGTAAACTCTACTTAAGATATATCCAGGATACAAATCAACAAAGTAGGTTCCTTTTTGTAAGGAGATTTTCTGCTGTTCATCTTATGTGCTAAAAATAGTTAAACATCGCACAAGGAAACTTATAGGCAAGTGGCCTGTGTATATAGGCGAAATGTAAGCTTACACTTAATTTTAGTCTCAATTCATTGATTTCCTTCATAAGGTCCAGCTTTTCGTCGTCTTTCTGGGCCGCTGTCATCTTCCAATACTGAACCTTCTGCGCCAATTCATTGTTTTTCTCCTTCAAATCTTTTAACTCGTCTTCCAAAGTCGCCATTGCACACAACACCAAGAGAGTTTAAATAATCAGTTTAAAATATACCCGAGGTACAAAACAAAGAGCCCGCAACGGGGGCACTATAAATTCACCAAGGAAATATTTTTATCTATCCGTTAATTAATAAAAATCAACGAAATCGAAAAACGGTAAACTATAATAAAATCCTTGCTTGACCAATTTGAAATTGACAAAGTCAAACTCAAACAAACAAAATTGTCAAAGTCACAGATGATAACGCGGCGGTAACATCAATTTTAGGGTGCGTTCCAAAAAGGGTAAGAATTACACGGAGTAGTGCGAAAGTTACTCTAGAGCGTTCCGAAATGAGCCGATTGAAACCGAGGGTAACCGAACAATTACTCGACAGCTACCCGAGCAGTATTTCGGAACGTTTACGGTAGAGTAATTTTCGCACTGACAAGTGCGATTTCTCACCCTTGGCTGAGCGTCGCGTCGTTAAAAATTACCTGACATATGTCAGAATCATATATGCGCCAATGTTGAAGTTTGATGTTGAAGAATGGATTTACTAAAGCAGAAACGAACAGGTAGTACCTACTTATTTATTTGCAAAATATGCTTAAAAACACAATTTTCCTTCTTTGCAATAGAAATAAAAGGTTATGTATGTTGACAATGTCATCATACGACCATACCCATCATAACCCTAATGGAGGCCATACACGCTAGGTTTTGCATGATGGTTTTAGCCGTGCATGCATAACCGACAGGCAAGCCCTAGCGTGTATGTGATTAAACTGTACAGTTATCGGTGCATGTACATGCAACCGAGCAAATATCAAAATTGATATTTTATGCCGCTCGGTTATGTTTGCGCGCGAGCATAACCGAGCGTGTGTGGCGTCCGGCGAGCTTGCCTGCCACAGTTCGCAGTTTTTATGTGAGATGAATGATTGACATGTGAGGTAAATAAGTGTCATGTGAGGTGAACGAAGGTCATATGAGGTTAATTAATGAATGTAATGAGTGTCATGATAATAAGCGTGCAAGTGCATGCAATTGTATCTATCGCAGTTGGAACTTCATTCAGTGCGAACTCTTTTTCTTTTTCTGTTCTGCAGAACAAGTGTAAGGCCAAGTACAGCTAACACATCGTCGTCGTCCATAATAGTTTGGTATTGGCGTCCTACACACCCCGTCACGTACTAGGTGGTCAGTCAACTAAGAGTTCATGGCAAGAAGGTGCATGCAAAACCTAACGTGTATGTGTAGTATGAAACTCGGTTATGCTTGTCGGTTTTGCATGCAGAGTTATAACTATCATGCAAACCCTAGCGTGTATGGCCTCCATTACGCGTTCCAAAACAGTAAATCGGTCTGTAACGTTCAAAAACAGTATAGCCGTTCTCTTTCTTTCGTTGTTTCTATCTCTTTTTAATTTTCGAGTGAATTATTCGAACATTTTGGAACGCACCCTTATTGCCATCGATTCGATCTGCGCTGCGCTGATAGTTTTGTGAAGAAAACAATTTTTTTACTACAATTTGAGCACCCCTTTTCCAATGAATTATTTATAATTTTAAATTAGTGCACCGCTGATTTTTTTCCATTTGCTCCAAATAACTAACAATTTATTTCTAAATCGATAATCCTGAACTGGTAACTGGTAACACTGGGCAAACTGTCAGATAAGCGTGCGTGCATGGTGTGGTGATAACACGCACGCTTTGAGGTTATTTAAATTTCAATCACACTTTATTAGCGGCACTTTATTTATCATAACATACAATGTCCTTCCGCGGTAGAGGTGGCGGCGGCGGCGGTCGTGGTGGTTACGGTGGTGGTGGCGGCGGAGGCGGAGGCCGAGGATTCGGCGGGCGCGGAGGCGGCGGCGGCCGGGGCGGCTTCGGAGGCCGCGGCGGTGGCAGAGGAGGCCGTGGTGGCGGCGGCGGCGGCTTCAGACAACAAGACCAAGGCCCGCCCGAGTCTGTCATCCCTCTAGGACACTACGGCTGGACAGTACAAGACGACCTAGTGTGCAAAGTTGACATCGAAGACGTTCCCTACTTCAACGCACCCATCTTCCTCGAAAACAAAGAACAGATCGGTAAAATCGACGAGATATTCGGCAACTTACGCGACTACTTCGTGAGTGTAAAGATGAGTGATAGCTACAAAGCGAATAGTTTTAAAGATGGGCAGCAGTTTTATATTGACCCGGCGAAGTTGTTACCGTTGAAGAGGTTCTTGCCGCAGCCGCCTGGGGCTAAGAGAGGCCGAGGGGGTGGCCGAGGAGGGCCGAGAGGAGGACGCGGTGGTGGCGGCGGGTTTGGGCGAGGAGGAGGTGGCGGTTTTGGCCGAGGAGGTGGCGGTGGTTTCGGCCGAGGCGGCGGCGGCGGTCGAGGAGGGTTCGGCCGAGGTGGAGGCGGTGGCGGCTACGGCGGCGGCGGCCGGGGAGGAGGAGGCTTCAGAGGCGGAAGAGGAGGCCGATAGCCTCCATGTGGTGTTTAGACAGTGGTTATGTGCATTTAGAGTTAAGCAGTGGTGTCCATTGTTACGATTGACTTGAGAGGAACTGTATGGAAGAATAGAATGTTTATGTTATAGCTGTAACCACCTTTTTACTTATAATATCATTGGCTGCAACTTAGATAATCTGTTTGTCTTGTCTAACTGCGTACAAGGAGGTTGTAGTTGGCTAAGGACTACACATGTTTTTTTAAATAGGATACAGAATATCCTTACAAAAACAAATTTTAGATTCACTTAATTTTAGTCTAGAAAACTATTTTTTGATATATTTTATGTAATTGGCCATAAAAATTTCAAATTGACTTACAGGTGATAGATGCAAAGCAAAAAAAAAATTAGCAGATTGTTGCTACAATAGCTAATAATAGTTAATTCCTGTTATAGGTTGAATGATCTACGAGTTGTGTAGGTATAAACAATTCATGTTTTTCTACTTTTTTATAATCTGTTAAGCTGAAGGACATACCACAGGTAACTATGAAATGACAGTACAGTACAGACAGTAGGTACGTAACATTGCATAAAATAGGTAACTACTTAGGTAATAACTATTAATAAATATTTGCAATGTAAAAATAAGTATAAGAAATAAAACCTATATTTTAAGATGGAATTGTTTTTTATTTACTCTTAACCATTGTTTAAATGAACTGAACATTGTTTGAATGAATTAGGGCTGATTTTTCAATCGTCAGATAACTTTTATTTGAAGAATATGTTTGATGTTTTGACAGCTTTTGTATAGAAAATAATGTCAAACCGTCATATTTATTCCTCAGATAGAAGTTAACTGATGATTGAAAAATCAGCCCTTGATATAAATAATAAAGTTTTTCTTATAACATAATAATATTTTGCTATTAACTTAGATATACATATTTATAACCAAATACTGGTTTTTTAGTATCCCCTGAAGTAACCCAGACTACTATCTTAAGCTGTGAATTTCACACCTTCAGAACAATAGGACTTCTCTCAAAAAAATCAAGTTATAGGGAATCCACGATGTTGTCCCAAGTTCAAAATATTGTGGTAGTAATTCTAGTGTTGTCATGATAGCAGCTAGAATCAGTGGGCATATTTTCACCAAATGCTGGTGATGTTTTAGGTATTTCAACATGGGGTATGTTGAAATGCCATTGTGGCATGCCAGGTGTGTCATATGCATTTGGAGAAAATGTACAAGAACACACTTTGTGTTTAGAAGTGTAAAGGTTAGATTGCTCACATTAAGAACTTATAAACCATAAATAAAGTTTATATGGTAACATCAAACCAGTACAATAAACTGTAGCCACTTTTCTAAGTTGCAATGTGGCAGAACACCACCTTGAACTTTGAGATAAATAAAATAGTCTGTTTTTACTACTCTATTACCATCTACCATCTCTTACTCTAAAAAAACTATTCTACATTTTCTAATTCACACTTCCCGCCACTGGGTATGTAGTTATCTGCTAACGCCTTCCCTCTATGGTTGAAGATGTAGAATGATGGCAGATTCCTCTGAGTTTCCCATTTAACTGTGTTCAGTTCAGCAGCTGCAGGTATTTCTCGAAGATTACCAGCCACGTTGAGCACACCCCACATTACAGCGAATAAACTTGCGACAGCTTGCACTACAATCTGAAAACGCAACCAAAATTAGAGCTTATAAAATTTTAGATACTTTGTTTTGACAAGTTTTTTACTTACATCTAAAGGTAACGTGGTGAATTCCTGTGACGTTATCCGAAGGTATGAACGGTCTAGAACAATAACAGAAACCATTACAGCAATAATTATCATTTTCCTAAAACTTAGGAATCATGCCGTGTGAACACTTACGCTGGGCGGCGGAAAACGCAGAGTGGAATAAGGATATAAATCCTACTATTACAATTATTTTATGGACTGAACTTCCCATTGTGTTGTTGTTAAATTATTTTAGTTCTGCAAGTTTTATTGCGAATAATACTGGGAAGAGATTTCATAAAAATACTACTGGGAAGAGCTGAGATTTCAATTTCAAGAAATTGTGATGTGATGACATTGACAATCACAATTCATGACAAACAACATTACTACTGACATTACTTATACAATTGACATTGACATATGATAAATGACTTGGTTGACATGTAATCGCTTGATTATGTGGCTTTTAAGACACAGTCTAAATCGCCTAAAACACGCTAATTTTATAAATATGCAAGTGTGTCTGTTTGTTTGTCCGTCTTTCTCGGCAAAACTACTGAATCAGTTTAAATAGACTATGGACTATCTCTGTACCAAAGTAAAGAGATAGTTCATAGCTTGAGAAAGGATAGTTTTTATCCCAAAAATACTATAGGAACGGGAAACTAGTGTTTCTGTGTGTGTGCTAGTTTTCGTAAAATGGCTGCCAAACTCTTTCTATAAGGCCGAACTAATCATTAAATTAGAAAAAATAAACTATTCGAATTTATTAGATTCTTAGTCGAATAACTAAATAAAACTAATTGGATTTTCTAAAAGAACAACAGAACGCTGCTCATGCATGAACGCTGTACACCTCTAGTTATTTCAAACTTGCGGCAGCGGCTGGGCGTGTGTATTGTGTTTACAATTCAGTTATTTTCGAGTTTTTATAAAAGAAAGTGCCCTCTAAAACGGAAAATGTTTAGAAATCCTAGGTTAGAAGAATTCCAAATGGACACTACGTCTTACGATCGTAAGCCTGGGAAGCAAAAATTTGGTGATTTTTTATGCAACACAAGTAAAGGCGAAATATTGGGACGAACGCCTGAAAGTTGGGGTCAGTGAACTTTTTATTTATTTCAATATGAAACTGAAAGAATTCTGAAGAATACTTCTTTCACCTAAATCCAAAATTTGAAGTATTTCATGATACTTGGACAGCATCAACTGTAGTTTGGAGGGCGTGGCTTCTTAGCTGAGTCGGCAGTGCATTGTATACTATTACTAATGTATTATGCTCTTTATCCATATTTTCATTTATTCGACAAGTCTGAAATTCCTTCTAATTTCAAATATTCTAACTTGCAGCTATTTTACTGGTAAATATTCAGCACTTTCTGTGTTCTTTAGCAAACAGTAAAAAGTTTCAAAACTTTCCAACAAGATCCAGTATTTCTAATTTTGAAAACTTGTGCCTGTTATTCCTACTCCAATTTAAAAGTATAACATTTATGGTCCTTCAAGAGCAAGGAGGTCAATCTACTAAAACCTTTATCCAATTAATTAGGAATAAATCCTGGCAGCCAGCGTAAGTAATCACATAAATAATCGTTCGAGCATAGTTAATCTACTTAGAAGCCCTATGTTCTGCCTATTTGAGGCTTAGTTTCATTAAAACTGGGTCTGTTACACTCTGCTGCCACCTGATTACCTATGAAAACAAACTTTATTTTGTTAGATTATTTGTAAATATGCAGTTTTTTTTTTACTATAATAGCACACTTATTTTTTTATTTATGTATTTACAAACATACAAAATCACTTAAACTAAAAAGCAGTAGGCATTGGTACGTTTAGGGGTCAATAAGGGGCAAACTTGATAGATTATTTTTATTATTTAGATAAGACTCAGCAAGTTGCTTGAACAGTTGCTTTGTCCCCTAAATTTTTGTGCTATATTTTAAATATTTAATAATAATATAATAAATATCCTGGGACAACTCACACACGGCCATCTGATCCCAAACTAAGCAGAGCTTGTACTATGGTGACCAGACAACTGATGAACATACTTATATCATTTTTAAATATATACATATTATAGATAAATTACACCCAGACACAGAACAAACATTCATGCTCATCACACAAAGTTTGTCCTGGGTGGGAATCGAACCCACGACCTCCGGCTTAGCGGTCAGGGTCACTAACCACTAGACCAACAGGCCCGTCAAATTCAGTCAAATTTGTTTATTGATAGACTCATCTTAGAATCTCCTTGGTGCAGAATGGGTTTTTGACTTCTATGAGAGACCTGGATGTGCACCTGCAAGTGATTAATTTAGAAATATTTATGTAATATAGGTACCAGAAATATATAGGTAATATTTTAAGTATTAGATTACATAAAACAATAAATGTAGAAAAAAAATGTACAAAACCGGCTTCTCTTTATTTTATTTAAAAATCTACCCATCCGTCCAATCATAAAAAAGTATGTCGAATACCATTTACTCAAGTCAGTATGTAGCCAAAAACTTATTTACTGTTATACACTGAAAAAATTGTTTTTTTCTTTTACAGGTAAAATCCTACTCTTCTACATCATCTTCTACATAGGTCTAGCAACGCTATGTGCAATCTGCATGACAACGTTTCTCCAGCACTTTATCAACCCTCGTGTGCCACGTCTGCAGCAGGACTACGGGCTGATTGGCACGAGCCCAGGGCTGGGCTTCCGGCCGCTGCCGCCTGATGCTAGGAGCTCACTCATTTGGTACAAGGGGACAAGTTACGAGAGCTACGCGTTCTGGGAAAATGAGTTGATTGATTTCTTGTCAGGTTAGTATTTAGTTATGTGGGTTATGGGACATCCCGTCCACGAAAGATCTCTCTCTCGGGCGAGATGTCCTCTTTTTAAAATGTGCATGGGTATATTCGCTCGAAAAATTATATTGTTGATATTTTATCAGAAATAGTAAAATAGAGAAAAAAAAAACAAAAGCAGCAGGTATTATTATTTTTTAAATGTTGCTATAGTCATACAGTGGAGCTATGCTTAACCAACTTACCGTTTGGGCGAATAATAAATTCGATCATCCAAAAAATCTGATTTCCCAACAAGATAATTTTTTGCAAAAAAAATACCGACTTCCTTCGATTTCGGCATAATACCATCATCAGATCCTGGACCTGATGACAATGGGACCATTTGGGAAGTCTACCCTTTCAAACAAAAAAGAATTGTTCAAATCGGTTGGTAAACGACGGAGATATGCGCGAACAAACATAAAAAAAAAATACAAACATCCGAATTGAGACCCTCCTCCTTTGCTCTACTGTACCTAAACACCTATATATATCTATACCTATAGAAAAGATTTGATTGTTTGTTTGCATTGAATTAGCTCCGTAACTCCGCAACCGATTTGAAAAAATGTTTCATCAATATAAAGCTCCGTTATCAGCGAGTAACATAGGCAATATAACATCACGCTACGACCAATAGGCGCAGAACAGTTGACCTATTACCTATCTTTACGCGGGCGAAACCGCGGGAGACATCATCATCTCCCTAGCCTTTTTCCCAAACGTGTTGGGGTCGGCTGCCAGCCTAACCGGATTCAGCCTGCTGGATACCGGTGTTTTACGTGGAGCGACTGCCTATCTGACCTCTACAACCCAGTAACTAAGCGACACGATACCTCTTGGTTAGACTGGTCAAAGTTTCTGGCTAACCAGTAACGACTGTAAAAGTTCTACGAATGACAACCGGGACCAACGGCTTTACGTGCTTTCCGAGGCATGGGATGTCAGTGATGTCCAAGATAAACTTTAGAAAGTACATATGAATTGAAAAAGTCACATTGGTACTTGCCCGGATTCGAACCCACAACCTCTTACACGAGAGGCGGGCGCCTTATCCACTGGGCCATCACGAAACACGCCTTTGCGAAACCGCGGGGGACAGCTAGTAAATAAATAAAGCTCAATTACACCCTTCCTCTTGCAGTTTACAAGAAAAAAGGTCAGACCGCGGGTGCTGGGCAGAACATAGATGATTGCGACTTCAACAAACGGCCTCGCCCTGGCAAGGTGTGCGACGTGGAGATCCGCAACCTGGAGCCCTGCATCGAAGAGAACCACTTCTCCTTCCACAAGTCTTCGCCCTGCATATTCTTGAAGTTGAACAAGTAAGTGAATATCTTGATTTTAGGGACTGTCAGGCAGACAGTCTCTGTGAGGGTTGCGAACCGTATTCTAAAATGGAGTCATCTCCCTAGCCTTTTCCCAACTATGTTTGGGTCGGCTTCCAGCCTAACCGGATTCAGCTGGATACCTGTGTTTTACGTGGAGCGAGACTGCCTATCAGACCTCCACAACCCAGTAACTGGGCGACACGATACCCTTTGGTTAGACTGGTCAGACTTTATAACTATCCGTAACGACTGTCAAAGTTCTAAGAATGACAACTGGGACCAACGGCTTTACGTGCTTTCCGAGGCACGGGATGTCGGTGATGTCCAAGATAAACTTTAGAAAGTACATATAAATTGAAAAAGTAGCACTGGCACTTGCTAGGATTCGAATCCACAACCTCTTACATGAGAGGCGGGCGCCTTATCCACTGGGCCATCACAACATTATAAAATATAGTATTCTAAAATAGAGTATTGTACTCTATTTCAGGTTAGCATACTCTATCCATACTAATATTGTAAATGGGAAAGTTAAAAGTGTGTGTGTGTGTCTGTTTGTCTGTCTGTCACGGCAAAACGGAACGGCGGATTGACGTGATTTTTTTTAGTGGAGGTAGTTAAAGGGATGGGGAGTGACATACGCTTTTTGCCTCTTTCTAACGCGTGCGAAGCCGCGGGCAAATGCTAGTAATCTATAATACTCTAAGAGTACGCTAAAATACTCTATTTTGAAAGATTAATAAACATTCATCGATCGATCCTCACAAACTTTGACATTTATGTGGGATTTTCAAATAACCAATTTTATAAAACTCACTAAAGAGTTTTCACATCTTCAAACTTTCGTTTAAAACTGGCTGTTATATCCAAAAAAAAAAAGGTGACGGCCATTACTTGCTAAGAAAAAATAAATAAAAAAAAGAAACACAAATGGCGTTCAAATTTTTTTTGACGTAAGAAGGCCAGCAACCCTTGTTTAATTTTAATGATAAATCAAAGAAGATCCAAAGAGGTTCTGTTCAAAATAATATTAGAACTTTTAGAAAATTTGCCGTAGTATTAGAGGTTTTCCTGTAAAGAGTCTAATAGTCTTAATAACTATGAGTTATTAAGGGTTGATTTTTCAATCATCAGTTAACTTTTATCTGAGGAATAAATATGACGGTTTGACATATTTTCTATAAAGACGTGGACGTGTGTTAGTTGTCCAAAGATATTAAACAAACAAAAAAGATATTAAACAAATGTAAGAGGTAAGAGAAAAGATTGCAAAATGCGAAACTTGTATGGAAAACTTTGTAATCATAAGGGTCATAGCATACTTAAACGACTCTGCTCCCACCCGGCAAAAAGAATATAATTTAAATATGGGCTTCAAATATTGCTCTTAAGATATATTGGGTGTGCGAGTGGTATGCGAGTGCATAGGCATCTTTTGGGTAAGCTCGCTCTATCGTAGGCCCCGTCTATGCGCTCGGGCTAGTCTGGGACCAAGAGCAAGCCCATATGTAATAAATATATATACAGTCGTGGTCAACTAATTAGGGACAAACAAAAGTTTCAGCTGAATTTTAACTTTCATGTCCATGGTAGATCAAATAAACTAAATAATTTAGTTTAATTTTATGAAATACTAATTAATATTAAGAATACTTGAAAATTGTGAGCATTGCTTCGAAGTTGATAATATTTTGTAATAGCAAATTTAAAAACAAATCTCTTGCATCCAAATCGCGGCGTGTGCTGACTGGCCAACTAATTAGGGACAAAAACAAAAGTAGTGTTATTTTCCCATTTTTATAAAATTTGATGGAATGTAATTTTTTTTAATAATTAAGATTAGAGTCTTTACATTGACTTTGAATTTGTTGAAATATTAACATAGTATTTAATTAAACTTGGGGCGAAATAAAAGTTCCGATACAACTATGCGAAAAGTAATTATTATTGTTTATTATAGTAAATCGCCATAGCGTAAATTATTAAAACATTGAAATTGCTCCATTATAATGATTTTCAAAACAAGACAATTATAATCCATATTTAAAAATTATACTTTTGAATCCATAAAACGACTAAACGTGCAATCAGAAAAGAAATACCAACAAAAACTATTGTGCAAAAAAATCGCTAAACAGTGATAGCGGCGATAAAAGATCCACTTATGGACTTTTTATTGATTATAGGTCTGAATAGTGTTGGTATTTGGACTAGAACACGGCGTTGGAGTAATCTACAATAATCTTTCGACGTCAATTTGTTGAAGCTAAACTGTTTGGCATGGTCGTACGAAAAGTTCCAGTGTTGAAAAAATCACAGACTCGCCACGGTTGGCCTTAGTTATGAGGCACCGATATTAGAACTGATTGTCAATAAAAAAATGTTTTGATTTTGAACTAAACGAAGGTACATTTTGTTTCATCAGAAGGCAGGCAGTATTAATGGCGCCTTAAAAAGCAAAAAGTCTCCAAAATACTCCAATAAACAAGTTGAACTTGAGGAGAGAACATAAAACAATAACGTTGGTTTTCTGGAAATGGTGTGGGACCTTTAGAGCAAATGCAAGGCACACTAGATTCAATTTAATAGAGTTAAATACTACAAGCAATCAGACTACTTTATGTTGAAGAACACACGATTACTACCCTAAAACATACTGCACTGTCTGTTAGAACATTTCTCACTGATGAGTAGGTATCGGTTATAAATTGGCTGGCCTAGAGCCCAGACCTGAATGCTTGTAAACATTTTGTGGTAGGTTATGAAAGAATAGTAGGTTTAAAAATGGTGTAAATAAACTGACTATTAAAAATCAACAGTAGTAACTTTGAAGAAGGCTGGAACAGTATCACTAAAGAACAATGTGACATTTAGATTGCGTCGATTCCATACCTTTGTTACATGGTTAAGGCAATCCTTAGCAATCACTCTGGATATTGATTTGTCTTACAGTACGACACATTAAGCCTAATTGAATAATAAATAAACATATTTTTTCCTTTTTTGCTCTCTGCAATAATAATTTTTAATGTTGTCTTAAGTGTCCCTAATTAGTTGTCCAGGGTACGAATAGGATGAAGAAGAAGTTAAGTTGAATTTTGTTCGATATTTATTTTACGTATAGTCCATTCCTTTAATGACTATGCCTATTTGTTAAGATATTGGCTAAGTTTTATATTAATAGTAACTAAACTGCCAAAGTCTCGAGCAAACTAAACTTATGGGAAGGAGAATTAAATGTTACTCATAGTGTATCAGGTTGTCCCTAATTAGTTGACCACGACTGTATATATTTTAAATTAGCATCATAAATTAGCGGACAGCTCGCTGTCAGCGAGCTTACGGTAGTTGACGCCTCGCTGGCCGACTTATTGGGTGGGAGCGGTGTTGGAGCAGAGTCGTTTAAGTGTGCTATGACCTTAAGGCATACCCTTTTTTATGCATGGCCCTTTCGTATCAGACTTCTGCTGACCAAAACCCACCCATGTTCCTTTGGTAGGTATACCTTTTAACGACCAACCGACAGCCGGCTGTCGGGCTATTGTCTTTCTTTTGTGTCTCGAATCACGTGTGTTCGGAGGTTTAAGGAGTAGAATTCCGGATTCTGACTATTACATATAAAACTGCTATGTTACAGAATCTATGGGTGGCGGCCAGAGCTCTACGAGGGGATGGATGACCTGCCACTGGACATGCCCACAGACTTGAAGCAAAACATCTGGAACCTCACCAGGCATAATCCTAACTATGTAAGTATTGCCATTATGATTATAACTAGCTGACCTTGCCATAGATAATAGTGCCGATTCTCTTATTTACGAACTAACCTAAATTTAAGTTAAGTGCACTTTCTCTTTCCATTTCATTAAGAAAAGGACAGAAGATAATAGTTAAGTCCTGTCAAATTAGGACACTCCCTAGATATTCCTCCTTAATTTTCTTCAGCCGCTATCTAATTAGAGAGGACTAAACGAATATGTATCTTCTGTCCTTTTCTTAACGAAATGAAAACAGAAAAAAAAACTTAAATTTAGGTTAGTTTGTGAACAAGAGAAACGGCACCATTACTTGCTGAATAGGCGAGACGACAAAAAAAAAGTAATTAGTCCGTCAGATAGGTAGATTATTAAAAGATTTTGAACACGTATTTTTTAATTTTTCTCGTAAACGAAAAATGACGAAGATACAGTGCGTTAAAGTTGCGCATGACGTCACGACCAGATACATATTTTGCAGGATGGTGACGTGTTAAGCCCCCACTCCGGAACTTTGTTGCTCTTTATCTTTGCAATTTTTTATTAATTTGATCAAGCAAAAAATACGTGTCCCGCACTGGGATTACGTATCTTGCAATAGCCGAGCGATCGCGATAATTTAGCAAAATTTTCTGCTCAAACGTCAATTCAAAATACGTCACGTCAAATAGCAAAATAGCGATAGTGCTGCCTCTGTGGAGCAATCAGTTAACTAAAATATGCATTTTTCGTTTGGTGGTTTCGTATTTAGTATCGTTTTTAAGAGCAAAGTTAAGTTTTTTTGTTAAAGGTGATATTTAATTAGTTCCAACGATTGCTACTTTATCGTCATCGTAGCAATAAGTGCATTAGAACAATCAGCGAGCGATTATTTATTTATTTATTTATTTATTTATTAAAACTTTATGCACAAAGAAAAACATTGCACAAAGGCGGACTTAATGCCTTGGGCATTTTCTACCAGTCTACCTTAAGGTGATGCAGAGACAAATCATGGTAGGTGCAAAGATATTAAAGTAAAAGAGGAAAATAAATGAATTTATACAATAAATACATAAATACATACATACAAAATATAAACAGTAGAGAGAGATAAAAAAAAATTATAGATAGAGAAAAAGAATAAATTACATGTGAGATGAATCTGCCAATTTCTTGCGTAAGTATTCGCGAGCTTTAATTTTAAATGTGTACCGGCTGGTCAACGTCCTGATATTCTGAGGAAGATCATTCCAAAGGAAAACAGCCTGGACCAGAAATGAAGACTTAAGAAAACCAGAGCGGTGAGAAGGACATCGTAGAAGACAATTATTGGAAGAGCGAAGATTCTTATTATGCACAGAGCATAAGTATTGAAAATGAGAAGTAAGATAAGAAGGAGAACAGGGTTTGTGTAGGAGTGAATGCAAGGTCGTCAAAGCTCTTAGAGCTCTGCGCTGCCTGATGGGTAGCCATTTCAAGGTGGACCGGTGAGAAGATACATGATCGTACTTACGAAGATTAAATACGAATCGAATGCAGTTATTGAGAAGTCGGTCAAGTTTATTGAGTAGATCTGCATTCAGGTCGTAATAACACACATCACCATAATCAATAATGGGGAAGATAAGGGATTGAACAAGCATTGCCTTTATGTGCGATGGAAGAACATTTTTTAGCCTATAAAGCGACCGCAACGTCCCAGTAACTTTTTTGCTCACACTTGCAACCTGCTTACGCCAGTCCAGGCAAGTGTCAACATGCAGACCCAAATTCTTGACGTCGGAGCTGAGCGGAATGACTTTGTCATCAAAGATAACCGGTGGCACCACAAAGCCACTCAGCCTACGTTGACTAAAGGTACTTCCTATAATAATGGCCTGGCATTTTGTAGGGTTAACCGCTACCCCGAAACGATTAGACCAATCCCTCACCACTTCTAAATTCCGGTTCAGCTCCTCAATCGCATCAGATAAGTTGTCAACACTTGCCTGGGTGTAGAGCTGTAAGTCATCAGCGTAAAGATGATACGCACACTGAAGTTCAGTAGTAATAAGATCAATAAAAATTGAAAACAAAAGAGGAGATAAAATACCGCCTTGAGGGACGCCAGAAACAAGCTCACACCAGTTAGAAGATGAATCTCTGGCAAGAACTGCCTGCTGACGCCCCCGAAGATACGAGGAGAACCAATCCAGAACCTCGGAAGAGACCATAAGATGGGAAAGGATGGATAACAGGACTTCGTGACTGACGGTATTGAAAGCGTTCGAGAAATCGATCAAAACTAAAACGGAGACTTTGGTGTCCTCCATTCCCCGCCTTATATCGTCAGTCACTTTAAGCAAAGCAGAAACAGTGCTGTGGCCGGGCCTGAACCCGGATTGGAAAGGACTAATGAGGGAGTTAAGCTGAATGAATTGGGAGAATTGCTTATGGACACAGGCCTCAAGCACTTTAGACAAAAAGGGAAGAATAGAGATAGGACGAAAGTGGCTAAGAAGGGTGGGATTCGGAACTTTAGGTAGAGGACACACATGGGCTTTCCTCCAAAGCGAAGGGAAGTCACCAGTAAACAGGGAGAAGTTAATGACATGGGAAATTGCAGGAAGGAGCGGGTCGAGAGCCGTCACTATCATGTAGCGGCTGATATTGTCACAGCCCACGGCTTTAGATTTAATGGATAGGATAATCTTCTTAATCTCTTCCGGATCAACTGGGGTGAAGACAAAGGGGGAAATATTGGGGCGCGTCAGACCAGTAAGGTAGTGAATAGTTTGACATTTGGTTTGGCTATCAAGAGTAGGGACAGTGGCGAAATGACGGTTTAGATCGTCCAAACCAAATGTGTTAGGAAGGTCTGAATGCCGCGTTTTGCCAATACCTAGAGTTCTAAGAAACTTCCAAATATCGGCAGGAGAAGAGGAAGTGACATTATCAAGAATATGGCGGCGTTTAGCGTTGCGTATCATCTGGTTACAACGGTTGCGAGCAGTTTTGAAGAGAGTCCAATTATCTTCCGACCTATCCTTTTTAAATTTCCGGAACGCGCGGTCCCTGCGCCGCATAGCCATCCGAACACCCTGATTCATCCATGGAGCAGGCGGCCGCTTCAGCTTTACTTTCCTAATGGGAGCATGAGTGTCATACAACTTGACAACAGCTGAGTTAAAAAGATTAACCTTGTCATCAACTGTAGTAGCTTCCTCCAAAGGTGACCAGTCAATATTCGTAGCATCCTTTATTAGTTGTTCAGTGTTCATTCGCGCAAAGGCACGCCTGTACTGGAAAGTAGGTTTTGGTTTAGGAGGTTTAAGGACGTAGGACAGGAAAATAAGGTCGTGATGGGAAAAGCCAGGAGCGGTATGTTGACCATGTGAGGAAACTAGGGAAGGATTAGAGATGAGGATTAGGTCGAGCCAGGTATCATCACCGACAGTGTTGTGATGCGTTGCTTCAAGAGGCAACACGTGCAAACTAGCTGACTCAACCAGTTGTAGGAGTTTGCAGGACCGAGTGGAGTTGTGGGCGAGGAGGTTGGTGTTGAAATCTCCCATGACTATGTGGTGTGCGTACTCCGAACCCAAAGATTCTAGGACCGATTCGAATTCGATGAAGTAATCAAGGGAAGGGGGACAATATACAACTCCAATAACGGTTTTAGTTCCTTTAACACAAACCTCGAGAAAAAGAAACTCAGCAGGACTATTTGAGGGAGAAGTAGCAAGAATTTTAAAAGGAAGATCAGCTCGGAGGTAAATTGCTACACCACCCCCCTCCTACCGATTCTATCATTCCGTAGAAGAATGAATCCTGGAAGGGAGTAAGTGGAAGAAAGAAGTTCTGGCTTTAACCAGGTCTCAGATACCAGGACGGCATGTACATAGTTGTTCGCAAACGTGTCGTATAGCTCATTATAATGGCTCGGAATACTCTGGGCATTGATGTGACAGATGTTAAGTCGACGGTCAAAGTTTTGATTGAAGCTCTGACGCAAAAAATCACCAAGTGTGCTTGTGACAGAGCAAAAACTATCATCATCAGAAGTGGCAACAGATTCATTGGCAGAGAAAAAAGATTCATTCTCAAAAGGTGCTGACATAAAAAAAAATATAAATATAATAATAATAAAAAAATAAAACTGAATAAAATATTATACTACAAAAAAATTAAAATCAAGTACAGCGTTTGCCTTACTGCACCACCCGCCAGCTAACAAACATATTGTGATAAAAACTTAAGTAAAGTGTTCGGAACGCACCCTTTACTAATCACAAACAATATAAATTGACAAGTATCCGAACACAAAAACAATTGACATAACATGACATTGACATACGCATTCATGAAGGAAGGTTATGATTTGTGATTGTCGAAATGAGAAAAAAAAGAAAACTAATGACGGTAAACAGACTATTCAGCTATAAAATATTGTAAAAGGTAGACATAAGACAAGAAAGAAATTAAGGAACAACAAAGATTGTGACATATCAATAACATGAAAGATAGACTGAATAAGGTAAGTAATAACCTACACAATGTAGGAAATGGAAATGTGAAATACAATTACCCATCATAATTTTAGAAAATTTAACGAGTTTTGTCTTTCAGGTTACCTCCTGACGTCTGAACTTTTGGATACTTCTGCAGCAGTGGGCTCAGCTCTTCCAATGTTGTAATTTTGTGCTTACTTCCATCGGGGGCCTTAACAACAATTACGCCATCCTGAGTCCAACACGACCGCATCGAAAAGTGGAGCCGCGCCTTGCCAAACACAGATTGTCGGGTCTTAGTCAGGAATTCCTTGACAGATATGGAAGTACCCTTAAGCCCAGTTTTCCCTCTCCAAACAGCAGCCTTGTCATCATGGCTGGAGAACTTAACGAGGATGGGTCTGTGGTGATCTTTATTGACTACCCCAAGTCGGTGGCAGACCTTGATGGAAGATGCAGTAACAGTATTGAGAGCCAGCTTCTTTTGTATAACATCCAGGATGACTGCGCTGCAAACCTCCCCATCAACCTCGGCAACTCCCTGGAAAACCAGTGCTTTTCTACGTTGCCTGGACTCCAAACTGTCGACTTGCCGAGCACACTCGCTGATCTGTTTTCTAAAGAGGCTTAACATGCTGAAGATCAGTTCTCTAAATGTGCGGAACTCCTCAGCCACCCTAGCTACAGTATCCTTCGCTGGTCCTGCGCTCTGGATTTGTGCTTCCAGTTCACCCATCTTCCGGATAAAACTATCCTCCAGGCTTTTCTGTGCTGAGACAATTTCATCAAACTGAGACATTGTTGTGAGTGAAGTTCTTGCGTCCAGTGATTGAGATAAGTGGTGTTAAGAGATGAGCTGGCAGGTGGTGTGCAGTTATTGCTTAAGTCTCATCAGAGTGCTGCAAACGCTTGTGCTAGTTGTGCAGAAGTTACACACTAATAAATTGTAAAAATACTGTAATAAAGTTGGAGTTTTCTATTTTTAACAAAAATTAAGTGCAAGAGATACGTCTGATTATTTTTAACACCTACCCGCGAAAAAAAAAAAGCCGATTAGCAATCGGTTCATACATAATACGATTATTTTTGACGATCGCGCGGTGATCGCGCGATCACTGCGCAAATATTGCTCATTGTTGTTTCATAGGTAATAACCCCGCCGTATTTTTGGCCGATCTATCAGACGGACTTAACAGAATGCCATTTTTTTAATGTTGTCGTCATCCCTATTAACTAGAGAAAGATTAGCTAACTAGCTTGCTAACAGTCATTGTTGCGCGGCAAGCAATGTTGTCTCAAACGTCGACGTCAATCGACGCCACTGTACAACCAGTAGCGTGCCTTTCATACAAGCCGAAAAGCCCGGCTTGCTATTCAAAATTTGAAAATAACAAAAAAAAAACACCTTTGAAATAGTGTAATATCAGTCTTGTATAAAATCTACAAAATTTAAAAATTTAAACGTCGCGTGGTAAAAATTCAGCGCACGGGCCGGTGTAGTTACTATTTCCATGCCACAAGTGCCGTGCATTCGTTACGTGCGTAGATACAAAATGAACACAACGCGCTTTCAAGATTTTATAGTGCTAATTCACTCGCACTCGTTGGCTTCTTACGGGGCTTAACCACAGCTTGTCCCTTTCACTCAAATTCATTCAACTTTTAAAAATACGACAGAATTTTTCGATGTTTGATGAATGAAATTCGTAGTAAAATTGACGAAATTATGCCAGGCTTGTGAATGTGTTAGTTTGACGAATTTGAACATTATTTTAATGGAATAGAGATGTAATTTGGATGGCGTGCGAGATTAGGCGAAATAGCGCGATGCATGTGCGTATTTCTCTCTCTAGAGGAATAATATTTTCCAATTAGTTCTAACTTTGTTTTGAGCGGTACTGGAGCTTTTTTATACGAAACATAAACATATTTTAAAATATTATGAATGTTTTAAAGTATTGTGTAACTTTTATCAGTTTATTTTGTTTTAACGTTTGTGAATTTGTGATTAAGTTTCTGTGTTTTACCTTTTAATAGTTTTAGTAGAAGATGCATTCGGAAACGCATGCAATTGTTACTTGTGATGGATTAAGGTGTGTGAAATCATTACTCGGGAAGGTAAATACTTTGAATTTTACAGACAAATACCATTTGTAACGCAATATTACCAAAATCATTAGTTTTATACATGAAAATTGCCTAAAAAACAGCTGTTGGTTGGTAGAATTAAAACCTTCATCAACTTTTTACGCGGGCGTTTTAAATTAGAATATAAATATAATTAAATAAGATTGGTCATATACTTAAACTCAAGCGGCTCCAGAATAACTTGCTCTAAACAAATTATGGAACGATACAACAAACGGCTTGTGATGTGATTGCTGATACGTATTTGTAAATCTATTTAGTGATACCATGCCTTCAGTCACTCAGTGTGATTTGTTGTTTGTCATCTGTAGTAAAGAAGCGAAGAATAAAGGTAATTATTTATGGCCGTTTACAATGTAAGTGTATTAGAATTTTTTATTTTATATTATAAAACCATTAATTATTTTTGCGCCATCTATTGGTGGCGAAAGTCAGCCAGCGAAATTCAAGAGCGCCAGTATTTTTTTAATAGATGGCTCTTACATCAAGTGAGGCGAAAAACGCAAAAATGTGTGTGATTTGGCAAAGCAAACTTTACAGTTTTTTTTTTATATATCGGGCTTGCCCTAACATTTCAAATTTTCCCACCTAGGCACGCCACTGTGTACAACTGAAGAATAGGAGACTGATCAAAATATAGAGGCGCGTTTCACGATCGCCCCGTTGCTAAGTTACAAGGTTGCGATCGATTCTCGTTTAAATCGCGTATATGTGCGTAAGGCTTTTATAGTCATGCCGCTGGGCAGTGCGCTGTTAAAAGCGCGTTTGAACTGCTGTGCACTGTGTAACGAGATTAGTACCACGCGTTCGGCTGGCTTATTACCTATGAAACAGCAATCAGCAATATCTGCGCAGTGATCGCGCGATCAATCGCTTAGCGCCAAAAAAATCGTATTATGTATGAATCGATTGCTAATCGCTCGCCGATTGTTCTAATGCACTCATTGCTTCGATGACGATGAAGTAGCAATCGCTGGAACTAATTAAATATCAACTTAAGAAACCAAACTTAACTTTGCTCTTAAAAACCATAAGTTAGCGAAATCACCAAACGAAAAATGCATGTTTTAGTTAACTGATTGCTCCACAGAGGCAGCACTATCGCTAGATTACTATTTGACTTTACGTATTTTGAATTGACGTTTGAGAAGCAAATATTGCGGAATTATCGCGATCGCTCGGCTTCTGCAAGATACGTAATCCCGTCGCCGCTGCTGTGAGACAGTCGTGTACAATATGAACAACGGCGCGTCTAAACGGCGTCACACTAAAACGCACACTGGCCGTAGAAGCGCAAGAGCGGCACGCGTCTGACAGCGCCGGCGAACAGTGCGCGTTTTCTGAACGGCGGCGGCGCTGCAAAAGTGCGCGACATTGAAAAGCAACTACTACTCTCATATATCTCCGAACAGGAAGGGGCCCAACAGGGCCACGCCTGCCGGGGTTGCGGAATGTTTATAATAGTTACCGTGACCCTGGAACATAAAGGGCAATCGAAGGAACATGGGTGAGTTTTAGTCAGTAAAAGTCTGACATGCCCCCTCCCGCCGCACCCAGGACGGGAGCAGTCATTTGATGATTTCCCACTCACCAAAAAAAAAATTATCTCCGAACGCGCGCGCTTCAACGGCGCTGCCGAAACGTTTGACAATAAAACCAGCCTAATCGTCGTCTGCGCGTTTAGTATACGTGGGCCTAAAAAGCAATGTGTTTCAGGGGAACATGGTGTGGGTATCCTGTCAAGGCGAGACGCCGGCTGACAAGGAGAACATCGGCCCCATCAACTATTTGCCCTTCCCCGGCTTCCCAGGGTACTACTATCCGTATGAAAATGCTGAGGGCTACCTCAGTCCTCTGGTTGCTATTCACTTGACGCGGCCTAAAAGTGAGTATATCCTTTATTCTTTACGCTATAAGCCGATTGTCCACCGCAACTGTCACCGCCACGTGAATTAAAAAAAAATTCAAGGCATTTATTTCACTTAGACCATTTACAAGCACTTTTGAATTGTCAAAGAGTCCGTCGGTTAGTCAGAAAAGTGACGCTAATTGCCTGTTCCAAAACGTAGATCTCTATGGAGAAAAACAGGCAAAAACTCCACGGACACTTTAAAAAAAACATGTTTTACAAAATCTTGGTTACATTTTTTTGGTGCTTATGTGAAAAAAATGCAGGTAAATAAAAATAAACAATTAAAAAAAATCATAATAAAATTAAAAATAATAATAAAAAGTCAGTTAAGCGATGACCGATCTCAACTGACAGCGCCCGTTCACGAGCATGACGCGTGGAATCAGCACCATGAATGAGAAGAGACGACGGCGCCGAAGTGCCGATACATACTACAGCCGCGTGTCCACCGCACGTCACGTCACATCATACTAAACTCGGCTACTAACGTCAACGAGAATGAAGTGACGGTGACGTCATCGATTGTGGGGGCCCAGAATTTCCAAAGTGTGTCCTGGGGACCAGATTGTGTTGGCGAGTAAACCCGCTAGTTTGAGCGTCGTTTCAAATAGAACTTTTTACTTTATTTACAACTAGCTTTCGTCCGCGTGAAATAATAGTTCCCGGGAGATTCCCGGGATGAAAACTATCCTGTGTCCTTTCTCGGGTCCCAGACTATATCTGTACCAATTTTCAGATTCAGTAGTTTAGGCGTGAAGAAGAGACAGACACAGAAAGATAGACAGAGTTACTTTCGCATTTATAATATTAGTATGGATACTGATAAATAAAAGTTCGTTAATTAAGGAATCAAAGTAATTTTGAAAGATTCTTAAATCCGTTCACTTGAATCCGTTTTTTAGTTAAAACTTGAATAGAAATAAGTATAGTTAGTCCTACCAGAGCATAGTTAGTCAATTTATTGAAAATGTTATTGCGTTAATTTTCTTTTCAACATATTCTTTACCACCGCTTAATTTAAAGTTATAAAGTTTCCCCCCCATACAATAAAATATTATTTAATGAAACGAATTATCCTAAACTATTTTTATTTATTTCAGCCGGTATTCTAATAAACATCGAGTGCCGCGCCTGGGCGAAGAACATCATATATAACAGAAAAGAGCGTTTAGGTTTAGTACACTTTGAGCTGATGGTCGAATAGTCACTATCCGTTAGTATCCGTCTATGCGTCTACTCGACTTTCAAGTATGTTGAACAGTAATATCCGGAACTTGTGTATTTATTGAGTGTTGAGGAGTTTCATAAGGATTCTATGGTTGCGCAACCCGATTCGCGATTCTGCGTAGCGTTCCTTCAAATGTGCCTGGCGATTTTGTGGAGATATCCGGCTGGGTAGAACGGAAGGTAATGTTGCTGGATTTAACTAGAAAGACCTTCGGAACATTATGTATAGAGCTTATGTCAAAAATCTATTTCTAGTAATTTGGATAGATAGGCCCGAAACCCTACGGTTCCTCCTGTAATGAGTCGGTGGTTCGCTTGATGCATGATTCACACCCCAACTGATTAATAGTCAAAAGTAAGTCATTTAAAAAAATATTTTATATTTTATATCAAGTAAATGTCAGCAAAAGGTCATAAAATAAAAGCGTATAAGAAAGAAAAAGTAATTGAACACAATTAATTACAAAATTGCCAAGGTTGACAAACTTATAGTAAATAACTACATCATTTCCGATATTACTGTTCGCGGTCTTTCCAGTAGACCGAGTAGACCTAGTAGACCAAAGCATTTAGTTCAAGATAAATATGCAATACATAGTTCTATTGCAATAATTGTGTGTAATTTGAATTTTGATTCCGGTCTTTTCAGTAGACCAAATAATATGATATTGAAAATTTATATTTTTGAATCACAAATGCCAGTGCGAATTTTATGATATTTAAATAAATTATTACAGTTTACAGAATCTCAAGGTAGCTAAACCAGTAATGCTTTTTGCGAACATAAAGACATTGATAGATATGAAAATGTTCTCTATTTGAAGCATTTGAAGTTGCATTTAGAAGCGGTGGCGGCCAAAATAAGGCCTTATCCCATTGACATAAGGTGTAAATTGCAACAACAACAGAACTATTTGGTATAGGCAGCAGTATTTTATAAGCTCGACTTAACATATCCGTCCAATGACTATCCTCTATATGTATTGTGTATGTAGATAATAGCAATAATATAATTTTGTGTGCGTTTGTTTGTTAGTTTATAAGTTTACTGAGTATGTTTCATACAATATTTTTATGTATTTACGCCAGAAACTGTGCAGTCGATTTCTGTTTTTTTGGCAGCTATTATTTTACTTAATTAAGAGAGAATATCACAATATTGTGATGCCTAGTGTATCGATTTTGTATCCATCCAATGAATTTGATTCCAAGAATAAATGTTTTTGAATGTAGGCATGAACACTTGGTGCAACTTGCCGTAATGGTTTCAATTTTTTCTTATTTATTTTGAATTTGATTAACTAGTAGACATTTTTCAAGACCGGATAGATATACGAATGTCATTTTTACTTGGTCATACAATGACTCCTGCCCCCCTAGACAAGTGGCGTTGTAGAATAGATAGCGAAAACGAATAGATTGTCAAATGTATGGAGATGTCAAATTGTTTAGCGAAAGCTTATGTCAATTCCATACATTTGACAATCTATTCGTTTTCGCAATCTATTCTACAATGCCACTTGTCTAGGTCCTATGGTCTTCTGATATTTATGAAAACTTTTTACAATAACTTTTTTATAACCAAGCTTGAATCTCGCCTGATAACTTGAAAAGTTTTCAATTATTGTAATTACACATTGTGTAAATATAATACTTGTATGTATTCCATGCTAGTTTTATAAACTAGTTTTTGCTCGCGACTATGCGTAATTGTCAGTTATTACAGAGAATGAAAAATTTATATCGTTTCAATAGTTTAGCCATGAGAGAGGGACATAAACGGATCGTTAGATAGACAGACAGACTAATCGACAGACAGATTGTGAGACAGACAAGAGTAACTTTGGCATTTATTGGTGCTGATTCTCTTGTTCACAAACTTAACTAAATTTAAATTAAATGCATCTTTCTCTTTCAATTTCTTAAAGAAAAGAACATAAGATACATTTTAGTTTAATCTTTTTTTTTTGGGAGTGGGAAATCATCAAATGACTGCTCCCGTCCTGGGTGCGGCGGGAGGGCGTGTCAGACTTTTACTGACTAAAACCCACTCTTGTTCCTTCGGTTGCCCTTTATGTTCCAGGGTCACGGTAACTACTATAAACATTCCGCAACTTTTAGTTTAATCCTGTCGAATTAGACAGCGCCTGAAGAAAATTGGCGTATTTTTAGTCGCCATGTTTTTAAATCGCGTCTAAATTATCTATGGAGCGTCTTAATTTGACAGGACTTAACTAAAATTTGATCTTCTGGCCTTTTCTTTAAGAAATGGAAAGAGAGAGACGCACTTAACATAAATTTAGTGAAGTTTGTGTACAAGAGAATTAGCGCCATTATATTTGTATTGTTTAGATTAGATGCCTATTAAATCTATTAATTGACATAATACGAATGAAGTTGCGACTAAAACTAGTTTTAAAATATCATCAGAATCTTAGTAATTAAGACTGACTGATAGTGTTCATGGCATTCTAATAATAATAAAGCAAATAGTTTAGTTTTTTTTTTATTAACATTGTACTTATTGTACCTACTTATGACTAATTTTAGTTTTATATTAATTAGCATTTCTATACATTTTGTTTTATTTTAATAGATTTATTTTTATATTTTTTATTAGTTATTTTTTCTGACAAAAGACATTTTACCTACTTTATTAAATGGTTTTTTTTTAATCAAATGAATCTCGTGAAATATCCGTCCAATGATATTAATGTTTGCGTCCGCATATCCTTCACATAGAGTGACAAATTATTCCATACAATTATAAGCTTAAATTATAAGGCAATAAAGTGTATATTGGAGTGAATGATATCTTTCCATATCAAAGTGCCTGAAATGTATTTTTATGCAATAATAAAATTTTGAAAATATTCTGTTGTTTTTTTTATATCCTAACTAGCTTTCGTCCGCGTAAATGTCAAAACTTTCATCTCTTACTTTATCCGTTTTGGTTTGGAATTTCAAAAAAATCTTTCTTAGTGGTTAACTACTTAAAGATACTCCCTTCAAGTTTCATGTCTTAGGGCCAGCGGTTTGGGCTGGTTGACATATCAACAGTCAGTCAGTTTACTTACTATTTTATATTTATAATACTAGGGGCCCGCCCCAGCTTCGCACGGGTGTTACAAATCCTTGAAAATCCCGAACAGACAAATTGATTCGACGGGCCTGTTGGTCTAGTGGTTAGGGACCCTGACTGCTAAGCCGGAGCTCGTGGGTTCGATTCCCACCCAGAAAAAACTTGTGTGTTGAGCATGATTGTTTGTTCTGGCTGGGTGTAATTTGTCTATATTATGTATGTATTTATAAATTGTATAAGTATGTTTATTAGTTGTCTGGTTACCTAGTACAAGCTTTGCTTAGTTTGAGATCAGACGACCATGTGTGAGTTGTCCTAGGATATTTATTTATTACAAGTTGTTGTTTAACGATAAGAACAATGTGTGGTCGTTCATGTTTGAGCTAAGTGTGGTCACAATACTTAGTGCAGTCAGCAGTGAGTGGGTATCGAACGCACCGCGTCATCTAAAGGCGGTTGCTCACATAAACTTAAGATTCTACTCATTGTAAGAAACAATTTTGACAAAGAAATGACATGAACCGCCAACCGCCTTAATCATTAGGCCATCACATATAGTCGTTGGGCCATCACGGCAATTCAATAACTCCTTTCTTATTTCAAGCTAGCGGTCCCAGCGATTTTTGGGATTCAAACTATTCTGTGTTCTTTCTCAGGACGATCGCTGTAACAAAATAAATTTAAATCGGCTCGGTCGTATCGGTATCGGTATCAGTTTTGGCGTGAAAGCGAGACAGATAGACGGAGTTACTTAAATCCCACGGAAACGGGTACTACTAGGGATTGCAATCCGGTACAATTTTGAATCCGGCCGGATCCGGCCGGATTGGTATTTTGGGTGTTCAACATAGCGCATATTTCTAACTTCATGGCATATTATGTGAAATAATCTACGGGAAAAAATAGAAACGAATTTGTACGAAAACCAACTCTTCTTTATTTATAACTAGCTTTTGCCCGCGACATCGTCAGCGTGGAATAATATTTCCCGATCCCGCAAAATTTCCGGGATAAAAACTATCCTATCTCCTTTCTTAGGTCCCAGACTAAATCTGTGCCAAATTTCATTCAAATCGGTTTAGTGGTTTAGGCATGAAGAAGAGACAGACAGACAAAGTTACTTTCACATTTATAATATTAGTATGGATTATTTTCCGTCAGTTATTATAAAGGGTGTCTCAATAAGAGTGCACTTTTTAAAATTGGAATATTTTTTTTTCATGCATGTGGCAACTCTGAAATTTGACTGTTCTCACCTTTATTCCGATTATTAAAATGGAGGGCTTCTCGAAAGAACAACGCGTTATAATTGTAAAAACTCATTACAAAAATGAAACCGCTCGCAAAGTTTGCCAAATTTGTCAACAATTTTGAAAAAACTGACAATATATGGTTTCAGCAGGACGGCGCAACCTCACCGCGCATTAAATAATCGATTTATTGCAGCAACGATTTCCAAAACACATCATCTCACGAAATTCTGATGTCAACTGGTCGCCAAGATTGTGCGATTTAACGCCGTGCGTTTTCTTTGGGGTTTTGTGAAATCTCTGGGTGTATGCGAAAAAAACCCGAAACAATTCCTGAGCTCAAACCAGAAATCCAACGCGTCATCGGTGAGATACAGCTACATCTCTGTGCAAAAGTCATAGCAAATTTCATGAAAAGAGTAATGGCTTATCATTGGAGCCGTGGTCATTTGCCAGATATTTTAATCCATAATTAATCGGAACATGTCTTCTTTACAATACATTAAAAATATCACAATTCTATCATAAAATACTTGTTTTTATTTTGAAATGAAAAGTGCACTCTTACTGAGACACCTTACATAATATAATAATCAGTCTCAAAGATTACAAACAACAGTGAATTATTTATGGTTTAAATTAAGTTTATCCCGTTCATAAAAACTTAATAAAATCAACATCATACATTCTTCTATAATCCAAATTAAAATTTTCTAAATCAATAGCTTATGGATACTGTACGATTTTGCATACGCCGTGTTTTTTAGTACTTTTGCACGATTTTGATGAGAGAAAAAGCGTTTTTCTTAATTACCGGATCCGGCCACCGGATCCGGTGATAATGCCGGATCCGGTAGGCAACAAAAACGTACCGGATCCGCCGGATTACCGGATCCGCCGGACCGGATTGCAATCCCTAGGTACTACGCGGATAAAACCGTAAAGGTACAGCCAGTCTTAAAAAGTAAGTATCTAAGTAATAGGCGAGACGACAAAAAAAAAGTAATTAGTCCGTCAGATAGATCAAAAAATTTTAGACACGTATTTTTTCTTTTTTCTCTTAAACGAAGAATGACGACGATACAGTGCGTTGAAATTGCGCATGACGTCACGATTTGATACAATTTTTGCAGGACGGTGACGTCAAAAACTCCGGAACTTTGTTGCTTTATCTTTGTATTTTTTATTAATTTGAACAAGCAAAAAATACTTGTCCCGTATTTTAGAGCGATCTATCAGACGGACTTAACAGAATGCCACTTTTTTAATGCTTTCGTCATCCCTATTGTCACACTTTTTATTTACAACCCGGAATTTCTTCCCAGTTTAGTTTCAAGTCATAACTGACTCGAGAGTTAAATCTCAATGGCTGGCCGTGTGTCCCCGCCTTACTTCACAGCTATTAAACTGCTTTACCGTAATAGCTGGAAGTACGGATGCGCTCCAGACTAGTCGTCGTGGCAATAATCACTCCCTTTTAGCTGACCTTGCATCTCCAAGGTCAGAGGAGGCAGTTAGTAGACTCTACTGGAATGTAATGTAATCTATACGTGCTGTGTGGAATTGTTCTAAGAAGAAGTGATATTGGATATCGTAAAGAAAATATTTGGTGGAAAAATTTTGCTAAATTCGATAAAAAATACGAATAGCAAACATTAAACCTTTGAACATACGTGATTGGAGACACAATAGAAAGATAGCAGACCGACAGCCGGCTGTCGTTTGGTCGTTGAAACGTTAAATTAAATACTTTTGTGTTGATGACTAGAACCCCCCATTACCCGTATTTGGTTCGATCTTTGGTTACAGCTTTTTTTTTCGACTATGGAAATCATCAAATGTCTTCTCCCGCCCTAGTGTCAGACTTTTACTGATTAAAACCCGCCCTTGTTCCTTCGGTTGCCCTTTATGTTCCGGGGCCTCGGTAACTATTGGAACTATTTCGCAACCCCGGCAAGCATTGGCCCAAGATGGCAACGTCACGGGCCTATAGGTATTATAGTCCTGGTCGGGCGTGAGTCACACCACCAACCGTGATAATTATTATGTAACCAATGAGTTATTCTGATGTTTTTGGCGTTAAAGATTGACAAACAACTCATCATCCATCATCGTCCATCCACAAGCTTTCTCGGTTCAAATATTTCAGTTTTTTTCTCTTTGTTTTTGACGATTCCGTCACAAGAAAACAAAATTAAGAACCGCACATGTTTAGATCCCGCTTGCGCACTGTATGTCTAATCATTACAAAATACAATACTAAGGCCCGTATTAATAGACGTCACTCAACTCCGAGACGCTCTCAAGTCTCTTGCTGTCCTTGTCATTCTAAAGGGAAAAAATAAGGACATCAATAAACTTGAGATCGTCTCAGAATTGAGTGACGTCTATTAATACGGGCCTAAGTCGCTCAACGTTGTCTGTATCTATGTGAATGTATGCTTAAATCTTTAGAACAACAACTCCATAATGTAGTAAAAAAAAGCCGAGTTTTTTTTAAAGATTGGTAAAACCCGTGCGAATCTGGGGCGGGTCGCTAGCCTACTACAATAATACAGGCCTATTACTGTCCCACTGCAGGCCAAAGGCCTCTTCTCATACAGAGAAGGCACGAGCATTGATCACTACGCTTGCTCAAGACGGGTTGGCGATTTCGGACTCATATTAACTACAAGTCCAGTCTGGTCTAATAAAAAATGTAATAATTTCATATTTGACGGGCCTGTTGGTCTAGTGATAAATGCTCTTAGCTGCTAAACTGGAGGTCGTGGGTTCGATTCCCAAAAACAAAAAACTTTGTGTGATGATCACGATTGTTTGTTCTGTCTGGGTATAATTTATTTAAATTATCTAATGAACGAATACTCGATCAATCAATCAATCATTTATTTTGTAAAACATAGGTAACAAAAATACAGATCTTATAGATAAAAACAGTGCGCTATGTTTTGTCTATGGTAAGACTTACAAATATTAATAAAAACAAAAGTAAGAAATTGTTTAAGTTACAAATCGTTGAAGAACTCGTCAACAGAGTAATAACATTTGTCAATTAAAATTTTTTGGACAATATTTTTGAACCTGCTAACTGGTAATATTTTTATCTCATCAGGTATTTTATTGTAAATTCTTGGAGCGATGCCAAAGAAACTTTTGTTCATTAGAGCTGTTTTACATTTCGTGTGACATAATTGATTCAAGTATTTAGTACGCATAGGATTTTTTTTTACATCTGACAGTTTGAGAAATAAGTGCAAATTAGTCCTTACATATAATGCTGTTTCCAAAATGTACAATGATGGTAGTGTAAGTAGTTTTAAAGATTTGAAGAATGGTACACAACTATCAGTTACTTTTATATTGCACATTGCCCTTATGCATCGCTTTTGCATTTTGAAAACCAGATCTCTATTAGTGGACTGCCCCCAAAAAACAAGTCCATATCGCAAAACTGAACCGACTAGCCCATGATAAGCTGTTAATAAGGTTTCAATGTTTACTTTCTTTGACAACTGGGAAAGTGCATATGCAGATTGGCTGAGTCGTTTGCATAATTCCTCAGTATGAGGCTTCCAAGTGAGTTTGTTGTCAATCGTAATACCCAAGAACTTGACATGTGCAACTTCTTCTATTTCATTACCCTCGTATGAAATATTGACATTAGGGTTTTCTCGCCGCTGATAAAAATGCATTATTTTTGTCTTGTTTAGATTAATAACAAGATTATTATTATTAAGCCAATCAATGATTTCAGAAAGAGATTTTTTAATATCATTTTGGTAATCATTTGGGTTTTTGCATTCAATTATAGCGGTACTGTCGTCTGCGAAAAGGACCATCTTTTGACGTGTGGCTTTTGGAAGGTCATTGATGTATATTAAAAATAGCAGTGGCCCTAAGACGCTTCCTTGAGGCACACCATAATTTATACGTTTTGGTTTGGATTTATAGGTCATAACCAGTTTAGTCTTAGGACAGATTCTAGTAACCTCTGTGCATTGATAATATTGACATAATCGAACGTCATTTAATTATAGAACGCTCTCAAAACTGTTGCTGTCTTTGTCACTCTAAAGCACATTAAGGAGTCAGCACAGGAAGGGGCCCAACAGGGCCAACGCCTGCCGGGGTTGCGGAATGTATATAGTGGTTACCGTGACCCTGGAACATAAAGGGCAATCGAAGGAACATGAGTGGGTTTTAGTCAGTAAGAGTCTGACACGCCCTCCCGTCGCACCCAGGACGGGAGCAGTCATTGGATGATTTCCCACTCACCAAAAAAAAAAAAAAAAAAAAAACGGATAAAGTAGGACAGCAATAGATTTAAGAGCATCTTAAAATGAAGTGACGTTTGGATATTCGGGCCGGATAAGTATTTATATTTATTTATTTATTCTGAACAAAAATAAATTTGGGTCGAATTATAAATTAAATTAAATTATTTTTTACTAGCTTTTGCCCGCGACTGCGTCCGCGTGGAATAGTTCCCGTTCCCGGGGGATTTTTGAGATGAAAACTATCCTATGTCTTTTCTTGATTCCGTTCAGTGGTTTAGGCGTGAAGAAGAGACAGACAGACAGAGTTACTTTCGCATTTATAATATATTAAGTACGGATTAAATTAATATAAATTAATTGTTTCATGTACCTACTACCCTTAAAAATCCTGAATGTTTATTCGTTCGCACTCATGCGTTTGCTGTGCATATTAATGCAAGGGCGGATCCAGGGGGGGGGTCATGGGGGTCATGACCCCCCCCTGAGCCGGTTCCAGAACCTAGTTGCCTAGGTCCTGGAACCGGCTCATAGCCACTGATAAAAATTAAGTAACATGATATAAAAAAATATTTTTGTCACAATATAATTTTATGTAAGTACCTTCAATACTGTTACTAGATTGATACTCCAGTTTCTGTTGTTGAAAACGAATTTCAGATGTGGATAGTGAAGTGACCCTATTTTAAATTACGATATTGAGATAATAATTATGTATCCTAGTATATGAAAAGAAAAATATTGCTACAGTACCAGTTTGTGTAGCCACAGCAGAAATGTCTTTCTCTGCGTTACTAAAAACAATGTTGAAAAACTTTTCACCGGCCAGTACCGACTACCGACTGCCGGATTAATCTGGTGCGGGGCCTGTGGCCTAGCCAAAGAAATTTTAGTTTAGAAAAAAAAAACAAATCTACATTGTCTCGTATAGCTTTTATTTGATCTTTTTTCTGAAGTTAAAATGTTATTGCTTCGGGTCACTCGTGGGCTTATTTCAGGGTATTGCGTTACTACGGAAGTTTGATGGCTGTTTTTTTTTTTCATTTGCTGCTATCATTTTTGACTCTTGGTAAGAAACGGTAAAAAGTGAATTTTGATTGCTTCTTTTTGTATAAAAATCTAATTAAAACTAAAACCAAGAGAAGGCTCTACAATTAACCATCTGCAACTGTATCTTGTTCCCAAACCCGAAGAAAAGGCTAGGGAGATCGAATTGAAAGATGAGGTTATAATTAAATATCGAAGTGTTGAAATCTCTGTACGAGGCCACAACAATGAACATCTGAAAGAACAGTGCATAAAACCACTCCAACTCCGTCGGAAGGTATGACAGGGAGTTAATTAACTCATAAAACTTGAGAAGTTGAGATTAATATCATCATCAGCAGATAGACGTCCACTGCTAGACAAAGGTCTCCCCCAAAGATTTTTACATGCATCGGTCCTGCGCCACCCAGATTATATTAATCTCAAGGATTAATATAATCTGAAGATTATACTAAAATCTCAAGTTTTACCGACGCTTTGGAGGACCATGGCCAAAATATCGACGGTCAATGTATCTCACATTGGTTTACGAATGACATGGCAGACCCTCAAAGGGTGCTTTGGAATGAACTTGGATGGAACTAAAGACCCAGCGGCGAGCTACCCATCACTCGCCGTCCGCAGACCCGCACCTATAGTGGCCACTAGTCGTCTTGCGACTCTCGACGTCTACGCCTGGTTGTCTGTCCGGGGCGCGAGGTTCGACGCTGCCTCGCGCGCGCCGCCACTTTTTTCACCAGCATAACTGTTTCACAGAAGGAGGCGACGGCTTCCCATTCAGTCTAGCCCCGAAGCATGGCCTGAACCAGCGCCGGGCGCGAGAGGTCACCACCACCGATCGCCTCTGCGAGGACACGGCGATGGCTCGCCCAAGCGGGGCACACCTCAACCGTGTGCTCGACCGTGTCCTCCAGGCGACCGCTGCTGCAGTGGTGACACCAAGGCGTCGCTTCCGCCCGAATTCGACACAGGAACTTCTCAAACTGACCGTGTCCGGTGACCTGTGTCAAGCGATACGTGAGAGCGCCGTGACGCGTCTCCAGCCACTCCTCAAAGAAGGCTCTTACCGCCGCTATTACGGCATGCCCAGCCCTAGGTTGCGACAGTCGCTGTCTCCATTCCGCACAATCCTTTAACCATGAGATCTTTAATGTGTAAGACAGGTAATAACTCATGTAGCTGAAACGAGAACAATCCAAAGAACTAGCATCACCGGCATTACTCGCAGAGTCAGTACGCTCAAATGGAAGTAAACCGGTCAGTCTGAAGAAGGACAGACGATGGTGGACTAGACATGTTTTAGCGTGGAGACCTCTTTAAAAACGAATGGTGATGGTCATCCTGCCACACGATGGACCAATGATTTACAGAAGGTGGCGAGCAACTCGTGGATGCGAGCTGCCCAAGACTGGGAATACTGTAGTTTTCTGGAGAAGGCCTATCGTTCACTGTTTAGCAATGGACGGTAATAGGCTGATATGGTAAAAGAGGTCTTTATTGAAAGAAACGATTACTTAGAGAGTTTTGAACACCCATCATTTGGAATTACTAAAAATTATTAAGATACACACGAGCCAAAATAATTATAAAAAAAAGTCACTGACTTCACAGCACACATCAAACCGTCGTAATAAAGCTGACGTGTGTGTCTTTCTTTCCCGATAGAAAGAAAAAGTTTGAGGCGCGAGGCCCCTTAGAGGCACGGGATCTATGGCAAATGCCACCAACCACCACTGGGACTGGCACTTTTCCACTTCCATCAAAACGTACCCATTAGATGCAAGTGATAACGCGTTTTAGTGGAAAGATTTTTTTAGTTTTTTTATAACCTTTCGACGGCCAAGCGACAGCCGGCTGTCGGGCTTGAATAGACATGTGTTTTGAGGTACAGTATTAACATACATGAACAAAGTACCTACTTATTACCCGTACCTACTACCACGACTATGTGACCCCCCCCTGGTGCCAAAGCTGGATCCGCCCTTGTATTAATGTGTGATCACAAAACCTCAGTAAACTGTGGCGATCTTTCACACATGTTCCCCTAGCGCACGTGTTTACAAGTGTCACAGCCATATTGTGTGTATGGAGTTTTTGTTAAATGTCTGGGAATGCTTTTTGTTTAGCGGGGTAGTAGCGGGGTGAGTTTTTGTGCAGTTTTTAGGTGAAGGACGCAGTTTATTTTAATTTAGAATTAAAATGCGAACACATGTTATTTAACATTTTTTATTGGTATCAGAATGTTTAATTGTTGGTTTATTATTAACCTTTCAACGACCAAGCGACAGCCAGCTGTCGCGCTGCTATTGTCTTTCTATTGGGTCTCGAATCACGTGTGTTCGAAGATTTAAGTAAGTTTTATAGCAGCACTAGCTGTCCCCCGCTGTTTCGCCCGCGTTATGTTTTGTTTTTATTTAGTAGTTTTTGCAACAGTAAATGCATGTGTATTTTATAATATTTATAATTTTAAATTTAATTTTATAATTGACTAAGTACATATTATTATATCGTGTTTTTATCTATTTTTATTATTAATGACATGTGGAACTGTGAGAATTGTTATTTTATTTTTGGTATTATTTATCTCTGCATATGGACTGGTTTCCGCAATAAATGAATTTTAATTTAATTTAATTTAAATGCACAAGTAACATACATTCACACACACAAGTTATCGAATAGGATGTTTCCCGATTACTTGAAGACGACTATTGTCCGATTCGCTTTATTTCTACGATAGTCGAATTTACGAGGAATAGTACTTATAGATTTTATAACATCACTTTCAACATCAGCATGGAGCTATAACCAAAAATGGAGCAGAAACCGGGACAGCAAATAATATATATGTGAAGCCTAATTATAAACTGTTAGGGCAGGCACCTACAGCTTATCATAGTGTGAAGGTTAATGCTATTAAATAACAAAAATATTATGTTATAACTAATGTTATGTTATCATGCATAATACGCGTTGTATGCAATGTTTTGTAAATATTTCAATGTTAAATTGTTTTAGATGCATTAGACGATTTTAAGAGGCTCTTTGAAACGTCATTTACAAGCGAAATAATTAAATCTAGTTGTCTATTCCAAAAGGTCGTTTTGTATGGAGTAAAAGGAGTAAGAAACTGAAATCTCGTATGTACCTATCTCTCTGTATGAAGAGTTAAATAGTAACATTTCCTAGTGAAATAATTGGCATTCTATCATTTTTTTTTTGGTGAGTGGGAAATCATCCAATGACTGCTCCCGTCCTGGGTGCGGCGGGAGGGCGTGTCAGACTCTTACTGACTAAAACCCACTCATGTTCCTACGATTGCCCTTTATGTTCCAGGGTCACGGTAACTATTATAAACATTCCGCAACCCATGGCATTCTATCATTACAAAACACTGGTTTGTACACAAATATTTTTCATGTGCACGTAGACCATAATATAAATACTTATTATCAGTGATCTTTTGAGTGCTATTTATAAAAAATATGGATATATTTAACCTAAAATCCCCGAAATCGCCACCTTGATCAAAATGTTACCGGGATTAGAAATTTAAATGATTTTTGGAGAATATACTCTATTAGTTAGGTTTAATTGCTATATTATACCTAATATAGCAATTAAACCTTCGGACACACGTGATTCGAGAAAAAATAGAAAAACAATAGCAGCACGACAGCCGGCTGTCGCTTGGTAGTCGAAAGGTTAACATGTATCTGAGACTTCGTGATCTGAACACAGTTACCAGAGTTAATTTACTTAAAATCCCGGGAATATTGTCATATCATATCCATTATTATCCATATTAGGAATATCGTCTCAGATATCACCCAAATTTAGATTATTACGGTACTTACCAACTTATAAAAATAACTTAGCATTTTTTTTGGGGAGTGGGAAATCATCAAATGACTTGTCCCGTCCTGGGTGCGGCGGGAGGACGTGTCAGACTTTTACTGCCTAAAACCCACTCTTGTTCCTCCGGTTGCCTTTTATGTTTCGGGATCACGTTAACTATTATAAACATTCCGCAACATAACAAAGCATGACTACATACAAGCTCTTCTAAACTATTCAAGGATTTACATTGGAAACAACTACTAGATCCTTCCACCACCCAACAATGAACATCAATCAAACTAACCAGACATTCACAACTACTCCCATTCACCACTTTAACCGCAACACGACTTGCGCGCGCGCAGTATTCCCAACGCCGTCGTGACTGGCGGTCGCGCTTCCCTCTCACAGAGATTTTGTAAAATATACCTACGTGACAAATAAATAAAGTTCTAAATGGCTAGCAAGGCGAATGGAACTGACGAGTGGATCCGGGCGCCACCTCCTCCTGGCACGTGTTTATCGAGGTTCACGAATGCGATCTACAATCCTGAGGAGAAGAGCTTCCTTGGCAGGACTCCGAAGAGATGGGGTATGTCATTAAAAACTATTTTCGTAAAATTGTATGCCTGGTATAATAAATAAATAAGATATTAATTTTTGACAGTTAAACGATGACAAAACTATCCATAAGTCTATTTTATTTCATGGCTAAACTTATAATTTCCTGTAAACAATTTAGATTTAGAAAATAAATATCATTTGGTCGTTGATAACTTATTCTAGGTGTAATAAATTAATAAAAATTGCCTAAAGTAGAACTGAAGTAACGAACTAATAAGACATTTTACAAAAAGCTGAATTCATATTATTTCATTTTTTTTTATATGGATTTTTCTGTTTGTGCCAAATTATCTCGTGCACAGGACGACAATTCAAACTTTCATTGTGGTTTTTTTTTCAAGTTTTCAGTTTCGGCAAATTCCTGTAATTTATCTTTCCGTACTTACATATTGTGTGGATTTAATTTGTGGAGCTTAAATGTGAAATGTCTTATTCCCCTGTATAATAATGTACAGTCAGCCAAGTAGGTACCTATCTCGTGTCGCCGACTCGCCGCGTCATATACAAATTTAAATTTATTTTAATACATATAAATCTAAATCATTATTGTGTTTTTATTCATTAGTAGTATTATGTGCCTGTGTGTTCACTTATTGTAAAAATATAGGCCGTTTACCAAGTTGTACTATATATTATAGATACAGTAATAGGCTGGAATTATTTATTTATATAGATAATCTATATAAATAAATAATTCCAGCCTATTACTCCACCCCCACTGCAGGGCAAAGGCCTCTTCAAAGTTGCGGGCAAAATCGAGCTCAAAATAATTATGTTTCAAACTCAAGTCAAAAAAACAATTTCTTTCAAACAAACCATTTCCATACAGGTTTTGAATCAAAAAAGTGTGATGCGTTTCAGCGGAAAAGAATCTGCAACAATACTTGAATGAAAAATTAAAATATTTACGTAATTTTATTACAACATGATGACAAAACTGACAAACGATATGATTACCTACCTCAATAGAACACGATTGTAAATACATTAAAAACATAACATACATTATACCTGATAAGCACAATAGCTAATCAAATTATTTTGTCTTAGACATTAAACTCTTTCGTTTCATTTTTGATAGCTTTCTCCCGCGGCTTTACCCGCGTGGATGTCGGACTTCCATCCCCAATTTTACCCTTTAAGGGGGTCGACTTTCTAAAAATTGTTTCTAACTGGATAACTACTTTTTACAAAGAACACACCCTCCAAGTTTCATGACTCTAGGGCCAGCGGTTTAGGCTGTACGTTTATATCAACAGTCAGTTTACCATTACAAATATTATAATATATAAATAATAAATAAATAATAAATATCTTAAGGTGCTCCTAAACGGGCAATTTTTTACTGCAATTGTGTTGCTGCAATACATTGCCGGCATTGCCCGGCAATGTTTCCGAACTCTCTGCAATATTGCCGGTATTGCGGGGCAACACTTTTTGTATGACAAAAATATTGCCGAGCAGCGCCGGCAATATTGCTGGAGTTGCCGGGCCATGCTCAAAAAATTGCTGCAATAAAATTGCAGCAATTATGTTGCCCGTTTAGGAGCACCTTTAGGACAACTCACACACGGTCATCTGATCCCAAGCTAAGCAGAGCTTGTGTTATGGTAACCAGACAACTGATATACATACTTATATACTTTATAAATACATACATATTATAGATAAATTACACCCAGACACAGAACAAACAATCATGCTCATCACACAAAGTTTGTCCTGGGTGGGAATCGAACCCACGACCTCCGGCTTAGCAGTCAGGGTCACTAACCACTAGACCAACAGGCCCGTCGATTTCGATATGTCGATTGATCCCTTCTGTTTGTTAACAGAGGGTCAAGGTTATTGAGATTATAATTAAAATGGGTAATTGAACTTTTGTTCTATTTACATTTTTGTTTATTTTATTGCTTATCCGTATTTCGGTCGAATGTAGACTACAGAACGGTCAATGTCCCAAATTCGACTCTGTAAGTCATTTTTCTTTATCTACATAATTATAGTCACGAAGACGAAACGACATTAAATATATTAAAAGCATACTTGATACATCTACAATCGATGCCGAAGCTAAAAATTTTGTTTTTAGAATTATTGTCTGTCTGTATGTTTGTCCGGGATAAACTTTAAGTCCTGCGTAGATTTTGCTCAATTTTAGCATGAAGGTTACCAAGGTTTCGGGTCAACATATTGGCTATATATTTTTACGCTATCGTATGGGATAAACAAAACTGTGATGCAGGAATAGTATTTTTGCTGGTTTATAGCGTCCACGCGGATGACGCGACATTGCATGCACGGCATGCATCCACGCGCGTTGATGCAGGTCACGCGCTTACGTGCTGAGAAACACGCGTACAGGCGCGTGGGTGCGAGGCGACACGCAATGTATGGCACTCCGAGACTAGTAGTAATGCCGTGCGTGATTTTTGATGGCTTTGTCTGAAATGAGTCAGACCCGCCGTGAATCCACAAAACACAACAACGCGCGTGAGTGCGTGAAAAATCCTCACGATTATGCAGAATAGGAATGATGGCAACATTAAAAAATGGCATTTTCCTTAGCCCACCTGTTAGACCGTCCAAAAATACTGGGCACGTATTTTTTGCTTAATCAAATTAATAAAAAAATGCATCTTTGTTCAGGATTGGGGCTTGTGACGTCACTGTTCAGTAAAAATTGTACCTATTCGTGACGTTACGTGAAAGTTCAACGCGCTGTACCGTCGCAATTTTTTGTTTACGAGAAAAAGGAAAAATACGTGTCCAAATTTTTTTGACAATCTAACTGAAGGCCTAATCACTTTTTTGTCATCTCGCCTATTGCGCTCCCGCAAGTACGCACGTAGGTGCTTACTGAGTGTTAACACGCAGCGTGATGCGTAGCAGTTTTGAAAACAGGTCTGTAGCAAGGGAGGGCTCAATCCCCATTCCTGAATGAATCTGCTACAGGCATGCATTACATATTACAGTCACGCCGTTTCAAAGTTACGAGAAGTCCAACAAACATTTGCCTACACTTAAGCATAGGTACTCCTCAGTACTCCTACTCGAAACATTAATAAAAAAATACCGATTATCTAATTTGCTGGTCTTCTTGCGGAGGGATTCTTCTTGCGGTCGTAAAATCAAAATTGGTCGTAAACGACCACTGTGGCCGCCCCCTGCTCCACATTCTGTTGCCGCGGGGGATATGTCATCATCCATGATTGGAGTAGGTACAGCTATTGTGATAGCTGTGCCCCCTGGATTTATCAGTGTTTTTGGTAACTGCTTTCTGCTCCCGTCATAGCCTTCTTCGATAAATGGGCTCTCCAACACATAAATAATGTTGCTATTCGGACCAGAAGTTCCTAAGGTTAGCGTGTTTAAACATTAAATCATAACACGTTACTGCTGAAACTTGAGCATTATAGACTGGGTAAACTTGCGATTAATTTAATGAAATCTTATTTAAATGACAGACAAAAGCAAGTGCAGATAATTGGAATTAATTCTAGTGGCTTGAAAGTAGAAATGGGGGTTCCACAGG
Organism: Athetis lepigone; assembly: GCA_033675125.1. Taxonomy (NCBI): domain Eukaryota; kingdom Metazoa; phylum Arthropoda; class Insecta; order Lepidoptera; family Noctuidae; genus Athetis; species Athetis lepigone. Next base: position 21,770,252 of record CM066233.1, on the reverse strand, counting down.
GCTCAATATTGGGTCCCTTTCTCTTTTTAGTGTATATGAATAACCTGCCCCATTTATTTAAACACCAACTTCATATGGAGTTATTTGCCGATGACACTTCTTTGAAATTGGTTCACGGCAAATCACGGTAAAAGAGTGTTCATGGAGTTTCTTGCTCGTTCATCTCCATAGAAACCTACTATTTGGTACGAGCAAATAACTTTACCGTTTTGACAGACTGACTTCTTGACAATTCTTAAAAGACATTCGTAAATGGTTTAATTAAATAAATATTTTTAAATATTTTCATAAAAAACCATTTCTAAGGGTTTTTCGAGGAATGTCCATTTTGGCGTGTCAGTAAACCGTATTAGCTACCTTCTGTGATGATAACTCCTCATTGATGTGGGTGCGACATCCTGTCGGTCATCTGATCGCTCACGTCATGACCCTGTATGCTAATTTGCACTGACATTTTAAAACTTAACATATATCCACAGGATGCTGGGACACTGTTACGTTCGCTGAAGGTCTGTTTTTAGGGTTCCGAACCAAAATGGTACGGCTTAGATTACTTAGTTGAATCAGAAGTTATATGTAGAGGCATACCTTGAGAAACGGAGATAATCCTAAACCTCAACTTATTACGATAATACAAGACCGGTACCGGTAAAGCGGAATGGTGGTTAAGCTGTAATGCAAAATATTTATCACGGAAATCTATTCTATGCGTGTGCTGACTTGGTCAGTGAGTTTAACTGAATTTTAAATCGGCTTGAATTTTTATATGTCTGTCACACGGACAAAGTCGCAAATAAAAGCTAGTCATAAATAAATAGTGAAATTCCTTTCCCATACAACCTTTTATCAAAACATCGTCAAACCTTAGAACATGATCACTACCTATGTAATAGCAAACGATGCAATATGGTTGCGCGCGCGCACGTAACATGATGCGCGAGGTTCTATTACCGACTGACGTCGTAGTGTCAAACATGTATGTTAGATTATAAGAATTTGTGTTGGTATTAAGTATGAAGAATTATGCAATTGGTTTGATATTTGATTGGTTATTGAATGGTGATAAATAAACATGGTTTGCGCTCGAAATAACAAACATGGTGATAATAAATCATAAATTATTTATTTATATGCAAATGTGTGTCAAAATATACATTGACGTTTTTATTATCATCATCTCCCTAGCTTTTTCCCAACTATGTTGAGGACGGCTTCCAGTTTAACCTGTTTTAACTTGATACTGGTGTTTTACGTGAAGCGACTGCCTATCAGACGTCCACAACCAGTTACTAAACAACACCCCTTGGACTTGCCAGACTTTCTGGCTTCTGATCTACACGTAAAGACTGTCGAAGTTCTACGAATGCCAACTGTTTTGGATCCCGCAACGAAATTAATAAGAAAAGATCGGTGGAGGAGTAAAAAAATATGTTTTCCACTTCCCTCCATAACAAGCAAGAGACAGAACAAAAATAGGCCAATAGGCACAAGGCGATTACAATTGGGAGAAGCCCAGATTATCAAGCACCTCGAATTTGTTAAAATTACTGGGTCCTAAAAATGTGCGCTGTTACGACTGATTCCGACATAAGTGGCAAAAGCGCTTGAACGCACGGAAATTGGTTCTAATTTCCACAAGGTCCGCATAATAAACGACACCGGACTTAACCTGTACACTATCCAACATAATATTGCGCTCATTCTGCCAAAGAATACACTCCCATAAGATGTGATGTGCTGATTGTTTGAATTCCCACTTCGGTGTGGAACTTTGACACAACGGCAAAATGTGCGGTGATATAACAGTACGACAATCAACCAGTTAAACCGTTATACATATTATATATTATACGCTATAGATATCTACTACCCAGTCCAAAAACCGATTCACGCCGTCACTCGTGACCTAATTCCGGCAAATGAATGGAGACTAGCCAAATACTCAATATATTACGATCTAGAACTACCTAAATACGTAAGCGCAGCTTTATTCCCATTTCCCTCACTCTCATATCTTATAACAAGTGATAGGAATAGTTAGTGCCTTTTTGCCTAAGCTTCGAAAACAGAGCCGAGAATCGGACACATTGAAATATTTAATCCAAAACGTTAATAAGTGTTATTAAGGAGTAGGATATTTATGGGCATGGGATGTTCTATTTGCAGAGAAAGTATCTAGTATATCTACTAAGAAAGGATTCTAGGAAAGGAGATGGGAGATTGAGACTTCATTCTTCCCACCTATCCTCTAAACTAATGATCCGAATCCGATTTTGCGGTTTTCAATAACGGGTTTGTGTTTGACGAGTTCATGTTCTTAGACAGGTGTCATGGCTGTAACTCACTAGGGGGCGCCACAATATTAGTGCATTTCCTGATCTCAGACTTTTTATTTTTCATTTCCAAAAATGGCATTTAGTGTGCCACATCCCTCTATGTTACATTAAGTTTTAATGAGATTTTCCTGACACTAATACTAAAAATACACTTACGAGTATGATTAAATTTTTGTTGAAATTTCATTTAGAAAGGCAGCCCCCGACGGATATTCCTCGGTTAAGTCGGGGGGTTTGAGTTATTTTATTCTTTTTCGATGAGATTTTTACCGTCGTGGGTTTTTTCCCATATGAGGTGACGCGGACGTGACGTGCGGTGGACACGCTACTAAATGTACAGTAGCGGAATGAAAAGGTTCGTCAGATTTTAAATTGATTCGATTAACGTGTCGAGAGCTTTATCAAAAAACAGACTGTTGCAAAGAAAATTATGTTCGCCGATAATGATGCGGAGCACTCTGTATGTAACTAAGTCCGTCGTGACAATTTTTTTTAATAGCTTATGTGCACTTTCGCCATATTAAGGGATTTCTTGCCGTATTTACTTAATAATTGTTGTATAGCCGTCAAAATGAGCAGAAAATACTCAAAACATCCCGATAAGATTCATCTTTTATGTACGTTTCTTGAACCGATTACCGACTAAGTGCTAAATAATAAATAAATAATAGAACTATTTATTATTGAACTATTATCAGATGGCCGTGTGTAAGATGTCCCAGGGTATTTATTTTATTTATTTATTTAGTAATCTGTGATATTAGTCTTTATTTAAATGACTTGAAAGTCGTTGCGTAGCAACGAAATGTATATACAAAAAAAAGTGTATTAAGCTACAAATTTAAGAATGCGTACTGGACATACTTTTACTTTGCAATCTTGAATAAATTAGAATTGGTCGTGTTAAGATTACCGCACTAGTGCGATAACGTAAAGTGAAACGCACGCGTGCGTAATATACTCAATAACGGGTCTAAATGGCAGGTAATAAGACCAACTTTACGAGCAAGTGTGTTGAAAAATAAAATAAAACGTAGTAAATATTAAGTACTTTGTAAACGATTAGTTTTTATTCATAACTAGCAAACCCGGCGAACTCCGTTTCGCCACCAGATGGCTTCGTTTTATGTAACATTTTTTTTCTGAATTTTCTTTGCTATAAACCTCACGGAGCCCGAGACCTTTCCAACGAATGCAAAACCGTGGAAATCGGTTTGTACGTTCTGGAGTTATAGCGTCAGGAAGGAAAACCCGACTTATTTTTATATAGTAGACTAGCTGTTGCCCGCGACGTCGTCTGCGTGAAGGCTTCAGCTCCGCCCCCGTAGGTGATAGCGTGATAAAATATATGTAGCTCATAAATATGTTGACCTGACATCTTACTAATATTCATGCAAAATTTTAAGTAAATCCATGCAGTCCTTTTAGAGATTAGCCCGGACATACATACAGATAATCAAACAACAAAGTCTCCCCCCTCTCTCAAAGTTAAACGGCTGTTTCAAAAAAAATAATCATGATGGTAGTCCTTGGATTGAACCTTAAAAGAAAGCTGTAACGGCTCAGATGAAATCATTGTTAAATTGTTAATGCTATGTGTTTCGTTATGGAATCCTATTCTATGCGTGGCCTGACACGCACTCGATTTTTCATTCCACGATTCCACGATATAAAAAAATATTAACGATTGTGAATTGTTACAAAACTTCTCTGTAAACTACGTTTGTAGTTTTGCTCTCAGCAGCCAAAATATACAGAGAATCAGGACTCGTGACGCGGGAGCAAGCGACGTACAGCAGCCCCTGTGAGAAGCAGCTCGTCCTGAGTTCGACACCCGCAGCCTTCAGCGTCTGCCCCTGCGACTTGTTGACAGTCATGGCGAAGCACACACTCACAGGGAACCGCACGCGCTTGAATTGGAAGGGGTAGTTGTGCGGTATGAGAGGAATACGTGGTATAAACACTGCATCGCCGACGCCACAACCCGTCAGAATTTCCTCTTCAATGATATTCCTTTGCAGTGAGGTGACTTTGAGCCGGGTCCCGTTACACAGCTTCGGAGAGGACAGGTTCCGAAGAAGCATGATCGGGACGCCGACCTTCAGCTTGATGGTGTGCGCTGGAAGTCCACTTGCTGTAAGGGAGTTTAGGAATTCTACGGGATAATGTGTGGTATCATCTTGATCGATTACAGTTTTTATGGACGTATAAACTACTTCGTTTCCCTCAGTTTTCGAGAGAATGCTTTCGTTGATGGCTGCAACTTGATCCTTTTTTGTGTTAAAATGGCTCGCTGGCACACCCAAGTATTCTGTTGGTTTGGTATTCGACTGATGTCCCCATACACACAACAAATAAGTTCTTCTAAGGAGGCCACCACTGTCCCGAGAGACTCTCGGAGCACCAACTGTGCACAGGGAATGTTTGCCGAAAATCGCCACTGAACAGAACTGTAACACGACCTATCAAGTGTTCATTCCTGGGGTTGTCGTGCAGGGTTCTGTTCACGGCCTCCACTGCTTTCCTATTAGCCATCGTGCACTCATCCCATACGATCAGAGAGCAATCCCTGAGCACATGTCCCTTGTCACTGTTACGGGATACCCCACAAACAGGCATTTCGGCGCTTTCTAAATCTTTGGGTATTTTGAACATGGCATGCGCTGTTTTGCCACCAGAAAGCAGCGTTGCAGCGAAATCTGACGATGACAGCAATGGCAATTTTGCCTTGCCTCCTAATCTCTGCAAGAATACCAGTGATAATGAATGTTTTCTCTGTTCCACCAGGAGCATCCAGGAAAAACATTTTACCCTGGTCGAACTCAATGCTTTCCAGAACAGTGTCATATATTTGTTTTTGCTTTGAGGTGAACCTAGTGACGTGGTCGTTTCGGATAGTGTTCATTAAACCCGAATCGTAATTGGTTTCGGCGGTGTACTCCCGATTTCCACGGTCTTGATGCGGTAATGATCTGGGAGCTGGTAACCCGTACCCTACCAGTGGTTTACCGCCGATTAAAATGACCACATCTTGAAGTTAGCTGAGACAGGTGTTTAGCACGCGTTCATCAGTTGCTTCGGTTTCACCTTCAGAAGCCCGCCTCAAAGCTCGTAAAAAATCTTAAGTACTTCTCCCACAAAGCGACCGGGTTCGCGACTCCACAAAACACCAAAATGACGGCAAACAGATGACGCATGCGACTGGGACTGTCACTGACGCTCACCTCCGCGAGAGTGTCATCCCAATTTTGGTCACCGTCGAGAAGGTGACGTGCTACGCAGGCTGCGCTGTAAGTGGGATACTCCACGCATCAAATGTCCTCAGACAGTCGAAAGACGTTGGGCCTCGGACAGTGTGAAGCAACAACTTACTGCAGAAAATAGCATTCGTCATTATTTGGATGCACGGTATAAACCCTACCCAATGCGGTGTCCCCCGCAAAATTCCCGGAAAACCTTCTACAGCACCTCCTCGTCGACGTTGATTAAATACACCTCTTTGCATGTGGTACGTGTAATACGAAGGCACCTCATCATACATAAGGGATCTCGCAAACTGGTCCACTTCACAGAGCCTGAAAAATGCCATGACAGTTGTTTGGCGCGGATTTTCCAAGCGGTCAGCAACGTTGTTGGGATCAAAATATATGCGCTGGCCGTTCTCTAGGTGGACGTCTAAATGCATGACGTTAGGATGTCTAGCATGTATAGAGAATTTTAATTTCTTTTACTTTCCTGTGTGTGTGTGTGTTTTTTTTTATACCTCTTTAAACTTGTCTCTGTTTACTCAATGTAATTGGTGTTCACCGTTTTGTATAAACTAAAATAAATAAATAATAGAGAACGTCAGTATCCGCCAAACCGCTTCAGACGTGCTGATGTAGCGACCAGACTGGTACTTGGCCACCTCGTCTTTATCTGTGCTCTGTAAGGCAAACGTCGCCTAATCGCTCCCTATGTTGACGTATTTGCAGGGCTGAACAACTCTTGCTAAGACGTCATTCTTATATGTGTAAGGTATAGTGTACGTAGCTGGGCTCATGGAAGTCCACAACAGGTGTTCCAGGTCTTCAATTTTTATACGTTAACAGAGAGTGCTCATCAAGCTAAACAACTCCTGCTAAGACGTCATACTTATATATGTTATAGTTTAGCTGGGCTCATGGAGTTCCACCTCAGGTGTTCCAGATCTTCAAATTTATTCTCTCAGCAGAAATTGCTTATCACGTGAAGCAATTTTTGCTAAGATACCGTTTTTGTATCTCTTATAGTTTAGCTGGTCTGTTGTGGTCCTGCACCAGGAGTTCAAGGTTCCAGGATAAGTTATAGCCTATGTGTCGCCCAGACATAATAACTATACAAAAAAAAAACATTGAAATTCGTTGAGTACCTCCGAAGATAGCTGCTGCACGCGACGTCGTCAGCGTGAAGGCTCCAGCTCCTCCCCCGTAGGTGATAGCGTGATAATATGTAGCCTATGTTTTGACCCGACCTCTTAGTAATATCTCTGCAAAATTTGAACTAAATCCATGCAGTACTTTTTGAGTTTATCCCGGACATACATACAGACAAACAGACAAAAATTCTAAAAACTATATTTTTGGCTTCGGTATCGATTATAGATCACGCCCCAAGAATTCTTTTAAAAAAATATTCAATGTACAGTTTTGACTTTCCTACGATTTTATTATATGTATAGATTATATAAATAGATCTTACACGTCAAACAGATTAGAATAAATTAAGGAAATATTTAAAATAATTAACTTTATTATATTTTATATTTCATACAGAAAATCGGAACGTAGATATTGTAACTGATGAGGAAAACGAATATTTGTGTTGTGATAACATTGAACATAATTAGATTAACAAATAATGAACTTTAATGAAATAGCTGTTGGCTTATCTGAAAGTTTTATATTTACTAGCTTTCGCCCGCGGATCCGCTCGCGTTAGAAACAGACAAAAAACAGCCTAAACTATCTCCATTCAAAAAATTACGGACAAACAGACAGACCGGCAGACACACACACCCTTCCCTATTTATATAATTAGTGAGGACTAGCTGAACCTCGCGGCTTTACACGCTTGGTTACTGCTCCGCTCCCGTAGGTAGTAGCATGATAATACATAGCATATAACACTCTTCGATAAACAGGAAATGCAACACATAATATTTTTAACTAAGAACAGTAGTTAGTAGTAGTAGTTAGCACGTTCAACCAAACAAACAAACGATCGAAATCTTCAGCTTTATAATATTTTATTAGTACAGATTACGACTTTTTTCTAATTCCCGTACTATCCGTACCTCCGTACTAATATTATAAATGCGAAAGTAACTCTGTCTGTCTGTCTGTCTCTTCTTCACGCCTAAACCACTGAACCGATTTGAATGAAATTTGGTACAGATATAGTCTGCGACCCGGCAAAGGACATAGAATAGTTTTACCCCGGGAACGGGTACAATTATTCCACGCTGACGAAGTCGCGGGCAAAAGCTAGTTTCTAATAAAAGTAAGTTAAAAATAAATAAGTATATGGATCTGTGCTAATTACTCGTAAATATCTTGTACAACAGCGATTTCAACATTGGTATTCAGATTAGATTGAAAGTTGTCAAAACATACTAGTGAATGATAAGTAGTAAAGGTCAATGATGTTATAAGTAAAAAAGTGTAGATAGGTTATATGCAGTCAAAAAGTGGCACATTAAAAGTTTGCCAATTGACAAACATGATACTGAGTATCGCGTTGACATTTGACGTTTATCTCTTTTTCACTCGCACTTCTTCAATAATGTCATCCTACTTTGACATGTAACGATTGTGTGCGTTACTGTGCCGTTTTTGAAGATAGAATTTCGTTTGGGTAACCTATCTACACTTTTTTACTTATAACATCATTGGTAAAGGTGATCAAAATGATAAAAGTGTAAAATGTCAAAATCTTTAAAAAGAACAACAAAAATCCATTGTCATTGAATCAATAAATTCAACACGTGTACGTTACACAGCGTTAAATTACAATCACGTACTCAATTTTATTAATATTGTTGCATTTGAAACGAGCCATGGAATGGTATCAATAGACAATCATCTGTAAATGTTGACACGTGACCGTTTAATAAAGTCACATTGGTGCCGATTCTCTTATGCACAAACTAACATAAATTAAGGTTATGCGCATCTTTCTCTTTCCATTTCTTAAAGAAAAGGACAGAAGATACAATTTAGTTTAATCCTGTCAAATTAGACAGCGCCGGAAGAAAATTGACGTATATTTAGACGTCATGTTTTTAAAACGCGTCTAAATTATCTATGGAGTGTCTAAATTTGACAGGACTAAGCTAATCTTTTATCTTCTGTCCTTTTCTTAATGAAATGGAAAAAGAAAGATGCACTTAACTTAAATTTACGTTAGTTTGTGAATAAGAGAATCGGCACCTGCTTTTGTAAAAATAGATGTCTCCCGCGGTTTTACTTGCTTTTTTGGTTAATACTCCGCTTGTGGGGGTCGTAACCTAAAAATACTCAGAACTCTCAACTCGAATAGGTTAATTTTACACAAAAACGCACTAAACATAATTTCACGACAAACAATTTTACAATAACCTCCATTGACCTCCAAGCTTTTCGTGACCTTTTGACCTTTATAACTTTTTTAGCCGGTACGGTATCAATGTCGATTTACATCTTCGTTACAGTGCAGTAATAAAGGTGTACTACAAAAATTCAGCTCACTAGGTTTTTTCCGTAGATTGGACCCACGTGTTTCGAGACACCGCGACAACCGGTTGTCGCGCTGCTATTGTCTTTCTGCTGGACTATAAGGTGAATTTGCCACAATCTATGGGAGAATCGCGTTTTGACAGCTCATAAAAAGTACGTCAATTGGAGTTAGATGGTGTAAAATCACATGATAAATAAAATACCGAATAGTGACGGCACGATTGGGTCAGTGGTTCATTGATTGTCTGCTACACTTCGTGTTGAGGGTTCGATCGTCTATATTTGGCTTGCAATCTCATTTTTTATAGACATAAACCAAGTTGAAAAAAAAAAACATAAAAAGCATATAAAAAAAGCAAAATATAATGTTAAAGCATATAACCCGGATGTATTCAAGAGACGAGTGCATAGGCATCTTTTGGGTGAGCTCGCTCCATGTAGGCCCCGTGCCCGTCTATGCCCTCGGGCTAGTCTGGGACCAAGAGCAAGCCCATAAGTAATAAAGAAATGAGGGCCAAATAAAAGAAACGTTGGGCTCCTAGCGTTTTTCAAAAGACTTCATAAAGGAGTTCTCAATTCGACTTTATGTTTTTTTATTTTAATCTAGTTACTGGGTTATACGATACCCTTTGGTTTTTAGATTGATTGTCAGACACTCTGCCTTCTGAATAAAGGTAACGACTGTCAAAGTTTTAAGAATGACAACCGGGGCTTTAGGAAAATCTAAGTTTAAAATCTTACAGACACTTCTGTTTGTGCCTTATATTTGCAAGGAAACATAGCTTGGGTTCCATTGATCTACGTTTATATTCAAGGACAAGAACCAATATGCTATTACCAACATGTATGTAAAATAAACAAAATAGATAGGTATCCATACACGTTAGGAGCAGTAGAAAATGAGGAACAGTATTCTATTATAAATTTTAACGAAAGTAGATTTATTGTATGTTCTTTAACCTTTCAACGACCAACAGCCGGCTGTCGGGCTGCTATTGTCTTTCTATTGTGTCTCGAATAACGTGTGTTCGATGGTTTAATTAATTTATAACCATCTGGTTTTCAATATATCAATGTAATCATTACATCAATCGCAACGCACTCATTCTGAATGAATGCATGTCCTTCATTCATTCACCAGATCCTGTCACACATAGCTTAATGAAGCGTTTCAACCTTGTAATGCTCTGATAAAATGTACATTAGTTATTTATAGTCAATTGATTAATGCTGATTCTTTTGTTGACAAAGTAAACAAAATTTTAAGCGAAGTATAATATAATATAAATATAAAGTATAAGTGCATCTTTCTTTTTTCATTTCATAAAGAAGATACATTTTAGTTTAATCCTGTCAAATTAGACAGCGCCTAAAGTAACTTCAACTCTTTATTAATAATGGCATTTGAATCGACGTAATTTTTCGAGACCATAATTTCGCGTCAAAATTATCAATGGGGTGTCTCAATTTGACTGGACTTAACTAATATTTTATCTTCTGTTCTTTTGCACCATGACCTCGCCTAATGGTTTTTGACTGTTGACATTATATCCCATGCAATGGAGTGTCCTTTCAACAACCAAGAGACAGCCGGCTGTCGCTCTGCTATTGTCTTTCTATTGTGCCTCGATTCACGTGTGTCTCATATCATTAGATGGTAATGAAACTGACGAGCCGGCTGATGTAAAGTGGTCTTCTACAAGCATCTGTTTACCATCCAGAGGCTTGACAATACGGTGGCAGCACAGAGATATATAAATATACTATAGCGGACCCAACAGACGTTGTCTTGCATATGTAGATCGATTTCTCGTCCCCGAAAACCCCCACATATCAAATTTCAGCTAAATCGTTAGGGCCGTTTCCGAGATCACATGCTTTTCCAAGCACTCAGCGCCATCTGCCGGGCTGATTTGTGAATCTAAACCATTCCCAGATCCCCTTGAACACACACAAAAAATTTCATCAAAATCGGTCCAGTCGTTTGAGAGAAGTTCAGTAACATACACACTCACAGAAGAATTATATATATAAAGATAAATATCCTAAGACATCTTACACACGGCCATCTGATCCCAAGCTAAGCAGAGCTTGTGTTATGGTAATCAGACAACTGATATACATACTTATATAATTTTTAAATACATACATATTATAGAAAAATAACACCCAGACACAGAACAAACAATTATGCTCATCACACAAAGTTTGTCCTGGGTGGGAATCGAACCCACGACCTCTGGCTTAGCAATCAGGGTCACTAACCACTAGACCAACAGGCCCGTCAAATAAATATTATAATATATCTCACAAGCATGTAATTCGTGATATCCTAGAGGATAAGGTGACCGCCTCTCGTGTAAGATGTTGTGGGTTCGAAACCGGGCTAGTAGTACCAACGTGACTTTTTCAATTCATATGTATTTTCTAAAGTTTATCTTGTACATCACCGACCGAGCTTCGAAAGGCACGTAAAGCACAGATATTTAGCTGAATTCGTTTTGACTGGAATCCGATGATGATGATATCTCGTGCCTGTAATTGGACCTTCACCACAAATTTTTTTACACTACGTAAATAACTGAACACTTACTTGTCTATCATAGTTTCAATAGCTATAATTGTGCCCCGGGGCTAGAGCGACTACTACGGGGCTATGGTAACTAATTAACCATTCGACCAAGCGACAGCCGGCTGTCGCACTGCTATTGTCTTTCTATTGTGTCTCGAATCCCCTGTGTTTGAAGGTTTTTAACAACTTCGTTATTAAAGGGTTTTTAATATAATAATCTTTAATTTAGTTAAAATAGCCCCGTAGTCGCTTTAGCCCCGGGCAATGGTACATATATATTTCCTTTTCTTATCCAAAAACTGAAACTTGTAACTTACGAAATATACAAAAAAAAAATACCTAAACTAGACGGTTATCAAACAGTTACAATTGTCATAGCGACAGGCACCAAGACCGTGTCCTATCTTAAATTTTAATGACCCAACTACCAATTGGCACAACGGCAAAGAGTCCCGGTAGCCCAGGGTCGCGGATTCAATTCCCGCATCCGGACACAGTGGCCTACAGTCGTTCCGGGTGACGTTTCTAGATGCTTCTTAATGGTCATACGTCATGGGGGATCTTAGGGTCATTACTCATTCAATAACTACTTCAAATAAGGCTTGTTGCCGAAGACGTTTTGGATTAACGGTTAAGGCACCTCATGTATGGTGGTCACTTTTCAATTTATTTGTATTTATTAACCTTTCGACCAAGCGACAGCCGGCTGTCGGGCTGCTATTATCTTTCTATTGTGTCTCGAATCACGTGTGTTCGAAGGAATAATTTGGAAAAAAACATAATAAGGACCCTTATGAACGTCACTCAAGTTTAAGTTTTTAAAAAGTTACTTTTAGTTCAAATCAGTTGCTTTATTTGTCACAAAATAAGTGATAAAATAAGGACAGCAATAGATTTGAGAGCGTTTTAAAATTGAGTGACGTTTATAACGGTAAGGTAAGAGGAATTGAGTAACGTTTGAATATTACGCCATTAGATTCACAATTACATACAACAACACACAACATTCACGCTTGGAGTGTCATACACAATCTTAATTTAAATATAAATAAATGCGCGATTATGACTTTTTCAAAAACCACACATCCCATACATCACACCTACACCCTAAGCAATACGCCTCTCAAGCGTGTTTTGACTGTGCGCGACCTAGGAACTAACTTTGATCCACACCTTACTTTTAACCAACATATCTTACAGATGTGTAACAAATCCCGGAAAAATCTAGGCATCGTCTTGCGGCAGGCTAAAATTTTCAGTAATCGACAAGCCATAACTATACTGTATAACGCATACATCCGCAGTTTACTGGAAACCAACAGTTCAATCTGGAATCCTCACGAAAAAACGTATACTTTGGTCGTTGAACAAGTACAAAAATCTTTTGTCCGCTACCTTTACTCTAAGTTATATGGCTACTACCCTTATATGTATCCAACACCATTTGTACTTGGTATGGTAACATATCAAAGCTTGGAAGTTAGGAGACATCTTGCTCTATTCAAATATATCATCCGTTTAATTCGTGGTTCTCACTTCAATTCCTCGTTACTACAATACATTTCTTTCAAAATTCCACCACCTATAAGACACACACTGCGACCTCGCCAACGTCCTCTATTTGCGATACCTGAATCTGGTACCGTAGCCCTCAAGACCAGTCCTTTGTACCTAGCCCTTAGTCTTATTAATGACATTTTGCTTGATAACGAGTCCTTAGATCTCTTTGCGAGTACTGAACTGAGACTCCTGAGTAGCGCTACTCGGTACCTGGAATCAACTGCCACCCCCAGCACCATCTCTTACTATTAATTTGCTGTGTTACATTTTATAATTAATTTGCTGTGTACAACCTTCTTTTTTACCCGACTGCGCGACGCAAAGGGTAATGTGTTTATTATCTTTTTGTTTAACTTGTATCCTGTAATTAATAATAAAACTTTATATAATTTTTTAATATTGTAAGTATACTGTTTACTGTTAAGTTTTTATTGCTGTTTGTATGTCTTTCTATATTAACCTATAACTTACATGTGTGGTGTAAACTGTAAATGTAAGTTGGTGAATAAATAAATAAATAAATAAATAAATAAATAAATAAAATTAATGTAAGACCGAAATCGCCCATTCGTCTTGAGTCTTGAGCAAGCGTGGTTATCGATGCTCGTTCCTCCTCTGTATGCGATGAGGTCTTTCCCTTAACAAACAACGCGGGACAACAATAGGCTGATATAATAATAATACCAGCCTATTACTGCCCCACTGCAGGGCAAAGGCCTTTTCTCGTACAGAGAAGGCACGAGCATTGATCACCACGCTTGCTCAAGACGGGTTGGCGATTTCGGACTTATATTCACTACAAGTCCAGGTTTCCTCACGATGTTTTCCTTCACCGATGTCGGTGATGTCTAAGATAATCTTTAGAAAGTACATATGAATTGAAAAAGTCACATAGGTACTTGCCCGGATTCGAACCCACAACCTCTTGCATGAGAGGCGGGCGCCTTAATCACTAGGCCATCACGACAGCTATTATAAAGATTTCACGGCTGATATTATGAAAAGGTTTTTTTAAGTACCGCCATGGAATTATAGTGTTTGTTCTAATGACTTGAACCGTCAAAAAAAATGATTGCCAATAATTTTACTATCAATATCTCCAGACATCAGACAGTCACATCAATATAAATGTCATAAAAAAACATTATTTTGTGCACGAAGAAATGCGCCCGCGCTATTTCGGTTACAGGTTTTAAATTTAGAACGCTTTCGTCACGAATAACAGCGTGTAAATTAATTAGTGCTTGTAAAGTGTATCCTATGGGAGTTGGTTAAAGTCGGAAATCGTTTGGTGGTAATTTAGGTTAGAAGGAAGAACGTTTGTTATGCGCTAGGGCAAAGATTAGCCGATAGCTAGGTTTACTGATGTAATAATCTGATGAGATTTTGCGTTATTGCTTGTTTAAACAAGTTAATGGTGTCGATTCTCATAATCACAAACTAACGTAAATTTACCTAAGTTAAGTCCATCTTTCTCTTTCCATTTAATTAAGAAAATGACAGAAGATAAAATATTAGTTAAGTCCTGTCAAATTCAGCCACTCCATAGATAATTGAGATGAGATTTAAAATCATGACGTCTAAATATACGTCAATTTTCTTCAGGCTCTGTCTAATTTGACAGGATTAATCCTTCGAACACACGTGATTTGAGACACAATAGAAAGACAATAGCAGCCCGACAGCCGGCTGTCGGTTGGTCATTGAAAGGTTAAACTAAAATGTATCTTCTGTCTCTATCTTTAAGAAATGGAAAGAGAAAGATGCATTTAACTTAAATTTAGTTAAGTTTGTGAACAAGAGAACTAGCACCATTATCTAGAATATCTAAACGTATTTTAGTATACATATCATAGCCATTGCAATTGAATATACTACATTTATTACTAGCATTTAACTATATGATGTGACAAAACCTAACCCAACCTAACCATTTCAAGAAATTAACACTACTATTTCATCAAATGGTTAAACATTGGTTGTGGAATGTCGTGGTGGCTTAGTGGCTTAGTGGGTTCAAGTCCGGGCAAGGGCAAGTACCACTGGGACTTTTTCAATTCATATGTAGTTTCTAAAGTTTATCTTGGGCATCACCGACATCCTTCCGGATGTCATTCGTATAACTTTGACAGTCACGGGTAGTCAGAAAGTCTGACCTATAAATAAAGGGTACCGTGTCGCCCAGTAACTACAATAACTGGGTTGTGAAGGTTTTATAGGTAGTCGCTTTACGTAAAACACTGGACCCAGCTGAATCCGGTTAAAAGACGGATTAAAAGCCGACTAAAATATAATTGGAAAAAGGCTAGGGACATGATGATGGTCAAACACTGGTTGAAAATTTCATAAAACGATCAGTTCTGTGATCACATAGACATTAGACTCGACACTTTGTTTACATAATAACTGATATTTCTGCAATACCAAATATACAGCTGATTCGAAAGTAATGGAGTTATGTTATTATTTACTTGTTTATGCGGTAGAATTGGCAGATAGCCAAAGATGTGGAGTCTCTGGAAACTACAGTCAATATTTAATTTTCTTGTAGATTAAATCCAACTACGATGTTTCCTACGGTGACTGAGAATAATGATGTCCCGTCTGTATAAATTACGAAAATATTTTATTTCTGTTTTACTTTATTATGGTATTTCCTTTACAGAAATGGCGCAAAAAGTTTCAATCACTACGCAGTCAATATTCGATTGACCACAACTTGATTTTTATTGGCCAGCTCCCCACGACGTTTTTATTATAACCAATATAAACTTAATTTTTTTATGTTTCATGGCCGAGCGCTTAAAAAAAGTGATATTTGAGTATTCGGGCATAAAACATCATTTTTTTTACGTTTGAGTATTCGGGGTAATTTAGAAACTACCAGACGTACGTCTCGAGTTCCACGTAGGCCTCGCCCAAAATGCCCTAGGCATTCCGGTCTTGGTTAGCACTCATCCACTCGCTGCCTGTCACATCTATGAACCATCAGTCCATCGTGAAACAAAGCATGTCTGGTCCAACCGTCTGGCCGCCTACACTACCCACCCACTTCCACTACAGCATACTGATTCTGCGAGCAAAACTCATCACTTTAGTTTTCTGGCAGTTGACATTTCTCATACGGGTTTTTGCGTATGAGAAATCCGCTAGATGGCAATACGTAGGCGTCAGGTCCAACTGCAGCATGATTGGTGAATTTTTGACATATCTGTCAATGTCATGCCGTTTTATCGACAGATATGTCAAAATTCACCAATCATGCTGCAGTTGGACCTGACGCCTACTACGTGCTGCGAAAAAACCCTCATTGCCTCGTTCTAACGAAATCTCTTCATCTTTTTAACCTTTCGACGACTAAGCGACAGCCGGCTGTCGGGCTGCTATTGTCTTTCTTTTGTGTCTCGAATCACGTGTGTTCAAAGTTTTTATATGTATTAATAGTTATGTAGTCTATCCGCTGCCATGAAGACCGACAATCATCAATGAAACGTTCGCGACACGTCATGTCGTGTCGGCAGGATGTAGTGGTTAGGTAATCTCTACTCTAGACGGTTCATCTTAAGTGCAGTTGGACTGAGGTACGCCTGTACCCCTCGGATGGACATTAAGGCGGATAACACATGATACCGCTAACGCGATTTCCGCGCGGAATGGCGGTGTCCGTGCGGATGAAATTTGATCAGTCTGGCAACATATTTAAAAAAAAACCCAGTGCTCATTTGTGATCTTCTTCATCAGTCTCACATCACCAAATTTTACTTTTCGAATATAAATGTTTATCTAGCCTTTCGGCGACCAACCGACAGCCGGCTGTCGCGCTGTTATTGTCTTTGTATTGTGTCTCAAATCACAGGTGTTCGAAAGTTTAATTACAGAAGTTACCGAAATAGCAATGTGTATTTAAAATATTTGAGGGCTTGTGTTTAAACACCGCCCAAAAAAGTACCAATTTTACTACCAAAAAAGTTCTAAACGGTTACAAAAATAGATAAATAGTCATCAAATAACGTTTCTTAAAATATTATAAACTAAATTCAATTTGGTTTTTATATGAATTTGACTGAAAACTGAAACTTAACTATGAATCACTAGTAGATCTGGTCCCACCGTTGTGTGGTCACAGTTCTAACCTAACCTAACCTAGCTAAATTTGTTGATCATTCCATTTGGGTTAGCAATAAGATTTTCTTGGTGATCATTTAAATTGTATCCATATTTGAGGAGGTCCCTTATCTTTTCGTGGTTAATAATCAGACCTTCTTAAAATTAAAATCCGGACCCCTTGAAGATAGTTGTTGACTTGGAAATCGATGGTTAAAGTTACAGTATGCAGCAATGATTATACCGCCAGATTCTTATGCTTAATCTTCGTGTTCCAGGCATAGTGCTGACGTTCTACCTGGTGTTCTACGCGGTGCTGGGGCTGATGTTCGGGCTCTGCATGGGCGGGCTTTACCTCACCCTGGAAGACAACCGCCCCACTTATCTGTTAGGAGAATCTTTAATTGGTAAGTCCTTTTATTAACCTCAACCAACAGCAACCTCAGAATGTCGTGATGGTCTAGCTAGTGGATAAGCCCGCCTCTCGTGTAAGAGGTTGTGGGTTCGAATCCAGGCAAGCACAGACACACTTTTCCAATTCATATGTACTTTCTAAAGTTTATCTTGGATATCACTGGCACCCCGTGCCTCGGAAAGCACGTAAAGCCGTTGGTCCCGGTTGTCATTTGTAGAACTTTGACAGTCGTTACGGGTAAGCCAGTAAGTCTGACCAGAACAACCAAGAGGTATCGTGTCGCCCAGTTACTGGGTTCTGGAGGTCTGATAGGCAGTCGTTTCACGTAGAACACTGGTATCCAGCTAAACCCGGTTAGGCTGGAAGCCGACCCCAACATAGTTGGGAAAAGGCTAGGTAGATGATGAACCAATAGCAACCTCAGTTCCTACATTAGGATTGATAGCATCATCATCATCAACCCGGAAGTGCCGCCTCCTGGAGATAGACCTCATTTTTCACAGCATGCGGATTTGTGTCGCCTGAAGCAAACGGTTCCCTGTGACCTTCACACGGGCATCTGTCTATTAAAGGATTGGCATACGTATTAATAAAATTAAAATACACAGTTGTTGGTTGTACAGGTGCCTACAACCAACGTGATCTTTTTGAACCCTCCACCCGTGCGTGAGTCCGACTCAGATTAGGTCGGTTTTTTTAAATACTTGTTGTGGTCAATACACTGCGAACAAACTAATTAGTTTTTTAATGAAAATATAATTCCTATGAATTGTACGCCACTACACTTAGGCCCCATAAAATAGATAAATAAAATAAAATAAAAAGCCTTTATTGATTCTCTACGAAAAACATCGGAGAACCCATAAAGCGCGGTGTAAAACAGGGAGACCCATTGTCACCAAAATTATTTATTTCAGTTTTGCAATATATTATGGAGGACCTAGACTGGACCCACCAAGGCTTGTTAATAAATGGAAAATATTTAAGCAACCTAAGGTTCGAAGACGACATTGTGATTTTTGCAGAAATGGCACGAGACTTAGAAATAATGATTAACGACTTAAACCGCGTTAACAAAAACATAGAATTAGGCCCCATAGCCCTTTTAAAATCACCGTCATCATCATATTATCCAGAATATCCAGAGACATTAACCGCACCACAGACCTTAAAATAACCCCAACTTACTCATTGACCAATCATCCTCTTACCAGGTTAAGGCACCAGTCGATCCGAACCCAGTAATATTCCAGGACCTAATATATCACGGCACAAAGACCTACAGACCTTACTAGTAACTCGTACAGCTATTAATGTAAGCCGAAAGACATTGACCGCACCACAACCAACCTGAAAATAATTCTCCAACTTTCTCTTTGATCAATCACCATCCTCTTACCAGATAACGGCACCAGTCGATCCGAACCCAGTAATTTTCCAGGACCTAATACTTATATCACCGCACAAAGACCTAGAGACCTTACCAGTAACTCGAACCCTACTATTAATGTAAGCCGAAAGACATTGACCACACCACAAGCAACCTGAAAAACTTCAACTTATTCTTTTTTTTGGGGAGTGGGAAATCATCACTTCTCCCGTCCTGGGTGCGGCAGGAGCGCGTGTCAAACTTTTACTGACTAAAACCCACTCATGTTCCTTCGGATGCCCTTTACGTTCCGGGGTCACGGTAACTATTATAAACATTCCGCAACCCCGGCAGGCGTTGGCCCCTTCTCATGCTGACTTCTCTTTGAGGCCTCCCACTTATTCTTTGATCATCACCATCCTCTTACCAAATTAATTAATCGGTCCGCACCCAGTAATTTTCCAGGACCTAATATATCACCGCACAAAGACCTAGAGACCTTACGTACAGCTATTAATGTAAGCCGTCGTGCTATAAATCGTAAGGAGGTCATGTCGCATTTAGAACTCGTCGTCAAGCGTGTTCCGTACTTTTTATTGTGTAATGGGCTTCCTACGTGCGGTTCTTGCGGATAACTGGGAGACCTGTGGGTTCGTGGGTTGGTTAAGGACTTCCTTATGTCTGGAATATTTTTCTTTAACATAAAGTCAAAGTCAAGTCTGTTATTACAATCGTTACATTAAAGGCAGTTGTGAACGTCATTTTCAGAAAAAATATTGAATTTAATTAATTATTTTCTATGTTTAAAAGGTACTTTCGTAGAAGAATTTCCATCCTGACTGTTTAAAAAAAGTTTTCAGTGATTAGTATAATATTAATTAAATAAGTATGAAAAATGTAAATAAAGAAATAATGTACAAATAGAAACATAGGTTAGCCACTCATACTTTGTACTTGTACTACCTATAAAGAATAGCATTGGTGCCGATTCTCTTATTCACATTTATGAAATCTGTAATTATGTATATAATAATAAGGGATTGTTCAAAAAAGCAAATCAAATAAGCTCTCGAAACAGAGATCCTTGCAGACTTGTATATCAGGATACACCTAAATCAGCCAAGTATGCGAAAAGTTTTTTAGTCATGTGCGTTCGCATTTACAATAAAATTCCAATAGAAATAAAATTGTTAAATAATACAAACTTGTTTAAAAACCGATTATTGAAATGGCTAAAAGAACATATATGTTTTATGACATTAAAGATTTTTTTGACATTAATGTGTGAATCTCTGGATTTTTGTCATACTTGACTTGATTAATATTTTTGTGACATTCTGTAACAATTTATTGACCATATTTTTTGTGACATTCTATAATTATTTACTGATGATGAATATGATGATGATGACAATTATTTTGCATGCAATTGATACATTTTCTGTATAGCTAAACATGTGGACTTTAGACCTGACTGTAACATCTTTATACTATGTTTAAGGCAAATAAAGACTTATCTTATCTTATCTTATCTTATCACAAACTAACGTAAATTTAAGTTTAGTGCATCTTTCTCTTTCCATTTAATTAAGAAAAGGACAGACGATAAAATATTAGTTCAGTTCTGTCAAATTTAGACACTCCATGCATAGATAATTTAGACGCGATTTTAAAACATGGCGTCTAAATATACGTCAATTTTCTTCAGGCGTTGTCTAATTTGACAGGATTTATCTTCTGTCCTTTTCTTTAAGAAATGGAAAGATAAAGATGCATTTAACTTCAATTTAGTTAAGTTTGTGAACAAGAGAATCAGCACCTATCAATTCATACTGCACTAAAGCTAAAAGCTGTTGTGTTTTCAAAAATGCAGTACATGCACATATTATTATGAATTAGTCAGAACAAGCGAATATATATCCAAGTTATACTTTGTTAGTTGTACTGTTGTTACTGTTGATTACTAAATCACCCGTGACTGCCCGTGAGTCGTGAACCCTAGCGTTTTACACAAAGCACTGTTAGCAATTGTTTCAGGTACCTATCCTTATCAGAAATAGCTTACAGGTTGAGTCAGTCAAGCGTATAATAAAACAGTTTGCTTGTCCGACCTAAATTCGTCACACAGTGTATCAAACAAATATAGGTAAGAACAACGGGATATGAACAATGATACTTAATTATTCCACATCCTGGGGGTCTACTACAATACGTTTTAATAGTACTAGCTTTTGCCCGTGGCTTCGCTCGTTATGGATTACCTGAAATTGGGGAAAAAAAGCAGCTGTGAAGTACATCTATGTTTGCCTAATGTACTGAACAGCTTTTATTTTTTTCGCGATTTTAGCTTTGCTCCTATTGTAAAAATTGTTTGTTATCATGAGCACAATCACGTGTTTAAGTATCTTACACTAATAGGAATGACGACAACATTAAAAAAATTGCATTCTGTTTAGTCCGTCTGATAGATCGGCCAAAAATACGGGACCTTGCTTGATCAAATGAATAAAAAAATACAAAGATAAAGAGCAACAAAGTTCCGGAGTGGGTTGACGTCACCGTTATGCAAAATATGTATCTGATCGTGACGTCATGCGCAACTTTAACGCACTATATCTTCGTCATTCTTCGTTTACGAGAAAAAAGCAAAAATACGTGTCCAAATTTTTTTTGATAATCTATCTGACGGACTAATTACTTTTTTTTGTCGTCTCGCCTATTACAAGTCACACTATTTATTGATAAAATACTTAATTAACAAAACTTCGTTTTCAGCTGAGAACTGAAATTCCAATAATTGAACGGACAAAGCCAGTTATAAGAGACTAGCTTTTGCCCGCGACTTCGTACGCGTGGAATAATAGTTCCCGTTCCCGGGGGCTTTCCGGGATGAAAACTATCCTATGTCCTTTCTCGGGTCCCAGACATCTGTACCAAATTTTATTCAAATCGATTTAGTGGTTTAGGCGTGAAGAAGAGACAGACAGACGGACAGAAAGACAGACAGACAGAGTTACTTTCGCATTTATAATACTAGCTTTTGCCCGTGACTTCGTCCGCGTGGATTTCTGGGATGAAAACTATCCTATGTCCTTTCTCGGGTCCTAAACTATATCTGTACCAAATTTCATTCAAATCGGTTCAGTGGTTTAGGCGTGAAGAAGAGACAGACAGACAGACAGACAGACAGAGTTACTTCCGCATTTATAATATTAGTACTGATTATAGTATGGATCATGGTAGACCTCCTTGTCCTTTGTTTAAACTTTATATAAACATTGTTAGCGGTTACATTGTATGCGTTTCATTAAAATATAGGTCATGGACTGCAGTTTATTCGCAGACTGTAACAGTTTTATGTGTTTTACCTTACACAACATTAATTTTAGACGACTAGCGGCCACCGTAGGCGCGGTTCTGCGGATGGCGAGCGATGGGTAGCTCGCCGCCCGGCTAGGACCAAGACCGCGTAACCGGCGCGTTAGTGTTCCACGCGCGCCTTAAAGAGAAGAAGTCAGCACAGGAAGGGGCCCAACAGGGCCAACGCCTGCCGGGGTTGCGGAATGATTATAATAGTTACCGTGACCCTGGAACATAAAGGGCAATCGAAGGAACATGAGTGGGTTTTAGTCAGTAAGAGTCTGACACGCCCTCCCGCCGCACCCAGGACGGGAGCAGTCATTGGATGATTTCCCATTCACCAAAAAAAAAAGTATAAAGTTTTAAAGGCACTAAATTTATCAAAAGACATTAAAAAGCTGGTTTAAGTGGCGACAGCTGGACATTGGGAGAACTATTTAAATATTAATACCAGTAACCAGCCTATTACTGCCCCTGGTTGGGCAAAGGTCTCTTCTCCGATTAAGAGGAGGCTTCTGCCCAGAAAGAACTTGTGTTTCCCTCAAATTCCATCATCATCATCTCAGATTGACGGTCATTGACGGTCCTACACTGCGCACTTTCAGTGGGGTTTCTTACCAACCACGAGCATTTTATGGAATAACTTTTCAGCTCGACTTCCTTAAGGCTGAGGCTACACTAGACTGCGACGCGAACTGCGACGCACGAGCGATTGAAACAAATACATGGATTCTCACTAAATGGCTACACCGTTCATCAAATATTACTAGCGATCTTTGATTATTTCTGCGACAGGAACTACATTACTGTAATCGCGGCATCGGCTACATTGACGTATCAGCGAAATTGAATCGAATATACGCCAGATTTTCGCTTATAATGTAGCCATTCCACGTTTATCTCGTTTCGCTCTTCCAGTCGCATCGCAAATCGCTGCCTACTGTAGCCTCAGCCTAAGTGTTTTCGGGCTGCTGTGTTTTTCTCGATGACCCATTTGATTGATTACTTCCTCTCAAAAGATTTACCTTTAAAAAAATATATGTTCTTCGATTCCTGATGTCAAAAAAATAAACAGATACACACATTACACTTAAAGATGAAGGCCATGGGTCAAGATCAATTTACCTCCCTCAATTTAATGTAGATAAATCTACATTAAATTGATTGACGGGCCTGTTGGTCTAGTAGTTAGTGACCCTTACTGCAAAGCTGGAGGTCGTGGGTTCGAATCCCACCCAGGACAAAGTTTGTGTGACTAGCACGATTATTTGTTCTGTGTCTGGGTATTATCCATACTAATATTATAAATGTGAAAGTGTGTCTGTTATTTATTTGTGAAGAGAGAAAGATCTCATCCCTCCATCCGGTGAACTACTTGACTAAACTTGTTTGTCCTGTTCATTCAGGTGCCAACCCTGGCGTGGCCTCCCGGCCGCTGTACGAGACGGCGGTGCTACACTACAGCGTCGAGAACCGCTCCGCGTACGAGCCCTATGTGCACCAGCTCGAGGAGTTCTTCGAATGTGAGTGTTTAAGGTCATTTTGATATCAGAGACATGCCTAAAAGCGTTATTCTGTCGGGCATGCTCAAATTTAGGCCCGTATTAAAAGACGTTACTCAAATACGATCTGAAGTGCGATATCATTTGATACCGGATTATTGCGATGACAAGAGCTCAAGATCATCGCTAATTAATAATCGCATCTCAGTTACCAAGATTTGCCATCTTGAGTACACCCATTCTTGTACACTTAAGTGTCAAGTTTCGTTTATTAATCAGCCTACACTCGGTTGATGACGTACACCTAATCCGGAACTTGAGCTCTCAAACAATCTCGTTTATTAATACGAACAGGATCCTAAGTTTGGTAAGTAAGAGTTTTGATCTGAGTAACGTTTATTAATACGGGCCTTAGACTCTTATTGGCCGAATGCCGAAACTTCACTTAATTTCAAGACGATCTCAAATCTATAGCTGTCCTTACTTAATCTCTTTAAGTGACAAAGACAGCAACAGAAATGAGAGCGGTTTAAAAGTGACGATTGAGAATTCGGCAATTTTTGTGCCGCTACCAAAAATCAAATTGTCATACTCTTGATTAAACACTGAATGAACTACGAATAAATCACAAATGACTCGACCAGGGAGAGATCAGCAGACCTATGGAAAGATTCAAAACTTTGGACTATGAGCCTTGTAAAATGAAAGACAAAATCCATATTTTAACAGCACTCTATAAAGTCAGCTTGTCCTGTTTATTGCTTCGTCCGATTGCTAGCGGGACGTAGCGTATGCCAGCGTCTGGGCTGTATCTCATGAACCTTAAAAAGTAGAGAGTAAAATTTTTCATAAGGTGTAATAATCAAAAAATAAAATTGGTCCCTTTACAATGATAGTGAATTTCAAGCATTTCTTTGCTTAATGTGATATATGGTTGTACACAAAGAACTCTTCGTGTGCGAGTTCAATTGGCTCCTAGCCGTGTTTATTTTTATTATTCTTTCAACTAAAACACATTCCCACATCTCTGCTCACCTTACACGAGTTACAAGCGTGATGTTACACAAGTACAATCACCGCGCCTGTAGGCGTGGCGCAAAGCAATTCGCTCACATATTGGCTTCGAGTCTATTGTGAATCAATACTTCTATGGAAATGTACTGACATGGAACATGGACTACTAGCGTAAACGACCTTGTTCCAAGGGGGTAGGCAGAGTGCTCTTTGTGAACTTAGAAGTTAAGATCTTCTGGATAATTACCAAAAGGCAATAACCAAATTACACTTTGGTATGCAATCGTGATATTAAAAGATAGGCCCGGAAAATCTTTAAATTTAAAGAGACGTTTACCGTTTAAAAAATCTGAATGTCTTTATTAGAGATGCATCTAATATTCGGTTACTATCCGGTCTCCGGCTTATCCGGCCCTCTTTTACTATCCGGCCGGATACCGAATTGTAATGTACTATCCGGCCGGATACCGGATAGTAAACTTGGTAGATTTTATAAATGGAATCTAAATAAAGACACAGTTGTAATTGTAGCTCTTTATTATTTTAAACAACTTTAACTTTTTACAACAAATCAATTATTTAAAGTAACTTGGTGATAATACTTATAGTTAAAAAAATTACTTATTTGTAACTAGTAATAGTAATATTAATTAATTTAATATTGGAAATCCACCAAAGGTAAATTATGATGTATAAAAACAAGATTTTCAGCATTTTTAGGAAGCAAACGCAATTCCTCTTGTTTTCATATATATAAGCCCAGCCTCTGAAAACAGTTTCTCGCTGTACACACTGCTACATGGGGAAGAGAGATAAATTTGGACAAATTTAACCAAAATCGGGAATTGTTTGGCGTTTGCTGACACGCACCTACGAAACTCAAAATGTAGGTATCACACCGCCGGCCGAATATTCGGCGGCCGGATACCGAATATTCGGCTGGTGGTCAGGCCGAATATCCGGTATCCGGCCAAACAACTATTCGTTGCATCTCTTGTCTTTATCATTATAAAAACTTTATCAAACTAAACCACCAGACTTGAAACGTGCAATCAATCTCATTTAAGCTTTCAACCTTGTGATTTGCTTTGTTTATTTTATTTCAGTAGTCCATCAGTGGAGGTCTTTCGGCTGATGATGATGATGATGATGATGATGATATTTTATTTAAATGTTTCCTTCAGATTACAGGAATGAGCCATGGTATAAAACCAAGAAGGAGTGCACAGCTGATGACCTCTTCGGGTTCCCAGACAACCCTTGCATCTTCATAAAAGTCAACAAAGTAAGTTTTTGAACTTATTTGTTTTATTTTCAACATATAATCATTTGAGATAAGTTTTCGAGCCTCGACTGGTCCGTGGCCCAAATTTCGCTTTCGTAAATAATGCACGCGCATTTATTAGGAAGGCTGGCTGTAATGATCTAATTAATATCAAAAATTGAAGATCCCTTCCCAAGGGGAATAGGAATACCACCCTTAAAATATACTAAAACATTTAAAATACCAAAGTAAGTTTGCTAAGCCATTCTTAGTCAGAGAACTGGTTAATCATTCGAACACGTGATTTGAGACACAATAGAAAGACAATAGCAGCCCGACAGCCGGCTGTCGGTTGGTCGTTGAAAGGTAGACGAGATACCAGTTTTAGATTAAACTTTTGATCAAGATTTCAAAGTATTAAGAGCCTCATTAGATTATTTTCTGTAATTCTAGATAATTAACTGGAATCCAGAGTACTATGACGTCACAGACCTGCCCGAAGACATGCCTGAGGATCTGGTCAGGTATATTCAAAAGCTGGACCCAAGTCAGGTGAGAAATAAAGGTCAGGTTGAAGACATAAGATAAATTTGTAGCACTAAGGGTGTTTTTAATATTGTGCGGATTACATAACGCATGCGGGGCAATCCCGCATGCAGAAAATTTCACGCAGCGTGGAAGCAAATAAAGAATATGAATATTAATGAATATGAACAACCTGGTAGCCTACGATTTAGTTTATTTATTTTAAGATCACGCCCCGCGTCCCGCGTGCATATTCCACGCATTGCAATAAATACTTGTATGAAAAGGACATTTGCGGAATTTACGCATGCGGCAATCCCGCATGCGTTATGAAACCCGCACGATATTAAAAACACCCGAAGTAGCGACGTGCCTCGGAAAGTAAGGAGCTGGTTTCGGTTGTCTTAGATCTTTTACCTATCAGCCCACAAATTCTAAAAAAACCGGCCAAGAGCGTGTCGGGCCACGTTCAATGTAGGGTTCCGTAGTTTCCCGTCCGACATAATAAGTGTTCCCACTTATAAGTTTAAAAAAAGGCTATTTGTTACGTTGACATACTAAGTACGCAGAAATTATTTTGTACAACCTTTTTGTCTTTTTTGTACAAAAACTGTTCTTTCTATCAAGTTCTTAATAATTTTCCTAGAAAGTCCTTATAAAGTTCTACTTTCCAGATTTTTTTCATATTTTTTAAACTTACGGGTCAAAAGTTAGAGGGGGGGGGGGACGCTTTGATTTTTCCTTTTGGAGCGATTATTTCCGAAATTATTGACATTATCAAAAAATGATTTTAGTAAACCCCTATTCATTTTTAAATAGCTATCCAACAATATATCACACGTCAGGGTTGAAATAAAAAAAAAAACCACTTCCCTATTTACATATAGGGAGGCTACCCTAATAAAACGTTTTTATCCAATTTTTATTTTACCACTTTG
The DNA here is from genome assembly GCA_033675125.1 of Athetis lepigone. NCBI lineage: Eukaryota > Metazoa > Arthropoda > Insecta > Lepidoptera > Noctuidae > Athetis > Athetis lepigone. The sequence continues at coordinate 21,742,559 of CM066233.1, read as the reverse complement.
TCGGCGTGATTGATATACATATTTGTACTAAATTTCAGCTTTCTAGTGCTAAAGTCACAGAGATTAAGCGAGGACGGACGGACAGACAGACAGACATGGCGAAACTATAAGGGTTCCTAGTTGACTACTGTAACATAGTGTTCTTATACACGACCTAATTAAAAAATATATAAACAATAAAAACCCAATAAAAATAAATAACCCAATATAGTCACGCGGACAGCCGTAATATTTTTATATATATAGAGGTGACCGGTTCCTCATCGGTTGCCGCTGGCCGCGCCCGGCAGCGCGCTCAGTGCGAACCTAACGCCGGTAGTCCGTAGCCAAAGCTCTCGACGCACGGACACTGTCGCTTGATCTCAAATAAAAATAAACGTCGACTGTCGTATACGAGTTTTATTGAATTTCTGATTGAGTGATTGTGATTCCCAAACTTGGGTAAGTTGTGCACATACCTAAATAGCTTTGTTCATAAGGATTTCTAACGACCATTACCCATCTTTGTTTTTATATAATCCTAGAAGTTGTTTTAAATATAACGTAAAATATGAACTGTTAATATCTGCTTACTGCTACTATTTGTTTTTAAATTGATAAGCCGTTGTAACCGCCTCTGCTTGCCTACACGCATTAGTAATTTAAATACTTTGTTTCACGCCTAGAATTCTTCCCGCTTTTCAAACCCTAATTTGACAGGCTAGCACTTACCATACTGAACTAGCGTTTCCCGTGCATCCCTTAAACGGCAGCCTAATAATGTGATCCTTGTCCCTAGGAATTACGTCACGGCTTCCCGAACTAATTCGGAGTACATCACCAGAGTGTAAAGAGGCCGTACATCACCAGGGTGTGAAGAGGCGGAGCTGCTGAACCTGGACTGCCCGGAGTGCGGGATATCGCCAGGGAAGTGTGGGAGGCTAGACAAGTGCGAATACCTAGGCCGGACCTAACTTATCTTAGCTTGTCCGTTATTATTATTTTTTTTAATATACCCTCTATTATATTTTATTTAGAAATTAGTTTTATTCTTTTGTTCATGAGCTATACCCGTGACACTACGGAACCCTAAAAATTAGGAGTTCGCGGTAGCCGATGTGTGTTTGTTTAGTTGTGGTTAGGAAGTCTAGGTGAAAGGAAGGTAGGGAGGCATTTGCCCTTTTTTTTTGTTAAGCGAAAAATGTGTTAATGCATACCGCAACCGCAACCGTCCGGGGGAGATGTTGGCTATGTGGGAGCTTGCACCCACTAAAATCCGCTTGTGCACCTACTTTAGCCTTGGTAGATGGACCACGAGAACTGCTACTTATGACTATCGCGACAGGGAGGCCTTTGCCCTCCAGTGGGAAAGGGATTGTAGTAATAATAATAAGCGAGACGACGAAAAAAAAAGTAATTAGTCTGTCATTGAGATTATTAAAAAATTGTGGACACGTATTTTTTCTTTTTTCTCGTAAACGAAAAATGACGACAATACAGTGCGTTGAAGTTGTGCGTGACGTCACGATCAGATACAATTTTTGCATTACGGTCGCGTCAAAAGCCCCCGCTATGCCCCACTCCAGAACTTTGTTGCTCTTTATCTTTGTATTTTTTTATTATTTTGATGAAGCAAAAAATACGTGTCCCGTATTTTTGGCCGATTTACAAGACGGACTAAAAACAGAATGCCATTTTTTTATGTTGTCGTCATCCCTGTTGTACTAATGTTTTTATTACTTAAATAAGGATGTTTATCAGGGTTCTAGCTAGTTACAAAAGAATAGGCTTGTCTAGTTAAAAATCAAATAGCCGTAGAGTTATCCCAGGATATTTACTTATCTTTATTTCTCTACAGCAAAAGCAAGTCTGGATATCCTGTGAAGAGGAGAAGGCGAATGACACGAAGCTGGAGTACCCCTGGGGCCAGGGGCTGCCGAGCAGGTACTACCCTTACAAGAACGATGAAGGGTACAAGAGTCCGCTGGTCGCCGTGAGGTTATCAGCACCAGGTAAGAAGTTATAATATATGATGTCCAATTTTTCGACTGGTCCAGCATTTACTGCATTTAACAGATGTTAAACAGAGTAAAGAATCACTTTTCGTCAGTTTACTTATTTCACTTTTTCTTACATATTAACCTTTTGACTACCAACCGACAGCCGGCTGTCAGGCTGCTATAGACTTTCTATTGTGTCTCAAATCACGTGTGTTCGAAAGATTAAACTTTTGAACAAACGTGCTTCGAGACACAATAGCAGCGCGACAGCCGGCTGTCGCTTGGTCGTTAAAGGTTAACATTTTAAAATAATCATACAAAAATGAAATAGAAGTTACTTCTTCTCTGTCAGTCTTATTAATTCTAGAGTTTTTGATTTATTTTTTAATGAATCTCACTTTTTAATCTCAGTTTTTAGGTGTAAACGATGGGTCCCATTTGTTTATTTATTAAATAAATTCATATCAGCACTAGTCGTATGGCTCATAGCTGTTTGTGGACATAATTGTATAAATAATTTTGATCCACGAAGAGCATCTGCTAGCATATATTACCTATTAGGAAGTAGTCTATTCCTAATAGGTAGTAAATTTTTACGGTTTAGCTTTCAGTTTTAGGTATTTCTGGAGCTCTAAGAAAAGAACAAAGAAGAAGCAACAAAAAGAAAATGTAACCAAGATTTTGTAAAAAATGTTTTTTTTTTAAAAGTGTGTCCGTGGAGTTGCTTGCCTGTTCTTCTCCACAGAGATCTACGTTTTGGAACAGGCCATAGGCGAGACGACGAAAAAAAAGTAATTAGTCCGTCATTGAGATTATTAAAAAATTGTGGACACGTATTTTTTCTTTTTTCTCGTAAACGAAAAATGACGACGATACAGTGCGTTAAAGTTGTGCGTGACGTCACGATCAGATACAATTTTTGCATTACGGTGGCGTCAAAAGCCCCCACTATGCCCCCACTCCAGAACTTTGTTGCTCTTTATCTTTCTATTTTTTTGTTATTTTGATGAAGCAAAAAATACGTTTCCCGTATTTTTGGCCGATCTACAAGACGGACTAAACAGAATGCCATTTTTTTATGTTGTCGTCATCCCTATTAGCGTCACTTTTCTTTTCTGACTAACCGACCGATTCTTTGACAATTCATAAGTACCTGTAAATGGTCTAAGTGAAATAAATGCTTCGAATTTTTTTTTATATTTTTACTCCCCTTGGTGTTCTGAGTGCCAGTGTTTCTGCTCAGTTTGTGGTATGCAAACATTGGAACATAAATTCTCTTTTTTTTTGCAGCACACAACCTCAACATCGTAATCCGATGCAGAGCGTGGGCCAAGAACATTATTCACAACAAAAGTCTGAAGGAGCCGTCCGGTTACACTCGCTTCCAGCTGTTCGTTGAAGGCACCAGCAGCAGCAACGACACTGAAGTCACGATATAAGCAGCAATGTAAGATGTACATAGCGATAGGATCGTTCCATTGAAATGGGACGTTTAGTACTGCCGGTTAGGCTAAGTACGCATTGTGTTTTCTAGTTTTTTTTTTATAAGTAGTGGAAATCCTAAGTTATTTGACCAAAATTGTACTACTTATAATATAATAGACTCATTGAAATACTTACTAGTAAAAAAAAGTAATCCGAAAAGACTTCCGTTCACGAACATGACGCGTAGTTCAACATTTCACTTACTTATAAAACAAAGACGCTTGATTTCTAGTACGATTGTTTGATACATCTGATTTTGTAGTGTTTTGACAACATCGCAGATTGTCTTTACAGCTATATTATTTAAAAATATTATGTATTTGAATTTATCTATCTATTAATGTCTCTTTCCGTCACTGTCTAGCCTTTGTAGTTTGGCAGTTTTGCTATGGGGCAGTAATATTACTAATCTAAAGTAAGACCAGTAAATAGTAAGTATATAAATTACTTGATAAGCATGGTTTTTTCTATGCTTCAATAAATGTAAATGGACGGTAATACAATGCGTACTCAGCCTTAGAAAAACTAATTAGATCAATGTTCAGAGTGTACTGTGAGTATATATGAGCTGTCTGTTGAGCTTGTCATGATTTGTAGAGCTTAGGCGGAGTACGGTCACCAAAAAGATGGGCATGCAAAAGAACAAATAAATTCTTTACAGCTTAATAATATTTATTTAAAACTTTATGCACTTTTAGAAAAACAATGCACAACAGCGGACTTAATGCCTTGGGCAATAAGTAATACTAGTGTCGATATTGTATAAAGATACGTACGCTTCTGTTCAAATTTTCGCGTTTGTTCAGTTTTCGAATAAAATTGTGGTTTTCTATGGACATTAGCTGGATAGAGAATTGACGGCTTTTCTCATTATTTCGACGCTGAACGGGGCTCATAGAAATAGAGCTGTACCTATATTATATGTATTACCGAAATTTTTCAGCGATACGAGAATGTAACTGAATAAGGATATATGCAATCCCTTATTAAGCTGTTTTAAAAGATCTATACCTATTGGAAAAAGTCTTAGAGATAAATACAAGAATCTTAACACTTCACAAACTCTTCTTTTTGGCGACTGTAAGTATACCGTGTATTTATTAGAATGAATCTTATTTTCATATTGCTGAATCCTGTAAAATATTTTGTGTTTATATTGTAGAGAAACCATGACATTAAGCTATCCAAAACGCGCTATTTTTTTCATTCAACTTAGAACGTAATGTTTAAGCGATAAAGTTTTAAATCTAATAAAGAAATTTGACAGATTTTAGTAGCTTGATGTGCTGCGTCTGTACTATTATTTATCTTATTAGTATATAATTGTAAAAATTTGGTTTCTTATGAAGTCATTTCATAAAAAATCGTTTATGTAGGAAGGCTGGGCCAAATATGATTCGTCAAGTATTTGACGCGTGATTGGAAGAATAATTCGATAATTATTTTCAAAGAAAACTATCTGTGTTATTAGATAATTGTATTGCTTGTATTATTTTGTGGAAACTGTGTAGGTATGTATAAAAGCCTGGTCCACTTTGGTATGACCAGGCCAGTACACCATATACAAATGTTTCATAATTTTGTTAGTGTAATGCCAGTATTTGAATATTTGCAACTGCGTTTGCCATAAAAAAGTTGTTGTTTGAACAACTATTATTGTTAAGCATGGCGTCCACTAGGCGGCCCGGGCCGTGACGGGCCAACGCAAAAAACTTCGTCGACTGTCGACGTCGACGAAAAGATGCGGTGGGTTGGATTGTACCAGAGGACAGAAAATGCTCGATGCACCGATCCGATCCCTTTGTGGATGCTTCCTTTATATTGCTAATGCATGTTTTTTTTTATTTCACATCTATTGAGCTTTTAATATCGTAAAAATATTTTCGGTAAAAGTTTAGCCATGACATGAAACTATGTATATTTTTGGAATATATTTGAGGATGTTATACTTTTTAGTAAGAGAATGTTTGTTTCGCCTGTTACGAGTACAAATCCTATTTAATATAAAGATATTCCATGTTGTTTGTGAAAATGTGAGTTTATTTCGAATAAATAGATCAATTCATTGGTAAATTTCGTTTAATCATTTCCCGTACTAACCCTGCGGAGTCACAGAAATTCGTGTAATATGTGATTATTTAAATCTTCGAACACACGTGATTGAGACACAATAGAGAGACAATACCAGCGCGATAGTCGGCTGTCTTACACAAACAGAACGAGAACGTATGTATGAATAGATAAATCACATGGGCACTGCCCCCGGGCCAGTGCCTCTGTGATTTATCCATCCCTTAGAATATGCACGTGACATGGGGGCCCATGTCACGTGCATATTCTAGGGCCAATCTCTGCCAGAAACATAAATGGCAACCGAAGGAAAAACGTTTTAGTCAGTAAAAGTCTGACATCTTCTACCTTTCCACCCCACCCAGAGTGGAAGAAGTAATTCGATGATTCCCCATACTAAAAAAAACTCCTAGACCTTCCGATACTAGGCTAAAAATATGAAATTATGGCTAGGGGTACAATTTTAACAACCTTCATTGCCTAAGACCGTCCGGGCCGGACAGGCGCCTCAACCCCAAGAACATGCACGTGGAGGGCCCCTCTAGGACCAATGCCTACCTGGAACGTAAAGGGCAACCAAAGGAACACAGTTGGGTTTTAGTCGGTAAAAGTTTGACACTCTTTTTCGCCCCACCCAGGGCGGGAAAAGTAATTTGATGATTCCCTATGCTCAAAAAAACCTAGAACATCACGATAGGTACTAGGCTAAAAATATAAAAAAATGGGTATAGGTACAATTTCAACATCCTTTACGGCCTAAGGACCGAACTCCATCAAAGTAAAGATGTGTGGATGTCAATAACTAATAGGATACTGCACTAAAGCTAAGCGGTGAGATGTGAAAATAACGCAAAGCTGCGCAAAATCTCCACTTTGGTGGAGTGCGTCCCTAAGGCCCGTCGACAAGAGCGGAACATGAGCGGAACAAACCAAAACTCATTTTGTTTATTCGGCTCGTTAGACCGTCCAAAATACTAGACACATTTTTCGCTTGACCAAATATATAAAAAAACAAAGAAAAATAGCATCAAAGTATATTTATTATTATATATATTTATTAAAGTTCCGAAGTGGGGGGTTGTGAAGTCACTGTTCAGTAAAAAATGTACCTAGGCGTTGTCATTTTGCGTTTACGAGAAAAGAAAATACGTGTCCATAATTTTTTCATGAGCTTCCTGACCGATTACTTTTTTTTGTCGTCGCGCCTGCTGCATAAAATCCCCACTCGCGAGATTTCAGTGCTCTAGTACGGGTGTCGAAACCGCAAACGCTCAGCAACAGCGCTGCTGCCGCGCCGCGCTTTATGTATGAAAACAAACGAAAGTAGGTTCGACACCCACGACCAAATTTTGGACGTACGTCAGTACAACTCACTGACTTTTGGCTTTTTGGCTTAGCCATGTTCCCATCTCTATCGTGCACTTGACGTTTGGCAGTTGTGTAACAGAGACAGGTATAGTGCTAAGCCAAAGTCAGTGCTAAGTAACGTCGATTTAGGCCCGAGTCACACCGGAATGGCAGCGGCCGCCAGCGTCGCTATAAACAAGAGGCGCGCGGCCGCTGACGGCCGCTGGCAGCCTCGCGACCTTTTCAAGCTTTTCAAGCGATACTAGTCTTTTAAGTATGTAGTTAAAGTTTAAAATTATTTCACACTGAAGGTGCTCGCCGCGCCGCTGCCGGCCGCTGCCATTCCGGTGTGACTCGGGCCTTAGAGTCGCTCACCGCTCCGCTCCCATGAACATGCAGCCTAAAGATCACCCTACATTTTTCCCAATTATCTTTATTCCGCAATTACTCCACGCCTGTCAGACCTTGGCAAGTTAAACAAGCTGTCACCATGCCAGCACTTAGTACATTAGTTTGTGGTACGGGGCTCGCCCGTCTGGGGGCGCTGGCGAAGGCGGGCGGCGAAGGCGGTTTCAGGCAGATTTGGGCGGCAGATCTTGGGCATAGATTAAGTGGGGCAGACTAGTTGGAGTGTGAAGGATAGGTAGAATATGTGTGTTGTGTAAATTGTGTCACAAATATTTTTTTACAAAAACTATTGGCGGATTTATCCTTAGCTTTATTCTGGTAGTGATAGATAGATTAAACGTTTGTTGGTGCATAACATAAAACACGCAAGATAGACATTACATTATTTAAAATAGCAGTGCGTGTTTCACACTTACACCAAATGGTAGTTAGTAGAATAGGCCCTAAGGGCATTAATTTTTTTTTGGCATTTTGAATTTATATCAACGCCCAGCCTAAACCGCTGGTCATAGATATGGAAACTTAGTGGGACACTTCTTTGTGATGAGACGAAGACGTGAAATCTCGACATTCAAACGGGCGGAGCCGCGGGCATAAGTTACTACATTAAATAGCTTCTGAGGCATCACATCAAGCTTTGACCCTGAGAGCGGAGCAGTCACCAAAGACCTAATAAATTCGGTGACCTAATTAATTTCCAATGAAACCCCGAGGGATACTTTTCTTACTTTACTTTTTTTGAGGGACAACAACTTTATTCCTATGATGACGATACATTTTACATCGGTTTTTAAGAAAACTTAAATTACATCTAACAGTCCTGCAATACTTAACTATCTACTTTGCAGACTTTGTGAATCTTTAAAATAAAGTGTTTTTAAAGATGTCAGTCCCACAAGGCACCCCGGAAACACGCACAATCCCATTACAACAGCCCTTATCCTACTGATTTAGAAACAGCCCGTTTAATTTACTTTAGTTATTTTCACAGTTTGATGTCGTACGGCATTCTATTGTGGGGAAATGTTAATTTAAATATTATAAAAAATGTCACAAAAACATTTTTCCATGTTTTTGTGACATTTTTTTTTGTGAATGTGAGGACTATGGAGGTCGTTGTTTTTTGTTTTTTTTTTTAATATATGCGGTCTGACGGTTTGAGTATTTAATGCGGCCTACCCAAATGTCCTTACTTTGGTACCTACTGTTCCTCAAGACGTTGGGCTCCTTAGTATTTTTAGTTGAGCTAAACGATTACTGACAAATGCTTGCACTGTCTGGACAGGTCCACTCAAATCTGTGTCCTTCTCTCATCAAGAGAGTGCCTCAGACATTAACCTTCATGGTTCTCGCACATTTTTGACCAATACGTTTGTATGGACTTTAAAAGAGACTTTGACCTCTGAGTTTGTTTCGGATGTTTCTTCTCAGAGCAGTCCAGCTACGAAACACCGGCCCCATCGTTCGCTTAAAATAAAAAAAAAACTAAATATTGACGTGTAAAAGTGTTACATATATAACCTATTTACAAAATAAATATGATTTTATGTTTTTTTTTATTTTCTTAAACGCACCTACCAACTAAACCTCACAGAATAACTCCAAAGTTAGGCATAATACTCGTCTCGAACACCTCACCCAGCTCGGCCGCGCCACCGCCAGTCTTCACACGCCGACCAGCCACGATGGGCGCCGACAAACCGAACGGCGTCGTCAACTACAACCGAAGACCAGTCCAGAGACCCTTTCTCCAACGCATCCAGTATGGCATCTGGAACCCTGAAGACAGAACATTCCTGGGCAGAACTCCTCATCGATGGGGTGAGTTAGCGATTTGAAATTGGAAAGCGAACAGCCATTTTTGAATTCGAAATTGGAAAGGCTATTTTTGGTTTTGGAATTTATTTTGTTCGTAACTTGAATTTATTGGTGATTGAATTTTTTAAATTTATTTCGACCGTTGAAGTTTGTAGCGTTTTGATTGGACATTTATGCCCTTACTAATAATCACTGTGTAAAGTTATGCAATGAATAAAGTCTGTGTAACCATACATTTTTTGACGTATAAACCTGTCATTACTTTATGCAGCGTTTATTAGTAAGGCTATTATAGTGCAACAGGTGGATTCGAAATTTGTATGGAATAAGACGCTTTTAAGTTGTGGATTTACAGAGAGTTACATATCTTCAAATAACGGAACTCTCGTTTTGCTAATTGGTAAAAGTTTTATCAAAGCTTTTCAAAGTTTCTTGAACTCTGACATAAACCGTAAATATTTTTTTTCACTTTTCGGGAATTGATCCCGTTATCGCATGCTGGGATGAAATAAGTTAAAATTTCAAGAAGTAGCCAGCTGAAAATAAACCCTAAACCTATTAAATTTAATGTCATGCTTATTTTTCAGAAGCAACAATTCTATCATAGTAGTGTAGGTACTTATGTCATGACATGTAGATAGTATGACGTCATCAATTGGTACTGACGTAAACTGACCTATATTATATGGAGGAAGGTACTGCTTACCATCTTTCGCTGAATGTCATATATTTAATGATGGGGTTTCACTAGTTTATTCATTTACACTTTATGTACATAACGGAACTAACGAACGAATATTTACTATACTGAAACGTCACTTAACTTTAAGAGTCAGTTCAGCCTTGAAGGAGTTACGGAATAGTTTTAATACTTGCGGCCCCGGAACATAAAGGGCAATCGAAGGAACATGGGTTTCAGTCAGTAAAAGTCTGACACGCCTTCCCACCGCGCCCAGGGCGGGAGAAGTCATTTGATGATTTCCCATCTGCAAAAAAAATACAGTGACTTCGTTTCATGTTTAGTAAGTAACTAACTACGTTGTTGACCCGGAAAATAGCAATTGCATCCTATAACTTCCTTCAATAAACGAGCCAGTAATTCCTAGGATAAGCGCGTTCGACCAGACAAACAGCTTTACAGTGTTAGTCTAGAAAAACAAAATAACATCGAACTCATTCGTTTGTTTAGTTTGGCGAACCAATAATATTGGTGTTAGATCTTCGACGATAGACGTCACTTGCCCTTATTGTGAATATAGATAATAATCTATATTCACAATCACTTATCGTTGTAACAATTTAGACGTAGACACCATACTTTAATTAAATTCAATAAAACTTATTGTAATTAGCATACTAAATAGTTTATTATAGTGAATAGTTTATTTAAGGGGAAACGTTTAAAAAATGTAATGATGTTATTAACATTATGAATTAGTATATGTAAGACATTGTAATTTAGGAGGAATTGATGGACTTCCAAAATACAGGCATCTCTTGCCTAGTTTGGGGTCCAAATGGTCTCAACTAAATATATGTGCTGAATAAAATATGTAATAACAATGATGTACACAAGATTCTGTTCACAGTATATATTTACTATTTATTTAGTACTGACCTCTAAAACGAGATTGTTTAGTTCTTGTGTGTAAATTGGTTTTTATGGGATCAAATAAAAAAATAAATATTTATATGTAATTGGCGGTTTCCCGCGGTTTCGCCCGCGATAAATACTGTGAGTTTGAAAAGGCTGCCTACCAAAAAGAAGAAGTATCATAGGAATTTCACACTCTCGCTATGTGTGTGTGTCTGTTTGTTTGCTTGTTTTCACGGCAAGGGCTAAAAAACCAGACTTTAAAAAATACTTTGATAAGTAAATTACCACATCAACATTTACATACAGCAGTAAAAGTCTGACACGCCCTCCCGCCCCATCGCGGGAGAAGTCATTTGATGATTTCACACTCCCCAAAAAAAAACATTTACATACAGTCATTCCGTCAATCTTCAAAGAGATTATGACTAACCTAGTATTTACTGGGCGTTTTTATATACTGCACTTATTTTTATATACATTTTAGTAGTTTTATATTTTAAATCTTATATAAACAGTGGTCAAGGTTGTGCGCTTGAACGGTTGTGATATAAATCTAAAAGCGACATGTTTATTTTACTTTTTGTTCACGTTCCTGTTACGGCGTTTTTCAATTTTATCTATGCGTGGATTTGGCTACTAGGAATTAATTAAAATCCCTAATAATTATCTTGGTATAACTCACATACGGCCATCTGATCCCAAAACTAAGCAGAGCTTGTATTAAGGCCCCTGCCAATGCGTCTGCAGATGGCATCTGCCGATGCATCCGCAGACATGAAGAGGGGCCTTTATGGTAACCAGACAACTGATAATGCCTGAGGCATAAGTCGGTCTTTGTACGGTGTTGTACATAAAGTTCAATGAATAAATAAATAAACATACTTATCTATTTTATCGTTCAAAACATACATATTTTAGATAAATTAGACCCAGGCATAGAAAAAAGCATCATGCTCATCACACAAAGTTAACCTGGGAGGGAATCGACATACCCAACCCTAACCTCTTTTTTTTTGGGTAGTAGGAAATCATCAAATGACGTCTCCCGTTCGGAAGCGGCAGGAGGGCGTGTCAGACTTTTACTGACTAAAACCCACTCATGTTCCTTCGGTTGCCCTTTATGTTCAGGGGTCACGGTAACTATTATAAACATTCCGCAACCCCGGCAGGCGTTGGCCCTGTTGGGCCCCTTCTCATGCTGACTTCTCTACCCCCAACCTCCGGCTTAGCAGTCAGGGTCACTTACCACTAGACCAACCGGCCCGTCAAGAATTGGACATTTTATGTGGAGCTTATGTCGTGATGTGAATCCATGGTTAGGTCGATAGTCAGACTTTCTGGCTTCTGACTACCCGTTAGTATTGGCAAAGAACTGTGAAATGTAATGACAACCGGGACCTACGGCTTTACGTGCTTTCTGAGGCACGAGATGACTGTCAGTGCTGTCCGTAATATGCATTGTAAAAGTCATATTAATAGTAGTCCGGTTTTGAACGCGCAACCTCATGTATGATATAGGGGTGTTTTAACCATTGGGCCACCAGCCAGCACGACATTATTTTTTTATTTGTTTTTAGGAGCCTTTTGCGCATAACATATCACTCTCACCGTATCCTAAACTAAATTATTCCATCACAAAACTTAAGGCATGAATTTGAACAAAGATAAAGTCACCGTATTTTTTTTACCTTCAAAAAAGGAGGAGGATCGCAATTCGACACTATGTTTTTTTATTTCACCGATATTTCAGCCAATTATGAACGAATTTGGATGGTATTTTTTTATCATGAGAACAAATACGTTTAATACCACTCACCATAATTAAGCCCTGTGCTAATAAGCAAGTGCAACCGCACGAGCAATCTCATGAATCATTGCCAAGCTATTTCCGAGTTTATCCCCATCATAACCGACGAATCCAGAGCACGTGAAAACCCGAATTGGGGTAATGCGGCTTTTTATATCTTTAATGATGCGAGGAAATGAGGAATGGACATAATATTATTATGTACTGTTGAAATTACCTTAGCAACAGACTGACACTATCTGATTTTATATTTATTGTAAACATTTGTTTAGCATCAGTTTATCAACATTGTAAGGCGAGATTGCTGCTGAACCATACAAAACAAAGTCTTCAGCTTTATAAAGATTATAAAATTATTGCAGATTATAATAAAGTGGGTGAAACCGCGGGGAAAGCTAGTTTTGTTATTTTTTTTTTAAATAATATCCTTTTCCGATCCGGTGAGACTTACACCGCGTATTATATTTTTACAGTAGGATATTTCAAAGGACATTTATAATGAACCAGTTTTCCATAAACGATTATTGATTATTCTTATTATTATTACACAAGCTCTAAGCAGAGCTTAACTTGGGATCACATGACCGTGTGTGAGTTGTCCCAGCATATATTTATTTTTTATTCTTTTAAAAATCATAAAACTGAAACTGGCCGATAGATAAAACAAAAAACAAGTGACAGCCATTATTTGTACAGACAAATAAAAACAAAAAAAAGTGAGCCGTCACGGGACGCCTGGCAGATGTGAAACATCGACATTATTTTGTAAAAGTAATATGATTGAAAAGAAAAAGCGTGGCGACGTGTCGCCACGATATGCGTCGCCACGCCAGAAATTTGTTTTACGTGCGGCTATAGATGTTTCACATCAAAAATACAATGGCATTTCTATATTTTTTTGTCAAACAATGCTAGCATTACTCAGTACAGATACTCATAGTTATTAAGATTACAGACTCTTTACAGTGAAACTTCGAATACTATTTAGTATTTTGAATAAGGGACGACGCACACCGGAATGGCAGCGGCCGCCCGCGGCGCCGCGAGGCCGCCAGCGTCGCTAGAAACAATAGGCGCGCGCATTGCGCGCGGCCGCTCGCGGCGCCGCGGGCGGCCGCTGACAGCCGCTGGCAGTCTCGCGACCTTTTCAAGCTTTTCAAGCGATACTAGATACTTTTAAGTATGTAGTTAAAGTTTAAAATTATTTCACACTGAAAGTGCTCGCCGCGCCGCTGCCGGCCGCTGCCGGCCGCTGCCATTCCGGTGTGACTCGGGCCTAAAACATCATTCGATCTTCTTTGAATAATTATTTAACAAGAGTTGCTGGCCTATTTTCGGCGATAAAAATTGAAACGCCATTTGTGTAACTTTTTTTTCTTAGTTTTCATAACAAATAATGGCTATCAACTACATTTTTTTAAATACTACGGCCGGTTTGACGATGTATGGCGAGTTTTATTTAATTGGCAAAACCTATTTTGTTACTATCCTACTTTTATTACAAAAGTGGAATTTGTGAGGATCTATGGATGAGTGCTTGTTAGGTACTCTTTAAAAAATATATACATTATACTAGGTGTATTTTTGGTCTTGCTCAACCCGCTAGGAGATCATTCTACCCATGAAAACAAACAACTTTTATTATGGAACCAACTCTGAAATCGCGAAAAAAATATCAGCTGTTTAAAACATTATGGTCGGAGGGCATTGAACTTTTGTTAGTAACAGCTGATATTTTTTTCGCGATTTCAAAGTGGTTCCATAATAAAAGTTGTTTGTTTTCATAGGTAGAATCATCTCCTAGCGGATGAGCAATACCAAAAATACACCTAGTATAGCTTTACATCAAAATAACGAATCGGTAGGCTACTTAACATTACGCTATGACCCACGAGAGCGGAGCAGTAATGCGGGTAAGCCCGCAGGGGACAGCTAGTTTACAAATAACAGACTCTAACTCATATTCTTTTTTTGCGATTCGTGTTTACAGTCTTACAGTGGGCTTAAAGCTCAGGTACAATTACACCCTGTAGGGTACAGCAAAGGTTTTAAATTAATGTTAAAAAAAATATTTCTATGGTAATTAAAATATTTAATATCATAATGTGGGTGTGCTGGCTAGAGTAGCGGCCGCCGTGGCTCTCGTACAATGGACCTGAGGAGTAAGTGCGGAAACCAAACCTCCCAGAGGGAGGTCCATGATGAAGATGATGAATTAAAATATTATTATATATATGTTTATTTTAATATTATTATACATGAATTAAATGTTGAACTGCCTGACTGACTGATTTTTGATGTACCAACGCACAGCCCAAACTGGTGCTAGAGCCATGAAACTTCGATGGTATATTATTTGTGAAGAGTAAATATCCACAAAAAATGATTTTTTGGTAATTTCAACCCTAAATTAAGGCATGGAAGTTTCGACTTTCACGCAGGCGAAGCCGTGGGCAAACACTAGTATATTTTTAAAAGCTTTTATTTAACTTGCAATGTATGTTTGTCCCGTTGGAATCTTACAACTCAATCCGATCCGAAAACCCTCAACTGATTGAGCTGAAAGGTATGCACGTAGAGTTCGGATGACAATGCACGATAAAAAAAATTTCATGATTTTTAGTATAAAATAAAATGAAGGTAAAAAAAAACCTTTTTAAAAACAAGCTTTTATTTAAATGCGCTAAAAAGAAAAAAAATAACTTTTTTTTTAAGTTTGTCGCGAACTACTCGTATAATCATAGTTTGAAAATTCAAGTACTTACCTAAATAAATACTTAAATCTCGCGACAACCTTTTAAAAAAAAAGTTTTTTTTCTTTTTAGCGCATTTAAAAAAATGCTTGTTTTTAAAAAGGTTTTTTTTTTACCTTTTTTTTAGGGTTCTGTAGTCAACTAGGAACCCTTATAGTTTCGCCATGTCTGTCTGTCCGTCCGTCTGTCTGTCTGTCTGTCCGTCCTCGCTTAATCTCTGTGACCGTTAGCACTAGAAAGCTGAAATTTGGTACCAATATGTATATCAATCACGCCGACAAAGTGGTAAAATGAAAATTGGAAAAAAAATGTTTCATTAGGGTAGCCCCCTATATGTAAAGTGGGAAGTGTTTTTTTTTTAATTTCAACCCTAACTTGTGATATATTTTTACATAGGTATTTAAAAATGAATAGGGGTTTACTAAAATTATTTTTTGATAATGTCAATAATTTCGGAAATAATCGCTCCAAAAGTAAAAAATAATGTGCCCCCCTCTAACTTTTGAACCAAAAGTTTAAAAAATATGAAAAAAATCTAAAAAGTAGATCTCTATAAGGACTTTTTAGGAAAATTATTAAGAACTTGATGGAAAGAACAGTTTTTGTTCAAAAAAGTCATAAAGGTTGTACAAATTACTACGTACTTAGTATGTCAATGTAACAAACAGCCTTTTTTTAAACTCTTAGGTGGGAACAGTTATTTTGACGGACGGGAAACTACGGAACGGAACCCTACACTGAGCGTGGCTCGACACGCTCTTGGCCGGTTTTTAAATAGATACCATACCCCTGGCTGACTAATTAATGACGTCGGTGAAGCACGCAATACTATACCTGCGTAGTTCATCGTTAATTAAGCAAATAAACTTTGAACGATGATGGGAAGGAAGTAAACTATCTTTTATCAAGCACATCTAACCTTTTATAAAAAACTAACTCTATCACAAAATAGTAGAGTATTGTGATGGCTGGTATCAGGACACATGCGCGAAAGACATTTCCGCGAAAGACACTTGCGCGCGGCCGTTTGGGCGAATGGACACATGCGCGAATGGACGTTTGCGCCCATAGACATTTCCGCGAATGGACACTTGCGCGACTAGACGTTTCCGCGCCAAACCACTTGCGCGAAGCCCTTTGCGCGACGGACACTTGCGCGCCAGACAGTTCCGCGAGAGACGTTTGCGCCCAAACACTTCCGCGACGAGACAGTTGCGCGAACTTTTTTCCAAAGGACATAGGGCAAATTTAAAAATATTATTAAGGGGTACCAATATATTTTTATTTACTTAGTTTTTATATTATATGGCGTCCACTTACCTACCGTAGGTGGTAAGTCGTTTTCAAAAGTAAGATGGCGGCCATGATATTTTTCACAAAATACGTCATGGGTGTCGTTTTCATGGTTTTTTGGGGTGCTAAGGTCGAAAATGAGGTCGATTTGAGAATTCAAGATGGCGGCCGTGACCTTTCTCACAATATGCGTCATGGGTGTCGTTTTCATGGTTTTTTGGGGTGCTAAGGTCGAAAATGAGGTCGATTTGAGAATCCAATATGGCGGCCGTGACCTTTCTCACAATATGCGTCATGGGTGTCGTTTTCATGGTTTCTTGGGGTGCTAACGTCGAAAATGAGGTCGAATTGAAGATCCAAGATGGCGGCCGTGACCTTTCTCACAATATGCATCATGGGTGTCGTTTTCATGGTTTTTTGGGGTGCTATCCCAGATAGCAAGCGAGCTTGCTGCAAACTTGATTTATAATTGAAATTAGATTGTCACGTCAAATATGACAAATCAAGTTTATGGCAATATTGCTGTAAGCTTGTTGATTTAGGTTTGATGTTTTAAGGCTTTGGTAATTTTGAAGCAAGTTTGCATTTTGCGCTATGTTTCAAAGATGAAGTATCAACTTTGTTTTTGTTTGTTACAAACTTGCGTTACTGTCATACGCATGAAGCAAATAATCACTACGTAGTCTATGCCATGACCGGCCATATTGTTTTGCAGTGCACAAAATCAGTGTTAACTAAAAATATTCTTTGTTTAATAGAAAAAACAATCTGAATAAAACTGTGAAATGAGTGGTACAAGTTTTGTTGTTTTGCACGGTGTTTTAAATAATAAACACTTCTGTTGTGCGAATTGGACGCTTAATACTTACGTGACGTGCTGAATATTAAAGGTTAGTTTATTTATTTTTACTTTCACAAACAGAATTAATTATACGTAGTTAGTTATCTATCTCTTATACCTTATTTACCTACTTTCAAACCCAGGCAACGTGTTCCAAGTGTTCCTAACCCTAAATAGTTCCTGCATGTTCCTGTTTAGTTAGGCATACCTATTACTCAATATTTATTTCTAGTCCATACATTTGTTAGTAGTAAGTACAGAAACGTATACAATTAAATGTAAAATAATGTCTTAACCTGTGGAAAATATACTTGTTTCTTTATGTTTCAGAGCAGAAAGACAAAATAAAGAAAATAAAAACCAATACCGGCTACCATGAAACCGAGTTATTCTTATTTTTTACGGTGTTTAGCGGAACCGTAGCGCGATCAAATAAGTCGATGAAAAAAGTTTAACTTTTACTTCCCTAGATGGCGTTGGGGTCAAAATAGATCGCGCTATGGTTTCGTTACATCTGAAAGTATAAGTGATTTTAGAATTTTAGTATTTTAGAGATTGTGGTAGCTGTTGTTTGCACGATAATTTGTATATATTGTGGAGTAATATTATACAGATAATCGAGAGCGCGAAACATCAAACAGTCTTTCATATCTCCAAACCGAAAAGACCACCGTCCACCGTCGTCGTACGAATCGTGTACACTTATAATTAAGTATAATATAACATATAATAAAAAAAACATTTTATTATATTATGTTTGTTGTTGTTTTATTTAATGTCAAACATGCAGACATAATGCAAGTTTGTTATGTCAAACTTGAATATACTATAAAGAAAAACTTAATTGCAAGTTTGTTGCTCGGAAACTAGAAAGTTTGACTTAAACTTGCCTCAAGTTGATATACTTGCCATGGCAAATTTGAAACAAAGCTTCATTTTTGATACATCAAACTGATTGCAAGTCAGATTCAAGTTTAAATTGTTATCTGAAGGTCGAAAATGAGGTCGAATTGAGAATCCAAGATGGCGGCCGTGACCTTTCTCACAATATGCATCATGGGTGTCGTTTTCATGGTTTTTTGGGGGTGCTAAGGTCGAAAATGAAGTCGATTTGAGAATCCAAGATGGCGGCCGTGACCTTTCTCACAATATGCGTCATGGGTGTCGTTTTCATGGTTTCTTGGGGTGCTAACGTCGAAAATGAGGTCGAATTGAAAATCCAAGCTGGCGGCCGTGACCTTTCTCACAATATGCGTCATGGGTGTCGTTTTCATGGTTTTTTGGGGTGCTAAGGTCTAAAATGAGGTCGATTTGAGAATCCAAAATGGCGGCCGTGACCTTTCTCACAATATGCATCATGGGTGTCGTTTTCATGGTTTTTTGGGGTGCTAAGTACAAAAATGAGGCCAATTTGAGAATCCAAGATGGCGGCCGTGACCTTTCTCACAATATGCGTCATGGGTGTCGTTTTCATGGTTTTTTGGGGTGCTAAGGTCGAAAATGAGGTCGATTTGAGAATCCAAGATGGCAGTCGTGACCTTTTACACAATATGCGTCATGGGTGTCGTTTTCATGGTTTTTTGGGGTGCTAAGGTCGAAAATGAGGTCGATTTGAGAATCCAAGATGGCGGCCGTGACCTTTCTCACAATATGCGTCATGGGTGTCGTTTTCATGGTTTTTTGGGGTGCTAAGGTCGAAAATGAGGTCAATTTGAGAATCCAAGATGGCGGCCGTGACCTTTCCCACAATATGCATCATGGGTGTCGTTTTCATGGTTTTTTGGGGTGCTAAGGTTGAAAATGAGGTCGATTTAAGAATCCAAGATGGCGGTCGTGACCTTTTACACAATATGCGTCATGGGTGTCGTTTTCATGTTTTTTTGGGGTGCTAAGGTCGAAAATAAGGTCGAATTGAGAATCCAAGATGGCGGCCGTGACCTTTCTCACAATTTGCATCATGGGTGTCGTTTTCATGGTTTTTTTGGGGTGCTAAGGTCGAAAATGAGGTCGATTTGAGAATCCAAGATGGCGGCCGTGACCTTTCTTACAATATGCATCATGGTTGTCGTTTTCATGGTTTTTTGGGGTGCTAAGGTCAATAATGAGGTCAATTTGAGAATCCAAGATTGCGGCCGTGACCTTTCTCACAATATGCTTCATGGGTGTCGTTTTCATGGGTTTTTGGGGCGCTAAGGTCAATAAAGAGTAAATATTATTATTAAAAGTGAATATTTTTAACCATTATGGTCATCAGTTTCTGGTACACCTATACATAAAATAACATATATTTTGTTTAGAATGTTACTTACATATCAAACTGCAAATATAATTAACGTTATTTATAAAGTAAAGTAGTGTAAAAGGTCACGACCGCCATCTTGGATTCTCAAATCGACCTCATTTTCGACCTTAGCACCCCAAAAAACCATGAAAACGACAACCATGATGCATATTGTAAGAAAGGTCACGGCCGCCATCTTGGATTCTCAAATCGACCTCATTTTCGACCTTAGCACCCCGAAAAACCATGAAAACGATACCCATGACGCATATTGTGTAAAAGGTCACGGCCGCCATTTTGGATTCTCAAATCGACCTCATTTTCGACCTTAGCACCCCAAAAAACCATGAAAACGACACCCATGATGCACATTGTGAGAAAGGTCACGGCCGCCATCTTGGATTCTCAAATTGGCCTCATTTTCGACCTTAGCACCCCAAAAAACCATGAAAACGACACCCATGACGCATATTGTGAGAAAGGTCACGGCCGCCATCTTGGATTCTCAAATCAACCTCATTTTCGACCTTAGCACCCCAAAAAACCATGAAAACGACACCCATGACGCATATTGTGTAAAAGGTCACGACCGCCATCTTGGATTCTCAAATCGACCTCATTTTCGACCTTAGCACCCCAAAAAACCATGAAAACGACACCCATGACGCATATTGTGAGAAAGGTCACGGCCGCCATCCTGGATTCTCAAATCGACCTCATTTTCGACCTTAGCACCCCAAAAAACCATGAAAACGACACCCATGATGCATATTGTGAAAAAGGTCATGGCCGCCATCTTGGATTCTCAAATCGACCTCATTTTCGACCTTAGCACCCCAAAAAACCATGAAAACGACACCCATGACGCATATTGTGAGAAAGGTCACGGCCGCCATCTTGGATTCTCAAATCGACCTCATTTTCGACCTTAGCACCCCAAAAAACCATGAAAACGACACCCATGATGCATATTGTGAGAAAGGTCATGGCCGCCATCTTGGATTCTCAAATCGACCTCATTTTCGACCTTAGCACCCCATAAAACCATGAAAACGACACCCATGACGCATATTGTGAGAAAGGTCACGGCCGCCATCTTGGATTCTCAAATCGACCTCATTTTCGACCTTAGCACCCCAAAAAACCATGAAAACGACACCCATGACGCATATTGTGAGAAAGGTCACGGCCGCCATCTTGGATTCTCAAATCGACCTCATTTTCGACCTTAGCACCCCAAAAAACCATGAAAACGACACCCATGACGCATATTGTGAGAAAGGTCACGGCCGCCATCTTGGATTCTCAAATCGACCTTAGCACCCCAAAAAATCATGAAAACGACACCCATGATGCATATTGTGAGAAAGGTCACGGCCGCCATCTTGCATTCTCAAATCGACCTCATTTTCGACCTTAGCACCCCAAAAAACCATGAAAACGACACCCATGATGCATATTGTGAGAAAGGTCACGACCGCCATCTTGGATTCTCAAATGGACCTCATTTTCGACCTTAGCACCCTAAAAAAACCTTGAAATTGACACCCATGACGTATTTTGTGAAAAATATCATGGCCACCATCTTGCTTTTGAAAACGACTTACCACCCACGGTATGTGGACGCCATATAATAAAAATTAGGTAAATAAAAAAATATTGGTACCCCTTAATAATATTTTTAAAGGAGACAATTTTTTTTGGTCCCACTAATTAACGGTTACGTTTATTAATAATTTTACGCATGAAACAAGTCATCACCTTATTATAACTAACCCACTAAAAATTATATAGATATCTAACGGGAATAATGAAATAATAGTAAAAAACTATTACGGAAAAATGCATGTTGAGGAGCGTTTTTACATTTATTTCAACGTGAATTTAAATATATTATGTGAAACGAAACGTACCTAATAAACATTCCGTTGTAGATGCTCTGTGGTACAGTTTCAATCAGTTTGACACTGACAGACTACATTATTAAGCTAAGTTCATACGACCGCGCGAAACCGCTCTGTACCACTAACCGCGCGGTACAAGACCAAAGTAAGCAGCAATTATCGTAGACATTACCGCGCGTTCTACGTTCGTTGAAAAGCATTCTTGCATCATATTTTAAGTGAAAGACTTTCATTTAAAATAGGATGCAAGAAAGCTTTTTTATTGTCTTTGTCATTTTCTGCGACGACTCAGCCTTCGGTATAAAATCCATAAGCAAATTGCCCCCTCCTCAAGCAACATTGACATCCGGACTGGTATGCACATCATCATGCGAACGCCTCAGACCCGGTCCAGGAGGGCGAATTCGCCGCGATTCTCTCGCGCGTAACACGCGCGAGTGTTGCGTCCAGAGTCTACGCGTATAGAGCGTACGTACGCGCGAGTCGTATTTCCTTCTCTTTCTCTTTTATACGTGCACTCGCTCTGAAATTCGCGCGAAATCTGGACGCAACAAGGCGGCCCTAGTATCTCGACTCGCGCGCATTACGCGCGAGTCACGCGCGAGTTTATTAGTCGCGCGATGCTTGTGGACGCGATGTATTGGTGCCTAGTATCTTGCCTACCCGCGAGTGAATTCGCGCGAGTCGAATCGCGGCGAATTCGCCTTCCTGGACAGGGCCTCAACCACGCGGCGACGCGCGGCTTCTCGCGGTCATGTAAACTTAGCCTAATAGTTTCCAACAGTTTTCTAGATAGTCAGATAAGTGCTTCTTCTGTTCTTTTCGTATTTTTATTCAATAGATGTTAGAAAAATGGCTTCTGGAGATACAGTGCATAATATATAAAGCTGTTGTAACAATTGTACAGCTCGATTTCAACGAAATGTGCAACAACTTTACTTATAAAAGCATTGGCGTCTACAGTAAAAGAATAATCGAAAAAAAATCACACCAAAGCCAGGTTTTTATGTCATTTACACCTATATTATTATTGAAAGTGCACTATTCTAACATAAAATACCTAGGAAACCTATTCACTCATTAAATAATCGCTCTTGTGAGATTTTAGGTCATTATGAGAGTCATGTTTTGACTGTCGTATTTCCCAGTATTCCGGTTACTTAGAGTTTTGCTAATATTGCCACTGTAATCTAGAGATTATAAGGAATAAACTAACGTGCATTTCATTAATAAATGCCACAATTTGTGGTGGGCCTAATCCCCGAACAAAAAAAATTGTCTCCTTTGTCCAATGTCCTTTGGAAAAAAGTTCGCGCAAGTGTCTAGTAAATTATCATTTTTCGTTGCTGCGTAGCTCCCGTAGATCGTAGCGTGATGTTACTGCTAACAGCTTATTGTTTTTTTTCGATTAATGCGTTGCCCAACATTAAACTAATTTTACAATTCGAAATGGTAGTTGCTGCTAGTGCTTTTAACCAAACAAACGTACTCTTTAACTTTATAGTGTAACTAGCTTTCGTCCGCGGCTTCGCTCGCGTTAGAAAGAGAGCCTGTTACTCTCCATTCCTTCAACTATCTCCACTTAAAAAATCACGTCAATCCATCGCTCCGTTTTGCCGTGAAAGAAAGACAAACAGACAGACAGACAGACAGACACACTTTCCCATTTATAATATTAGTATGGATGGACTAGCTTTCGTCCGCGGTTTCGGCTGCGTGGATGTCGATACTCCTATACCCTATTTTTCCTCTTTTTTTTGGGAGCGGGAAATCATCAAATGATTGCTCCCGTCCTGGGTGCGGCGGGAGGGCGTGTCAGACTTTTACTGACTAAAACCCACTCATGTTCCTTCGATTGCCCTTTATGTTCCGGGGTCACGGTAACTATTATAAACATTCCGCAACCCGGTAAAATGGATGGGCTATCGACTTTCAAGCGGGCGGAGCCGCGGGCAAAAGCGAAAATTACCTAGTAGGATATGGTATAGATTTGCAAATACGCTTAAAAGAAGATTTGTTAACACTATAACATTTAAAGGCACCAACGTCAGTTCAATACGTATCGCAACGACCGCGTCACGCAGTAAACTATCCGCAAATAGGAGCCGACCTCGGCAACAGTACATACGTACTTTACATGTATTCACTTGTGTACTTACTAGAATACGCTCGACTGCTCGAGTATTTATAGTTTTGCCTACTATTCGGGGTTAACTGACGTGGTTATAGTTTGTTGCTAAGCCAGTAGGCGTTTTGGATGGTTCTGAATTTTAATGAGATAAACAGATACAGTTTTAGTCAGTAAAAGTCTGACACGCCCTCCCGCCACACCCAAGACGGGAGCAGTCATTGGATGATTTCCCACTCCCGAAAAAAAAAGTTCTTGTTTTCTATTGGTATAAATAAGCTAAGCTGCATAGAGTCCCATAAAGTTATTAAGTGATAATGTATAGCCTGTATATGTCTTTAGCTATGTAAACTGTGTATTATTTAAAGTGGTTCAGAAGTAGTAAGGGTCGAATCGAGCGATCGTCGATCGATGCCATCGATCGATGGTAGAATGGACTGGTCGACGTCGATCGATTGGTTAGTCGACCGGTATCCGTCGATCAATTAAAGCAACCACACCAATCGATGGGTCAGAGCCCGTACGTCCCCTAAGATTTGTCCCCCAGCATAAAAGTTGTGGATTCGGCCCCTATATAGGTGCCCGTTGGTCTCCTGGTAGGGGACCAATTAATATTTTAATAAAAATATTATTTTTAAGGTACCCATTCGTCTCCTCTAATATATACACAATATAAGTTAAAGATTCGGCACCTATTCACGTGCCTATTGGTCCCCTGAGATAAAATCACCTATATTTTACCTAAAAACGGTTAACATAGTACACTTGTGAACAGTTTATTAACGCAATTAATTTAATAAATCTTATCAGATCATTGAAAAAAGAGCTACGATGAATGATAATCCGTCATGATAATAATGTAACCTGTCGATAGGCTTACGATGTAATATTGTCTCTTTACGAATGGCTTGGTAAAAAACGGGTATTAATTATTGAAAACTTAAGAGAACAAAAGTACTAGGCGCGCAGTAACGTGAAGTAGTCATGTACGAAAATCTAAAATTCACTGTGTTTTTAATTTTCTCACAAGATCACCTTAATCAATTCAAAGTACTAGGCGCGCAGTAACGTGAAGTGGTAAATAGAAAACGATCGATCGACGAATCGATTAATTATTTTGAAGACTGACTTTATGCCTAGAGCCTAGAGGCATTTTATTAAACTTAATCTTATTTGAAATACTTAAACATGATATTTAAGGAATTATTATATTTTTATTTTACCCTTTTCTGCGCGACTGTACCAGGACTATATACATGTACTTATATTAGAAGAATGAATTAAAATAAATATTCTTCAGGGGGCGAATAGGCCCCTCAAAAGTTCCAGGGGACGAATGGGCACAGGGTGCGAATCTTAGGGGACGTACGGGCTCTGACCCCAATCGATCAACGTCGACCGATGCCATAAATCGATTGGTGTGGTAACACCCTTACTGTCGTACTTTCATTAGGAAGAAAAGATTTTAAGATGATTTGACAGATCATAACTATAATAATAAATCGTCGGTCGGTGTCCCATTCCATATAAAGTTTTTCCTCAAGGGGCCTCTGCGAGTTGGCTTCGGCCCCTCTTACGCCTTCCAAGAGTCCGGGAGAAAACTAAAGTTTATAATAAATAATAGTTAATAATAAAAAAAAAAAAAAAAAAAAAATAAGTATTTATAAGTATGTAGGATTAAACTAAAATGTATCTTCTGTCCTTTTCTTTAAGAAATGGAAAGAGAAAGATGCGCTTAACTTAAATTTCCGTTAGTTTGTGCACAAGAGAATGGGCACCAATGTTAGAAGGTTTTTACGTTATTTTTAGAAGAAAAGACATGTTAACCTTTCAACGACCAAATGAAAGCCGGCTGCCGCGCTACTATAATCTTTCTACTGTGTCTCGAATGACGTGTGCTCGATTAAGACTACACATTTAGTTATTTACATTTAGTTAATTACCTAAAACGATAGAACCATACAAACATATATAAATGGAATTGTATGTACAATTGTACTTACATTATATCAAAATATTACTCACTAATAGACATGAAGATGAACAAAAAGATAATTTTGTTCGTAAATAAAGACATGAAAGGAGACATTTACTTGACGACAATGGAAAAACCCACTTTATTTAGTAGTGCGGTATTTTCACCCCATAGGATTCCGCGATGTGCGCCGCCCACCCGCCTTTGTATTGATACTTCGGTGTATATAAGTCCCCATAGATCTAGGGCTGACCAGTAGTAACCAGCAGTCCCTGTAATTTCCTATTGATTATAAATAAATAAATATCCTGGGACAACTCACACACGGTCATCTGATCCCAAACTAAGCAGAGCTTGTTCTATATGGTAACCAAACAACTGATAAACATACTTATATGATTTATAAATACATACATATATATTATAGACAAATCACACCCAGACACAGAACAAACAGTCGTGCTCATCACACAAAGTTTGTTCTGGGTGGTAATCGAACCCACGACCTCCGGCTTAGCAGTCAGGGTCACTACAACTAGACCAACAGGCGCGCCAAATTATGATAAGTGATTTTTCTTACTGTCACTGAATTGTTCGTATCCTTAACGCCGTTAATCCGTAGTGTATAATTTCTTAAATAAAGAAAGTCAATGAAATGTACAGTTACGCCTTACCATATTTTCATCCATACTAATATTATAAATGGGAAAGTGTGTCTGTCTGTCTGTATGTTTGTCTTTCTGTCACGGCAAAACGGAGCGACGAATGGACGTGATTTTTTAAGTGGAGATAGTTGAAGGGATGGAGAGTAACATAGGCTACTTTTTGTCTCTTTTTAACGCGAGCGAAGCCGCGGGCAAAAGCTAGTAATTTCTTAAATAAAGAATGTCAATGAAATGTACATCAGTTACGCCTTACCTTATTATCATATTAATATATGCTTGTTGTGTCCATTCAGCTCTAAGATATTATTTTTTTTTATGAAGACTTAGTATGACTGTTTTGTATTAAGTCCTATCAACCATTAAAATTAATTCAATAGGTTACTTGAAATCAATTTCCGCCTCCTGCGGTTGCACCCGCGTCGGTACTTGTGATGGTAACGGAGACTGCTGTTGATTCGTGGGTTAGATGATCATTGATCACTCAAAATGTCATGAACCTTAATTAACGGGTTTTTTATTAATTTATTTCGCAGTTTATTTGTGTTTTATTTAACCCGGAACTCGTGATTTGAAAAAATTCAATAAACCATTGGTCCTAGTCGTCATTTGTATATCTTTGACAGTCAAAAGCTCGAAATTCTGATAATCTGTCTTCATAACCAAGGGGTATAGTGTTCTCTAAGGATACATAGCTTAAAAACTAAGTTTCGTATGGGTATACCTAAGTGTTAGCCGCACGTGTAGAATTTAGGATCACTTTCCAAACAATAAAACATTCTAAGTAAAATCATATTACTAATGCATCTAGTACTTGTGTAAACGGTCGGTGGTGCCATCTCTATTGTTTAATTACTTTAGTATTCCTATAAAATTAATTTACTGCCTTGACTGTCCACCAAATGTTAAGTTTTTTGTAATGAAAACAGGAAGTTTTGAAAAGAGTATCCGTGAAATCTCTTGCTTTAGATTTACCTACGTATTGGAACAAGCAACTTGCAACCTTTCTGACTAGCCGATCAACTCCTTGACAATTTATTAGTGTAAATGGTCTAATTGGAATAAATACCTTGATTTTGCCTACAGACATTGTAATACTTTATTAAGCTCTCGAAGATGAGTTGCCGTCCCAGTGTATCCTTACACCTACTCATGTGTCTTTTAAACTGTGAAAAGGTTGTCCTACTGATTTTTCTAGCTAGAATGTTCCGGACATCCCTGACAGCCGTGCGTAGCCCGAATGTAAACAGTCCATGACCGCGTAGCGCGCTATTTCGGCCATCTTGTAGCCGCCATGTTTCTCTTTGTTAGTGTAAGTATGCACATTCTGCGGCTATACTGTGGTTTAATACTTCACCTCATTCTAGGTACATGTTGGGATTTCCTTTGAAGATTTTTATTGGGTTTCTCGGGAAGTGATGGATGTTGTGATGGTGCCGTGGTAATAGCGTGTGCTTTAGTGTATCTTTTTACAAGATGGTGGGGGTTCTCAGTAAGGAATGGGCTATTACCAATGTGTCTTTTCTATTTCACATGTGCTTTCAAATTTATTTTAACTGTTACTAATATAAGAGCGAAGAAAAGGTTAAGAAATTTGGATTTTGAATTAAATTTTACCTGAAATCGCACATCCGATTTGAGCAGTGATCTTCTCTGTATAAGGAGACCATAATTCCTTTATTATTCTATAACGCGTCACATGTAGCCCTAAAAACTGCAAACCGGTCTATCAATAGGTTTCGTGCTACCTAGTGACAAGGCTGTGAAAATCTAATAAACACTAACATACAGTTGTTGGGAGACTGAGCCTGAATGGGAACCCCAAAATAGGATAAGGCTAAGGCTAGAGATATTCTGAAAAATCAATAAATGAACTCAATCAATTATATGACTGGAATTATGGTTTACTAGCTCACTGCGTCAGCGTCAGGTTTTAAACGTAATAACCGCCAGCCGCCGCGCCGTGCTATTAAAAATTTATCGCCCGCAGAATTGAAAGGGTTAAAACTGCCCAAGCATATTATTGCTCATGCTTTTACCACAAATTAATAAATAGCTTTTACTGCACTAAACCGAACTATGTAAGGGTTGGCATCCAGTCTATTCGGATCTAGATGAGTACCAGTGTTTTACAAACCATTTTCATTGGCTTTACTTCTTAGGTTTTTAAATATTTTTTGGATGGCAAACCAGCTGATGGTCCACCTGATGTTAAGTGGTCACCGCTGCCTAGAAACTGTTGTCTGATTGTCCGTGGAGTTTCTTGCTTTTTCTTCTCCAAGAGATCTACCTACGTTTAGGAACTAGTAACTAGCGCCACTTTTCTGACTAACCGACCGACTCTTTGACGATTCATAAGTGCTTGTCGACGGCGCGTTAGTGTTCACGCGCGCCTCAAAGAGAAGAAGTCAGCACTGGAAGGGGCCCAACAGGGCCGCGCCTGCCGGGGTTGCGGAATGTTTATAATAGTTACCGTGACCCTGGAACATAAAGGGCAATCAAAGGAACATGAGTGGGTTTTAGTCAGTAAAAGTCTGACACGCCCTCCCGCCGCACCCAGGACGGGAGCAGTCATTTGATGATTTCCCACTCACCAAAAAAAAATGTCTTAAATTTTGAATTTTGTTACATATGTAATGCAGACTCTGCCTAGTTTGAGTTAAAATATCTGAAGATATTTATTTATTTACTTCTCTGGACAAGCTCCTTCATGAGAGCCCTTTTTTTTTTTTTTTTGTTCCGGGGTGGAAAATCCTCATGGATGTCCTCCGTCCTGGGGGGGGCGAAGGGGTCTGTCAGACTCTTACTGACTAAAAACCACCCCGGTGTTCCTTCTCCCACCTACGCCGAGGATCGCGGGAACTAATACAACCTCCGCAATCCCGGGCTGGTGCCGGCCCGCATCTGCGGGCCTCCTCAGGTTTGGGGGGGGGGAAATGAGGTGTATGACTCCCCCCTCAACATCGAAAAAGGGCGCGCGGGAACACTACGCGCCACCACCTCGGGTCCAGTTGAATACGGGCGACGGATGTCCCCAAATCCATCGCCCCTGGACCCATTTAGGGGGGCCGGAGGAGGGCAGCGTACGCCCTCCTCCGACGCCCGGTGTGCATGCTGCGGGTTCGGAGAGAAGTAGAAATCTCTCTCTCTCTTTCCGCAGCTTCCTTCTGCGCGATTACATTTTCGCAGAAGGAGACCACTGCGTCCCAGGACTCTGCGCTGCCGGCCATTGAACTGACTACGGCCGGCAGCGACAGGTCGCTACCTACTACAGAGATGAGAGCACGGCGTGGCTCCTCCCAAGCGGCACACTCTGCCAGCGTATGCCACGCCGTGTTTCATGAGAGCCCTACAATAACCAAAATAAAATTCAACCACTTTGTAAACATTACGTTATTTCACATTGAGTGATCTACTCTAGATTTCCTATCAGCGAGCATAAAGCGTAGTGCGGTATATTTTCGGCACAAATGTAAATTAATTTTATGGCTTTTCGTCTATTGCGTTTCTACGTCTGGATAGTAAGAGCTTTGGATGCACTTCATTTAACACAACGAGTATGTGATGAATTTCTGATAAAACTATGGTGTAAATTGGGGATTATTTTGCTGTATTTACGTCTTTTACATTTGCAAAATGTCTTCGTGAATAATTTGAAAACTTTCGCAACACGTTTAAGTATAGATTTTATAAAAACGGTGATAATAATATTTAATTGGGTTAAAAATCCACCGAAATAAGTCCATTAAACAGTTTAGTCAGTAGAGTACGCCAAAGAATGGGGCATTCATACACATGTAAGCTTGAAAAACATAACCTTCCTTTCGGCAGTGGCAAAAAAAAAGAAAGGAATCCAAAAAAAAAATATTCTTAAAAAAAATTGTATGTTATATTATAATGAGTGAATGAGTGTTATAGGTTTAAGAATCGGTCACTACTGACCAGTCACGAACGAAATGTGTGTAAATAAGGTTCTTCTTATGTACGTTTCTATTCGTTTTTCACCACTTAGCACTTTATTAAAAGCACAGGCTTACAAAGTGATTATTTACAATGATGAAGTACTTCGATACTTACTCATTTATGTAGTGCTAATAAAATAATCAAACAAGTCATTGGTCTGTTAATTTTAATGTTTGAATGCATATTTATTTATTGATGTCTAGTTCTGCACCGTTGTTTTTCTTTTACTCGCGTTTAGTTATGTTTTTGTCTTTGGGTAACATTATTTTGGGAATAAGAAAAAAAGGAGTTTTTGGGACCATTTTTTTTAATTTTCGTTTTCTCCCCTAGGGAAGGTTTTTAGGGTCATTTCAACTTTTGAAAAAAAGAATTATTTTAAGAAGTAAAATACGGCTGTTCCTGAAAGTAGGTACAGATTCAATCGAATAAGGGCGTGGGCCATTTCAGAACTTTTTAACCCTAAGAAGGAAAACGTCCGCAATTTTTTTAAGCTTCAAATTGTATGAGTTATTTTCTATTTTTCAAACACTTTTATTAAGACTTTGGTGTAGTAAGACTTATAACATAACTTACTGTGTCTGTACTCATTCTGACGCTGGTCTTATTCCTTGGAAAATGTGGCTGAAACTGTTTTCATTGTATTTACTGTACTGTACCCATATTTGCGAAATATAATTATCTTATCTTATTTCATGATCAAATTAAGCTTCGTCATCGTTGCCTCAAGTCTTCGAAGTTTAGAGGTATGAGAAACAGATTGTAAATCATGCTCCATTTAATAGGGAGAATCGCCTCACCAGATAAAAGTCGTGTCTGTTGACATGATTGGAGTTACTAATACACCGTGTTATTGAAGGAGGCTATTCAGTAATCGATTCTCATTACAAATATGTAACAAAAACGATACCTTTTTTTTTACGAAACGTCTTAAAAAAAACTGCCAAGTGCGTGTCAGGCCACGCTCATTGTAGGGTTCCGTAGTTTCTCGTCTGTCACAATAAGTGTTCCCACTTATAAGTTTAGAAAAAAGTTGACATACTAAGTACGCGGAAACTATTTTGTACAACTTTTTTGTCTTTTTTGTAAGAAAGTCCTTATAAAGTTCTACTTTCCAGATTTTTTTTTATATTTTTTCAAAAGTTAGAGGGGGGGGGGGACGTCTTGATTTTCCCTTTTGCAGCGATTATTTCCGAAATTATTGACATTATCAAAAAATGATTTTAGTAAACCCCTATTCATTTTTAAATACCTATCCAACAATATATCACACGTCAAGGTTGAAATTTAAAAAAATCACTTCCCTCTTTACATATAGCTACCCTAATAAAACATTTTTTTCCAATTTTTGTTTTACTACTTTGTCGGCGAGATTGATATATATAATGGTATCAAATTTCAGCTTTCTAGTGCTAACGGTCACAGAGATTAAGCGAGGACGGACAGACGAACGGACGGACACGGTTCCTAGTTGACTACGGAACCCTAAAAAGGACGGATCATACCTACAATGAGCTACATCAGTCTCTTATAATAGGTTAGTGACCCGGACCTGATGCAACAGCGAGCGCTAGGTCCTTCTTTAAGACTGAGAGCTTTGTTGCGATAATTCAACTACGATTTTCTTCACGATTTTTTATTGTTTTATTATTATTTAATTTTTTAATAGTCTTATAGGCATACCTAACACAGTGACATAACACTATATATTGTAATGGTATTCTCTCGACTGTTCCAGGCGTGATAGGCCTGATCTACCTGGTGATGTACATCTGCATCATCATCTTCTTCTCCATCTGCATGTGCGGCCTCATGGCCACCATGGACGAGAAGATCCCGTACTTCACGCTCGCTGACTCTATCATAGGTAAGCAGGTCATAATATCTTAGTGGCCTATGAAATTTTTCATAGCAGTATTACGTAGCGGCGCGACTTACAATTTTTTGTTAAGTGCAATAGACCTGACTTTGCACTGAGGTTGTGTGTGCCTAAAGATGTCTGCCCAACAGCCCTTAACGTCTTAAAATTTTTTAATAAAAACGATAAAAAAAACCATTTTTTTCAGTCGTTTTAAGTAAAACCCTTGTATTCAACTAAATCCGATTAGATTGAAAGCAGACCCTATCGAGAAAAAACTGAATCACTCGACGACAAATTCATTTTTTGCTATTTACTGACTGACACTTTCATAATAAAATGATAACATTAGTGCAAGCGGATTTTTCGTCTTTCCGCATTAAATATAAACTAGTTACCTATATACTTAGGGATGATTCTCATTAGAGCGGGCCGTGCCCGGGGCGGGGCCCGGACGGGGCACGGTTTTAATCTGTTACATACATTTTGTATGAATCAATTTATATTACACAGTGCATTATCCGGCCCGGACGGGACACGGACGGGACACTGCGTAATATAAATTGATTCATACAAAATGTATGTAACAGATTTAGGGATGATTCTCATTAGAGCGGCCCGCTCTAATGAGAATCATCCCTAAAACCGTGCCCTGTCCGGGCCCCGCCCCGGGCACGGCCCGCTCTAATGAGAATCATCCCTTACTCATGTAGATAAAAATTCCACAGCAGCACTTCTGACGTAGAATTCAAGACCATTTCTTTGAACTCTGTGCGTAGATACTAGATACATAAAGAAAATATTTAAATGAAAACTATATTTTATACACCCAGACGCCTACATCAAAAGTTACCGATATTTATAGATCTGGTAAAAAAATGAGGTCAAGGATTTTCTTCGCAAAATTTCAATACGTATTGCATCATATTTGTATATTTATCTATGAAAGTCATAAAACCGTCAAGGGCTGATGGATTATTTATTGCATTGCAAGCAGTTATAACTTTAGCTATGCAGTAAGAATCAGAATCATTTATTATCTTTATTATAAATAAAAAAGAAAGTCGTGTTAGTTACACATTTTATAACTCAAGAACGGCAGAACCGATTTTGCTGAAAATTGGTGGGGAGGTAGCTTAGGACCAGGGGTCGGACATAGAATACTATTTTTCTTCTTTTTTTAGTAACAAAAAATCTGATATAATGCGGGTGAAACTACGGGGAACAGCTAGTTTGTGAAATATATCATCATCTCCCTAGCCTATTCTCAATTATGATGGGGACGGCTTCCAGCCTAACCGGATTTAGCAGTGTTTTAAGAAGCAGAAAGGCGCAGGAGCGACGGCCTATCAGTCCTCTACAAGTCAGTTACAAGACTCCTTGGTTAGACAGTTCAGACTTTCTGGCTTTTGATTACCCTTAACTACCGCCAAGATGTACGATTGACATTTGGAACCAACGGCGTAAGATGCTTTTCGAGGCACGGAATGCCAGTGATGTCCAAGGTACCGTTATGTTCTTTGCACCCTGCAAAGCAAATAGAACAAGATTTTCTAAGTAAACCCAATGGGTTCTAACTCAGTAATGTGTTACGGTTCCAGGTGCAAACCCAGGCATGGGTCACAGGCCGCTGGTGTTTGAGGAGGGCGCCCTTATCTGGTACTCCGCTAACAACAAGACGCAAGTCATGAAATATGTCAACAATATCAACGAGTTTCTTGCACGTAAGTTGCAATTTTTGTGTTACAACAATCGATACTTAGCTACTTTGCTTTCTTGTATATCAGCATAGGTTTGAGTTTGTGCATTTAATCTGATTTCTCTTGCCTTCGTCACTGAAAATCGAAAATAATTTAACTTCGACGCATCGTATTGCCTTGTATTTGACCAGCTTAGATAATTCTGAACGATTCCATGTTTCATTTCTGAAAATGCCGAACAGATACACCAGACAAACCCAATTTTTATCCATTCGACGGCCAAGCGACAGCCGGTTGTCGCGCTGTTATTGTCTTTCTATTGCTTCTCGAATTACGTGTGTTCGAAGATATAAATAAGACTTTACGTCTGTCCGTGTTACCAGCAAGCAATTTGCTAAGGCCCTTCCCTGCCCTAACAAACCTACCTTCGATTTTTCCAGCCTACAACAACAAGACGTTACTGAGCAACAAGGGAGTGAACCAGCGTGACTGCGGCGACGTGAAGCCTCCCCGCGCCGAGGTGTGTGCCTTCAACACCAGCAGCTTCGGGCCTTGCTCCAGCGAGAATCTCTTCGGATACCCGGACAAGACCCCTTGCCTTATCATCAAGTTGAATCGGGTTAGTTGAGTCCTGGTTTAAGTAGTGTAATATTTTTGAAATGTGCTTTATGGGCTGCTGTCAACTAAGGGATGCAAATCTTTCGACGACCAAGCGACAGCATTATGTGAAATAAAAGTATTGTTTAGTTGAACCACGTTTGTTTCTATTTTAAAATCTTATGAAAAGTAGATTGTAGTAAAAGGCCTTGAATTTACGAAGTTACATTGCCGCAGAAGCAGTAACTCAACTTGTAAGTTTCCTTCCAGTTATACGACTTCAACCCCGAGTTCTACGACGACCCCGGGGACTTGCCGCCCGAGATGCCGCCTGACATCAAGGACTACATCAAAAACGCCACTGCTCAGGAAGTACGTATCATTTCTAAACTTTTCATAACGCTGCGCCAATATTAATAAAAAAAAAATTGCCAAGTTCGTCCCAGGCCACGCATCGAATCGAAACACATGGACTGTCATTATGTTTTTTTTTCTAGATTTTTCGAGCCAGCCATTTATGTTTTGGAGAGGGGAGGGGGGGTCGCCCTATCTTGACAAAAAAATGTGCTTTAAAGCTGAATATCTCGCAAAAGGATCCCTAAATTAAAAAAAAAGTGAGCCGTCACGGGACGCCTGGCAGATGTGAAACATCGACATTATTTTGTAAAAGTAATATGATTGAAAAGAAAAAGCATGGCGATGCGTCGCCACGGCATGCGTCGCCACGCCAAAAATTTGTTTTACGTGCGGCTATAGATGTTTCACATCAAAAATACGTGTCCCGTATTTTCGGCCGATCTACATATTAGACGGACTAAACAAAATGCCATTTTTGATGTGAAACATCTATAGCCGCACGTAAAACAAATTTCTGGCGTGGCGACGCATGCCGTGGCGGCGCGTCGCCACGCTATATGATGGTGTATATATACAGTCACAGTCTTGTGTACTGTGTGGCGATGATGTAATGTCGATGTTTCACATCTGCCAGGCGTCCCGTGACGGCTCACTTTTTTTTTAATGCTGTCGTCATCCCTATTTTATGTAGAACTAGCGGTCACCCGCGGCTCCGCCTGCGTGTATGTTGAAATTTTTCCTAAATTTTCTTTGCTATAAACCTCACGGAGCCCGAGACCTTTCCAACGATTGCAAAACCGTGGAAATCGGTTTGTCCGTTCTGGAGTTATAGCGTCACGAAGGAAAACCCGACTTATTTTTATATAGTAGATAATCAAATAGGTCCACGGATCCACGGTGGACTTGCGATCCACGGATGCCTCTCAAGCTAAAGGGGAAAATATATAAGTCTGTGATAAGACCTGTCGTCCTGTATGGATCGGAATGTTGGGTCTTGAAGAAGATGGATGAAAGAAGACTGCATGTAGCAGAGATGAGAATGTTGAGATGGATGTGTGGAGTGACTAGAATGGATAGAGTGAGAAATGAATATATTAGACGAAGCTTGAAAGTAGCACCGGTCGCTGATAAGTTGAAAGGAAATCGTTTGTCATGGTATGGGCATGTTAAGAGGAGGGATGAGACGCATATAGTTAAGACAGTTATGAGTATGAATGTAGAAGGTTGGAAGAGGAGAGGAAGACGGAAGAAAAAATGGATGGAATGTGTGAAGAATGATATGAAGGAGAAAGGGGTAAGTGATAGCATGACGGGTGACAGGTTAGTATGGAAGAAAAAACATGTTTCGCCGACCCCAAGTAAAATGGGATAAGGGCAGGAAGAAGAAGAAGTAGATAATCAAATAGGTTTTACCACTTTAATAAAACTTGACGAAAGAGTTTTCATGCGTTCAAACTTACGTTGAAAACTGGCCGCTATATCAAAAAAACAGGTGACGGCCATTATTTGTTGAGAAAAAGAAAAGGCATGGCGACGCGTCGCCACGGTATGCGTCGCCACGCCAGAAAATTGTTTTACGTGCGGCTATAGATGTTTCACATAAAAAAAACGTCGTAGAACTAAGCCTCTCAATATTTGTAAAAGACCTTTGCAAATATACACTATACCAATACTATAGGATAGGCCTTGACCATAAGCTAGTCTAATATTTAATATGGTCAAGGAACTTTTGAGTTAGTGTCATTTCGAAGACTGTTCAGCAACACTTCAACTTCAAAATAATTATAATTTTTTCATATCTCTTCTTCCAGCGCCGCAAGATCTGGGTGTCATGTATGGGGGAGAGACCAGCAGACGTAGAGGCCCTGGGACCACTTAAGTACTGGCCGTACCCTGGCCTGCCGGAGATCTACTATCCGTATGACAACACCCCTGGGTACCTGAGTCCGCTCGTCGCTGTGCAGCTACTGAACCCTAAATGTTAGTATACTTTATAGCTTTTGCCCGCGACTTCGTCCGCCTGGAATAATAGGTACCTACCGTTCCCTGGGCATTTCCGGGATGAAAACACTATCCTTATGTCCTTTCTCGGGTACTAGACTATATCTATACAGAATTTCATTCAAATCGGTTTAGTGGTTCAGGCGTGAAGAAGAGACAGACAGACAGAGTTACTTTCGCATTTATAATATTAGTATGGAAGTATGGATAAGCTTTCTCCCGCGGTTTTACCCCCGTAGTTCCCGTTCCCGTTGGGTCTTTGGGACAAAAACTACTCAATGTCCTTTCTCTGGCTATGAACATATCTCTGTACTAATTTTCATTTAAATCGGTCAGTGGTTTTGGGAACTTTGACAGTCGTTACGGGTAAAACAGAAAGTCTTACCAGTCTAACCAAGAGGTATCGCGTCGCCCAGTAACTGAGTTGTGAAGGTCTGATAGGAAGACGCTTCATGTAAAGCACTGGTATCCAGCTGAATCCGGTTAGGCTGGAAGCCGATGATGATGAGAGATTAATTTTAGTCGGACCTTTGCCGCTATTAAATCCCAAAAATATTTTATCGTTTGGGAAAATATCATTGACTAACATGTAGTAAAAAATTACCTACGCAAGAATTGAAAAAGTTACGTTGAATTATAGATATGTTAATTTTAAATCCAACCGGCTTACATGACATTTCAGATTTAATTAATTTTTTTGATTTTTCCAGTGCACCAAATAATAAACATCCGCTGTCGTGCGTGGGCACACAACATCAAGTACACCGACAGCTTGAAGGATAGATTCGGATCCACGCACCTGGAGATCATGATCGACTAGATGGGACTATCTGCGTCTGCGTATGGAGGGGGGGGGGGGGCGTTGAAGAGGGGGTTGTTTGAAGGGCTCTGAAGGACATTAATGGCGAGATAATTATACGTTATTTATTTAATTCTTAGTACGTAGTGTACAGGCGGACTTAATGCCGTAGGCATTCTCTGCCAGTCTACCTTCAGGTGTGTAAGAACTTGGCAAAGGAACACTAAATAACTGCCAATATAATTTTTAATGAAATATTTTACATACAATTGAGTAAACACGTTTAACGGTATTATAACCTCAAAACATAATAATAATCGTTAATGATAACTGAAGAGATGTTATTCACGTTGTATCCGCCAAAAAAGTGAACAATTCAGGCTAAGTGTCGTCCCACCAGTATTGACAGCCTAAAAAAATAGCAAACTTTAACTCTGACACAAGTCTTTTAAGCAAATAAATCGACTAACACTAAAATCATCAATTCCACTGACATCAGAATAATTACATATCTATCTCTAAACAATTAAATGTCAAACTCTAATATTCGTTAAAATGAGTAGCGACAACAGGTGGTGCAGAGAAATTATGAGGTAGATGCACGATAGTGACGAAACATGGCTCAGCCAAAGTCAGTGCTTAGTAACGTTTATTTATATCGCCATTAGTGTTTTTACAAAGATAGAAAGTACTGCTTGTTTACATGGATGATGTTTGGTTGACCTTGTAGCTGAGAAAAAAAAATGTAGTAATTTTAAAAACGCTGTTTAGAAAAATGTGAATTGAGAACCTCATCCGTTTTGAAGTCGGCTGAAAAGTATATCGATAACTTCAAAACGTCTGAACCAATTTTGATGTAACAGGTCTAAGAACCATCGCTAATTATAAAAAAAAACTGTATCCAAATCGGATTACTCTTTTAAGATCTAAAGTGCTACAGAAAGGCACTTTAAGGATTTTTTTTTCGATTCAACGCCATTTGCCACCCACACAATAACTTAATATTGTGTCATATTTGCGAAGTAATATTATTAAATAATTCTGGAAGTTAGTAGACCAATTTTGTAACAACACGACCAGAGTGTCTATATAAAGTCATTCTGTAGGTATATTGCAGTCCTGTTTTTCCCGTTCTGAAGAAATTTTTGTTGTAGTCGGGTTTTAGTTTTTTTTAATAAAAATATACAAAAATGTGACCGAATAATAACAAAATAGTACCTATAATACCTAGTAGTTGTAGATTCGTAGCAGTGAAATTTTTAAATACTTTTTATATAATGTGCCGCGACCAAAGATATTATTATAAATTATTAAGATCTAATATTTTGTATTTTACATTGAATGAATAAAAATGTTAGGATTATTTTTGAAACTGAGTAGTTAATAAAATAAAAATAGATTGTGATGTATGCCCATTGTTGTTTTATTTACTTACCATTGTTGATATTTTTAGTTAGATATTTTTTTTGTTGATGGCTCAGTGAAAAACAAATAAAAAAAGGTACGTGCGCGTTAAATCCCGAAAAAAAGTCCGCCATTTTACATATGTGCATAAAGTTAAAATAAAAAAATATAAACAGTAAAGTATTAAAAATGTAAATGGTTGGAGTTATTTTTGAAACTGAGTGCTTTAATAGATTGTGATGTATGTCTATTGTGGTTTTATTTACTTACCATCACTTTTCTACTTATAACATCATTGCTTACCATTGCTGATATTTTTAATTTATATAATTCATATAAGCTGTGTCTTGATGGTCCAGTGTTAAAAGCGCCCGCCTCATGGAGGCTGTGGGCTCGGATCCGGATCAAAAAAGTCACAAAACTACTTGTACAGTTGTGACTTTTTTTATCACAGATATTGTTACGGGTAGT
Organism: Athetis lepigone; assembly: GCA_033675125.1. Lineage (NCBI taxonomy): Eukaryota > Metazoa > Arthropoda > Insecta > Lepidoptera > Noctuidae > Athetis > Athetis lepigone. Next base: position 21,703,064 of record CM066233.1, on the reverse strand, counting down.
CAAAAGCCAGAGAGTCTGACCAGTCTCAATATGGAAGAAGAAAGAAAGAAAAACAGTTTATTCGTGCAAAAGTTTTACAACAAAAGAACTAAACTATTCTAATAAACTTATTTATTGCACGAAAAGGCTAGCGCTCAGCATAATGCCGGGCCCGTACACAGGTGCGAGACCACGGCGCTGGTTTTCAGCGCTAGCCGAGGGCGTGTTTCTGGCTCAGAACAATGGAGAACGTTAGTTGCTCAATTGTTCTGAGGCACGATGTACACCAAAAAAAGGCGTTGTACCGGTGCGGGGCACACAACAAAAAAAAAATATCAATATGATTTTATAAGAGAAAAAAAAAGATTTAAAACAGAATGAATTTTTAAATAACAGGCAATATGGGGAATCGTGCCGTCCAGTCACTAAGTTGTTATAGGCCTGATAGGCAGTCGCTTCGCGTGAAGCACTGGTATCCAGCTGAAATCAGTTAGGCTGAAAGCTGACCATGGTTTCGGAAAAAGCTAGGTAAATGATGATGTGTAGATATAATTTAGGCTAATTTCTGCAAATTGTAATAAAAATTAAACAAACTGAAACAATAGTTAAAAAAAACATTTCATTTATTTCAAATGTTTAAAGAATGAATAGTGGGTAAAGATTGACATTGACATCACGTATCAGTTACTCCATCATATTGTATTTTAATTAGTAACAAATTACTCACGCTCAATATAATATATAAATATTACAATATCTCGTTTAAATTATTTGACAGCCTAGCTTCACTTTGTGTTCTCAGAAAACTATTGAGTTCAACAATAACCGTTATCCAAAAATAATGGAAACTGAAAAAGCCAAGTCCAGCTAGGTAAACGACAAACAATTATCTGGAGACCAGACATGATGAAGAGGAAATGCCGACTGGATTTCCTCTTCATCATGTCTGGTCTCCTGGTGGCTTTCCATGACGTCTTTAAGCGAGAGTAGTTCCGCTGAGGGAAAGAGACAGAAGTATACAAGTCGTCTAGCGCTGTCCCGTTCCCTCAGAGAAACTACTTTCGCTTTCAGATGTCATGGTAGGTTGTTTCCTCTTCATAATGTCTGTAGTCCTGGTCTCCTGGTCTATTCTATCATGATCTCGATGTGCACTGCACCCATGGCCTCGTGTCTGTCATACATGATGTTCCGAGCCCATGCTCGGCATTCGATGTTGATGAGCATACCCGCTGCGGAGAGACACACACATTATAATTGATACATATCACAAAAATCCACCTTCCAAGTTTAATGTTTCTAGGACCAGCGGTTTCGGCTGTGCGTTGACAAATTACAAACAATTTTGGATTTACTCAAAATCCGATTACAACTTTATTTGTGTCACAAGTTTACTTACTCTTGGGCCTCTGCAGATGCACAGCGACGAGCGGACTGAGGTAGCCCTCTTGGTTGGTGTAGGGGAAGTAGTACCCAGGAAAACCGCGGTACGGCATGTACTGGATGGGTCCCACATTCTCCCGGTCCGCCGGGTTCTCGCCTTGGCAGGATACCCACACCATGTTCAGCTGGGGAAGTCAAATGAAAGAATATATGATAAATTGACTAGATTCAGCTAATGAGGGAACTTTCTAATGGTTTAATAATGTGTTATAAGTGCTGAATACCTTATTTTGGGACCCACCTGGACCTTCTCTTATAGCGAATGTTATAAGATTTCATAATGATACTTTGACTCAAATGAAAAAATATTGTCATGAACTTTGAGCCTCTTAGAAAACAATAATCATCTTTGCTTGAGATATTTCGGCATTAAACTACAGTTTCCCTTTCTAATAACCTTAAAACTTTTCGACGACCAAGCGACAGCCGGCTGTCGGTCTGCTATTGTCTTTCTATTATGTCTCGAATCACGTGTGTTCGAAAGATTAAAAGAACAATAAGGAAACTCACATAATTTTTATCATACGCCGTCATATTCCTGATATGCTCCTTCAGGTCATCAGGCATCTCTCCAGGCAAATGGTCAGAGCTGTTGTAGAAAGCTGGTTTCCATCCGAAGATCTTGTTCAGCTTTAGGAAGACGCAGGGAGTAGACTTCTGGTAGGCAAAGTGGTTGTCTTCGAGGCAGGGTCCCCAGGCGCTGATGTCCACGTCACAGACCTTGCCAGCTGGTGCCGGATGCTTGAAGTCACAATTGTGGATGTTCTGACTGGCTCCGGACTTCTTGCCGTCGCGTTTGTACACTGGAATGTTTGGAGATCAGTGAGTTGGGTATTTTGGAAATGATATTAAGAGGTAAGAGAGCACTGATGAATTTAAAACCTAAAAAATAAAGATGGTTAACGTTGTAGTAAAAGCTATTACTACGAATTCGGTTTTTGATTCTAGACTCTTCGTCTAACCTGATAGCAAGTTAATAGTTCTGGTAATCAAATAAATAGTATCGCTACATAAGCATGATAAGGCTTGATAATATCTTAATTACATCAGTAGTGAATTTTAACCAGATATTTCTTTTTCAAGTGAAGCTCGGTTATTTTACGATCGATTTGATATCCCAGCTTACGTTTGTAAGCGTACCAAGACATGTCCAATCTAATGAAACGATTTAAAAAAACACAAGAATCCTCACCTGCCAAAAACTGGGACAACTCCTTTACCCAAAACTTATAGCTTCCGGGATCGTTTCCTCTGTACCATATGACGCTGCTGGCGACCTCTGGCGGCATCGGTCTGAAGCCGAGCCCAGGGTTGGTGCCGATGATGCTCTTCTCAAGCTGCCACATCGGCTGCCGGGTATCCAGGAGTTGGAGGAAGGTCCACATGCAGATCGCCACGAGGATCGCGAGCGCAGAGTAAAAGATGAAGTAGAATAGGGCTATTTTTGCTGAAAAATGACAATTTAATTTATTTAAATTGTTGTTAAATGCGGATAAAAGTGTTTGAGGGAGATGAGAGACCTCCAATTTCGACACATTATCGTTAGGTCCCTGTTTGTAGGGCCGAGCCAAATCCTATTTTTTATATAGGCTCATTATCACCACGCATCATGAGCCTATTTATTGATATTGGTGAATAAAATGCTTTCCCTAAAGAGCTATGCCAATTCAGGCAGCTCTCATTCATCAATTGTAAGGATGAAGGGATGCACAACTTCGTACCCAAAATTGATTAAAGGAATTCTAATAGTTTGGAAAAGTCTTTCCATTTTGTTTAATTCTGTACATTTAAGCCCTACCTTAGTCATAGATTACCTTGAGTAAATTAACTTTTTAAACCTGCCTTTCCTGTGTGTGAGTAATTTCAGTCAAATCTTATCTTGTGAACATATCATGACTAAACGTTCTCGCCAATTTATATCAGGCTGGATCGGGTTACGGTCGCAATTTGAGCGTAACTTTTTTTATTTTAGCGTTCTTCATCCATCTATACTAATAAAGAGGCAACATTTGTTTGTAAGTTTGTATGTAGGGTGTAATCTCCGGAAGAAATGAAATAAATTGTTTAACTGGTAGAGCTACATTATTCGTGAGTGCTATCCGTACTAATATTATAAATGCGAAAGTAACTCTGTCTGTCTGTCTGTCTGTCTTTCTGTCTGTCTGTCTGTCTGTCTCTTCTTCACGCCTAAACCACTGAACCGATTTAAATGAAATTTGGTACAGATATAATCTGGGGCCCGAGAAAGGACATAGGATAGTTTTCATCCCGGAAATCCCCCGGGAACGGGAACTATTATTCCACGCGGACGAAGTCGCGGGCAAAAGCTAGTAGGCTATAAATTGTATTATTATTATATTATTATAATATTTTTAATTTATTAGCCAAACTATCTCAATTTTTGTTTAATCAGGCGATAAAAAAACAAGTTTACCGCCCAACAAAGTGGGCACGGGTCAGTTAGCCAGTCAGTAGTTTTTTTTTTGGGAATGGGAAATCATCAAATGACTGCTCCCGTCCTGGGTGCGGCGGGAGGGCGTGACAGACTTTTACTGACTAAAACCCACTCATGTTCCTTCGGTTGCCCTTTATGTTCCAGGGACAGGGTAACTATTATAAACAATCCGCAACCTGTTGGGCCCCTTCCCGTGCTTACTTCTCTTTGAGGCGCGTGTGGAACACTAACGCGCCGTCAACGCGGTCCTGGTCCTAGCCGGGCGGCGAGCTACCCATCGCTCGCCATCCGCAGAACCGCGCCTACGGTGGCCGGTAGTAGTCTTGCGACTCTCGACGTCTTCGCCTGGGTCTTAGTCCGGGGTGAGAGGCTCGTCGTTGCCTCTCGCGCGCCGCCGCTGCCTTCACTAGCATAACTGCTTCGCAGAAGGAGGCGACGGCATCCCATTCCGTCTCGCTCCGAAGCATGACCTGGACCAGCGCCGGGCGCGAGAGGTCACCGCCGCCGATCGCCTCTACGAGGACACGTCGATGGTTCGCCCATGCGCGGCACACCTTCACCGTGTGCTCGACCGTGTCCTCCAGGCGACCGCTGCTGCAGTGGCGACACCCAGGCGTCGCTTCCGCCCGAATCCGACACAGGAACCTCCCGAACTGACGGTGACCGGTGAGGACCTGTGTCAGGCGAAACGTGATAGCGCCGCGACGTGGCGCCTCTCCTGCCACTCCTCAAAGAGGGGTCTTACCGCCGCTATTACGGCGTGCCCAGCCAGTCAGTAGTCATAATCGTTAATTTGTTTGTAAACGTAAAGCTTAAAAATGTTATAAAGTGATCTTTACATCAACCTTTGGAATGCCGCAATTAGAGACAGATAGAAAGACAAAACAGAACGATTGCCAGCGTTCACTTGGGGTATAATGAATTAATCAACAATTAGTTCGATTCTTAAAACAGACTAAGGGCCGATTTTTCAATCGCCAGATAACTTTTATCTGAAGAGTAAGTTTGACGTTTTGACAGCTTTTGTATAGAAAATATGTCAAACCGACATATTTATTCCTCAGATAGAACTGATTGAAAAATCGGTCGGTATCGGGCGGTAGTTAGTTATAAATATATATTTATAACTAACTACCGCCAAAATACTCTCACGTCACTTAATTTTAAGACGCTCACAAATCTGTTGCTGTCTTAACTTTATACCTTTAGAGTGACAAAGACAGCAACAAGAGAGCGTCTTAAAGCTAAGTGACGTTTGAGTATTCAGGCATAGTTTACTTAAGGTTTAAGAATATCTTTATTTCTCTTAAGAATTAAATTATTCACTTACAGAGAAATAATAACTAAAACTAAATTAAATGTTAGAGCGGACAGATTTGCGTATAACAAAAAAATAAATAAAAAAATGTGGGTAAGCGGATAACACTGACTCGATCGTATACAATAACAACATGGATGTATTCGTTTTGATTTTATGCTAGATGTGGCATTGATGGCATAGTCCGTTATTAGCGGGTTTGTTATTATGGATGAACTTAGTACTAGTGACTATCTATAATAACTAATAACTAGTGACTGTATATAATGGCAATAAAGAAAAGCCACTAGTCCACGACATATCACGCTGACCGGTTAGAACTGTGCGGAGCGCACGCGCAGGATGCTCCAATGATCTCATTGAACGAATGAACGTCCAGTTTCCGGTGGCACGTCTTTATGCTGGACCATTTAGGCAGTCTCCGGTATTCATAATAAAGAGTTTGGGAGCTTGAGTCATGGTGAAGATGAATTGGTAGGTAGGTAATGAAGTTAGTTAAGTATGTAATCTGATAAGAAGGTGTCACGTTTCTTTGTGAGAGACGCGAGAATCCATGAAGTACTTTTGTTGCAATTTTACGGGCCATTTACCAACTTAATAATATCCTTGCAGGTAGCAAGTTTGTTTAACTGTAGGCTTACTAATTGTTTGTGATCATCAAGTAATGAAAGTCTTTTACGACTCCTTCTCTCTTTCATAATAAAACACAACTTAAAAATGATGCTTCGGATCTGTCCAGATCTGTGTGTGTGATCAATAAGAACCACCCTCATTTAGAGTCATCTTTAAAAAGTCCTTAAGGGTATAAAATTCTTCTTTTCAATAAAATTTCTAGTGGTCAAACCGAGTAACACCCGTACACCTGGGAATCAAATCCTAAACCCCAACCTTACTTACCCTAATTTTGTAATCAAAATCTTAATTATACTTGAAAGTTTGAAACCAACATAAATACAAACAAAGTACAGCAAAACGGAACAAACACGGAAACACATCAAGATGCTGATGACGAGGTGAAACTTTCTTAATTAAACTTATTTCATTTAGAAACAACAGAAGTAATTACGGCAAAATAAAACCTATTCAATGAAGTATCTTTTAAGAAATATACAATGGAAAGAAATGAAATAATTGAAAAGAATAATGAATGAGATTAAACTAAATTAATGCACTCGGAAATAAAGAAAGAAAAAACAAAATGCCAAACAATGAAACTTGATCAAGGTCTTTGAGATCGGTTAGACTGGAAACTGATCCTAATATAGTTGGGAAAAGGCTACTTTGGGTAATTTTTGATGATTAGTTTAGGTGATTTAGCTTTGACCTTGACCTAATACTTTCAAAGCTTATTTTCGGTGCGTAAATGTGTACAAGTCTCTGAGTCTTGTAGTAAGGGTGTATACAGAGAGAAAGCTGGAAACTTATAAGCGCTTACCGGCGCTTGACAGCGCTGGTCCGTTCTACACAAAGGAAGCAGACCAAGCAAAATGTCGGACCCATCGGACGATGATTTGGTTGCAGTTGTCGCAGTTGTTTATTAATTTTAAATGGCAGCGCCCAGCGCTGACAAGCACGTGTTGAAGCTTGTCGGAACTTGCCGGCACCGTCCAGTGCTTATCGGCGCGCGTTCATAAATATTTTCCTACGGGGGTTACCAGCGCTGTCAAGCGCGCCGGTAAGCGCTTATAAGTTTCCAGCTTTCTTTCTGTATACAGCCTTAGACTCTAGAGCTTTGAGACTTGAGTTTTTTAGTCTTGGAGTTAATGATCGTCATTTCTCCGCTAAGATAAATGTGACCTTGAGTGGAGATCATAAGGCAGTGCGTTCTCACGCTATTTGGAGCGAGCAACAGGATCTTAAGTAACCAAGAATCGAAAAAAAAACGGACTTTACGGCCTAGAGCTAGTAAAAATTATAATAGTACCCGACAAAGGCCTCTTCTCATACAAAGAAGGCAAGAGCAGTCATCACCACGCTTGCTCAAGGATTCGCGATTATAAGATTATTTGGCGACATGAAGATGGGCAAGAGCTAGTTACAGCCCAGAACTCAGAACTAGGTATAGTTCTGGGTCAGGGCTTCACAAAAAATTAGCAAATAAATTTTATTCAAGAACAAGGATAATATTAATTTGCATTCTTTTTTGTCATAATAACTAGCTAATAAACGCGCGAAATTTCCGTTCCCGAGAATTTTTTGGGATAAAAACTATCTTCTGGCCTTTTTATAGCTAAGGTCTATTTCTGTACCAAATTTCATTTAAATCGGTGCAATAGTTTTGGTGTGAAAGAGTCTCAAAAATCTACATACACACACATACTAATTTTAATGTGAAAGAGTAACAAATCCACACACACACATACTATCCTATTAGGTTGCCGAATGTTTATAATAGTTACCGTGACCCCGGAACATAAAAGGCAACCGAAGGAACATGAGTGGGCTTTAGTCAGTAAAAGTCTGACACGCCCTCCCGCCGCACCCAGGATGGGAGCAGTCATTAGATGATTTCCCACTCCCCAAAAAAAAGACTATCCTATTAATAATAACAGTAGGAATTATAAAGCTTTCAAAGCACTTACACCAGCTAGCTCCAGTCCTGCCACAGAACTGCCTGGTCTTGGGGTTCCAGATAAACCTCTTCGCCTTCTCAGCTCCAGTGAGGGGAGACTCCTTCTCCCTGTAGTACAAGTTGAACCGCTCCAGACTATTTAGGTCTGACGGCCGTTTCTTCGTTGCCGTCATCTTGAGGGGGTTTTCTGCAAAGTAAGGAGAATAATGAAATTGCAATAATATGGATCTCGTAAATAGTGTTTGCACTGTGAAGGTTTTCAAAGCCACAGCTAAAATGCAATTGACAAATGAACAAAAGATTCATACGTACAGAATTGAGTCCAAAGATATCCGACATAATATGGCGTACAAATATTTAAATACACAAAAAATGAAAAATAATCTTAGATCTTATCTTCTAAGTAGAAGTACTCTTTGACATTCGAACCCAACCTTTAGCTTAAGCAGTAGTAGTTAGGGCCACTAACCAGGCACTGTGCTGTGCACTGTGAAGTTTCACGTGACGACACATTTGGGACAATTTTACTAAACAATGACGTCACGAGGCCGCACTCAGGAACTTTATAGTATCCTTATCTTTGTATTTTTTTTTTATTAATTTAATCAAGCAAAAAATATGGGTCCATGATTTTTAGACGGTCTATGAACGGCTAAACTAAATGGCATGTTTGTCGTCATCCTTATTCTTCCAACTTCGTCTCATGCAACCTGCATAAAGTCGATGTCACATTGACGGCCCTTATCTTTTACCACCTTCAAATCTTCTAACCCAAAAAAAGGATAAAGATAAGAGATGTCCTTACCTCCCTGAGACCCGTCCCGTGGGAGTGAGCGGCGCGCGTGTATGCGCTCTGCGTCTGCGCGCGCGCACAGCGAGTTACCGCGCAGGATCGTGGATGGCTGTATGTGGGAGGGACGCATTGGTTAAACTACTAAAACCTGGTATTTACTAGGTGTAAGTAAAAGTAGATGTAAGTATGCTGAAAATGATTTTGTTCGTTTTATAAGTTCTGATTCAACCAATAAATTGGATTTATTTGTGTTTAGTGCAGCCTATAAGAACTCGTAGATGCTTTGCCATCCTCGTATGCCTACATTTACATCAGCCCCCTTACCATGACGTTTAAAGTAAGATTGTTTTACTCCTGTTCGGAGTGTGCAAGTGACAGCGTTAGACACGTTGTCTAGCGCCGTCTCTTTCCCACTGAAAGTAATATCAAAGTAATAATGCTAATAAGCGCTATTGAGTCACGTAGAAGAGTTGATATTTTGGAAAAACTATTAAAATTACCTGACCTGATTTATATTTTTGGGTTGCAATTTTTCCGGCACCATCTATCGTGTTTAGTCTGTTTTGTTTATTTCGGGTATGTGATTATTTGGGTTGGTAATGTAAAGTTTCCAATGCAACTCATATTGCTTAAAAACTCAATCTTTTTAAAAATACACCCTAAAGGCAAGATAAGGCCGAGGTTGCGGAATAGTTCTAACAGTTACCGCGGCCCCGGACCATAAAGGATAATCGAGAGAACAAGGATGGGTTTTAGTCAGTAAAAGTCTGACACTCCCTCCCGACCAGGGCGGGAGAAGACATTTGATGATTTTCCATCCTCAAAAAAAGGCCAGATGGGGCTCATCTTGTCTATGTTTTAATATCAAATACTTTAAGCACCTTACTAATAAGCGCTGCATAAAGTTATGACAGGTTTATACGTCAAAAAATGTATGGTTACACAGGCTTTATTCATTGTATAACTTTACACAGTGATTATTAGTAAGGGCATAAATATATAACTTCTAAGGAAATCATTAATTTTAAGGATAATTGTGTGCGCTTCAACATAAGCACGACCACTGCTCGCCCCCTCACTCGCAATAATAATCGTGCAGGTTGTGATTAAATTCACTTTATGTAACACTTGACATCGTTTGCGATAACCTTTGCTTTTAAATGGATGTTGGATGTTACGCAGGTTAGGTTAAAACTAGCCAAATGCGAGTTTGACGGTTATTTCGGATTCTTACCAGCAACCAATATAATCTAGAATAGGTAAAATACACGTTTTTGTAGCCTTTTTTCTTAACATTAACTAACAGAAGCCGACATTGGTTGCATGACCAGTATGTATGTTTTCTCATTGTTTAGTAGTTATGAATTCACTATTAAACAGGTGAACCCAACTTGTATTGTTGAACCAAACCAATTTTAAAGAATTATGTTGTGTGTGTATCAGATTCGTCTTTATTGTACAAGTAAGTTTCAACTCTCACACACTTTTAAATAATTAAGTTTCACAAGATCAGCTATATAAATAGACGGACTAAATCATATCACAGTAGTATTAAATAGGCAGTCAATGGTCTGAAAATAATCAATAATTAAATTGAAACAGATCGAAAGAAACGTAAAAAGATGTAAAAGTATGATTTCCTTGTTAGTGAAATTTCAAATTTTTATCTTAACCTTTCGACGACCAAGCGACAGCCGGTTGTCGCGCTGCTATTGTCTTTCTATTGTGTCTCGAATTACGTGTGTTTGAAGGTTTGATGAGAATATATCGTTGATTCATACCTCATTATATAGACGGCCATCTGATTCCAAGCTATGCAGAGCTTGTGTTATGGTAATCAGACAACTGATAGACATACTTATCATATAATTTGTAAATACATACATATTATAGATAAATTACACCCAGACACAGAACAATCAATCATGCTCATCACACAAAGTTAGTTCTGGGTGGGAATCGAACACACGACCTCTGGCTTAGCAGTCAGGGTCACTGACCACTAGACCAACAGGCCCGTCGTTTTGCGTGAACAAACATCCAAACTTTTGCATTACTTAATAATATTAAGTTGAAAAAGATAATATTCTGAGCACGTGTTTACAGAAATGTAATACGCATGGTTCAACCTTCATCTTGCATAAAGACTCCACGCAAGATGAAGTTTGGAGAAATTTACTAATTATTCCAGATTATTAGGTCACATAGTGCTAGTACAGCGACCAGCAAGGTCGTTGAGAGGAAGTCGCGGCGGCCACAACAAGCCTCGTCCGTCGGCAAGCGAGCTGTGAGGCGCTTGCGATCCACCTACGTCAATACTATAAGGTCATGTTCTTCATACGTAACGTAAAGGACAACGCACTTTTATTCTAAGTAATATTGATGAAGTAGCATTTTATTGATGTGTTTCGCGGGTACGTAGCAAAACATACAACAAAACATACACGTTTCTATTTTATTAAAGTTATTTTCTCCTCCTGGACTATCTCAGAGTTCAATGAATAATTGAATAAAACATTAGCCGAGTAGGTTCAACCACTTTCGAGTTAGCTTAACAACAGCATTTGCGATTCATTTTTATTTATGTAGATTAACTAGCGGTTTTTCCCGGTTTCATCCGCGTCGTGTTAGGTTTTTGGTTAAAACCACTTGTTGGACATAGCGTGATGTTTTATACCCTATTTACTCGCCAACAAACACATTAAACCTTGACTATAAACCTCTTTGCTCGATAACAATGTAATTTTATATTGGTAAAAGATTTTTTAATTTCCGTTCAGCAGTTTTCAAAATCAGATAATAAATAAATATCTTGGGACACAGCCATCTGATCCCAAGCTAAACAGAGCTTGTGTTATGGTAATTAGACAACTGATATACATTGTTATATAATTTTTAAATACATACTTATTATAGACAAATGACACCCAGACACAGAACAAACAATTATGCTCATCACACAAAGTTTGTCCTGGGTGGGAATCGAACCCACGACCTCTGGCTTAGCAGTCAGGGTCACTGAACACTAGACCAACAGGCCCTACAATATGTATATGATGAAGGGAGACAATTTTTTTGGGCCCACTATTAAACGGTAACGTATATTAAGAATTTTACTTTCTCGTATATTAATTTTTTTTTAATATCATTACTTATAGATAAATTATTAGTTGCATAAAAGTACATAACTCATCCCATAATAACAATATTTTAATACGAAACCTCACACATGATCAAAAGTACCGTAATCAACAAATAATAAATAAAAAGCTACCTCACACGATCATTCAAAAGTAATTTTCCTTAACACTCGATAAAGAATCGTTGAGCAGCGCAAAAGCACTTAATCATTCGATTTCGGCGAATGAACGCAGCGTAATAATAAATCGGCCATTGGCAATGATTCGCGCCTTGTCGATGGGAGAAAAAAAACAAGTGAATACTTTATGCTCTTTATTCGGGTGTGCGGGCTGCGTCAATCATATGATCCGACTTGCGGTGTGCTTAGTGTTGGGTGGAGATGCGGTATCGATTAATCGATATTGATTTGAAAATAAATACGAAAATAAAACTTCTAAAAGAAAGTACGGTGATAAAACGACACAATAACTTAGAGGAGACCTTTTTGACGTTTAGAGGAGTTCTATTGTCTATCAGCTGTATAGATAGAAGGTCTATTTTAGATTTTAACAGTTTTTTTATTGGGCCACTTTATAAATGACCGGCTTAAAAAAACTCTAAAATCGATATACAATTGGCGAATAAATCGCGGTACAAACGTATCATAAGACATTCAGACAATTTGATCAATTCCTTTTTTAAGTCGTGAAAACCAGTTGTCCAGTTAATTCGGGAATAGTAGGTAAGATGGTTTTACAAAAAAAAACCTCTGTCTTGATGAAACTAGGGCTTCTAAATGATAAAATTATATATATTTTTGGGAAATGGTTACGGTTTACAAGTAACTATAGTTTTTTCTCCTCTATCGATCATCGTTTCCTTATCGACTTGTTATCGATACTCGACTCGGACATCCCTACGTAGCGGTACCGGCGCGGACGGCGAGATAACTCGCGCCACCGCGCTTGTCTTCCATCACATGGTACATTCGGATGCTGCAGGGCTGCTGCTAGATGCAGTACTGATGAAGCGCAATATTTTATTTTATTGGAGAATTAATAGTTTTATTTAAGTTGAATAGTTTAATGGAGTTAAAGTAGACAAAGATTTGGGTGGTACAGTTGGAGTACCTACGCATTTGACCTTACGTTTGGCTGCTTTTGTGTATGATTTATAACCTGTTCCCCGTGGTTTCACCTGTGTTAATGTAGAGGAAATAATAAATATCTTGGGATATTTCACTCACGGCTATCTGATCCCAAGCTAAGCAGAGCTTGTGTTATTGTAACCAGACAACTAGGATTTGGAAAAACATACTTATATAATTTATAAATACAAACATATTATAGAAAAATTATACTCAAACACTGAATACACAATCATGCTCATCACACAAAGATTGTCCTGGGTGGGAATCGAACCCCCGGCTTAGCTAGCGGGCCACTAACCGCTTGACCAACAGGCCCGTCAAAGATTCTGCTCTGCGTCAAACGACCCGAGACAAAATAAAATTTACATTATTGTACAACAATATTACATAGTTTACACATCGATCATTAATGCGATTAACTTCATCCTGATTTAAACTGCTAATCGGATTATTTAAACGTTACACGCTGTCATTATTTTATACATATATTTTTGCTTAAACCTGACCTAACTGACATAATTCTCTTAGTTAAAGTAGTCAAAAAAAATAATTTCGGACGTTATTATGCTTAAAAGTGGGCTATATACTAATATAAAATCGCTTTCCTTTACATATTCAAAGAAAACGGTACAAAAAGTCAGAAATTATACTTTACAAAAGGTCTACGTATTTTCGTAGGCTTTCGTAGACTTTTGTCTACGAAGCTCTACGAAAGCCTACGAAAGCCTACGAAACCTACGAAAGCCTACGAATGGTCTACGAAATGAACTCATTGCTTTGAAAAGGTTTTTCGTTTATTAGTTCGGTAGTTTAGTAATTTATTACTAAAACAAAAGAATAGTCAAAGTTTAATAGAAAAAAATAGACATTGCAACCAGTCTCCTTAATTGTTCTGATGGCAGTTCTTTTTATTAAGCATTTTTTTTTGTTTATGTTCAGTGTGCATTATTTTTTAATTTACTCTCATTCATACTAATATTATAAATGGGAAACTGTGTCTTTGTTTGTCCGTGTTTCTCGGCAGAACAGGTCATTGAATAGACGTGATTTTAAGTGTAAATATTTGAAGGGATGGAGAGTACACATGCTACTTTTTGTCTCTTTAAAAATTAGCACTAAATAAAACGGTTTAATTTTTCCCATCTCCAAAAATTGCCCGTGACAACCCTACAAATGCCGCGGTTGGTGGCTGCAATATAAAAGTTTGTCCTTGAAGGGAGCCGTCAATTGCAGCGGTTCCCTTGGCCCGCTACCAGTGCACCACCACTAGGATACCACCACCAGGAAACCACCATGGAAGGATGCAGAAGGATCTCGATACTGGTGAGTACCATCTTGGTTGATATAGAGTTTTTCTTTTTTTTAATTACAGAAGTGTGTCTAGATCGAAATTAGGGCAAAACCAATTTTAATACACGATAGTCTTTCTTAACGTTTCGACGTCTAAGAGACAGCCGGCTGTCGCGCTGCTATTGTCTTTCTATTGTGTCTCGAATCACGTGTGTTCGGAGGTTTATTGTTAATTTAGTTTGGGTTCATGTATGTAGCTTGTAAGCTCGAATCGGGCTTATCGTTTAGTAGGTATCTCTATCAGTGAAATGATTATTGCAATTAAAGCTGAACTTAAAAGAAAACAAGTTTACCTTTCATATATCTTATTTCAATTTAAAAGGAAATTATTGTTTTTTTTAGGGTTCCGTAGTCAACTAGGAACCCTTATAGTTTCGCCATGTCTGTCTGTCTGTCCGTCCGTCCTCGCTTAATCTCTGTGACCGTTAGCACTAGAAAGCTGAAATTTGGTACCAATATGTATATCAACCACGCCGACAAAGTGGTAAAATAAAAATTGGAAAAAAATGTTTTATTAGGGTAGCCCCCCTATATGTAAAGAGGGAAGTGATTTTTTTAAATTTTAACCCTGACGTGTGATATATTGTTGGATAGGTATTTAAAAATGAATAGGGGTTTAATAAAATCATTTTTTGATAATGTCAATAATTTCGGAAATAATCGCTCCAAAAGGAAAAATCAAAGCGTCCCCCCCCCCCTCTAACTTTTGACCCGTAGGTTTAAAAAATATGAAAAAAATCTGGAAAGTAGAACTTTATAAGAACTTTCTAGGAAAATTATTTTGAGCATGATAGAAAAAACAGTTTTTGTACAAAAAAGACAAAAAGGTTGTACAAAATAATTTCTGCGTACCTACTTAGTATGTCAACGTAACAAAAGCCTTTTTTTAAACTTATAAGTGGGAACACTTAAGCCGCAATTATATTATGCTGGCGCCGCGTGTCGCAACGCGTGGGTAAGCTATCGGTTACATACATTTAGTACACGACACAGCGACACGCGGGACGGGACTAATGTAATCAGTCCGGTACTAAATGTATGTAACCGATAGCTTACCCACGCGTTGCGACACGCGGCGTCAGCATAATATAATTGCGGCTTTATTGTGACGGACGGGAAACTACGGAACCCTACATTGAGCGTGGCCCGACACGCTCTTGGCCGGGTTTTTTTTGGAAATCATTTAAATAAAAATTATTAACACTAAAAAAACTATTAAACTTAACCATTTCGAGACTTTTTTGTATTCATAAGGAGTCTATCAATGGCAGATAGTCAGAAACAGATATAGATACAAAACAAAATTTTGAAACTGGCAACTATGGTCTTTTTGTATATTATGACGTTCTAAAGTGTTTGACGTTCTAAATTTCTTAGTTTGAAAATTTTAATAGGCAGCAAGTAAATGCGAGTACTTAAATCTCGGGACAAGCTTTTATAACATATAAATTATGTCAAATGTGTTAAATTTGAAATGACGTTATAAGTTAACAGTAAAAGTTTAAATGTAAAAGTTTATTTTTTTCTTAGGTTTATGGAATTACAGTAAGAATTTATATTTAATTTATTTATGAGAAAGTAGATGAGAATAATGTGCTATGAATATACAAATTTTTCAAAAACAAAAACTTGAATTATCAAAGTGTAAGTCAGTGAGAAAATTTAAGTTAAAACTTGCTTGTTCTAAACAGTACGTTCCTATAGAGAAGAAGAAGCAACGAATTTGAAGAACACTCTTTGAAAATGAATAAATTAGCGAATTAGGTAACATTATTCATGTTGAATCTAAGGCACGTTGTGGAACAATGTAACGAGTCGTGCGTATTAAAGAGGTCTGGCGTAAAAGATGTTTAATGTTTAATTATGTTGCTTTGAGCGATCATTTAGTATTTTAAATCATCGTAAACATTTCCGTGGATATTCCAAATAAGTTAATAACTTGGCCGTCTATCAAAAATATAACATTCATGAAAATACTTGGTGTGTACTAAAGGCAAAAATCTGTATCTTTTCAGCTCCTCATCGTCACGCTAAATAGCGCTGCGTATGCTCTAGAAGCAAGAAAAATGCTCCACCAAATACCAGAAAAGATCATAGGAGGGGTCATCGATATAGTCCAGAGCCATAAGACCAAACCTACGCAGCAGGAGACCACCGTCCAGACCCAGAATCAGCAGCAAGTCTACCAGCAAGGGTACCCTCAGCAATACGCGCCCTGGAACACAGGCTACCAGACACAAGGCCAAGCGCAGTACCAGGGACAATACGGCTATCCACAACCAGGAACCAGCTACCCTCAAGGAGGCTACGGCAACTCACAAGGCTACTATGGATCCCAATCACAAGGCCAAGGTCAATATCAAAACTACCCACAAAACCAGTCAGGAAACCAGTTTCAAGCCCAGAATCAACAGACTACTGGCTCGTTTGGAGGCCAGTCAGGACAGTACCAGAACCAAGTGCAGGCTGGAGTACAAGGTCAAGGACAAGGGCAGGTTCAGGCACAGAATCAATTCCAAAATCAAAATCAGCAAGCTGGCCAGTTTGTGAACCAAAATCAGTTTTCGAATGGAAACTACCAAGGTTCTCAGCAAGTCAGCCAGCCCAGCTATCCGAACCAGCCTTTAGGTGGATTCCAGCAGACGACAGGGTCTTACGGAGGTCATCAGCAGTCAAATCATTTTGTTAGTAACCAACAGTCAGGCTTTGTGGGGCAAACTCAACCGGGTCACTTTGTAGGACAAAACCAGCCTCAAGTTCAAGGTCAGGGTCAGGTCACGCAGCCTTCGTATGTGGGACAAAACCATCAATCATCACAGTTTCAAGGGCAACAAACGGGTTCTGGTGTGACTGGCTTTCACAATGGTAGCTACCAAGTGTCCACTGGTCACAATCCTGGAGGTCCAGGACCCACGTGCGTCTGCCAAGCGTGGACGAAGCCTCAAAATGGAGTACTTAATGACGAAGCACAGAGGAGTGAAGAAAAAGTGGAGAAACCTGAAATGTAATAATGCGCCTTGTCAAATGTTGTGAGCAAGTTTTAGTTAGTTGAATAATTGCATTAACGTTTTTGTTAGGTGTGTGCGTATCAGGCAGTGAGTAGTGAGTGTTAGTTAGTGAATGAGAGTTAAAATGTTAATTGAATTGTTTGACCTTTAGAGGTTTCTAAAACAAAATATTTAACAGTCTCTGTAAAATTTTAAATGTCTGTAACATTTATAAAAACATCTTTTTGGAGTACTTAACGCATGATTTTTCTGTCTGATTCTATTGTTGTGACTAGTTTGAATTCAAGTATTATAATAAAAATTATATTTATTTATTCAATGAACGATGTTTTTGTTTTATTTATAGAAGACTTCATTGAAAACTCAAAAACCCGAAAATAGGTCCTGCATAAATTACACCATAAAGAAAATCCGAATTAGATTTTACTTCCCTAGCCCTATCACAGTTAATCACATTTCACAGAAGATACATTTTAGTTAAATCCTTTTAAATTAGTCAGCGTCTGAATTAAATCAACGTATTTTCGGTGGCCATGTTTTTAATCGCGTCTAAATTATCTATAGTGTCTTAATTTAATAAATAAATATCCAGGGACATCTTACACACGGCCATCTGATCCCAAGCTAAGCAGAGCTTGTGTTATGGTCATCAGAGAACTGATATATATACTTATATAATTTTTAAATACATCGGGGGGCACGGTCGTGCCCCCGGCCAAGACAAGCAAGCGAAGCGCAGGGGCACTACCTACCTTTTCTCGAAGTGTTTCGTCGTTTTTTCGAACCCTCATAGAGTTGGTATCCGATGTACCAGATAGTTCATATTCACAAGAAATAATGTCAATAACAGACTCAATAAACATACAAAGTCTCAATTGAATAGCTTTTATACTTTAGATTTTATTGATGTCTAAAATACACCGATTTCGTCACTGATTCACTGACACACTGACACACTGACACACTGATGATCATCAAAATGTTTGGCTACTTCCTGAAGTGCTAGAATGCTGAAATTTGGTATGTAGCCTAAGTTTAGTATACAACCAACAGAAAAATTCATAAACTTATAACTTTCGCCCTCCATCCCTTAAAATGGGGGTGTGGAAGTTTGTTTGAATAAATCAAGTAAAAATGCAAAGAAAAAGATTGGGCTATTGGGCTATGGGCTATGAAAGCCGACACTGCTGATGTGGCTACTTCCTGTAGTGCTAGAAAGCTGACATTTGGTATAAGAAGTTTGGTAAGTTTCATTTCAACCACCTAAGAAAATTATAAACTTGTGTCGTTGACGGTCGTGTTGCGATTGCAATATTTTTCGTATTCGTGTAAATAAGTTTTGCGGCTTATTTCAGTGGGCATAATTTTATGTATAGGTAATTGTTTATATACATACATACCTAAATTGTTACGGTGTTGAACGGAATCGTAGCGCGATCCTCGATGACAAAAAGTTTAAGTCTTACTTCCCTAGATGGCGTTGGGATCGAAATAGATCGCGCTATGGTTTCGTTACATCGGAAAGTATAAGTACTGTTTGAATTTTTATGTATTTGAGAATAATATTGTTTGCACGTTTGCACGAAAACTCGTTTATATTGTGGAGTAGAGATTAGAGATGGTGAAAAGCGTGATTTTCCTGTCACTGTGACTGTCGTTCCGGTTACAAAAAAGTCACAGTGATAAATCACTGTGACTTTATCACATGAGTGATTTAACTATAGTGCGCCGGCCGGGCTTTTTGTTTGGCTAACGTATTTTATATTTAAACTGCTACTACTGCCATAGTTGATCCCAAACACCTTCACACTTTTTACAGGCTTAGGACTGTCACACAAAGATGTGTGGCGTGTTTATTATTTGGATCAACTTATGTACATTGATTTAATATATACATTATGCACAGTTATTATTTACATTTATTTACAGACTGTTTTTTTTTTGTATTTTTTTTGTTATTTTTTTGGATTTCAGTTTATTTATAATTGGAGTTTAAAAACAAAAGCTGTTGCACTTTGCGTACACCTAGTCTTGTTCGCCTTTCATTTATAATGTTACCCGCCTTGGAAAATAGTCTCTCGCAGGGTACTGAAGTTGCGAGAAAATTCAGTTTATTTTTAGCTAAATTTGATAAATGTGGAAAGCTGTGACTAAAAGTCTTCCACCACTCTAATGGATTTTGCTTTTTGTCCAGCAGTGGTAACTCCAAGTACCTTTGCACTTCTAAGATAGCCTGAGAGTTAGGGGTTCCTTCAGGACGCGCTGTTGCGACAATGGAGTCGTATTCACCCCATATGTCGAATCTTCTTTTTTTATTAACAGGTTCGGCAGCCTCGGACTCCGTACCTTGCTGAGCAGAACTATTTGGCATTGTTTTTTTTATGTTGTGTGTAACAAGTTCTGTTACTGTTTTTTTTATTTCTATTATATTATTTTTATTTTTAAAAACATGCAATTTAAATCGGGGGTCCAGCATTGTAGCAATACCTATGGTTTTACTTGCTTCGAGATTGGGAAATCTTCGCTCAACCTCAGACCGTAGCGATGAAGCAACTTTTTTTGATACTTCATGCAAGGTGTCAACGAAGTCCTCTTGAAATGGATCATCTGTGATCTCCAACATTTTGTTCAAAGCGGAAACTAAACCTCTTGTTAAAATTAGTATTTGACTTCCAGTCACATACTTTTCCCCACTCATTACCTCTGTCAATTGATCAAATGGCTTTAATATAACACATAGCTCTCGACATATTCGCCAATCTTCCGGTGTTAAGGTTTCCCATTTGTCGTCAGATAGAGCTATAGTCGTTTTGATTGCCTCTTCCAAAAAGACAAAACGCTCCAACATTTTTAAAACCGAGTTCCACCTAGTTGACACATCTTGTAGGACTTTTAGTGGAACAGCTACACCGTTTTGCCTTTGGTAGGTCACTAATTTCTCCGTCGCTTTTACACTTTTTTTATAATGGGAGACAATGCCTTTGACTTTCCCGATTAAGTCTCGTACTCTTTCATCAGCTGTACTTTCGACTGTACAGTGTTTAACCACTAAATTTAAAGTGTGGGCGTAACAACCAAAATGTCGGTAGCCCATTTTTTCTACTGCACTTTTCATGTTGCTGGCGTTATCTGATACTATTATCAGAATTTTTTCTTTTAACTTATAATTAGTTATAGTGCGAAGCAAACTGTCTTTTATATTATCCGCAGTATGCGGACTTGGTAAAATTGAACAGTCCAGAAGCACTGATTGGAGTTCAAAATTATTGTCTATAAAATGCGCCGTGACCCCTAGGAACCCATCATTCACACTGGATGTCCATATGTCAGTCGTCAAACAAACACTTTCAGCTTCTGCTTCAACTTTGTTTTTTATATCTGTTACGCAGGTCTCATATAGTGCAGGTAAATAATTGTTGGACAACATTTTCCGATCTGGTAAATGGTATGAAGGATTTAAGCCTTCCACAAATGCCTTGAATCCTCTATCTTGCACTATCGAAAATGGCTGATAGTCATAAATAAACAATTGCATGAGTAGCTCATCAAGTTTTTTCTTTTCTGTTGGTGTAATTTTTTTTTTGATGAATCTAGACATCGTTGTCTGATGATGATTAACAATATTTGGATTTTGAGCTATTGGCGCACTTGAAGTTGAGGTCTGTTCATTTTTGTCATTATCATTACAAGTGGATGGTCCAGGATTCAAATCCGTATTACAAGTGGATGGTCCAGGATTCAAAACCATCGATTGGGATGGAAGAGTTTTTGTAGAAATGAACTGCACCGTCGGGTGTTTACGTTCTAAATGTTTTTTAAGGTTTGTTGTAGAAGTTTTATAACTTAATTTAGTTTTACATATATTACATATAGCCACTTTATTTACACTGTCACCTGAGTCTTCAAAACAGTTCCAAATGTTACTGGTTTTCAGTTTACGTGTATCCGCCATTATTTATATTTTATTTACACAACTAGTCAATATTGAACACTTTCATTAAAGTTAACTCAACGTATCATCAACACTTATTTACAACACTTATACACAACATCAACACTTATTTACACTACACTACTTTTCAAATAAACAAAACAAATTAACGCAAACGCGCGAAAAAATATGTGGATAATATCATAAGTAATAATATCCAGTTAGAGTGCACTTGACACAGTAACTCATTTGTGTACGAAATCAAGGTCAAAGAAATGCATAGTATTAAAAAGGGTTAGAGTAGAAAATACAAAAATAATACATTAATGATACTATACAGATATTTATTTAAAAGACAAAAATACTCCTCAAATTCTTAGATAATTAAATAGGTATTTACATATTTTCATTTTAATAAAAATAAAAATATGTAATAATATAGAAGAATATTAATAATAAAATTTTATAATAATATAGAAGAATAATTTCCTGTAGCATTATACAACAGAAATATTTCGTTTGCGTAGTTATATCTACATACAACTATAATCATATCTACAAAAATATGTATTAATGACTTTTTATAAATTAACTTGAAAATGAATCGAAGAAATAATTTAAGCCTGCCGCCATATCTGACAGTAATTATGTCTATAAAAATGTACAAGGCGTCCACGAGTGAACGAGACAAAAACAAACAATCGCTGTCACTATCACTCATAGGCTAGTGTCTATGTTCATTTCATTTCATAACCCGCCGGGGGCCGGGGGCCGGGCGCGGCCCGCGCTCGGTAAATTTCGTTTCGCACCGTGACGACTCGTGAAGTCGTGACTTTTGTTACTGGACGATTGAGTGAACGCAGTGAATGAAGTGACGAATGTGTTTGATTTCATACAAACTTACCAAAGTAGTGATTTTGTCACGTTGCTATTTCATTACCAGTCACAGTGATCATTTGAGGAGCGAAATAGCAACGCGATTATTGTCGTGACGTGATTTATCACTCATCTCTAGTAGAGATGAGATATACCTGCCATTTTCCATACCCGGCCTTTAAGGTATGGGTATCACTAAATACCTGGTACAAATACCAGGTATCAAAATACTTCTAAGTATTTGGGTGTGGTAGGATTTCGATAAGTAAACGTATGCGATAAGTATGGTATGCCTCCAATATAATGTAGGTACGATGTTTCAAGTACCGATGTTTCAAAACATTGACGACCTAAGTACCACTAGACAACGTAAACATTCAAACACGTAATAATATTCCCTAATATAAACAAACTAAGGAACTCTTTCACGTCGTGACAAAAATGAAATTATGCTATTATGTTCCTTATGCACGTAAAAATAAGTACCCATTTTGTCTAACTAAATTAAATCAACCGAATGTTCATAAAGCACGAATGACGTTTCGTGGGGTCCCTTCGTAAGCCGTCGGGTAGCTTCGGGTTGCTTCGGCGTACCGAACTACCGATAAAACTGGGCGGTAGCGGTTCGTATCGTACTATGCGTCTGACGTCATACCTTCAAGGTATTTGCCCAGTATTTCGGTCCGTACCCGGTCTACGTACTGGGAAGCACATACTTGGTATATATACCTCTACCAGTATATACGTCCCATCTCTATTGTGGAGTCCTATACTACAGTTATTCGGGAGCGCAATACAGCCTTTGATAATTTCTCCTAGATCGAAAGATCACCGTTGTACGATCAAGTATTTTAATAATAAAAAGTGTGGGACTTTCAGGTCAATTTAGTCAAAAAAATCTGATAACGAAAAGAAAAAAAAAACACTGAAAATACTGCCTAGCAACTTACAAAAAGAACTGAAATCCCACCAAAAACATTTCATATATAATGTAGTCAAGACAACCACATAAGGTAGATCCTGTGAAAAATATATCAGATCTCATGTAGAGCCAAGCTTCTGAATCTACACGGCCTAACTCTACAAACACAAACTTCACAAACTCTACATATCAGTAAAAATTTATGGCTTGGCTGTTTCGGTACTTACTTCAAAAACTTAATTTTCGCATCACCTCCACGACGGTAGCGAAACGGCGAAACCATACATTTTTACTGATATGTAGAGTTTGTGAAGTTTGTGTCTGTAGAGTTAGGCCGTGTAGATTCAGAAGCTTGGCTCTACATGAGATCTGATATTATTTTTCACAGGATCTACCTTATGTGGTTGTCTTGGCTACATTTTATATGAAATGTTTTTGGTGGGATACATATTATAGATAAATAACACCCAGACACAGAACAAACAATTATGATCATCACACAAACTTTGTCCTTTGATTTGACAGCTTTAAACTTATATTTTATCTTCTATCCTTTTCTTAATGAAATGAAAAGAAGAAGATGCACTAAAATTTTGTTTAGTTTGGAACGAGAGAATCGGCGCCAATGGTACTGATTCCTTTGTTCACAAAGTAACCTGAATTAAAGTTATGTGCATCTTTCTCTTTTAATTTCACTAAGAAAAGGAGAAAAGGTAAAATAATAGTGAGGACCTGTCAAATTAAGATACTCCAAAGATAATTTAGACGCGACTAGCTTCTGCCCCCGACTTCATCCGCGTGGATTTTTCCTGAATTTTCTTTGCTATAAACCTCACGGAGGTAAAACGCCCGAGACCTTTCCAACGAATGCACTCGTGGAAATCGGTTCGTGCGTTCTGGAGTTATAGCGTCAGGAAGGAAAACCCGACTTATTTTTATATAGTAGACTAAAAATACGGCGACTAAAAATACGCCAATTATCTTCAGGCGCTGTCTAATTTGACAGGACTAAACTAAGATGTAACTTCTGCTCTTTTCCATCAATATTTTGTCCATCTATTTTAATGGGACCTTATAAACGATAGTTATAATATACTTATTATCCATATCCATACTAATATTATATAAAAGGGAAAGTGTGTCTGTCTGTCTGTATGTTTGTCTTTCTTTCACGGCAAAACGGAGCGATAGATTGACATGATTTTTTAAGTGGAGATAGTTGAAGGGATGGAGAGTGACATAGGCTACTTTTTGTCTCTTTCTAACTCGAGCGAAGCCGCGGGCAAAAGCTAGTAAGTAGGATAAAGTTGAAGTTGAAAACAGACAGGTGTGTTAGCCACTACACAAAAATAGCAATGTATGGAAATGAACGGATAAATTGCTCTTAATTGATTCGCAGCCTCGTCGTCTCACTAACTATCAGATTACAAGATGGCTAACGAATCTACCAGCTGATTGATCTTGATTTTAATTGTACACAAATTGATGTACACTATGCGATTATTTGCCCGTAGTTAAAAATAATAAAATGATGTTTATTCTGTAAATAGATTAAAATAATACTTTTACATGTCATAATTGTTTTTCTAATTTTAATAAAACTTTAGAGCCGATGTTTCCTAGTTGACTACTTTGAGAAGAAATAACCCAGACAAACTCAGAGGTCAAAGTATCTTTTAAAGTCCATTAAATATTGTATTGGTTAAATAAACTGTTAGTTTGCAGTTATAATACATTGGTGCCGATTCTCTTGTTCACAAACTAACGTAAATTTAAGTTAAATGCATTTTTCTTTTTCCATTTCTTAAAGAAAAGGACAGAAGATACACTTTAGTTTAATCCTGTCAAATTAGACAGCGCCGGAAGAAAATTTACGTATATTTAGACGCCAGGTTTTGAAATCGCGTCTAAATTATCTATGGAGTGTCTAAATTTGACAGGACTTAAGTAATATTTTATCTTCTGTCCTTTTCTTAATTAAATGGAAAGTGAAAGATGCACTTAACTTAAATTTACGTTAGTTTGTGGACAAGAGAATCGGCACCATTGTTTTACGAAAATTATTAAAGTAAGAAGGCTGTGATGATAGATAAAAGAGTTGTATGTTACTTTTTCACGCAAAATCAGCTGGATTTTGATGGACATGTGTGCTTATGTTGTGTGTACAAGCTACATACATCATAAGCTATGACTCACGGGAAAACGGTGCAGTTACCAAAAACCTAGCCTAAAGCGAGTACATGTAACCGAGAGTGATCAGGAAATATTTAAGGAAAATAATATTTTTATTGTGTTACAATACATAATATGATCATATCATAATCTTTTCAGATTAAAATTTTAATTTCTAACTATTGCCTAAACAAACAATATGAATAAAATAATAATTGGACACAACAATTTTTTTTCAAAATTTCGACTTGCTCAAGTTAACTCAAGTTAAGCACACATATTATATATTGCTTACGGAGCCGTTAAAAAACAATTGTGTTTGGGAGGGCAGTACGTTTCACCCCACCTTGGGTCTAAGGTCTACTCGCCCATTTTGAAACTGGCCTCAAAGCAATCTGCTCTTAGAAGGATTACTCCTGTGGTCAGATTATGGTCGACTTTGGCTTGGCAACGAATGTATGATTTTTGTTTCCCCGAATGCAAAAAGTTTTCACATGAATAATAATGGGGAAATGACAATATAATTTAAGCAACAGGGATAAACAGTTTTCCTACTTCCACATAGATATTATTTTTCAGACAAACATCATTATATCTCAAATAAAATCTAGATTGCGCAGACATGAAATCAATTTTTCTATAGACCCTGGCACAATGACCAGACTGAGTTACCAGCTTAGCGTCAAACTTAACAATCTAAAACCGCCTTTAACCCAAGGTAGGACAAGTTATACGGCGGCAATGCATAACTTTGCAACCCTAATTCCTGGCCGGTGAACAAAGAGCCGCTGCTCCCCTCGATGTTCTTACAAAGGGAGAGAACAAAGGGATTATGGGCGCGTTTCGAGGGGTCTGCGCAAACTGGTCAGCTATGTAGGTCTGAAACGTGCGCGCGCCGGCTTATGTAATCGTTACGTAAGCGGCACGGGGTTGCAGGGGTTGCTATGCGCAGGGGGGTGTGGTGAGCGCGCGCGGCGGGGGGGAGGGGAGAAGGGAAGTCAGGGCGAAGGCGCCGGCAATCGATCCCCGTCCGCAGTCCGGCTCGGCACCTCGACATCCGAACATGGCAGACAAGACAAAGGTTGTAGAACAATATTACTCCAAGCCCCCGGACCTAGGCAAATGGGAGGGCTTCAGGATTTTCCTGTGGAATGGCGAGACCGGACAGTTTCTTGGCCGCACGGGATCGAGTTGGGGTAAGTTTTTCTTAATTTTCTCACGGTAGGATACCACCCCTTTTTGGAGGGAAAATCGATACGCGATGTCTTGAAATCTATCTGGGACAGGTCTTCTGTGGTTTGTGAAAAAAAATCTGTTTCTTGAACGGTTTTATGAAAGAGTGATGTTCGTCATGATCTATTTTTACACGGCTGAATTTACACCTTTTCAGTGCCTTGTCCGATGTTAGCTAACAGTGCGCTATATAATAATATGTATGCTGTCCACATATTACCTACAAAGTAACGTAAATACTCCTCGTAGGTATTCCAGTTATTTATCTCATAAATAAAAAAATAAAGCGTAATTGTTTGTGGAATTCTTGTTTCCGTTTCCGTTCACAGCGATAAAAAATGACATTATTGAATTGAACTGTAATATCGAACATGCTTTATTCCTTATTTAGGCTTTATTATTGATAATGGTAATAAAATTGCATAAGAATCAGGTGTCGCCCTAAAACATAGTTACGTAAGCTGATCTTCAACACCTTGGTGTTAAATGAAAATGAGTTCCAGTCATCTGATTTAAAGCTGAAAATGAAACAACGGTTTTAAGGAGTGCCAATTTGAAAATCAGAGGTGCAGGGTGCATTTTTAGTGCAATTTTCGCGCCACCGCGGGCGGCGCGCGCAGTCATTGCACCTAGGGGTGCGCGCGCATCGTCCTTGCCGCGATCGATCCAAGGACGTACGGAACCACGGCTCATCAGTGAAATATAGGAGATTTCTCTTTGGAAATTGATTCTTATTTTGTGTGAAAACAATAATATATTATATCTAACAATAATGAGAACATTCAATTAGTCAACATATTTTTAAACAAACCTGACATAATTCGCCACCTTCTGAATGCTAAAAGCATTTGTGAGACCAGAAACCAGAACCAGAACCACAGAAGCGTTAACGACAACTTCTTAGGGTATCACTTTTTATAATAAATCTGTCACTTTTCGCCTACTTCTGAATGCCAGAAGCATTTGATGTCCCCAGAAAAGCGAAGAAGAGTCACGGAGTACCTCTATAGTGAAACACCAGATAATACATTTCTTAGGGTGTCAGCGTAGCGTTCAGAAATCATCGATGGACTACAGAAATTAAAATTTAAAAAATGCTCATTGCTCCTTCATCATTCAATCGATAACAGTTATCCTTGGTAACTCACACACGGTCATCTGATTCCAAACTAAATAGAGCGTATACTATAGTAACCAGAAAAAGGATAAATATACTTATTTAATTTATAAATAAATACATATTATAGTAGAATTACACCCAACATACAATCATGCTCATCACACAAAGTCTGTTCTGAGTGGGAATCGAACCCACGACCTCCGTTTTAGCGGTGAGGGTCCCTTACCACTAGACTAACAGGCCCGTCAAATAAGATAATAAGTGAAAGAAAACATCGTGAGAAAATGTGGACATAATATTAATCTTAAATAGCCAAACTGCCTTGAACTCTCTTTCTTCTACCTAGCCTTTACGCAACTATGGTAGATGCTTCCTAGATACAGATGAATAATAAAATAAAAAAAGCAAAAAAAGCCTTATATTTCCCACTAAATAATACAAGAAAACTAAGCTTATTTCTGTTGTTATCAGCTAGTATTATATATATTTAAACCTATTTCTTATATCTATAGTCTCTCGTCCTCGAAGGTGAAGGCCTCCTCTAGAGATTTCCAGGTATCCCTATCTTTCGCTGTCTCCATCCACTGATTGCCAGCCGTTTGTACTATATCGTCAGTCCACCGGGCAGCTGGTCTACCCCTCTTTCTAGAGTCTGACGGATACAGATGAATATCATAGTATAATATAGAGCGAATGGCTATCAGACCTGCACAAGCCATTTACTGGTTACAATATGCCTTGGTTGTCAGACTTTCTGACTTCTGATCGCTTGTGAAGGACTCACGGACTTTCTAGTTTATGACCACTCATATAGATTGTCAAAGATTAACGAATGCTAACCGGAATCGACGACTTTGCGTACTTTCCGAGGCTATTGACCTAGATTAACTTAGAAAATTCCTCGAATCCGCACGCAGCGTTTTTCGAAATCCTTTATTATGCGCACCGCAAAGGAATGGACTTCTCTGCCGGTGTCTGTGTTTCCAAAAGCATATAACCCGGATGTATTCAAGAGAAGAGTGCATAGGCATCTTTTGGGTGAGCTCGCTCCATCGTAGGCCCCGTCTATGCCCTCGGACTAGTCTGGGACCAAGAGCAAGCCCATAAGTTATAAAAAAAAAAGAAAGAATGTATGAATTGAGGCTATTGGTTCTGCTCGGTTTCGATACCACACTTATGCACGAAAAGAATTAAAGATACGAGAAATATAAAGGAGGACAAGAGATTTTATTAATTTTCTGTTACCTTTTATCGTATTTTAATAATGCATTGATATTTTTGATATCTTTGCACCACCCGGTCAACCCTGGGAGCACAGGACTCGTTGGCCCTATTTGTCATTCATACTTTGACAGTCGTACCGGGTGGTCAGAAGCCAGAAAGCCTGACCAGTATAACCAAGGGGTATAATTTGATCTTGTAACTGGGTTGTGAAAGTCTGATAGGCAGTCGCTTCACGTAAAACACTGGTATCCAGCTGAATCAGGTTAGGCTGGAAGCCGACCCCAACATAGTTAGGAAAAGGCTAGGGAGATGATGAAGAGGCCCTTACCACAGGGTTAGCTAGTAGTGAAGTGACGTCAGAACCCCGTAATAGGGTTATCACGTCATCATTACGCTTTTCAAGAGCATTCACGTGTCACACTCAATGTATAGGATTACGATACATAATAAAGGCTTATATAAACGCTACGGTTAAGTAAATAAACACTACAATTACACGGTACAATAAACCACATGTAAAAACAATAGAATTACGAAAACCGCATTTGTGAATGAAAAATTTACTGGCTGAAAATATAGTGCTGTCTCTTTCTCTCAAAAGAAAAACATAGATATCTAGAGAAGGAGTCAGCACAGGAAGAGGCCCAACAGGGCCAACGCCTGCCGGGGTTGCGGAATGCTTATAATAGTTACCGTGACCCTGAAACATAAAGGGCAATCGAAGGAACATGAGTGGGTTTTAGTCAGTAAGAGTCTGACACGCCCTCCCGCCGCACCCAGGACGGGAGCAGTCTTGAGTCGGGAGAGCAGGATTGGATGATTTCCCACTCACCAAAAAAATAAAAAAAACATATATATCTTGGGATAACTCTTACACGGCTACCTGATCCCAGATTAGGTGGAGCCTTGAACTATTGGTATCTAAGTAACTGATTACTGCATTTATATAACTATTTACAAAATACATAGGTATTATCACCACGATTATCACTTAAATAATTTACGCTCAAATACGGAACAGACAATAATGCACGTCACACTAAGATTGGCCTTTGGCTTGTGTTCCGGGTCCGTCTTAGCAGTCAGGGTAACAAACCACTGGATCGACAGGCCAGTTATCGTATGAGAATAGGCAGGTAGGGGTAGAAAATATAAGCAAGTCATAGGGAGCGAGTCCATTTTTTTTATTGTGTGGCAAATAAGCTGACGGCCCACCTGATGTTCAGTGGTCACCGTTGCCTTTTTTAAAGGGACAATCCCGCCACCCTATTCCCAACTACTTCAACTCTTGAAAGCCAAAATCAACAGTAGAGACCATCAGAAAAGTGTCGAGTAATGAAGTTCAACGGGTCTTGGATACCGCAACCAAAATAATCATAAAAGAACAGCGGAGGATTAAAAAAATATGTTTTCCACTTCCCCCCATAACAAGTAGAGAACAGACCAAGGCCAATAGGCACAAAGGAGCGATTACAATTTGCCAAACCAGAGGCTTCGTAGAAGCGTTGCCCTCCCAGAGATACAGTATGTAGAAATGACTCTTATGCCCGAAATTGATATAACCGAAGTTCAAATCATACCATCATGGAAAACTAGCGAAGAAAACTATAACTATACTTTACTTGTTTACTTTTATCTTTATACTTTTACTTTTCCAGTATTAAGATGTTCGGGTCATTAGGATTTTCTGTAACCTAAATGCAAAGAACAAATGAAGGGTATAACATTAAGAGCGCTCGAACTTAGAAATGAAATAAAAAAACCTGTTTGAGTAAAATTACTACAACTTTAATTACATTTTAAAGAATATTTAATGAAATGTGTGAAAAATAACATCAGCCAAATAGCCACCGCGACTCCGCTGAAGATGGTGTATTCTGGTGGACCAATTTTGGAGGACGTCTTTGTACAAATGGGGCAATTTGACGAAAAACGCGAGTTATGTTGGCCTTTAGGGCAGCAATAGGCGAGACGACAAAAAAAAGTAATTAGTCCGTTAGATAGATTATCAAAAAATTTTGGACACGTGTTTTTTCTTTTTTCTCGTAAACGAAGAATGACGACGATACAGTGCGTTGAAGTTGCGCATCACGTCACGATCTCATACAATTTTTGCAGGACGGTGACGTCAAAAGCCCCCACCCCGGAACTTTGTTGCTCTTTATCTTTGTATTTTTTTATTAATTTGATCAAGCAAAAAATACGTGTCACCTATTTTCGGCCGATCTATCAGACGGGCAAAACAGAATACCATTTTTTTAATGCTGTCGTCATCCCTATTGACTGTGGTTTATCTGCGTACACTAGAGATTTCATGTAGCCCCACAGAAAGTATTCGAGTGGTGTTAAGTCTCTCGGCGCGGCGGCCAGTTGATAACGCCACCACGCGAGCTGACGAAGCTAGGCGAATAGAGCACTGGTTTTGATAATTTTGAACAATTTCTACGCATTGTTGAAGCGTGTAGCGTTCCATGGTGAAATGTCACGACTAAATATGTTTAGCCAAATTTTACAGCCATCGCATTACCCAGTAGTAGTCCCTATTGAAAAACCCTTAACTCTTTTGATTTTTAAAATTTAGACTTGTTAAGGACATTAGGTCCGGGTTCCGGTTTTAATCCAAATGTAAATAACTCTAAAAATATAACTTCGAGTGTATTTTGTTAAACTGTTTTCCTTCTTTACGTCAATATTACCAGTTGCGGTTAACCACAAAAAAACAAATGAACAGGAATAATAGAAAAAAAGTAACGCCATTGTTAATGCTTGGTAGTCGGTTTACGCTATCTAGGCTTCCCTTAGTCACCGTTAATGATCCCCTCGAGCAAGCGATAATTGTTTAAAAATGTCCTCGTTCTTTGAAAGGCGTAAATAAGTTATAGTGAATGTCAATTGCAATTTTAATTTTATAAACAAACTAGCTTTTGCCCGCGGCTTCGCTCGCGTTAGAAAGAGACAAAAAGTAGCCTATGTTACTCTCCATCCCTTCAACTATATCCACTTAAAAAATCACGTCAATTCTTCGCTCCGTTTTGCCGTGAAAGACAGACAAACATACAGATAGACAGACAGACACACTTTCCCATTTATAATATTAGTATGGATAATAGACAGTGCATTATAACTTATTGCATTCTTTTTCTCGCTGCCCGTGCGGTTGCACAAATGTCTTTAGTTATAACTGCTCCTCTCCCACGGGTCGTGGCGTAATGTTGTATAATAGGAAAATCTTCTTCTCTTATAAATCTTCGTTTTGCGGGATTCTGGGCCTGGGCTCAGAATTCCGCAATGCACCTTACTCGTGCCTTGTTACGCTTCTACCTTATGTAGGACTGAGCAGTTCAGGGCCACTGTTGTTTTGAGACCCCATAAAATTGATACGGCGGTGACTTTTCCCATGGGTCTTAGCGGTATTTTAGTGGCCTGGGCATTAAAATAGTACAAGCACGACAGGAGAGGCGCTGTGTTTAGCAAGGTACCTATGTACCGTGCCACCAATGCTCGTCATTACATATTGATCCTTTTAGCTTTACTTACGTAGATCGTAGACAAGTAAAATTAAAGTTGTGTAACATTTAACAGTCCTAACTACAAAAGACCACCATGGTCATCTGACTGACCAAATCAATAGGCTGTAACCGCTGTAACACTATAACTAGAAGGCCGTATAAATTAACTCTGTGAGATTTCCCCACAGTAAGGTTCATAATTTCATTTCTTACTTTTTGGCATTTTCTCTATTCATTTTCTTTCAGCTTGCTATTATTTAAATGGCAGCAGTAAAGAACTCGTGAAAAATTAATAAATAGTCTGTCTGTCTGTAGTCTGACCTAACATTACTTGGAAGAAACCATGAGGGACAGCTAGATAAACACACATATAAGATACCTTTTAAAACATCTTTGATTTCTGAATGGCGTTGTCTCTTTGAAATTCTCTAAAATCATTCAGGAAAGGTCATTCAGGTGTCATTCTTAGCGCATGCTCCGTGACCTGTCCGTTCTTTGTCCTATAACTATCTGCAATACTCAGCTTGCATACAATATAACAACATGATTGTTCCTAGGAAAAGCGGCGGTTTCTAGCTAGCGATCAATGCGCTACTGATGGTTTTATGGCCTGTAATGCCAGTAAAATCGATTGTTGAACATTTATTTTTACGACAGCGTCCCACGTGAAATTGGTTTACTTGATATTTTGTAGTCTTTGGTATTGTAGGTTTAGAAACAACTACAGTTCCAATGCTAAGCCGGAGGTCGTGGGTTCGATTCCCACCAGGACAAACTTTGTGTGATGAGCATGATTGTTTGTTCTGTGTCTCGGTGTAATTTATCTATAATATGTATGCATTTATAATTATGTATATCTAATTATATAGGTATGTATATCAGTTGTCTGGTTAACATGTTATACTCTGCTTGATTTGGGATCACCCGCCCGTGTGTAAGTGGTCCCAGGATATTTATTTATTTATTTAATGAAGAAATAATTTGGTAATAAGCATTTTGCACGCACAGATAAGATGTCCCAATTTAAGATTATAAGATCAGCAGGATATTGCCTTTTCTCGTTCAGAGAATCCACGAGCATTGATCATCACGTTTGGTTCGTGACATTACTCATTATTATATTCTGTTAGCTGTCGCCACAATTTCGTCCCCGTGGTGGAATTTTTGGGATGAGAATTGGGTAGTTTCCACCATTAACCAATAAATGTTAGACACAATTCCTATAAAACCTCTATTAATTTCAGCCTAATAAATTCGGTTCATTTTCAATTTGCTATAAAATTTGATTTTTAGTTGTTTTGAAATCAATAAATAGATAGTCAACTGAGTTGTTATTTTAGTGACGTCATAAGTCGCCATTGCCATACAAAATCTATTGGAGAATGGCGTTTTGACAGCTCATAAAAAGTACGTCAATTGATAATGGTGGAAACTAACGTATTATCCTATGTCCTTTCTCGGACTATGGACTATCTCTGCACCTAATTTAATTTAAATCGGATCAGTAATTTTGTCGTGACGTAGAGACAGAATTACTTTTCCGTTAATAATACTTTATATTAGTATGGATTTTATTTTTTTGTAATACGGTATCCATCTGCATCCGGTTAAGCTGGAAGCCGACCCCAACATAGTTAGGAAAAGGCTAGGGAGATGATGATGACAATAGTATGGATTTTGTGCTCGATGAAATAAGTAAAGTACAGGAAAAACCGATTACCTACGCGCTGGAGGTTTTTGAAGTGAAAACTTCTTTAGCGGCGTTGAGCACTTTTTCTGTAATGGGTATAAAATCTTAAACTCGCGTCAGGACACGTGACCTGATCGAAAAAGCGTAGGACGGATGGATCTGTAATGGGTATAAAATCTTAAACTCGCGTCAGGACACGTGACCTGATCGAAAAAGCGTAGGACGGATGGATAGTATTAATAATCAAGTTTTCACTTCTGCCGGCACTCCCGGAGTGCAACCCGTCTTTTTTTTTTTATTTTAACTTGTTTTTTGCAAGCTTGAAACTTTTACACGAGCACTCTGAAACGTTTCAAACTCCGGTAAATGAGGAAAAGTTAGGCAGCGAGTAAATTACGATCTAGTTTTATTACAGTTAGTTTGCGTTTAACCAACAATGTATGAAAGTTGTTGATGTCCTATTTTCAACATAACTCAAAACCCGTTAACTTTCGGCAATTAAAAGGGGCGCAAAATTAAGAACTGTAGAAAATCATGCAGCTTATAGATTACTAGCTTCTGCCCGCGGCTTCGCTCGCGTTAGAAAGAGACAAAATGTAGCCTATGTTACTCTCCATCCCTTCAACTATCTCCACTTAAAAAATCACTTCAATCCGTCGTTCCGTTTTGCCGTGAAAGAAAGACAAACAGACAGACAGACAGACAGACAGACAGACAGACAGACACACTTTCCCATTTATAATATAAGTATTAGTATGGATTTCATCAGTGAATAAGATTCGAAACTTAATTAACCTTTCGACGACCAAGTGACAGCGGGCTGTCGGGCTGCTACTGTCTTTCTATTCCGTCTCGAATCACGTGTGTTCGAAGAAGTAATATTACGTAAATTATTTATCTAGCCCTCAAATTCCCAGTCTTTTCACCTACGTATTTTCACTCACAAATCGACTCGCATCGAATACACATTAGCGCGTGCTAATCCTTCAATCCATTAGTAACTATCTTCTTATTAATAAAACAATGCGTATTAATTGCCCTAGTGCCTCAAAGCCTTGAGCCTAACTAACTCGTCGGCCTAATTCTAAATCCTTTGCGAGCACACGCTAACTGCACCCGTTGACGCTGGGTCGCGAAGATCACGGTGACATTATTGCTCATTAGCGATTGGCGGCGGCTTTAATTTAATTGAGCCGCAGTTGTAAAGTGAAATATAATAATTGATGATTCATTCATTCGATGAATACTGGCCTGTAGTCCTAAGTATTGTAGGACAAACGCCTCTTGTTCCTATGCAAGACAAACGCCGTTTTTCCCATGGGCAGGGCAAATATCGTTTGTCCCATTACAAAGCAAAAACCTTTTGTAGTGTTGCTGTACTTACCCCTTGTCTCATAGCAGGGCAAACGCATTTTGTCTCATTGAGAGGCAAAAGCAACTTCTAATACAAGAAGGCCCGATAAATAATCACCATACTGGTTAAAGGCGGATTGGCAATTTCAGACATATTCTTTTTTTTTAATGTCGTGATGGCCGGGATGCAAGAGGTTGTGGGTTCGAATCCGGGCAAGTACCAATGTGACTTTTTCAATTCATATGTACTTTCTAAAGATTATCTTAGACATCACAGACATCGGTGAAGGAAAACATCGTGAGGAAACCTGGACTTGTAGTTAATATAAGTCTGAAATCGCCAATCCGCCTTGAGCAAGCGTGGTGATCAATGCTCGTGCCTTCTCTGTATGAGAAGAGGCCTTTGCCCTGCAGTGGGACAGTTATAGGCTGGTATTATTATTATTATCTTTTTTTTTTAATCCATCGGCTAAATAAATTACTATCAGTAAAAATAAGGGCTCGTTTTAAGATAAACAAATTAAATATAACTAATCAGTTCGTTGGAATTCAATAACTTATCAGTTCGTCGGAATGTGCCTGAAACCTACACTATACTCTTTCTCACCCAATAGGGATTGTATTGCAATTAAATGGCATCCTGTACCTCAATTTGAAAGCCAAAAGAGTAGCGATGTCCAGGAATGTAGGAAGGAGAAACTCGGTCAGTGATCGGCCGGTAGTTCGATAGGAAACTCCTATTGTCGCCACTTGTGCTAATTATCGACAGACACACACACATGCAAGTGAGTACGATGCTAGCACGCGACATGATAATTATAGAGGGCTATGGACTATTTTTAATTTGAAAACACAATTTATTTTTAGATTCGTGAGGGAAAAAAATTGTTTATTCGTTGAAAAAGTATTTTTTGTCAATGCAAGACCAGAGGCTTGCAGATACCTTGCTATCCTAGAGACAAAGATGACGGTTTACTAATGTTTGCCATAATTTCATATGCCATAATCGTATTTCCCATAATTTCATTTGCCATAATCATGAAATGATATAATATCATTTTCCATAAGTTCATTATTCATAATCGATCAAATGCCATAATAATTAAAATCCATAATTTTGTTTGCCATACTTTTCATCTTCAATAATGTCATTATCCATAACATATATTTTCCATAATATTCATTTGCCCATACCAGCAAAATAAAGCTAGTTTAGTTAGGAACAAGCGCCTGCAAGTTCCTTATATTTAACTGACTAATAACGCTAAACTTCCCTATATTTAACTAACTAATATTATTAAATTAATTTTATTATCTAAAGTTTTGGTGTGTGTGGATGATTTATGTATTTTTCCTTTTATGTTATTCAAATGTGTGAATAAATTGTTTTTCTTTCTTTCTTTCTTTTCTTAATACTACTCATATTATAATGTATACTGCATGAAGCAAGCAAATATACTGCACGAAGCAAGCAAGCATACAGCATGCATGCAGCAAACAAGCAAGCATGCAGCATGCAAGCAAGCAAGCATGCAGCATGCAAGCAAGCAAGCATGCAGCAAGCAAGCAAGCAAGCATGCAGCAAGCAAGCAAGCAAGCATGAAGCATGCAAGCAAGCATACTGCATGCAGCATTCAAGCGAGCATGAAACATGCAGCAGGCAGGGTTTCTGTCACGGCTCCGGCGCTGCGGTCCTCCGGCGCGCGGCGGAGCCACGCATACTAATCGTCACAGACGGCTTTCGCTCACTACCGCTGCTCTCTCGCAGCCGCCTGCTCCTTAGCCCGCGGGTCGCCTCACCCCTACGCGCCTACGCGATTTTAAATAACACTCTAGGGGTAGGACAAACAACACTACGTGGAGTCGGTTTTGCAACAATTCGGTTCTGTCACTAACTTTTGTAGCACAGCATGTTAAATTTAAACCAACAATATTATTTAATTGTTACAGAAACTATAGCAAATTGGTTAGCCCTACTAGTCGGGGTGTTAACTATACTTATTGATTTTTTGTAAATTATACCAAATGTTGCTTATGTCAAGTGTCGATTATGGAATGTATTACTTATGGAAACTAATTATTTTGGCATATGTTATTATGGAAACTCAATTTTATGGCAAATGAAAGTTATGACAAGTAAATTGTTATGACACGCGTTGTTAGTATAAGCAAGCATGCAGCATGCAAGCAAGCAAGCATGCAGCAAGCAAGCAAGCAAGCATGCAGCAAGCAAGCAAGCAAGCATGAAGCATGCAAGCAAGCATACTGCATGCAGCATTCAAGCGAGCATGAAACATGCAGCAGGCAGGGTTTCTGTCACGGCTCCGGCGCTGCGGTCCTCCGGCGCGCGGCGGAGCCACGCATACTAATCGTCACAGACGGCTTTCGCTCACTACCGCTGCTCTCTCGCAGCCGCCTGCTCCTTAGCCCGCGGGTCGCCTCACCCCTACGCGCCTACGCGATTTTAAATAACACTCTAGGGGTAGGACAAACAACACTACGTGGAGTCGGTTTTGCAACAATTCGGTTCTGTCACTAACTTTTGTAGCACAGCATGTTAAATTTAAACCAACAATATTATTTAATTGTTACAGAAACTATAGCAAATTGGTTAGCCCTACTAGTCGGGGTGTTAACTATACTTATTGATTTTTTGTAAATTATACCAAATGTTGCTTATGTCAAGTGTCGATTATGGAATGTATTACTTATGGAAACTAATTATTTTGGCATATGTTATTATGGAAACTCAATTTTATGGCAAATGAAAGTTATGACAAGTAAATTGTTATGACACGCGTTGTTAGTATAAATGAAATTAGTGCAAGTGAATATTATGAGCAGGGACGATTATGGAAAACAAAAATAGGATAAACAATATTATGGGAAACAAGAGAATACTAAAGGTGACATTACCTCTGAATCGGAACCATTTCCTTTGAGCCGGGACAAAGCAGCTGATGCAGCATTAAGCACCCACGTAACTTATATACAAGCGTTCTTTACATTCTCTTTTTTTTTTGGTACCACAGTCTGGGTTTGTCCCGTACAAACATCTTATAAGTAGGTATTAGCGGCTCTTACAGTCCCTTTGAAAGTTTATTTTACTTTTATACCCAAAAATCCCTCCCTGTGTATAATAATAATTAGTACCCTAACGATAGCTGCCCTATGACGAAAGTAAGTTCATAAATTCACGACCTTCTTGCCAAATAGGTTGCCAAGTTTACCTGCCTTCATAGATGGCAATCGCGTGAGAAATAGGTCCTACCCTTACATCTGATATTCATAAGCTGCGTGCTATATTAATTCTTTATGGCTAATTTAAATTTTAACGAGGCCAGTAATGACCGTTACTTTATACGCTTCCTAAAATTATAACTATGTTTTTAACACGCTTTTTTAGCTTTACCTGTAATAATTAACAATTTTCGGTAATTTATTTTATTTTAAATGGTCGTTTCGGGTCTAAACTGCGCAAATTTATGTAATACCGATGACAATGTGGTACTGGTACTACCAAAGTGATCTAATGATGAAGCTCGAAAGTAGGCATTAGAATTTCATGACGGAATATTGTTTCGTATTCGTGATGGGCTGTTTGCTTGTACCTAAACATGCTTTTTAACGGTGACGAGTTTTGAGTCAAAACTCAAAACTAATTAGGCTACGTTGTTCCGTTGAAGTTCTAGTTACTAGAAATTATTTTTAGTCGTGTTTAAACAGGTTAGGAACTTTTACTTCTTATCTCATTACTTCACTTTAGTCCCTTTAAAAGATTTTAAGCTCTTATGATGGACTTTCGGAAGTTAGGCACTGAAAAGTCTAGAAAACCCCTAAAGAAACTGATGAAAAAAATTGACGAACAGTGACAAAGTTATCTAGCAAAGCAGTACCTTCAAAAACAGGCATAAAAATCTTAGATTTTCGTTGGGAGAAATTATTTAACTTATGAATGTATGAATACTTACTTATTTTATTCTATTCTAATGTTTGAATGACTGTTCATCTAACCATATATCTTGTCCACAGCTAAAATCTTGCTATTCTACCTAATCTTCTATGCGGTGCTAGTGGGCTTCTTCGCCGCTATGCTAGCAATCTTCTATCAGACCCTGGACTCCAAGATGCCCAAGTGGCAGCTCGAAGGGTCTCTCATCGGAGCTAATCCAGGTAAGGAGATGGAATGAAATGATATTGTCTTCTTAACTTATTATGCAAATAGGATCGTAAAACCACTTTTACTTGCCATGCATTTTTTTACGGGCACTTTTGAACCTCGGAGCATTAGAAGTAGCCTTTTGAGAAAATTTGGGTAAACCTGCTACAATAAACAGCACACATGCAATAGCTACAGTATGACCTTGTGAGATTAAGGTCTTATAAACCAAAATATGAAAATCTGCGAATAACGGATCATCATTTCTATCTAAAATGTAAATAGTCTCCTAAGACCACTTTTAAACAACTGCAATGGTTAAGGTGTAATGACTAATGTATGTGTCTTTTTTGGGATGGGTAATCATCAAATGATTTTTCCCGCTCTAGGGGCCGCGGTATCTCTTTCTACCAACCCGCAGTCCCGACTTGTTTAAGCCTACTTTTTGATTTATCTTAGACTCTAATATTTTCGGTCTTGTCCAGGGCTGGGCTTCCGACCAATGCCAGAGAGCGCCAACGTGGAGAGCACCCTGATCTACTACAAGGCCAACGACAAAGGATCCGTGCTCAAATGGGCGCAGATCATCGATGACTACCTGGAACGTAAGTATACCCTCAGACTCAGGGTCAGCAAGCAATGATCTATTAATGGAACTTCTCGGTAATTTAAACAAGAAGAATTTCATATTTTTTTCCCTAATTTCTTTATCATAGTAAACACATTTGGCGTTGACTTACTCGATTATTAATATATTTTTAGCTTTTGTAACATCATCTAGTACCTACCTACAAAGATACCTATTACCAAGCTAACAAGTGGGGCACGCCTTTCTCATTTTGTCATTTTGTGACCCGTGCATGCCAAAAGGCCGCTGATCATGGGTCTATACAACTGGTTCTTATATTCTTCATCGTACTACTTCAATATGTTCACTTTCAATATATTGTTAATCTAAATAGGTCATCGTGTCGTTGCTCTTAATCAGTACTGAGTTTCGCTAATCACTCTTCAAGGCTGCCTTTATCGATCTGTAAAGAATTGCTGAGAAAATTATTTTTCTCA
The DNA here is from genome assembly GCA_033675125.1 of Athetis lepigone. NCBI lineage: Eukaryota > Metazoa > Arthropoda > Insecta > Lepidoptera > Noctuidae > Athetis > Athetis lepigone. The sequence continues at coordinate 21,662,625 of CM066233.1, read as the reverse complement.
AGGCGTCACGCCTGCCTCTGCATGTACAGTGCGTAAGGCAAAGTATAAATGATATTGTTATGTATAAAGACAAGGAGTTTGAAATCTTCAAGAATGATTTTAGGGACGTCAGACGACGCGACGTGGACTTTCGCTTATTTTTTTTTTCGTACAATAATTGGAAATAAAGATATCTTTAAATAAAATCATTCTTTGGTTCGAATTCGTCCACGACTGGGAATAAATCAGGCGTAGACGAAACTGACTATCGAATCTAGGATCCGTCGCTCAGAACTTGCCCTTACCATCACGAGACCAAAGGGGCAGTTAAAATACAATGAAGTCCTTACAATCAACAACATAAATCTTCCAGAATACCGCAAGAAGGGCAGTGGTGTGGGCGAGGCGAGCGGCGCCGAAAACCGAGTGCCGTGCTCTCCCACTTCTGGTGCCACGGGCGAGAAGCAAGTGTGTGATGTGCCGGTCGACGACTTCCATCCCTGCACCTCCGCCAACCAGTACAACTATGAGGAAGCGGGGCCGTGTGTGTTCCTCAAACTGAATAAGGTAGGAAAATTTTAACTATACTTGATTTTGATACCAGCAGCTTGACGTCCCACGGCTGGGCAAAGGCAACTAAATCATCAACATAGAATTATAGAAAGCACGAGTATTGATCATTACGCTTGCTCAAGGTAGTAGGAGATAGCAGACTTACTACTTGTATATTTCTTTCAGTTGTCTTGGATCCGCTATCTTCAATAGAACTAATTCCTACTCACAACCTTTTTTTTTATTTCCAATCACTATTTATTTATAACATTAACCATAACTTTTACTATCATCTCAGGTGCAGTAGTCCAAATTATAACCATTTCTCCCCCTAATACTTTTCAGATCTTCAACTGGATTCCAAAGCCGTACAACAATACCGAGGATCTGCCTTCTAACATGCCAGATGACCTCAAGCAGCACATCAAGATGGTGGTAAGTACATTGTGACGACAAACCAACATATATGTCAGTTTCTGAATTTTGTCAAGAACTGGAGAAAATCGGGCCAGACACTCCACGGACTTTGCTAGTGTTTGTATGGCGATAGTCATCTTGATGACCAACTTGCTCGTTTTCCCTCTCTAATATAAAAAATATTACCTTTTTCTATTTCCCAAAAATTCTAGCCAATATTTGTTTTGCTAGTCCGGCAAACCCGAAGCAAATACAGTATGGGTGTCGTGCGGGGGTGAGAACCCCGCCGACGTAGAGAACATCGGGCCCGTGCAGTACATTCCCCGCCGAGGGTTCCCAGCCTACTACTACCCCTTCACCAACAAGGAGGGCTACCTCAGCCCCCTCGTCGCCGTGCTGTTTGAGAAACCCAGGAGTGAGTAACCAGATCTCTATTATCATGGTGTTAGAGTTCAAACTAATTATACAAACTATTCTGAAAATATCGTACTCGGTGAATTTTGGTGTGTTAAAATCTAGCATTTTGTACGATGATAGATGATAGTTCAGCTCCCTTTAGTCATAATGAGAAAATTTTACGTATACCAGCTAATTTCAATTTCGATTGACTTACCGCCATTTGTAATAAACTATCTATCGGTGGATTGTTATGAAGATAGATATTTTGACAAAATCTCTTACATAACATGTCAAACTCTCTCTCTCTCTCTCTCTCTCTCTAAATTCGCCAAATTTGGCTACTAGATAATTTATTCAAAATGGATGTAACTAAGTTTTCGGTGGAAACAAAACCTTGGAAACTGCACCTAATTCTATTGTGTTGTGTATAAAAAATCCACTTTGCTAATGGTGTTCCTCACTTTGCAGCGGGCGTTCTGATCAACATAGAGTGCAAGGCGTGGGCCAAGAACATCTTCTACGACCGCTACGAGCGACGTGGCTCCGTGCACTTCGAGCTGATGGTGGACCGCGCCTAAGCACGCCGCATGCTGCCAGTTGGCCCCCAAGCGAAGCCTCTGCCGCACAGAATGCACGACCTGGACCCTTTGAGCGTCATTGTCTTCTTCATCATGCTCAACTCGGGCTATCCCACAACATGTAAGCCTGTCAAGTTCAGGCAGTTTCATCTGAACTGCTAGCCATCTCCATTATAAATTAGCATATCGAACTTACTGGTTTGGAAGTTGAGGGTCAGCCCCCATTTAAATATCCACTCACGCGTTCTGTGCGGCGAAGGACTAACCGCCAATTGGCCGCCAAGGTCACCAACTGATCGCCGGCCAAGGTCATCGAGCCCCAATTGGCCAAGTTCATCAACTTACTGCCAAAAGATCGTTAGTTGATCACTAGTCATGCTAATTGGTGGTTGTCGGTATCAACCGGCTATGTTAGTTGTTTTAAGTGTTGTGTAAGGGCATGGTAACCAGTTAGTCGCCAAGGCCGCCAATTGTTCGCTGCGGCTGCCAAGGTCGTCACGAGGTCATGCCAGGCCGGCTGCCAAGCGCCATTAGCAATAGCCACATAGTCGGCGATTAATTTGTATTCGTTTTAGAATAAGCCAGAGGGCGCCACTAATTTTAACTTATGTTTGTCACGCTTCAAATAAAGTTAAAGAAATTTAAAATTTTACTGAATATTTATGAATTATGTAATGTTTTCTGGACGGAGAGTCAATAAACACGCAATAGTTGGTTCCAATTTAGGTTTTTTAATGGTGTTTTATTTCATGATTCCTTGAATATGATGCGCTCCTTTTTCCTAATCCTGAGACATTGAAGAAACCGCTATACTTAGATAGGTATCATACAGAATGTACTTAAAATTAAATAAAATGAATACATTTTTGTGTGCAATTAATAGTTGTTCAGATCCAAGATAAAGTTTCCTTCAGCTCATCAAGCCTCCTGCTCTTCGCAAGATAGGTGTGGTGGTGTAAGCCATCGTGTAAAAAAGACTAATGATCTTCGAGGATAGTAACAGAGGGTCTAGTAATTTACCTATATTATGTATGTATTTAAAATTTACACATAAACGTATGGTAATCAATTGTCTGGTTACCATAGTACAAGCTGCTTAGTTTGGGATCAGATGACGTGTGTGAGTGATCTCACGATATTTATTAACTTGCGGCAATAATTGAGTTTCTAGTTCTCGCTTGTACAAATCTTGCCTTATGGTCATTTCCACGATATATAGACACCCCATGTTGTTGGTAGAGATCACAAATCACACCCTTATGATATCTGGATGTTTAATTATCCCAAAAGGCAATCTGCATTAAGCTGTTCTCGGACAGTTCTAGGATGTGTGCGACTACAAATGATCTTTGGTCGACACACATCTGAAACAATTATTCATCGGAGAAGCATACCTAAAAATAATGCAATGATCACTGAATAGTGCTTTTCGTACAAATAGCAATATTAAAAGTTATAATATTAACCGATTACAGTCTGCCACAGTCATAGCCCACTGCTGTCGTTTCTACTCATGGTCTCGGTGAGGCGCAATTTTTTGATCGGTCGACGATTTATCCAATTCTTCTCGGCCAACCTCCATCAAACTGCCTTATCGAATACTTCTATTTTCTTGTCTAATCCCTCGTTATAATCGTAGTCAGGCAGACATTACACTTTTTGCCATGTTTTATGCAAAAACTTTCTGTTTTTATGGCCAGAACGAAGAGTGGGGATCCATTTTCTGCCAAATTTTTTTAAAGTCTATGTTTCCAGCAGTTTGTTCTGATCAGATTTTTCTTTAAAACTGTTTACTGCAGACTTTCAGACACCTGATATAGGTGTTAAATCTCTCTGAGAATGTGTAAAATACAGAAATAATCTTTGCATTTTTATGAACTTTAGTGGAGATGGGTTTAAAGCTTTGCCTATTTTAAAAAGGCGAAATTTTAAAAATATCACGCGACATCGTTAAAAAAACTTTATATTTTGTATTTAATTTTAAAAAAAAAGGACACCATCAGAAACATTACTTGCGGTTCGATTAGTTTAAACAAATACATCTTGTAAAATTAAAACCAAACATTTGTTGCCATCAATGAAACAAATGTATAATTTTTAACGGAAGTTAGCAAAATTACTATGAATTATAAGCTGTACCACTTTTTTCAAAAATGGTTCGATCTCTTGGTGCTATCTCATATCAAAATTAAAAATAATGATACCAGGAGTAAAACCAAAGCAGAAAAACCTATGTGAAATAATTTATTTTTTTGATAAAGGTGTTTGAACAAAAAAATGTTGCTCTGTGAATACTGTCCCTAATAATTTGGCCACCGATGGTATTTTCATTTAAAAGTAAAAATAACTAACTCATTATAGGAATACTAATTAAGATACGTTGACTGATACTGTCTTCACAACGCCAGCAATCTTTCGTTACACAGTTGTGACGTAATTCGTCATGTAATGTTTATGAGGTGTCGCAGTCTCTAAACTTTTAGTTGAGCTAAACGAATACTGCAAATGCTTGCACAGCCAGGACAGGTCTACTTTGATATGTGTGCTTCTCTCATTAGAAACTTCTCTTCGGGGTTGGTAAATTACTACATACATAGTATAAAAAAAAGTCGCTATCCTCTGTCTGTCCCTATGTATGCTTAGATCTTTAAAACTACCCAACGGATTTTGATGCTGTTTTTTTTAATAGATAGAGTGATTCTTAAGGAAGGTTTATATGTATAATACATGCTTATTATAGTAGAGAAAAGCCGTGATTTTTAAAGATTTATAACACCCGTGCGAAGCTGGGTCGAGTCGCTCGTCATTAATAAAATGGTCCTCACAAAATCTGACCAATATTATTTGTGTGGACATCAATAAAGAGTTTGCTTCAGATGTTTCTTCTCAGAGTAGTCAGCTACTATCACCGGTAAGCAAACACAAGAATAAGGTGTGTCATATTAAAAACAAATTTACAAAATTAAAATATTATTTTGCAAGTAGGTTAATACTATCAGTTAGGAGACTGAGGATAGTTATTCCAATGACCGCAGTAATAAAACGGTAGTAAAAATAATTAGGGTGGATGATGTGATGTTTGCGCCGGAATAAATGAGAGGTAACTAAGTAGATTTCTCAGTCGCGGACCTATTATATATTTTATTCGGTTACCGGGATGTCATTTTCTGTACAGAAGAAAGTCGAACCTGTCAATAAATGAGAATTAAAAAAATACATTATTAGGCCCCAAAGACCTCAAATTTTACGCCCTCTTGTAAGAAAATATAGTTCTTGTTTAACATATTGTATTGCATGCGTTCAAAGCAATATCTAGTGACGTCATAGCCCGGGGCTAGTAAATATTTGTAACCTTTGCTAAAACCATGTTCCTTTGTCTAGTCGATGCGGAAAAGGGAAGTTCGTTGCCAAGTTTTACAAGCCAACTTTTACTGGTGATATTTTGGTTAATCGATCATTCGTTTTGCAAAAGTCTTTTTCGGTGAATTTATATGAAGTTATGAGGTAGCGCTGAAGAAAAGATTGATGGAATATGTGAAGTAGGAGAAACAAGGAAGTGAAATGATGGGTTGGAATTTTCAAAAATCCTTTTCTTGCGAATGCCCACGTCATAACATCTACCTGCATGCCAAATTTCAGCCCGATCCGCCCAGTAGGCCGTGCGTTAATAGATCACTATGTCAGTCAGTCAGTCACCTTTGAGTTAGATCTATTTAGATTTCGTTTTGACAGCTCATAAAAAGTACGCCAATTGATGATGGTGTAAAATACCGTTACATGGAGTTTAACTGTTTGTCCCATTCGCGCCTCTTTGCGATCAGAACGTCCCACGAAAGACACTTATTAGTCTAAGCAAGTGCAAAGACACATGTATTTTCCTCGGTCTTAGAAAACTCCACTTCCGCAGACAAGGCCAGTATATGACGTCAGAGTACCTCCGGGTACAACGCTCGGTAAGTAGGGCACGGGGGGTGAGTCCCTCCGACTGCCCGGCGCCAGAGGGCTGGCGAAAATGTCGCCGATACGCGCCGATATTGCGAATAATGGGTAATTAGGGTGAATCTTACAAGGTACTCGGATGAATACAAACAAATAATGGAGCTGGATGGATGTTTTAACTCTTCATCGACCAATCGACAGCCGGCTGTCAGGCTGCTATCATATTGTCTTTCTATTGTCTCAAATCACGTGTATTCGAAGGATTAAGATGATTGTGTTTTATGATGATGCTTATATGCGAATATTTTTTTATTTGAAAGTACGTTATTTAACTATGGATATTAGACTTTTTTTAATCAAAATCGGTTCAGCTATTACGAAATAGATGCTAAATCTTTTTTTTTTTTATTAGCCTATTCTGTCCCACTCCTGGGCAAAGGCCTCCCTCCACTTCTTCCATGTTTCGCGATCTCTCGCTTCCTCTTTCCAATTTCGTAAGAAACTGTCCAGTTCGTCCCGCAATCTCCTTCGTGGTCGGCCGCGACCCCGTCTCCCAGTCTCAGGGCACCAGCTTTGTGCCATTTTAGCCCACAATTTGTCCGGCATGCGGCAGACATGTCCTGCCCAGTCCCATTTTAGTTGGTCAGCCTTTTGAGCCACATCAGTTATTCTTGTTTTGGAGCGCAGTATAGTGTTGCGAACTCGATCTGTTAATTTAACACCTAATATACTGCGCTCCATTGCTCGTTGGCAAACCTTGAGTTTGGATCTGCAATTTTTTTATTTTTTATTCTTGTGCTTGAGTGCATCAACTATTTGGTTGTCTACAATAATTAAAATACCATAATATTAATTCTTGAAAGAAACCTTTTTACGCCTTTTTTATACTGCGCCCTCTGTAAAGTATTTTATGAAAAAGTTCATTCAAGAGGGACTGCAGAAAGTCAAACTAAACTACCATTGTCTTGTGTAAATTAACTTTCAAAGACCCTATTTGTAAATAAAATGCAGTGCGTCCGACTGCGTAAATCTACATATAAATGTACATATTCACTGTAATCCGCTCAGCGTGTCGTCAACCCCTGCAGAGATACAAACGATATATTATGTATACATATATCATGTATACATTATGTATATTACAGGGTAGTTGTTAGAAATACCGAGTTTCTGTAAGGTATTTGTTAGGTCATTGATTATTATCTATACTAATATTTTAAATTGGAAATGTTTGTTTCTTTGTTTAAAATTTAAAACTGTTAAACTGATAAAAAAATCACTAATAGAAAACTAAGTTATTATGAAGTAACTATATACACTTAACCTTTCGATGACCAAGCGACAGCCGGCTGTCGGGCTGCTATTGTCTCTCTATTGTGTCTCAAATCACGTGTGTTCGAAGGATTAAATAATAAAAAACAAAGTTTCTTCCCGTTGTCTGTCTGTCCGTTGTATTTGTATACTTAGTTCTTTAAAACTACGTAACTACAAAAGTATTTAAAGCTGCGGTTTTATTTAATTGTTAGAGTGATTCTAGAGAAAGCTTTATATGCACAATACATGCCTACATACATATAGTAAAGAAAAGCCAAAATGTTCAAAAATATTATGTAATACCCGTGAGAAAGAGGGGCGAGTCGCTATTCTTTAAAATTAAAAAGTCACCATATTATTTATGCAGTTTTAAGGACTCGGCCTCATAAGAACGTAGAGTTTTCATATTTTTTAATATTTATTTAGAACTAGTCGTCGAACAACAAAACAACAAAAATATAAACACATTATTATCTCTCAACTTGTTTTAAATATTGTCACCATTACGTACCTAATACAGATACTCACAGTTGTTAAGGGTAGTTCTTCGAAATTCGATTCTTCAACTGATTCATATGGCCAAAATTAGATTTCACTTTAAGCTCTATAACACATGTTCATATAAAAATAGGTATACCAAATAACGTATATATAAATGAGGGACTCGTTTTTAAAAAGTAATTTTCAAGATATCGACGTTCGAATATTTTGTGCCCAGATGAATCAGAATTTGTTATAGATGAATCAGAAAACGAAAAAAAAAACTTTATGTAAATGAGCTTTGTATTAAAAAAATAATCATATTATATCAACTTTGAATACATTTCTTTCATTTTAAATTGCCACAAAGCTGACTCGTCTTGATGTTTCCTATATTTTCCATAATTAGTGGTCTCTCTTTTTCTCCTTCTTTTGATACTCACTGAGTGTCTGCAAATAAGAAATAAGACATGTAAAAAATTGGACAGTGCAACAAAAGCATTTCTGTAATGCAAAGATGAAAAAACTAATTTAATTTATGATTCATACGAGGTTTTGACCATATGAATCAGGCATATTTGAATCAGGATTTTGCCTTCAATCATGCATAAGTCATCACACATACAGACTATATTCTTTACATTTATCTACATGAATCTATTACCCAAAAGCATCACACGAAACACAGATTTCAGTTTTCAAACTATAAAATAAATTTTATAAAGTAGGCATTGTAATCAGCATGCCACCTGAACCAAACACAGATGAATCAAACATTTACCTTAGTAACACCTGGATCTAAGCAATCCAGCCAGACGTCCGCCATCAAGCTCATCCTCTGCACAACAGGCTACCCCCCGCGCTGGAAGCCAGACTCTCATTATTAATACCCGACCAAGTATGGTCATGCGCAGCTTACGCCACATTAATCAGTATTATACGCCGGACACTTCTTATTTATTTAAAATCATACTAACATAGTTATAACGAATACATATTTTTTTTTTTGAAGAGGACAACTCATCTCCTTTCGATGTAATTATAATTTATATTGAAGTATCAAAGGGAAAATGCGAAATCGACTACTTTGTTCCGGAAAATGGCAAACGGACGCGTCTTATGAATCAGAAGAACAAGCTTCAAAAAATTTTATTTTGTACCTAGACTGCAATTATTTCAAAAATATTATTTGTCCCAGTAACGGATATAGCTAAACTAAACAAAAAAAAATATTACATACCGTTTTGTTTGTGGGTTTCAAAAATATTCTCAGAGACATCGAAAATTCTGTCCCTGAAGAACTACCCTTAACTTCTTTCAGGAAAATCTTTAATACTTACTACATCTACACTAATATTATATCTACACTAATATTATAAAGAGGAAAACTTTGTATGTTTGTTTGTTTGATTGTAATGAATAGGCTCAAAACCTACTAGACCGATTTTAAAAATTCTTTCACCTTTCGAAAGCTACATTGTCCACGAGTAAAATAGACTATATAATATCACGCTAGGTCCCACGGCAGCGAAGCAGTAACCAAAAACCTAATGTAATGCGGGTGAAACCGTGAGGAGCAGCTAGTATTTTGTAAAAGTTCTAAAATGTATTAATATTGTTTTCATATATTGAATATAACCTCATTGGATCTTCTCTAATTTATTATTTACTAAGAGTTGCTGGCCTTCTTTCGTCAAAAAAAATAGAAACGCCATTTGCGTTCTTTTTTTATTTCTTTTTTTTTCTCAATAGATAATGGCCGTTGCCTGTTTTTTGGAAATAACAGCTAGCTTGAAATATAAGTTTGAAGATGTGAAAACTCTTTTGTGAGGATTATTATTATATTGATAAAACTTATTTGATTATCCTACCTATATTATAAAAGTCGTGGTAATCGGAAAAGTCGGAAAAATATGGCTTTTTTTATTTCAAATTACAATGTTTTTTTTTATTTTTCAATTAAACTAATCCTAATTAATTCTATGTTTTGATGTTTAGGTTAGGTTAGGTATAGGTTATTTTATAAATATTCCAGTAAAAATATCGTTCTTATTAGCTCCCATACAATTTAATTCATATAAATAAATAACTTCACATCGTGATTTTTGCTTTTTTTTGCAAATGGTGCCACAGATTGTCATTTAGAGAGTGGCTGTCTCACTTAAGAGGATATTTACAGAGAAAAAAAGCTGCTAAAAACTACACATAAAATGGATTTTTTTTTAATTTAATTCAAAATTAAACCAATTTAATCACAGTTTTTTTTTGCTGGGATATCTTTTACATAAGACCCACTCAGGGCCGTCTTTACCCGGGCGCTCTATTTTAAGATATTTTATTGAACTTGACGCCATTGCACAGCTTTATATGCTTGTTAATTACGACAAATGTGTACGTGTGTAACAATAATATTTTTTCTACTTTTATTACGCTTCGGCGCTTGTATAATTTTTTTTTCTTGCATACATAGTAACAATTGAAGCTAATAAAAGCGTGTTAAAAGCGGTCCTCACATAATTTGTCATTTTTATATATAAGTATTACGTGTCTCTCAGGCGACAGAATGTCTGATAATAATATGCTATAAGTTAAGTACGCATAAAATTCCGCCTGATGATGTCAACAACCCCTAGGATGTACCATTTTCCGTCTCTGTCACTCATAGAGGCGATTGCGCCATCTTATCTTACATCCCTTTCCTAGAGACTTTGATTTGTTTATGTACTGAATTACTTTCAGTTTTGTTAGTAAAAGAGCTTTTTAGTGTTCTGTAGACGAATGGTAAAAACGGGACTATAGAGTCCCGTTTTTACCGTGTCTGTCTGTCCGTGTCTGTTTGACACCAGGCTGTATCTCAAGAACTGCGACAGCTAGACAGCTTAAGCATTAAAAAATGATGTATTTCTGTTGCCGCTATAACAACAAATACTAAAACAAAATTAAATATGTTTACAATCTTCTTCGGGCTTCCGTACAACAAACGTGCTTTTTTTGCAGTTTTTTGTCTATTTTTTTATGCGGAACCCTTTGTGTGCGAGTCGGACTCACACTTGGCCGGTTTTCTTGTATGCCTAATGGGTATATTATTGGATATTGAACAAGTACCTAAGTCGTGAGGGCCTAGTGGTTAAGGCGCCCGCGTCTCATATACAAGGTTGTGGGTGGGAAACCTGGATGTGTAACGAATATAAGGCAGAAATCGCCAATCCGCCTTGAGCACAGACAGAATCCATACTAATATTATAAATGGGAAAGTGTGTCTGTCTGTCTGTTTGTCTTTCTTTCACGGCAAAACGGAGCGACGAATTGTCGTGATTTTTTAAGTGGAGATAGTTGAAGGGATGGAGAGTAACATAGGCTACTTTTTGTCTCTTTCTAACGCGAGCGAAGTCGCGGGCAGAAGCTAGTAAGTAATAGTCCTTGAGCAAGCGTGGTAATAAATCCACGTAAGCACGAGGATTACTTAATTAATTAAAAAGAAGGCTCTCTGTTCGTCGAAAAGAGACCTGTGCCCAGCAGTGGAACAATTTTAGAGTAAGTATGGAGTTTCTTGCCCGTTCTTCTCCATACGAATCAACTTTTTGGAATGGGCAACTAGATTCATTTTTCTTTGTTTTTGACGTTCTAAAGCGCCTTTGAAATGGTCTATTAGATGTAAATGATTTGAGTTTGAGTTTGAGTTTTTAGGCTGGTAATAATATTTAACAAGCTGAATGTCGAGATGGCCCAGTGGATAAGGTAAATATATTTATTTTCGACTCTAGGCGCCACTCTCTTGACTAAGAAGTGGTGGGTTCGAATCCGGGCAAGTACAATTGTGACTTTTTCAATTCATATGTACCAAAGTTTATCTTGGACACCACTGACATCCCGTGCTTCGGAAAGCACGCAAAAGCCGTTAGTCCCGGTTGTCAGTAGTAAAACTTTGACTGTCGTTTCGGGTAAGCCGGAAAGTCTGACCAGTCTAACCAAGGGGTTTCGTGTCACCCAGTTACTGGGTTGTGAAGGTCTGATAGGCAGACGCTTAACATAAAACACTGGTATCCACCTGAATCCGGTTAAACTGGAAGCCGACCCCAACATAGTTGGGACAACGATGGAGATGGTTTTTTTTTACTGACAGACTTTTACTGACTAAAAGCCACCCTTATTTCTTCGGTTGCACTTTATGTTCCTGGGCTGCGGTAACTATTAGAACTATTCCGCAACCCCAGGAAGATGATGGTTATAAAATATTACAAGCAGTACATGTTTTTAGTAGTTGCAGCGTATATCTACAATACCAATTCTAGCAGATGCCATCTATGAGACAAAGATAAAAGACTAAAAACTAAACTACTGACTAAAACTTTTGTATCTTCTTGTTGTATTGAATAAAGGCTGTAAGTACCATTTATGATAGGATATCTGTTCTCACGTAAAAGAAAATGGGCTGTGAATCCATATCCATATCCATACTAATACTTATTAAAAATGCGAAAGTAACTCTGTCTGTCAGTCTGTTACGCTTTCCTGCTTAAACTACTGAACCGATTTGAATGAAATTTGGTACGGATATAGTCTGGGACCCGAGAGAGAACCTAGGATAGTTTTCATCCCGGAAATCCCGCGGAAACGGGAACTATTCCACGTGGACGAAGTCGCGGGTAGAAGCTAGTGTACCAATAAACGTAAAGATGAAACGTCTAAAGTGCTTTTTGCTTTTTGTCTTTTTCTAATTAAAGCCGCGGGCAAAAGTTGGTACTATCATGCACAAGCAGCGATTGTTTACAAAAAGCCGCACAAGTTCCTCTTGATAATGAACTTGACATGAAATTAACAAAATATGATTCACAATGCTGTGCACATGTTTCGCGCCATGTTTGTGTGCGTGATCTGTATATTATATTATGACCTCACCGTCACTTATAAAATTATATATTTCTGTCACAATGCAGTATCCATAGCCATACAAATGTTATAAAGCTGCTTAAGGACTATGCACAATTCAGCTCTATTTGCATTTCGCAGAACGATACAGTTCCTTTATTAGCTGCGTTCGCAGCGTCGTAATAATAAGAAAATTTTTTGGGCTCTTTTCTGATATCTGCTATATGGCCATCGAAAGCAACGATAAGGTATATAATAATACGCGTTCGTTCAACTTTCAACGTTTGTTCAGATTTAGTATAAAATATTTGTTTCTTTGGCAGTTAATTATTATGATATACGTAACCAACATAAATAAATAAATAAAAATTTATTCAAATAACAGTTTACAAAAGTGTACGTAGGCAACAGTTACAAAATGTTTAAACATAAAGAATTTCTAAGAATAAACTAAAACTATGATAATTATTATTAACAGTGCAATTAATACTAATTTGGAATTACAATATTTGATAGCGACCCGTCTGACCTAGTCGTTTTTTTTTAATATCGTCTTTAAGCTAAACTAACTTTTAAACTTTCTCGTTTCATTTTAACAACATATATTATTAAACCGGGTATTAACGCGAAAAAGTTATTATAATTATCGATTATTAATTATCGTCTTTAAGACTTCAAACACTCCTGATTCAAGACACAACAGAAAGACAATAGCAGCGCGACAGCCAGCTGTCGCTTGGTCGTTGAAAGGTTAATCTTAATTTCAAAACATTGACGCATTCATTAAAATAACATCGTACTCTTTTCGCCTAGGCGTTTGACCCACCATTCGTCCCAGCGTGTCCCGTAGTCCTGGCTTGTACCAAGGGCGCAGAAATCGGTACTCGGCACTCTGATGGCGCCAGAGTGGCGCCTGATGGCGGCGCCACGTCGCTGGGCAACCCACCCCACTGTACGATGTACATTGCGGGACGAAACTGACAGTTTTAAAAAAAATATTTAATATTTATGCTTTTACTTGCAATACTTGCCAAAATTAAGATATTAAATAAATAAATAAATATCCTGGGACAACTCACACACGGTTATCTGATCCCAAACTAAGCATAGCTTGTACTTGGTAACCAGACAACTGATAAACATACTTGTATAATTTATAAATACATACATATTATAGATATATTACACTCAGACACAGAACAAACAATCATGCTCATCACACAAAGTTTGTCCTGGGTGGGAATCGAACCCACGACCTCCGGCTTAGCAGTCAGGGTCACTCACCACTAGACCAACATATATAGATATATAGATATTTAGTTATTTATACCAATTTAATAACGTTAAGGAATTTTGGTTTGTAGTGGAACATCTCCGGCGCCAGCAATGGCGTAGCAGATCCGTAGCAGTAGCGTAGCAAAGACGTAGCACGTCGTCGTAGCTTTTACTTAAACCACTTAATTTTATTATAGACACACACACATTTAACATTTACTTACATTTCAATGGAGTAGAATAAGCAACAAACTCCACACTCTTTTTAATCAAGTTGTACATAATTCTGGTTACATATTTACTCATCAATAATATTATCAGTAAAACGGTGTAGATACTTAGATAGTTCTCTTTTAAATACACGTTTTTTTATTATATAAGTTACAACACAGTTTTTTATTTATTACTTAATCGTTTTTTTATAACCCCATACTATTAAAATAGAATTTTTAATCACTACATAATTTTAATTTATTTTGTCGTATTTTCTATTCTTCGTATATAGGTGACGATTAAAATAAGTCATAGCAATGGGTGAATAATAGACTACTTTTCAATTAAGCTTTCAACGACCAAGCGACAGCCGGCTGTCGCGCTGCTATTGCCTTTATATTGTCTTGAATCACGTGTGTTCTAAGGTTTACCTAATACAGTATATTTTGATTTGAACCCTATTTAGCATTAGAAAAATTACAAAGAAACCAAACACAATTAAACAAAATATCCAAACCAGCAATGTACTCCATCCACTGTCATCCTCCGTCCTCTGAGAGTGCTAGCGAGTTATTCTGTGCAGTCAGTTCAGTGCGGAGGGACGCGCCGGAGGAACCATGGGGCTGGAAAAACGAACCATCAAGATTATCATCATTATTGCTGTAGTGGTGCTGGTCATAGGTTAGTGTTTTTATATTTTTTTTCTAGAATTTTCCGTGTGAATTGCATTTTTTAAATGGATTTCTGGATGTCTTTTTTAGTACTATGGTGAAGCCGGTATGTGATTTTGGCTATCTATGTATGTTTATATGTATGTTCCACTGAAGTGCTTTAGCTTTTTTTCATCCGATTTTGATGGATTAGGTGTCAATCGATTCGTTTTATTATGATCCCTGTAATTAATAGTAACCTATAATTAAAAACATCTAGTTTGATTAAATTTTGAAATCAATTAAGTTAATTGGATGGTTTTTGCACAATTACAAAGTTGTGAATTACTTATTGTGTACAATAAACATCAGAAAAGTACTAAAGTTCCTTTTTTAGTATACGTTGTTTCAACTGTTCATAAAATTGGATCGCAACGTCATTAATGGTATTTTTAACTGACATCAAAAAAGGAGAAGGTTACAATGTTAATATGTATGTATTTTCTTGCGTTTATTATAAGTTATTTGAATTGGTACTACACCAATTTAAAAAACTTATATCAGTTACAGTTACTAAATTAATTACAGGGGTTTCCACAGGTTCGTTAATTTAAACTGCATGTGTTACTAACGTGTGTGATATTATTATAAGTATTTAATAAGATATTAGTACATTATTGTTTTTAACCTTTCAACGTCCAACCGACAGCCGGCTGTCGGGCTGCTATTGTGTTTCATATCACGTGTTCTAAGGATTAATTTATTAATCGGTATAAATAATTGTAATTCCGGCTTCATAGTCTTTAGAACATAAAAGCGTGATATTTACGTATGAAACTAGAACCTACAACTAGGATCAAAACAAAAGCTCACAGTTAGCAAAACCTACAATTTGTACGGTTTCTAGACTGGGCGAGGCTTCAGGACAATGCACTAATGGCAAACTAATGGTCACGCAAACTACTATACACTACCGTAAATTTTGCTGTCTAAAAAATCAGTCTTTCACTACATAATAAGAGCAAGAGTCTATCTAAAAAGTTTGTAAACAAATATGGAGTGATTAAGATTGGTTTCCTTTTAAAATCTCAAGTCAAAATTGCCTAATTATATTCCCTAGGCACGCTATTCAGTTTTAACACAATCAGGGGTTGTGACTGACAGTATAATATTGTGACAGACGGTTACATGGTTACATGATAGTAATTGACTAATCACTATCATGAAAACCGATCCATCATTACAATTAACCGGCGATAAACATGCCTTAGGCAGTAATACTCTTTCAGTACTCTGCAGGGATGGTTATTTAAAAATTCTAAACACAAGCCCAATATCTAACAATTGATAAAAAAATAACAACCCTAGTTTGTTACTGTCCCTTAATACAGAGAAGGCACGGGCCGAGCATTATTTACCACGCTAACTCAAGGCGGATCGGCGATTTCGGTCTTAAAACATTGTGAAGACACACAATGTTTTTTATTATCCGACGTGTGATATCCAAAATTAAAATAGTCACAGTTACACACGATCTTTCATGAATGATGAAAATCGACGAACGTTGTCTAATCGAAATCCCAACAAATAATTCAGTCTTTTCGCTTAGTTATTGTAAAAGTAATATTGGCTAAAGAAAAAGCTCGGATTCGCGAAATAAAACTATTATCGTAAAAGTCGTATCCTTGAATAGTTCACTGCTCTTGAGAGGCGTCTCTAGCCCAGACAATGTGGCGCCAATGTAGATAAAGTATTTTGGCACTTTCTTTCTTTTTCCGTTAGTAATCTTAGGGTGATGCCAAATTACGTCTTGTTACATGAAATTTTACTAGAGTATTTCAAAGTTTAAGGACCAAGTTTTAAATTAAATACACTAACAGCATATGCTTAAATAATATACCTTTTAAAACAAAAACCTGAAATACGTATAAGTATATGAAATAAAGTCTTGTCATGGTTTGATTAAAAGTCCCTTCCAGCGTATTTCTGCTAGGTACTCTTGTGTTTCAGGAACCAAGCGACAGCCGGTTGTCCCGCTGCTACTGAATTTCTATTGTGTCTCGAAACACGTGTTCGAAAGTTTAATCTGCAATACAACATAACGGATTTTATAATTATACGTAAATTTATATTTATAAATTATAAAATAATTCAGGAAGAATGTTTAGATGTAGGTATAGATACATGCTTATTATAGTAGAAAAAACCGATAAATTAAGTCACGCAGACAAAAATAGGAGGCTATATTCTTCAAGTAACAAATTAATCTATGAACGCAATCTTAAATCGTACACAATAGTATCTTAACGAAGGAGCAGCGGGAATCCAGGATAAACATTCACAGAGTAACACAGCAACATATATTTTTGTATATTTGTAACATAACAATTTAGCTTATTCTGACTGACCCCCGCGGTGTTGCTCGGGTTGAATGATGTCTTCTTTGGTTACCAAACCAAATCATTTTGGGGTTGAGAATAGTTATAATAGTTACCGTGACCCCGGAACATAAAGGGCAACCGACCGAAGGAACATGAGTGGGTTTTAGTTAGTAAAAGTCTGTCACGCTGTAATTGATTCTAATTTCTTCTCCCGTCCCGCCCAGGACGGAAGAAGAAATCTGATGATTTCCCACAAAAAACATAAAACACACACATAAAATGGTAAACTGTCTGACTGATTGAATGACTGTTGATTTTTCTAAAAGGATAAAGAGTTTAGAGTTCGAAATCCGGGGGCAAAAGCTAGCTAGAGCCAACTGAAACTTGATACATGTTTGCATAGTACTGACACTGGCATAAGTTGTATGCAAACATATTCATTTAATATAGGTGCACTAAAAAGCGATATACAATAAGAAAGAATAAAATATGGTATGAATATCTGCTTTGTAGCTCTAGTGCATTATAGTTACAACGCTCGCGGTAGCTTATATCAAAAGTTACAAAAATTGCAACCCCTCGTTTTATGACCTAACTAAGTAACTAAAGCCTTTATGGCATCGAAAATAGGTTTATAGGTGTGCAGTGACGTCATCACTTAGCCGTAATGCATGCGGACATGTTGATAGTGAAACCGCGTCAAGTGTGAGTCGTTCTTGAAAGGGTATGCACTACTATTACTTTACAAAAGTATTAACGCGTATTTCGTATGGATGCCTTTAATTTTTGCCGGGGTTGCGGAATGTTTATAATAGTTACCGTGACCCCGGAACATAAAGGGCAACCGAAGGAACATGCGTGGGTTTTAGTCAGTAAAAGTAGAAATAGTCACGTCTTCCCGCCGCACCCAGGACGGGAGAAGTCATTTGATGATTTTTCACTCCCCAAAAAAAATCCCTTTAATTTTCCAGCGGCGTTAATAACTTTCGTTCAGTGTTTTTGTAGATTTAGTTATTTTTCTGGAATTGGCTAGGAATCGTCTTAGCCAATGTAGCATGCATATTAATTATGAAAATTATGTACTTATTACTAGCTTCTGCCCGCGGCTTCGCTCGCGATAGAAAGAGACAAAAAGTAGCCTATGTTACTCTCCATCCCTTCAACTATCTCCACTTAAAAAATCACGTCAATTCGTCGCTCCGTTTTGCCGTGAAATAAAGACAAACAGACAGACAGACAGACACACTTTCCCATTTATAATATTAGTAAGTATATAAAGATTATGTATTCAAAAGATACATCTAACAACAAAAGGTTTGTCTCTGCATCACTCTAAGACAGTTTGGTAGAAAATGCCTAAAGCATTAAGTCGGCCTATGTGCAGTGAGTTTTTTACATTATGTGCACTAAAGTTCAATAAGTAAATGATTAAATTATGACAGACATACAACCGAGCCTTTAATTATAGTCCTGTTTGGTTACGAAACGATATTCATATAAATAACATATGGAACTCTTTGTTTCCAGGTGGTATTATAGGACTTTTACTGGGTCTGCTGTTACCCCAACGATATGTCGGTAAGTTATATGATATTGGCTTCATATTTTCTCAATTTTCAGTTGGACACGGGCGACCCCAGTAGATATAAATGTCACACTATGGCCTTTGCACTATAAGGCTGATACCACACGCGTTGACGGGAAATAGAACGATAGAACCTTACTTTAAAATAAGTATTTAAAAAAAGTAAAATAAAAGTTCAATAGCTGACTGACTTGTTCGTCAAGTGATTAGTGTCTAACTGCTAGGCTGCAGATCGTGTGTTCAATTCCCACTAAGGACAAAATCTTTGTGTACTTAACACAATCTGTGTGCGTTAAGTATTTTTAATTGATTCTGGCTTGCAATAAGAAAGAAAAGGCCCTTTTTTTGGCATTACAGGAAAATGAATAACACTAAAACTATAACAGATATAATAATAATTACAATGCCAAAAGGATCACAGCTCAGAATAATGTCAGATGACAACACAAGGTGTACCATCTGACGCTGAATTTCAGCTGCAACCCATGCGCTGAAATGGTGAACAAGCATAAATTCGTCTGAATCATAGGGGTCAGTAATTGGGAATTGTGTGGGACACTACTAGCTTGGCATAAAATATCGCTTTCTACGCCAAAAATACTGCACTTAAATAAATATGGGGTGACTAGTAATTAGCGTATAATACTTAAACACGTGGTTTCGCGATTTCAGGTTTGTTCCCGTAGTAAAAGTTGTTGGTTACCACGAGCACAATCACGTGTTTATGTATCGTACACTAATTACCAGTCACCCTATATAATGTAAAGCTACAAAGAAGCATTTTTTAAGAAAGCTTGCGGTTAAAGTGTATTTTCTCTTTACAGAGCTGGAGGTGTGGCCCCGTTCCGAGGAGTACACCTGGGACCAGCCGCTGATCCAGGTGAGGGGCAGCGACCCCGGCAGCATGCACAACTGGTACCGGCGGCTCAATGACTTCCTCAGGAGTAAGTACCTGCTACATACTGCTATAAAATGATGTCAGCAGTAGCTGCATTAAGGTGGGGTGTTTTTGGGTGACCGCCTAAGGCTTCAGAAATAAAGGAGCGTCTATATTTTTTATATTTGCAGGGTTATTGTTTGGGGTTCTAAAGCAATCTCGTCCAGTCACAAGACAAAGACACTGGACGTCAGTTTAACAAGTAACACTGATTTATATGTAGTACTAGCCCCGAAACCAGCGGACAACCGGTGTACCCACACTGGCAGCAGCATGTGGGTGGGCCGCCAAAATTATAAAGTATGATTAAAAATATAAACTTACCCTCAACAAAGCATCTAGCTAAACTTCCTCACCTCGACTTATAACAAAAAGGTGCCATGCAGGCCCACATCACAAGTAATCTTATGGACACGAGATGTCGACTTGAGATTTGCCGTGTCAACAAATGATATTTTACCTGAAATTGAGGTCTTTCTTCAATAAATCATTACAAACATTTTTAGGGTTCCGTAGCCAAATGGCAAAAACGGAACCCTTATGGATTCGTCATGTCTGTCTGTCTGTCTGTCTGTCCGTCCGTATGTCACAGCCATTTTTTCCGAAACTATAAGAGCTATACTGTTGAAACTTGCTGAGTGGATGTATTTTGTGAACCGCATTAAGATTCTGATACAAAAATAGAAAAAATAAATAAAAAATTTAGGGGGTCCCCATACATAGAACTTAAACTCAAAAATTTTTTTTTCATCATACCCATATGTGTGGGGTATCTATGGATAGGTCTTCAAAAATGATATTGACGTTTCTAATATCATTTTTCTCTAAACTGAATAGTTTGCGCGAGAGACACTTTCAAAGTGGTAAAATGTTGGTCCCCCCCCTGTAACTTCCAAAATAAGAGTATGATAAATCAAAAAAAAATTTATGATGTACATTACCATGTAAACTTCCACCGAAAATTGGTTTGAACGAGATCTAGTAAATAGTTTTTTTTTAATACGTCATAAACCGTATATCGAAACGGAACCCTTCATGAGCGAGTCCGACTCGCACTTGGCCGGTTTTTTAACTACTTTATTACACTTATGAGCTTTTTGACATAGTCTAAACCCTTGTTCCTTAGTTTACGAGACTTCGATACCCGAGGAGCCTCCCCGCGCGCCCTGTTCTGTGCACAACCGGCGCGACCAGCACATGCGGTCTGATCCCTGCGACATGGCCATGCGGTTGTGGGCACCCTGTACCGCTGACGAGTTCTACGGCTACGCTAGAGGAACACCCTGTGTCTTCCTCAGGTTGTCTCATGTGAGTATACGGTCCTCTAGAACTGCTTAATTTAAGTGTAAATCAAATAAATATTAAAACCCCACCCGTAACATCGTATTATTGTTTTGACAATTTACTGAAAGCAATAATATTTTGATAGATCAAACTCCTACTTCTGGAGTCATAACTCCAGAACAAAATACAAAGTGTACAATGCAATATTTTTTTAAACACAAAAACAAAACCTATTCTTGTACTTTCGACAAAATTGAATCATGACCCATTTCGACGACAAATCGTTTGAAGCTGTCAAAATAATAAGACTAGACGTGTGACATTTTTAATACATGTTTACGCGATTGTCGACCTAATTGTATTTGAATATTTCTGTAGGAAAATATAAGCTTATGGTGGATCATGATTCCATTTGGTCGATTGTACATACCTATATTAATATTAAATTGATGTAGACTAATTTTTTGAGGCAGTGAATGTCCCCTAAGGCGATTATCACACTGCCCCGGACCCCGCTGCATGTTGCGTGTCAACGCACCTACGCGCGTTTCTGCGGGAGTGCAGATCTGCATCATCGTGCGGGTTTTTTGCGCACTCACGCGCGTAGGTGCGTTTTGTAGATTCACGCACGGCGGCTCTCATTTATTCGCCGTTCTCTCGTTCTCATTTATTCACACGTCACGCCCATTCAAAATCACGCGCGGCACTGCGGGATTCGGTGTGCCATACCTTGCGTCTCGCCCCGCACCTACGCGCGGGGGTGCATGTTTCTCCGCGTGTATGCGCGTGATCCGCATGAACGCGCGTGGATGCATTTTCAGTGTGTTAGACTGTGCGTGTTTTCCATACAAACGGAGATACTTACAAGCAACGGAAGAACACGCATCCACGCGCTACGCTGCATCATGCGGGGCAGTGTGAAGATCGCCTAATATCCCTTAATGTTTAAGTTATTAAGAATTAGCGTTGGAAAAAACTTCCCGACATTTGCGTTTTGTTTTGTAATTTAATACACCTAACCTACAACTGACTTCTTTTGCCTAGATCCACTACTGGGTGCCGGAGCCCTACAACATGACGTCACCGCTGCCCATACCCCCAGACATGCCGCAGCACATCCGAGAGGCAATGGTAAGTGCTTCCATTGATAGTTCTCTCTCTCTCTAACTCCCGGCTCTCGCCTGTCTCGTTTGCCCTATATGTTCCGGGGCCACGGTAACTATTATAACTATTCCGCAACCGCGGCAGGCATTGGCCCTAGAGGGCCCCCCCCCCTATGCTAACGTAGGGTAACTTCAATATATCTCTTAGTTAGTGATGCTTGCAAGTAGAAGGTCGAGAAAAAATACTGTCACCGTTATTACTCAACTGTCTAAACACGATGTCAGGGTAGAGACAGCGAATAGCTAAGTCAGAGTACGCGCTAAGTACCATTTATTTATCTGAGGCCTAGATTTCTTTACACTTTAGCTAATGGCTAATAATACACAAAATGCATATTTATAAGGACGCCAACATCAACTCATTTGTTAGAGTAAAGTGTAGTTAGTAAATTAAAACAATAAATGTAATCAACCGAATCCTGTAACGCTGGAAGCTGACGTAGCGAAATAACGAGTAAATTACCGCTCAACATTTTAATGACAAAGGTTTAATACACAGATTATTACTCTTTAAGATGGCTTTCGTGATGAAACCTTAATGTCTTTACCCCAGCGTCATCGCCCCGCCCACCAATACGGGGATTTCGTGTGGGTCTCCTGCGAGGGGGAGTTCAGCGCAGACAAGGAGAACATCGGGCCGATCCAGTACATCCCGGCGGAGTACCCCCCAGGGTTCCCTCTCAGCAAGCTGCACACCGCCGACCGCATCCCCTACTCCGCCAGGAACCTGCCTGACCAGGTCCCAGGGCCTCTCATTGCGGTGCACTTTGAGAATCCTCGACGTACGTACAGTTTTAAACTTAACGTCTTACTAATAAACGCTGCATAAAGTTATGAAAGGTTTATACGTCAAAAAATGTATGGTTACACAGGCTTTATTTATGACATAACTTTACACAGTGATTATTAGTAAGGGCATTAAAGTCTAATAGTTAATTACCAATTAGAAGAATAAAATACAATCTAGCAACTGCTATTTATCTGATTCCTACTGATCACTCAACCCCTACCTATGTGGAACCTCGGGGTGTACGTGCATATTTTTTTTTTACAAAAAGAATTATTCCATAAGTAACGAGTCTGCACTAAGGAAAGACGCTACGTATGTATATTTGTATGGGCGATATTTATCCCGGTGACCCACTTTTTTTGACCCCTCCTATAAACAAAAATCTTTTATTACTTCTTATTCAACGAGGTTGAGGTTCCTAGTTGTGTACTAAATGAAAATTACCATTTTAGCTCCAAAAAGTAAAAAAACATAAAGCCTATGTCTAAAACAGTCTTTTCTGGTTCCAGGTGGAGTGGTGATCAACGTAGAATGTCGCATCTGGACGCGCGATATTTACTACGACCCCAAGAGCCGCTACGGTCGCGCGCGGTTTGAGCTGTTCGTCGAGTAAGATGGCAACACTGGCTTGTCACAATGTTTTTTTGTAAAAACAACTTATTTACCCATGTTGTTTATTTAGCTGTAAAGCAATAAGGAATATGCATGTAATTGAAATGAGAGTCAAATTTCTTTATTTATAAATTTTATTATTTCATAATTATTTATTTATTAGCACAAAGTGGCAAAATATTTTTAATGTTTTTTTTGGTGAGTGGGAAATCATCAAATGACTTCTCCCGCCCTGGGCGGGGCGGCAGGGCGTGCCAGACTTTTACTGACAAACACCCACCCATGTTCCTTCGGTTGCCTTTTAAGTCACGGTAACTATTAGAACTATTTATTCCGCATTCCCGGATACTTACTTCATGGATAAAAAAGCGATTTTTGTTGATATAAACTATGATGTCACACTTAGCGCATCAAAATGGCGGTTGTTTGAAGCGATCCACTTTAATTACTTATTTTATTAGTGTTAATGAAAAATATTTTAAGTATCATGTTACATGCATATTCCCTATAATACAGTAAAATGTGAATATTCATTTATTAAGTTTGTAAGCAGTCTCTGTTTGGCTAAAGATTTCGGCGGTATTAGATTTTATTTTTGTTTAATGAGAAAAGGGAAATATATTTAATTTTAATTTATTTGGTTTACGTAAGTACCTTGCGTGTAACCAAATAGTGATTATAAGTTACCATTATTTAAGCTAGTTTTCAACTGCCAGTTAATGTGAGAACATAAGTATTATTATTTCATGTTATTTATTCATTAACCCTTACATAGTTTTATTTCTTTACTGTCACAGTATATTTTTTACATAAAAATATACCTACTTACACCTGCCTAAAACACAATAGTACTTACAGTAATTTTTATATCTTATTCTTTACAAGAATCTATTATCAGATTTTCGTAATAAAAGGTCATGCGATTAAATAGTAATAATTACAACATTTTGTTTAAGATTAATTGAATACGGTATTTGACACTATTAACCGATAAATCTAAGACATATTTTTATAAAACCTATCTTTTTATTAGTCCTAAGCATCGGAATTGTTTTTAATTTACTGTAAAATTGGATTTTTAACTGCTTTAAATAGTCAATAGGGTTGCTAGCTTGTGACGTCACAAGCTGGTATTGGCATACAAAGTCTATTGGAGAATTGCGTTTTGACAGCTCATAAAAAGTACGTCAATTGATGATGGTGTCAAATAGTGTCAAATACCGGATTAGAATAAAAACAACTTAATTCTAAGACTTAATCAGTATTTATAAAATTTGCTTTTGTAAGAAAGTAAATGATTGTTAGCTGTTAGAAGTGTTAATAATTTATTGTAACTTTAAAAACCTATAAAATAGACCTATATGAAAAGATCAATTATTTAGACTCTATAATTAAAATAAAATTAGGTCTCTCCTTATTTACATATTTATAAATAATAGTTGTTGTCATTGTTGTCAGTTCAGCTTTGTTTAGATATATTTAATGCATATATTTATATTTACTTAAAACATGACAAAAATAAAATACCTATAATGTTGTCTGTAAAAGTTTCTATAAAATACAAATATTTATTTAGAGCACCTAGTCATTTAAATATTGAATGAATTGTTAACCAAGAAGTAAATTATATTTATCCATGTAAATCTACCTCAATACAAAAATAATTAATTGCAAAACCTTATGGGTATACATTTTCATAATCGTGGATTTATTCATTCGTGATCGTGATCTAGTTGAAAATCTTAACCTACAATTATTTGGCAGAACGTAGTGGCTTTATTTAATGGCGTCGCCGTCGTTAATATAAAAAAAATAATATAATGCCATCGGTAGCTTGGACCAGTACTCTATTTTATTCCTTTTTAAATGTTTTCATTATTATTTAATTACGTGAAATAACAATAGTGGAATAATAAAAATTCGCTTATCATTATACTGTATTACGTTCATGTTTTTCAATTTTAAATCCACGGTATTGAAAATGAGAAACCCATCTGCCTATCTTAGACAAACCTATTACATGAAATGAACGATCTCTGTTGTTCTTCGTAAACTTATAATGAGATTGATTGATTTATAATAATACTTTTAAGATTTGTAAATATTAAATTATTTGTTATGGAGTACGGTTTTGGAGTTAAATTCAGGCAGCCTACTGTTGTGTATGTGTCTCATTGTGAATAAAAATATTAAAAAAAACTTCGCGTTTTCCTTTTTTTACCCGGAATTATATTTTTTAAATAAACAAATTATTAGCTGTAGTTATGTAATTATAATACTTGTATAAATTAACATATGTAATGGTTTATACTTTACTTTGCATAGCGATTAATATTTAGAGGATTATTATGTGATAGAAAAATCAATTAATTACTCAATTACACATTTTAAAAAATCCGCGCTTATCAAATCAACAGAGCTCAACACACAGGCTCAACAACTGTATTTTATTTTTCTGAGGTTACCTATCTTGAGCAGTACAGAGTGGCCAACGTAATCTAGAACTGATAATATTACCAGATGCAATATTATTTTTGTAACAGTATATTTTGTAATAAGTAATAACTTGTGTGGTTACCAACTTCAATCATAATATAAATACAGTAAAATAATAATGAGACTATTTTTTAAAGATTTGTTTTTGATTTCATTCGAATAACAAAATTCTAGGAATGTTTAGGTTAAGGTACATTTAACAGGCAAACTTTATTTTTCCTGCCAACATATACTCAATACAGGGCCGTCTTAAGCCTATTCTGCGCCGGGGTGCGGGACTCAGCCTGCGCCCTCATTTTTTTAGGATACATTTTATATCATCACCTCTCTAGCCTTTTCCTAACTATGTTGGGGTCGGCTTCCTGCCTAACCGGATTCAGCTGGATATCAGTGTTTTACGTGGAGCAGCTGCCTATCAGACCTCCATAACCCAGTTACTGGGTACGAATACCCCTTGGTTAGACTGGCTACGTAACGACTGTCAAAGTTCTAGGAATGACAACCGCGACCAACGGCTTTACGTGCTTTCCGAGGTCAGTGATGTCCAAGATAAACTTTAGAAAGTACATTATATGAATTGAAAAAGCCAGATTCGGGCAACCTCTTTAACGAAAGGCGGGCCTTATCCACGGGGCCATCATGACATCCTGGACATAATTTAAATGATCACCAAAAAAATATTTCTGACTACCAAAATGGATTAATGATCACCAAATTTTGCTAGGTTACATTAGGTTAGAACTGTGACGGCGAGGCGTTGGAGGAGTGGGTGGTCACGACCGGCTTGACCGTCCTGAATCGCGCGTGCGTTCGGCAGCGAGAAGGTTCTATAGTGGACATCTCGTTCGCTAGCCGCGCAGTCGCGGGCCGAGTCCACGACTAGCGTGTCGCCGTGGAGGTGAAGACATTCCGGATCACAGATATATCCGTTTCGATGTCTCCCCCCAGACCACTAGCGGTCGCAGTCCAGTGGCCCTACGAACGGACGGTCCGCGCTGGGCACGCAAGCATATCAAATGTACCCGTCGACGTCGAAGGGGAGGCGCAGTGGTTCCGCGGGGCAATGATGCAAATTTCCGACGCGTCCATGCCTCGGGTCCTCGGATGTAGATGTAAGCGCCAGGTGTACTGGTGGTATGCCGAAATCGCGCAATTGCGCGTCTCGTGCGTTGAGGTCAGGCGCCAGCATACCCGATACCGGAGAAGACGTCGTCGGGCACCTGACGAGGAAGCCGCGCTGTATGAGGTGTACCGCGCGGCAAAGAGGGCTCTGTGGCTGGCCATTGGCAACGCGAAGACGCAAGCCAGGGAGGAGACACAGGAGTTGGAGACACTAGATAGGAAACCGTGGGGGCGTCCGTATCGGTCGGTACGAGGAAAACTCGGTCCTTGGGCGCCCCCACTTACGGAGAGTCGAAACCCGAGCTGTTGGATAAGGTAGCTGCAGCCCGCTTACCAGCACGAGCCGATGGCTCTGCCCACAGCCACAGAGCCTCATATAGAAGAGGACGCCGGCGTACCAGAGGTGACACAGGCAGAGATGAAGGCAGCCGTGATGCGGCCCCGGGCTAAGAACGTTGCCCCGGGGCCCGGTGGGATCCACGGCTGTGTGTTGGCCTTTGCTCTGAAGGAGCTTGAGCCTCAACTGAGAGGACTCTACACTGCGTGCCTTGAGCAGGGCAAGTTTACCGTTCAGTGGAAGTCTGGTCGTATGGTCCTGCTCAGAAAGGTGGGGCGCCCTGCGGACTCACCGTCCGCGTACCGGCCCATAGTGTTGCTAGACGAGGTGGGGAAGTTGTTAGAGCGGATTATCGCAGCCTGCCTCGTCAGTCACTTATGCGGCGTAGGGCCGGACCTAGCCGAATATCAGTTCGGGTTTCGGCACGGGCGCTCCACCATCACCGCAATAACGCGGGTAAGAGTCCTGGTGGAAGAAGTAAGAGTCCTGGGGGCGGGGTGCTGTTGGCGGTATCCTTGAACATCTCCAACGCCTTCAACACCCTGCCGTGGAGTTGTATTCAGGAGGCACCGCGATATCATCGAGTGCCCCTTACCTCCGCCGCCTCGTTGGGGCTTACTTGAGGGCGTACGCTGCCCTCCTCCGGCCCTCCTTAATGGGTCCAGGGGCGATGGACTTGGGGACGTCCGTCGCCCGTATTCAACTGGACCCGAGGTGGCGGCGCGTACTGTTCCCGCGCGCCCTTCTTCGATGTTGTGGGGGAGTCATACATATTCTATATCAACATACACCCAGACAATGAGCTGCAAATTGCAAAAATACGTAAGATAATTTGAATTTCGCGGGCTACCTTTAACATCCACCTTAAGTGCGAGCGCCCGGACGGCTATAACAAGTCAATAACAAGCGCCAAAAGTGTAATAGAAGAAAAAAATATTATTGTTGATGACCATTTTTTCTTGCTTGCCCATTCAAATTTGTCGTAAGTAACAAGTACAATAAGTTCAATTAAATATCTAAAAATTCAGCGCTCAACAGGCGCCCCCGGGCGCTCCGCGCCCGGGTGCACCGCACCCCTTGCACCCCCTGGTAAAGACGGCCCTGACTCAATACTCAAATCTTTATTGCACTCCACATGTTATACAGGTGTTATATAATTGTTGACTAGGTACATTGTGGGCCCTGTAGGGCACGGCAAGTAGAATAGAGGAGAACGCTTTACTTATCGTCTATTTGTTTATTTTTATTTTTTTATGTAGATATGAATTTTTTGTTAATATAGTTATAAATTTTCTTCTTAAATATGTATAGGTATATTTTGTTGTTGTAGTATATTTTTTATTAAATTATGTATTTATTATTATATTTGTTTTTATTATTATATATTACAAGGGTGAATCCAAAGGTGGTCAATTGGTCATATTTGTCATGACAGATTAGTCTCCAACAAAATGTATAGCGTGTGTGTCATGCCCGAATACTTACTCAAACGTCACTTAACTTTAAGACGCTTTCAAATCTGTTGCTGTTTTACCTATCACTCTAAGGTAATAAATTAGGGACGGCAACAAATTTGAGAGCATCTAGTTAAGTGACGTTTTGGTATTCGGTCTACAGTATGGAGGCGCCACCGTTTGCGAGACCCAGAGACATCTATAAGGCTCTGACAGTTCTATTATAATCGCCCATTTGTAACTGGACTCCGATCATTTCGACTATTTGACTTCAAATATTATCTACCTATCTTATAAACTGTACCCATCCTTCAAAAATGTCTCCACCTATCAGAGTGATAATGATGAGAATAATAATGAGCTGTATCCAACCTTACTACGTTTTACACAATGGTTATTTTTAACAAACAATCTGATAGACAAGACAGATATCAGCAGAATTAAGGTGAACGCGGACTTGGCCGCACCGCACGCGCCGCAGTCTTCGCATTCGAATTCTTTGTATGAAGTTCTATGCCACCTCGCACACCTACCCGCGTCGCAGTTGCCGCAGACCCTGAAACGACCGAAATCCCCAAACCGCAGCTGATGACGTCACCCGCACGCAGCGGACGCTGCGGCTAGCGCGGCGCGGATGACGTCATTCGCATCCCCGCACCGGCGGCGGCGCGAGCGTAACGCGAGCCGAACCCGGATGCGTGCGTAGGGATGCAATATCGCTCTGAAAAATATCGATATTTACACGAGGGATATCGATGTTAAAAAAATATCGGTCCCAAGACCGATACATCGATATTCCTGACGATATTTAAAAATAAATATTAAGTTTGGCCAATTTAATAAAAATAGGTCTACTAGAAACAGTCTACAGTCTAGTCTATTTAGCACTAAACTATTGTTTTAAAAATTAAAATAAAAACACATATTGTTATTTAAGAAAACGTTTACTTTTTTTAATTAAAAAATCTAGAGATAGAATTAAGAAAAAGAAGCTTAGATAGCCTTGTACCTAGAAGTCTATTTCTTTCTTGGGTAATGCAATGCTCAATACGTAAGCGCGTGACGGCGACCAAACGTGTTGACAGCTGTGTGATCCTCAAACAACTAAAGAGCGATATCGATATTTTTTACTAATGTCGTCGATACATCGGCGATATATCGTTCATAAAAACATCGATTTTTATATCGATATTTATGAGCGATATATCGATATTTTAAAACAATCGATGTATCGTTTTCATCCCTATGCGTGCGGCGACGGGAACGACTGCAGTGACTGCGGTGCGGATAGATGTGCGAGGCCATTAACAAAATGCGATGACTGCGGGGACTGCGGCGCGTGCGGTGCGGCCAAGTCTGCGTTCACCTTTATAATATCAGCACAATTATTGAATCAGTATATTTATTTCACCGACATAATTTTATATATAGAACAGTCTGGGGTTGCGGAATGTGTATAGTAGTCACCGTGACCCTGGAACATAAAGGGCAATCGAAGGAACATGAGTGGGTTTTAGTCAGTAAGAGTCTGACACGCCCTCCCGTCGCACCCAGGACGGGAGCAGTCATTGGATGATTTCCCACTCACCAAAAAAAAAAAAATATATAGAACAGTAACAAGATAAAAAAGGTCAAAAGTGGATATACAGAAAAATAAAAAAAAAAATTTTTAATAGGTTTTGTCAAAAAATCAAAATCGGTTGCGAAAAAGAAAAGAAACAGTCGACAATGTTAATTTTAAAATTTACCTACTGAATAAATTTTTTCTTAACTGGTTGATTACCACTCGGACAAATTCAAGAACGAAAACTAGTCATTAATAAATGGCTTAGTGGTAGTGAAAAGTCGAGATATTGATTTGGATGTTATTTTTGACCCGTAAGCACAGTGTTGCACTATACATGTAAATAGTAGTTTTTGCAAATTTTACTGGCAACCCAGCTCAGCTGTCTCCAACTGACATTCCCTATCCGTGGTGGACGTTTCGTTTCTCCAACCAATCCGACCGGAATATCGTCGTATCGCTTATTTGCACCGCATTTATAATTGTGGAATAGTTCGTGAGCAGTTATCTAAAACATTGCGTCGCAATTAATTCAAAATGTCCCGTCTCAGGTTTTGTTTGTTGTTAGCCGTAATATGCAGTTGTTCGCAATACGGTAAGTGGAATTTCGTGAAACTATTTATGTTGCAATCATTTCTTTGTTGCTTTTTATCGTTATGTCGGCCGGAGTGTACAGCCCGAGCGCTTTGTTGTCGTGATTGAGCGTTATTTGCGCAATTAGCGACAAAAAAGAGCTCTAAACTTGCGTTGCCTTGGTTCCGTGAGATTCTAGAAAAATGTACCCACAATATGAATATTGTTGATACGATAGTAACTAATCCTGTAAAGTAGGTACATACAAGTACTGTTGTATTATTATCTCGATACGGTCAATAGACAATACGAATCAGAATTATTATCCATGTTTAGTGTCTTATCTGTAAATTCTATTAAATAAACGAAGGACAATTAGATGAATATTTGTATGAATGATGCGATTAGGTATTGTAATAAAAATATTTGAATGAGTTGGCCTTTGCAGGAAAACTAACAATGAAATACTTTCAAAATGTCCCGCAGTAACACAATGGATGTTTTGGATACAATAAAGTAAAGTTTTAAGTGACCTACATGTATGTGCATTTTACAAGAAGGTCAGTTGGTTAAGAATAAAGAAAAAAAAAACAAAATGTTGTCTTTAGGTCATTTCAAAATCATAACTTTGCAGCCACAAGGTTATGTTTAAAGTAAATAGTTTTTCATTAACATGCTAACTAAATTATGTAGGTACTTTTTTTCTGAATACATAATATTTTCTGTAATATTTCTTGATGTTTTGACTGAAAACAAAGCCTGTTTAATGGTCCTAAGAATAACTGTAGTAGATAAAGTAATTTTTAACTTATAATGTTCTTTCTATGCTGGGTTAAGCTATTTCTATGTCAAGGTATTAAACTAAATACCTATGTATGTAAGTAGGTTTAGAACATGACAAGTTTACAATTCTCACTAGTTACTATGTATAATAAACATGAATTCCTAGAAACAGAGACATGCTGAGTTAGGCCTTTATGTAACATGGAAATGATGATCCAAGTTAATTATATACTGTTAAAAAACCATGAGTTACATTAGATAGACATCAGTTTAAAGTTTGAAAATGCGAATAAATTAAATAATAAAAGTGTTTAAAATGTATACTTGAATGAAATAAATCCGTACTAATATTATAAATGCGAAAGTAACTCTGTCTGTCTCTTCTTCACGCCGAAACCGCTGAACCGATTTGATTTTTTATTATTTATTATAATGCTAGTAATAACTAAGTAGTACAAATACACATATCATTATTATCATAGTAGTGCAAAAGTACTAACAAAGGCTAAAAATACTTATATAATGTGGAAAAAGTAATTATATACACACATTTGTTTAATTGAATGCTACCTGCATCATGCTTTGACTGGAGTATGTTAGGTGTTTGGATTCTCTACTCCCGTAGACCATGTTATATTGTATACACTCACAAATAACTAATGTGGCTATCTTTTTGAAGAATCTTAAAAATCTGTCTAGTAGGGCCAAACATAACTGCCTGCAAACTAACAAACACAACTTTGCCTCTTTATAATATTTATTATTCATCATAAAATAATATTTATTAAATTTGGCTGAAGTATGAAAACATTTACAATATCAACAATCTTGCTTGACACCAGATGTTAATATCAATGAACTGAATTTGAGGTTAATACACAAAATAATATGTGGCCTTTGAACTCTTCTCAGTATTTCAATTTTAAAGAATATTCTGAAATGTTGCTTTGCCATTCAAATTTAAA
This sequence comes from Athetis lepigone, assembly GCA_033675125.1. NCBI lineage: Eukaryota > Metazoa > Arthropoda > Insecta > Lepidoptera > Noctuidae > Athetis > Athetis lepigone. The sequence continues at coordinate 21,629,914 of CM066233.1, read as the reverse complement.
ACTGATAATAGTTACCATGACCCTGGAACATAAAGGGCAACTGTAGGAACATGAGTGGGTTTTAGTCAGTAAAAGTCTGACACGCCCTTCCGCCGCACCCAGGATGGGAGCACTCATTTGATGATTTCCCACTCACCAAAAAAAATTGCCAATTTCAATCCTCAAGCAAGTGCAATTAATGTTTGTGCCTTCTCTGAATGAGAAGGAGCTTTTCTCCGACAGCAGGATAGAAATTTATTTTATACATCAATAAAAGTCCCAAAAATAAGTTAGAAAAGGGATTTTTGCACCAATATAAGATATATAACAATTATTTTATTTAAACATTAATCCAACAAAAACGGGTCAATGCACATAAAAACTTCTGCTTTGAATTTTAAATTAATGAATCAGGTTTACATATTCAAAACTTTAATTACTTTCAAAAATATGAGATTTTTGTTCTTTGTGGTTTAGTTTGTTTTTGTAGAATTAAATTGTTTGATGATTCATACTGTCAATGTTTGTTCATATGACTGTATGCAGAGTACCTATGTGTCACGATTGGGTCTCAATGACCTAACAGTAACTTGATATTTGAACAGATACATTTTGTTTGTCATCAATATCATCCAATTATTATTTGCATAGGGTGTAAAAGGATATGTCCTGCACTCGCTGGTGTACAAAAAAATATTAATCCTTTGAACACACGTGATTTGAGACACAATAAAAAGACAATAGCAGCCTGACAGCTGGCTGTCGGTTGGTCGTTGAAAGGTTAAACCAAAATAAATAATTCCATCAATTAGTATGTCAGAGGTCTCCAAAACTAATAATCCAATTATACTCATTTAAAACTACATTATCTTTAAGCACTTTTGTGTGGGCCCCTCCTCTACACACGAATACTATGCTTGACAAATGTTATATCATATAACTAGCTGTTCCTCGCGGTTTCACCCGCGTTACATTAGGTTTTTGGTTACTGCCTCGCTCCCGTGGGACATAGCGTGATATTATATAGCCTGTGTTACTCAGGGGTAATGTAGCTTTCGAATGGTGAAAGAATTTTTAAAATCGGTCCAGTAGTTTTTGAGCCTATTCATTACAATCAAACGAACAAAGTTTTCCTCTTTATAATATTAGTGTAGAACTGTAGATCATAGCATAAAATTAATAGCTGGCTAAAACTTACTAAATCTTTTGCCCACAGGTCTCGCTGGTTCAATCACAACACCAGAAACAGTTATCATTCCCCTAAAACCCGTTGAGGCAGAGAAGGCGCCTGAAATCGTGGTTTCTGACAAAACGTCGCCAGCACCAACAACGCCTGCACCGTCAACTCCTGCACCGTCAACGCCAGCACCGTCAACACCTGCACCGTCAACGCCAGCACCGACAACTCCTGCACCAACAACTCCTTCACCACCAACACCAGCCCCAAAACCAACGCCGGCACCCGCTCCCATCCCCGTCCCACCTCCAGAACAAGGATCATGGAATGTAACAGACACCACAACCAAAGCGGTGTGCATCGTGGCCCAGTTTGCAGCTCAACTCAACGTCACATACCCCAAGTCTGTGAATAACGGTGAGTGTTACCATATGATTGATTGCTGCAGCGGTTGTAAGGGGAGTCTATTTTAGTGTAATTGGTTTGTGTGAGACAGTTATTTTATGGAGCAGAGCTGTCTGTTTAAACTGATAGTTTTAATGGAACCAATGATCTCTGGAACTGATGGTATGATTCAAGTGTTGCAAGCGAAAAAGAGACATATAATTTGCGACTGAGGCCACATTTTAAAGTGCCATTGGCTGACTGCCTAGCAGAACCTATCTAAACCTTTTTACTTATAGAATGGAACTCTGTTTAATAAGCATTTGTTGTCTGTCTGTTGTAACTTTTGCAAAAAACAACAAACAGAGTTGAAGTTTAATTTAATTAAAAACAAAAAAAGTTATAATTGAACAACGAATATGATAAATCTCTAGGTGTATTTTTGGTCCTGCACAAACTGCTAGGAGATGATTCTACCCATGAAAACAAACAACTTTTGTTATGGAACCAACACTGAAATCTCGAAAAAAATATCAACTGTCTCATACATTACGGTCGGGAGGGCATTGAACTTTTGTTAGAACAGCTGATATTTTTTTCGCGATTTCAGAGTTGGTTCCATAATAAAATAAAAGTTGTTTGTTTTCATGGGTAGAATCATCTCCTAGCAGGTTGAGCAAGACCAAAAATACACCTAGTATTTTAAATGAATCACATTTACTTAATCATTCTAAATTAATAAGTTAAAATTAGTTTTATTGCTTGACTTCAGAGAACAGGTTATACAAGTTTTCCTGTTTTGATTAATAAGAAAAAAATGCTTACTTGATAATATACACTCTATATTATTTATCTGAGCTACTTAAATGCTTGTGAAGTTAGGTTTATCTGCATTATGTAGGTAGTAAGTATTGTTTTGATTTTTTCTTATTTTTGTTTTTATGGCCAGGGCTTAGTACGGGTTTCGGAAATAATTTTTTTAATTAATTTTATTATTATTATTAAGTATTGTTTTTGAAGGGTATTTCAAACAATAGCTCATTTTGTGCGGTTAGAAAGAAAACCCTTTTTATTCTTACACTTAAAAATAAGGTTAAATAAAACCTGATTAGTTAATTTTGTATGGTGAGAATAAAATATTTAGGCATGAAAGCGTAAGAGACAGAGATACATATTTACTTTCGCATTTTTAATACTAGCATACTCTTAGATTTAGCAAGCATGTTGATAATATTTATTTTAATTTTTATTCATAATATTCCCAATCACTTCACTGCTTTTTAGGGTTCCGTACCTCAAAAGGTAAAAACGGAACCCTTATAGGATCACTTTGTTGTCCGTCTGTCCGTCCGTCCGTCCGTCTGTCAAGACCCTTTTTCTCAGAAACGCGTAAAGATATCAAGCTGAAATTAATATCACATACTCAAGTCTGCTATCTCTCAAAGCAGTGAAAAAATCAAGTTTCTAAATCAACGCAATAAAAAGATACGGCGGTTTACATTGCATATTTAGACATTTGCAAGGGAATCAAAACCTATAGGGTATAGTTCGCGTCACGTAAACTTGCCGCTCTGAAGTTAGGCTTTTGTGACCACCGCGCAGGTACAATCATGTAAAAAAGTGTTACGTTCGTAGTTTCTTTTTTGTTTTATAATAGGTACTTACAGAATTAAATTAAGCTGTAAACATTGCGATTGTAAAGGTGCTTCTAAACGGGCAATATTTTACTGCAATTGTGTTGCTGCAATACATTGACGGCAATATTTTCGGTATTAGTTTCCGAACTCTCTGCATTATTGCAGTATTGCCGTACGTACGTAAAACTGATTACGCCCAAAGTCGTTACGAGTGTTACGACCCATGTCTATGTGTCTGAGAGTCAGCGCAACTGCGTACGTAAAATAATAGCTTTATATTTTTGTCCACGAAACTAGTTTCACGATTATCTGCCTCGTAAGTAGTTACTGAAACGCATAACGTTAAATAACACACACTTCTAGTTTTATATTAACAACGACGTTAATATTTAATCACAATAGCGGTTATCAGTTTAATTTTTGTTGTGGCGGTGAAAATAAAATAATTAAAAACAATAACAAAGTTTAACAGTTTTGCCAACAACAGTACTTTCGCATTGAGCAAGCAGGACAGAAGTAAACATCAATTATATGCGAGTGACAGAGACGCCATTACAGGCGCCATCTTTGGCGAGACCGCGCATGCGCAGTCCACTTTTGGTTGTAAAATCGACTACTGCGCAGCCAATTGCGACGAACTTCAGAAGGGCAAGCTTACGTGACGCGAACTATACTTCCCATTGACCAAGAATCATGAAATTTGGCAAGAAGCAAGGTCATGTAGCACAAGTAAAGGGAAAACTCCGAAAACCGTAAATTTGTAGTTAGTTCACATCAGGCGTCCGTCTGTCCGTCTGTCTGTCAAGAACCTTTTTCTCAGAAACGCGTCGAGATATCAAGCTGAAATTAATATCACATACTCAAGTCTGCTATCTCCCAAAGCAGTGAAAAAATCAAGTTTCTAAATCAACGCAATAAAAAAATACGGCGGTTTATATTGCATATTTAGACATTTTCAAGGGAATCAAAACTCAAAACCTATAGGGTACTTCCCATTGACCTAGAATCGTGAAATTTGGCAAGAAGCAAGGTCATGTAGCACAAGTAAAGGGAAAGCTCCGAAAACCGTAAATTTGTAGTTAGTTCACGTCAGGCGTCCGTCTGTCCGTCTGTCTGTCAAGAATCTTTTTCTCAGGAACGCGTCGAGATATCAAGCTGAAATTAATATCACATACTTAAGTCTGCTATCTCCCAAAGCAGTGAAAAAATCAAGTTTCTAAATCAACGCAATAAAAAGATACGGCAGTTTATATTACATATTTAAACATTTTCAAGGGAATCAAAACTCAAAACCTATAGGGTACTTCCCATTGACATAGAATCGTGAAATTTGGCAAGAAGCAAGGTCATGTAGCACAAGTAAAGGGAAAACTCCAAAAACCGTAAATTTGAAGTTAGTTCACATCAGGCGTCCGTCTGTCTGTCGAGAACCTTTGTCTCAGGAACGCGTCGAGATATCAAGCTGAAATTAAAATCACATATTCAAGTCTGCTATTTCACAAAGCAGTGAAAAAATCAAGTGTCTAAATCAACGCAATAAAAAGATACGGCGGTTTATATTGCATATTTAGACATTTTCAAGGGAATCAAAACTCAAAACCTATAGGGTACTTCCCATTGACCTAGAATCGTGAAATTTGGTAAGAAGCAAAGTCATGTAGCACAAGTAAAGGGAAAACTCCGAAAACCGTAAATTTGTAGTTATTTTACTAAAAAACAAATTAACGGAACCCTCGTTGCGCGAGTCCAACTCGCACTTGACCGGTTTTTTAAAGTAAAATATTCTTTTGTTTTACATTTGACCTTAGGTAGATAATTCCGGGTTGAATCACCCGCAGTTTTTGCACCTCTTGGAGGGTCATTGTTGATGGCACAGAGTTCATCGCTACGGCCGCTTGGGCTCAGGGTCGTGACTTCGATATACCCGCATTGCAAACTGAAGGTTCCCCACGATAGAGTAAAAATAAGACTGACCTTTGTCAGTACTTATTGTATTAATTTTACGACACGACATTATATTATCTAGAAAACTAATAGTTAACCCTTTTTTACTTGTATTGGCATTGCAATTCTTTATCCAATTGAAACAAACATTTAACTACAAATTCTTGTATAAAAAAACATTTATTTATTTATTTATTTTTAATTACAACGGCTATTACACCAATCACAGTAACTAAACATGTTAATCATGTTAATAATCCCTAAAAAACTATAAAAAAAAATAGAGCGACCTTTAAAATTATGCAATTATAAATCTTTCTATGTACAATTAATTTTCTAATCTGTATACTAAGTATTCCATGTAGTGTGTTATACGACCTTGACCTTTGTGACCTTGGAAATGTATACTAATTGGCGTAGTACGGTCAACAGTAAAAATAGCTACCTAGTGGTATTTTTATGTTTTTATACCCCAGTTCTTAACTTTGGTCTACGATTCTATACAAGCTAAACATTATTATTATTAATTACTAGCTGTGCCCCGCAATTTCACCTGCGTTTTGGTGATGATATATACAACATGTCCCGGAATAAACGCACACCAACAGACACCGCAATTAGAATATTATGTTATACTTAATTATAATACATACACTGAATTTTTTATATTATGTTTAAAATACGGTTTTTTTTTATAAATTAGTTGTACAGATTGTGGGAGAAAAAAGTCACGTTACAAATCTATGCATGCACACAGTCGCACTTGCATAAGGGTCTAGCGTAGTAGGTATTTCATCCATTTTAGTTTCTTTTGACTGTACAGCGGAAGTGTGACAGCAGTTTACGTAGTTTTAATTATTTTTGGGATAAAATATTACCTATATTAAAAATTACAAAAATCGATTCAGTAAACGATTCTGAACAAACTATTTTCTCAAAGTGCATTAATTCAGTTACACATTGTATATAGCTATGTTACTTGCTAATAAAGCTTTATGTTAGTGAAAGAATTTTTAAAATCGGCTTATGAGTTTAAGTGTTTTTGCGTTACAAACAAAGAAACAATTAATCTTTCTTCTCTATAATATTAGTTTATTGAATAAAATACAAAGTAATAATTGATACAAAGTTTTTAAACAATCTTAGCTTTAAATCTGTAACCCACAAATCCTAAAATTTTGACTGCTTTTGCCAAATAATAAGTATGTACTGATGTATAGAAAATTTCCTCTAGTCTGTCTGTTCTACAAGCTTAGATTGAGTAGGGATTTGGGGATTTGCAATATTGGGTCAGAAATTTGTATTAAGTCTGATAAAATAGCGATAGTCATTAACTCATTACTATATCGGTTTAATGAATACTGTCCAAAAAGGATGTTTTTGTATGATAAGACTAGCATCTGCCCACGACTTTATTCGTGTGGTACTCAAGGACATAATCGGATATAAACTATGGGCACGCAGGAATATCGCAGTTCTCAAGAATTTGCAGACTCGAACCAGCAGTTACGGAGATTAGAGTCGGTTAAAAAACATCAATTTTACTTGAGAAAACAGCATACATTCACTCATCCATACTAAGATTACAAATGGGAAAGTGTGTCTGTCTGTCTGTCTGTCTGTCTGTATGTATGTTTGTCTTTCTTTCACGGCAAAACGGAGCTACGAATTGACGTGATTTTTTAAGTGGAGATAGTTGAAGGGATGGAGAGTGACATAGGCTACTTTTTGTCTCTTTCTAACGCGAGCGGAGCCGCGGGCAAAAGCTAGTGCATAAATATATTTCTACGTAGGTATTTAGGTACGTGATCGAAAAAGTATGAGACGACAATGTTAATTAGTTTTTGAGTCATCATTTTAAGCCAATCAATCTTAAACTGTATGTATTTAGCGATAAAGTTAAAAATCTTTTTGACAGATTATAGTAACTTTGATGTACAGTGGGCAAAGCAGATAAGTATCCAGGGCCGTCATATACAATTGAGGTTTTCTTGAATACCAATGAATGTATTCAAATGAAATTTAACCTAATTGAAGAACTAGTCATTTTCTACTATAGTTAAATTTTATTAGAAAATATCCGTGGGTTTTTGAGAAAACTTAAACTGTATCTGTCGGCCCTGGATACTTATCTGCTTTGCCCACCGTACTACCTGTACCTACTTATGCGGATTTTTTCCAAATTATCTGATTTAATGAGCCGCCATGTTGAAAATTTATGTTTTTAACCATTAATCGTCGCTTGTTAATTAAATTTTAGCGTAATGAATGTTTGTTAATTTAATTAAATCGGCTGTACTCGCTCAGGCGGGCAGATAAAGTAGGAATTTTCGTTTTAATATTAATTTCTATAGTAAATTTTAATGAGCTAGCTAGCCCTCGCGGTTTTAGTCTCGTTATGGTTGGTCTTTGGCTACTGCTACGCTCCCGTGGATCATAGCGTGAAGCTATGTAGCCTATTTGTTATACTGATTGTGCTTGATATAGCTTATAAGCTATACCTACACGTGCCACCTAGTATTTTGGTATTGCTCTTCAAGAGATAGTCCTTGTAGTCCCGTAGTAGGTCCTTGTATTTATGATTTATTCTCACTAGTTCGATTCATTTGTTCAATCGTCGAACTAGTGAGAATTTTTTTTCTCACTAGTTCGACGATCGATCATTAGTAAGATTTCTACATTCCGTTCTAAGGAGCTGCTTTATTTATTAATTTAACCATGTACAACTATCGCGCAGCGCACAGCACTTTTCACTGTCAAATATTATAGACATTGTCGTCATTGAAATAATATCTAAAATTAATTAACAGAACAATGCGCGGTCTAGCGCATACTCGCACATCCGCGAGCATCCGCGCGCAGCCTCAGGTAAACATTCTCCTAATATTATGTCACGCGTTGAAATCTTCGCGGTAATGCGCTGCGACCCGCCAAATTTGCGGCGCCCTATATAACAATATGCAGCCCGTGTAAATACACTCAGAGTGAACATTCGCTTTACCATTAGGAACACATCCCCAATAGCTAGAAAACCGGTACATGTAAAAAGCAATAGTATAACGATTTAGCTATTCAAGGGAAAGAGGCGTATATAAATATAATAATCCAATTTCAAGTACGGATAGGTCTAGATAACACCGTGACGCATTGTGAACGCCCCTCGCGTCGCTCGCTGATAACTGACAATGAAGGCCTGTTCTCCTACCTATTATGTATTATATATGCACAAGTATTTATGTATTTGTGTCACGTACTAGGACTTGTTTGCAATTTTATTTATTAGTACAGATTAGAATGTAATGAAAATAATAAAATACTAATGCCCTTACTAATAATCACTGTGTAAAGTTATGCAATGAATAAAGCCTGTGTAACCATACATTTTTTGGCGTATAAATCTGTCATAACTTTATGCAGCGTTTATTAGTAAGGCGCTAATACTAGAAGATCCAGCAATGTCGACCTCTCCTATCGACAATAGCGCCAACTACCAGACCGTGTATTTCAAACCATCCAATAATCCATTTCATCGGTATCAATGCAATCAGCAATCAGCTGTTTTATAAGACTTAGGTGATAAACTCAAGTCCAAAAAATTTAACTCTGTCTGTCTGTCTGTTCTTCACTCCTAAACCACTGAACCGATTTAAATGAAATTTGGTTCAGATATAGTCTGGGACCTGAGAAAGGACATAGGATAGTTTTCATCCCTGAAATCTCCCGAGAACAGGACGAAGTCGCGGGCAAAAGCTAATCTTAAATATAACCAGAGTAAAAAAATAATTTGATGGTGTATTATACTACTTACCGCTTCTGGGATTCTGTCTCAATGTGCTTCTGATAATTAAAACTAATGTGTGGGCGGCATCAATTCCTTGAATTGTTTATAAAAATATTAAGTTTATTATAACTTATGACATACATCTGACGATTATTTAACATAACCCTCATGGTTTTAGTCAACAATTAGTATGTTTTGATTAGATAGGTATTTATTGGATTTTATAATATTTTTAATTAATGATGTTTAAAGTTTTTATACTTACAGCGAAGTTTCTGCATTATTTAGTTCTGAATAGAGTTTTTAATATAACATGACATTTCTTTAAGCTAGCTCATTAGTTACATAGCTTTAAAAAACTTGGTTTTCTTGACTATAATATGCATGTATTATACAAACAATCCTTCCTCTTTACTTCCTTTAGCACTAGGGTGTCCTTTTTAAAGACTTTTAGAGGCTTATTGTGATAATAATAAAAAAAATACTTTATTACAGACCGTGGTCCATAATTGTTAGTAATCACAACCCTTAAAAACTATGTTAGTAAAAGATACATTGGGTTTCATTTAAATATCTTTTGCGTCCACTTGACACACCGGGTAATGCAACTACGGTTTTCTTTACGATTTTATATAGTTTTACTATTATTTACTTACATTTATATTAGTCGTGAGCATATATCGTATGCCTCGACTTAATTAACACGGTGGATAATCCCATTTTTTCCTAAAACCTTAGGTACTTACCTACGTACCGTAATACTAAGTATATCTCCCGATATCAGCTAAACAGCGCATAAGCAAAGAAGATAAGTTTCAATAAGAGACGTTGGCCTGCCAGTTATCGGCAGACGTGCTACCGCCTCTAGCAGCGTCACGTTCCATATACGTGATAATTTAATTATTTAATCTGATTATTAGTTTACTAGGACTGTAGGAGACGTGATTTGTGGTAAACTTCAAATTAGTATAAAATTCTCGGTTTTTCTTTATAAAAATACTAGCTTTTGCCCGCGGCTTCGCTCGCGTTAGAAAGAGACAAAAAGTAGCCTATGTTACTCTCCATCCCTTCAACTATCTCCACTCAAAAAATCACGTCAATTCATCGCTCCGTTTTGCCGTGAAAGAAAGACAAACAGACAGACACACTTTCCAATTTATAATATTACCTAGTATGGATGCATGCACTCGCTGTTTCCTGTCCACTCTCATTGAAAATTAATCCCTCTGTATGTCCAATTTTACCCTTGCATGGGTTGAATTTCCAAAAAGTCACTTCTTAGTAACTAGGTAATAAAAACAAACAACTCAAAACGCTTGCAAATTTCGTGTTTCTAGCTTCAGTAGTTACGATTTCGAGTTGATATTATTAAAAGCCGGTATTTTTTATTTTCTGTAGATTCACCTCAATCTTTCTCATAAATTTAACTTTGAAAACAGTATAAAATCAGTTCAGTAGTTTTCGAGATTATCACAGACGAGGTACAGACGCGGCGGAGGACTTGTCTTATTACATGTAGGTATAAGGAAGTAGGTTTTATAAACTTATCCTATTATCATTGTTATCAGCAACTGCATTTCGGTCAGTGTTGATTTACTTGCTTACTGAGTTCATCAGTACCTCGTACTACTAACACCCAAACTAAATATTAAATTCATATCTAGGGAATCATGAGGCCTTTTGACCCCATAATAAGCAGAGCATATGGCACCCAGACAACTATGGTCCAAGTCTCCTATTGCAATCGTGAATTCGTGACTCAATGACCAATCATTGACCGGATATTTGACAACTTTGACAGTTATAGTGCAACTTCAACTTCAACTCTTTATTAATAACATTTGTGGAAATACACCACAATTCTGCCACGACCATGTTTTTTTACAATATCTCAAACGAAGACAGATTTATAACAAAATATATGCAATATGACTGCGATGGTCTCCTCCTTGTGAAGAGACCTGGTCCGTCAGAACCTCGTCAGTGAATCACCAGGGTGTACCACGTGCAGGTGAGGTTGGCTTTGACCCTGGAGGTAATGGTAGGGCCACTTACACCCCAGTTATAGTTTGGAAAATGTGTCAAAAGTACGTTACACGTCAAGAATCGAACATTGAACCACTATTGCAATAGCAGATTTGGGCCCCAGATAAGTAAAATTTACATACCTATGTAATTTTTTTATATATTATCGTTATATTGCCCCATACATTATTAAATCGTTATCTTGGACAACACAGGCATCCATGAAGGAAAACACCGCACCGTAAGAAAACCAAGACTTATAATGAACTAGCTTTTGCCCGCGGCTTCGCTCGCGTTAAAAAGAGACAAAATGTAGGTAGCCTATGTTACTCTCCATCCCTTCAACTATCTCTACTTAAAAAATCACGTCAATTCGTCGCTCCGTTTTTTCGTGAAAGAAAGACAAACATACAGACAGACAGACATAAGTCCCATTTATAATATTAGTATGGATAATCAAAATAAGTAAAAGTCCGAAATCCCAATCCGCATTGAGTAACCGTAGTGGTCTAATTATTATAAAAATTACTAGATTTAATAACCCAACAATTACCTTTTAATAAAAAAAGCGCAGAAAAACTGTACACAACATAAATTTATAATCTAGCAAACTCTAAAGTCAAACAATCTAACAATAACATACATAACTGTTTTCCGTTCTCGTCGTACATGTTTTAAAAAAAACAGTGAGATGTAAACACGTCTGTGACATTACTGTGAAATGATTCAGGTGGGTGAGTCATTGCGGCGCCAAGTAACGTATGTGTGTCATACGAGCAGAAAACACAGAAAGTGCAGTTCACACAAATGTTGGGAAGAAAGGGGCAGTTTAAGTAAGATCCCACCCGATGAAAATGGCGATTTTGGCTTTTATGCAACAAATGCTTGGCATTGGTGTGTATTCTTTAGAGGCAAATCTTACCATTTCACTTTTCGTGTCAAAAACCGACCGTCCAGATTATTTACAACTAAAGGACTACACTGCGTCCACTGTCTGGACAGGTCAACTCAAAACTGTGTGCTTCTTCAATCAAGAAAGCACACCAGACATTAACCTGCATGGTTCTGGGTTGCGGAATAGTTCTAATAATTACCGCGGCCCCGGAACATAAAGGGCAACCGAAGGAACATGGGTGGATTTTAGTCAGTAGAAGTCTGACACTCCGTCCCGCTCCGCCCAGAGCGGGAGAAGTCATATAATGGTTTCCCATCCGTTTTTGACCAATACATGTGTTAACTTTTAAAGAGATTTGGCCAAAGTTGACATTACTAGATGTTGATATGAAGCACCGATATTATATCATAGTATTATACATGGCTGTGCTTCGTATTCCTACCGAACTGGCGCCGCCCAGTCTGGCACCTCAAGGTCAAGACAACAGTGCTATAGGCACATTTGGCCGGTGTCCCGCCAACATAAATCGCAATTTTAGCCTTTCAGTCAATACTTATTATACAAGGTTGAAATTTATGTATGTGAGATCTCTTGCAGTGCTGAAAATTCACTAAATGCTGGCAAGATATTATCGACGAGTGTAGTATAAAATTGAGTAAAGTCATGAATAAAAATTATGATATTATTGACTGTAGCTTTTTTTGCTGTAGTTTTATTCAGACTCGATCTATTCATTTATTTTATTACCCTTTGTCATACCTTGAGAACTTGGACTATTATCGTGATCTTAATTAGCTATCTTCATATAAACTATATAACTTCCAGTGTGTTTAAACTCAACAGAAAGAGTACATATAAAAATACCCGCCATCCGCCATTGGGAATTGTCTTCCATAAAAAAACTCTGATGCTGGGGCTACATCAACGGCTAACGTCAATGCCCACTAGGGCGATATTTACTGCAATAATTATTGCGATAATTTTAACACGTTAAAGTGGGTGGCTACACTCGAAATGTCAACGTGAATGCCCATCATTGGCGATAAAATCGGCGTTAATTTTACTTGAATTGAAGCAAGATGGACGTTGACAAAGTGACACTGACGTATTGTGGCTGCTGCATCGCATAATAGGCGAGATGACAAAAAAAAAGTAATTAGTCCGTCAGTTAGATAATCAAAAAATTTGGGACACGTATTTTTTCTTTTTTTTTCGTAAGAAACAGAAAATGACAATACAGTGCGTTGAAGTTTCGTGAAACGTCACACCTTTGTATAATTTTTACTGAGGAGTGACGTCACAAGCCCCCTCTCCGGAACTTTGATGCTCTTTATCTTTGTATTTTGTTATTAATTTGATCAAGCAAAAAATGTGTCCAGTATTTTTGGACTGTCTAACAGACGGACTAAATAGAATGTCATTCTTTTGATGTAGTCAACATCCCTATTCTTTCTTTAATCTCTTTGACGGTACACCACTTGGGCTATCGCCTAACGCCAAACGGCAATGATGATGTCGTTTTCAAATTATCGCGTTAAGTCGTGGCTAGACCTACGGGGAACGTCCCTAATCGCAATAATTAATGGCATTTCTAGTGTGGCCCATGCATGAGCCTGCTGCGGAATATTCGCGGTAACAAAAACCACACAATGAAAAATAGGAAACCGTACATTGTATCAATGGGATAAAGGGATATCGGTGGGTGGTCGCATGATTTCAAATCTCAGGTACGCTGACGACACCACTCTTCTGGCTTCCACCCTGCCTGACATAGAACACCTTCTACAACTCCTAGAACGTACCAGTCTCGAATTTGGACTCGCCATAAACCGTGAGAAAACAAAAATGATGATTGTGGATCGCAAAACCGGCAACAAACCTGAGATCAGCAGTATAGGTAACTGTGAAGTTGTCCAGAGCTACATATACTTAGGTTCTACCATTACCAACACTGGGAGTTGTGAGGAAGAGATACGAAGACGATGTGCTGTGACACGTTCAGCTGTTGAAAAGCTCAAAAAGATTTGGAAAGACAGGCGCATAACCAAAAATACCAAGGTTCGGCTGATGCGGTGCTTAGTTTTTCCTATCTTCCTCTATGGAGCGGAAACGTGGACGATCCGTCAAAGAGATCGCAACAGAATAGACGCGTTGGAAATGTGGTGCTGGAGGCGATTACTAAGAATAAGCTGGACTGCGCACCGCACCAATGTATCCATACTAAAAGAGCTTCGTATCAAACAAAGACTTTCTTCGATTGTGCAAATAAGAACACTCGCAATATTTGGCCACATTATCCGCAACGAAGACTCAATGGAGCGATTAGTGGTGCAAGGGAGAATAGAAGGGCAGCGTCCTCGTGGTCGGTCACCAATCAGATGGTCGGATGCTATAAAGACAGTAACATCCAGCTCAATCGTGGAGTGCGCGAGGAACGCCACTAATAGAAACAAGTGGAGAGCAATCGCAAGGGCAGCTACAAAGGACTTTCCATGATCACGACCACTCTGACAAGAGTGCACGATTAAGAAGAAGAAGAACATTGTATACTTTACCTACATAAGATTCGAACAATAACACACATCAAAAACATTATATTTATTACAATGACACACTATCTGGAAACGTCATAACTACTGACACGTGGTGTTGTACGATAGTTTTATCTGCGTCTTTTTTTATTTATAATAATTATCATTGTAATAGGGATGACGACAAGATTAAAAAAATCTTGCTTAGTCCGTCTGATAGATCAATCAAATTAATAAAAAAATACAAAGATAAAGAGCAACAAAGTTCCGGAGTGAACTTTTGATGTCACCGTCCTGCAAAAATTGTATCAGATCGCGACGTCATGCGCAACTTTAACGCACTGTATCGTCGTCATTCTTCGTTTACGAGAAAAAAGAAAAAATACGTGTCCAAAATTTTTTGATCTATCTGACGGACTAATTTTTTTTTGTCGTCTCGCCTATTGCAATGTTTTAAATACGACCCTTGCCGAAATGCTTAGAAAAATTTTCAGTGTGGCCCCTCCACTAATTGCGGGAATAATTTCTTGTGATCACTTCAAGGGTCGTGGTTAAGTTGTTGATCGCTAATTAGTTCTTAAATCTAAATCCAATTCTTGATGTAGATAATCTAATTGATCTTCGTATTTTGACTTGTTATAGAATTGTATGCGCGGGTGGTGGGACCGAATTAGTGCTTCTATATTCGTACTTTTTTTCAATGCGTAACACGCGCAACTAGGCGTACGCCGTAAAGGTCGTATACAGAAAGAAAGCTGGAAACTTATAAGCGCTTGTCGGCGCTTGCCGTTGCTGGTCCGTTCTACACAAAGGAAGCAGGTTGAAGCAGACTAAGCAAAATGTCGGAATGATTTGCTTGCAGTTGCTATGGCAACGCCCAGCGCCGAACAGCGCGTGTTAAAGCTTTTCGATGTTCATATATTTTCCTGCGCGGATTACCACCGTTGGCAAGCGCAACTTCACCCGCGTGAATTTCCAAAAATCCTTTCTTAGTGGGATACTTGCCCTTCACAAAGTACATACTCTCCAAGTTTCATGTCTAAAGACCAGCGGTTTAGGCTGTGCGTTGTTATATCATCAGTCATCGTCAGTCAGTTTACCTTTTATATAATACTAGCTGTTCCTCGCGGTTTCACCTGCGTTACGTTAGGTTTTTGGTTACTGCTTCGCTCCCGTGGGAGATAGCGTGATATAGCCTATGTTACTCAGGGATAATATAGCATTCTAATGAGACAAGAATTATTGAAATCGGTCCTGCCCCCTTACCATGACGTTTAAAGTAAGATTGTTTTATTCCTGTTCAGAAGTGTGCTAGTGACAGCGTTAGACACGTTGTCTAGCGCCGTCTCTTTCCCACTGAAATTAATATCAAAGTAATACTGCTTATAAGAGCTTGTGGTACGCCCCCTGTAGTTGTTGTGTTTATTGGTTACATATAGAAAAAAACAATTTTTTTCTCTTTATTATACTATTATAGATTATATTGATAGATTATTCAGTAAACTGCTCAAGAGCAATAACACAATGAGAATAGTTTAATAAGACTTCTGTTTGAATGCTGATTGTTCAAACTATGTCAAAGCGAACGCGGCCGCATAAACATGTGTGCTGCTAAGTAGTGTTACGGTAGATACCGAGCGTTACTGCCATGCCCTGAATAGGACACCTAGGTATTTAAATACACTGATTCTATAGCAAGAAAAGCATTGTGCATTTAAACTTTGTTGTATAGTAATCTTGCTGGTTAAGTAGTTTTGAAACCCTCTGTACGATCTTAAGCGGTTTGAAACTTGGTCCGAGTGCGTCTTTGTAAAGCTGAAGAGTTTTTTTTTGTTTAATCCTTCAAACACTCGTGATTCAAGACAATAGAGAGACAGCCGGCTTCAACCATGCTTCATGGTAGCCCGCGACATTCAAATTTTCGAACGTATTTTGCAATTTGCCGGTCAGTGTCTGGGTGTGTGTTGATGTAGAATGATTTGCGACTGTGATAGACCATTAGTTACATAATAATATTCATTAATATCATCAATACAACGTCTTGTAGAATTGAAATAATTCTTAGTGTTTATATCGTATGAACTATATTAAAATATTACGGTACGTCCCACGGGAGTGGAGCAGTAACCAAAGATGTACTTAAAAAATCTAGATATCTACAATGACTATACAATGTTGTTATTTCATAAAAATGTAGTATTTAGCTTTACATCCTGCATTATCATTTGCGGTTTCCGTTTTCTAGAACGCTGCACTTTTCCGCTAACTCCAATAAAGATAAAATTATCCATTGATATAAATATGAGCCTAGATTCAACAAGCAATATAATAAAACTTTTTTTTATAACTCTTATAACTTTCGTGTTGGTCTAGCATGGTTAGTGAACAGAGTTCCAAGTCGAAGGTAGTCCGATTCCCACTCAGGATAAACCTTTGTGTGCTAAACAAGATTGTTTGTTCTGTGTCTGCGTGTAATTTAAATTATAATTATGTATGTATTTATGAACTATTTATTTATATCAGTTGTCTGGTTACCATAGATAAGGATGACTGTGTGTAATAAGATCAGATGGCCGTCATTCATTTGTACTTATTTACTTGGCTTTCATTTATTTAGTTACTATATACTTGGCGTGGGATTGGGCGGGCCACGTATGCCGGATGAATGGGGACAGATGGGCTCGAGTCGTTACGCAGTGGGTGCCGGAAGACGGGCGTCGTCCCCGAGGGAGGCCCAAGAAACGTTGGCGGGACGACTTGCAGTCCTTCATTGAAGATTGGCAAGATAAGGCGTTAAATAGGGACCAATGGAAGGCTTTGAGGGAGACCTTTGCCCAGCAGTGGGACAGTATAGGTTAATAAAAAAAAATAAAAAAAATACTTGGCAAACATAGCAGGATAAATACTCAGCGGATTTTCACATACTAACCGCTACCTTAAGGGGAAATACCATTTTTTGGTTGTTGCGCACACAAATTGTACTAAAGAAAAAAAAAAAGATACAAACCTGATCTGTAGTTAAAATATGAACCGACAAATCGATTCGTAAAAAAACATTTCTGATTATGAGTCACAATGAAACGAGGAAAATGAATTTCAATAAGCACACAATCACTGCATCTGCATCGGCATCACGATGCCGGCGACTGTGCTGTTCTAGATTCTGATAAAAATACAAAAAACTCACGCATTGTTTAAAAACTAGGCTAACTTGCTTACGTCCTGTTTAAGCCATATTACTGTAGTTTCATTAAAAACCGTTCTGTAGTTTTTCCCTGAATTAATTCATCCTTCAAAGTTTTTACATTTGTACTCCTTAAAATTAAGTGATCGTAATAAATTTGACTTTTTACCACTTGTAAACAAATAAATTGAATTAAATGAAATACTGTGGTGTTGTGCTAAGATAAATAAGCAAATTTTGGGAGCATAGGTACGGAATATCGACCTTGACTTGACTTCGTGAATAGGCGATACAAATAATATTATAAAGAGTAGGATTAAGAAGCCCCATAAGTGCCGACTCAGTGCATCGCTCGGTTCTACGAATTGCTGATCGGCATTTATGTATTACGTAAATGAATGTGGGAGGATAAGCACTAAAAGACTTCGTCACGTAGTCGTTTTACTTAGTAATCTTCGTAAGTTCCACTCTTTAGTTTTTTTTCCGTCGACCGGTTGGTTCACCCACTTGCGTTTTACGAGCGTTGACGTTTCACTTACGTCTTTGAAGCGATCCAACGCTGCGTAGACGCGAAGTTGATGCTATATGCTGCTAGATGCTCTAGTGGCAAGAGTTTGCGCTGCGATTTCGCAATTTTAATGCGTATTTTTTGCAACAGTTAGTGTCCGTGGGGAACCTGGATAATGACAGGTAGATGAGACGTTAGAGAAACGCTAAACGCTCATAAAACGCCAGTGAGATGACCGCCTTATTCTTATACTATTAGATCCGGAAATTAGTTTGCCTTCACCAAGTGACAAGTTGCCGACAAATAATACTAGCCTACTGTCCAATTGATTTATTTTTATTTTGATATGTAAGTCCAGGTTTCCTCGCGTTATTTTCCTTCACCGATGACTGTTGCTCATAAAATACATTATGACATCTAGCGTGTTTTCCTGACACGAAAATACAGTCGTGAAAGTGAGTTTTTTTAATAAAAAGCAAAAGATGTTGATTTTTAGTTTCACAACGATCGGACTTGGGATTGTCGAACGTTAAAAAAATTCGATGTGCAATCAAATTGATTACATAAACGCGAACAACGTTTAAATAATCTGCTGTCGATACGTTTCGTTACTGTAATGGGTTACGGAATTTTCTTGAACTGTTGAGAGTTCTTAGTGTTTTTTTTTATTTATTACCAACTAGCTTCTGCCCGCGGCTTCGCTCGCGTTAGAAAGAGACAAAAAGTAGCCTATGCTACTCTCCATCCCTTCAACTATCTCCACTTAAAAAATCACGTCAATTCGTCGCTCCGTTTTGCCGTGAAAGAAAGACAAACATGCAGACAGACAGACACACTTTCCCATTTACAATATTAGTATGGATTTTTGCCCGCGGTTTCGCCCGCCTGGATGTCGCACTTGCCCATCTTGATTTCTACTTCTGCGCAAATCCCAATGCGCTTTTATCTAAAAAAAACGTTATTTATCAAGTAGGTCATTTAAAGATACTTTTGTCAATAATAGAGAATACAATGAATGTTTCTCTTGAGGTCGCAGGCCGATCGAACAATACTATTTGTTGGCGTGCTCACGACGGGGACGGCACGCGAAGGTTCATTCTGATACCAGTTTCTGATGCACGTCAAACTAATGTTTGTGTAAAATATAGCTTAACGACTTATTGCACATGATCAGTATAAACCAAGGGATATTGTATCGCCGAGTAACTGGTGTGAAGGTCTGATAGGCAGTCGCTCCACGTAAAACACTGGTATCCAGCTGCGTCCGCTTAGGCTGGAAGCCGACCCCAACATAGGTGGGAAAACGTTGGAAAAATGATTAAGGTTGCATGTTTCTTCATCATCATCATCTCTTGTAACTATGTTGGTTTAACTGCGGTTTAAATCATTTTTTATTTAACCTAACGGTAGTTACCAAGGATTTATAGGATGAAACTGCGGATGACAAATATTATGTCATAATTTCATTATCGCCACATTATAGTATATACCGTATGGTTTCTAAGCCCGGTTAACTCTTAATATTAAACCTTTGAACACACGTGATTCAAGACACAATAGAAAGACAATAGCAGCGCGACAGCCGGCTGTCGCGTGGTCGTCGAAAATCTCTTAACTAGTCTGTGAGTCTCGTAACGGTCTTTTTGATTCCCACTTTCCACTTAAAACAAATTCGTACTTATTAGTACGGATTCATAAATAATTTCGGTAGTTCATAAATGCGAAAGTAACTCTGTCTGTCTGTCTCTTCTTCACGCCTAAACCACTGAACCGATTTGAATGAAATTTGGTACAGATATAGTCCGGGACCCGAGACAGGACATAGGATAGTTTTCATCCCGGAAATCCCCCGGGAACGAACGGGAACTATTATTTCACGCTGACGAAGTCGCGGGCAAAAGCTAGTTGTGTATAAAATGTTATTAATTTATTTATTCTTCTCTCTCCAGTCACCTCACTGACGTGGGTACTCCTCAACGTGCCGACCAACTCCAGTGTAACGGGCAACTGCTCCGAAGACCAGTGGATCCAGCTGAGCTGGCTGGCCAAGCCGGAGTCCACCTTGGCCAACAACCTCACGCTGGTCTACCACAGGAATGACACCACCAAGAACTACTGGCTCAAGAGCCTGAATGTTAGCCTCGCCGCTGAAAACTTCGCTGATATTGGTAAGTGAATGCAACTTTTTTAATTCGTTTTTCTTTATGGTATTGGGATAAAAACTTGTTGGAAGTTGGTCCCTCCTGTCATTCGGAATTCTTT
The DNA here is from genome assembly GCA_033675125.1 of Athetis lepigone. Classification (NCBI taxonomy): domain Eukaryota; kingdom Metazoa; phylum Arthropoda; class Insecta; order Lepidoptera; family Noctuidae; genus Athetis; species Athetis lepigone. The sequence goes on along the minus strand of CM066233.1, from coordinate 21,609,607 downwards.
GACGAGGCGGAAAACTTAATTTATTTAGAGTTACTATCGTGTAACCTAGTTACTGGATTAGGAAGGTCTGAAGGCAGTCGTGCCATGTAATAATTTAGAATAGCCAATAGAATACACTGTAGTAATACACTATTAATCAGCCGCATTCGGTTAGACTGGTAGCAGTGGCTGACTGTTCTGATTTATAAGTTACTTGTTACTAGTTGTTACCAATAGGAAACCAATATTATTACATTAATCTTATTATATCTTATATTATTGTGTCATGTTATATCTCATCTACTCTGGGTTTACTGGTAGAGAATGTCTAAGGCATTAAGTCCGCCCTTGTACGCTTGTGCATGAAGTTAATAAATCTTAAATAACATCCTTAATCTGAAACTAAACTGACCTAAAACATTATTAATAACTTCAAATCACTGCCGAAATTAATGTAGTTAATAACTTTTATCATTTAACCAAACAATCAAACAAAACAATATAGAGATTAACAACGTTAAAAGTGGATATCTGTAAATAAATTTACTTTAATCGTTTTATCGCTTTATGAACAATATACAGAGTTGACCCTAATTGACCTTTGATTCAAGTTTATCGGTGACCTCACTTAAGTACTAATATATCGTTAAGTACGCATGTCCGTTAAGATAGGATCTGTTAAATACCTTCTAATTCACATAATTGTGATTCATATTTATATAGTTTATTAAATTAAACACAAGATAATTCTTGCGGTTTTGTTCACCTATAGTCATGCAAAAATTCTTGTTTCATCCCGTCAGGCAATTTCCTAAAATCGCTTTAAGGTGACTTTATTTAAATATTATTTTATGTTTTGATACACATGTTTCTTATCTCTAAGTGCTTCTTTCGGGATTGTCCGAAAAATCTATTTAAACTGGAAGATTTGTCGAGATCTGTGATGATGTCATGTCATTCGGGTCATCACTGGCAATCCCAAAACGTAGAGATATAGAGTTCAAACGCGTATAGGTGGTTTTATGGCGGAAACATGGAATGCGTATCTTTTTTCATAGAGTTCTTTCTACTAAAGAGAAAAAAAACCTTCGAACACACGTGATTCGAGACCCAATAGAAAGACAGCCGGCTGTCGCTTGGTCGTCGAACGGTTAAGTATGAAATCTATGTCAAATATTAATCTTTTAGTAACCTAATCCGTGGTGTCTTTTCATATAAATTAACTAGCTTTTGCCCGCGACTTCGTCCGCGTGAATTTTTCCTGAATTTTCTTTGCTATAAACCTCACGGAGCCCGAGACCTTTCCAACGAATGCAAAACCGTGGAAATCGGTTCGTGCGTTCTGGAGTTATAGCGTCAGGAAGGAAAACCCGACTTATTTTTATATAGTAGACTAGAAGACCCGTCGTCGATTCGTCGTCTTGCTACACCTACAACAGCGAACAGGGTCTAAGTTTGTTTGCAAAGTCAACCGGGAACTACACAAAATGTATCCTTTATCCTTCTTGTCCCCAGCCTCTGGTTAGGAGAAAATCACACGTTCATAAAAGTATAATGTTGTCATTCTATTATAGCCTTTACCGCTTAACCATTCGTGTGTCTAGGACGTGGAACCACGCGAGACACAATGATTTTCAAATTGTGTCTGTAAAGCTCTAATTTAATGGATTGCTCATTCATTCATTCATTGGGTTAAAAGAATGAAGGTAGAAGCCAACATACCTTCATACAGAAGAATATTATCTATACTTCCATACTTACTTACTAATAATATTATAAATGCGAAAGTAACTCTGTCTGTCTGTCTGTCGGTCTGTCTGTCTGTCTCTTCTTCACGACTAAACCACTGAACCGATTTGAATGAAATTTGGTACAGATATAGTCTGAGAACCGAGAAAGTACATAGGGTAGTTTTCATCCCGGAAATCCCCCGGGAACGCGAACGAAGTCGCGGGCAAAAGCTAGTATTAGTATAACTCTAACATGTTTTGGGAAACATAATGATTACAACCTATGTGGTTTTGTATGCTTACAAATAAACAGCTTTTTAATTATATTTCTCCATTCCAGTATCCAACGACTCAATAGAGCTGTACCACGGGGCGGAATGGCAGACACCCGTCGCGACGTCGTACCGCTGCCGGTCGGCCACACAGCTCAACATGACGGCTGAGTCCGCCAGCGCAGTCGCCGTACTCACCATCTCCAGGCTCCAGGAGGAGGCCTACCGCACCACCAATAATACTGAGTTCAGCGCTGGTGAGTTTTAACTAGGTAGATTTTATGACGAGTCAAGGGGAGCTAAGAAAGCCATTTTGAGCGATTCATCTGAAGGAATTAGTTTCCGAATTCCTATCTACGATATGAATAGCAAGAAGATTCTTCTTATTGAAGTAGCCGTAAATCGTTTATATTCTATTGCCCTTACTAATAATCACTGTGTAAAGTTATGCAATGAATAAAGCCTGTGTAACCATACATTTTTTGACGTATAAACCTGTCATAACTTTATGCAGCGTTTATTAGTAAGGCGCTATGTATTTATCTGATACTCCACGGAGCAACCCCCCAAGCTGCCAATGCACCCAGCATTGGCTGCTTCATTTCGTGCCGTGAGTTTAATTTCCGCACGAGACAAATATTTGAATGTTTGTTTCAAATATAATTTTTGTGTGAGTTATTACGTTTGTAAATACTCCCACGATAAAAGAGAAATTCCAAGTTTAAACATAACTTGATTTTTTTTTAGTTTACAAAAATTAGGTATTACCCGCTCGTCACTCCACTGACTCATACAACCGGAAATTTGTTAAAAATTTCACGACAATTTTAGTATCACATCCTCTTTTTACATGAAAACAATAATACGTTTACAACGGCTGTAGTTAACTGTAATTTCGCATGAAACCAGTGCGCCAGCCATCACAACACTGGCGATGCTATCGGCGCGTTATCAGGACCTTATCAGGCGTCTGGCGCGCATGCGCGTACCGACCGGCTTTTTAAATATAACTTACGTTATTTGTTTACCTTGCCTTGCGGTTATTATCCGTTGTTTTTAATTATACCAGAGAAGTTAGACAGTAAAACCTATATTAATATTCATAGCTTGGAATTGCACATAGGATCGTTTTTATGCCACAAATCCCCCCACGGTATGACGGTTTTTACCAGTTTACGGAATTATGGCATAAAAACTATTACGGTCAAAGGGAACGACGCGGGTAAAAACTGCGAGCGACAATGATTATCGTAGCGGGATGTTATAATCTCAGCCAAAACCTCTTCAGCTTTATAAAACAAAGTGTAATGGAAGCTCCCATTGTGGATAAAAATTTAATTTATCTTATACTAGCTTTTGCCCGCGGCTTCGCTCGCGTTAGAAAGAGACAAAAAGTAGCCTATGTTACTCTCCATCCCTTCAACTATCTACACTTAAAAAATCACGTCAATTCGTCGCTCCGTTTTGCCGTGAAAGAAAGACAAACATACAGACAGACAGACGGACACACTTTCCCATTTATAATATTAGTAATAGTATGGATTACAGACAGTTTGGAAATATCTATTTTTATTTGAACACATTCGAAGTGAATTCGTGCGTTTATCCTCATGGGGAAAGATTACGACCAGATGTTTTTTAACCAAATATGATTTCCTCTACTTTTCCTGTTTTGTGGTTTTGCTAAAATCTATGATAAGGTAACAGCCGTGTTTGTTTGATCGTTATAATTATATGTGAGTGACATCCAAGGTCACCGCAACCCAAAGCAGTGCGATGAAATTCACAAAAAATGAAAGTCAACTTTATTGCGTCCCTAATGAGGATCAAATTAGTTTAACAACACTAAAGTCACTATTTAAAATGGTGCTATTTTCGTCAGCACCTTTAAATGAACTTGACTTGTTTGTTATAGTTTTTTCAATGTAGGTAACAATTTTAAAAAACTTTAAAAAACTTTAAAATTGTTATATGTGTATCGGAAAATAAGTTATGCCGTTAGCTTCGGCTGTCATTAGTAGATCTTTGACAGTCGTTACGGGTATTCTGAAACCAGAAAGTCTGATAATCAACAACAATCAGCCTTCCCAAGGGCCGAGGGGTACCATGTTACCCAGTACCTGTATTGTGGAGGTCTGAAAAGTTTAGATCTGGTAGCTAAAACACTGATATAACAGTTATATGTGTAACAGTTATACGTGTCGAAAAGCCTAAATTGTACTCACAACTGCTTAATAATATAGTAAATTAATACACAACAACAAATTAAAATCATTATAAAACCGGTATTCGATTTTGATGATAGATAGGTGCGTACATTTTTATTTCACACCCGACCGAAAGGCCACATTTGTCTGGTTAGTAAACCCGAATTCCTGAGTACGATTCCCACCCAGGATAACCCCTTTGTGTCATAAGCGTAATTGATTCTTCTGTGTCTGCATGTAATTTATCCATACTTAATATTATAAATGGGTAAGTGTGTCTGCCTGTATGTTTGTCTTTCTTTCACGGCAAAACGTAGCGACGAATTGACGTGATTTTTTAAGTGGAGATAGTTGAAGGGATGGAGAGTAACGGCTACTTTTTGTCTCTTTTTAACGCGAGCGAAGTCGCGGGCAAAAGCTAGTTTATAATAAGTTAATAGGTGTTTGGTGCAGGCGCTCCCTAATTCGGGATCATGTATTGTGAGACTTTTCCCGAGATATTTATCATTAGTTCACCAACCATTGGTGGTTTTGGAGGGCCAAGACTACATGTAACGTTATTCCGTGTTTCAGCGCGCGAGTGCGGCGGCGGCGACGTGCCGGACGCGGTGCCGATCGCGGTGGGCTGCGCGCTGGGCGGCCTCGTGCTCGTCGTGCTCATCGCCTACCTCGTGGGCCGCCGCCGCTCCGCCGCGCGCGGATACCTCTCCATGTAGACGTGAGTATATCATCTCATTCCTTTAAACCGTCGAATACACTGATTCGAAACACATTAGAAAGACATCAGCAGCCCGACAGCCGGCTGTCGCTTGATCGTCGAAAGGTGAAGGAAGACCGGTCGTAACACACAACTGTTTCCTATCGGGGTTGCGGAATAGTTCTAATAGTTACCGCGGCCCCGCAACATGAAGGGCAACCGAAGTAACATGGGTGGGTTTTGTAAAAATGTAATAATAAAAAATTAATAGTATAGCTATTGGTGCCGATTCTCTTGTTCACAAACTTAACCAAATTTAAGTCTTGCTAATGTTTTTCTAAATCGTAGAAATCGGTTGTACTTGTACTAATTTTGACCTTTAGGCATGCCACTGTTTCTATGCATCTGTTGCTGTCGATCCAGGGTTTTTTTTGTTGCTATTCATAATATAAATGTGTTTGGCACGTTGTTTCCAACGACTTCTAATGGAGAAATTCTTGGTTTCAGGTGTCGCCTTCCCCGGAAAAACGGTGGTAGTAGTCAATATATGAAACTATATAAAACAGTTATACATTGTTTGCGTCGCATTTACCCGCAACCTTCACAATGTGTCTCAGCTCTGCCTACCCCTCATTGTATTTCTATTCCCATTTATCATTCAAAGCCTTAAAAAATTAAAGAGCTGCGCTTATTTCATCAAATAAAAAAAAAGATTTTACTATTAGTCAAAGTCTAGAATTAAGGCAAAATACGTATTTCGTTTTTAATTTGTCAGTTTTGGTTTGTCTCAGTGCCTTTTTCTACTTTGACTGGTAGAATGCAATTGTAATCAACATATTTTATTGTAATAATAAAAAAAAAACAATTTTGCGGGCAGATGGTGTATAGTTGAATTTGCTCAAAATTATTGCAAATTGCTAATTATTTTATTCCATTTTTAATCAGGCATTATTTCAAAATATTTAAATAAATTATTAGTTTTTTTATCTTATTAGCAACGCTCTTTGGTCATTGATAATCCTAGCACAGACGTTAGCAAGTGCGTACTGAAATTCTTTTATATTTTCTTCTAAAAAAGCCAATTCTTTGTCAGCCATTTTCGTTTTCGGCCATAATAGTGTAAAAAATAAACTATTAGCAAAAACAAATAAAAACTAGATGCAGTAACATTGTAAGAATGTGATGTAGTAGTAATTACGAAGAAAAGTAGAATAGTATTTTTTTGTTCGTCAAAATTTTGCAATAATTATCATAATATTATTTGAATATTTCTCCATTTATTTTAGACTTTTTATATTTTTATATGTTTTTATAAGCCCAAAGATTTTATTATTCATTTCAGTTATATTCACGGATAACTGAACATTATAATGTATATTGGAGTCAATTTATTATCAAAATGTCCACAATAACCGTAAATATTATTATAAATCCGTTTAGGTGTAGTTAGTCTTATAATAAAATGAATGCAGTGTCTTTCTTTTATTAGAATTTAGTATTCAGACTATTTTAAGTGTAACAGTTAAAAGCTGGACGTCATTGCTGTATTTATGTAGCTCTGTGGTCACCAGTGTTGCCATATCACAATTACTTCATCCAAGTGCATGACCCTTCTAACGTTATTCAAATATTTGAACTGTGACGTATGAGAATGGCAATACTGATGGTCATGGATTTGATTTTTTTTGAACTGTTCATTAATGTCGCCAGAGATAAAATAATATTGTAAATGGCAATGTGTTGCCCTGTTTATGGCGGAGTTTTTTTGCAGTCGAACCTTTCAATAATTTATGTATGTTTAGTTCGTCTCGTTAATAATATCGACTGCAGATGGCTCGCTCGGTGGAGGAAAGCGAGGGTGATTGTCGGGAGTTTGATTCCGGGTAAAAATCTCTTATACGGCTGACTTGAGACATATTTTTAACATTTAACGTATATATATTTGATTCATTTTTCTATAAGAAGTTAGCCGTATACCAGATAGATGACAACTTACTAAAAATGTGACTTTAATACTAAAACTAAGAAACACCTCGGTTTAGTATCAAATATTCATTTTTTCGTAAGCCAAGCCGACTGATGTACGATTCGAAAAAGAAATAAATGTTTTTTATTGCCACAGTCGAGTTTTATTTATTATTTTTTCCTCGGAAAAGCAGTTACAATAAATACGTATTTTATATACATCGACCAAACTATTTATGTACAAAATTATATCTATTGAACACTTGTTTATTAAATAAATTATATTTGTGACAGTGATCGCTCTTTTTTAACTATTAAAGCTGATCCACATTTACTTATTTATTTACAAAACCTATAAACGTACGCGTTTACTTGAACAATGTAGTAATGAAACATTGCTTTTTGCAGTATCGTCAACGATGTAAGTCGCAAGATTATTGAAAATGACAAGTATAGGCACAATCGCAAGGCTTAATTTGCATTGCCGCAGACTTCGTCACAATATTATTTGATCCAAATTGAATGCACTTTGAATTTTATTTATATTACATACCGTAAAAATTAGAAAATACAGGTATTTTGTTTGCGGCGACGAAAATTGAGCGTAATTATCACATACATGTCGCCTTCAGTAAATAACACAAAATTATTATTTTATAGGTTTCATTATAATTGCTTACTTTGTTGACTGTATTAATCTGCAAAGTAGATAAGTCTAGGGCCCTCAGGAAATATTTAAGTTTTCTTGATTATGGATGTATTCAAATGAAATTTAAGACCGCTATCCTGCTGGCGTTTTCCAACGTCTGACATCGTCATACTACTCGTGCGAGCTAACATGGCACCTGGCTCGAATACAAACCTCTCCCCGCGACCCCGCGCGGCGCCCCGCTCGCGTCTTACCAGTAGCGTTAGCATCGCTATTACATTATACGGCACAAGTATAATAACAGACAAGAGGATAACTAAAATGGCGGATGTGCAGAAACAGATTTTCTGGCGTGCACGTAATTTATTTTAACAACTTTGTTTCTAAGTAGTTTGTTTTGTCACGTTTTAAAACTTTATAGTATGTTATGAGAAACAAGTAAGCACAAAATAAATGTTATTATTTAAAAAACTTAAATAAAATTCAGAAAGGATGGAGCCAGGGCTATCACAATGTACACCAAATAAAAATATAGCCATAAAATGTATTCGTTTTTTTTCCGTTGTTCTTTACTTTAAATTAATTTGTTAGTAATTTTATGAATGTCTCCTATTTTTTTATATTTATGTTTTATTTTTTTTAATTGATGTTACCGTATATCTGTCATCTGTCATAGTGTTAGCCCAACATCGAACATCTCCTTTTCGAATCAGGTGATGTTAGCTCGCACGGATGGTACATTACCGACTTTTGACGTTAACGTCGCGTGTCTAATGTATGACGATATCTAACGTTGAAGTAACGCTAACGCTGCGCTCGTAAAACGCCAGTAGGATAGCGGCCTAAATTAATTAAAAAAATTATTACTTTCTACTTTATTAGAAACCTATCGGCCTTGCATGCTTATCTACTTTTCTAAATGTACTATTTGACATGTATACACACAAGCTCTAGCTATATTGTTCTACTCTATATGCTAATGACTATATTTAAATGCGTCCTTATTTAAAAATAATAATTATCTGGAAAACTAGCTGCTTGTAGTTTTTGAAGAAATTCGTGATAGCTGGGTTGTAGTGTATAAAGAAAGGAACTGTCGGTAGTACAATAAGCGCTCCTGCACACGATGCCGCCACCGCGCCGTCGCCGCGCCGACGCCGCACAACTACACTGTACATACGAGTCGCGCGAAGACCGCCACCGCGCCGCCGCCGCGCCGCCACCGCGCGCGTTCCCAGTTATTTCATCATCCTGATTCATTCCATTGCCGGCCGCGTATGAACATGCGGCCGGTAATGGAATGAATCAAATAGATGCGCGGTGGCGAGACGAGGACCGCGCGCGGTGGCGGCGCGGTGGCGGCGCGGCGGCGGCGCGGTGGCGGTCTTCGCGCGACTCGTATGTACAGTGTAGTTGTGCGGCGTCGGCGCGGCGACGGCGCGGTGGCGGCATCGTGTGCAGGAGCGCTAAAGTCTAGGTAAATCAATGATATTACAAGTAAATATAAGTAGATAGGTTACAAGACCCCCGCGAGTGGCACACTCACTTAACCATCTGGTAAACCTTACAATGTCGTGTTACTTACAAGTTTCCTGATAGTGTTGCAATTGCAATTTTCAATATTTCCAGTATGTTGTGAATGTGTACGTATACGTAGGGTCATATTTCATAAGGAATACAGTGTCAGGCAATTTTGCAATATTATTAATATGAATGTGTACGTACGTAGGGTCATATTTCATAAGGAATACAGCGTCAGGCATACTTGACATGCTGAGCTGGACACCCGTTTGGTGTTAGCTTGAAACAGACTTCGTTTTGTAGGTTATTGTTTTGAACAAATCAATGTTTTATCTATCTATCTAGGTCTCCAGGATGCGCAACTTGGTCGCGCCATTAACAAAATGAATGGCGGGAGTCTCACTTGGTAGCGCTACAGTTGTGACACCTGGTGTCTTAATAAGAAATGCCCCTTAGTGTGCCGTTTTTGAAGTTCGAATCTACGTTATATTTAGTTGTAATATCATGGAAGTTAACTATATTAAACGCGAAGATATAACAATAGCGCACGAGCAACGTTGTGCCGTCTCACTTATGCGAGTAAGGCAGCATGATGTTGTATCTCGCTCCCACAATACATGCGCCACGAATAATGGCGTACACAAAGTAAAGAAAATTAACTAAAATATGTACAATTACTTTAAGAATACTGGTGGAAACATTAAGTACTCTATTTACAACGAGCATTGGTCGCTAGAGTTCTACAACTTATTATTATTATTTACATAGCCTCTTTTAAGCCTCGTCGAGAAGAGAATATTTTTATTGAAATTATTGAAACTTAGGCTTTGTGAAATCAGTTATTTTGTAGTCAAGGTCATGAAATACAACATTTAGTATTATTATTAGAGACCGGATAATCGAATAAATATTATTTGCCTAAACTTGAGGGTTTTGTTCTTTATGAAAAAGACACTTAAGAGACAAAAATATGGCAATTAAAAAGTTTTCGTTACTTTTTGTCCTTCCGCAAGTTTTTTTTAAATTATTTATTTAAGGTTAATATTAATTTTCTTTTAAAAGACCTATCCATACTTTCTTAATAAATGAGTAGAAATGATTTCGCTTATCCGATTTCTAATTACAACATATTTTCTAGTTTCATAGACACATGACATCATTAAGAATCAGCCTTTTTATCTTAATTACTGCATACAATATAATGGCACTATTTGGTAAAACTTACACAATATAAGGCACGTTGCAGACTATTTGTTTTAATGTTAAGGCAGCGATACAACATTGTCAAAAGATTATTCATTGTCGAGTTTGGGTCGGTTTGTAATCGATGCTGCCCCCGTACCATGATGTTTAAAGTAAGATTGTTTTATTCCTGCTCAGGATTCTGCAAGTGACAGCGTTAGACACGTTGTATAGCGCCGTCTCTTTCCCACTGAAAGTTATATCAAAGTAATACTGCTAATAAGGGCTGGTGGTACGCCCCCTGATCGTATTTGACTGTGTGACCCCCTGAATTCAGGCTTGGAGTTTGACTCTGTAACCTCCCCATGACAAAAAAGATTAGATCTGCCAAAGTCGCAGGTACTTTATATACCCACCGATGCACAACTCAAGGAGATAATATAGATACGGCAATCAATATCTGATTGATAATGATGTTAAATACACCACATAGATTTAAAAATTGATTGTGTGCAATATTAATCTGTTATTTATATTGCATTTAATTCACGACTCTTTTTATGTTGGCAACATAAAATATATATATATATATATATATATATATATATATATATATAGGTTTTCAATAAACAATGAATTGAAATTGGGCTTGAGCAACTTATGCTAGTAGATAATATATTATGCAACATCACGCCCTAAAGACATAAATATAACTATGTCTTAAACAATTGGCTGTCGACCAAATATAAACAAAGATGTATCGCTGCCAAAAAATCCTAATTCTGTATTAAGATTTGCAGACATTTTCATGCAATTTTATACCGTTCATCTGGTACATACAGTCCATTTTAGGCTAAACATGGCACTTGGACAATCAAAGATTACCGTAACGGTAACATTGGAATTTGAACCTTATTGCTAGGTGTTAAGAGTCTACTGTGGTATGGGGCAGGAGTCGAGCAGTACGTTGTGCAAGGCCTCCATTTCTGTCCAGTCCCTCTTCTGTCCGCTCACGGAAACCTCGCGGATGCAGCCGTTGAAGTTTTTACCGCCATCTGTCGATTCCATGACACCTTCTGGAAATAAAATGTTGTATGTAGTAGATAACTGTTAGTGAACCTTCGATTTTGGTCACAGACTGTTAAAATGCATGTTTGATTACTGGACATAAATCAAACATGCATTTGAGTGTGCCAAAATCAAGTATCATGACTGTCATGTATGTGTGACAATTGTTATTAAAATCTAGTCATCAGCAGATAAGCGTCATAATGTGTGACAACATACCCGGCAGCCCCCCTACATACAGCGGCGCGGCCGGGTGCGCCGGCTCGCTGTCAACGAGCAGGGCAGTAGGCATGCGTCATGAAGTGTGACAACAGTGTAGGATGATGTGTGACAACATACCCGGCAGCCCCCCTACATACAGCGGCGCGGCCGGGTGCGCCGGCTCGCTGTCCACGAGCAGGGCAGTGGGCATGCGTCATGAAGTGTGACAACAGTGTAGGATGATGTGTGACAACATACCCGGCAGCCCCCCTACATACAGCGGCGCGGCCGGGTGCGCCGGCTCGCTGTCCACGAGCAGGGCAGTGGGCATGCGTCATGAAGTGTGACAACAGTGTAGGATGATGTGTGACAACATACCCGGCAGCCCCCCTACATACAGCGGCGCGGCCGGGTGCGCCGGCTCGCTGTCCACGAGCAGGGCAGTGGGCATGCGTCATGAAGTGTGACAACAGTGTAGGATGATGTGTGACAACATACCCGGCAGCCCCCCTACATACAGCGGCGCGGCCGGGTGCGCCGGCTCGCTGTCCACGAGCAGGGCAGTGGGCATGCGTCATGAAGTGTGACAACAGTGTAGGATGATGTGTGACAACATACCCGGCAGCCCCCCTACATACAGCGGCGCGGCCGGGTGCGCCGGCTCGCTGTCCACGAGCAGGGCAGTGGGCATGCGTCATGAAGTGTGACAACAGTGTAGGATGATGTGTGACAACATACCCGGCAGCCCCCCTACATACAGCGGCGCGGCCGGGTGCGCCGGCTCGCTGTCCACGAGCAGGGCAGTGGGCGGCTGTGCTCGCAGCTCGTCGGCCGAGTCTAGTACCAAGGAGAGCGCTCTGTGCGCGACGCGCGCGCGCACGGCGTGCCACGTGTTGTCGCACAGCGCGCCGCCCGCGCCGCGCGACGACAGGCGCGACACCGGCCACGTGCGGGACAACACCACCTGGAGTGTAACATTCCTTTGTTTTTAAAAAGAAACAAAATTACATATTTCTCGGCTTATAACACTTTTCTACCCGAAAATCCCCCGAGAAAGGGGAAAAAGAGGGGGACAAACGAAAGAAAGGAAAAATGGAACCGAAACAATAAGTCGTGGCGAGCAGCACTCCGTCGGGCTGGTCTGTGTGAGTGAACTAGTATGATACACTCACCGCGCCGTCCTTGAGCTCGAGCAGCAGGCCGGGCGCGGCGAGCAGCACTCCGTCGGGCTGGTCTGTGTGAGTGAACTAGTATGATACACTCACCGCGCCGTCCTTGAGCTCGAGCAGCAGGCCGGGCGCGGCGAGCAGCACTCCGTCGGGCTGGTCTGTGTGAGTGAACTAGTATGATACACTCACCGCGCCGTCCTTGAGCTCGAGCAGCAGGCCGGGCGCGGCGAGCAGCACTCCGTCGGGCTGGTCTGTGTGAGTGAACTAGTATGATACACTCACCGCGCCGTCCTTGAGCTCGAGCAGCAGGCCGGGCGCGGCGAGCAGCACTCCGTCGGGCTGGTCTGTGTGAGTGAACTAGTATGATACACTCACCGCGCCGTCCTTGAGCTCGAGCAGCAGGCCGGGCGCGGCGAGCAGCACTCCGTCGGGCTGGTCTGTGTGAGTGAACTAGTATGATACACTCACCGCGCCGTCCTTGAGCTCGAGCAGCAGGCCGGGCGCGGCGAGCAGCACTCCGTCGGGCTGGTCTGTGTGAGTGAACTAGTATGATACACTCACCGCGCCGTCCTTGAGCTCGAGCAGCAGGCCGGGCGCGGCGAGCAGCACTCCGTCGGGCTGGTCTGTGTGAGTGAACTAGTATGATACACTCACCGCGCCGTCCTTGAGCTCGAGCAGCAGGCCGGGCGCGGCGAGCAGCACTCCGTCGGGCTGGTCTGTGTGAGTGAACTAGTATGATACACTCACCGCGCCGTCCTTGAGCTCGAGCAGCAGGCCGGGCGCGGCGAGCAGCACTCCGTCGGGCTGGTCTGTGTGAGTGAACTAGTATGATACACTCACCGCGCCGTCCTTGAGCTCGAGCAGCAGGCCGGGCGCGGCGAGCAGCACTCCGTCGGGCTGGTCTGTGTGAGTGAACTAGTATGATACACTCACCGCGCCGTCCTTGAGCTCGAGCAGCAGGCCGGGCGCGGCGAGCAGCACTCCGTCGGGCTGGTCTGTGTGAGTGAACTAGTATGATACACTCACCGCGCCGTCCTTGAGCTCGAGCAGCAGGCCGGGCGCGGCGAGCAGCACTCCGTCAGGCTCGCTGGTGCGGAACTGCAGGCGCAGCTCGGCGGCCTCCCCGCCCTCTGACGTCATCTGCCACAAGTGAGACCACGTGGCGTGCGCGTCGCCTGGACGATACAATACGTGATGAGTAGGGACGCAGTACTTAAATAACACTAAAATCGCATCGCTTGAGTAAGTCGAGCATCGGTAATAGCAGTTCTGCTGGCGTCGCCACTGACGGCTACACTGCCTCTTTAAGCTTCTTTTTGTAATTTTTTATTGAGCCACATAATATACTACTTGTCTTGAGATATTATTTTGGTAAAACAACTAGAAAAGTAAAACATGATAATATGTATTCTTAAAAAAAACCTTCAAAAGTGCACAAATGTTTAAATTAAACACTGTTTGGCCTTCTTGCGGGTCAAAGGGGAGTTTCCACATTTCCATTTGGCATTTTCCCTAGCTCCATATAAACGTGTGTTACCTCCGAAGTAGGCGGCCTGCTCGACGTTAGGGAAGCACTGTCCGACGCCGTGGTGCGCCTGCACGTCCCGCACCAGGTCCTCCGCGCGACCGTTCACCACCACGCGGCGGATGCAGCCGAGGAAACCAGGCAGGCGGGTTATCTGTTATTGGCATTTATTTTTATCACACCCTCATCGACAAAAAGTGGTTTCTTAAATCGGGTAAATGTTAAGAATCCTGCGCTTCGCCCTGGATTTAAATAAATAAATAAATGATATGAGTGTGGTACTGACCGCTTTAGGCAGGTGTTCATACTGCGGTTGTTGCGGCAAGCCGGCCAGCAACAAACGCGCCGAACGTGACGCGGCCGGCGCACGCGCACTGGTCGCCACGCCGTCGGCTGACAGCTGTGCGCGCGAGCGAGACACACGGACTACGATCTACAAAAAACACACCCATTGAACGAAACTCCTACTGTAAGACCCTCAAAGTATAAAGTGGAATAAACCTTTTTAACTCTAAACTTAATCCGCCTTATTACAAAACAAGGTTTTTCTCTAAACCAGGTTTAAACCATTGAGCTAGCTTTTGTATTTCGAATCTTGATCGTATCAGAATAAGATTCAAATTACAAAACTTGGCTCAATGGTTTAAACCTGGTTTAGAGAAAAACCTTGTTTTATAATAAGGCGGATTGTGATTATTATTGCATCCCTGTCAAATTGTTTGAAGTAAAAAGACTTAGAATGATGTTTAAAATAAGTTTAGCGCTTGACGTTTTTGGGGTTGGTGGTGCAAGTAGGCTTTTAGCCCTGACTCGTGTAATGTTTGTATTTAATATAACAAATCTGCTTATTAATAAATGGTCGTTCTCCTAAATTACTCAATATGATACAGATAGAAGAAACAACATTTTATTAATTAAATCAAAATAACGTATATACGAGTATGTCAAGACAATAAAACTTCCAAGAATAAAAGATTATGAAAACAATATACCTTGTAATACCGAATTCGACAAAACGCCATTTAAAAATGTCATTAATAGTAGATTAGTAGCCAAGGGCTGTAAGGGATCAATTGCAGCCCGAGATATTTAGACGCACGAGCGCAGCGAGGGCGCCTATAGTTCGAGGGTGCAATTGATGCTTACACCCGAGCTAACTACTCTGCTTTACATCTCGATTGTGAGGTAAGTATAAAAAACCGGCATTACAAAAATAAAACATTTAATAAGTAAAAGGCAAAATATTGTTAATTGCTGCTTCAGCTTCCATTTTCATTGAATCGGGAGTGCAGCTTATATCTTCATCACTTGCAGAATTCATGTTTTTTTCCTTATTAGCACGTAATTATAAAAAAAAACCCAAAAGCAAACAATATTTAAAGTAAAAGTTTTTCCCGCCTTTTTTCATCTTTGTTTTTTAATTATTTTTTTCAAGAACGAAATTGAGCTTCGCCGTTCGATATTTAAAATTGATGACTATTATACTCATACGAAGACAAGGCTGAATAGCGAAGCGACCTCTGTTGTTATTAGGCTGTATGCATGGTGTCCATTGCCAGTATGATGGTTAGATGTACGCGAACTTTTTGAAAGAGTGAAGAGTTTTTTTTTTAATTACTTACCGCCCTAGGGCGTTTCTGGCTACATTAATACCCTAGAGCGCTAATTGGTTACCTACAAGCCCCATTTGGGGGTAATAAGGACCTACTTACCGAACATGAGAGATGTAAAACACATATGAACTAGTCTGAAGTATAGTTTAAAGTCAAAAATGTCTAAATTAAGAATTC
The DNA here is from genome assembly GCA_033675125.1 of Athetis lepigone. Lineage (NCBI taxonomy): Eukaryota > Metazoa > Arthropoda > Insecta > Lepidoptera > Noctuidae > Athetis > Athetis lepigone. Next base: position 21,593,652 of record CM066233.1, on the reverse strand, counting down.
ATTGGCACAATGACAGTAATACTTCACTCACCTGTTTCCAAGTGCCGTCACTGACGTTCGTGTTGAGCGTGAGTTCCCTCCGCTTGCGGCCGCGCACCACGAGCCGCAGCCGGCCCTCACGCACCACCAGCGCCGTGAAGTGCTTCGGCTTCGACTTCGAACCCTACCAATACAGTTGGTAGTTAACTAAATGTAAACAATCTCATCAAGTCTTTTTATCTAAATATTCCGAAAAAAGACACACACCAACATTGGTGCCGATTCTCTTGTGCACAAACTAACGTAAGTTTAAGTTAAGTGCATCTTTCTCTTTCCATTTCTTAAAGAAAAGGACAGAAGATACATTTTAGTTTAATCCTGTCAAATTAGACAGCGCCTGATAAAAATTGACGTATATTTAGACGCCATGTTTTTAAATTGCGTCTAAATTATCTATGGAGTGTCTAAATTTGACAGGACTTAACTAATATTTGACGCGTGCGAGTGCGCGCGGTCGCCGAACTTCACCGCGCCCGCCTCTACTGTGTACGATGATGTCTGGGGGGGATGTTGTGTTACTTACCGGCGCGAGCATCAGCAGTCCACTCTGCGCATAAGTACGTATCTGCAGCTGCAGCTGTAGCTCCCGCGCGCGCCGGGCGAGCTTCAGCGACGCGTGCGAGTGCGCGCGGTCGCCGAACTTCACCGCGCCCGCCTCTACTGTGTACGATGATGTCTGGGGGGGATGTTGTGTTACTTACCGGCGCGAGCATCAGCAGTCCACTCTGCGCATAAGTACGTATCTGCAGCTGCAGCTGTAGCTCCCGCGCGCGCCGGGCGAGCTTCAGCGACGCGTGCGAGTGCGCGCGGTCGCCGAACTTCACCGCGCCCGCCTCTACTGTGTACGATGATGTCTGGGGGGGATGTTGTGTTACTTACCGGCGCGAGCATCAGCAGTCCACTCTGCGCATAAGTACGTATCTGCAGCTGCAGCTGTAGCTCCCGCGCGCGCCGGGCGAGCTTCAGCGACGCGTGCGAGTGCGCGCGGTCGCCGAACTTCACCGCGCCCGCCTCTACTGTGTACGATGATGTCTGGGGGGGATGTTGTGTTACTTACCGGCGCGAGCATCAGCAGTCCACTCTGCGCATAAGTACGTATCTGCAGCTGCAGCTGTAGCTCCCGCGCGCGCCGGGCGAGCTTCAGCGACGCGTGCGAGTGCGCGCGGTCGCCGAACTTCACCGCGCCCGCCTCTACTGTGTACGATGATGTCTGGGGGGGATGTTGTGTTACTTACCGGCGCGAGCATCAGCAGTCCACTCTGCGCATAAGTACGTATCTGCAGCTGCAGCTGTAGCTCCCGCGCGCGCCGGGCGAGCTTCAGCGACGCGTGCGAGTGCGCGCGGTCGCCGAACTTCACCGCGCCCGCCTCTACTGTGTACGATGATGTCTGGGGGGGATGTTGTGTTACTTACCGGCGCGAGCATCAGCAGTCCACTCTGCGCATAAGTACGTATCTGCAGCTGCAGCTGTAGCTCCCGCGCGCGCCGGGCGAGCTTCAGCGACGCGTGCGAGTGCGCGCGGTCGCCGAACTTCACCGCGCCCGCCTCTACTGTGTACGATGATGTCTGGGGGGGATGTTGTGTTACTTACCGGCGCGAGCATCAGCAGTCCACTCTGCGCATAAGTACGTATCTGCAGCTGCAGCTGTAGCTCCCGCGCGCGCCGGGCGAGCTTCAGCGACGCGTGCGAGTGCGCGCGGTCGCCGAACTTCACCGCGCCCGCCTCTACTGTGTACGATGATGTCTGGGGGGGATGTTGTGTTACTTAATTATTGGAATTGTGTTTAAATTTATCAATAAGAAATAGAAAATTGATGCATGCCTCGGAGTCAGTAAGTGAAAAGGACGATCATTAACAACACTAAGTTCGTACCTTTTATTATAATATCGAGCGCTGAAGGTACATTATGCGTCTAAAAAAAACCAGAAAGGTTTATAAACTGGTATTGCTAAACAACATAGTGTAATATGACACATGTAACGATGTAAGCAATTAGTTTAAAATTATTGATTTTACACGTGTGAATTATATTAATTATTATCGAGACGAAACCTTTATGAAAATTCTTAGATTAACAATTTATTTTCGCATGACATCATTCGTCATTTTAATTATAGATAATTGTTAGAAAAGAAAAGAGCAACATTTTCATACACTCGTTTTTTTTAACGATTAAAGAAGTAATACTCACATACAATAAGTTTAATTACATATTTAGATGTAAGTAATAAAATAAGTGTAATAGTCCTAACCTTAGTATAGCCGGCCGCATCAGGCTGAACTTTTAGCGCGCCCGCCGTCATTACGACCTAGCGCCGCGCCACTCCATGATATTGTTAGTATTTAGATGTAAGTGTTACAACAAGTGCACTGACCTTAGTACAGCCGGCGGCGTCAGGCTGTGCCTGCAGCGCGCGCGCCTCCGTGCGCGGCGCGTGCGCACGAGCGCCGTCGTCGCGACCTAGTGCCGCACCGCTCCATGATATTGCTGTCTCTAGACCCACCAGTCTGCGTACGAAAAGTCAACAATTATGTACCTTTGGTATATTATTACTATAATATAATCCTTATTTATCCAATATAATTGTAATTGTCAAATAGAAATATAACTATTAATACCTTGTTCTAACAAATATAAAGCCTGACCGAAGCAAGACAAACAATTTATTACATCATCATCAATTGACCTTCTTTTCGTGCTATCAAAACGAAATTCTCCCATTGATTTTAAATAGCAATGCCACCTTATGGCGTCACTAATTAACAAATCAATTGACAAACTCTTTATTGATTTCAAAGAAATAAAAAATTGATTTTTACAGTAAATTTAAAATGAACTGCTTTTTTAAGTAAAATTAAGAGAGTTTTTATAGAAACTGTAATTCATTAAAGATACCAAAATACAATAAAATAAACAGCTCTGGATCCCACACTAGGATATTCTGTGTCACGGGACCTAATTACTTTACTGTTACACATTACACAATACACGTTACACGATACATGTTTCAAACGCAACCACTAAGCTTAAAATACACAAACTCACTGTCCATCCACAATGAGGTCAGCCACAGTGCCCTTGAAGGGAGTGAGAGGCACCGGCGCGTGCAACATCTCCCTCACTCCTCCCAGGAACAGACCGGAGGGCCGCGCGCGGTACGCCGCCCCGCCCAGCGCCACGGAGCCTAGGTGCTCTTCATCCGCCCATAGTTCTAACTGGAAGGACCATATTATACTAAACATAAAATTTATTTACTCTGTGATTTACTCATACAGTGAAAAATTTAAAAGCATTTTTCATAATAGCTTTAACACATATTTTATAGTAACTTCATCGAAATTATAAAATAACCACCCGTTGACAAGACCTTTAAGGCCCCTCCGATTTTCTTATCACGTTTTCCGTAGTGCATACAGAATATGAATTAATGAAATTACCAACTGCTTACCAACTAGGCCATCGCAAAACTATTGACCACTTACATGTGTTTAACTAGACTTCGACAATTTCATAATATTAAAGTGTTCGTTTTACGAAGTGGTTAGGTTGGAAAATGAAGTAAAATTATCAATTTCAAGATTTGGTTACGACACATAAATAATGTTATACCTGTTTATGCATCCGTATAATCCTGACAGTGTGCAGTCGCTCGTCATCGAACCTCGTGCCGTTGGCCCGCAGCCGCGCTTCGCCTTTGCCTGTGTCGGCCACTACTTGTAGTTCTCCTGAAGTAGACATTAAATGCACATATGACATATCTTTGTTTCTGTTAAGATGAAGCTTCTCCAAGGCAATACGCCTGGCGTAAAAAAACTGTTAGGATGGAAGCTCCAGAGTATCTCGTGAAATTTTTAAATTTTTGACTGTATTTTGCAATTTGCTACTCCCTATTAGTCATGGTTAATAAAAACAACACAGATACCACTATTGTGTATTAACACAAATATTATATTAGTTTATGTTATTGAAAAATGTATGTAGTGTATTTTAATTATGGACTTAGTGGCCAGAAATAAATGAATTGTATTGTGTTGTATTGTCGCTGCCGGCAGAGGGCGCGCGGTACAGTATGAACACAAGTACTACACTCAACACACACACATACAGACCTGCGATCAACACGAGCGCCAGATAGTGCGTGTCTCCGTCGTTGACTTCGTTGTCGGCGCCGGCAGAGGGCGCGCGGTACAGTATGAACACAAGTACTACACTCAACACACACACATACAGACCTGCGATCAACACGAGCGCCAGATAGTGCGTGTCTCCGTCGTTGACTTCGTTGTCGGCGCCGGCAGAGGGCGCGCGGTACAGTATGAACACAAGTACTACACTCAACACACACACATACAGACCTGCGATCAACACGAGCGCCAGATAGTGCGTGTCTCCGTCGTTGACTTCGTTGTCGGCGCCGGCAGAGGGCGCGCGGTACAGTATGAACACAAGTACTACACTCAACACACACACATACAGACCTGCGATCAACACGAGCGCCAGATAGTGCGTGTCTCCGTCGTTGACTTCGTTGTCGGCGCCGGCAGAGGGCGCGCGGTACAGTATGAACACAAGTACTACACTCAACACACACACATACAGACCTGCGATCAACACGAGCGCCAGATAGTGCGTGTCTCCGTCGTTGACTTCGTTGTCGGCGCCGGCAGAGGGCGCGCGGTACAGTATGAACACAAGTACTACACTCAACACACACACATACAGACCTGCGATCAACACGAGCGCCAGATAGTGCGTGTCTCCGTCGTTGACTTCGTTGTCGGCGCCGGCAGAGGGCGCGCGGTACAGTATGAACACAAGTACTACACTCAACACACACACATACAGACCTGCGATCAACACGAGCGCCAGATAGTGCGTGTCTCCGTCGTTGACTTCGTTGTCGGCGCCGGCAGAGGGCGCGCGGTACAGTATGAACACAAGTACTACACTCAACACACACACATACAGACCTGCGATCAACACGAGCGCCAGATAGTGCGTGTCTCCGTCGTTGACTTCGTTGTCGGCGCCGGCAGAGGGCGCGCGGTACAGTATGAACACAAGTACTACACTCAACACACACACATACAGACCTGCGATCAACACGAGCGCCAGATAGTGCGTGTCTCCGTCGTTGACTTCGTTGTCGGCGCCGGCAGAGGGCGCGCGGTACAGTATGAACACAAGTACTACACTCAACACACACACATACAGACCTGCGATCAACACGAGCGCCAGATAGTGCGTGTCTCCGTCGTTGACTTCGTTGTCGGCGCCGGCAGAGGGCGCGCGGTACAGTATGAACACAAGTACTACACTCAACACACACACATACAGACCTGCGATCAACACGAGCGCCAGATAGTGCGTGTCTCCGTCGTTGACTTCGTTGTCGGCGCCGGCAGAGGGCGCGCGGTACAGTATGAACACAAGTACTACACTCAACACACACACATACAGACCTGCGATCAACACGAGCGCCAGATAGTGCGTGTCTCCGTCGTTGACTTCGTTGTCGGCGCCGGCAGAGGGCGCGCGGTACAGTATGAACACAAGTACTACACTCAACACACACACATACAGACCTGCGATCAACACGAGCGCCAGATAGTGCGTGTCTCCGTCGTTGACTTCGTTGTCGGCGCCGGCAGAGGGCGCGCGGTACAGTATGAACACAAGTACTACACTCAACACACACACATACAGACCTGCGATCAACACGAGCGCCAGATAGTGCGTGTCTCCGTCGTTGACTTCGTTGTCGGCGCCGGCAGAGGGCGCGCGGTACAGTATGAACACAAGTACTACACTCAACACACACACATACAGACCTGCGATCAACACGAGCGCCAGATAGTGCGTGTCTCCGTCGTTGACTTCGTTGTCGGCGCCGGCAGAGGGCGCGCGGTACAGTATGAACACAAGTACTACACTCAACACACACACATACAGACCTGCGATCAACACGAGCGCCAGATAGTGCGTGTCTCCGTCGTTGACTTCGTTGTCGGCGCCGGCAGAGGGCGCGCGGTACAGTATGAACACAAGTACTACACTCAACACACACACATACAGACCTGCGATCAACACGAGCGCCAGATAGTGCGTGTCTCCGTCGTTGACTTCGTTGTCGGCGCCGGCAGAGGGCGCGCGGTACAGTATGAACACAAGTACTACACTCAACACACACACATACAGACCTGCGATCAACACGAGCGCCAGATAGTGCGTGTCTCCGTCGTTGACTTCGTTGTCGGCGCCGGCAGAGGGCGCGCGGTACAGCAGCAGTCCGTCTGCGGCGCGCGCGCGGAACGACAGCCCGAGCGATGTCTTGCGCCGCAGGAGGGGGGAGGCGAGCTCGATGTAGCCTGTGCCTTTTAGGATGGCGGAGCGGAGCGTCTGCGGAGGACGGAGATTTAAAACAATGTTTTTATTAATATTATATAATAATAGTATTTGTTTCAAAGTCAAGTAATTTATTTCCATTAAATTATTTAAAATGGCATTTACAAGTACAAAAATCTAATTGCATATTCCTAAAGGTCAAATAATTATTTTAACTTTAAGGGGAAGAAGTTGCGAGAAGGAACTATCCAGAAAGTTAGACGAAAGATAGCTGAGATCCAACATAGCCAATTAATTGCGTATGCGGGATTAAGGTAAATTTTTGCTTTTACACTATTTACAACCCAGTGCCTCCTCCAAAAAAGTGTAAAAGTAGTAGCAAGTGCTCACCCGCTCGCCACAGCGCGGCTCCAGGCCGTACCTCGTGGGCGCGTCCAGCAGGTCGTACCCCGCGCGGTCCACCGTCACCGCGCCCACGCAGCCCAGCAGCCCCGCGCCCCCGCGCGCCCCCGGCGGCGCGCCGCCCAGCCAGTAGGGCGCGCGCGCCAGGTCCGGCAGCGCGGACGGCGCCTGCACGGGCGGCGCGGGAGACCCCAATGTCTCTTCGCCGTTCACTCGCAGGCTGCCTGCCACAGGACCTCCTCAATACACTCAGTACACACTACTTATCTCTACCGTGTTTGAAACACAGATATTACAATATAAAATATCAAGAAAACATGATAAAGAACCTCAATAATTATAACATGCCTTCTCCTATACTATACTCTTTTGTACCACAGCTTGTACTGCCTACTACCAGGCGTCCGTCACTCGCTCAAGGCCACGCGTTTTATGCCTACCGCTTCACGTACCGTCGACGGTACAACGAACACCGGGCTGTCGCGCGCCCGCCTGAGTGCTCGCGCGTCACGGGTACAGCGCTGACTATCAAAATGCCGAAACCACGTAATTATTGCCTGATTATTGTGTAATTCCCCTGTTTCCCAATTCTCTTGTTTCCCTTTTGATTATTTATTAAAATTATTCACGCGGTTTTGGATATTTTTGACACTAAAATATATTAGTCGGGAATTCAAAGAACGAAAAATATGCATCAGTCAATTTATCAAACTAAAAAATATTCGATCAACAAATAAAATAATAATTGTTTTTCTGAAACATTCGATTTATTACCATTGTCATCATACGTAGGTATAACCCTAGCAGATTTGCTGGACGACACGCACACACGTTAGTCGCGCGGCGGGCAAAAGAATCTCAACTCTCTTAGTGCGTACTTATGGTACATTTCTCCTTGCTGCGAACAACTGGTATTATTATTATGATTTTGTAGGCTATTATAGCGTAGGTATTTTGGTTTTTGTATTGGAGTGAAGTATCTGTTACGTAGTAATTATTTATTAATCTGTGCTACTACCAGGCGTCCGTCACTCGCTCAAGGCCACGCGTTTTATGCCTACCGCTTCGCGTACCGTCGACGGTACAACGAACACCGGGCTGTCGCGCGCCCGCTTGAATGCTCGCGCGTCACGGGTACAGCGCTGACTATCAAAATGCCGAAACCACGTAATTATTGCGTGATTATTGTGCAATTCCCCTGTTTCCCAATTCTCCTGTTTTCCTATTACTATTTTTTTATAAGTATTTCTATTTATTAAAATTATTTACGCGGTTTTGGATATTTTCCACACTAAAATATAATAATCGGGAATTCGAGGAACGAAAAATATGCATCAGTCATTATATTAAACTAAAAAATATTTAATCAACAAATAAAAAAATAATTATTTTTCTAAAACATTCGTTTTATTAACATTATCATCATACGTATAACCACACATCACGTTAGTCAGGCGGCGGGCAAAAGAATCTCAACTCTCTATGTGCGTATTTATGGTACATTTCTCCTCGCTGCAAACAGCTGGTATTATTATTATTATTTTGTAGGCTATTATAGCGTAGGTATTTTCGTTTTTGTATTGGAGTGAAATATCTGTTACGTAGTAACTATTTATTAATCTGTGCTACTACTTCTACTATATTTTTTATTAATAAAATGGCTGACCCTGACAGATGCAATCCTCCCAAATGGTGTAAACACACAACGCCACATTGATTTTCATGTGTGTTTTGTTTCTGTCATGACTCAGAGATGGCGTTGTATTGTTTTTTTTTTGTTTCCTAATGTTTTAAAAATTGTTCTGTTATTCGGGGTGCAAACAAATCCATTATATCAAAGGTCATAAAAATCAATAAACCCTTTCACGTGTTGTAAATTGTGTAAATGTTCCAACTTTGTTTTATATCGATTTCGTAAACTTCAGACAGCGCTACAGTTACGGTTTTATATTACGTTGTAACATAAATTAACATAGTTTATACACACATTGGTGCCGATTCTTTTATTCACAAACTAACGTAAATTTAAGTTAAGTGCATCTTTCTCTTCCATTTAATTAAGAAAAGGACAGAAGACAAAATATTAGTCAAGTCCTGTCAAATTTAGACACTCCATAGATAATTTAGACGCGTTTTAATAACATGGCGTCTAAATATCGTCAATTTTCTTCCGGCGCCGTCTAATTTGACAGGATTAAACTAAATTGTATTATCTGACCTTTTCTTTAAGAAATGGAAAGAGAAAGATGCATTTAACTTAAATTTAGTGTAGTTTGTGACCAAGGGAAACGGCAGCATTGTTTATTTCATTACAAACCATTTTTGAACAGAAACTTACTAAAGCGATGAGCATTTATGGTCTAAGACAGTTCTACCTTTATTATCTGCTGCACTTCTTAAATTTTCTGTTCATAAGACACTTCTATCACCACACCTATCTCCTAATGAGCACATTACCTTTCTCGAGCTTGTTGCTGGCGAACACGCGGCTGGCCTGCACGTGCGCGGGCCGGCCGCCGCAGTGCCGCCCCGCCGCCGTGATCTGCAGCCGCGCGCCGCCGTACTCCACCGTGAACACCACGCGGCACGAGCGCAGGGAGACTGATACTGAGCGGTTCTGGCAAACAAACCAACACTTTAAAGTTAAAAAACACAATCCCTCTCCACTGCATTTTCTAAAAGCCAGAATCAACAGTGGAATCCAAATGAAAAGCGCTGAGAAATGAAGTTTGAGATTCTAGCGAAACGATTAAACGACAAAACGATATTTTGGATCCCGCAATCAAATTAATCGAAAAAAAAAGACTAGGACAATGAACACAAAGGGGCAGTATAACTGGGAGAAGCCCTGATTGCCTAGCTTCGACGAAATTTTCAATATTACTGAGTCAAAGATATGAAAAAAGTTCATTCTCCATAAAAGAGAGAATTCTCTAACCGGACTGGGTGTCTGATAGACTAGCTGGTACCATTGTACTCACATTAGCAGTATCCAGCGCCATGAACAGCAGCGCGTCTTCATCCCGGGTGCGGAAGGTAAAGGCGACGCTGAACTGCCTCCGGTCTGCCGGCCGGGAACGGCTTCGTTGCAGTTCTACGTAACCAGCACCATTAAACCACACCATGGTCGGCTCCGAACCACGACCTCCCCACCATCTGTAGGGCAAACATGGTGCAATGTCTTAGAAAGTGTTTCTTACTATATGGTTCAGTAGGAACAGTGGAGGCCCTAATACAGTATCTTGAGGTACCCCAAACTTTGTAATTTTAGACTTTTAACGGTGTGATTTTAAGTGTCGTTTTATTTAAAAAAATTTTTTTTTTATTTGCAGATTGTTTAAATACGTTATAAGATTTAGAATCTTCAGTGTTTTGTTAATATAGCATGGTCAACGTAATCGAAGGCTTTTGTCTGATCCCCTAGCTTAGGTGAGATTTGCGCCTTATAATAAGATAAAAAAGAATTATATCATTCATTCGTATTAAGAACACCAGACTAACAAACTATATCTAATGATGCGACTTCACTTGGTGACACTAGACATACATTCTATACTCTAGATATAGTTGATATTACGTCGGATCAAACACACAATTGACAAATTCACCAAGTAAAGTAAAAAAAAAGTAAAAATTGAAATAATAATAATTGTATAATTAGTAAGAATTGAAATTGAAATTTAAAGTCGCACCATAACAAAAGAACTACCCACATACCTTTGCGTGCACCCAGTACACGTCGCCTCCTCGGGCTGCTGCACGAAGTTCCACAAGCCCACAGTCCTGTCGTCAGTATACAGCGCGTGCACGCAGGCGGGCAGGCCGCGCGCGCGCTCGGCCGGCGGCGCGCCCAGCCACAGGCGCGCCGCGCGCAGGCTGCACGCGCTGCCAAGGCTGCTGTTACTGGCTGACGTGCCCGTCCCTTCTGTGCCTGCGCGGGATACTTGTAGGCGTGCTGTGTTCCATATCCTAGGGTTGGAGATTTAAAGTTTTAGTTTAAAAGGAAGTGTTCAGTTAATAGTATATTATTATTGTTGTACATTTGGAATAACTGTTGGGAAGAGTAACTAAGTTCATTTTAAAGATTACATCAAATAAAAACAAAACGAACTATAGTTACTACCATAGTTCGTTTTATTTTTGTACGTTACAAGAAATATTTCTAACAAACGTTTAACTTTCTTTTTATCAACTGTAAAAAAGTGATAAAAATAAAACCTGTTTTTTTTTACTAAAAACTCATTCAATATAAAGCCAAAAAAGTTCCTTTAAAAGAAGTTGATTGTTAACATTTTAAAATAAGACGAGATCATCGTTTTCTTGACTCGTGCCATTGTTTTCTTATCTGCAAACTCACCGCTCTATCTGGATACTGTAGGAGGTGTGGTCCGCATCATCGTGTGTTGGCTGCAGGACCTCAGGGTGTACTATGACTCCCTCCCCGCTGCCGAGGTCCCACGACAGACGTAGCTTGCTGTCTGTCACTGTTAGCTTCATGTAGCGTTCCGTTTCCTATGGAACATTTAAAGGTATTTTTGATAATTTTTGTCTTTGTCATACGTAACAATCACGATAATTACAAATTCGGCACAAATTTCGACCAAAAAAAATCTGTTTAATGTTGCTATTTGTGTAATCTACGCTTAGCAATAAAGGTTTCTTGATTCGTATTTTCTCGAATTCGGTTACTATTTTCATGTGAGGATAGCAAACACGGTCTACTTTCATTACCAGAGGTCTTGCAGATGCCTTAACGTGTCAGAGACCATGTCTAATGTGTATGTAATTACACTAGCACCAGTATTTTTCGGACCAGAACACGGCAACATATCTTTATTGTTTGAGATGCCTTGGTGCAACTTGAAAAGAGGATCCAAGAGTTGTGAAAAATGTCTTGCAACTGGTAAGAATATGTTCGCGACTGGTAAAGGCTATGTTCAGCTGTGAATTGTAGTAGGTTGATGACGAAGAGATGATGATTGTTGTTGGATGAGGATGATGACATTGCTACTGAAGTTATGTAAACCTTAACAACTTACCTGCGTATCGTCCACAAGGTACAGCAGCGGCCCGTCGCGCAGCTGTCCATCGAAGGAGAGCGCGAGCGACACGCGCGACACGGCGGGCGACGCGCTCGACAGCGCGTACGCGCGCGCGCAGCCCACGCCCGCGCCTGACGTCACTGATACCGAGATCTAAGGGGGCGTACGGGCAGATTAGGCTCGTATCCATGTTCAAAAGATTTTTTATATTTGTGACGTGGTAACATCTTAAAAATCGAAGAGCACGCTCGAAAAAGTGTCACGTTCCTATTGAGCTGAGCGTGAAAAGCGAGAGCACAAATTGTTTGTTATCATGTAAGATTGACGTCTGTAAACCGACTTTAAAGGCTTTCATTTTTTTTTTGGAATTTTTCACGTCTATGCGAATAAGGAAATATTTGTTTGTGGTTCGTCGATGTGTGTGTATATGTTCAGCGAAGATGGCAGACCACTCGTGCCTCCTGACGATACTGACCGAGTGTGCCGCGTGCCTGGCGCGCGTGACCTTGTCCCTTAGCGCGGCGAGCGCGGGGTTGAGCGTGGCGGCGGCGGCGGCGTGCTGGCGCGCTCGTGCGAGTGCGGCCGCGCTCAGTGCGTCCGCTGTCTCCGCACCACGCACGGTGTTGCCGCGGATCTGGGATACTGTGGACAAACTACTGTTACAGACTCAGCGTGATAAATTATGAATACGGAATAAAACACTAAATATTTTCGTGAAACCATGTATCGTGGAACCATGCATCAAGTATCGTGTAACCATGTATGAAGTATAGTGTAACCGTGTATCGTGTTTTGTGTGACCCCATGTGTTTCTCATACACAATCATCCAGTACACTGGGTACCTACACTGGCGGACCGATCACTCCTCCTCATAGTGATGTACCACTCACCGTGCTCCTGCGCCGCCCCCAGCGCCGTGTCTCCGTGCCTCTGCAGCTCGGTGAGCTGCCTCCTCAGGTGGTACCGCACTCTTCTCCTTAACTCGCTCGCTTCGTCGTATAGCACTCTGGTGCTTGCGAATACTCGATCTGCCTGTTTGATATCACAGGTTTTGTTAGTCAAATCTTTTTTTTTAATTAGACCATCTAAGTTTCATCACCATCAAAAGTATTTTGACTGTCATTAAATAGTAGATTGTATTACAAGGGCGCAAAGTAATATTTTTACGGCGAGGGCGTTTTTTGAATCCAGAGCGAAGTGAGGGATTCTAGAGTAGAATCCCGAGCTTTGCGAGGGATTCTTAAATAGAATCCCGAACGTAGCGAGGGATTCAAAGTACGTCGCCCGAGCCAAAAATATATTTTGCGCTCGAGTGAAACACTCTACTTTTCATCACCCCCTATGAGAAAATAAAAGGCGCTTCAATACTTTATTGTAAAATTATTATTGTAGCTGCTATTTAATAATAGCATGATAATTCATAGCTTGATAATAATAGCAGCTACATTAATAATTTGCTGCAAAACATCATATTCAGCCGCGGCGTGACTATGGTATTGGCCGTCGTACCAGCCATTCATTATTTGCGTTCGATTTTTTGGCGCCTCAGAGCACGTTCCAATTCAAAAAGTTTTTAGGCGCACTTATAACAGGGCGTAAAACATGCAAAGACGCTCCAAATTCAAAAAGTGCGATTAAAAGTTACTTTTAGGCGCACTTTTTGAATTTGGAGCGTCATTATTGCCCGCTGAAAGTTTCTTATACAAAACACCAACTTTGGGCGTACTTAAAGGGGAACAAAGTCGTCTTTTTCGAATAGGTGGGATGAAAAAATATTTAATCTAGTTGCCCGTTTAGGGTCTACCCACATTTATCGGCACGGAATCGGCTTAAACCGAGTGCGTATCACCACAGCGCCGTACAGATGCGATCAGCTAATGGGCAAACGGCTCGTTTCGCCGGCGGCCGGCGTCGTGACGCGTTGTTCGAGCCGAGCCGATGCGAATGGTATTAGTAACACCCGTATTTCGTAGACAAAGGCTTTTTGACCGGCGTCAGCCGATTCCGCATCGATAAATGTAGGGAGATCCTACAGCAGCACACACACCTGCTCGTTAGCGGCGGCGAGCACAGTGTGCACGTGTGCTCTGGGTCGCGCGCTGAGCTCGCGCTCGCGCCAGCCGAGCCCGCGCAGCACTACGCTCACCACGTCCGCGCCGCGCCGGAGACCTTCTAGTTGCTTCAGCAGCTCTGAAACCACAAGGTCTTGTTACAGTACTATCTAGATAGGAGAAGGACCGCTTTCTCACAAGTTGTTTCTGATAGTTATATCTGTTTATAGATTGTTAGGAAAATATTTAATTAATATAAAAAGTTCCAGTTTCATCTGGTGGTTTTATTTTGAGACAATCCCACCACACTATTCCCAACCACCGCAACTCCTGAAAGCCAGAATCAACAGTGGAGTCCGCCAGAAAAGCGCCGAGCAATGAAGCTCGACGAGTCCCGGAGAAACGATTCAACTGTCTTGGATCCCGCAACGAAATTAATCAGAAAAGAACAGCGGAGGAGTAAGAAAAATATATTTTTTCCACTTCCCTCCATTACAAGCAGGAGACAGAACAGAACTAGGCCGATAGGCACAAAGGGGCAATTACAACTGGGAGAAGCCCAGATTGCCTAGCACCACGGAATATGATCTGTTAAAATTAATGGGTCTTAAATTGTGAGCTGTTAAGATTGTTTCCAATAGTAGGTATGGCAAAAACGCTTGAACGCACGGAAATTGGTTCTGGTTTCCACAAGGTCCATATAATAAACAACACCGGATGTAACCTGTAAACTATCCAACATAACATTGCGCTCATTCTGCCAAAGAATACACTCCCATAGGATGTGATGTGCAGATTGTTCGAATTCACAGTTCGATGTGGAACATTGACACAATGGCGAAGCAACAAGTTTGAAAGAATATAGTTTACTTTTAAAATTGCCATGACCTGTGAGAAATTCAGTCTGCGGTTTAAATAATCTAGAAATTTTATTAAAGTCGCGTTGTGGTATAAAGTTAGTGTCCATGGTTTCCCGCGCGGAATAGTAAATTGAAGCACGACGCTGTACCTCAAGACCGACTGGAAGTACACCTGCGAGTACCGGTAGGGCTTCAGTACTGACCGTTCTATACGCTTTGCATAAGAATATCAAAGCCAAACGTTGACTTTGAAGTAGCTTACGTCGTACCGCCCCTATTGTGGCTCTATCGGCCCAAACAGGTGCACCGTAGCACATACAACCTAAGTAGGTAGCCCCATATATAGTTTTTAAAGTAAAAAATGATAAACCCCAAGTTGCTTTGGATATTCTCGTTAGGGCAGAGAAGTTCCTTTTAGCTTTTTCACCTACTGTTTTTATATGATCGACAAATAAAAAATTTCTTTCTAAGACCATGCCAAGGTAGCATACTGCTTGTTGTTTTTTGACGGGAACGTTATTAAATTTAATACTAGGTCATGATTTAGGATTCCCTTTTAGTATAAGTTGATATGTTTTTTGCGGTGCGAAGGTAAGATGCACCCCACTGTGATTTTAAACGTAGGCATGTGTCAGCCAAGTTCTCAAGTCCTGTTCGAGTACTTGACTTAATGAGCAGTAGGCCGTCGTCCGCGTAACCGGTTAGGGAACAGCCGCTTGGAAGCGGAATCGCGAGAAAATCATCAAAACCTAGATTCCATAGATAAGGACCGATAACAGAACCCTGAGGACATCCCATAGTTAGCGTTTTACTCATAGAAAAATGTCCAAGCTTAAGTATCGCGGAACCGTTAAGAAAGTAAGAGTAAATGAGATTATAGATGTTTTTGCAGCAACCGCGGGTTTTTAATTTTAGTAAAAGCATAGACCACCATGCGTTATCAAATGCTCCAGAAATGTCAAGAAAGATCCCAATTACGTATTTGTGTACGGATAGATTAACAGTTCATCTGACGGAAAGTGCCGCGTTGACTGTAGATTTACCTAAGGTGAAACCGTATTGATTAGTATGAAACTTTGGTCCGTCCGGTAATAAGCGCGGAACGATGAGGCGCTCCAGAAGTTTTCCCAAAGATGGTAGAAGCGTAATGGGCCTATACGACTTCGGGTCGTCAGGAGGCTTGTCGTCACTCTTTGGAATTATTCGAATAAATCCGCGTCGCCATTTGCGAGTAAAGTCGCCTTCGACAATGCATCGGTTATATACAGTTAAGATCGCGTCACCCGCTGTTTTACATGCTTCTTTTATCATCCTATTAGATATTTTATCTTCACCTGATGACTTGTTGACCGGTAGCTTTTTAACAACATTTATGAATTCGTCAGTGGTTGGTACATCTGACGTTGATGATTCTGGCGGCACAGCTGCCCACGCTCTGATATGTTGGTGGTAGTCGCTGTCATTTACCGGTGAATCATCAGGGATAAGAGTATTAATAAGTACTTCAGTTGTTTATTCTATGCCATTGGTATGCTTATTATTGATTTTAATGTTTTGAACGTACGCAAGGTCGACCAATCTGTTGGCTTTAAATTCGTGATATAAAGGAGACCATGGACCCTCCTTGTCTAGTTTATCCACAATTTTCCGCAGTAAATTGCCCTTCGATTTTTCAACCGATGCTTTGTAACGTGACTTGGCAACTCTAAAAGCATTTAACGCGAAAGTAAGTGGATCTCCGGTAACCTTACATTTTTTAAGTTTATTTAACTGTCTACGCGCTTTACGATAACTTTTACGCTGTTCAACTAAATAATCATTCTACCAATCACATCTACGAATATTGGTCATAGATCCGCGACCAATGGCGATGTCAGCACAGTAGGTAAAAGTTTCTGACATAATATCAGCACTTTCTTCAGCTGACAGTCCGTCTCGAATGAATTCCTTGGCGTGACACGCAAAAAGCGAGCTGAAAAATTCCCAGTTCGCGCCTTTACATTTATATCTGAAATTACCAGAGATATGAGACGGACCTTGTGTAAACACAGGAACAAATTCGTACACGATCAGGCGATGATCACTACAAGACGCGTCCGGCAGGACACGCCACCTATCCAAGCGTACGTCGGCACTAGAAAGTGTGACGTCAATACAAGATTCGCCCATTTGGCTGCAAAAAGTAGGTCAACAACAGCGCAGCGTCGTCATAGCATCTGGTGGTTATAGAGACGGGAAGAAGAGGTTCAAGCCCCGAAGGAACATGGGTGGGTGTTAGTCAGTAAGAGTCTGACACTCCCTCCTGACCCCCCCTCGGCGGGAGAAGACAATAGTCAATAGTCAAATCATTAATTTTCATAAGACCTAAAAAGGCACTTTAAAACGTCATAATTATAAAACAAAAGTGAATCTACTGCCCATTCCAAAATGTTGTTACGTATGGAGAAGAATGGGCAAGAAACTCCATACTTACCATGGCCATGGGCACATAGCGGTGATTGTTACTACATACCATCAGCCTTCTGCAGCACACTAGCGCCTCGTTCCCGGAGCTGTTCGGACGCGGCCTTCCCCCTGGCGGCGCTGGTGGCCATGGGCACATAGCGGTGATTGTTACTACATACCATCAGCCTTCTGCAGCACACTAGCGCCTCGTTCCCGGAGCTGTTCGGACGCGGCCTTCCCCCTGGCGGCGCTGGTGGCCATGGGCACATAGCGGTGATTGTTACTACATACCATCAGCCTTCTGCAGCACACTAGCGCCTCGTTCCCGGAGCTGTTCGGACGCGGCCTTCCCCCTGGCGGCGCTGGTGGCCATGGGCACATAGCGGTGATTGTTACTACATACCATCAGCCTTCTGCAGCACACTAGCGCCTCGTTCCCGGAGCTGTTCGGACGCGGCCTTCCCCCTGGCGGCGCTGGTGGCCATGGGCACATAGCGGTGATTGTTACTACATACCATCAGCCTTCTGCAGCACACTAGCGCCTCGTTCCCGGAGCTGTTCGGACGCGGCCTTCCCCCTGGCGGCGCTGGTGGCCATGGGCACATAGCGGTGATTGTTACTACATACCATCAGCCTTCTGCAGCACACTAGCGCCTCGTTCCCGGAGCTGTTCGGACGCGGCCTTCCCCCTGGCGGCGCTGGTGGCCATGGGCACATAGCGGTGATTGTTACTACATACCATCAGCCTTCTGCAGCACACTAGCGCCTCGTTCCCGGAGCTGTTCGGACGCGGCCTTCCCCCTGGCGGCGCTGGTGGCCATGGGCACGTTGCCGTGCGCCAGCGACACGGCGCCGGCAGCCGCGCGCGCCGCACTGTCCGCGGCCGCGCCGGCCGAGCGCACTTGTTCGGCCACTCGCGCCCAGGCCTGTGCTGCTGACACGCCCAGGGAGGCGGCTGCGCGACTGCCTGCGAATAGGCTAGGGACAAGGAATACATTTGTTTATTTTATTCATTTTCAGAAGGTAACAAAATATACACTTCCGGACTCTTAAATTGAGCCACCTACCCTCTTGAATTTGTATTGTATAACTTTAAAAAAAGCGTATTATCAATTTTGCCAACGAGCAATGGAGAGGTGCATGCTCGGAATAAGAAGGAGAGATAGAGTAAGAAACATCAAAATTAGGAAAAAGACGAAGATACAGGGCGTGACCCTAAAAATTAAAAGGCTATAATGGAAGTGGTCGGGTCACATGATGAGAGGAAAGGACAAATGGAACAAAATATAACACAATGGTACCCAGTGGAAAAAAAAAGGAAAAGAGGAAGACAACAAAAAAGGTGGGACGATGATATCAGACAGGTTGCTGGAAAAACATGGAGTAGAGTAGCTCAAGAGAGATCTGAATGGAGTAGGTTGGAGGAGGCCTTTGCCAACTGGCAAACGGACTTACAAAAAATAAAGAAGCACCAAATATGCGACAATATTTAAAACTTTTAATTTTATAAAATACAAATAATTTATAATGTATGAAATATTAAGTAGTAGTGTAAAGAGAGAAAAAAATGTAACTGTATTTTGTGGTCCGAATAAAAAGGCTTTTTTTTTTTTAAAGTTGGCATACATTTGAATACATTTTTTTAAAGTACTGATTTAACTAAGTGTGTCATACATATATATTTTTTTAATTATCGACGATATGAACTCATTACGCTAGGTAGCTCGACTTACGAGTCCAGGGTATATTAAAAAGATGCTAATACAAGCCTCCAACAAGCCAGCCAATATAAGTAGCTTGGATATTCAACACATTATGATCGATTTTGTTTTTAGTTTTAATTACTAAATTAAATGTTGAATAAAATAACCAATAATTAATTCATTAATACTTTATAATAAATTGGAATTAACAGTTTATTGAAATTTCATTAGGTTTTTAGGACTAAAATAAACTGCTTATTTAGAGAATTGGTCTTGTAATATTTTTTTTTAATAACATCATGCCCAAATTGGCTATGACTTAATCAAAAATACACTTCGAACTAACCTTTTATACTCCTTAGCCTTAACCCCCAGTTCAGCGACATGCCTCTCAACAGCCTCCAGATACTTGTGCCGGTACACCGGCGTGAGGTTGTAGAGGATGCCCTCCTTTTCTTCCGCGGCGAGGGCCAGGCGGGCCAGCTCGGAGGACAGCGCGGGGAAGCGGATGCTCAGGCTCTGGCTTTGCAGGAGGGAGGACCGGATGTCTTCCGTTATGTTGTTCGCTGAGAGGGTTGTTATGTCCTAGAAGATGTTGATGGGTTGAGTTAGTTGAGTAATCGTATGAGAACAGTGGGAAGAGTTCTGTATGTCAGTTCTATTTACAGGGCGAAATATTACTGGAAATATCCTGTACTATAAGGCTTATTTAAGCAATGAATCAGAAAACCATTAATTTTCTATGTGTTTTGAGTTGATACCCAACAACTCTTGTTTTATCCCACGACAATACCTAGGTCATCTGCCTTCTCCCAGGAGCTCAACACTGGCCCCAAGGGCCACTAGGCGACTGTCTATCCTCCTACCTCTAACACAAGCCGGCACCTCAGCCCAATATCCCTGACAGTAGCCAGCCGTGGCCTGACGCGGTCCCTCAGCGCGGTCAGGGTGTCGTCAGCTCTCCACACGGTGTGCGCCAGGGTCTGAAGGTCAGCCGCTTTCTCCTCCCAGGAGTTCAGCGCTGACCGCATGCTGGACAGGCGACGGTACGTGTCTTCTAGACGGTAGTTACGCTCTTGGACTGATGTTGACTGGAGATGTGCCTGGGAGAGTTGAGATGATGGTAAATGATGATTGTTGGGATTGAAGACAGGAGAGAGAAGAACGTTGTTAGATTTTGCTTCATCTGTGGAACATAGGTAGTAGAACACTGTGATCAGCAATTTGATCGTAGGGGATATTTTGCCCGTGTTATTTTAAAGTCACGACTCTCACATAATAATGATAGTTATACAAACAATGATTTAAACGAAAAGGAACAATAATTGTGTTTTTTTAATACAATTTCAAAATTCCACAAAATAAAATAAAATGAGTATTTTTATTTTATTTATATATCAAATAATCTACAACAAATTCAAGAGCTTTGTGCAAGTACTTTAAAGACGTATTCCTCAATGATCGCTCTTCTGACTTCCGCGTGGTGTTTTACTACCTATATCATGAGCTAGTGCACTGTTACAACAACAAGTTAAAACACTCACCGAATCAAATACATCATTGGCAGCCGTCACATAGTCACCGAGCTTCAACTCCTTGATCTGTCGCAACAAATGCTTGGCCTCCTTCAATGCTCGGTGAGCACTCAAGTGCTTCTTACCGCGAGCAAACTCATCTAAAGCCTCCACTTCTTCACTCACTCTCCTCCTAACTTTCAACACTTCCTCTAAGGCACTCATGCTTTCTAAACTTAGATAATCTGCTTCTTGCTCTCTCCTCTTTGCCTCAGTTTTCAGAGTATTAGCATCAGTAAATATCTTATGTTCTGTGCTTTCTAGATTGCTTAATAATTCTTCTATGTTGTTGGAATGTATCAAGTTGTTTTTAAGCTGGTTGAGGGTAGTTGTAAGTGCGGTGGCGTTGTGTGAGTATTCTCGGACCGCGGCGAATGGTTTTGGTATTCGTTTCAGCTCTGTTGGGTCGGCTTTGAGGCGTAGGTTTGAAGTGAGGGTCTCTATTGAGTCTAGGAGTGTTTGTGTGCAGTTGTCGCATGCTGGAAAATTATTAGGATGTTAATTTACAATATTTAGGGAAAGTATACTGTGTGGCATATGATAATTTTCACCATTTTCTTCCTAGTATATGTATATATTATATATTTATATATTATATATTTATATATTACATATTTATATATTAAGTATATATATCTCTTCGATTTTGTATTTATATGTGTTTATGTATTAAACTTATGTTGTGTTAGTTTTAAGACTACCCACTTAATAGGGATGACGACAACATTAAAAAAATGCCATTCTGTTTAGTCCGTCGGATAGACCAGCTAAAAATACGGGACACGTATTTTTTGCTTGATCAAAATAATAAAGAAATACAAAGATAAAGAGCAACAAAGTTCCGGAGAGGGGGCTTTTGACGTCACTGTCTTGTAAAAATTGTATCAGATCGTGACGTCGCGCCAAACTTCAACGCACTGTATCGTCGTCATTTTTCATTTAAGAGAAAAAAGAAAAAATACGTGTCCAAAATTTTTTGATAATCTAACTGACGGACTAATTATCTTTTTTTCGTCGTCTCGCCTATTATGTGTTTTAATTATTATTTTTTTGTTTATTTTTCTGTAATTTTGTGTCCTTTTATTGTTACTAAAAATGCACCTGCCATGTTTATGTCTCATCAACTCTGGGTTGACTGGTAGAGAATGCCTAAGGCATTAAGTCCGCCCTTGTACGCTTGTGCATGAAGTTTAAATAAAATAAATAAATAAATAATTTATAATGCTTTATAATGCCATAAAGTTCGGCTCAGTAATTTTGTGCATATACTATAAATATTTACTTATTTAATCCTTCGAAAACACGTGATTTGAGACACAATAGAAAGACAATAGCAGCCCGACAGCCGCCTGTCGGTTGGTAGTTGAAAGGTTAAATGATTGCTAAAATTATTCCTAATGGGATGCTTGAAATAAGTAAATATTGTATTAAAATAGATTTCAAATATATAAGAACATACACAATTTGGAATACTTTTATATTCAAAAGTTGTAAATATACAGGGCGTCCCACGGCTATGTCACATGGAGGGAAAGTACCTTAAATATTGTAGATAGAGCATTATACTGAAAGAAGACATTATTTGAATTTTTAAAATAATTTTAACTGCATTCATATACATTTAAAAAATTAAATGTTTGGGCCGGGAATCGAACTTGTTCCACGAGAAAAATAATCATCCTGTAGTTTTATCATACCGATCGAAAGGTTTCATCACAAGGATAATTTTTTGCTAAATAACATAGTGTCACAAATAAAAGGAAGACCGTGAATTTTAACATTTGATGTGATATTTTGTTTAGAAAAGTTAAAAGCTTACATTTCCGTAACCACTTGAATAGTACACATTATTTAAAAAAATAACTATCCACCACAACTAGACAAAAAAATCGTCAGGGAACGAAATAATTAAAAGTCATCACTTTGTATTCTAGAAGAAGGGACTCATTTTGAGCACTTGATAAATTGGCTAATTTTGTTTTAAAAATGTTAAATTTCATGGTCTTTTTTTATTTTTGACACTATGATATTTAGCAAAAAATAATCCTTGTGATGAAGCCTTTCGATCGGTAGGATAAAATTACAGGCTGATGAATTTTCTCGAGTAACAGGTTCGATTCCCGGCTCAACTATGTATTTATTTAAATATCTATCAGTACAGTTTAAAATATGTTTAAAATTCAAATTATGTCTTCTTTCAGTAAAATCTTCTATCTACAATATTTAAGGTACTTTTCCTCCATGTGGCATAGCCGTAGGACACCCTGTATAATCTAATATTTCTGTAGTAATCAATTTAGCTGGGAAAAATTGTAGACAATATTATATTTATCACAGCGACAGCGTCCGTCGTGCGAGCAGTGCGGCGACACGCTGCCGAGCGCGTCGTTAACTTATACATCAGTATTATCTACAACACTCACGCCTACAGCCCTGCCCGTCCATATACGTCCTGTGCGCTGTACACTGGTCACAGCGCAGTCCGGTGGCGAAGTCCCGACAGCGACAGCGTCCGTCGTGCGAGCAGTGCGGCGACACGCTGCCGAGCGCGTCGTTAACTTATACATCAGTATTATCTACAACACTCACGCCTACAGCCCTGCCCGTCCATATACGTCCTGTGCGCTGTACACTGGTCACAGCGCAGTCCGGTGGCGAAGTCCCGACAGCGACAGCGTCCGTCGTGCGAGCAGTGCGGCGACACGCTGCCGAGCGCGTCGTTAACTTATACATCAGTATTATCTACAACACTCACGCCTACAGCCCTGCCCGTCCATATACGTCCTGTGCGCTGTACACTGGTCACAGCGCAGTCCGGTGGCGAAGTCCCGACAGCGACAGCGTCCGTCGTGCGAGCAGTGCGGCGACACGCTGCCGAGCGCGTCGTTAACTTATACATCAGTATTATCTACAACACTCACGCCTACAGCCCTGCCCGTCCATATACGTCCTGTGCGCTGTACACTGGTCACAGCGCAGTCCGGTGGCGAAGTCCCGACAGCGACAGCGTCCGTCGTGCGAGCAGTGCGGCGACACGCTGCCGAGCGCGTCGCACTCGCACGACACGCACGCACCGTCCGAGCGACGGTAGCCGGGTGCGCAGGATTCGCATTCTGGGCCAGCGTAACCTGAAAAATATTAACATAGTTAGGCCGTTTGCTCATCACCACCGACACCGAGAACAAGATTATTTCGGGCAGTTTAGTATGAGGTGACGTGACGCCGCTATAGTCAATGTATGTGTCACTTCGGCGCCGTATTCTCGTTTCGTTGACATGATGGTGACGGCAGACAGAACGACCTGAGCCTAACGAATGTCCCGCCTCCTCTTTGTGTGAAAAGAGCCCTGCCGTGAGACGTGAATAGGTATGCTGGTGTGAATATTTTTGACATTATGACTTGTAAAAATGACGCTCGTTTTTTTTTTAAATTTACATTTTAAACCCTGACGCTAGTTTGGATAACCATAAGAGTCACATAATCAAGACTACATTTTGATCTTAAAAGAAAAATAAAAATCATTTTTCGAAAGAAGAAAAATAAAATGTAAGACAAAAATATTTTCTTGCATCTCGAACGGGCGAAGGAATCTTAACTAAAATCCTGAGTGTAAATAATTGAACATTCGAGCATTTATCAGTCGAGTCGAGTTAGTACATTACTCGAGTTTAAAATAGATTCGCCTCCTATGTACTTTGGAAGACTCTAGTTTTTAACCTGCATTTGTTCATGAATCATATGTTTAAAATAGTTATCATAACTTATTACCTACGGACAAAATTAAAATGTTTTATCATTCCTAACCTAAAAAGCCACATATCCGCACTCCGCAAAACCACTTTTTAAGCTATTGCGTAGCTTCTATCGCGGGCCTTGAGCGTGGAGACCGAATCCAGAAATTCCGTAACGAACTCTGACCGGCATAGCAGTGAGACTTTTTAGTTTTGCCATCTATCGATGAATAGCAGAACTTTTAATGACTTTTTGAAATAAAAATATAATAAACTAGCTTCTGCCCGCGGCTTCGCTCGCGTTAGAAGGAGACAAAAAGTAGCCTATGTTACTCTCCATCCCTTCAACTATCTCCACTTAAAAAATCACGTCAATCCATCGCTCCGTTTTGCCGTGAAAGAAAGACAAACAGACAGACAGACAGACACACTTTCCCATTTATAATATTAGTATGGATAAAAAAAAGGACAAAAATTAAATAAATTTTTTAAGGACAAAAATTGAAATAATTAAATAAATTTTTGAAGCCGAAAATGAGTACTGATTCAAAATCCAAGATGGCGGCTAGCATTTAAAGAAAAATCGGTCATGGGTATTGTTTCCGTGGTTTTCGGGGACACTGATAGCGAAAATAAGGTCTATTTCGAATTCCAAGATGGCGGCTAGCATTAAAAAAAAATCGATCATGGGTATCGTTTCCGTTGTTTTCGGGGACACTGATAGCGAAAATGAGGTCTATTTCGAATTCCAAGATGGCGGCAATTTTTTTTTTTAAATATCGGTCATGGGTATCGTTTCCGTGATTTTCGGGGACACTGATGCCGAAAATGAGGTCCATTTCAAAACCCAAGACGCGGCTAACATTAAAAAAAAATCGGTCATGGGTATCGTTTCCGTGGTTTTCGGGGACACTGTTGCCGAAAATGACGTCCACTTGTAATTCCAAGATGGCGGCTACCATTTTTCAAAATTTCGGTCATGGGTATCGTTTTCGTGGTTTTCGGGGACACTGATGCCGAAAATGAGGTCCATTTCGAATTCCAAGATGGCGGCTAACATTTTTTTCACCACGCTCAAAAAGTGTAAATTGAATTAATATCAAAGTAAAAACAAAAGAAAAAAAAATACTGTATAAATAAAATAAATAAATAATTATAATTACATAAGTTGATAAAAAATGCTATGCAATAGCTTTACCGCGGCAGTCTCTCTCAATAAACTCACCAGGTTTACACAAACACTGCACCTTGCCGGCGCGCACGACACAGGCGTCGGCGAAGTTCCGTGCGCGCTCGGGGCACGGGCACGCCTGACAGCCGGCCGCCGCGCTGGGGGAGCCGTAGTGACCCGCCGCGCACTGCGCGCAGCGCGGCCCGCCCGTGCCTCCTGTGCAGTTCTAAGGGACGGAGGTATGGGTGAAGTTGGGTAGATATTTCTACTCTATAGTCATTCAAGCTTCTCGCTAATTGCGTATCGGATAGAAAGTGTATGAAAAAGCAGCAACAGCCGGCTGTCGGTGTTTGAGACCAAAGATTGGCAATGAAAAGCAATAAATAATTTCTTTTTTCAAAATTTTGTGAAACATATAATTATTAAAATAAAAACCAAATAAAAATAACGCCCAAATCCCTAAATTGAAACTTCAAACTCTACGTCTGTTCGGGCGGCTCATATTGTGCTGATTCCTTAGGACCATAATCTCATTAGGACACTATTGGCGGAATACCCAAACGTCTCTCAAATCTGTTGCTGCCCTACTTTATCCCATGAGAGAGTGACAATGACAACAACAATATTCAGAGCTTTTTTAAGACGCTCTCAAATCTGTTGCTGTCTTTGTCACTTATGTGACTTTTGAGTACTCGACTATTAGTGTCACTGGGTGTTGCAACTAGTAACACTGCCATACATTTTGGTAGTGACGCGTTCAAATTGCACAACGGTGTTCTTAAGGGCTATATTTCATTGCCATTCTAATTTACATTTTACAAGCAAATGTGCACTAGTATAGTATTAATAAGGCCAGTATAAGTTACCAGACAGTCGCCGGTGTCGGGGTGGCACTCGGAGGCCCTGCCGTTGCACACGCAGGGCTGCGCCTCGCCCTCCAGGTTGATCACGATGGTGCCCAGCACTGTCGTCATCTGCACTCTGAGGACATTGCATTTGGGTGTAAGAATGTAGCAATCACGTAGAAAAAATGCAGACTTATACAAGAAACATATTATACGTAGCTGTTTACTAAAAATATGTAGGGTGAATGGTAATTAGTGTACGATAGGTAAACATAAATCACACAATAGCTAATTTTTTTTCGCGATTTCAGGTTTGTTCCCATAGTAAAACTTGTTGGTTATCATGTGCACAATCACGTGTTTGAGTATCGTACACTAATTACCAGTCACCTTATATATTTATCTTAGAAATTCTTATATTATTTGGACAACCCCCTTTAAGATAAGCCAAGGTTCTCGCACTAGGCACTTTGCGAGTGGTGATAGTTAACCAAAGAAAATTATTTTATGGCAATTAAATTATTAATAGGTACCTATATATAATTTACACAGATCTTCTATTTTCATTGTGTTAGGTTGAAACTGCAACACACTTTTATTTATTAAAAAAAATACTCACTACAACGTCAGAAATTTCATTTAAAATAACCAATTTGTTTTGCCTCATTTTGAGTTCAATCATCATGATGAAGTTTGACTATTAAACCAAAAAGATCTCAATTAAAACCAACAGCAGGCTAACCTAGGCGGCGGCATCCAGAATCCCGCGGCAGGCTTCTGGCACGAGGTGTCGGCGTAGGCGCGCGGACACGCACACAGCTCCACGCCCAGCGCCGGCGCTGAGCGGCTCAGGCCGGGGACCGCTGTGTCCAGGGACACGTTCAGCAGCCTGGGGGGTAGTGGGGGATGGTAAAATACTGTATAAATATGGTAATTAGTGTACGATACTTACACACGCAATTGTGCTCATAATAACAAACGTGTTTAAATATGGGAGCAAAGCCAAAATCGCGAAAAATTATCAGCTGTTCAGTACATTAGGCAAACATAAATGTACTGAACAGCATTTTTTTTTGCAATCTCAGATTTGTTCCCATAGAAAAAGTTGTTGGTTATCATGAGCATAATCACGTGTTTTGAGTATCGTACACTAATTACCAATTACCCTATATAGAGGATACTGTTATATTAAAAAGTTGGCGAGCCGGGCAAAATCAGGTCCCAAACAGGAGCCCAAAACTCACGAGTTGATGGCATGTTAGAAAGGGACATAGCTAGGTACGCCCCTAAACTGATTCAAATAAACGACCTTTTAAAATCTATAACCTTAAGTTTAGACACATTTACTTAGAGGTACGGCACCCATTCCATGGAGCTCTAACACGGTAGTTACTTAAGTTGGCGTAGCTTATGAGCGCGGATCGTGACGCCACGCACCATCCACAGGGACTCGTGCGCGTAAAGTAACAGCAGTACTTACAGTGCGTGTACGTGTTCCTGATAGGTGGGCGCGCGGGTGGTGAGGCGGATGAGGATCTTGTCGAGCCGTCGCAGCGCTAACATGAGCGCGGATCGTGACGCCACGCCACGGCCACGCACCATCCACAGGGACTCGTGGAAGCGGACTGCGTGCGTGTTATTCACTACTGGACCGTGCTGGAATATAGTAATTAGGTAATTATTGAGTAATACTTAAACATAAATGACAAACAACTTCACGACTCATGAGTACAATTAATAATTATTAATAAAAAATATAAGCCAAAACAAACATACTTTTACGCACACATTGACAATCTACGTATGCAAGACCTAGACCGCAACAGCTGACTAAGCAACATTTACTGCTAAACAAAACCAACTACTAACCTCAAAGTACTCCAACACAATGCTCTTAGTGTACAGCCTCACAAGCGGGAACCTGGCCAGCACCTCTCGGCTGAGCTCCGTCCCCCCCTCCTCCTCCACGCTGAACCGCAGCGACCCCCCGTATGACGTCACGCGGTCGCCCACGAACCGCTTGTCCAGCTCCACGTATACTGGTACTGGGGGCCAGGGGAGAGAGATCGTCGCGTCGGGCTCGTGGGTGTGGATCGCTAGCAGGGAGTCTTGGTCCATCTGGGGAAAGATTGGTTTGAGTAGTTATAAGAGTGGGGGGTGAGTGTGGCAGCTCTATCCCGCCTTTAGAGAGAATAGCTCGTGGAGTTTTACACATTTGATTGTACCATTCTTATTACAGTCACCGAAGGGGTAATTGAAGACTCGCACTGTCAGTTTAAATCATCTTGCATCTACAATTTATACTTCACTTCATCTTCTAGGTATAACTTGCCTCCTTTACTCCCCCCTCTCCTTGGTCCACCTAAGGGTATCGGCCAGGGAAGAGGCCAAGTTGATACTGCCTTCCTTAGCAGTATCCTCTTCCATGGCCGATAGTGCTGCAAGTCGATGCGTCGGAGATTGGCATCCTGTTTCATTTATCACATTGCGAGGATATGTCTTAGAGGCGTAATATACAGAATGATAGAATCTAGTACAAAATATGTTCGTCGTAATCGTACAGAACATGAGCCCATTAAGGCTCGAGCAGACCAAATGCGTGCACGTGGACGTGATGACGTTACGCAAGCAATGTGTCCTGTCTTATACAGTTGCATACATTACAACTCAGTGGTACGCGCACGTTTACGTCACGTTGACGCTTACGTCTACGCATACGCATTCGGTGTGCTCGAGCCTTTAAGTGTGTACTGACAGTGGTGATGACGTCCTGCGCGGTCCGCACGAGCGTGACGTGCAGCGGCGCGGGCGCGTGCACGGCGCCGCGCGCGAGCGCCGCCTGCGAGCACTGCGCCGCGCGCCCGAAGCAGAAGCACGCCGTGCAGCCCGACGGGTTCTCTGCTGACAGACCGAACGTACCCTGCAGGCACGTGTCGCACTTCTCGCCTACCACGTTTTCCTGAAAAAACCAACAGGAGATTAAAAGACAGACCGGCCACGCCATCCCAGCCAGAAATGACACTGGCACGCGCGGCACTTGGGCCCGTAGTGCTCGCACGTGTATCTAGCTCACCTTACAAGGACAGCGCCCCCAGTGGTCGCAGGCGCACAGGCCGGCCACGCAGCCGCGCGTGCCGGCGGCGTGACACTGGCACGCGCGGCACTTGGGCCCGTAGTGCTCGCACGTGTATCTAGCTCACCTTACAAGGACAGCGCCCCCAGTGGTCGCAGGCGCACAGGCCGGCCACGCAGCCGCGCGTGCCGGCGGCGTGACACTGGCACGCGCGGCACTTGGGCCCGTAGTGCTCGCACGTGTATCTAGCTCACCTTACAAGGACAGCGCCCCCAGTGGTCGCAGGCGCACAGGCCGGCCACGCAGCCGCGCGTGCCGGCGGCGTGACACTGGCACGCGCGGCACTTGGGCCCGTAGTGCTCGCACGTGTATCTAGCTCACCTTACAAGGACAGCGCCCCCAGTGGTCGCAGGCGCACAGGCCGGCCACGCAGCCGCGCGTGCCGGCGGCGTGACACTGGCACGCGCGGCACTTGGGCCCGTAGTGCTCGCACGTGTATCTAGCTCACCTTACAAGGACAGCGCCCCCAGTGGTCGCAGGCGCACAGGCCGGCCACGCAGCCGCGCGTGCCGGCGGCGTGACACTGGCACGCGCGGCACTTGGGCCCGTAGTGCTCGCACGTGTATCTAGCTCACCTTACAAGGACAGCGCCCCCAGTGGTCGCAGGCGCACAGGCCGGCCACGCAGCCGCGCGTGCCGGCGGCGTGACACTGGCACGCGCGGCACTTGGGCCCGTAGTGCTCGCACGTGTATCTAGCTCACCTTACAAGGACAGCGCCCCCAGTGGTCGCAGGCGCACAGGCCGGCCACGCAGCCGCGCGTGCCGGCGGCGTGACACTGGCACGCGCGGCACTTGGGCCCGTAGTGCTCGCACGTGTATCTAGCTCACCTTACAAGGACAGCGCCCCCAGTGGTCGCAGGCGCACAGGCCGGCCACGCAGCCGCGCGTGCCGGCGGCGTGACACTGGCACGCGCGGCACTTGGGCCCGTAGTGCTCGCACGTGTATCTAGCTCACCTTACAAGGACAGCGCCCCCAGTGGTCGCAGGCGCACAGGCCGGCCACGCAGCCGCGCGTGCCGGCGGCGTGACACTGGCACGCGCGGCACTTGGGCCCGTAGTGCTCGCACGTGTATCTAGCTCACCTTACAAGGACAGCGCCCCCAGTGGTCGCAGGCGCACAGGCCGGCCACGCAGCCGCGCGTGCCGGCGGCGTGACACTGGCACGCGCGGCACTTGGGCCCGTAGTGCTCGCACGTGTATCTAGCTCACCTTACAAGGACAGCGCCCCCAGTGGTCGCAGGCGCACAGGCCGGCCACGCAGCCGCGCGTGCCGGCGGCGTGACACTGGCACGCGCGGCACTTGGGCCCGTAGTGCTCGCACGTGTATCTAGCTCACCTTACAAGGACAGCGCCCCCAGTGGTCGCAGGCGCACAGGCCGGCCACGCAGCCGCGCGTGCCGGCGGCGTGACACTGGCACGCGCGGCACTTGGGCCCGTAGTGCTCGCACGTGTATCTAGCTCACCTTACAAGGACAGCGCCCCCAGTGGTCGCAGGCGCACAGGCCGGCCACGCAGCCGCGCGTGCCGGCGGCGTGACACTGGCACGCGCGGCACTTGGGCCCGTAGTGCTCGCACGTGTATCTAGCTCACCTTACAAGGACAGCGCCCCCAGTGGTCGCAGGCGCACAGGCCGGCCACGCAGCCGCGCGTGCCGGCGGCGTGACACTGGCACGCGCGGCACTTGGGCCCGTAGTGCTCGCACGTGTATCTAGCTCACCTTACAAGGACAGCGCCCCCAGTGGTCGCAGGCGCACAGGCCGGCCACGCAGCCGCGCGTGCCGGCGGCGTGACACTGGCACGCGCGGCACTTGGGCCCGTAGTGCTCGCACGTGTATCTAGCTCACCTTACAAGGACAGCGCCCCCAGTGGTCGCAGGCGCACAGGCCGGCCACGCAGCCGCGCGTGCCGGCGGCGTGACACTGGCACGCGCGGCACTTGGGCCCGTAGTGCTCGCACGTGTATCTAGCTCACCTTACAAGGACAGCGCCCCCAGTGGTCGCAGGCGCACAGGCCGGCCACGCAGCCGCGCGTGCCGGCGGCGTGACACTGGCACGCGCGGCACTTGGGCCCGTAGTGCTCGCACGTGTATCTAGCTCACCTTACAAGGACAGCGCCCCCAGTGGTCGCAGGCGCACAGGCCGGCCACGCAGCCGCGCGTGCCGGCGGCGTGACACTGGCACGCGCGGCACTTGGGCCCGTAGTGCTCGCACGTGTATCTAGCTCACCTTACAAGGACAGCGCCCCCAGTGGTCGCAGGCGCACAGGCCGGCCACGCAGCCGCGCGTGCCGGCGGCGTGACACTGGCACGCGCGGCACTTGGGCCCGTAGTGCTCGCACGTGTATCTAGCTCACCTTACAAGGACAGCGCCCCCAGTGGTCGCAGGCGCACAGGCCGGCCACGCAGCCGCGCGTGCCGGCGGCGTGACACTGGCACGCGCGGCACTTGGGCCCGTAGTGCTCGCACGTGTATCTAGCTCACCTTACAAGGACAGCGCCCCCAGTGGTCGCAGGCGCACAGGCCGGCCACGCAGCCGCGCGTGCCGGCGGCGTGACACTGGCACGCGCGGCACTTGGGCCCGTAGTGCTCGCACGTGTATCTAGCTCACCTTACAAGGACAGCGCCCCCAGTGGTCGCAGGCGCACAGGCCGGCCACGCAGCCGCGCGTGCCGGCGGCGTGACACTGGCACGCGCGGCACTTGGGCCCGTAGTGCTCGCACGTGTATCTAGCTCACCTTACAAGGACAGCGCCCCCAGTGGTCGCAGGCGCACAGGCCGGCCACGCAGCCGCGCGTGCCGGCGGCGTGACACTGGCACGCGCGGCACTTGGGCCCGTAGTGCTCGCACGTGTATCTAGCTCACCTTACAAGGACAGCGCCCCCAGTGGTCGCAGGCGCACAGGCCGGCCACGCAGCCGCGCGTGCCGGCGGCGTGACACTGGCACGCGCGGCACTTGGGCCCGTAGTGCTCGCACGTGTATCTAGCTCACCTTACAAGGACAGCGCCCCCAGTGGTCGCAGGCGCACAGGCCGGCCACGCAGCCGCGCGTGCCGGCGGCGTGACACTGGCACGCGCGGCACTTGGGCCCGTAGTGCTCGCACGTGTATCTAGCTCACCTTACAAGGACAGCGCCCCCAGTGGTCGCAGGCGCACAGGCCGGCCACGCAGCCGCGCGTGCCGGCGGCGTGACACTGGCACGCGCGGCACTTGGGCCCGTAGTGCTCGCACGTGTATCTAGCTCACCTTACAAGGACAGCGCCCCCAGTGGTCGCAGGCGCACAGGCCGGCCACGCAGCCGCGCGTGCCGGCGGCGTGACACTGGCACGCGCGGCACTTGGGCCCGTAGTGCTCGCACGTGTATCTAGCTCACCTTACAAGGACAGCGCCCCCAGTGGTCGCAGGCGCACAGGCCGGCCACGCAGCCGCGCGTGCCGGCGGCGTGACACTGGCACGCGCGGCACTTGGGCCCGTAGTGCTCGCACGTGTATCTAGCTCACCTTACAAGGACAGCGCCCCCAGTGGTCGCAGGCGCACAGGCCGGCCACGCAGCCGCGCGTGCCGGCGGCGTGACACTGGCACGCGCGGCACTTGGGCCCGTAGTGCTCGCACGTGTATCTAGCTCACCTTACAAGGACAGCGCCCCCAGTGGTCGCAGGCGCACAGGCCGGCCACGCAGCCGCGCGTGCCGGCGGCGTGACACTGGCACGCGCGGCACTTGGGCCCGTAGTGCTCGCACGTGTATCTAGCTCACCTTACAAGGACAGCGCCCCCAGTGGTCGCAGGCGCACAGGCCGGCCACGCAGCCGCGCGTGCCGGCGGCGTGACACTGGCACGCGCGGCACTTGGGCCCGTAGTGCTCGCACGTGTATCTAGCTCACCTTACAAGGACAGCGCCCCCAGTGGTCGCAGGCGCACAGGCCGGCCACGCAGCCGCGCGTGCCGGCGGCGTGACACTGGCACGCGCGGCACTTGGGCCCGTAGTGCTCGCACGTGTATCTAGCTCACCTTACAAGGACAGCGCCCCCAGTGGTCGCAGGCGCACAGGCCGGCCACGCAGCCGCGCGTGCCGGCGGCGTGACACTGGCACGCGCGGCACTTGGGCCCGTAGTGCTCGCACGTGTATCTAGCTCACCTTACAAGGACAGCGCCCCCAGTGGTCGCAGGCGCACAGGCCGGCCACGCAGCCGCGCGTGCCGGCGGCGTGACACTGGCACGCGCGGCACTTGGGCCCGTAGTGCTCGCACGTGTATCTAGCTCACCTTACAAGGACAGCGCCCCCAGTGGTCGCAGGCGCACAGGCCGGCCACGCAGCCGCGCGTGCCGGCGGCGTGACACTGGCACGCGCGGCACTTGGGCCCGTAGTGCTCGCACGTGTATCTAGCTCACCTTACAAGGACAGCGCCCCCAGTGGTCGCAGGCGCACAGGCCGGCCACGCAGCCGCGCGTGCCGGCGGCGTGACACTGGCACGCGCGGCACTTGGGCCCGTAGTGTCCGCGCGCGCACCGCTCGCACGCGCCGCCCTCCCAGCCCGCGCGGCACTTGCACTGTCCCGTGTGCGGGTCGCAAGTGTCTGGTGGAAATAGCGGAAAGTGCGTGTTAAAATGCATATTTTTACATTTAGGGGTTGTGGTATAGTAGAAAGTTCTTATAGCCTACAGAAATAGGAGGATCCTACAACGCCTTCGCCAGGAAAAGTGTGAAATACGGAAATCTAGGTATGTAAAGTTCATAGGGTCATGTTCTGTCACATATCAGCAATACTCACTAGACAGCGCGCCGGCGCCACAGTTACACGGGCGGCAGGCGGCGCCGACGGCCCAGTAGCCGCGCGCGCACTGCCGGCAGCCGGCGCCCATGGAGCCGCCTGGGCACACGCAGCGTCCGCTCTGCGCAGAGCACACCTTGCCGTCACTGCACACTGGGCAGGCTGCAGGAATACGTGGGGATGAAATGCGGGTCATCAGCTACAACATTGTTTCTAATCATTTCTATTTTTTTAGACCGTTATTAAAAATAAAGTCTAATGTCTTAAAGAGTGTAATAAATAAATAAATAATGATAAATACAGGGCGGAAATTTTCAGCGGAGCAGTAAGGGGAACCTTGATCTTTGGAGCAATACCGACTGGTCTTAGGAGACTACCTATTCTTTTTAGACTTTAGTTTCTTAGATCTTCGTCTTTTTATCAGCATTTTTCATCCCCAATATCAAACAAATGCTTCTTGCATGACTTTCCACGCTTTTCTTATTCATATTTATGTTGAAATTTCGATCCCAATTTAAACATATAGCAAAAAAAAATTCAAAAACGAAAAGCTAATTGATCCTCTATCAAAAATTAATGCCACTTCTATTGAACCAACCCAGATTGGAGTAAAAAATTGCAATACAAAAGCGCTAATAGAAATCTAAACTCACGCAAACATCCCGCAGGTCCAAATCCATAGTACCCAGGCAGACAGGCGTCACAGTGCGCGCCCCCGACGCCGTCCGCGCACGCGCACGCGCCCGTGTCGGGGTCGCACGCCGACGCGCCCGGCCCGCACGCGCAGCGTCGGCAGCCGCCCAGCTGCAGGCCCCAGTAGCCTTCCTGTGGAGAGAGATTTGTTGTTTTTATGGATGGTGTGTTCGAGGGTTTTGGTCAGGTGGAATCGTAATATCATATGATGCAACTTCACTTGGCGTATTTGGCAAAATATTTGCGTTACTTGGGTAATACAAACTATACTAAAATAAGGTGCATATTACGTTAGATCAAACATGTCAAGTCACAGAATAAGTAATGGTACAAGTAGTCAAGTGAAGTCGCACCATTAGCTCCACGGCAATTAGTGTGTTGTTTGTAATGTATACTATTTATATAATAAAGAGTTTGATTGGATTCCAGGAGCTATGAGTACGAATTGAAAAAAAAAATGTTGCATTGCTTTGTTTCTCAAGGAGGGCCATGTAACATCACGCTACGATCCACGGGAGCGGACTAGTACCCAACGTCGATCCCCTGTAGGCTATACCTAATAGTAGGTATTTTTTTCATGAGCTGTCGACATTCTCTAAACTACCTCTGAAACTATTTATAAAATACAGCATATTTTATATGTATTTGTTTACTGACATGATCATTCGGAATTCAACCCCTTCGGGGGTAAAGTGGTGTAAGTTTGTAAGAAAATGGACGGGTTGACCCACAGGGAATGGTTGAGCCACTGAATCGATTTCGATATAAATTGGTACGGGCGTTCACTTAAAACTGAGCTTTTGATCTCTGACCTATTGAGTTTCCATTATAACCGACATTAACGCTAAACGGAATCGTGGCAAAAATCATTTAATAAACATGGCACAACCATAGTGATTTACGTGCAGTATCTAATCCTCATCAGATCTTGTAAAATGTTTTCAAATGCTATTTGCGAGACAATAATGGTAACCTCATAGCCTCAATTTAATCTAAAATTGATCTCATCTGTAATCTGCGAGTTTGTTTATTCTAATCCATCAGTTTAATGTCCCATTGGCACATTGCCCGGCCATTTTACGTAAAGAACAACGTATACTGCGTACCATTAAATATTGAGTATTACCGCGTGTACTTGTAATGCGTTTTTCTTTAGCGGACTGACGAACAGAGTAAAAACTTCTTCATCCTACAGAGAAAAGGAAGGATCCTTCTCAAAGACGTGTGCTGTGTCTTGATCAGACATAACCGTCTGGCACAGCGTCTGGTCTGCCCGACGTTTGTAAATTGGATTCTATATTATATTATGTTGTCGCATCAAACTCTGATTATGTAATGTAGGACATCAGTTGTTGTTCATATGTTGGGCGACCGACGTCGTCACACAGGACTATGCTGAGATTGTATGTAAGCCTTGAGCGCGTGTGGTGCTTAATGCTCGTGCCTTCTCGTGCGAGAAAAGGCCTAAGTCCGGCAACACGGTTAGTATTATTAATAAGAAACTGCTACAATTTAGCAAATAAGCAACAATATGAGTAACGAGCCGGGCGTTGAACCGCAGCTAGCACAATGGATTGCCAGCGCTATCGGCGCTCACTCAACAGGCGTCCCATTCACGCGCAAGAATGCGCGGCCGCACGCGATACGATCACGAACGCGCGAACGCAAACCAAACGCGTAGCAGTAAATATAGAAATTAGAAGTGTTAAGGGATTAAGTCATTATGTATTTTGCAATAAAATAAAAACATTGTGATATCTTACAATTATTTTATATTGATTCTTAACTTTATTGTTTACACATATAAAAGCAACACGGGTGAGGTAACCAAGATACTGTAAAACTTGATGATTGAAAAGTGTGTCCAAGGTGTTTTGCTTGTTCTTCTCCATATAGATCTACGTTTTGACACAAAGAACCTAACTTTTAGACTAACCGACTGACACTTTGACAATTCAAAAGTGCCTGTAAATGTTATAAGTGAAATAAATGCCTTGAATTTTGAATATCCATATTCAAAATTCATTCAATAAAAAAAGCATTAAAATGTGTAAAATATATTTTTTTTCAGAAAAGGAAGCTATCTTCAATAATTAATGGGAAAAAGTTAGTGGACATGAAAAAACAACAAACAGAACTAACACCGACTTCCGAATTTTTTTTTCGAGTTTACAAAATCTATTTTCTTTTTTATCTGATTTAATAAAAGGAGATTTTCAGTTTGACATGTGTAGTATATAGTTTGCCGCGATTATTAAACATTCATGAGCATGACACAACAAACAATAAAAACAAAATAAAATGCCACGAGATAGGTACTTGGTGATTTTCAAATAAACATGAGATTACGTTCAGTACACGCTCAGCTTTCAAATAATATAAATGTTGGTAATCAGGAGATTAGCAGAGTTAAGCCGGGATTAGTATTGAAGTTGATTGATGTACCGCTTCCCAACCCTGAAGATACAATCAGAGAACTAACTGACTTGAGAGACCATAATGTTGGTTGCTATTTACCTACGTTTTGTACAAACTGGGTTTTATCCGCAGCATCGACTATTTGGACGACAACTATACAAAGTTAACAATTGTACAATAAAATAAAATTTAAGTATACTGTTTGTAATTATTTTTGTACTACAATACTGTTTGTTTATTCAGGCTAATCTTCGAAATGCTTTATCAATTCTGGGGTTTAAAGAGTCTCCTATGTATTAACTTTAAGAAAAGTATTAGGGTTTCCCTAAAAAAAGGCGTTTGCCAGCAGAAGCCTGTAAAATAGTGCTGGAATCGAACCCGTAACATGCAACGCAGCAGCCAACCCTGAACCACTTGGCCGACTGAGACGTCGACAGATTAAAAGCTGCATTAAAATTAATGAAGAAATTTATATCAAGATATAATAATTATACGACGCCATAACATTAGCGAAGCTAGGAAACTTCGCAATGTATTAAGAGGATATCAAATTTAATTGCGATTTTAAATAGCATATACCATTTAATTACACACTTAATTAAAATTCATTTGATATTTAACGCGTTATAAACACAACTTTCCACCTAATAATGCCGTTTGCTCAATTTTATGGATCATTAAAGTTTAATATTTCGTAATTTTAACAGTAATATTGTGAGAAATAATTGTTTTTATTTCTTCATTATTGTATAAAATAAAATTAAATTGTCCATGAGTCAGTCATGGAGGAAAACGCAAGAAACTCCATGAACACTCTCAATCAATAGAATAGGTAAGGTATACAAAATTTTGGTTGACAGATGAAATAAATGGTTGATGATTAATGATGATTTAGTTAGAATGTTAACAGATGTCGTAAAATATAATAACTCAAATAATTTATGTAATTCAAATAGACCTGAAATCGCCAACCCGCCTTGAGCGATTGTGGTGGAGCTGGTATTATTACGCCAGCTAAACGGTGACACGTCTCAACTGACATAGTCAACTGATCATTGTATAAAAGACCTTTGACACCGTCTATCCTTGACTGTGCCCGCAAGAGATCCACTTGACCTCTTGCGGGCACAGTCAAGGATAGACGCTTATTTTTTAACCTTTTTTTTTTGATAATGGAAAATCATCAAAAAATAAAAGTCATGGTGTCAGACTTTTCCAGACTAAAACCCATCCTTGTTCCTTCGGTTGCCCTTTATGTTCCAGGACCGCGGTAACGATTAAAACTATTCCACAAGCTCAGCTGGTCTTATTATATACTGGACTTATGTAGAATCCCGATCATTTCAAGTCTAAATTCAAATTGCAGCTGATATACAATCGTCTGTAACAGCTAGTATTAGCTTAAATATTAATATGAATTAAACTCGAAACTCGAGCATTAAGCACGATGAAGACTTTAAATACAGGTGCCAAGTAAATGCCATTCAATGCAACATCAGTTTCATAAGCCATTCCTTTGAAGTTGTTTGATCCAGACAGACACAAACATTTGTCTTCCATAATCCTGGCCCATTATGTACATGAGATACTGGCCAGCTGTGGCCCAGATTTGCGAATTCTTGTCATGTTCCAGTGACATTTAATTGAGACTCCGCGGTACAATTTCGATACGACCGACACCAATAGGGTATTACACTCTTTTTTTTAAAGTTGTTCAAATAACTCCTACAGTACTTAGAAACCACTAAAAAAAATCCTAAATTTTTATTTAAACGCTAAGTACCCTAAAAACGCTTTTAAAAATTGCATTTTCAAGTTTCGCGCGGAAATTGCCAAAAACGGAAAACGCCGTGGGCGTGGTTTTGCTTTGGCGATATGACGTCCTCACGTCGTGTAAATAAACAAATGCGCTGTGATATTTTACATCATTATTATTGTTTTTATCTAAAAAAATAGTTACTGTTCGACTTACCGTTAGTGTGCGTTTCGGAATGCAAGAACACAAGTGTGAAAACATCGGAATAATTGTGAATCTAGTGTTAACTGATTCAAATTTAAGAAAAACTTAGTTAAAAGTTGTGGGAAGAGTATTCCAACTATTACACCATAAAAACCCGTTTGTACCGTTTGTACTGTTTTTGTAAATATCACTTTGATGTAAGTACACATGTGCATTAGCCATCTAAAATATCTTTCACAATAACTTCCATGAAAAAGTATATTTTTATAATAAAGATCGTATTAGGAGGTTATAAATAAAACAAATAGTGACGTCTAGTTGACACTGTTGACAGTCGACAGCTGTCACTGTCTATGGTCTGTATTTCGGTGTGTTCAAGAACAGATAAAAAAAACTGAAAACTTTGAATTGAATTTAAAAAAATATTTTCTAGTTTTATGAACTAAAACTAACACTGTTCGGCTGCTTTTTGCATAAGCTATCTCAATAATATATTTTTAGATTATTTCTCTTATACAGTGTAATACCCTATTATCGGTATTATGTCTGACAGAGCCGGATTTGGAATAAGCTGACGTGAGGGATATAAACGTTTTGCTTTTATAATTAACTTTTTTGATTTGTCGAGGTCGTTGTTTATAAATGTAACATAAACAAATACGTTTGACGGAAAATCATTCACTCCTTGTGAAGAAACTCCTTTGGGGAAGTACTACTGCCTTTCTGCCGCAAAGCAGCGTTGCTGTTTTCCGGTTTGGAGGGTATTGGTGCTGAACTTTAGAGTAAAAGCAGGCGTCCGACACTCGCTCAAGGCCACGCGTTATATGCCTACCGCTTCGCGTACCGCCGGCGGTACAACGGACAGCGGGAAGTCGCGGGCCTGCGCGGCTGACTATCAAAATGCCGAAACCACGTTATTATTGCGTAATTATTGTGCAATTCCCCTGTTTCTAAAATCTCCTGTTTCCTTTTTGATTATTTATTAAAATTATTTACGCGGCTTCGGATATTTTCAGGTAGGTCGTACGTAGGCTTATCATATTCAATGCCGTACAATAATATAAAAACATAACAATAATGTATTTTGTTTGAAAATTAAAGCTACATCAGTCATCACGTTATGCTAGTAACCAAACGCTAAACCACTATGTTAACCGTATCGTCCTTGCATGTTGCTCGAAGAGTATAATTTAAATAATTTTAGAGCAAAAGAGAACGGCTAGTCAAAATAATTATTGGCACGATAGGTGCATGATAGAATGGGCGCAACCTTTGTGTTTAGACAGATTAAAATTCAGATTAACCTATAATCTGAATTTCAATATTTAATATTACATTTTTTCATTGGTAGACGAAGAATATTTAATTAATATGTTTCAATTCCGCAAAATCGCTTGGAAAAGTTTCGCTCTCCCATTTTCATGCAAATTTTCATCCCTAATTTTAGTTTTTAATTAGGTAATTAATTGCTTCTTAGTGCGACCTTTTAATTAAGAAACTACAGAGCAATTTTCATGTTTCGAGCATTAGTAGTTTTGGCTGTGCATTAAACCACGAAAAAGTCTCTTTAAATATTAAAATGTCGGAACGTATTGAACCAGACTTCAACTATATGACTTCAAAATTAGGTCTGCTCTGAATACATCTCTGTCTTTCCGCAAAACGCACCGTATAAATTCCGTTCCGCTTCCACAGTCCGTTCCGTTTATTGCTTAGAAATGTCACGAGGACATTTCACAGCGCTATTTGAATATCAATGCTAAGTACGAATGGATGTAGGTAAACTGTTTGAACGGATTCCTAACTGTGCTCGATTGTCATTGTTTACAGGACTGGTGAATTAGGTATAATCAGCAAAGTAGATCAGTATGCACAGCCGTTAGATCCATACTAATATTATAACTGGGAAAGTGTATCTGTCTGTCTGTCTGTCTGTTTGTCTTTCTTTCACGGCAAAACGGAGCGATGAGTTGAAGGGATGGAGAGTAACATAGGCTACTTTTTGTCTCTTTCTAACGCGAGCGAAGCCGCGGGCAAAAGCTAGTATAATTATACTTGACATAGATTTCAATATAATTTTAAATATAGAAGCTAATAAGTAGTACTACAGTTAATTTTAATTTGATTGTATCGACCGGTGTTGAAAAGAACTTAAATTGAAATTAAATTGATATTGAATTGAGATCATCATTGAATTGAGATTTAAGTAAGAGTAAATTGAGATTGAACCGAGATCGACCGATTGATTTATTAGTAAGATTTGTGTCATGATACCCAGTGGTCATGTTTGAGGTATTTTGGAGGATAAATACTCATGGATCATTTAACAGGTTGTGATTGCGAGCTAGACACCAGTGAGCCCAGCAGTTGTACAGTAGAGGTCTTAGGGACCTGTACTGTACCGGGATTGCTATAGGTAACTATTATACTTCGTATTCAAGTTTTTTTTTATAGCGACTTCTTGTCAGCCTTGTCTTTTCTTATTTTAAAATATTTCATCTCATCGGTCTACATATTTAAACGATATATCCAAAAGGATTCAATAAAACAATATCAGCCGAAGTCTCTACAATACCGTATGTACCATTGACCCGCACCTTCGATGATGCAGAGGAGACCAATGCGCAATGAAGTGCGACAATCATTCCATACTAGGACTTACCTCACAGGTCTCGCACGCCCTGCCCGTAACGTGTAGCTTGCAACGGCACTGCCCCGTGCGGATGTCGCATACATTGCTCTCGGAGCCGATCGACGAACAGTTGCAACCTGTAACAAATGACAAAGAAAATATTTAGCTAATTTGTTTTAGGTGCCCATGTAGTTCTGACTGCCTGTTTTATCAATACAGAACGAAAACAGTGGTTTAGGCTTTGTATTGATGTGGATATAAACTTGAAAATTAGGCAGTAGTTGCCCTTTATACTGAAAATACTAAGGAAGGTTTTTTTAAACATTGGTTTTACAAGAGGATAAAGTAAAAATTATAAGGTTGTTTGGAAATCCGGCATTTTCTAAGAATATTCACGCGAGTACATTTGCGAGTATTAACTAGCGAATGTAATTACCACAAAATTAATACCTTGAATATACAATCCATAGTCCCACATGTATATTATAAATTGCGTCAAATAACGCACTCTTAATAATATAAATACCAACATTTAGTAGACCTCATTCCTTTCATAACACACGAGAGTATATTATTTAACATGACAACAAACTCCCACGCAGACGCGAGCGCACGCGTTCTGAATTCAAAATTTCAAATCCAGAACAAGTTGCTAATGTCAGTGACAGCTCAACGCTAATTGGTCGGCGGTTATTAAAATATAAGATGTTGTTAATTTCACTCGTTATCATCGCACTAATGCTAACAAGATATAAATAATGCTTTTATCGAGGTAGGGAACGCGCGCGGTTTTGCTTGCAAAATAAAAATAATGGTTTTTAAATTCTGATGTCATGCAGTTTTCGAGAAAGTAAATAATTGAATGGTAACTGTTTTTTTTGGGTCTACCCTTTATAGCAGAACTTTTTACGTCATAATTTTATTTTGCATAGCAACGGATAGCATAAGCCTCTTTTCGTAGAAAATCGTTTGGCATACACTCATTTACCATACACCGAAACCCATAATTTTGTAATTCAGAATCATCTTTAGGCATAAATTTCATATCCATAATAATCAATAAGTATAACCATCATAATCATATCGTAGAAAGTTCACAACCAGAATCATCTTTTGGCATATGTTTTATATCTATAATAATCAAAAGTTTGTGTCCTTAGTCCTATACTTTGCAGAATTATTAGGTACATGGAAACCTCTACAGACATCCAGACAAACACAAAATTTCAACATACACCAAACAATTAGTTCGAGCAGTTCTTGAGATAACCGGCGATTACCGACAGAGTGGTCGGCAGGACGGCAGCGCTAAAAGCCGCGGTATCAGGCTCGCTGTAAACAATATTATTAAGATACCGCTTATCAGCGATTAGCCCATACGGGATCAGCTGAGGAGATGGCGTGTTATTGCGGTTGTACAAGAGCTGTTTAAAGACTTGTCTTTGAGTGGTTGTTGAATGGATTTGATGCTGAAATCGGGTAATAGGGCTGTTAGGGAAATTCACAAAACAGTTTGTAGTCTAGATTTACCTATTACTAAGGTATTGTAAGGGAGATAACAATCCATACTAATATTATAAATGGGAAAGTGTGTCTGTCTGTCTGTCTGTTTGTCTTTCTTTCACGGCAAAACGGAGCGACGGATTGACGTGATTTTTTAAGTGGAGATAATTGAAGGGATGGAGAGTAACATAGGCTACTTTTTGTCTCTTTCTAACGCGAGCGAAGCCGCGGGCAGAAGCTAGTAAATAATAAATAAATAAATTACATGGAGATTCACTTATATCCATCCATGTTAGTACTAAAGCACACAAGAATTTGGAGTTCTGTTGTAAAGTAAAAACTTACTAAGGACCGTCTAATTCGAGCACTGATGGTTTCCTAAAGGTATCAGGGATGAATTAGGCCCGCACAATGTTTTGAGTATTATAAACAGACCAGTGATTCAACATGATGGTTTGGAACAAAAACGTGAAATGTGAAATATTAAGTTCACCGCCGCCAATACACTTTTGCACTATCAAGTGCCTCATAGAGGCAATGTCATTTCAGAGAAACAGATAACTTGTTATATGTCTCAATATAATATGTCTGTAGCTACACAGACCATTATAATATATACTTGGAATACAGCAAAGATGCTTTGCAGTAGGGATAGTTATGGTGGTCGTACTTTCACAGATGCGTTTTTTATTTCAGCTAGCTCTACTAGTCGTATTACAAACTTTTTACTTGTACTTCTCTAACACCTCTGCTTACTTAACTTCGGGTATATATGGATATCCACATGCGTGATGTAATATCAGGTCACCCAAGTCGTACCCTCAATTCCAAGAATTACTTATGCATGTATTTAGAGCAAATTGCACAGAAATTTGAGACGCAGTTTAATAGATTGTTATTCTTTATAACGGTGAAACAATGTGACAAAATGCAGGTGTACAGAACCATATTTATTATAACCAGGGATAGAATTTTCAACTTTATGTAGTAAGGTGTTGGTGTTAAAATTGATTGTTAATGGGTTTAAGGTCGTATTCCCACGGTTTCCGAAGTTATTGGAATATTATCGATGCATGTTCTGGTGATTGAAATGCTAGTAGTATTTGTATTTTA
This sequence comes from Athetis lepigone, assembly GCA_033675125.1. Taxonomy (NCBI): domain Eukaryota; kingdom Metazoa; phylum Arthropoda; class Insecta; order Lepidoptera; family Noctuidae; genus Athetis; species Athetis lepigone. The sequence continues at coordinate 21,549,224 of CM066233.1, read as the reverse complement.
TTTCGACGATCATTGTTAGTTTTATGTTTGAGGAAAATATTGTAGCGAAATAACTAAATGTTTTGTTAATATTTACTAGATTATTGTCTGTTCATCTGCTACGCTCTTATGGCTAAACCTCTAAACCGATTTTGATGAGGTTTTGTTTACAAACATTGGAGATGGATATTTTGACGTACAGTCAGCAAAGTAGATAAGTATGCAGGGCCGTCAGATACAGTTTTATTTTTTTCAAAAACCCACGGATATTGTCTAATAAAAATTTAAACTATAGTAGAAAATGGCTAGTTCTTCAATTAGGTTAAATTTCTTTTGAATACTTTAATTGGTATTCAAGAAAACGTCAATTGTAGATGACGGCTCTGCATACCTATCTACTTTGCTGACCGTACATACCTTTAACAATCAGGCGGCTAGCAACTTTATTCAGCAGTAAAAATTGGTGTTACACAACGTTGAGGTATCTACAACAAAATACCACCAGAGAAACGCTAATTAATTCAAATACCACTTCTACTTTAGCGGCTTCCTGTAGCTAAGTCTATTATTTTAATTTAAAAGTCAATTTTATCAACAAATGCGCAATGTAATTAAAGCTTTCGATCGATTCGACATTTAATTAAAGCCTACGAGTATCACTATGTCGTTATTTACCGGAAACGATGATGCCAACATGTTGAATTCAATCAGTTTTAGCTAATCATTGATTGTAGTTAATTTGAGTTGTTGTTGTTAATTAGTCCATGTGAAGAGTTCGTTTTTCCCACGAATATTTTCTTATAATATCAGCCATAATGGATGAGTCCTCTCTTCTGACATGTTAAAGTCAAATTCAATTATTTTGATAATTTGACTCTGTTTCCGAACCCTAGTTTTTATTTTATTTCTATTAGACCATATTACAGGAAATGCCTTTAATTTGAAAATATTTAGAAGATAAAAGATTTATTGTAATCGTGTTTAAGCCTCCTCGGTTTTGATTACCAGACTTATTTTAAAATAAAATTGTGTCCTTTGACCCCATAATAAAAGCACTCGAAATTCATGAGTTTTTTCGACCCATACATATAAAAGCCACTTTTAAGACCCAGATAATAAAAAAACGTCAGCCTATAAAAAACATAGAAATACATATATAAAGACATTATCACACACAGTAAGCAGCCGATTATCCAAAATAACTTCAGTCTTTAGCGACCGGCTCCACGAGAGATACAAACAAGATAACGACCACTTTCTAACAATTAGCCGCACTAACTAAAGATTTATCCAGCCATTCTCGAGAACATCCACCGTAAATTTACTTAATCTGCTAGGCAATTAAACAATTTGTATAAATCTAAGGGAAAATCGCAATCTAATACATTAGAAACTTGTCCTGGGTACTTGCCGAGAGACAAGTGTCGGACACTAATGGAGACAGGTCTATGGACTTGTCGCAATAAGTGTCGGACAGCTGTTTTTGGTTGTGTATGTCGTAAAGAGTGTTTACTGAGATCAATTTTAGATTTCTCGTCGCATCTATAAATTGGTCTTAAAATTCACTACTCACGGGATGTGTATTTCAATCAATGAACGTGGATTAGCCAATTTCAATAGTCGTGATGTTCCATTGGTTAAGGCGCGCGCCACCCATGTATGAGGTAATGAGTTTGTAACTTATGATGTTTATTTAGAAATCACAAAACTATCCTCACCTCCAAGGATTATTTTCTCCGATTCTTTTAACTCCGGGTTATTTTCAATCGACCCCGCCTACGACTCTCGGTCTACAGCGGAACGAGTGGCATATAAAGAGATCTAATCGTCATCACTGGAGAGGAACGATACTTTTATTCCAACCCGTACCCGACATCACTGACATCCCGTGCCTCGGAAAGCACGTAAAGCCGTTGGTCCCGGTTGTCATTCGAAGAACTTTGACAGTCGTTACTGGTTAGCCAGAAACTCAGACCAGTCTTACCAAGAGGTATCGTGTCGCCCAGTTACTGGGTTGTGGAGGTCAGATAGGTAGTCGCTCCACGTAAAACACCGGTATCGAGCTGAATCCGGTTAGGCTGGCAGCCGACCCCAACACGGTTGGGAAAAAGGCTAGGGAGATGATGACCCAGTAGGAAAAAAAGCAAGTTGGGAAAAGGCTAGATGATGTTGACCCAGTGAGGACGACGGGGTGGGGACGGCCAGGAATAAACCCAAGGATCTTCTTGGAGACTATTTAGAGGCTGTCTAGTGAAATAGTTCCTAACATGGAAAACAATCATAACCATTCATTAATGAATGCATCGATTGCCTAATTGCTAACTAGAGGCCCGCGGCTGCTCTTAACATTATTAGATTGCAATGGCTAATTAATGTTATTAGTACCTTTGGCAATGAGCATCGATGTGGAAATATATGGCAATCGTTAGGCATTTTTTCGTTTTTAGGCAGTCTGGCCATAGTTATTAATTGACGAAATTAAACGATATTTTTTATAACAGTAAAAAATAAGGACTTGTATCTTTACTAATTAATCGATTTATTGTATCTTGTTGTTGAATTTATGTCCTATATTTACGAATTGCTGAAGTCTTCTATTCACGCAATAATAATTATTATCATGAGTTTTTCCCTAATTTAAGCACACTGTCAAGTTTTTGATGTTATTGCAAGATTGTTTGTCATAAGACGACAAATAGCCTGATGGCCAACCTTAGTTAAGTGGACTCCTCTATCTAAAGATATCTATTATAGAGACAAAGACGACATAACTCATGTCTATTAATAACACAGCAAAATAGAACTTCTGACAATCCGCCATCTTGGACAAAAGCGTTGCTGTAATTTGACATTAAATGCCTCAGTAATTTACTTTAGGAGTGGCAGGTGTTAGGCCCATTTGACATTTGAACATACATAAAATTTCGTCATGATTTACGTCCACAGTTAAATGAATTATGTGGGACTGTAGAAAATGGCCAAGGAGTGGTTGTTGGTCAACACAATGATAAGCTGAACAATATTGCACAATGACAAAGGGCTAGTAGAAGTCTGTTTAATTTGCTGTTGCATTTGGGATTTTAGCGCTTCGAAAATGTGGAGTTTTCTATTCATTTTCCCTTTTCTAATGTAGGACAGCATTGACATTGCTAAAAATACCTTAGGAAAACATAAATTTATAAAAAAAGACTGGCATTACCTATCACCTTGAGCAAGCGTGGTGATCATCGCTCGTATCTTCTTGGTATGAAAAGAGGCCTTTGTTCTGCAGCAGAATGTTAATAGACAGATATGAGACTCATTGAGGTCAAAGGTACAAATCCTGGTTAGACTGGAAACCCTATGTAGCAAGTCGTGTGGTATTGCCGTCACATCAGACCATGTGAGAGTACACAATATGTCCTGCGTACTTGGCCAGACTACATCGAGATTATGCCACTGTGGCTGGATTCGGAAGAAATGGAATACTTTTTTTAAAGACAGCAGCCAGTTAAACAAACAAGTCAAGAGTCTGTGTGAATATCAAAAATACCGACTGAAGAACGAAAGCGTGACTTACCAGTTACTGGCCACATTTTTACCTAAAAACTTTGGCTATTCCATAAATAACTTAACATAATATTCTTCTAATACATCAATATAAAATGTAAAATGGAGCAAAACGATTGCCATAAAAATAAAATGTTCACTTTTCTAACGGAAATCTAAGCACTTTACATGCTTTTATCACAAGACTACAGTAATTTTTACAAGTTGTAAAATAATCGTAAAAAGATTTTATGAATATTCGATCCTATGACTAACACTCTCGGCCATTTAACGTGTTTTTCCGATGTTAGAGAGAGACGCACATATTTAAACTAGCGGTCTCCCGCGGTTACACCTGCGTTTATTAGGTCTTTGGTTACTGCTCTTCTCTCGTGGAACATAGCGTTATCTTATAAAACCTATGTGAAACCCTGATAATGTAGCTTTTTATAGGTAAAAGAATTTTACGAATCGGTTCAGTAATTTGAGCGCCTTACTAATAATCGATGCATAAAGTTATGACAGGTTTTATACGTCAAAAAATCTATTGTTACACAGGCTTTATTCATGGCATAACTTTACACAGTGATTATTAGTAAGGGCATTAGAGTTTATCCATAACAAACAAACAAATCGTTCTTTATAATATTAGTATAGATATCGCTGTCTCGCTCTGGGGTAGAACATAAATATATGTGTATTTTAATGTAGATCAGAAGTCAAAATTGAACGAGTCGATGTGTATTTTATAGCTATTGGATGTTCTTAGTAATCGATTTGGTTAAAAGTTAGCAAATGTTTATTTCCTACTTCGATTATGCTTTATATGTTTTCCCATTACCAGTAATGTGGTACAATAGATAAAACGGTATGTTAAACCCATGAAATTACGGTATTATATTACGCCACAAACCGTAAATATTTACTAATATTATAAATGTGAGAAAAGAGGATGAATGTAAGTTTGTTACTCTTTAACGCAAAAACTCCTGAAAGTATTTTGCTGAAACTTAGGAGTAGGATCCGTACTAATATTATAAATGATAAATGCGAAAGTAACTCTGTCTGTTTGTCTGTCTGCCTGTCTCTTCTTCACGCCTAAACCACTGGACCGATTTGAAGTCTGGTACCCGAGAAAGGACATAGGACAGTTTTCATCTCGGAAATCCCCCGGGAACGGGAGCTATTAGTCTACGCGGACGAAGTCGCGAGCAAAAGCTAGTAGCATATAAATCAGAATAACACAGGCTGACCGTTGAGGCCAACCGCTATGCACAGTAATATTTTTATTATATACACAATTAATTACTTAACTCTGTTTTTGTTACCTTGGTTAATGTAGAGAACAAAATGCGCTGAAATTTAATGCAGGGTAAGCTAGCTAGCTTTGAAAGTATGTAGGCTACTTTTGAATTTATAACTTGACTAGCTGTCCCCTGCGGTTTCACCCGCATTTTTCGTTACTGCTCCGCTCCCGTGGATCGTAGCGTGATGGTATATAGCCTATAGCATTCCTCGATAAATGGGCTATCTAACACTGAAAGAATTTTTCAAATCGTACCAGTAGTTCCAGAGGTTACCCCCTACATACAAACTTACAAATTTTACCTCTTTATAATATTAGTATATATAGTATAGATAACAGTTATTGAAGGGCTTATTGTCTAGTAGTTAGTGACCCTGCATGGAAAGCCGGAGATCGTGAGTTCATTCCTACCCAGGTATTTGTGTGGTGAGCGTGATTATTTATACTGTGTCTGGATATAATTTATTTATAATACACCACATTAAATTTTCATGCTCATAATTCAAACCTAATTGCTTAATTCTATTTAAACCAAGGTGATTTATTATCAGAAGGACGAAAACAAACGCAAATACGGGTTATTTTAATTGTGGACCGAATATTTAAATACATAGAAATAAAGATAATCAAGTGAAAACGTAGTGAAAGTCATAACACTCAAGGATAAATAGGTACCTAATAGCTATACATATGAGCTATACCGCATTATCAATGAATAATCATTTATAATCTCAGAATAATTGCAACTAATCTCAAAGATATTATTATGTGTCATCACTTTATTGGTTATTGAGTCATGTAAATATTACTCAATATGAGTAAATAATGCGCCTATCTCAAGTAAATATGCACAAATGTTATTGTAATTACAGGTTTATTAGTCATATTAATGGTTCCGCTTTGGGCAATACGGGACTTGACTACCCATATTTATTTAGCTCCATTGAGCTTTTGTCTATAGAAAACAATTATTGTATGCGTAGTACCTAGGTTAGGTTGCGGGTTCGATTCCTACTCAGGACAAACTTTGCGTGATGAGCGTGATTGTTTGTTCTGTGTATGGGTATAATCTATATATACATATATAAAAAGTCGTGTTAGTTACACATTTTATAACTCAAGAACGGCAGAACCGATAAGGCTGTAAATTTGTGGGGACGGACATAGAATATTTTTATCTTCTTTTTTTTAGTAACCAAAAATCTGATATAACGCGGGTGAAAACACGGGGGACAGCTAGTTTATCTATACAATCAAAATCAAAGCATTTATTTCACTTAAACCATTTACAGGCACTTATGAATTGTCAAAGAGTCGGTCGGTCAGTCATAAAGTTGAAGCTAGTTGTTTGTATAATATGTATATACTATGTATGTCTTGTAATAATTTAAGTATGTTTTTCAGATTCCTTGTTAACTTGTGTTGTTAGCATAACACAAGCTCTACTCAGTATGTAATCAGACGGTATATGAGTTGTCTCAAGAATATATTTATTTATTGGGGTTTTTGTAGGAGACTCTATCACACAAGACCTTTGCCAGCGCCTAAGATATGGTTCCGAAACCTGCAGCTAAGTAAACAAGCTTTCTTTCCACTAAACAGCGAGTGTAAGTGCAGCATTTATCACGCCATTACACTAAGTACCTCCACCGAACGGGGTCTAATACAGGGTGGATCAAATGTAAATTAAAAATTTAAAAAGCCTCACCTCGAAATTTTTAAGTTGTCGCGACTGCAGCTGACTAAAAAGTTGGGAACTTAGAAACGGATGATTTTGATGTAACACGTCTAAGAACTAACGCTAGATAACCTACGTTCAAATAAAAAAATACCGCTTCCAAATCACCTGTTTAAACCTCTGAACACACGTGATGTGAGACACAATAGAAAGACAATAGCACAGTCCGACAGCCGGCTGTCGGTTGGTCGTTGAAAGGTTAAGAGCTACAATGCCACAGATAGACAGGCACACACATACAGTCAGACTTTTAACACCCCTCTTTTTGCGTCGGCCGGTAAACAGATAATTCACAAACCTATTGTCTACGCATTATGCCCATAAAACTATTGAGAAAAAGCGTATTGATATTATTATTTTTTTATGGATGGGGAAGAGCGGGAGTGAGTGTCAGACTTTAACTGACTAAAACCCACCCTTGTTCCTTCGGTTGCCCACTAAGTTCTGAGGCCGCGGTAACTATTATAACTATTTCCCAACCCACAACATTTGACCTTTAAGTTCAAATTTTTGTCTTAGCATTGTCGAGATCTAGAAAAATAGTTTCGGACGCGACTAAAGTAAAAATTGTTAAGTAATTATGTATTAAGGATCTTTTCACACCCCGTATCCGCACAATATTTTACTAAGCACATTTACTTAAACCTGGGGTCACTGGAACTAGGGCCCAACGGTGCGGCGTTTAGCTCACAGCTGTTAATTATACCAATCTAGGTCAACTAGGCACCTAGGTTCTTGAGATGGTTTAATGCAAGTTTGGCTTTTAAGTTAAGCCTACAATTAATTCAGTTTAGTAAGTATAGTTTTTTTGTGGTTTGTTCAAATTTCTTTTATCTAAGTCGTGGTTGATGCGGAGGGACAAGATGACCCAGTGGTCAAATGCCCACTTCTCATTCATTCATAATGTAGTTCATCACTACATAGTATAAAACAAAGTAGCTTTTCTCTGTCACTATGCTTAAATATTTAAAACTACGCAACTGATTTTAATGCTATTTTTAATAGATGGAGTGATTCAAGAGTCAATTTTATGTGTTTAAAACATGCATACACGTATGCATGAGAAAGGTAGAGTTCTTTCAAGATTTCAACCCCGTGCTACGCTGGAGCTAAACTCATACATACTCATATTAATTTTTCGGACTTCACTAACACCGCGTGCCTCGGAAAGCACGTTAGGTTACGGTCCTTGTTGTCATAAGTAGATTATTTTATTTAATCAGACCAGACTTCTAGTGGCTTTCTCTTATAAACTTTGCTTATATACTAGTCTAGAACACTGATTACAAGAATTCCTGATCTATCTAAGACAAGGAATTCCTCTAATCAGCCCCGTAATCGTATGTTTACATGGCAGAACTAATGTCCTGCCGATCCCCTGTGCGTGTTCCGCGGTGATATCCCTAAGTGGCGGGACCAGTTCCACCAGGCTGACTATCCGACTGATAACAGTGATGCCTGATAGTTCGCAGAAATACTTTTCTCTTTTGTATTTACAAGGTCTGAGGAGACCGTTTCTAACGTCAATGGAAGTCGTATCAAGTTTAACTTTGAAATGGCAATTCTTTGCATTTTAATTACGGAGAAAGCTCAAAGGGAATTCTAATGTTCGTATAAGGTTTGCTAATAAAAGATTAGTGTCGGGTTGTTTGGTTAAAAAAATAGGTCGGTGTTTTTTCTTTTACTTATTGATAAATTAAGCATCCAATTTCTTTTGATGCCCTAGCGAGGTGAAACTATGCGGTCAGAGTATTTAGATTGTGTTGACTTAGTTTAACTAAATGACGAACATGTTCGTAGTTGGTGGTATCATCATCACTCCATATAAATATAACACCGCGCTACTGGACGAGAGAATCTACGGGAGCAGGGCAGTAACCAAAGACGCGGGTGAGGGTGCAACAGCCGGGAACTGACTACGAACACGTAGTTTAAATAGAACACTACAATATTCTGCAAATCAAATACATTCAGTGATCCGTCAATAAAACATCAAGTAACGAGCCCCGTAAAACGACATCGTAACTTATAAAGTTATAATAAACGTGAAATAAGCTATAAAATTACTTTCAACAAACAATATTCAGTTTAGTTTCCCAGTAATAACCCTGTAAGCAAAGTTCAAAATCGTAAATCATGAGTTATTTATTCTGTTTGCTCCACTAACTCGCAAATAATGTTGTTAGCAAAAGGTCCAGTTCGTGAGAGATATTGCTGATAAACTTATGGTTTATAAAAGGCTAAATACGGGTTTATTTTCAGACGATCGTCTGATAAAAGTGTTAAAAGTACTAGGTATACCGTACAGTAAGAGAATTAAAAAATGCTTTAGTAACAAAAAATATTATTTAAAGATTATCGTAGTTTAGGGTAAATACTGGACTTTTGGTCAAATATGGAACTTGCTCGGACTTTCCCGAGCATATGGTAACCCTTGTTTAGACGCGATATCGGCCGTAGAAAAGCGAACAAGCGTAGCGTAGTACGTGTGAAATTAATTCATGAAGAATGTAAACTAATTTAGATTAATAGCTGTATCTTTCTGTATTTTAAGCGCAAAAAAAAGCAAATGTAAAAAACATAATTTTTAACACAATCTCCGTACTAACAACTTTCATCAAAATTGTTTTAGTGGTTCAGCCGCTAAAACACAACAGGTGGAGATAATAAATAAATGAATAATACCTTTTATAGTAATAATGTTGCTTTACATAATAAGGAAATAAAAAAAGGAAAAAAAGTCCTAAAATTAGCACGTTGAAATCAGGGTGCTGAACGGAAAGCTACTGCTGGCCGATCGCTTTTCTTTCATGGTATAAGTACTTTACTTCCTCATGAGCAAAGCCACAGGCAGTCGTTAGCCATCAACAAAACTTCTGCAAATTAATTTTTTGTGACATAATGGTTTGAACGAAAGCCGTTGGCCGAGGAAATATTATGCATATCGATCATTTTGTCGTTGCATATTTATTTACTTTACTACAGTTATGGTGATTTTATAGTGGGCGCAGACGCATGGGCCAATAGAATACTGATAGATCTCTAGCCACGGTACGTAAACTTTAGTGGTCTTCAAAATGGAAATTCAATTGGACATTTGATTAGCATTATACCAACTTCTTGGAAGTGGGCACACAGTGAACCACCGGGTTTTTATCTACCAGGTGGACTAAATTTAACTCATCCTGGTTGGATCTGAACCACATTTAGATGTATACGTGTTTATACTAAATATAAATTTATTTAAAGTAACTAACCTCTTGTTTTTTTTATTATCCTGTCAAATGGAGCTTTGAGAGTCTTCATATATTTATTGTTAATTGCTCCGATGTTTTCTTGCGTTTTATTTTTGTAACTAAGCCTACTTTATATTTCAGAACTGTCTGATTGTTTTATTTGGATATTATTTCGGGTTTGAGTTAATTTCCGATTTCGCCGCCCGGCTAGGACCAGGCCCGCGTCGACGGCGCGTTAGTGTTCCACATGCGCCTCGAAGAGTAGTCAGCACGAGAAGGGGCCCAACAGGGCCAACGCCTGCCGGGGTTGCGGGATGGTTATAACAGTTACCGCGACCCCGGAACATAAAAGGAAACCGAAGGAACATAAGTGGGTTTTAGTCAGTAAAAGTCTGACACGCCCCCCGCCCCGCCCAGAACGGGAGAAGTAATTTGATGATATCCTACTCCCAAAAAAAAAATCTATTCACGATCAAAACAGTCACGGCACATGTGTGGTTGCGGTCTACGTCCTGATAATAAATATTGTTGAACATTACAATACCACGTTAGATAGGTATAATGGTAATGATTAGTCCGAATGTTATATACACAACCTAACTACTTCTTTTTACTGTAATATAATTAACAATTTTATTGTACATTTACTAGCCCAATTAACGTCACCCACTGGACAAATGTGTACCTCCAAGTGTTTTATCACCTCATACGTAAATGATTGATGGCAAAGCCTCGAGCTGAAGGTATCAATCCATCATCCATTGCGTCGACAAAGGCAGAGCTTTGAAGTAATTCGGTCAGTAGGCACTGTGGGCGCGTTGTCGATGTGCTTCCTATTGTTATGGTGGAAACTGGAGTGGTAATGTGTTAACATTATTTGAAGAGCTTAGTTGAATAGACAGAGTTAGGAGATCGCGATAAAGTCGATATGAATTTGAGCCGGCTCAACAACAGTGCCGTAACTTGCCTTTATGCACCCGGTGCGAGCTTTCAAAACTGCGCCCCTGAAAAGATACTAGTCTGGTCATTTCTGCGCCCCTCCAGGGTCTGCGCCCTGTGCCGCTGGCACCGCCCTAGTTATGGCACTGCTCAACAATGAAAATATTAGTAGAGAGGAGACCGACCGAGTGGCAGTTTCAAGAGGCGCCAAAATTGCACAAATAAAAATGTTGTAATTTTCTGCTACGTTACGAAAAATTGTATTCTGGAGTTAATATGGTTATATAATTTATTAGTTCAGAGGTTAAGCGAAAAAATTTCCACTTCGGGCATTATTACCAGGATTGTCCATTTCAAATAAAAAAGAACGAATTTTGGAAGTTGGTATGAAACCTCGGAAAACTTGTAAAGACTCAAAATTTAGTTTAACCAGAAACTAAAATGCACCAATCAGTTAATCCTCTATCATCTATCGAGTTTGTAAATTGTGTTTCAGTACGAATTCGGTGTGAATATCCGCATCAATACGAGGCGCGGGAATGCAGTAACTTGAATCGTGACTGGTGGCTCGGAAGCGATCTGAACCACAACATAGAAACGATACAGAAGTCCCACTAAGTCATACTATTAAAGATTGGGATGCAGAAAAAGAACTTGTATTTACCATTTTTTTTTTCAATATTTTTCACTAGACTGTCATCCACTATCCCCTTTAGGAATCGATTTTTCAAAAATCCTCTCTAAGCAGCTGCTTACCAAGTGCCTACTCTTCACAAAGACCACACCACTTAAGTTTCATAGTACATTTAGGTTTATAGACGGTCCTAAATATTGTTGTGTAATTTTCACTGTTGGTTTTCCAATTTTCCACCAAGCACCGATTGAACAATTTATTTATTTTATTTATTCAGGAAACAAACAGTCTCATACATTTTTGTACAACGAAAAAATATGACTTAAAGACTTAGAGTTCCATACACTTAAAAATAACGTGCAGAAAATTACCCATTCGTGTAACTCGTCGTAAACAATGTATGATTCAACAATGTGCGAATGTATCGTTTTGTGACGGACGCTTTGGATGGATTGTGATTTTCTTTTTTTTTGTAGCGTCACGATTGCTCATGCCCAAGTTTTCTGCACTTTCCGTGCCATGTTTCACACCGGCGCGGGCGCAGCATTGTTAAGCGTCGCATTGTTTGAATTAAGAGCTAACTGTTATTAGTGCTGCAATTTGAGATCTCAGTATATTTAGTTCGGTCATTGCTCTAAGGAAATAAAAAAATTAATTATAGTTTGGTGTTGCTTCACAACAGAGCAATGTTGCATTATAAATAACTAGCTTTTACCTGCGACTTCGTCCGCGTGGAATAATAGTTCCCGTTCCCGGGGGATTTTCGGGATGTAAACTATCATATGTCCTTTCACGGGTTCCAGACTATATCTGTACCACATTAAAATTGGTTCAGTAGTTTTGGCGTGAAGAAGTGACAGACAGACAGAAAGACAGAGTTACTTTCGCATTTATAATATTAGTACGGATTTATTGTCATTTCCGGGTTTACTGCGTTCCTTAAGATGGTAATCAACGCCAAAACGGAAACTTGGATGTAATAAAAAAACTGCATCAAAATGCATTGCGTAATTTTAAAGACCTCAGCATAGCCAGCCAGCTAGCGGAGCCATAACCATTGACGCGAATGAAATTGAAGGAGATATTAGTAGAAAATTTATCAAAATCTTAAAAGAATAACAAATTGATAAGCTGATTGACTGGGTGAAATATCAAAGCACCCCAAACCACTGGTCCTAAACCATTCAGCATCCATCCACAATACCTTTTTATGTGAAAAAAAAAAATTTTTTGCAAATAATTTCAAAATTCAATGAATTTATTTCACTACCGTCATTTACAGGCACTTATGAATTGTCAAAGAATGAGTCGGAAAACCAAATAACTACGGGAAAATAATAAACCAAATGGGGTAGGTTAAACAGGGGATGGGAGTTTCGACATGCAAGCAAAGCCGCGGGGAAAGCTAGTTTAAGCATAAATTCTGACCAACTTTTGCCACATAAAAGTTATAAATTTATGAGCTGTGCCCTATTAAATCTTAGTATCGTGTCTACCTATGTACCTATGTACGTACCTACTTATCAATATTTACACCTTTACAAGTTTACAGCCATAAAGTTATAACCGCGACAAGTATTAAATAAAGGTAAGTAGAGTTTTACAGTTTAGTGCGGCTTACAATGAGTCAATATCTATTATACCTGGAACACTTTGTTACGTGAATAACTTACATCTATGTTGGTATTAGAGCGAGCTTAGCTGCTACGACTAGGGTTGGCACTCGAGACTTATGTGGTTTGATTTTCCATAATCCTTACTTTTTTTAAAAAAAATTTTAACGTTAGTCTGCTTGCCTGTTCGCGATTGGCTAATAAAATAGAGAAAAGTCAGGAAAAAAAGCAGCAACAATAATTTTTATTTATTTGGTGTGTGTGACACGAAGACAAAGCTAGTACTGGTCTGATATAGCTGGATTAAGAGCTTTTTTCTAGATAAAAGAAGTGTCTGTATGTATTTTAAATTCTCATCGCCGCCGCTGTTTATAGACACCTGTAATACTAGATACCTTGTAGACGCTTTGCAATTTTGGAGACAAAAATGAAAATGTGATTACATAAACAACCATACCTTAAATAGCGGTACAATTCATTACTTCTTTACGGCAGAAGTTAAGTGTAATATCGTGAGAGTTACTTTGGATTTAAATCATTCGGAGCTGTTAATAGTTAGTGTAATAACGTGAGATTTTCTTTGGATTTAAATTCGGAGCTAGTTTCTTTGGCAACCCTAATAGCTCTAGTGTTTGTTTATAACTGCAGGTCTAATACAATAGTTTACGAGAGCGATCGTTCACTCACAAACGTTCCATTCACTCAGGAATGCATCGAGTTCGCCGCGAGCGCATGTTGCCATGGATACGGCATGCAGCCATGTTTATATTTTGAAATTGGAATTGAGACGCGGTGAAAAAGTTTCAATTTTAACACAAGTGATTCGAGACATAATAAAAAGACAATTTAATAGCAACGCGACAGCCGGCTGTCGCTTGGTCGTCGAAAGGGTAAGACCATTTACGAATTGTTAATAAGTCGTTAGGATAGTCAGAAGGTTGAAAATTGTTCTAAAACGTAGGATGGCCTCTATGGACAATAAAAAGCAAGAATGGGAGACTCTTTTCAATTGTTAAGATTCACTTATCTTGGTTATATTTAAAAATTTAAGGAAATAAAGAATTAAGCCCTGGAAGAAAGGCCCTACCTTTTATTTGTCTCATGGTTAATAAATGGTGATTTAAAATATAAATTAACCTGCTTAATCGACTCACTATCTTATAAAAACGCGTATTTTGAATTAATGAATTAATAGATGTTTGTTACTCTTTCACATATTAACAACTAATTTTCTTTTTTTATACCAGCGGAATGGTTAAGTGCTGTGGCTTAATTCTAAAATCAACACCAACGAGATCGTGAGCACATGTTCGTCAAATTTAAAACTAGTTACTTCATAGAAATCAATTCAAGAATCTCCATCATAGGCTAAATTTACACGTGCTGAAGCCGAATCAAGGCTGTATCGTTTAAGTCGCAACTCATGCGCCGTCCTTACAAGGAGCTGTGTAGTCTGTGTCTCGCCGCCATTTTATGCAGGCGTAGTCAACATAAGGGACTAGGCACTCTTATTCAGCTTTCCATTCGCGTTTCGCTGACCGATTTTAGTCACACTTATAAGGTTTAGCTTCTATCAGCCGCCTTCAGCAACCTTAACTTTTTGACGACCAACCGACAGCCGGCTGTCGGGCTGCTATTGTCTTTCTATTGTGTCTCAAATCACGTGTGTTCGAAAGATGGATTAAAATGTTTATGATTCGTGTCGCTGCTAAAATTTTTGTCCTTTTTGAAGCGTTATAGATAGATAGATAAAATATTCTTTATTGTACTCCAATAGGACAAAAGCAGTGAAGGAAACAAACAAATATGCAAGAGTACAATAGGCGGCCTTATAGCTAAAAAGCAATTATATTCCTATTTTAATGTCGTGATAGCATAGCGGTTATTTAATAAAAAAAGAAGCCAGAAAGTCTGACAACCAATCTAACCAGGGCATCGTGTAACCCAGTAACGGGTTGGTGGAAGTCTGATAGACAGGTTTTGCATGTAAAACACTGGTTTTCAGCTGAATCGTGTAAAACCTTAGCATAGTTGGGATAAGGCTAGAAAAAAGATGCATCTCAATAATAATAATAAAGTAATTATACCTTTATTATATTTGGAAATTCATAGTTATAGCTTCAAATCATTAAACGACTATTAAACGTTTAATGTCGATTGGTAATCCGTAGACGTATTATATTCCCTGACCTATAGCAACCTCAGAAACGTCTACCCAGATGCATTTGTCATCTTATTTTATTACAGCTAACTTCAATTACCAATTAATATTTCAAACGTGGTTAATTTTGCAATAGAAGAAACACATTTACTGTAGCAATAAAACGCAGACTGTTTGATGTGTTTTTTAACACTGACGTATAAGTAAACTTTATTCAGGTACTAGCGACCTCCCAAGATTCGCACGGATATTATAAAACTTTGAAAATGCCAGTTTCCTATACTATATTATGCATGTATTATACATATGAACCCTCTTCTTGAGTCACTCCATCGTTTAAGAACGCATCAAAATCCGTTGTGTAGTTTTAAAGATTTAAGCATACATAGGTACAGACAGCGGAAAGCTACTTTGTTTTATATCTTTGTATTGGAGTACAAAAGGTTGGATACCCCTGGTAGACTTTGATTGGTCATAAAAAGTGCTAATCCAACGATTAGAGGCGTGCAAAAAAAGTTTGATAGAAAAAAAAACTCAAGTTAATTATGGTCAGATGATGTCAATACAAATACATGTAACTTTTTGGTAGTGTTGTACATACGAGTACTTAAACAGATTTGTAAATAGTAAAAAATATTGCCGTGCTGAGCCTGTATTTTTTTGTGATTTTTAGTTTGACGACGCTTTTGGCGGAACAGATTAGTGATTGGCTGTTGTGCTTGTGTTGCGGGTTCGATAACCGCCAGGGACAAATATTTGTATGGCTAATAGGTTCATTCATTTTGGAAATTTTTCACGTAGTTCAAATGCTTATGTGATATAGATGACAAATATTGAGCTAGATATTAACAATGGATATACACATTAAAAAGAAAGCTAGTGACTGAAAAGTTGAACGGGAAAAGTCTTGGTCCTGTGCTGAGTAAACATGACTGATGAATACTTGTAAATGTTGATAGCAAAGGAAAAGAAACAAAAGATGAAGAGAAATGATGATGACGATGAACTAAAAGAAACACTGTAAGTTCAAGGGTATACAAAATATTAAATTACTCAAGGACAGGAAGAAAAAAACCTATACACCTTGAGGTCATTATCCTATAAGCCAATTATAAGGTCAGCGTCTTAAAAGATTGCCTAGTCGTGTTAAGTTACCTCACATGAAACTCGACCAAAAGAATTTACAATCTAAGAGATAAGAAGTCTTGTTACCAAGCGGTGTAACTTTACGGAGATATCTTTCTCAATTCAGCAACTTCTATTAAGGTAACAGCAATGTTAAATTGAATAATGTAACCAAATAATATTATACCTAATATTGAAACTGAAGTAAAAGAGTGTTCATGAAAATTCTTGCGCGTTCTTCTCCATAAATACAGTACTGTTTTGAAGCCAATAAGCCTTTTTGACAGACCGACTCTTCTTAACTTACTGAATTTTTACTAATATTATAAATGCGAAAGTAACTTTGTCTGTCTGTCTGTCTGTCTGTCTCTTCGTCACGCCTAAACCTGAACCGATTTGAATCAAATTTGGTACAGATATAGTTTGGAACCCGAGAAAGGATATAGGATAGTTTTTATCCCGGAAGTCCCTCGGAAACGGGAACTATTAATCCACGCGGACAAAGTCGCGGCCAAAAGCTAGTAAAATATATTACTCCTAAACTACCATTTCCAATATCCTATAATCTATTAGTGTACTAAGTTACTGAGATAGAACTTGATTAATTATAATTTGACATAAGCTAATAATAACTTCAATAGCAGTGATTGATTTACAACTATGAACAAATTTCAAAACTAAATCGACGACTAAAATTACCACAACTTAAAATTAAAACACAATAACATCAAATATCTCCTCTGCAACGCTGTCAACCGGTAAAATGCCCAAGGCTGGCAGCATTGACACGTTGGATGGTAAAGCTTCTGGACGAAGTAAAAGCTAGCCCTAAGGTCACGGGAAGCACATAAGCTATATACTTTCCGTGTCAAAATTCAATCTTAAGTAGTCAAATCCACAGATAGATTATTGAGAATGGTCGAAAATGCCTATCACAACTTTGACAAACAGCCAGAAATATCAAAAAGGCTTAACAAACAAATTCTAAAACCTAACAAAGAATATCTTTATGCTAGCCTAGCAACAATTTATTTAGAAACGAGTACAGCAAGCACTTGACATGCCGCGCCAGATATCTCGCCATAAATACAATGCTTATGAATGAACTCTCTCAATGGAAATCGTTTCCAATTCGTGTGGGTGTAATACGCTACTAAAGGATTATAATTTCAGGTGGATGGACGGTTAGACAGACAAACATGGTATGCAATAGCTTTATGTTAGGGAGTAATATCGCGCTTCTAAACCCTGAAGGGACAGGACACGCACATTTTGATAGTTAAGTTGGTATTATGGTGCTGTTTGATAATGTGGGTTTTTGAAAATTATGAGTCTTACTGTCTTATGAAGTTGCTTAATGTGGATGAAGGCAGCGGAAGAATAAAGATGCATGGTAAAAAAGAAAAGATGATAGAATGGAAGAAGATAACCCGCATGCAATGTCCGAGTAACCATCTTGAAAAATCGGTTCCCTATCCATTTGCATAAAATTTTAAGACCTAATATAACTTCGCATAATGTTGTTTGGCATAATTATATTTTCGCATAACATAATTACGCATAACTGCTCATGCATAACTTTTTTAAGCATAATGTCTCTAACCATAATAATGATTAGGCATAATATTTTAAGGCATAAACTTATTAAGCATAAAGTTCTAAAGCATAACTTTTTTAAGCATAAAGTTCTAAAGCATAACGTTTGTAAGCATAATGTCCTAAAGCATAAAATTTAAAGCATAAATTTCGGCTAAAAATATTAAAACATATTTTTATAGGTATAACAATAGAAAATTTATTAACACCTAGAATATTAGACACTATACCCGCATGCAAGCAAGCATGCAGTATGCAGCATGCAAGCAAGCATGCAGCATTCAAGCAAGCATGCAGCATTCAAGCAAGCATGCAGCATGCAAGCAAGCATGCAGCATGCAAGCAAACAGGCAGCATGCAGCATGCAAGCAAGTATGCAGCATTCAAGCAAGCATGCAACATGCAGCAGGCAAGGTTTCTGTGACGGCTCCGGCGCTGCGGGCCTCCGGCGGCTCCACGCGTGCTAATCGTCGCAGACGGCTTTCGCTCACCACCGCAGCTTCGGCTTGTTGGCCGGCTTCGCCGGCCAGCCTCAGCCGCGGCGGCTCGCTCCCAGCCGCCTGCTCCTCAGCCCGCGGGCCGCCTCGCCCCTACGCGCCTACGCGATTTTAAATAACACTCTAGGGGTAGGACAAACAAGACTACGTGGAGTCGGTTTTGCAGCAATTCGGTTCTGTTACTAATTTTTGTTGCACAGCATATTAACTTTTTAACCAACAATTTATTTGATTGTTACAGAAACTATAGCAAATTGGTTTGCTTTACATAATGTCATGTATAAATATATTTATATATCATTTCATGAAAATTGTTTTCTGTTATTTATATTAATTGTATGCCTAAACATTATTATGCTAATAGTCATTAGGCCTATTAACGTTATGCTAAATAGTCTTTAGGCCTACTAACGTTATGCTAATAGTCATTAGGCCTACTAACGTTATGCGAATCAAATTTATGCCAAAACAAATTAGTCTTTAACATGATTATGCCAACATAAAATGTATGCCTAAAAAAATTATGCCGAAGTATTATTATGCCAAAACAAATTGTGCCAAAATCGTTATGCCGAAGTATATTAGGACAAAGAATATTATGCGAAAAGAAGGGATCCCTGAAAAATCATATTATTGATTAAAATTTAACTTGATTCGCAACGTAAAATATGCAGGATATTAAAGCATTTAGAATGAATCCAGAACATTTAAAACTAAAAATGGAAAAGACAGTTTTGTGAAGTTCACGAAACTAAATCGCTCTACATTAACTAGAAAAGATTTCTCAAATCTCCTTATAAAAATCGACTCTACAAACGGTAAAAAATATATCAAATTCAATTGTTTCATAATCACAGTAATGTGTACGACACAACAATGCTAGGAATTCTTACCGTAATCAGAGGATAAGATAAGAGGGAGTGTTCGTGAATGAGCGTGGACAACATAAATCATAGTTATTTTATTATTGAGACAGCACTCTCTGGCCTAGACCGCTAGGCTGCGTGGGCGCACGACTAGGGCTGTCAGCGGTTGCTACAGGTATCCATACTAATATTTTGATGTGTTTTTTTAATAGTTAAAGTCATTTAAGAGGAAGGTATATGTGAATATTACAGTAAAGAAAATCCGAGATTTCCATAGATTTGTTACACATAAAATGCGAAGTTGGGACGGGTCGCTAGTTATTTTATAACTCGAGAATGCCTAGACCGATTTTTGTGATCTTTTTTTAATTGTTGCATTTGTCTGCGCTCCGAAAAGCAGAATAGCTATTTACTTAAGTTAGTTACGGTTTAAAAAACTCTGTTATTTGTAATAGGCTTTTATCATGCGATTTAATAAACTACAAGACAATTTAATAAACTCATTTACAATGATTGCAGACATTGCATTACAATAACAGAAATCTAACTTTAATACCTCTGCAAACCAGGTTAATTTTCAATTAACGGTACCTACAATTTAACTCTTAATTGCTTTGAAATCAATATGAATTCAAAAATGAATTAGCAAATAAGTGACTCACTGTTTGCGGCGGAATTGCGGACAGCTTATCTATTCTAGGATTATGTAGAACAATTTGTTAGTTTGGTCAATTGCAATCTTAGGAGTTACTGATTTGTTGCACATGTTTAAAAATATTTTGTACTAGCTTTTGCAAGTTTTTGTCCGCGGCTTCGCTTGCGTTTGAAAGAGACACAAATTAGCCTATGTCACTCTCCATCCTTTAAACTATTTACACTTAAATAATTACGTCAATTCGTCGCTCCGTTTTGCCGTGAAAAACGGTCAAAAAAACGCACAAGCTAGCTTTTGTCCGCGACTTCTTCCGCGTGGTTCCCGTTCCCGGGGGATTTCCGGGATGAAAACTACCCTATGTCTTTTCCGGGGTCTCAGACTATATCTGTAACAAATTTCATTCAAATCGGTTCAGTGGTTTAGGCGTGAAGAAGAGACAGACAGATAGACAGACAGAGTTACTTTCGCATTTATAATATTAGTACGGATTAGTATGGATACGTTCTGTGAGGTGCCTGCCGGGGTTGCGGAATGTTATGTTTATAACTGTTACCGTGACCCTGGAACATAAAAGGCAACTGAAGGAACATGAGTGGGTTTTAGTCAGTAAGAGTCTGACACACCCTCCCGCCGCACCCAGGACGGGAGCAGTCATTGGATGATTTCCCACTCACCAAAAAAAAAAAAAAAAAAAACGTTCTGTGAGGTGTCGTGATAGCCCAGTGGTTAAGACGCTCATCTCGCATGCATAAAGGGTTGCGGGTGACAAGAATATAATGTGTTATTCGTGGATCTTAAGCATATACGACAAAGAGCGTTTTTAATTACCCTTCCGGTCATAACACTAACATCCATACTAATATTATAAATGGGAAAGTGTGTCTGGCTGTATGTTTGTCTTTCTTTCACGGCAAAACGGAACGACGAATTGACGTGATTTTTTAAGTGGAGATAGTTGAAGGGATGGAGAGTAACATAGGCTACTTTCTATACCTTTCTAACGCGAGCGAAGCCGTGGGCAAAAGCTAGTTTAGAAATATAAATGAATGTCAAGTACAGTTGAGTCAGGTGGGTGAGTGGAGTCAGTGAGAGGCATTAAGTCATAGATATACTTATTTTACGATAGAGGCCGTGCAGTCTGAGTAGCCTAGACTCTGCAGGGCTGCGTGGGCGCATGTGTTGAGGGCTGTCGCAAATACAAGTAATTTGATTTATCCAGATTGAAAATAAGAAAATAGTTGGTCAATTAAACGTTCGAGCACACGTGATTGGATACACATTAGAAAAAAAACAGCATCCCGACAGCCGGCTGTCGGTAGGTGGTCAAAAGCTTAAATTAATCGAGGGACGGTTTTATTTAAACCTTACTTAGCACATGCTTTGACTGAGCTTTTCGTTTTATCTAGCTATTGCAGTTTGACAGTTGTGTGACAGTGTCAGATACATTGCCTAGTAATAGCATTTGCTAAACAATGATTAATTATCTCTATCAACGTTTTATTTTTCCTCAGCGACATGACTGTACCTGATGAGAGAAATAAGATTGCGACAATGTCTGGATCGATTATAATTTCAGGAAGGAGTCCTCTTCAAGACTAAGAGGAAATAGAAGTTAAGTAAAACCACAAGCAATCCTTACTAATATTATAAATGCGAAAGTAACTCTGTCTGTCTGTCTGTCTTTCTGTCTGTCTGTCTGTCTGTCTGTCTGTCTGTCTCTTCTTCACGCCTAAACCACTGAACCGATTTGAATGAAATTTGGTACAGATATAGTCTGGGACCCGAGAAAGGACATAGGATAGTTTTCATCCCGGAAATCCCCCGGGAACGGGAACTATTATTCCACGCGGACGAAGTCGCGGGCAAAAGCTAGTATAAAATATCTCCTTTCTGTAGTCTTGTGTCTTTGTAGCATCCCTAGTTATAAAACCCACGCACATCGTCCTGATGACCCGGCCCTGCTCATCAAATCTTGCAAGTGGGAGATAAGTATGTAACTACTTAACAGTGCTACATAGATAATATATTAGACCAGTGGTTTTAATATAAATCCGAAATTGCCATTCAGCCTTGAGCAAGCGTGAAAATCAATGCTCGGGTCTTCTCTATATGAGAAGAGGCCTTTGTCAAGCAGTAGGTTTCTGCTTGCATTACTATTATACTTAGTTTATGTTGTACTAGCCTCTGCCCGCGGCTTCGCTCGCGTTAGAAAGAGACAAAAAGTAGCCTATGTTACTCTCCATCCCTTCAACTATCTCCACTTAAAAAATCACGTCAATCCGTCGCTCCGTTTTGCCGTGAAAGAAAGACAAACAGACGGACACACTTTCCCGTTTATAATATTAATAGTATACAGGGTGTCCCACGGCTATGCCACATGGAGGTAAAGTACCTTAAATCTTGTAAATAGAACATTTTACTGAAAGAAGACATTATATGAATTTTAAAAACAATTTAAACTGCATTCATAGATTTTTAAATAATTGAATGGTTGGGCCGGGAATCGAACTTGTTCCACGAGGAAAAATAATCACCCTGTTGTTTAATCATACCGATCGAAAGGTTTCATCATAAGGATTATTTTTTGCTAAATAACATAGTGTCACAAATAAAAGGAAGACCTTGAATTTTAACATTTAAAGTAAAATTTTGTTCTGAAAAGTTAAAAGCTTACAATGCCGTAAGGACATACAATTGACAATCATAACTACTTATTTCTAAATAATCTACTCACTTGAGTAGTACACAACATTTAAATAAATAAATATCCACCACAACAAGACCAAAAAGTCGTCAGGGAACGAAATAATTAAAAGTTATCACTTAGTATTTAAGAAGAAGTGACTAGTTTTGAGCATTTGAAAAATTGACTATTTTTTTATTAAAAATGATAAAATTCATGGACTTTCTTCTATTTTTGACACTATGTTATTTAGCAAAAAATAATCCTTGTTATGAAGCCTTTCGATCAGTAGGATAAAACTACAGGCTGATTAAATTTCTAGAGTAACAGGTTCGATTCCCGGTTCAACTAGGTAATTATTTAAATATCTATGAATGCAGTTTAAAATGTTTTCAAAATTCAAATAATGTCTTCTTTCAGTAAAATGTTCTATCTCCAATATTTAAGGTACTTTCCCTCCATGTGGCATTGCCGTGGGACACCCTGTATAGTAAGAATAAAATAAAATTGTAATCTTGACGTTTTTTGTTCGATTAACTGACAAATAATTTTTTTTTTCTAAAGTTTAAATTTTTACTGGCGGGACTTCTCCCGTCTTGGAAATCATCAAATGACTTCTCATTTGATTGATTTCCCACTCTCCAAAAATAAAAATAAAATATAAAAGTGAGATTTTGATTGAAAGTTTGCTTGCCACAGACGGACTACCAACAGTTTGACGGCAATATAAATCGATGTGTTATTTATTACGAATGGTGTTTCATAATATTCAGTTCCGTTTCACACTGACATGGTTATTTAGGACAGGAAATGTTTGTTAATTCAGTGAATAAATTCTGATCCAGTTTGATGACACGTTTGACGGAATGGGTGGGAGATTGGATGATGGCCACGCCACGTGTCGTAAGATTATATTATACCGCAGGCATTTTTTGAATCCACCGATAAAATAATGCGTCGACATTTTTATACTAGGTGTATTTTTGGTCTTGCTTAACCCGCTAGGAGATGATTCTACTCATAAAAACAAACAACTTTTATTATGGAACCAACTCTGACATCTCGAAAAAAAATTCACCTGTTTCATACATTGTGGTCGGGAGGGCATTGAACTTTTCATAGAAACAGCAGATATTTTTTTCGCGTTTTCAGAGTTGGTTCCATAATAAAAGTTGTTTGTTTTCATGGGTAGAATCATCTCCTAGCGGGTTGAGCAAGACCAAAAATACACCTAGTATACGGCGAAAATCGGCAAATTGTCAAAGCCATCCGAATTGCATTTACCTCTGTGTGGTTTTATAAAAATAACCACCAAAACTAAGGCTAGAGCCTTCTAAGCTAACGGATCCGAGTCCGCTTACTCTGACATTTAAATTGACATTCATTGCCTTCGACATTTTGCATAATTACGAGTGTCTTCTACGCCGTATATAAAATGCCGAGGCTTATGAAAACGGCAGATTATACAAAATGCCTGTGACAAACATATCAAGAATCTCGGTTTTAGTCATATAATTATTCAGCATATACAATGGCAATTTAGATAGATGGTATCAAACTAGAGCCATTGATTGGCCTAGAGGGGCTTATTTCCATTCCCTTAATAAAAACCAATCAATTGGAACTGACAATATTAACTCTATTCAGGTGGAAAATTGTTTAATCAAGAATTTATATCGACGCCTTGTTAACATATTTAGAAAATGAAGCAATAAGAATTGTAATAAAATCTCACGATTACAGCAAAACGCCAATAAAATGGTGAATAAAATTAGACAATCAACATTTTTATTCCATCACAGTGCGATCTATGTACACTAGGGTTGGCACTTCATAGAAAATTTACAGAACAAAAAAAAACTAATAAAAAATAAAAATAAACTAATAAAATAGGTAATGTTACAGAAAATCCCTTTTTGCTGAAAACTACACTTTTTATTTATATATAACATGGAATTCAATGGAAATAGCAAATAGGAACCCCAAAAAATGGAATTCTACGGAAATAAATAACATTTTCACCAATAAACATTGGTATAGAGAGATAGGACTTTAGAGGCCTTAATGAACTACCTCAGAAGCACAGATTAGTTTTTAACCGACTTTGTCAGCTTCCACAATAACCGATTTTCATGCTGACGAAGTTGCATTATAAGAGTTTCCGTTCTTGTCTGACTGAGTTTTTATTATTATTTCCATAGTTTCGTAGTTTTTTGGACGTGTGTATTCAAACTATTCAATGAAAGTACCCCGCCCACTATTGTAGCTTCATGGCCCTATTAAGCGTTATTAATTAAGGCTTAGGAAACCGCCATGGCTCGTGGATGACTATCAAAATCATCCGTTAGACAAAACGGTGTCATCCCCATTATACATTTGGAAGGCAAAAGTCAAAGACTTAAACTAAAAATATTTAATATATTTGTTCAGATTATCTTTAAATAGTTGATGAAATTTCCTCTCTGTAAGCTTACATCTTTTGAACTACGAAACGCATTATATGATGCATTAGATATCATACAAACTCATTTTTGAAAAGTAACAATAATAATTAGTTTCGGATTTTCATAGGTTGACAATGATGATATAAGTATTTTTTTAATATACATTTACTATGTATTTTTACGAGTAATTACGTTATAAACTTTCTGCGAATGACTTTTAGAAAGTTTACGATCTGGCGTATCTACTTATCTGGCATATGTACTCAATATTTGATTTGTTAGCCACAATACTAGACCTAGTCGAGGTTGCGGAATAGTTAAAATAGTTACCGTGGCCTCGGAACATAGGGCAACCGAAGGAACACGAGTGGATTTTAGTCAGTAAGCCTGACACGCCCTCTCGCTCCGCCCAGGACGAGAGAAGTCATTAGATTTGATGATTTTCCACTCACCAGAAAAAGAACTAGGCCTAGTAAAGGTTAGAAGAAATTTACTAAAACCCAAGAAAACACACGAAATTTGTGTACCATGAACATACATCAACACAACACAGAAATTAACCTACTACTAGATAACATCTAAAAAAACCAAAGCACATCATCCGAGTTAATTACAGATTAGTCTAAATAACTCAACAAAACAACGGTGTTTTTTCTCGTGTTGATTTAAGCTGTGTTGATTGATCGCTTGGGTGCGTACGCGTAGTGGTGACCGCTGACGTCTCGGATGATATATTGCCTAGATCTGTCATTCTGATGGTAATGCGCATTTAAGGTCGTTAGGAAAAATTGGGTCCAACATGTGATTAGAGGTGTGGTGTATAATGTTATTATTATTTATGACAAGATATAATATATTTTTTTATTATCTGTGCTGTAGTTTCGAGAATAAGTATTCGGCTTTTTGACTGTTTTTTTTATAGATGGGAAATCATCAAATGACTTCTCCGCCCTGGGCGAGGCGGGAGGGAGTGTCAGACTTTTACTGACTAAAACCCACCCTTGTTCCTTCGATTGCCCGTGTGTTCCGGGGCAGCGGTAACTATTAGAACTATTCCGCAACCCCGGGAGGCAATGGCCCTAGGGGACCCCGGCCACCCACCCTCACTTTTCGACTGTTTTTCTATTTTTTTTTTTGGTATTTTGTTATTTTCTTTTTTCCTATACCTCAGGCTATTAATAAACGGCCGTAACTTTTTTTTCTGAACTTTGTATAATGATTTCTCCAGACGTGCGTATACAGTTTTAATTTAATTCGATAACCTCTACGCGTTCACAAGATAAAGGGTTCCGTTTTTTCCTCTTGAGGAACGGGACACTAAAAAAGGGGACGACCAAGCTGATGATATTAATGTCTTTTTCAGTGTTACGTACGGCTTTGGTAACTGAGTTTCTTTTCCGGTCATACTTATCTAAAGATATTATCTAATCGCAACGCTTGCTAAATATGGAAATCTAGGTCTGCCGTAAATCATAGTTAAAGTCACGCCTTTTTATGGGTAAAGCTTGTTTCAGAAAGCTTTTTATTATTAATACATAACAATTGTTCTGATTGACTGATGATGACTGAAAAATGCAGAGGGTAAACCGCTGAACCTACAAACTTTTTGCCTGCTATGTATGTAGCATCCAAAATCTAAGCTGAAGGATGGTCATGGTTACCATACTAGCGAATGATGTTTGAAATGGCACTTCTATTTTTTTTTTGGGAGTGGGAAATCATCAAATGACTGCTCCCGTCCTGGGTGCGGCGGGAGATGTCAGACTTTTGCTGATTAAAACCCACTCATATTCCTTCGGTTGCTCTTTATGTTCCGGGGTCACGGTAACTATTATAAACATTCCGCAACCCCGGTAGGCGTTGGCCCTGTTGGGGTACCCCTAAGGGGGCAAAATAAAGTAAACGATGAACGCAAGCAAAGCCTCAGGGAATCTATACGTAAGAAGATGGCATAACAATGTAATTTATGTTGAAATATCATGCAATTAAAACCAGATACATTCTGTATATATAAATATTTCCTATAGGTGTGGTCAATTTATTATCACGCTATAAGGCGTGGAGGAAGAGCAATGTGGTACGTTCAGGTTTTTGAGTTGATTGGCGGAAACTAGACAAACGCAACAAAGATAATGTGTTCATTTAATTTTCGATTTATTTGAGGTAGGCACTGCGTTGTGTACGTCTGTTTCCAGTTTGGGGGTTATACGATTTTGCTCTAAGTAAGAAAATGTTTCGAATTTTGGTTATAAATGGAATTAGCATTGCTTTTTCGCCTTTATAGAGACTAGAGCACTTTTCAAATCAATTTGAATTGATAGCTATGTAACCCAGTAGAGATATTTTATCCAGAGGTGTAACTAAAACAAGTATTAAAAAAAGTGCACCTACCTTTTAACCTTTTGACGACCAACCGACAGCCGGCTGTCGGGCAGCTATTGTCTTTCTATTGTGTCTCAAATCACGTGTTTTCGAAGGATTAATATTTATTTTAGTTAGAAACAAAGAAGAATTTTAGGTGAGATTTTTTCTTAGTTTCTATCAATCACAGCACAAACGATTTGCAGAAAAAGACAGGTCCTAAGTGGTCCCGACAGGGGTGTGTCGAAATCTTGAACGTAGTAGCAACCGATAACACTGACATTCGCTATACTGGATAAATCAGTGACAGGTTAAAAGCACTAGCCAACCCGTTCACTGCAGGCTCGTTAACCCGCGTGATAAAGCCTGTTATGTCATTATTTTATACTATACTGAACTAGGTTTGCCTGTGGCTTTGTTTGTGCGGTTTTAAACCTTCGAACGCATGTGATTCGAGATACAATTGAAAGACAATAGCAGCGCGACAGACCGCTGTCGCTTGGTCGTTAAAAGGTTAGGGTAAGAAAATAAGTAATCATACCAATATTATAAACTAGCGACCCGCCCCAGCTTCGCACGGGTGTTACAAATCTTTAAAAATCCCGGCTTTTCTCTACTATATTATGCATGTATTATACAGATAAACCTTCCTTAAGAATCACACTATCTATATACGCATCAAAATCCGTTGCGTAGTTTTAAAGATCTAAGCATACATAGGGACAGACTGAGGATAGCGACTTTGTTTTATACTATGTAGTGATCTGAAAGTTTGTATGTGTGTGTGTGAATCTGTGTATTCTTTCAAGCAAAAACTGCTGAATGGATTTTGATAAAACTTTATAGTTATATAGCTTATACATCAGAAAAATTATAATAGACTAAATAGGGGACAGTTAGTTAATAATAAAGTTATTGAATTTTTCATCCTCCGCAGCAAATAGCGAAATACATGTGATAATTTAGACTGATCATACTTGTATGGAATTCATTTCTCCTTCTTTTTGCGGGTGGAAAATCATCAAATGTCTCCTCGCGCTCTGCGCGGAGCGGAAGGGAGTGTCAGACTTCTACTGACTAAAACCCACCCATGTTCCTTCTTAGCCCTTTGTATGCTTAGCCGCGGTATCTCTTTCGAACTACCAGCAGCCCTGGCATGAATCTATCTGTCCTATCGTAGGTACCAATTCGCGGTATCTCTTTCGAACTACCAGCAGCCCTGGCATGAATCTATCTGTCCTATCGTAGGTACCAATTCGCGGTATCTCTTTCGAACTACCAGCAGCCCTGGCATGAATCTATCTGTCCTATCTTACCAATTTGTGAGGATGGAATGAACTCATTTTAGTTAATCTTTCACACAAGAACTAATGAACGGATGTTTACAGCTGGCTTTCTATATATCTCTAGTTCTAATTGAGATAGGCCGGTCGTTTTGGTCTAAGAAAACTCGCAAACAAACGGCATCTGAATGATCTCATGCATTAAAAGCTTTTGTGATTTTTGAAGTTTTTTCAGATTCTTAAGTATCGAAGCAGACATATTTGTGTAAATACAAAGGTCTTTTGAGTTAATAGACTTTTCAACAAAATAACAACAAAATACATGCATACAGCACGTGTCTTTTCTTGTATTTATATAAAACTAGAGACCCACTCCAGCTTCGCCCGGGTATTAAAAATCCTTGAGAATCTGCATTTTTTTAACTTCATTTTGTATGTTTCATACATATAAACCATCCTCTTGAATCACTTTATCTATTTAAAAATCCGCATCATAATCCGATGCGTAGTTTTAAAGATCTAAGGATACATAGGTACAGACAGAGGAAAGCTAATTTGTTTTGTACTATGTAATGATAGACAACAGCAACTATCCGGTAATATTTGCCAGATGCTTTGACATACTTTAGTTATTGGCAGTGGACTAAAGATATTCCGAAAGATACAGCATTCCAAACGGAAAATGTCTCCTCATGTCTTGATTTTAACATTTACTAGAACGTGTTCAGAGAACACCACCAATTCATACTAATATTATAAATGGGTAAGTGTATCTGTCTGTCTGTTTGTCTTTCTTTCACGGCAAAACGGAGCGACGGACGCATTGACGTGATATTTAAGTGGAGATAGTTGAAGGGATGGAGAGTAACATAGGCTATTTTGTGTCTCTTTTTAACCCGAGAGAAGCCGCGAGCAAAAGCTAGTAAATAATAACTATGTAACCAACTATTACTTTTAACTCCTAAGAAAAACATTTACTAAAAAGCTGATAGTGTTGAAATCAATTCGCCACAACCCAGTCTCTAAGCCGACAGCTTTTTGTACCAAGCCCATTCGGTACTTCAAGACAAATTGTAAATGCCACAAACAATCTGAATCGATTACTTCATCGTCCTACTTCGATGTTAAATCGATAAAGACTTAATCGATTCGGCACGCTCGGCTCGATTGTATTTACGAGTGAGATCGTGTCTGTATGTAGGTTTGTGTCTCGTATGAAGGTATCTTGCTAGCATTTATTGAATGATTAGATTTAAGAACACAGTAGCGGTAGTTAGAATTAAAAGGAATAGTTGCAATATCATCTTTCTGCCCTTATTTCATTTTACTCGGGGTCGTCTACGCTATTAATCACTTATTTCTTCAAATCATTATTCCCACAGTGCATCCACCATTTTTTCGACCTTTCTCTTTTCCTCCATCCTTCCACATAAGCTCTGAATTCTCTGCATTTTATCTCTCCTGTTCTACGCGCTCATACTAAAATAACGCTTTTCTTTCGACTTTTCTCCAAATAGAGCTAATGGTGCCGATTCTCTTGTGCACAAACTAACGTAAATTTAAGTTAAGTGCATCTTTCTCTTTCCTTTTAATTAAGAAAAGGACAGAAGATCAAATATTAGTTAAGTCCTGTCAAATTTAGACACTCCATAGATAATTTAGACGCAATTTAAAAACATGGCGTCTAAATATACGTAAAGTTTCATCAGGCGCTGTCTAATTTGACAGGATTAAACTAAAATGTATCTTCTTTTCTTTTCTTTAAGAAATGGAAAGAGAAAGATGCACTTAACTTAAATTTACGTTAGTTTGTGCACAAGAGAATCGGCACCATTGTCAGATTTCCTCTAATATACACATTTCTTGCTTTTCCCATTTTGATTACTTCATCCATCTCAATATTCTCATCCTTGTTACATCAGCCCTAGTTAAATGGATGTGGTAAAACTTTTTTAAGTTGAAAGTCTGACCTAAAATCCTTAAATATTATTATGGTTTCTAGGTTTCGACCTCAAAATATAAATGACCGTGCCTTCATTGTTTCACTAAAAGTCAGGGTTAAGATCAATCATAATAAACAAAGAGTAATAAATAAATGGAGTACTAAAACAAAACCGCAACCGGTTCGTACTAAACTGCGGCTAAAGTTTCTAATGAGGCCAATAAAGAGCATTTAAATCCTACGCAAGCAAATTAAATGTTTCAACCTACGATCCCAAGTAATCCCAAGTACCAAGCATTTATAGCAAGAGCAGCATTTATACTCCAACATCTACCATTAAAATATATTTCACAAATTACATACATCAGATTGACCTTTAAAGACCCTTTATTATTTTAAAAACTGATATTACCAATTTTGAAAAATTGAAATGATGTACCTAGTACCTACCGCGGGGTCTTAAGTACAGGGCAGGCTGGGCAGTTGACCCTAGGGTCAAAGAATTAGTGCCTGCGTTGAACGCAGCGACCTAAGTGACCTAACGGGTAATTGTTGTGATTTTATTTAATTTAATTCGGGATTTTGTAAAAATTACAAAATTGGAGGTCATTTGCAAGTTTTCACTGATAAAATTTATTAGCTACTAAACTAAAATTTACTATTTACTTACTACATACTAGCTTTTGAGCGCGTCTTTGTCCGTATGATTGTCGATTTCAGTAGATACATAAGAAAATAATTTTAAATGGTCATTCATGGCTTATTCTGAACCAATTTCATCACAAATGATTCGATAATTTAGACGTGAAACCGTAAGAAACAGACAGCATTTTGCCCAGTTTCATTCGTTATTTTACTACATTAAGGGTTTTTTTAAACATTGCTCTTAGTACGCCTCCACTTCAGGAAATAAACTACTATGTAAATTTTATGTTCCTAACAGTAGTTGTACGCGTTGGTTACCACCAAAAATCTGTCTCTTTATTTAAAAAGACCCGCAATAAAAGCATTTAAACCTTCGAACACACGTAATTGGAGACTCAATAGCAGCCCGACATCCGGCTGTCACTTGGTCGTCGAAAGGTTAAATACCTAGTATACCCATCTTTCCATCATAATCACCCCGCAAAGAACCAGTGACGTCTGAACGGAGGCGGCAGTACAATCAATTGAGAGCGGCGCGCGCGCACCCACGGCGCTATAAATCACGCAACCGGTCTATTAGACCAGCTTGTTGCGACGTAATTCGCGAGGAGCTGTAGGAAGTCGCAGTGTAAATATGAGGACTATAATGTAGGGGATTGTGAGGTTAGGTTTACAGTTAACACTTGAAGTTTTCTGTAATACTACAATATTAACTTAGAATTTTCGAAGTGCACATAATATGACACAAGACGAAGTAAAATAGCTTTGTGTTGTAAGCACATTTTCTTTTTCAATCATCTTATTATGAACTAGCTTTTGCCCGCGACTTCGTCCGCGTGATTAATAGCCCCCGTTCCCGGGAACGGAAACTATTAACGAACGGGATTTCCGGGATGAAAACTATCCTATGTCCTTTCTCGGGTCCCAGACTTTATTCAAATCGGTTCAGTGGTTTAGGCGTGAAGAAGAGACAGACAGACAGACAGACAGAGTTACTTTCACATTTATAATATTAGTACGGATACGTGAATGCACATAGGCAATACTTATCCTCTACTGCAAATCTTGCCATTTAAATAAGGGTTACTGTAAGAAAACTGAATCTGGATAAGCTTCTCATTGTACATTTTGATTGTATATTTATATTTAAGGCGCTTAAAAAATAAAAATGAACAAATGTGACACGTATATTTTTAGCCGTATCTAAAACATATCACTCTCCATTTGTGTCTACTCTATGCTGTCGAAAGCTTTAGACTAACAATGCACTGTTAGCCTAATGCTTCAAAGCAGAATTACAAGATAGATAGATAGATAAATCATTTATTTGGTGCAAAGTTTAACACAAAAACACAGAAGAAAACATAAGGTAAACAAAAAAAAAACAGAACAACGTTACAAATTAAAGTGACCTATTAAGCATTACGTGTCTCAAGTTTGCACCAAATAGGTGTCCAGCTCAGCATATGTCAGGTATATAGGCTAAGTATATACCTGACGCTGGTATTCTGCTGGAACCAGGTGTCTCTCGGACGCCGAGAAGGCGGAAGTAGAAGGAAAAAAAAACTGATTAAATAAGAAAATTGTGTGCGGGTAAAAGGAAAATATTATAATAAAAATAATTAATTATGCGGGTGTAATGAATAGGGGGTGTGTGTTACTTACAAGTGTTGCTGTTAAGTGTATGTGTGTGTGTTGATTATTCGGTTTATTCCGATCTGTCACCCCGTTTTGTCCCCATGGGTTGCTAAAATACTGAAAATACTGAGATATTTAGTATTTAAATCAATCAAAAGTACTAGGCGCGCAGTAGCGTGAAGAGGTTAATAGAAAATGTGTTCCACACATTGCTAACTAGGGCACAAATCGAACTTTTTTTTCCTATCTTTCACCCGTGGGGACAAAACGGGGTGACAGATCGGAATAATCGATTATTCGCAAGTCAGTATCCACGTAAGTCAATTAAATAAATAAATTGTAACATCATCTAAATTTGACGAACCAAGATAAAGAAGAACAGACAACACAACACAACAACGCTTCACTGGTCAGCAATATCAGTAGTTTGAAGCCTAAAACCAACGTGTATATCAATCATCCTTAAAACTCACAAGGCCATGTCAGATGTCAGTGTTACGGTACACTTCTGTCTCCCCCTTGTGCACGCAAGCGTGATGTTATGGTAAGAAAGGACATGTATAACCGGGTCAGACTATGTCGCCCTGCGGCGCGGCCCGTGTGGTCAGTTCGCGGAACCAACGGTGCCGCGTCGCGAACAAACTTGATCTGATTTTAGCATATTATCAACGACATAACACGTTACTTCCTTACCGGAGGGCCTAAATGATAAAGTACTCGGTACAAGGCAATTTTACAATTTGTTGCATAGGAGTTTACATAGTTTAGTATTTTTTTCCACGACAAGCGCAAATAAATATTATGTGCAAAATAATAATTATAATTAAATTAAAATATTTATTGAATTTTTCCGCGGCCTTGTACTGAGCACAGTTAATTGTAACAAATGAAAACTCTTTCCATCTCGTATAATATATGTATATTTAATCTGGCTATCATATGTCATATCCAGAACTTTTTTCCTAGAGAGATCTTAACAAAAATCTCTTTGGTTTTATATTTGGATAGATATAACATCCATATTTCATATTACAAATGGGAAAGTGTGTGTTTGTTTGTCCGTCTTTCACAGCAAAACGGAGCAACGAATTGACGTGATTATTTAAATGGAGATAGTTGTGGAAAGTGAAGATGTAGCCTATGTCACATAGTCTAAATTTCGTCTCTTTCTAACGTGAGCGAAGCCGCGGGCAAATGCTAGTAGGTTATAGATTTAAAGCCTTTGTAACACAGTTTGTATTCAGAATAGTATTTGATATAGTGACAGAAAGTGAATATATTCCTATTGACTGTCTATTTGGCCCGGGGCTACGGAAGCCCAAACAAGCAATGCACCTGGAGCCCCATGGACCTTAGCCGATCCAAATGAACATGCATTGTTTATAAAATGACTTGCTTTTTTGTCATTCCATGCAGACCCAAGTCTAATATTTTGCAGCAGGAATTCCGGTTATAAATAAACTCAATTCATAATCTTTCATACCCAGTCGTATAAAAGCCCGTCTCTAGCTTTCAAAGAAATAAATGATCAAATGAAGTAATGATTGTCGAAACAAGGACCTGCATCGTTCCGTTAGATCGATTCGGTGGGCCCAGTAACTGTGAATCGCGAATGAAATTCCCACCTGTGTTCGATCATAGGGTTACCGCTTTACAGTTTTCGAGTTTAAATCTTCGAACACACGTGATTCGAGACACAATAGAAAGACGGCAACGCGACAGCCGGCTTTCGCTTGGTCGTTGAAAGGTTAATTTATACTTTATGCACATAATGTAAAAAAACACTGCACATAGGCGGACTTAATAACATTGGACATCACTGACACCCCGTGCCTCGGAAAGCATGTAAAGCCGTTGGTCCCGGTTATCATTCTTAAAACTTTGACAGTCGTTACGGGTAAGCCAGAAAGTCTGACCAGTCTAACCTAGGGGTATCGTGTCGCCCAGTTACTGGGTTGTTGAGTTCTGATAGGCAGTCGCTTCACGTAAAACACTGGTATCCAGCTGAATCCGGTTAGGCTGGAAGCCGACCTCAACATAGTTGAGAAAAGGCTAGGGAGATGATGATGATGATGACTTAGGCGGACTTAATGTTTTAGGCATTTCTTTCCAGTCTACTTTAGGGTGATGCAGAGAAAAACATTGTAGGTGCAAAGACACAAAAATACGACTAAATTTAAAAATATAATACTTCTGTATAATAAAAATAAATACATATTATATGCATACATATAAAAAATATATATGCATATTTAAATATCTATAATGAATGAAGAAAACACACACACAAGAAAATTATAACATTATCTTTTAAGGGTGCCGTTTTATTCATCAAGTAAGTGCATTATTAAATTAATGCCTAATATTAGCGACACTAAAGTAATGATAGTATATCTATAGTAATAACTACCTACTAATAAAAGTCGCCTGGAGTCTGGAGCCATGTTTTCGGTTTAAATATCCTGCCCATTGCTACCATAAAATAGGTACGTTTAACGGTATTTTAGAACTTTATATGACTCTACTAGTTTTCTATTTGTTTTATGGGAGCGAAATGGTCTTGCAGTGGAAATCTTAGGGAGAAATTAATGCTAAAGGCGTTCTTAAATGGCTTTTAATGGTCAAATTGTAAGTTATAGCTTAATTTTGATTTTATAATTACTGTCAGCTCTTAGAAAAAAATACCACTATATTTATTACTAGCTGTTCCTCGCGGTTTCACCCGCGTTACGTTAGGTTTTTGGTTACCGCTTTGCTCCCGTGGGACATAGCGTGATATTATATAGCCTATGTTACTCGTTGACAATGTAGCTTTCGAATAGTGAAAGAATTTTTAATATCGGTCCAGTAGTTGTTGAGCCTAACAAACAAACATACAAATTTTCCTCTATAAAATATTAGTGTAGATTTCTTACTTTTTTGGAGGAGCACCACCATTTTTTGTTCAGTAAATGGCGTTATAACGATCCCTCAAGCGGTAAAATTGATTTTAAAATATGACTTTGATTTCATAAGTGTCAGCCCTAAGAACAAAGTGGTCGCCATATTTAACATTTCATGTTTATTACGCGCATGACGCGCCGAGGCTCGCTCGATCGACAAATTCCCTACAAATTGGAAGCGCAAATTAATTTCACGTAATTTGTTCGTGCCAATTTTATTTTAATAACGTTTAAATGCTGGTAATTGTGGTATGGTTAAGATATGTAGTTTTTGAGACGGAAGACGGAACATTTGATGATTTTAACGGCATTCATTCTCATGAGATTCCGTGCTTTTAAATAAAGTCGTAGGTCTTGGTTATCATTGGTAAATTTGATAGTTGTTACGGGTATTCAGAAGCCAGAAAGTCTGACATAAGTCTAAGCAAAGGATATATTGATGGATATAGTGTTGTTCACTTAAGCCTCGTCCCCACTAGGAATATTTGTCGAGTGGCATGTGTCCCCGGTGAGATCGGGCGATGTCGGGCGACGTCGGACGACATCGCTGCGACATTGTTGAAACTGTTCCTTGTCACAACTCTTCACCGACTGGGCGACAAGAAACACTTTCAACAATGTCGCGGTGATGTCGTCCGACGTCGCCCGACATCGCCCGATGTCACTGGGGACACATGTCGCTCGACAAATGTTCCTAGTGGGGACGAGGCTTTACAGTGTAGGCCTGATAGGCAGTCGCTCCTTGTAATAAAACACAGAAGCCGATACTACCATAGTTGAGAAAAAAGTAGGAATATGATGCACGTTTGTAAATCTCGAAATTAACTGACCTCTACTGCCTGCACTTAGGACGTAATCACCAAGTTCTAAACCTTAAAGAGTTCTAGTAATCGAGAAATAGACATTGGTGCCGATTCTCTTGTTCACAAACTAAAGTAAATTTAAGTTAGTGCATCTTTCTCTTTCCATTTAATTAAGAAAAGGACAGAAGATAAAATATTAGTTAAGTCCTGTCAAATTTAGACACTCCATAGATAATTTAGACGCGTTTTGAAAACATGGCGTCTAAATATACGTCAATTTTCTTCCGGCGCTGTCTAATTTGACAGGATTAAACTAAATTGTATCTTCTGTCCTTTTCTTTATGAAATGGAAAGAGAAAGATGCACTTAACTTAAATTTACGATAGTTTGTGCATAAGAGAATCGGCACCAATGATAGAGTAATTTCCATAAAATGATGTCTACACATGTCATCTATAGATAGAAATGGTGATTACCCTATCTCTAGACACGCCCATACCACAAACGTCAAATAAACATAAAGTAAGATTTATTTATCTGCATCATGAAGTTACGATGCTAACTGGAAGCATGACGTAATGCGCTACAACCGCGGGGTTATTACCTATGAAACAGCAATGAGCAATATTTGCGCAGTGATCGCGCGATCACCGCGCGATCGTCAAAAAAAATCGTATTATGTATGAACCGATTGCTAATCGCTCGCTGATTGTTCCAATGCACTTATTGCTACGATGACGATAAAGTAGCAATCGCTGGAACTAATTAAATATCACCTTTAACAAAAAAAACTTAACTTTGCTCTTAAAAACCATACTAAATACGAAACCACCAAACGAAAAATGCATATTTTAGTTAACTGATTGCTCCACAGAGGCAGCACTATCGCTAGTTTGCCATTTGACGTGACGTATTTTGAATTGACGTTTGAGCAGCAAAATTTTGCTAAGTTATCGCGATCGCTCGGCTATTGCAAGATACGTAATCCCAGTGCCGGACTGCCTAGTGTCCTAGTTGATACATTTAAATAAATGTATCGTTATTTTATGTTTCTTAGGAAACTGTAGAGTTTTTGGAGTAAACTGATAAAATTGATTGTTTGTGAGGAAACCCTAGGGTTCTTAATTAATTCTTAAGGATATTTTTTTTTGTCAGAGTAATGTCTGGAGGGCCTATTAAAAGTATTCGATCAGATGTCGCGCTAGAGGTTGCTGATCTAAGCGTCATGCTCGTGAACGGGCATTGTTAATTGAGATTGATTCATATCTTAACAATTTTAAAGTGCCTTATTAATGATCTAATTGAATTAAGAGTTGAGACTTTCATAGCAGTTAGCAACACAATTTTCAAGAGTTATAAGTTATCATGTTTTGGAGTATATTACTTCGCTACTACACGCCGCAGACGCATTCAAAGAAAGAAGCTAATATAAAATCAATAATATACAATCTATACAAAACACAACTTATCTATCTACAACTCAAGATAGACCTCGGATAAAAATAATTAAGCATGAATATCGAAGAAATCATATTGATTATAAATTATAATCTATGAGAGCATAAATTGTAGCGGTCACGCATATGCAAATACAGAGATAATCGAAGCCATTGAGGAGCAGTTTGTCATGGAGATAACATCAACTGTTGATTGGGCGCATGCGCACAGGATATGAGAGATTGATCTTCTAAGATAAGGAATATTTATTTGTTTTGCAGATGTTACTGTTACTGTTTACGTGGAAACTTGTAAGGTTAAACATATACAGCTAAATTGATTTAAAAAATATCTTGGGACAACTAACGGCCATTTGATTCCAAGCTATGCAAGTCTTGTACTATGGTACAGGCGACTGATAAACATACAGAAATATTATGTATGTATTTCATAAATACAAACATCTTTTAAATAAATTACACCTAGACATACAACCGTCATCCTCAATATGCTCATTAACATTTCGACGACCAAGCGACAGCCAGCTGTCGCGCTGCTATTGTCTTCATATTGTGACTCAAATCACGTGTTTTAGAAGGTTTCAACAAGATTTGTCCTGATTGAGAATCGACTCCCAAATCTCCGGCATAACAGTCACTACTAAAGTAACTGGGCAGTCAGGGTATGCTGTCTCTTGGTACTGCTCCGCTCCCGTGGGTCATAGCGTAATATTATATAGCCTTTTTGTCTTTCAGATAAATAAGCTATCTCACTGTACAGTTTCAATAAAATCCGTTTAATAGTTTTGCGTGGAAGAGTAACAAACATCTACATTTATAGTTACCTAGATACTAATATTATAAAGAGGAAAGATTTGTATTTTTGAATGTAACGTTTCAATAGTTCTTTTTTCATTAGAAAGCTACACTGACATATTATACCTGAGTAACATAGGCTATATAATATCACGCTATGTCCCACGGGAGTGAAGTAGTAACTATAAACCTAACGTAACGCGGGTGAAACCGCGAGGAATAGCTATTATTTATATTTACGTTATTAGTAAGATATGAAGAAAGTGTAAATGAAATCACACAATCCGGTATTCAATACCGAAATCCTAATGAAAAAATCCTACACATTGACTACACACTTGACGCTACATTTCTGCATACCACCTCCTAAGCTCTAAGGCGTGATATTACAAGCCTTGTCAGCCGGGTCGTCGCCCCACGTCAAAGGAGGCTGGGGTCCTGTCAGATGCCTCATTTTTTCTCGCTTATCTTATGATCTGTGCTTTGTACTGTAATTATACTCGTAGAGAAGGCGCCACAGTGTAGCGAGTTCAGTTGGTCTGTTCGTAATTATTTTGTGGTTAGGCTTATTGGTTAATTGTTGATTTTGTGGTGATAAATTGTGGTTGGTTAGTGGGGGATTTCAATTAATTTTAAAGAAAAGAAAGAATATTTGATTTGTACGAACATAGTGCAGCATTAAATGTGATACATTAGATTACACTTTAACCTTCACACGGACGTTAGGTAAATGTCTCATAAATTTTTGGCTTTTCAAAACATACGCATTTTTTGTACACTTAAAGTTTCCTCATAAATAACTCTATTAGAGGAAACCGCATGAAAATCTAATCAACATATTTTTGAATTTATCGTGAACAGGCTGACGGGTGACGCCGCGGCAGACTTCGTTTTATTATAAAATATGTCACGATTTAAGAAAGTTTCGATAAATATTTTGCTCTACTTTTGTTTTGTACTGCTAAATAGTTATAAATTTTCAATACATTATTGCCGAAACATGAAGCAAACCAGACAACATCCAACAATCATGTATGTCGTAATAAAACAATGACACACGCATTCATCCATGTCACAGAGCTGTCGAAACTGTGACAAACAAAAACAACACGAATGTTCTCCATACATGACGAGCAGCATTCCGTGACGTCACCCCTTACTTAGGGTTGCCCATCTTTTGCCTCTTATCGAGGAGTAGACTATTTCTTAACCTTTTGACGACGAAGCGACAGCCGGCTGTCGCGCTGCTATTGTCTTTCTATTGTATCTCGAATCACGGCAGAGGAAAAGTTGCCAACTCTTCAAAATAGTTCAAGTTTTTTTTGGGAAAACCAATTTAAAAAAACTAGCGACCCGACCCATGGGTGTTTATTTATTTATTTATTGACACACCAACGACTTAATCACTAACTGGTTACAGTAGATGTGATGACATTCTTGTATTGTGCGGTGAATTCGTCACTTATAAATCAATAAAAAAAGATGACGAAATAAAATAGAAATAGTCATTGAATTAAGAACAATAAAAAATATGAACATTAATTAAACTGGAATATAAAAAACTTTTTCCAAAAAAAAAGATAACCGACTTCAAAAACTAAAAGCTCAAAAATAACTATTTCGGAAGTCGGTGGCCTCTCTTCTACCGGTCGAATTGTGTTGCCATGCCACCGACTTCCGAAATAGTTATTTTTGAGCTTTTAGTTTTTGAAGTCAGTTATCTTTTTTTTTTGGAAAAAGTTTTTTATTTTTTACTTTTTAGTTAGAGTCCCAACTACGTTTTAGAGTAACTTTAAAAAAAAAATGTATTTTTCTATAAAAATTGAGGAGTTCCCTCGATTTCGGCATGATACCATCATCTGATCCTAGACCCTACCTTTTTTTAGAAGTCGGTTAAAAATCAAATATAAATTAGATCTTAAAATAACAAAAAATTTAAATTACAAATAAATTAGGACACATTACATTGATTATAATTCAAATAAATTGTATTGTTAGATATTGAAATTAAAATATGTTGTGTGTTAAAAATTACTGAAAATATCGGATTTTCTTTACGTACTTAAGCCTTCTTAATTTTTTTTAAACTCTATTTTAGAGTACGTTTGTCAACCCTACAACTAGCATTTGTTTAGACGCCTCGCCTTCACACTTTTGTCCTTAGAGACACGAAAAAACAGAATAGGACAGAGGAGTGGTAAAATTAACCTGACATCAATGTAAGGTGCGCCAAAACGGCCTAGTGTCAGTAATTGATTGATTTTTGTACGCACTACCGCATATTTAAGGCAATAGCTTAAAATAGAAATGATTGCACCGCTAGATAAAGAATAGAGCTTATCTCGTTTCGACCGATGAGTTTGGAACGCTTCGGTCGAAACAGGAATTTTATTATATTATTAATAATTTTGAGGGGTGTTTCGGAAGATAGCTTAATCTATACGGTCAGAAGGAAAAACTTTACATACTCACCGTACAAGATTAATTAATTAGGTTTTATTTAACTTTACTTTGTACGGTACGGATGAAAAGGACCCTCTCAGGAGAAACCTCTGACCATACAAAATTAGCTATCATCCGAAATCCCCCTCAAAAATATTATTAACTAGTTTTTGCCCTTTTGTGAATGTGAAAGCTTACATCCTGTGTTTTATCCCTTTAGGGTTGGATTTCCAAATATAGTTTTTAGTAGATACTTTTTTTTTTTGGTGAGTGGGAAATCATCGACTGCTCCCGTCCTGGGTGCGGCGTACCAGACTTTTACTGACTAAAACCCACTCATGTTCCTTCGATAGCCCTTTATGTTCCAGGGTCACGGTAACTATTATAAACATTCCGCAACCCCGGCAGGCGTTGGCCCTGTTGGGTCCCTTCCAGTGCTGACTTCTTCTCTTTGAGGCGCGCGTGGAACACTAACGCGCCGTCGAAGCGGTCCTGGTCCTAGCCGGGCGGCGAGCTACCCATCGCTCGCCATCCGCAGGTGGCCGGTAGTCGTCTTGCGGCTCTCGACGTCTTCGCCTGGGTCTTAGTCCTTTTAGTGGATACAGTCTTCACAAAGATGTTCATGTTTCTAGGACCAGCGGTTTAAGCTGTGCGTTGATATATCAAGAATCGGTCAGTCAGTTTACTATTTCATGAAAAAAAAACTGTTTCGACCGGAGCGGACGAAA
This sequence comes from Athetis lepigone, assembly GCA_033675125.1. NCBI lineage: Eukaryota > Metazoa > Arthropoda > Insecta > Lepidoptera > Noctuidae > Athetis > Athetis lepigone. Next base: position 21,507,188 of record CM066233.1, on the reverse strand, counting down.
ACAGCGGCCGAAACGCCTACTTACAAATTGATAGAGAATGTTAATAGGAATGTTAAATCGTTAAAAGCTTTTCCAGTAGAGCTTGTAATACACACAATAGTGTTTGTTTCCAAAATAGACATCAAAGTTATGATTTCATCGACATTTAAAGTCGAGATTGAGCGATGACGTCAGACGCACAGTTTAATCTTTACATGTTAAAGAGACAATCTTTTGGTGTTAAAGTATGTAGCTATATACAATTACCTGACCCATTCTAGTATATTTTTTAGGTGGGTCAGATAATTGTAGCAACATAAAAATTGCGTTTGTTTCTTTCTCTGTTTAATTCTTTAGTACTAAGAATTTTGGAAAAATCTACTTCTAACGAGGTAAAATAGAATAGGACATGAATGTTTGTATGAAAATGTACAGGCAGAGTCGTAGAACACGGCTTCCTTTAAATGTCACACATACTTTTCTGGAAGCCGCATCAAAAATTTGCTTAGCTTAACGTGAGATAATCGCAAACAAACATACATACATACAATTCAAAGTGAGAACCTCTTTTTTTATGTCGATTAACAAGTAAACATTCTTCTACGGTTGTTCCACCGTATTTCCTGGCGTATGGCGGTTCGATTCCTGCCTGACCCCGGGTCACGGTTCAGCTGGCCGACTGAATGGCCGTACACTTGTTTTGATTTACAATCGCGGTTCGATTGAGTCGTCTCGAAGAAGGAGCGTTGTTTGAGATGAACCGTTGTTCCGGTTTAGTGTGGGTAGGACTAAGAAAGAGGTAGATAATCTTATCTTTATAGGTTATACGGAAAAGAAGTTTTTTAGCAGTTTAAGTTTATGCCCCTGACTTTGTACATGGTCAACCTTCCGACCGACCGAATCGTCTATAGATGACAGGCCAAAATGCGCCCGGCACGCCGCAGTCACAATCCCGTAACAAACTTCTAAACATTTTTTTAAGGGTAGGTGCTGAGGGCACGAATTTTCCGGTTTTGACATGGCGGTCAAAAGTAAAAAGCTACTAAATGGTAACTTTTAATCAGTGATAGAATGTTGGTGTAAAGACCAAACAGATCTAGAGATTAGCGCTTTCAGCAAATAAATATTCTTCAACTTATTGTTGTTTAGGTTCTAAAGATCATAATTTGCCCTTTATTTGGCCAGCCAAGTAATTATCCCTAAATGACCATCAAAGTCATCATATATTTCACATAGATAACTCATTACTGGCGTGTTATGTAAAAGTGGAAGGATTTTTTGTAGCCTAAATACGGCAACTTACTAGTCGCTATTTAAATCACTGAAAAATTATCTTAAAATCTAGAATATATTTATCGATAATTCAACTCGCATATTTCTCCGACACATTACCACATCGCTGAATGATTTAATGCCTTTATTGGTTCATAAATAAATATTTAATCCATTGATTGGCCCGTAAACATTACGCAGTCATGTTCAATGAATGAAATTCGAACCATGTGTGTTCAGAATATATTTAAATAGAACATGCAGGCTTGTTTAAATAATTAATTAGAAGCTTTTTTATAACGGGTGATGGAGAAATATAAGAGTTTGCCGCGGTGTTCATGCGAAAGGTATAGTCGGATTAGTCATCAGTTTAAAATATACGACTAACATAGTCAGCCTCCGACTAATTGCTGACTGTCAGATCTTTATGGTGTACAATCACATTACCCAAGTCTTGGTAGCTGAAGACGAAAATCCGACTATTGACGAAAATATTGTGGACAGGAAAACAGGAGTTTTTAAGTTTATGTAGAACATTCTTGATATTGGTGAAGGAAAACATCTTAAGAAAACCTGGACTAATAAGGATACAAGCCAAAATTGCCAGTCCACTTCAATCAAACGTAGTGGTCACAACTCGTGCCATTTCTAAAGAGAAGAGGTCTTTGCTCTGCAGTGGAACAGTAAAATAAGCCGTGATTATATAGCCGATAGAATTAACCAAACAAAGATTGCACATTCCGAAACCTCAGCGATTGAGACTTCGAGACAATACAATAGTGATGGGACGCTACGATAAATTAGTCCCGTTGAGTGATTCGGTCGTCCGGCGGGCAGCGGCCGGTCGCACCGGTTCCGCGGCGGTACCGCCCCCGTTCCGTAAACGTACGATAACCAGCTTGGCAATGGTCGCGGGAATTGATACGACTTTGTTCGGTTATCGGGATAAAGGTGACGTAAGGTATTGTGAAATGAGCTTTGTTTTGCTGAGAGAAAGAAGATTAGTTTCGCTGTTTAGATTTGATTGCTATTTATTTTTTTGCTCATAGAGTCGCTTTTGATGAAATGGGAAATGGTCGCCAATCAAAGCCTCCGGAATGATATGGTTGTGATAAAGGATAAATGTAATTTTTGACTGTATTACTATTTAGTGTACCTACCTATAGGTATATTGTTGTAAAGAAAAAGTTAACTTACTTTTTCTTTAAAAGGTGCTTTCATAAAGAACGTCTTAAATTTTTTTGAATAAAGTAAGCAAAAAACATGGGACAAGGTACAATTTCCAACCATTGCTACTTTTGAAACAAAACCAAAATAAACAGTGGTATACATAACATAACCACCAGAAAACCTTAAGACATTAGCTACCTTAAATCCATGAGACGGCTTTGTAAAAATAATAAAGGAAGTCCCACTAAACCCAGAAATCTTGGCATCCCTATTCCCGGGTTGATAAATGCGTCCACTTGATTGAGACTTATTCGTTATTACAGCGTTATCGGATTGCGGCTGCATGATGACAATATTATGCAGGCCTTCAGCGGGTTTATCTGATGCAGAAATATAGAGCTTACTATGATTGCTACGTGTCTAATGTCACTAACTGATTTATTGATATTCAATAAGACTGGCTGGAAAATATAATGGGTTTTGAATCCATAAAAGTTGTAGCCTCCAGCCGTTTGTTCTTACAAAGTTGAAGCTACGGAAATTGTCTAAGGAGCGCTTTTAGGTTAACTAAACTTGCTGATTCGTGTCAAGCTTTTTTAAGCAACAGTTTTTTTCTTACGGAAAACTAAATTGATTAGTTTACTGGCTGCCGCCTCGGTATTTTCGCGTATTTGATGTCTATTCCGCTTGCTTAGGTCATAACGTAATGCTATAAACGCAAAGGATTTTTCTAAAGTAAGAAACTCTCGGTCTGTTAGCGTCACTCTTGGCAGAGTTATTTAAGTTAAAACAAAGTGAGAAGTAGGAACAACCTATGTATTTCTCAATTTGAATTTAATGGAATAATAATCACATTTGCTTAAATCATCTCATACTCTCAACATCCTTTGAGAATGAAAGTCCAACTTCAAAGGTACATTATTAGTAGGTACATATTTGCATGTAGCCACACGATTGATTAGGTCATTCACATGATTGATTGTCCCGCGTTGGTACAACACTATACTCGTATTATAAGGAAGGTGGTTGCACCTATTGTCGGCAACAGAGTTCCTTTTAGTATTGTACTGTATTTATTTTCTAATTATGTTTAACGATGTTATGAAGTTAGGTTCGGTAATTTGGTTTTGATATGAAATTCTAGATTATTCTGGTAAATCTGGATTCTGTGATAATTATAAAATAAATAAAAAAGTTTGTAAAGAAGAAAAAGGTGTTTTGTTACTCTTTCAAACAAAAACTGCTGCAATAATTTCGGTGAAACTTCAGAGCTTACTTATTCATCAGAATATCGAATTAAATGAATTAAACGACTTTTGTTTTGTAAATAGGTAAAAAATTACACTTTTACACATCATTTTTTTATTTTAATCGAACGATGGACCCGTCTCAATATCATTTAGGCTAATAAAGCGAGACAGATAGACAGGGTAACTTTCGCATTTATAACACTAGTATGGATTTTGAATAAACCAATACGAGATCAATAAAAAATCAATAAAACAACAAGCTTCATAACTAAAAGCAATTAAATCAAAATTAATATAAGCAAACATTTTAATTATTTATCTCCCACCGAGGACATACAGTTAATCTAAGGAGTTAATAAAATTATTGTGTCTGCTCTGTAACTTGTAGTAATTAAAGCAAGGCAGTAAATGTTACGACGTATTAACTTAATTGGGTAGAAAATTGGTATTCTATTTTATTACGAGAACTTGGGAATTATTTTAATACAGTGCGAGCTTTTGTGGTACCTTTGATTGGAGTTAAAACTTGTGATTATAGTCTGTCAAGGATTATGCGTGTTTTTCTGGTATGTCTAGAAAACATTTATTATTTAACAGTAAGCAGCTGCTGGCCTTATATTGGATTAGTTTTATCTGTGGCTCTGCTCTACAAAAAGCCGCCGTTTACATACGGTGTCATGTTTTTATAAATTCTCTCTGTTATGTAATATGCTGAAGGCAAAATATCAGAAAAACCCGGCTTGTATAAGCCAGGTTAGAAGGCTTAGGCGGGAGCTTTGTAAAGCCCCACTAATTTGTCACACATCAGCTCAAAGTCATCACACAAAGAGGAGACACGAGCATTGATATTTCATACTTGCTAAAGATGAGGAGCAATATCAGACGTTTCATAAGTCAGTTCCCTCACTTAATTTCTCTTTATAGGCGTTAGTTAGGTCATAGATAATAAAAAAAAGAAGAAAGTTTCTTATACTATCTGCTTATGCCTAAAACGCAAAACGAAATATCTTTGCAAAAATATTTGAACTTTGAGTCCGACAACAGTGTTCTTTGCCCTACACTAACAGTATCCTGTAACGGCTGTTATTATTCAATTGTTGGGTAAAATAATAATGCAGATGATGAACACAGCAGCCTAGCATCATTATGAAGGATTTATATAGGTTATTATCTCTTAAATACGTAGAAGAATACATTTTAATATATTGTTTTACATAGACATATAATTTAAATCATTACTTTATAAGAAGTTTTAAAGTGAAAAGACTTAGGAATAAAACGCTTTTTGTTTATTTTGAACTAGCGGTTAACTATTGTTTGGTCTGACTATTTTTATTAGGGTTTTGTTCTAAAAATAGGACCATAATACTAAGACTTCGCTATCTGTCCGTCCGTCTCTCTGTCACCAGGCTGTATCGCAAGAACCGCGATAGATAGAGAGTTGGAACATTCCATATGAAGTGTTTCTGTTGCCGCTACAACAAAATAAAATGTTTTTACTTTCATCCACTACTTTACTTTTAAATCCAAATATTACTGCTGAAACAACTTGCAAAGCACAAGAATACAATAAAAGTTTCATAAATAAGCATAATATTGAGTCCGTGGGGGTGGAATATTGGTTCCAACATATCAAATCCTCATAAAACGTACTACAAAATACAAGTTTACTGCTCCGGACTATTAAAATAGTAGAATATATCGCCGTACCTGCACCAATCCAGACACAATCTAAGGAAGTTTCATTCAAACCGGCGCACGCGCAGGTTATCGCGCGGCGGGGTCAACGCCCCCGCTATACCGTTGCCAAATCCATTCATGAAATAGCTGATAACAGCTTAATAGTTGCTCTGCTTATTGTTCGCTGGGAACGTCTCACGCTTGACTTTATGTGCTGACTTATTAATAAGATAGTGACTTAAAAATGGGATTTTTTATGGCCAGTAGCTATTGGTTATTTAAATGTTTTACTAAGCTGGCTTATTGAAGTTGTAATCATTAAAAAAAGAAACCAACTGCAATTTCGTAAATCGGAGTTGGCGAAGCATCTTTTTTATGCAATTTCCACCAACTTCCGGAATACCAGTTGGATTGTATCTATGTTTTTTTTTCTATATTTTTTAACTAACAGAACCTATGTTACTTCCACAACTGTAACGAACTCAATGACAGCTCTTATGTCGCAATCCGTTAATAAGTTTTCGCTGTAGAACGTGCCATAAAATGAGACATACATACATACAACGTACATAGACATGCACTCGAAAAACATACCCCTCTTAAATAGATTTATATAAGTATATAAAGAAGATACATAGGGTAACGGGTCAGTCTCGGAGACTACAAAATAGAAGCAGAAGCGTCAGCAGACTAGCTAATAGATAGACGGCAGGACGGCAGGACTAACCTGCGCTAGAATCAAGGACATCGTGAGGAGAGGAGAACCATGCAAGAAGCATGATGTTTAGCAGTGGAAACATGCTGAGAAGAAGAAGAAGATAAAGAAACGTGCTTGTTGTCGATAACCACAATAAAAACTACTAAAGCTATAAACTTGAACTTTGAACAATAGTTTATTTTCGTGACAGAGACGCACCAAAAAGCTTAATATTTTAGAAAGTACCATATGAATTAAAAATGTCACATTGGTAAAAGGTGGGCGCCTTATCCACTGCGCCTTCACGACACAATCTAAAAAGATTTTTAGGTAGAATGCACCCCCTAAATTTTTTATTTAGTTCGTAGTTATAACACTGACGTGATAAAATAGCGGATGAAGGTTAGTATGAAAATTCGCGAAGGAAGCTGCCGGAAACCGCTAGTGTATGATAATTATCCTATTATTAAACATTAGTAGAAATATCTTTTGTAAAACGTGAGTTAAATGTAGCTATGCGAGTTTTTACTAATGCAATCGTTAGATTCGGAACGGGTTTTAATTTTTTTTTAAGTGAAGCCTTTTTTGTTGCTTTTATCGACCTTAGCCGTACAGCACAGATGTTGAGGCCATAGACTTTAGGCTCATGCAAAAAATATACACGATTTTACATATGAATATGGCTATGTTGTTACCGGTTGTCCATTTGAATTTGGAGAATATCCGTTGAGATGAATCAGTAATCGACGATTAAGAGGCAAATATTCGAAATTTTGAACACTCGATGTATTGACAATGAAGATGAAAAACCTTGGACATAACGTTCATATTAAGTGGTCGATCAATTGATATTCAATTATTTGGCATTAGATTTGGTATAATAGCCGAAATACACATAGACATAACTGTTAGAGCTTGCGAATTAACTGCATGATACAAATTGCACTGCAGAATTCTGATTTCCAAAAGTTCTAAAAACTTAAAATAGCCTTCAGTAGGCCCGCCCCCAGTCATTGGAGAAAAGACAGGGTGTAGGACTTTTCCTTCACTAAAATTATTTTCCTTCTCTAACCGGTAATCAACATCACCTTATACTCGTAGAGAGTATCGACCTCTTTAGAATCTCTACCGGAACCCTCCCTGAGTTTTAAGATTAAGAAGACCACACAACGCCAAAGAAAACAACAATTCAATTATAATAAACACATTATCAGCTACAAGATAAAGTACCAACCTAATTTCTTCGCGAAAAAAATCGAGTTCGTAGAACCGAATGTCTCGTGATAAGGAGACTTGGCCGGAAGTGTCGACCTCCTTGCTAAAGGTCATGCAGTAACGGGTCCAACCGTGACCAACGGACCAACTGTTGGCCCAACAATGTGGTCCAACGACAACGATCCAATTACACCAGATTTACATGGAATTGGAGCGATCGGAGCCGCGAAAGGTGGAGAAATTTTTGGACGAACGTAAGTACACGGAAAGAAAAATGTCATATAGGTATACAGGGTGTCCCACGGCTATGCCACATGGAGGGAAAGTACCTTAAATATTGTAGATAGCACATTTTACTGAAAGAAGACATTATTTGAATTTTGAAAACATTTTTAACTGCATTCATAGATATTTAAATAATTACATAGTTGAACGGGGAATCGAACCTGTTACTCGAGAAAATTAATCAGCCTGTAGTTTATCCTACCGAACGAAAGGCTTCATCACAAGGATTATTTTTTGCTAAATAACATAGTGTCAAAAATAAAAGAAAGACCATGAACTTTAACATTTTTAATACAAAATTAGTAAATTTTTCAACTGCTCATAACTTGTCCCTTCTTCTTGAACACAAAGTGATAACTTTTGATTATTTCGTTCCCTGACGATTTTTTGGGCTTGTTGTGGTAGATATTTATTTATTAAAATGATGCGTACTACTCAAGTGGTATGATTGTCAATTGTATGTCCTTACGGCAATGTAAGCTTTTAACTTTTCAGATTTTTTTTTTAAATTCACGTTCTTCCTTTTATTTTTGACACTATGTTATTTAGCAAAAAATAATCCTTATAATGAAACCTTTCGATCGGTATGATAAAACTACAGGGTGATTATTTTTTCCCGTGGAACAGGTTCGATTCCCGGGCCTACCATTTAATTATTTAAAAATCTATGAATGCAATTTAAATTGTTTTTAAAATTCAAATAATGTCTTCTTTCAGTAAAACGTTCTATCTACAAGATTTAAGGTACTTTCCCTCCATGTGGCATAGCCGTGGGACACCCTGTATAGTGTATTGAGTGTTAAAGAATCAAGTGTTTTATATCATGATTATAATACAAGCCGTACCTTTAGATTATAGCCGATTATAGCCGTACCTTTAAGCCCGTATTCAGAACGGACGAAGTGACGGGGGCTCTACTGGATCAAGTGATTCGTACCGGCTTCCCAAAATTTGGAACCAAAGTTATTGAAACACAACACCGCTCTAGAAAAATGGCGTAAGTATAACTTCTTAGCTGCACCTAGTAGAGACTATAGTGGATAAAGACCTATGCCCTTACTAATAATCACTGTGTAAAGTTATGCAATGAATAAAGCCTGTGTAACCATACATTTTTTGACGTATAAACCTGTCATAACTTTATGCTGCGTTTATTAGTAAGGCGCCTAGTCTAGAACATCAATCGTAGCGAAGCAATACTACCAATAGATTCTATTGAATTTTGCATGAATATTATGCTATTTGCTGTTACTTGTTGTATTATTCAATATGAAGGATAACGAGAATAAACACAGCTAGGCACAGTACACCTGTAGAATACAGCTAGTATATACTAATATTATAAAGAGGAAAACTTTGTTTGATTGTAATGAATAAGCTCAAAAACTACTGGACCGATTTTAAAAATTCTTTCACCATTCGAAAGTTACATTATCCCTGTGTAACATAGGCTATATAATATCACGCTATGCGCCACGGGAGCGAGGCAGTAACAAAAACCTAACGTAACGCGGGAGAAACCGCGAGGAACAGCTAGTATTAAATAAAATGGTAATTCATATAAAACAGTAAATAATGTTAACCGCGAAAATACTCAACGTACAAAATATTTCACCTAACAATGGCGTAGTTAGTCAAGTTCCGCTAAAGTGGTTCAAGTTAAGTTTCAGCGACAATGCTGGGGACATTAGAAAGTCGTTAGCACGACATTAACACATCCTACAGAAAGGTCAGCAGCGCCGGCACGTTTATGAAGTCTTTCAAATAAACAATTGAGAGGTTTTAATGATGGCATTATTGTTTTGAGGAAATAGAACGTCTAACTAGAGTTTTGTTTTACAATTAGGTACTATCTGTTATTTTTGGGTAATTCTTTGAAGTTACTTTTAAAATAAACTCACATACACATATAAATATATCGATCGATCAGAAGATTTGGATCTGTAGACATTCTATATTTCTATCAAATCTCATCGCTTTAATAGATACATCTGGACGAGGTGTATGCCAAGATGCTGAAGGCAGCCGATAACGTTTATCTACTTCATTATCAATTTTTTAGATTGAGAAATAATGTCCTACCATAAAACGGACATGCCCAGAAGCTCAGATAGAAAGAAGCTGAAGTTGCTATGTCCAGAACTTCGAGAAATCTTTCCAAAAAAATAATTTTCCGTCATTTTATAGTAAGTAAGCTTTTAAGTTAAAACGAGTGACGCAATTATATACTTACAAGTTCTTATGAAGCCTTTTTACCTATTTGTAGTTTGATAAATAAATAAATTTTTGGGACAAGTCACACATGGCCATCTGATCCCAAGCTAAGCAGAATCAGGGTGGGAATCGAACCCACGACCTCCGGCTTAGCAGTCAGGGTCACTAACCACTAGACCAACAGGCCCGTCGTGATGTTTTGACTATTAATGTGTGCGAAAAATTTTATAAGTATCAAATAAGTAGAAGTTGTCGAAGATTTGAAACAAACAACTATATAGGGTCAAACTCAAGTTCCTTTAAAAAGAAAACCCTTTCAAGAAACCGCTCTATACATTGAAACCGTTAATAATTCTTCCGGTTTCATTAAACCGAATCATTGAATGAAATGACTGATCCACATTCCACATCCGTTGAACATAGTTTGTTGATAATAAAATAATTAGGTAGCATTATCATTAGGATAGTAGTTAGGAAATAGGGTTATCAATAGAAAATGAAGCCAAGGCTATGAGCAAGTGTTGTTCAGTTTTATTACTAAACAGGGATACTTACTATCCAGTTTTTATGCCCTATTTGATTAGATATTTAACTAAAGGGAAATAATTTTGACATGTACCTACCTAAACCAATGTTAAGTTATTAGTTACATTTAAATAATCTTTGTATATCTTTTATACGATTATATATAAATAAAAAGACATTTCTAGATTGTTTACAATATCAAGTCCAGGAACTGGACTTGATAATTATTTCCTTTTGAAAGCTTCTTTGCAAAAAAGTTTATCTATGAGCGCAATGTATTGGGTCCAATTATACAGGGTGTCCCACGGCTATGCCACATGGAGGGAAAGTACCTTAAATCTTGTACTTAGATAAAACATTTTACTAAAAGAAGACATTATTTGAATTTTAAAAACAATTTAAATTGCATTCATAGATTTTTAAATAATTAAATGGTTGGGCCGGGAATCGAACTTGTTCCACTAGACAAAATAATCATCCTGTAGTTTTATTATTCCGATCGAAAGGTTTTATCATATGGATTATTTTTTGCTAAATAACATAGTGTCAGAAATGAAAGGAAAACCGTGAATTTTAACATTTGAAGTAAAATTTTGTTCTGAAAAGTTAAAAGCTTACATTGCCGTTAGGACATACAATTGACAATCATAACTACTTATTACTAAATAATCTACCCACTTGAGTAGTACGCATCATTTAAATCAATCAAGATCCACCCAACAAGATCAAAAAATCGTCAGGGACCGAAATAATCAAAGGTTATCACTTTGTATTCAAGGAGAAGGGACTAGTTTTGAGCATTTGAAAAATTTACTAATTTTGTATTAAAAATGTTAAAATTCATGGTCTTTCTTTTATTTTTGACCATATGTTATTTAGCAAAAAAAAAATCCTTGTGATGAAGCCTTTCGATCGTTAGGATAAAACTACAGGCTGATTAATTTTCTCGAGTAACAGGTTCGATTCCCGGTTCAACTATGTAATAATTTAAATATCTATGAATGCAGTTTAAATGCTTTGAAAATTCAAATAATGTCTTCTTTCAGTAAAATGTTCTATCTACAATATTTAAGCTACTTTCCCTCCATGTGGCATTGCCGTGGGACACCCTGTATAACTTACATGACATAACAATATCTGTTAGTCAATAAGCGAACCTCAAATATTTCTGTAAGAGACGGACTTCTAATGATTAGCATATTTTGAAAACGATTACTTACGAAATGGTTAATATAATAAAAGACACAAGTGAATGACTTTACACCTGCAAATAGTTATGCTATCACAATCACGACATCCGTTCAAATCTAAACAACCTACCATATTTCAGCCCCAGCCACGTCTTATGGAATGGCTGGTAGCGCCGCGCTGGCGGGGGCCTCGGCTTGCGATACAGGGGCCCGCAGGCGGGGGTGCAGCACAGGTGGAAGTATCTCTTGTCCCTGATCTTCTCCGCAGCCTTCAGCCGTTCCCTGGCCAGCCTCCCTGCACACCGGCGCGGGCTGGAGACGGCCAGAGCCGACGCCGCCAGGGCCATCACCCCCAGAAGAAACCACCAACGCATCACTACAGCATCCTTTCATCCACTATCCATAATTTCCCTCCAGTCCTCACATCATCACTTCCAAAGGGTCTGCCTTCGTAATCCTCATCAAAACAAACGTGACTTATCACCTAGGAAACACCTTTCAACACTGATTAAAGTTTTAAACAAACTGAACTGAACTCCAAACAAACAACCGATAACCATTCATTAGAAATAGAACATAAACGTTCAACAATTTATGCAAAGGTAATTAAGTTTCCTCGTAGCTTTTTTGCGAACACAAAACACGAGTTCCAATTCCTCTCTTCATAAAATACTGATGACACAATGTTGTACACAGTGTTTGTTTGTATGAATGAAGATATCCGCGTGTTATTGTCCGGAGATGAACGGCGGGTGGTGATAGGACGCGTGCGTGCGCGTCGGCGGTGACACGACGACTGGCAGATCGAGTTGTTTCCGAGGACTACGCACCACGCTATCCTGGGCAGCTAAGATCTCGCTTTGACCGTACTTGAGCTTAGAAGAGCTTTTTGATCTGAAGGTGAACTTTGATAAGCTCAATGCAACAGAAGTACTTACTAAGCAAGTCAGAGAAGAATAATGTAAAAAGTCTCAATATGTCCTGAGTTCAATTGCTGCGGATTCTACGATTCAATTATTAAAAACTTCAAGAGCACGTAAGCAACATAACTTACATAACCATTGATCTCTCTGGCCTTTAGAATGAAACATTTTAAAAAGACGAGAACAGAATACTAAGCATTCGAGCTGAACGCAAATCAGAATATCCTGATGATTTAAGAAATAGTTTAATGATGAAAATATTTATAAATTATATTTATTTTGTAAATTGCTTAAAAATGACACTTTTACACGTATTATTAACTTTCATATTTCAAGCGAACGATGGCACCGGTGTTTCCTAGCCGACTTCTACTATGAGAAGAATATGTGTTAAGAGGTATTATACAATTGAGGGACACAGCAATTTCATTACTGTGGTGTATTTAACCACAGCTAAGCTCAAAATGGTTGTCATCTTTATACTTAAAGAGGCAGGTTTGTTTGTGGTAACCAAAGCACATTTAAAATTACTGCAGCTAGGAATAAATCACCTTTTTATGGAAACCTACACTTCACAAACGAAAATGAGCGAGGAGGGGAAAGCTGCTATTATACTTTTTGACAATTTTGCGCGTAGAAGACTTGACTTAAAGAGTACGAATCTTGACGAATGAAATACATAAAACTATTACTAAAATTCAATGGTCAAATTATCAATTTGCTATCATCGAATGCCTAACTACAAAAGTTATCTCATCTAAATTAAATCTGGACGTCCAACAAAAAGCGTCATTTTACGCCCCCCGCCGGCACGCGAGCCACTAATTAGGCCGCGTTCTGATCTAGAGATTGCCGCGGTGATAACGATGATAAAAACGCCCGGGTGGTCGGCCGGTCCAAGGTCCATCACGACAGATAGCCGCTAGTGGGTAGACAGGTGTCGAAAACTGAACTGTGTGTTAGGTACTATAGGATACCTTAGTGATCTGATCTTAGGTTTGGTTACTATGACTGGCGGGGGAGGGATGAATGCACGAGCGAATCCCGTACCTCCGCCGATAGGTCGGTCGAGTAATATATTGTGGTTTTAGCTGATAAGAGATCGGCACTCTCCTCCATTTTGGCCATACTGGGGATAGTAAATTGAGCATTTTCCCACGATAAAAAAAAGTTTTGATTACTATGTGACGTACTTATTATATGCTCGAACCAGTATTATCGGTTCCAGCTGAATACATTCTGAGAAACGCAATGGTACACAGGATGCCAGATCCAGGAAACCCCATGTTCAGCAGCCGCTTGCGACCATTTAATAATAATAATAAGGCAATTTTTTACGGGCCTTTTTAGAAATATCTCAGGAGTTGTAGCAGCATGGACTCTGGATTTTAATTCAGTTCAAAGCAAAAGGCTTACAGCTCTGCTTGTCAATTTGTTACGGTTTCTCATCCAAACCAATGAACCCATTTTTGACATTGGTATAAAGCAAGGCTAAGCCTCATAAAACATTTTTTACGTGCGATTTCGTAAGCCGCTTTAGCTCACGATCCGGCGCAATAGCAGTGCGTGCCAATCCTTTAAAGAGCTCTGAATAACGCAGAGCTCCAAAGGCCACAGATCAAGCAGCACCATTTAAAACTTCCCATGATACTTTCTAAATGTCCTGCGATCGTGATAGGTTACTCTTATTCACCTTCCTTTCTCTTGCATATCATTACGATTATTCTGTTCGTGTGAACGGAACTTGGATGAATTGTTTTATATTGTCTGAATTCTTATCTACGAAGCTGGCTCAATTGTTAAAGCACCTACTACTACTAGGGAAATGGGTTTCATCATAGGACTTCAATGACATCAGGTGCCTCAGAAGGCACATAAAGCCATGGCTGAGTGTCATTCGCAGATTTTTGACAGGCCTTATCAGTCAGAAGACCAAAAGCTTGACAAGGTTCTGTCTAACCAAGGTGTAACTTACCCTAAGACTGGGTTGTGGAGGTATGATAGCCAGTCACTCTATGAAAAATACTGGTATTCAGCTGAAGCCTATAAAATAGGGGGGGGGGGGGGGTAACCTTTTTGCTTTAGAAAATAAGTTAAACGATAGGTCCTTGCAGCTTTCTTACTTGTCGCGTCTAGTAAGTCAGTTAAGGAAGAGAGAGTGCAACTGTGTCTGTGCAATATTATATCTCAATGGGAATCAGCCAAGCAGGCTAGTCCATTGAGAATGGCTGGCGTAACCGGAATTTGGTCAGCAGAATATTATCATACATAAAGTATAAACTGTTTAGTTATTGTCTGGCGGTCGCTTCAGAGGTAATGTCTTCCTATATGTTCCTTTCAGATGTTACTCCTTCTTTGTTTAGTGATATTGAGTAACATATTAAAGTGATAAGATTTTGTTGTTCTAACTACTAGTGCTCGTATTCCGGGAGATAAACAAATTAACAGAATTTACTGTGTGACCACTATTCAGTTTATAGGAATAATGTGATGATTCACGTTCGTTTGTAGATTTTGTAGCAGTTTTGTAATGAGATTTTGAATTCTGTTTTTTTTAAGCTACGGTCGTCGTTTAATTGCTAAAAGAAACCCTTCAGGACTAAAATGTTGAATTTGCAAAATGTTGAATTCGCAAAATGTTGAATTCTCAAAATGTTGAATCCCAAAATGTTGAATTCGTAAAAAGTTGAATTTTCCGGACCCATAATGTTGAATTTGCAAAATGTTGAATACTAAAATGTTGAGTCCTTGCACCAGACCAGTCGCAGTGGAGGTATTTGGGGGAGGCCTAATTCCAGTAGTGGACGTCTTTTGGCAAATCTTATGATCTTCCTACTGCACGGGAAAATATCTGGCACCCACATAGACCATCAAACTGATCAACTTTTTCCGGTTTGTTCCCGTTGAGTCACACCACTTTGTGTCACACTGTTACCCATCGGGAAAAAAAATCCCGGTTAGTAACATGGAACTCAAAGCCACATGTCATTGATTTACACTGCAAAATAGTTATGGTTTACATATCGGGGTATTGTAAATTTTCGCACAAGATCACTTAAATCAATCAAAAGTACTAGGCGCGCAGTAAGGTGAAGTGGTAAATAGAAAACGTGATCCACTGTTTATACCTAAGAGGATCATCATAATGTGGGATGCATCGAAAATAAATCATTTATCATTTAATAATTTAATCATTTGTATTATAATAAATACCAGAGTTATTCCTTTTTGTTTTATCGACGTTCCTGATATAGGAAATTAAGAATTAAACTGTTGTAGTCCTAACATACGTTAGAGTCCGGAGTATGTACGGTGGGCAAAGCAGATAAGTATCCAGGGCCGTCAGATACAGTTTAAGTTTTCTCAAAAACCCACGGATATTTTGTAATAAAAATTTAAACTATTATGAACTAGTCACTTAAATGACTAGTTCTTCAATTAGGTTTTATTTCATTTGAATACATTCATTGGTATTCAAGAAAACCTCAATAGTGTATGACGGCCCTGGATACTTTCAGCTTTGCCCACTAGCAATTCCGATACGTCGTAGCGATCCCGATGTTGGTCCACAGGAATAAGTTGTTCAGTTTGATGGTCCCTACCATACCCTCAAGTTGGCGACACCCTATGTCAGACACCCTGTAGGTTTATGTAGGTACTAACTTTACCATGTGGTAGGTTTATGTACTAATTTTACAGGGCCGTCTATGTGGGTGCCAGATATTTTCCCGTGTAGTGGAGGAGGAAGTATGCTCATTATAAGATATTCCAAAAGACGTCCACTGCTAAAAATTGGCCTCCCCCAAATACCTCCACCGCGATCGGTCTTGTGCCTCTCGCATCCACAGGACTCAACATTTTGGTATTCAACATTTTGCAAATTCAACATTGTGGTCCGGGTGGGAAATTCAACTTTTTACAAATTCAACATTTTGGGATTCAACATTTTGCGAATTCAACATTTTACGAATTCAACATTTTGCAAATTCAACATTTTAGTCCAAACTATTAATTTTCGATATCTACATAAACTTTAAAAGTCTAAAGCGCAGCCTAAAACTTTGTTCTAAAATTTCATAACAATCAGTTCAGTGGTTAAGCGGAGAAAGTTCAACAGACAGACAGAGTAACCTTCAGATTTATTATATTCATGTTTATGGACTGGCAAAAGGATTTACAGTGGGCCACACTGCACAATGAGCAGTATATCAAATAGACAAAGTGCGCAGGATTCGAGGGGCCCCCGATTAGATTACATGCGCACGCGCCGCCGCTCCCAATCCGCGCCATTGTGGGCTTGAGAGCTTGCAATGAATGGCTTTTATTGAGAGGAGAACTTCTTGCTTTTTGTGCTGATTACTTCAAGTTCTAAGACTGATTTTGTAGTTGGTAAATATGAAAAAAAATTTTTCGCCTATCACGCGTTAGTTAAACGACAATATTGGAGATTCCCAGACATCGTTGACGGGAAATATCGCCAGAAACCCTAACCTAGAGCGAAAAAATCACAGAAGGGACCCACCATTTCAATGGAGGATATTATAGACTGTCTAAAGTAAAAACATCTTTTATGGGGTACTGTGTTAAATGTTATAACAAAATTCCTTTTGAAATATTAAATCTAAACGAAAGGAAATTCAAAACACATATTAAGAATACACTCTGTCAACAAGCATATTATAAATTAGATGATTATATAGAAGATAAAAATGCTTGGAAACATGCTGGACCTGCTCCATAGGATAATTCACAGTGTAGACAAAACCAAACAGGTTGCTAATTCAAACAGACAATGATTAACTGCTCTTTACATTAGAAATTATACACACATATATATATATATATATTTTAGTTATACATTGCGCTGGCTCACACATTATTTTCATTGTTTGAGGAATGTAGGTTAATTGTGAACATGTGAACACTTTGCTCGCGAACATTATAAAGCTTCCATTTCCTAATTTATATAAAAAGTAAAGTTTTTTTTATTATATACATGTAATTTTTGACGGAAATGGTTTTTGGATTATATTCATTTTAAATCACGCCTAACCATGTAAAAAAAAAAACTTTGTAATACAACTATTTTTTAAAAGAGTAAGTATGGAGTTTCTTGCCCATTCTTCTCCATACGTAACAACATTTCCGAATGGGCGGTAGATTCACTTTTGTTTTATAAGTATGACGTTTCAAAGTGCCTTTTTTTGGTCTAATGAAAATAAATGATTTGACTTTGACTTTGACTAAATAACTTTCCACTCTATTTGTCATACCTATAAATATTAATTCCTTTCACAATGAAATCACAAGACGTTATGTCGGACGTGTGGTGTAAGCAATCCGGAGCTCTCGATGATAACAAACCGTATGTCGTTTACACCTAATATGCGCGCTAACAGACAGCAGTTAACGGTGGACATTAGGTG
Source organism: Athetis lepigone (assembly GCA_033675125.1). Classification (NCBI taxonomy): domain Eukaryota; kingdom Metazoa; phylum Arthropoda; class Insecta; order Lepidoptera; family Noctuidae; genus Athetis; species Athetis lepigone. The sequence continues at coordinate 21,489,362 of CM066233.1, read as the reverse complement.
TGGACAATGCCTAGAGCTTATCCTAATACCAGTACAGAGAAGCATTAAATTTGATGAAGTTAGGCGTGAAGTAATGGTACATCTATTTCGCACGTCGATATTTATTCGGAATCCGATGCGTACGCCCAGTGACGTGAAGCGTTTGCGACTTGACGGCTGCTTGAAGAGCATGGCAAACAAACGTTGAGTTATCAAAATTTATACAAACAAAAAAAAAACAAAAACCGCCTTATTACAAAACAAGGTTTTTCTCTAAACCAGGTTTAAACCATTGAGCTAGGTTTTGTATTTCGAATCTTGATTGTATCCGAATAAGATTCAAATTACAAAACCTGGCTCAATGGTTTAAACCTGGTTTAGAGAAAAACCTTGTTTTGTAATACACCTACTGACTTTCACTTATTTAAAACAATTTATGGTTAAGCGTAATTAAGCGTACAAAAAATCCCATGAAACCGTATTTCTTCCAATTTCTAAATTAATTAAATTCCATGGGTCTGAAGTTACGGTATATGAGAACTACATTAATATTATAAAGGTAAAGAGTGCGTTTGAGAAAGCACTAATCTTAGAGCTTTCTGAAAATCGTTTCATACATAGGATGTTACGGAATCCCTTTGCCTATGGGATAATGATGTCGTGGTTAAATAGGACAAAAATACTTCAAATGTCATATACAAATGTGTGTTTGTCTTTATGGCCGATACGATCACATCAATAACTATACAACGACTCATTCGCAAGTTAGGATGAGCTTGCAATTACAGTAACTTTCAATCGTGGATGAAAAATTTCGCAAATAACTGTTATTTGTCACCTAAGTCTATGTTTCACAGTATGTAGGCTTCCACACGGACAAAATTACAGGCAATAACTACTATGACAACAAATACACTACAGTTAATAAAGTTTTTGTTACCGACACAAGTGCAAGCCATTAATCTTCCCGTTCATAGAACCCAGTGTTCTTAGAAAGGTGAGTATTTGAGATGCGCGCCGACTCCGCAGACGGACTGACGCCCGATGACTACCTTTCTCCGTACCATCTGAAGCATGTATGACTCATAAATATACGGCTTTTTAGTCTGTCTGTCTTTTTCGTCACTTTCTTCGTCTGCTGTCAGATGTATGATTCATTTAGGCCGATGCAGTCTACTCCTGCGCATAGTTTTTGAATAGTAGCTGCATTTTAGCGTAGCAAGAGGCAAGCGGTTATTATTCACCCCCAACCCCCCATTTTTTGGCAGATTGTAATCTGCTTTATATAATAATATCGATCAAATATGAGTGTGGGTTGACTGGTAGAGAATGCCTTAGGCATTAAGTCCGCCTCTATACATTTATGAAAAAAAAAGTTGAAGTATTTTTATAATACAATATATTACCTGTAATTTCTATTCAGCTGTGATTGATTTTCTTTTAACCATATCATTTACATTTATTGGGTGACTGCAAGTTAATGGCCGATACACAGACACATGATTGTTTTGATGAAAATATACTTCCCAATAGAACAACAATTGGTACAAAGTTATTAATGTCAATTTTTAATAAGGCTACAACAACTTCAAGTTTAGTTTTTTATCTCTATAAAAAAAGGATAGACCTAAAATGATCACACATCTCTTTTACTATCTACAAGTTGTCTATGTTCGTCACAGCGTATTCTTAAACGAGAATGGCTATGATTCGCAGCATCCTAGCTATTCCCGATGCGCCCGCGCAACAAAAACGCGACGTGGGCTATTAATTGCGCGGGCGACAACATCGATGGACCGACAGACAGGGCGACGCGGCGTTCACATACTTTGCCAAGTAGGTATTTATATTCAAGTAATTTTGTAAAAGTTTGTAGATAAATCGAGAACTCTCATCATGGATTAAATTTTTGGTGTAAATCCCTCGGGAAAACATTTTCCGTCGATTATTAACCGACGTAGTGCCTCATTGCTTTCGTTAAGGAAAGAAGGCTAACATATTATAATGATGCTAAGACCAATATGAGGATATATAAGAATACATAAAAAAACCGATTATTTTCAGAAAAGTCCTTAACAGAAATTCCGATCAGAACCAAAACAATCCGGTTCCGAATCTCGGTCTACACGTGTAGACCTGCGATGCAATAATGTTTATTTGACGCGTCGTTAAAGGCGGGTTGTGCAGGAGTGCATACGGTGGAGATCAATGGATGCTCCTGTAATGTGGTATGAAATGAGGTCACGTAAATACGTACTTAGATCTTGTATTTAAGATAAATCAGGGCTGGGGGCGTCTGGTTTGTGGATGTGTAACAACCTTGCAAAACGATTAATCTAGGTGCCGTTTTACGCCAGACTCTAATCATGTTAGTGTTAAAATAATACACAGCCGGAAATACTCCAGGTTAAAATACAAAAAAAAAATCTAAATGTAACAAATACAGGAAGTAGTTGTTACATTTAAAGTTTAAAGTGAAGTTAAATCGGTTCAGCCTAACGTGAGAGAATCGCGAACAAATAAACATACATATACATACAGGTCAAACTGAGAACCTCCTTTTTTAAGTCGGTTAAAAGGACATAACAAGGTGTCGCGTGAGTCATTACGATTCACACTTGACCGATAAGTTATGTTACTGTGATTGTCATTGTCGCAGTAAATGCTAAGACTTTCTAATGCCCTTACTAATAATCACTGTGTAAAGTTATGTAATGAATAAAGCCTGTGTAACCATACATTTTTTGACATATAAACCTGTCATAACTTTATACAGCGATTATTGGTAAGACGCTATGTGTCTGGTGCTCTAAGATATTTCGTGATGATGTTGATCACCAAGATCATGACGACTACGTAATTTATGTTCATTATCCTTATTCTGTGTTCTTTTTTTTTGGCACTGTTAAGTCTAAATATTTTTTTTACTCTATGTAGCCTCATAACTTTGAAGTTAGCTCACTGGCGTTACCCGAGTTACTCGCCTCGCTTATTCGGCATCAAGCGATTGAAAATAAACGGCAGCCCTACTTTACACTAGCGGACATAATAATGTACACAGGGTATTTTTGATGTGAAACATCAATAGCCGCACGTAAAACTAATTTTTGGCGTGGCGACGCATGCCGTGGCGACGCGTCGCCACGCTTTTTCGAATAATGTCGATGTTTCACATCTGCCAGGCGTCCCGTGACGGCTCACTTTTTTTAAATACGTAGCTATAATATTTTTTATGTAATTAAGTAATCTTTATTTTTAATTCAGAAAATGGATTAATTAAAATTTGTGGGGGAAAATAATGTAAAAAGATATACGGGGTGTTTTTTATCAGTGTCGTGCTTTACTAGTAGGCAATTGAGCAAAGCCTACCTAACATAAATCATGTCTTTCATTACCACGTAATTATATTTAAAACTTGCCATCCTTGTCACTTGTTATAATAATATGATCGTTTATTACATTCCGATTGCGTGGGTTTCTCTCATTTGTTTAGTGCCTGTTAGGCAATGACCTGCCACTGTCTTAAGCACAATATTTCAAAGCTGTTTGCTAGGTTTTTTTTGACAATAAGAAGTTGATAATAAATTGTACCTAAACAGTGTTTACTGTATTTGTGTTTTCCATAACCTCTTTAGTTTCTATTTCAAGTATTGTTTTTTATTATCTCCATTGGTTTAATTGTGTAATTTAAGTAAAACATAAATACATATACGTGGGTTATTAATCCCGATCGACAGTGTAAAGCTTATTTATATCGATGTGCGCCAACCGAGCTCTGATAGTTCGTGGTCTGTTTATTGGCGCACCGACACCGCTGGTTTGAGCTGCACACTTTATTGCACGCCAGTGTACAATGATTCATGTGGTGTAAACTACGCCTACTTCTGATGCGTTTATGTCAACACAGGAAGTGAATGGTTTGAAGGAATTAATTTATACTTAGTATAAAATTCAGTAATATTAACAAAATCTTACATAGTTACATAGCATAAAATGAAGTTACTTTCCTGACATACTGGCTGTGCTTAGGACTTTTAATTTTCAAAATATTTTAACCGTACAACAAACAATGGCGGATCGTGGTACATTTTAGGTATGCGAAAGTTTTAAAGGAAGACGTTTAAAGACTATTCAAATTACATTTTCATATAATCTTCTTAGTGTGAAGGCACTGAGAAGCGATATTTCGATTTTCATTGAATTTTCGATTCGTAGAACAACATTTTCTTCGCTCCAATAGTTTCTTCTGTGCACAGATTACCCCAAAAAACAGTCTCATGGTACATAAAGAAGATTTATAGATTTCAAGGTCGTAAAACATAGTAAAACGCATGAAATGATTCCCCGCAAAACATACAGAACCGGCAATTCAGGGCAATCAAAACAAATGGGTCCGTGCGTCGTGACGACACTGTTTACGGGCTGCAACAGTTCCTACTAGGGCTGGCTAGCGTCGCTGGACAGCTAGATTGAGGCTTAAACCTTCGAATATACGTGATTCAAGACATAATACAAAGACCATGGTGCCGATTCTCTTATTCACAAACTAACTTAAATTTAAGTTAAGTGCATCTTTCTCTTTCCATTTAATTAAGAAAAGGACAGAAGATAAAATATAAGTTAAGTCCTGTCAAATTTAGACACTCCATAGATAATTTAGACGCGATTTAAAAACATGGCGACTAAATATAAGTACGTCAATTTTTTTCAGGCGCTGTCTAATTTGACAGGATTAAATGTCCTTTTCTTTAAGAAATGGAAAGAGAAAGATGAATTTAACTTAAATTTACGTTAGTTTGTGAACAAGAGTATCAGCACTAATAGCAGCGCGGCGCGACAGTCGGCTCGCTTGGTCGTTGAAAGGTAAAAAGTACATTACATCCCCTCCCTTTCATTTCTACGTTGTTTGGAAGATCAAGCGTGGATCTAACCACTTAAAAGTTTGCAAAGTGTGACTTGAGTGCTGTTCCGATAATACAATTTCGATATTATAAAATCGGTCAAGTCTGACAAGAAATGGGCAAAAGCCCAAATAAAATTTCCTAATTGCAATTTAATAAAATGTCCAAAATCATCTTCGAGTGTGTGTCTTTTTTTCTAATATAACTTGAAAAAATCGGTCAAGGGAGGTTTGTCCTCCGCACATTGTTTTAATAAGCATTCGCAATACACTGTTTGCCCAATTATTCCAAGGTTTATTAGTAGGTAATAATAATCCACGTTTGACAAGAATGCAATATGAAAACATTTTTTTTAAGTCAAAGGTTTTTATTATGTTAACAATTAAACTTGGACAGGTTTGAGTGTTACAAATAACAATATCAACCAAAATTAGGATTTTTATTAATTAAGGTCATTAGGGTAAAAACACATTTTTTTAGACATGCCTATTAAAAAAAAAGTATAAAACTTTAAAACTTTCAAAGCGCATCGCTTGACAGCCCTGTGCGTAAAGATAATAGATACAATACTATATCATGTTGCGGCACATACATTGCCGATTATTCCTACATGTAATGTAAATAAGGGCGAAGTAAACGCGCAGTGTATACGGTGCGTTTCCGTGCTATCTATAAATAGCTGGAGGTGCACTATCAATGCGGTGGGTCTTGTAGATATTCTCAAAGTTTAGTTTTAGATAAATAAACTAAAAAAGTACTATGTACTGAACTGTAACTGATAAATATAATTACGTATTCAACATAATGTACACTTATTAAAAATCACATGTATTTTTTGGTTATTAGAACATTCGATAAATTCAAAAGATTTGACGTATTCGCGAACGGTTGAATTGATTATCTCTGCCAAAGGTATTCATAATGTTCATTCGTAAGTGATCATCACTCATCAAACATGTTACATACAGAAGACTGATGCAGACAAATTTATGCGTATAAAAAAGTAAAAAGAATAAAACTACAAAAAAAACAGATAATCAGGTTTCATAATTTCCGTATCAAAAAACAAGCAACAAAGTTGCCTCAAGTAAAAATATTGGCAACCACTGGCCTCTGTTCTAAGGCCATGTTCGGAGCAGTTTTCAAATTACGCAAATTGTAGTGTGCGCGGAACAAACGTAGACGCATAAGTCTGTGGTCTGCGCCTAGCCTTAGGTCACATGCGCTAAGTGTATGTGCAGTTTGTACAAAACTGCATTGTTTCCTTGGAGTAAGTAAATAGATTATACCCACCCACGGTGAGTAAAGAGATAGAGATTAAATTAAAATGAAGTAAATAAAATTCATAATGTTTTTAAAAAGATTAACCTGTCAAACACAGTCGTAGTAGCAGTCGGATTTTTTTTTTGTAATTATGGACATGGACCGATTAATTATAATAAATATTGTAAACACTTCGTTTTTTAGAATAACGCAACTAAAAATAAAAAGCTTAATCTGCCAAACAACGTCGTAATGTCGTCGCTAATTTTCCGCGCAACAATTTTTTTCCTGTAATTATGGACCAATTAATAATAATAAATAAAGGACACATAGTTTTTTTAGAATAACGCACCTAAAAATAAGAAACACAAATTATTAACTACTCGCAAACGTAGCTGTAAAGTTTAAAACAACGCCATCTACAATCACAGCCAAGAACTACAAAGCGACTCACCCAGACAGCCAGTCGCGTTGAGTCCGTAGTGCTCGTCGAGACACGTATCACAAGATGGCGGCGCGGCGCCCGGCGCGCACGCACACTCGCCCGTTAGCGGGTCACACGTCGTGTTGATGGCCGCTGTGCCGCATTGACATGGCGGGCAGCCCGCTGACACACCTAGGGGTTGAAATAAAACCTTAAACCTCGTGATTCGAGACACAATAGAAAGACAATAGCAGCGCGATATCCGTCTGTCGCTGGTCGTCGAAAGGTTAATAGTGACTTTTCATATTCTAGTTGTTTGAACCTGCCGTAGTGTATAGTTATCCATGCATGAAAGCTTCCTTACAAGCTCATACACTGCCATAAAGATCCCCGAAACGGGTACTTGGTAATCAGTTTATCTGAAAAGGCATAGACAGCCTGCACTCTCCCGATCTTGAACACAGATTTTTTCATTTTTTCCAACTAGTTTGTAGCCAATTCCTGAGGTTCCTCTCGTGGTGCTGTCATCGTCATCCCGAATACTGAGCCCCCGCATAACTTAGACAGGGCTCTAGTCTGGCGATCAATCTGTTAGATAAAGCCAGCACAGTCCCACTTACCATGCACTACAAGATATGTGCTATTTATTCAGCAGCACTCTTTTTGGTCCTTCGAGCCGGATATTATGCTTCAACTATAACAACTCTATTCAAGGAATAGTGTTGTTATTGTTCTCTACTACTATGTGCTCACCAGTGTGTCCCTCGCGGCACGTGTCGCAGGCGCGGCCGGCCCAGCCCGCGCGGCACGCACACTGCCCCGTGCGGGCATCGCATGCGGCCGACAGCGCGCCCGGCCCGCACGCACACGGCACACAACCACGTGACGGGCCCGCCTCGGTACCATTTCCGAACCAATAGCCTTCCTGCGAACAAAATTGAAGTGGTAGACAAAAGTTGTGACATTAATATTTTCTTTCGCTATTGTCCCGGGACGATGTCCACTAGGTGGCGTAGCACATTGATTAATAATTTGTCTGAGGAACTTAGTGAATTACACGTATCAACAAATGTGTGTGTGTGTGTCTGTGTATGATTAATGTATTTGTGCGTGTGTACCTTGCACAAGTCACAGCGCGCGCCCTCGGTGTGCGGCGGGCACGTGAGACAGCGCCCGGTGCTGGGGTGGCAGGGCGAGCCGGCACACGCACAGGCCTCGCACTTTCCTCCAGGAGTGGTGGGAGATCCCCAGTAGCCGAAGTCACAGCTACACAAAAATACGATTATTTGACTACCAGTCTACAATCCCACAAAAATTTGGCGACATCTTGTTAAAAATAACACTTTGTCATGCTACTCATCAAAATGATAACCAGCACAAGCTGTAGCGGGGAGCACTAAGTACACAAAAGCCTCCAGAAAGAAGGGAGAGGGACCCCTAGTCCGTAGGGTAGGTAAGAATCAAGCTAAGATCCTACGGATCACGACAAAAGCCTCTTCTTTTTCCAAATGGAAAGTTCAAAGGGTGATGGTGTGACTTACTTCTCGCAGTGGTCGCCGGTGTAGCCGTCAGGACACTGCGTGCACACGTAGTCGTCGCCCGCCGGCCCGGCGAGCGCGCAGTTGGGGCTGAAGTTGTTACTCGCTTCAAACAGCGGACAGGCACACGGCTTGCATGCGCCCTATGAGATCAGACTTTATATAGGGTGACTGGTAATTAGTGTACGATACTTAAACACGTGATTGTGCTCATTAAAACTAACAACTTTTACTTAGGGAACAAAACTGAAATCGCGAAAAAAAAAACAGCTGTTCAGTACATTTATGTTTGTTAATGTACTGAACAGCTGATGTTTTTTCGCGTTGTTAAAGTACAATTTCGTAACCGTGTATTTTTAGTATGAATTTTTTCAGTAGATGGCGTTTAACACCCAGATACTTAAATTGTGCTATTGTTTCGTTACCTAGCCTAGATAAGGTCTAGACCGAATCTTAATTAAATTCTTCGTTAAAAGTAACATTGTTTTTTTTCATGGTCCTTCGTGCCGGATGAATAGACAAGGTATTATGAGGCAATCAACATACAGCGGAAACTACTGAAGTCAAAAACATGCATTTTTATACGAGTTTGAATTGGTTTGCTTTAACGAGTCCCTTCCCCGAGGATATAAACACAAAATACAGGATATAAACCCAAAATAGACTCCATGGCATAAGAAACCTCCAATATTAATTTCTTAGCAAAGCAATCACGACTTACTTGAACAGGGTTCCCGTAATGCCCCGGAAGGCATCGCTCGCAGTGCGGACCTGTGGTGTTGTGCTGACATGGCCCGCACGGTCCGTCCACTATAAAAATACAAAATATTAATCTACTTCACATCACGATGATATTCCTAAAATGTGTAAGCAGACTTCTGAACACGAATTTGGTATACACGTGGCAGAAATTAATATTGAAAAAAAAATTGCTTGGCCTAACGACGGCGATAAATAGCTAGTTCAGTCATCAGTTCCTCAGGACCATAGTCTGCGGAGTGGCACTACGCAGACACAGGAGATCGGAACCATCTTAGAACCCCTAACTTTACAGATCGGCCATGGCAGCTCTCGCACAAGTCTTATAGGGTCCATGAACATTGATGGCTCTGGTCTCAGGGAGGTTTGAATTTCTCTGTGTAAGTGTGTGTAGTAACTGACCGGTGTCGCAGGCGGCGTGCGAGTTGCAGGCGCAGGGCAGGCACTGCAGCTGCTGCTGGTGCAGCGCTGTGTGTAAGTGTGTGTAGTACTGACCGGTGTCGCAGGCGGCGTGCGAGTTGCAGGCGCAGGGCAGGCACTGCAGCTGCTGCTGGTGCAGCGCTGTGTGTAAGTGTGTGTAGTACTGACCGGTGTCGCAGGCGGCGTGCGAGTTGCAGGCGCAGGGCAGGCACTGCAGCTGCTGCTGGTGCAGCGCTGTGTGTAAGTGTGTGTAGTACTGACCGGTGTCGCAGGCGGCGTGCGAGTTGCAGGCGCAGGGCAGGCACTGCAGCTGCTGCTGGTGCAGCGCTGTGTGTAAGTGTGTGTAGTACTGACCGGTGTCGCAGGCGGCGTGCGAGTTGCAGGCGCAGGGCAGGCACTGCAGCTGCTGCTGGTGCAGCGCTGTGTGTAAGTGTGTGTAGTACTGACCGGTGTCGCAGGCGGCGTGCGAGTTGCAGGCGCAGGGCAGGCACTGCAGCTGCTGCTGGTGCAGCGCTGTGTGTAAGTGTGTGTAGTACTGACCGGTGTCGCAGGCGGCGTGCGAGTTGCAGGCGCAGGGCAGGCACTGCAGCTGCTGCTGGTGCAGCGCTGTGTGTAAGTGTGTGTAGTACTGACCGGTGTCGCAGGCGGCGTGCGAGTTGCAGGCGCAGGGCAGGCACTGCAGCTGCTGCTGGTGCAGCGCTGTGTGTAAGTGTGTTTAGTACTGACCGGTGTCGCAGGCGGCGTGCGAGTTGCAGGCGCAGGGCAGGCACTGCAGCTGCTGCTGGTGCAGCGCTGTGTGTAAGTGTGTGTAGTACTGACCGGTGTCGCAGGCGGCGTGCGAGTTGCAGGCGCAGGGCAGGCACTGCAGCTGCTGCTGGTGCAGCGCTGTGTGTAAGTGTGTGTAGTACTGACCGGTGTCGCAGGCGGCGTGCGAGTTGCAGGCGCAGGGCAGGCACTGCAGCTGCTGCTGGTGCAGCGCTGTGTGTAAGTGTGTGTAGTACTGACCGGTGTCGCAGGCGGCGTGCGAGTTGCAGGCGCAGGGCAGGCACTGCAGCTGCTGCTGGTGCAGCGCTGTGTGTAAGTGTGTGTAGTACTGACCGGTGTCGCAGGCGGCGTGCGAGTTGCAGGCGCAGGGCAGGCACTGCAGCTGCTGCTGGTGCAGCGCTGTGTGTAAGTGTGTGTAGTACTGACCGGTGTCGCAGGCGGCGTGCGAGTTGCAGGCGCAGGGCAGGCACTGCAGCTGCTGCTGGTGCAGCGCTGTGTGTAAGTGTGTGTAGTACTGACCGGTGTCGCAGGCGGCGTGCGAGTTGCAGGCGCAGGGCAGGCACTGCAGCTGCTGCTGGTGCAGCGCTGTGTGTAAGTGTGTGTAGTACTGACCGGTGTCGCAGGCGGCGTGCGAGTTGCAGGCGCAGGGCAGGCACTGCAGCTGCTGCTGGTGCAGCGCTGTGTGTAAGTGTGTGTAGTACTGACCGGTGTCGCAGGCGGCGTGCGAGTTGCAGGCGCAGGGCAGGCACTGCAGCTGCTGCTGGTGCAGCGCTGTGTGTAAGTGTGTGTAGTACTGACCGGTGTCGCAGGCGGCGTGCGAGTTGCAGGCGCAGGGCAGGCACTGCAGCTGCTGCTGGTGCAGCGCTGTGTGTAAGTGTGTGTAGTACTGACCGGTGTCGCAGGCGGCGTGCGAGTTGCAGGCGCAGGGCAGGCACTGCAGCTGCTGCTGGTGCAGCGCTGTGTGTAAGTGTGTGTAGTACTGACCGGTGTCGCAGGCGGCGTGCGAGTTGCAGGCGCAGGGCAGGCACTGCAGCTGCTGCTGGTGCAGCGCTGTGTGTAAGTGTGTGTAGTACTGACCGGTGTCGCAGGCGGCGTGCGAGTTGCAGGCGCAGGGCAGGCACTGCAGCTGCTGCTGGTGCAGCGCTGTGTGTAAGTGTGTGTAGTACTGACCGGTGTCGCAGGCGGCGTGCGAGTTGCAGGCGCAGGGCAGGCACTGCAGCTGCTGCTGGTGCAGCGCTGTGTGTAAGTGTGTGTAGTACTGACCGGTGTCGCAGGCGGCGTGCGAGTTGCAGGCGCAGGGCAGGCACTGCAGCTGCTGCTGGTGCAGCGCTGTGTGTAAGTGTGTGTAGTACTGACCGGTGTCGCAGGCGGCGTGCGAGTTGCAGGCGCAGGGCAGGCACTGCAGCTGCTGCTGGTGCAGCGCTGTGTGTAAGTGTGTGTAGTACTGACCGGTGTCGCAGGCGGCGTGCGAGTTGCAGGCGCAGGGCAGGCACTGCAGCTGCTGCTGGTGCAGCGCTGTGTGTAAGTGTGTGTAGTACTGACCGGTGTCGCAGGCGGCGTGCGAGTTGCAGGCGCAGGGCAGGCACTGCAGCTGCTGCTGGTGCAGCGCTGTGTGTAAGTGTGTGTAGTACTGACCGGTGTCGCAGGCGGCGTGCGAGTTGCAGGCGCAGGGCAGGCACTGCAGCTGCTGCTGGTGCAGCGCTGTGTGTAAGTGTGTGTAGTACTGACCGGTGTCGCAGGCGGCGTGCGAGTTGCAGGCGCAGGGCAGGCACTGCAGCTGCTGCTGGTGCAGCGCTGTGTGTAAGTGTGTTTAGTACTGACCGGTGTCGCAGGCGGCGTGCGAGTTGCAGGCGCAGGGCAGGCACTGCAGCTGCTGCTGGTGCAGCGCTGTGTGTAAGTGTGTGTAGTACTGACCGGTGTCGCAGGCGGCGTGCGAGTTGCAGGCGCAGGGCAGGCACTGCAGCTGCTGCTGGTGCAGCGCTGTGTGTAAGTGTGTGTAGTACTGACCGGTGTCGCAGGCGGCGTGCGAGTTGCAGGCGCAGGGCAGGCACTGCAGCTGCTGCTGGTGCAGCGCTGTGTGTAAGTGTGTGTAGTACTGACCGGTGTCGCAGGCGGCGTGCGAGTTGCAGGCGCAGGGCAGGCACTGCAGCTGCTGCTGGTGCAGCGCTGTGTGTAAGTGTGTGTAGTACTGACCGGTGTCGCAGGCGGCGTGCGAGTTGCAGGCGCAGGGCAGGCACTGCAGCTGCTGCTGGTGCAGCGCTGTGTGTAAGTGTGTGTAGTACTGACCGGTGTCGCAGGCGGCGTGCGAGTTGCAGGCGCAGGGCAGGCACTGCAGCTGCTGCTGGTGCAGCGCTGTGTGTAAGTGTGTGTAGTACTGACCGGTGTCGCAGGCGGCGTGCGAGTTGCAGGCGCAGGGCAGGCACTGCAGCTGCTGCTGGTGCAGCGCTGTGTGTAAGTGTGTGTAGTACTGACCGGTGTCGCAGGCGGCGTGCGAGTTGCAGGCGCAGGGCAGGCACTGCAGCTGCTGCTGGTGCAGCGCTGTGTGTAAGTGTGTGTAGTACTGACCGGTGTCGCAGGCGGCGTGCGAGTTGCAGGCGCAGGGCAGGCACTGCAGCTGCTGCTGGTGCAGCGCTGTGTGTAAGTGTGTGTAGTACTGACCGGTGTCGCAGGCGGCGTGCGAGTTGCAGGCGCAGGGCAGGCACTGCAGCTGCTGCTGGTGCAGCGCTGTGTGTAAGTGTGTGTAGTACTGACCGGTGTCGCAGGCGGCGTGCGAGTTGCAGGCGCAGGGCAGGCACTGCAGCTGCTGCTGGTGCAGCGCTGTGTGTAAGTGTGTGTAGTACTGACCGGTGTCGCAGGCGGCGTGCGAGTTGCAGGCGCAGGGCAGGCACTGCAGCTGCTGCTGGTGCAGCGCTGTGTGTAAGTGTGTGTAGTAACTGACCGGTGTCGCAGGCGGCGTGCGAGTTGCAGGCGCAGGGCAGGCACTGCAGCTGCTGCTGGTGCAGCGCTGTGTGTAAGTGTGTGTAGTACTGACCGGTGTCGCAGGCGGCGTGCGAGTTGCAGGCGCAGGGCAGGCACTGCAGCTGCTGCTGGTGCTCGCGCGCGTGGTGCCAGGCGCAGCGCTGGCAGTGCGCGCCGGTGTGGCCGCGCCCGCACGAGCACCGCTCGCGCTGCACGTGACCTCCGCGCACACCCGCGCCTTCCAGCCGAACCTGGTGGAAAGCCCCAAGTTATTAATGTTGTTGTGCACAAGTCTAGTAATGCAGGGACTATATCCAAAGAAGGGAAGGAATCTGACGGCCAACTTGATGGCAAGTTGTCTCAGTCTTATAGAGTAAGTAAGAGTATGATGGCAATGTGATGGTGATGAGATGATGAACATGTAGATGATGATGAATGACTCGATGATGATGATGATGATTACGATAATGAAGATGATTTTTGCGATTATGACCATGATGACTACGATGATGATGCCTACGACGATGATGATGATGACTACGATGATGATTACTATGATGACGATGGCAACAATGATGACTTCGATGATGATTACTATGATGATGATGGCTACAATGATGATGACTTTGATGCTGATTACTATGATCATGATGACTTCGATGATGATTACTATAATGGTGATGACGTCGATGATGACTGCTATGATGATGATGATTTCGATGATGATTACTATGATGATGATGACTACGATGATGATTACTATGATGATGATTACTATGATGACTACGATGATGATTACTATGATGATGATTACTATGATGACGATGACTACGATGGTGATGACTTCGATGCTGATTACTATGATGATGATGACTTCGATGCTGATTACTATGATGATGATGACTACGATGATGATTACTATGATGATGATGACTACGATGATGATTACTATGATAATGATTACTATGATGACGATGACTACGATGGTGATGACTTCGATGCTAATTACTATGATGATGATGACTACGATGATGATTACTATGATAATGATTACTATGATGACGATGACTACGATGGTGATGACTTCGATGCTGATTACTATGATGATGATGACTTCGATGCTGATTACTATGATGATGATGACTACGATGATGATTACTATGATAATGATTACTATGATGACGATGACTACGATGGTGATGACTTCGATGCTAATTACTATGATGATGATGACTACGATGATGATTACTATGATAATGATTACTATGATGACGATGACTACGATGGTGATGACTTCGATGCTGATTACTATGATGATGATGACTTCGATGCTGATTACTATGATGATGATGACTTCGATGCTGATTACTATGATGATGATGACTACGATGATGATTACTATGATGATGATGACTACGATGATGATTACTATGATAATGATTACTATGATGACGATGACTACGATGATGATGACTTCGATGCTAATTACTATGATGATGATGACTACGATGATGATTACTATGATGATGATGGCTACAATGATGATGACTTCAATGATGATTACTATGATGATGATGACTACGACGATGATTACTATGATGATGATGGCTACAATGATGATGACTTCGATGATGATTACTATGATGATGATGACTACGATGATGATTACTATGATGTTGATGACTACGATGATGATTACTATGATAATGATGGCTACAATGATGATGACTTCGATGATGATTACTATGATGATGATGACTACGACGATGATTACTATGATGATGATGGCTACAATGATGATGACTTCGATGATGATTACTATGATGATGATGACTACGATGATGATTACTATGATGTTGATGACTACGATGATGATTACTATGATGATGATGGCTACAATGATGATGACTTCGATGATGATTACTATGATGATGATGACTACGATAATGATTACTATGATGATGATGGCTACAATGATGATGATTACGATGGGAATGACTTCTCGATGAAAATTAAAATTATTTTTTCGTTTAAATGTTCAGTAACCTAAGACTATCTTATAATGTTGCGGAATGGTTTTAATAGTTTTCGTGACCCCGGAACATAAGGAATATGAGTGGGTTTTAAGTCAGTAAAAGTCTAACACGCCCAGAACAAAGGAGTCATTTAATGATTTCCCACTCCCAAAAAAAGACTATCTTATAATTTGAACTGGCAATGGATTGTGGAAGTCCTTTTCAAACCTGATGACCTGTTTTTAATGTTTAAATCATTGTTATTTACATATTTAAAAGAGACACTTTAATTTTATACAAGGTGCATTTCTTATACTGCTTAACCTCTCAGGACGTTTTTATAACATTCGTAAATAATCATATAAAAATACGATACCTGGTCAACAATGAATAGTACTTGAGATATTTTTTTTTGAAATTTGACTGTTTTTCAGAATGATGTAGAATCATAAACCTCGTAAAAAATGCAGAATCACCTCTATATCTATCGCGCAACATGTCACTGTGTGTGTAAGTGCCTGTACGAGGCTCCGCCCACTCAAGGGCATCAGGGATCCTTATTAAGTACATGTAAGCCTGTAGTTAGACATAATAAGAAAAAAATATGATGCGATAAACTTAATTCTTATGCATACGTCAAAATTTTTAAAATACTTTACGTAATAAAATTAGATAGTTATACGATACCTAGGTAAACTCGGAAAAAAAAATTATTACTAATTTAAATGATACGGAATCCTTTTACATACAATTTAAAAATAAAGTGCGGTGTTTGCGCTTGCGCCGAGTATGAAAGGCGCCGACGCACGGTGGGCTGAAAATCGGCTTTCATAGACTTAGGGATTTCAATTTGCAAGTGCTTGTTTTTATGCCGGATATCGCTTCTATTAGTCATTACTATGTACAAAAATGACACCCGAGTTAATTCTACCCAAAAACGAAGGAAATATAATTTTTTTACGAAAAATTTGTATGAAGCTAGTATGAAAAATCGAATTATCTCCTAAACGGCATGTTTAACCGTAATATCCTTGGAGATGGTCATAGTGCTAATTATTTATGATTTTTTGGTTGGCAATTGGACGAAAAATTTAATGCCGTTTTTTTTTTAAAAATCGTCAAAATATTTTTATTTGTTTTTACGTATGAAACGATTCCTTTTGGTGTTTATGTTGAAGAACACGGACTTTTAACTACACATAACATAAAATAGCATCACTCCTATATTTCCGAAGGAGTTGGCAGAGGTTTATAGTACACCCACACGTAGCCAACTATGTTTGAGCTAGATATTTATCAGCACAAAATGAGTTTTAAAACTTTTCATACAACCAAATTACCAATTGTCTTCTAATGAGTCCAAAAAGAAGTGATTAAGTAACTACACTGATTAGGTCTTCTAATGAGTCTTAATAGGTGATTTAATGATTTTCAATATCTCACGACAATGGATTATATTTAACATTTCCTGATAAGTAAGCTAATTTGTTAATTAGCAGTGCTATGAGTTCTAAGAATAGTTAGTGACAATTATAGATTTTCATTAGCTAATGAGGAGATAACTAATGAGGGTAGTTACCTAATTATTGTCGTTTTGCAATAAAAGGGCTAAAGTTTTGTTTTATAATTTAATTTGTTCACAACTGTGTAACTGCTAACACTAAATCTGCGACTATAAAATCTTAAAATGGAAAGTTTAATCACCAATTTAGACTTGTTTGTTCTTCTACGAAGTGAGAGTACTTCATTTGATCATGAAGTATTGTTTAGTGCAGTTGTATCCCGCATAGGCGATTGCCTGTCTGACGAAGATTATGTTGTTCTCAAAGAATTTTGTCGGAGATTTACGCGAGCCGCTTTACAAAGGTGGGGGAAATCCAACCGATTCCTTGATAATTTCAGGAGAAAGTACGAGAATTGGTTGGGAGCAAATATTGATTGGCCGAGTTTTGTGCAAACTTTAGTTAATCAAGAACCAAGTGTTGATGAGATACCAAGAGCGCCCTCAGTCTCTCCAGAACCGTCGACATCAACGTCCATTGGAACAATGACGAAAAGATCCCGTAAACCATTCGAAGACCTGGGAAGTAAACAAAAAAAGAGAAGATCTGATGAACACACAGGCGAAGGTTCCAGTGAATTGGCATATGCAGCTGCAGCACGTTTAAAAGAAGAAGGGCATGGAGATATCGCCTCTGTCATCGAATACATGATGAAAAATCCTGAAGCAGCCGCTAAATTAAATGAAACGCTTAAGAAACCAGCGAAAACAATCATATTTACGCCAGAAAAGGCGCTTGGATTGCTTCTTTCGCTAAAACTCTCAAAGTGGCAATATATTACGTTGCGTGAGGCTGCCATTCGAGAAGGTGCTAAAGATATTTATCCATCTTACTATAAAGTGCAACAAACTAAGCTTGATTGCTACCCTCCGAAGCAATCAGTGACAGTTACTGATTCATCGGCTAGGATTACACTTCAAGCTTTACTTGATATCACGGTTACAAGAATCCTTCAAAGCCTTTCTAACGAAGAGCATAACAAGCAGTTGAAGCTGATATCCAAGTGGGGATTTGACGGTGCTTCTAACCAAAGCCGATACAAGCAGAAAATTGAGGGTGAGGAAGATGATTCAAGCATTTTCATGACCTCCTTGGTGCCACTAAAACTGACAGATGGAGACAACATTTTATGGACGAACCCAAAACCATGCTCAGTTTTGTATTGTCGTCCAGTTCAGTTTACTTTTGTAAAGGAGAGTGAAGCAGTTGTCCTTGGGCTGAAAAAACAAATGGATGAAGAAATTGAGGCCCTTATCCCCACAGAGTGCAATAATAATAATAGGGTGACTCATCAACTAATGATGACGATGATCGACGCTAAAGTCTGTACTTACCTTTCTGAAGCTAGATCAAATGCATCGTGCTACCTGTGCTTAGCAAAGCCTACAGAAATGAACCGCTTAGATGCTGTAACATCAAAAATTGTGTGTTCGGACCTGTATGAGTTTGGCTTGTCATCCCTACACGCCCGTATAAATTGTATGGAATGTCTGTTACACATTGCATACAAACTGGACTTCAAACGGTGGGCAGCGAGAAGTGATGAGCACAAAGAAATGCTACAGACAAGAAAGAAAATAATTCAAAATAAATTCAAAGATGAGCTCAATCTGTTGATTGATATAGTAAAACAAGGCTCGGGAACCACCAATGACGGGAATACTGCAAGAAAATTCTTTGAGTTTTCTAATAAAACCGCAGCTATAACCGGTTTGGATGAAGACCTCATCAAAAGATTTGCTGTAATTTTACAAGCAATTACATCTGGAGAGCAGATCGATATAATAAAATTTAGAGATTATGCTCGCAAAACAGCAGAAAAGTACGTATTACTATACGACTGGTTCTACATGTCGTCAACCGTTCATAAGTTACTAATCCATGGGGCTGACATAATCGAGAAAAATAATATTGTGCCGATTGGGACTCTCTCGGAAGAAGCCTCAGAGTCTCGAAACAAAGATTTTAGGAGGTTTCGAGAACATCATTCGCGGAAAAGAAGCAGGCAGGATTCCAATCAAGACATTTTAAATATGCTTGTTGTTTCTTCGGACCCTTTGCTAAGTGCACAAAGGCCTAAGTTAGATGCCAAGAAAAAGCAGAGCTTTTTTGCTGAAACTCTCGACTTAATTCAATTTCAGGAAACTGAGTTCGAATTTTTGGATATATCCAATCTGGATGCTGACTCAGAATTGGAGTCTGACAACGAGAGTGATAAGGAAAATTTGTAAAAAAGATATATATGTACATATTTGTAAATTTGTATTTGAGTGTGTTTGGGTTTTTTGTAATATTTAATGATATGTTTTATTTTTTTTATTTATTTTACTTTATTTTACGAATGCTTAGTATTAATTCCTTAAATTAACTTATTTTGTATAAAATATAACTTCATAATGTTACTTCAATATAAATCTTTTTTTATTTAAATTAATATAAATGTGTCAAAAACAGCAATTTTTTTATTTTATTTTTCTTGTTTCGTGTGTTCTTAATATTTGGGTTAATAACATATCGAACTTTTTAACTTAGACACTAAAAGGGATCGTTTTACATGTAAAAATAAATAAAAATATTTTGACGATTTTTTAAAAAAAAACGGCATTAAATTTTTCGTCCTATCGCCAACCAAAAAATCATAAATAATTAGCACTATGACCATCTCCAAGGATATTACGGTTAAACATCCACCGTTTAGGAGATAATTCGATTTTTCATACTAGCTTCATACAAATTTTTCGTAAAAAAATTATATTTCCTTCGTTTTTGGGTAGAATTAACTCGGGTGTCATTTTTGTACATAGTAATGACTAATAGAAGCGATATCCGGCATAAAAACAAGCACTTGCAAATTGAAATCCCTAAGTCTATGAAAGCCGATTTTCAGCCCACCGTGCGACGGACCAATGACACGACGGGTTGCCTTTTGGCGAAATATTCACTACTTTCTTTGGCTTAGCCGCCTCAGTCCACGTGGACTCAAAGTTTAATAAATTGAGGTGCGGCGGTAAAAAAAAGTAATTGTAATTTATTTATGCACTGGTACCTAGAGCAACTTATTCTTTAATTCGATAATCACAGTCATGTACCTACATTATTTGGCTTTCTAACTTTTGACTATCTTAGGACTAGATAACTAGCCAAGGACGACACAACAGCTGTACAGTACGGTCATTGACCCTTTCTGACCCGTGTATGATAAAACGAGTCTTCTTATTTATTAAAAGATATTTTTATTTAGACTTTTCTTATTTAAAGATAAAGACTTAGAAAAAGTACTTGCAGAATTAAAAAAATAACAGTGGTACCTACTGGCTAGGTTTCGAACCCGCAACCTAATGTTTATGACGCGAAATCCTTAGCCTTACATAATTTATTAATAGGCACGTTGGCGATTTGGCATCGATTGTTAAGTAGGTACCTAATCAGCTGTTGTGATACAAAACAAACAAACGTGAAATGAAAGTGAAATTATGATTGCAAGGTAAAGACGAAACATGGGTATGCATGTAATGTTAAAAGATATTTTTATTTAGACTTTTCTTATTTAAAGATAAAGACGTAGAAAAAGTACTTGCGGAATTAGAAAAATAACAGTGGTACCTACCTACTTGCTAGGTTTCGAACCCGCAACCTAATGTTTATGACGCGAAATCCTTAGCCTTACATAATTTATTAGTAGGCACGTTGGCAATTTGGCATCGATTGTTAAGTACCTAATCAGCTATCACAGCTGATTAGGTACTACAAAATAAACAAACGTGAAATGAAAGTGAAATTATGATTGTAAGATAAAGACGAAACATGGGTATGCATGTAGGCATGTAATGCTTATTTAGTTTTGCTTTATTAGTATTACTAAGACGCACTAAGAAGTAGGTACCTATTTTAGCTGACCTCGCATTATGTATGTTTTTCGTACAATCAGAAGTCTGCTTATACTGGTTTTGTATAGCTTGATGTGTAGCCCACCGTACATAATAATAATAAAGCATTCGGCAGGTGGAAGGAAGGTAAATACACAAAATAACAAAATAAGTGATAGGTAGGGAGGTCTTGCAGTGGGAAAGTTTAGGCCTGTAATAATAATAATTCGGCATGTAGTTGCTCGGCGCATTCATTGCGTTCTGTAGGTAAATTCAGCCCCAAGGTCCGTAATAATTTCGTGTTTATTCGTAAATTAAATTGGTTGATTTTAAATTTTCGATTTATCTTTTTATCGAGCTGAACCACAAAAATACCTAAAGACAATTTGTGCCCGATAAGTAGGTATTTACGGGTTAGGGTTTTAAGTGTTTAATTTTTAGCCTGTTAGGTAGGTATTTTTAGGGTAATTAAATTTTTTAAATAATCTTATTAGAGTAATAACATTGATTGGTCAGTGGGTCGTCGGTGATTTAGCTATCTGTCAACCTCTTACTAATGGTTGTCTTTGTACAAATAAGTTAATTACGTACTTGTTACTTCGAGAATTTGTTTGAAGGTTGCTCCTTCACGCTCCAGGCACAGTCTAGCGCGACGTTGCTCATTGTTTATTTTTCAGCTTACGTAACACAAACACATTCGTTTTTAAAGTGTCGAAAGCACTGATCACTTTTGCACGTAATTGTGAAACACTGGTGACAAAATGTAACTCGCGTAACGTTATCAGCTTGGCTGAGGTTCTGAACATCGCGATGGCTCGAGACACGGTGTCTCCACTGAAGACATACTGGAGGACCAAGTCAACATTGTAGTATTCCGATACCTCGCTCACTAAACGGCGCACCTGAGGGACGGGCGTACGCATGCGCCGGGGATTCCAATGACACTGAAAAGTGAAAAATTTATCTGCGTGTGCGCGGCCGCGGCCGCGGGGCGTGGCTTGTGGGATAGAAAGGGACGTCGTCATCCCCATCGCCGCGCGTAGGGTCTATGAATTTTGTTTGCGTTTGTTTGTGTGCGTGAGCGCGCGGACATAGAGAGGCTACACACTGGCCGCATTTTCAGAACGGTAATTGCACACTTACCGATATGAATAAAATTAAAAAAAATTACCTACCAATTTTATTGTGGATTTGGGTCGAGAATCACTATCATACTTGCCCCCTGAAAGGATGAGCACTTAAATTAAATTAATATCTAAATTTACATTGTTTAGGTGAGGTTCAAAGGAAGTATTTTCTAATGATCTCCACACTAGGTCGAGCCTGTCTCGTGGAGATCTGGGGTGGTATTGCCATATAAAAGTTATTGTTTTAATCATGTAAAAAAGTGACATATTACCAATAGGAATCGAAATATCTATATTATAAACAGATGACTTATAAAGAAGAGTTAAAATAAAAATAAAATAAAAAAAACCAAGGAAACAATAAAGGAAAATTAAGACCGCAATATGCACTAGTGCGAAGGTGTAAGGTGTGAAAGGTGCAAGGTGTGTGTGTGTGTGTGTGGGGAGGGGGGGAGCGAGGTTGTTGGCATGTGTGATATGGTGTGTGAGAGTGTGTGTGTGAGTGTGTGTACGTGTTAGGAAATCACCTTTAGGAGAGACTCGGAAGCATCATAAGATTGCGTCAACAGCCATTCGAATGGTCTTTTTAGCTAGACTAGTTCTTAACTTACTGATGTCACATATTTTTACTACTTTGTTGTATATGTGACTCAGCATGAATTCTTGCATTCGTTGTGCAAAAGTTGAACGCGTTCTGAACGAAGGACACTTGAAAATTCGACGTTTAAGTAATAATGGGTATTCCTGTGACTGTGTAACGGTTTTATGTTGTTTTAGTACCATTTTCCAGATATACAACTATCGGACATTGAGTAATGCGGCTTCTTTGTACAGAAGAGTCGTTGGGTATCTGTAAGGTTTTTTGAGCATCACTTTTAATACCGATCGTTGCGCTCGTTCACATTGAATCATGGTGGAAGCTCCAACTCCACCCCATACTGTTATACAATAACATAGTATTGACTCACATAATGCTATATAAACCATATTTAGGATATTCTTGTTGGCAGAGTTACGAAGGAGTTTCATTATGTGAATCAATTTTCTTGTACGTTTGGCCACCAGATCGATATGGGGCTTGAAAGAGAGCCGCTGGTCTATTATAACACCTAGATATTTAATATATTCCACCCTTTTTATTTTCTCGCAGTTGCACAGGAGAGGGTCACAGGTTGTACTGTGGATTTTGATGTCAAGGGGTAATTTGGGCGCCGATGCCAGGGTTTTGTGGAAGCACAAGTACTTAGTTTTGTCAACATTCAATGACAGTAGATTATAGTCAAGCCAACATTTAATATTAATCAAGCTATTTTGAGCCTCTTTATGCACCAAATCCCAAGTATTGCCATGAAAGAGAATTGCCGTGTCGTCTGCATAGCATATGATATCCAGGTTTTGATTTAAAGTTTGATGAATATCATTTATGTAGATAATGAATAAGGTCGGGCCGAGAACACTGCCCTGTGGAACTCCAAATAGCATATTTTTAGGACAACTGGTATTCTCACCTAGTTTCACACATTGGCGTCTATTAGTTAAATAAGTTTTAAACCAATCTAAAGCCAGACCTCGGATTCCGATGACCTCCAGTTTCTTAAGAAGTATGGGAATTACAACGGTGTCAAAGGCTTTGGCCAGATCTAAAAAAACTCCCAAGCACTTTTTATTATTATCTAGGTAAGATGTTACTAGTTTGGTCAGGCAGCTTACTGCATCTTCAGTAGATTTGCCACGCCTGAAACCAAATTGGTTGTTGGATATCAGCTTATTAGCCTCTAAGAAAGAAACCAAACGTTTATTCGCTACCTTTTCCAGAATTTTGGAGAAGTTTCCTAATAGTGATATGGGTCTATAGTTTGCAGGAGATTGTTTTGATCCAGTCTTGAATATGGGGGTGACCCTGGCTTCTTTCCATTTATCAGGGAATATACCTTGACTTAGACTCAAGTTTATGACTTCAAGAAAAACACCTTGTATAAGTCTTTAAAATACACAGATATAGGCGAAGACGTTCAATGTCAAAATCAATTTGTTTATCTCAGCCTAAGACTACCCACTGACCAAAAAGACACTTTAGAACCATAAAGAAATTAATCAAGTTCCACATTTCAAAGTATTGTTTCTGATAGAGAAGAATGGACAAAAACTCAATTTTTTTCTCAACCACCTACCTCATCCTGATCAAAATGGTAGTGTGCCTTTATCATGATGCCCTTGAGGTCTCGGAGTACGTCCATGAGCTGTGTCCTGGAGGCCAGCTGGTCGTCGCCCAGCACTCTCCAGGCTCCCTCCAGCAGAGGAACTGATATCTGCAGCTGTCCTGGTGTCTCGTGACTGGTGTTCGAGTAGGCTAGCATGGTGCCGTCTGTTATGATAGAATGGGAAAATCAGATGTTGAAAGTTGAATTAAGAAGTGTTTGATACGTCTAACGCACATTGTTTGATTTTTAAAAGCCACTTTAAACAAGATGTAAAACTCGACCAGTACGAATTCGACTCGCACAACACGCACAAAAAATGGCGCGCGGAGTTCTAAATTCAAACTTGAAATCCTAATGGCTGCTCGGCGCCATTTTGTATTTATACGTTAAAATAAGAATAACGTGTCACAATTGCATTGTATATAAGTAAAATTTTATCTCAATATTTGACGTGATATCAATCTTCAGGTACATAACTTTTTCATTAGGTAGAAGGTTTTAACCTGTCTCATTTATAAGCGATTTCTACTCATGGTACACAAAACGACTCAGGCATGTTGCCGCTCTTTACAGTTTCTTAGGCTTTTTTTATTTATTTTTTCCAAAAAATATTTAGCAATATACACTTATGAACCTATTATTATTGCATTATGTTGAACGACATCAGATTTGCGGGTGGCGATCGACACCGCCGATGCTAGCGACGCGTCCGGTGTGAAGTTATCGTCAAACGCCAATGGCCAATTGTTTCGCAACACACCGTCAGCCTGCTACTTCAGGTCGCTGTCTTGCTTAATTGTGCCAAATATTCGATATCTGCCTACGTCTAAGAACAAGCAACTAGTATCGTCTGAGTAACCGACCGTCTGTATCTTAGGCAATTCATTAGCACTATCGCCACTTTACAATTGTCATACAGTAGCTGGCGCCAACATCACTGGATTTCTGCGCTGGATACTGAATACGAGCTGGATAAATTAAATGCCATGTTCAAATTGATACAGTGCTGATCCAGCGACAAAACCCAGTGACGCTGGCGCCAGCTACTGTATCATGTAAATCAGTCTTGACTCTTTAACTGACCTGTTCCAAGAAGAATAACATCAGGACCGTAAGTGGGTGTGCCGCCAGTGTCGCCCCTCACGATGCCCCAGTACAGGGAGGCCCGGACTTCGCCCCCGTACGCGGACAGCTGCTCGCCGTTGAACGAGCTCGTCAGCCAGTAGAAGTACTCCCAGCCTTCTACCTGGAACATGTATATTGTACTCTTCATATTCAAGTGCTGTGGCTTTAGAGAATCAAGGTGCGAAATTCTTGGCATTCTCAAGTGATCGTAGGGATTAAAATGTTATTTTTGCACTAATTATATTTTGTTACCTTCCCTAGGCTACTTTACTTCAAATTAAATACATCAAAATAATTAGCCGTGATAGCGTACATAATTGACGAAATTAGTTTCACTTTTATAGTGCTAGGAAGCAATATTAGTAAAGTAAATAAGAATTTCACGCATTTCCAAGAAAAAAAATTTTTTTTTCGTACGTAGTAAGTAAGTAGGCAGGTAAGTAACATTTAATGTAGTTTTAATAGGTTGGAACTAGGTTTATAAATCAAACGTTCCTAAGACTAACCAACTTTAGTAGAAACAGAAAACAAAATAAACCGCAATGATGGTAAACATTCAATTCTCGGTTACGATGTGTGTCTCTCACCTCATAACTAATAACGAATGGTTTCCCTTGCTCGTCGATGGAAGGCTCCAGTGTCGCATTTCCTTGAGAGTCCGAAATTAGCCACGCTTCTCCTAGCGGCAATATCACCTGCACAGAAGCGAAAAGTTAAGTTTTACAATAAACATCGTTTAAAGTATTAAAAAAAATGGTTACTAACAGTGTTCATAATTCTACATTTTTGTTATTTTTTAATTTAAAATATTATAATTTTCCTAATTTGAAAGAAAGAAAGAAAGAATGACATGGGATATGTACAAGCCAAAAAACAAACTATTTTTATATATTTATTTTATTTTATTGGTAGGCTCATGTTATCAATTTGTTGGTGTAATTAGAGCTTATTGCAGTCTTCTAATCATTTATGAGACTAAGAAGCTAATAGTTAAAAGTAGTTAATTGTTGTTCCACTAACATCTCCTTTGGGTTTTAACTTCTCAGTAGTAGCCCGGGGTCTCAGACCCGGCCCGGCGCGCATGTGTCACAACGTTACTTTAGGACTGATCTCATTGATATTGTGTTGTACTAACGTCTCTAGGAGGCTCCAACTCGTCAGCAGTAGCGAGGCGGCAGGTGTCGGTGATGTGCGAGCAGTAGCAGGGCGTGCAGCCGCCCGGCAGATCTGCGCTCAGACCGAAGTGGCCCGGAGCGCATGTGTCGCAGCGCTCGCCTACCACGTTCGCCTGGGACAAATCAACACTGTTTTTAGCTGTGAAACCCCTGAGCGAGAAACGACAATAGGTTAAAAAAGCTGCATAAATTGTTTGATTAATACGACCCACTCTCACACTGATTAACAAGGACAGACTATCCGCGACTGGTCCGTGAGTGTCATGGGCGAGTTTAACAGGCGAGTGTCATGGGCGAGTTTCATGGAAGAGTTCAACAGGCGAGTGTCATGGACGAGTTCAACAGGCGAGTGTCATGGTCAAGTTCAACAGGCGAGTGTCATGGGCGAGTTCAAGAGGCGAGTGTCATTGCCGAGTTCAACAGGTGAGTGTCATGGGCGAGTTCAACAGGCGAGTGTCATGGGCGAGTATTATGGGAGACTTCAACAGGCAAGTGTCAAGGGCGAGTTTAACAGGCGAGTGTCATGGGCGAGTTTCATGGAAGAGTTCAACAGGCCAGTGTCATGGGCGAGTTCAACAGGCGAGTGTCGTGGGCGAGTTCTACAGAGGAGTATCAAAGGCGAGTTCTACAGGGGAGTATCATGGTAGAGTTCAACAGGCGAGTGTCATGGGCGAGTTCTACTGGGGAGTATCATGGGCGAGTTCTGCAGGCGAGTATTATAGGCGAGTTCTGCAGGCGAGTGTCATGGGCGAGTTCAACAGGCGAGTTTCATGGGCAACTTCTACAGGGGAGTGTCATGGGCGAGTATCATAGGCGAGTGTCATGGGCGAGTTCAACAGGTGAGTGTCATGGGCGAGTTCAACAGGCGAGTGTCATGGGCGAGTGTCATGGGCGAGTGTCATGGGCGAGTGTCATGGGCGAGTTCAACAGGTGAGTGTAATGGGCGAGTTCAACAGGCGAGTGTCATGGGCGAGTATCACGGGAGAGTTCAACAGGCGAGTGTCGTGGGCGAGTGTCATGGGCGAGTTCAACAGGCGAGTTTCATGGGTGAGTTCAACAGGCGAGTGTCATGAGCAAGCATCAAAGGCGAGTTCAACAGGCGAGTGTCATGGGCGAGTTTAACAGGCGAGTGTCTTGAGCGAGTTTCATGGAAGAGTTCAACAGGCGAGTTCAACAGGCGAGTGTCATGGGCAAGTTCAACAGGCGAGTGTCATGGTCGAGTTCAACAGGCGAGCATCAAAGGCGAGTTCAACAGGCGAGTTCTACAGGGGAGTATCATAGGCGACTTCTACAGGAGTGTCATGGGCGAGCATCATATGCGAGTTCAACAGGCGAGTGTCATGGGCGAGTTCAACAGGGGAGTATCATGGGCGAGTTCAACAGGCGAGTTTCATGGGCGAGTTCTACAGAGGAGTATCAAAGGCGAGTTCTACAGGGGAGTATCATGGGAGAGTTAAACAGGCGAGTGTCATGAGCGAGTTCAACATGCGAATAAGAACAAATTGGATCAACCAAGTTTTAGATTGTCAAAAGTTCACACGTCTTTTATGGGGTACTGTGTAAAATGTTATAATAAAATACCACTTGAAATTCTTCATCTAAATGAGAAAAAATTTAAAACATGCATTAAACGCACGCTATGTAATCAGGCATATTATAAGTTAGAAGATTATATTAATGATAAACATGCTTGGCTAAATGCTGGTCCTGCTCCACATAAGCTCTCAAATTAGAAATTTCAATCATTGGAAGATAGAAAATGTTTCTTATCCTCGTTAACTGTTGACATGAATAGGTATTTAAAATTGTTATTATAATGTTTATAGGTAATTAAAGTTCACCCATTTACATTTATATACAAAACTTTGGTTTGTGTAATGTAGAATCATATTTGAATTTTGTAAATGTGAGTACGATGTAGTTCTTTTTTTTTATTATTATTATGATAGTATAATACTGACAAAAATGGACACGGTGGCTAGGAGATGTCATGCCAGCTAAAAAGTCTCGCTGATGGCGGCGCGTGCGTTGGATCATTCGGTTCCCTTCAAAATGGTTGAGCTGAATGGTGCTGATGCCACGCGTCATGCTCGTGAACGGGCGCTGTCAGTTGAGATCGGTCATCTCTTAACTGCCATGACTTTATATTATTATTCTCATATTTTAATCTTTTTAAATTTTGTTATTTATCTACATTGATTTCACATATAGAAGCACCAAAAAGACTGTAACCAAGATCTTGTAAATCATGATTATTTTTAAAAAGAGTGTCCGTGGAGTTTCTTGCCTGTTCTTCTCCATAGAGATCTACGTTTTGGAACAGGCAATTAGCGTCACTTTTCTGACTAACCGACCGACTCTTTGACAATTCATAAGTACCTGTAAATGGGCTAAGTGAAATAAATACCTTGAATTTTGAATTTTGAGTGTCATGAGCGAGTTCAACATGTAAGTGTCATGGGCGAGTTCAACAAGCGAGTTCCATGGGCGAGTGTCATGGGCGAGTTCAACAGGCGAGTGTCATGGGCGAGGTCATGGGCGAGTATCACGGGAGAGTTCAACAGGCGAGTGTCGTGGGCGAGTGTCATGGGCGAGTTCAACAGGCGAGTTTCATGGGTGAGTTCAACAGGCGAGTGTCATGAGCAAGCATCATAGGCGAGTTCAACAGGCGAATGTCATGGGCGAGTTCAACTGGCGAGTGTCATGGGCGAGTTTAACAGGCGAGTGTCATGGGCGAGTTCAACATGCGAGTGTCATGGGCGAGTTCAACAAGCGAGTTCCATGGGCGAGTGTCATGGGCGAGTTAACAGGTGAGTATCACGGGAGAGTTCAACAGGCGAGTGTCATGGGCGAGTTCAACAGGCGAGTGTCATGGGCGAGCATCATAGGCAAGTTCAACAGGCGAGTGTCATGGGCGAGTTCAACAGGGGAGTATCATGGGCGAGTGTCATGGGCGAGTTCAACAGGCGAGTTTCATGGGCGAGTTCTACAGAGGTGTATCAAAGGCGAGTTCTACAGGGGAGTATCATGGGAGAGTTCAACAGGCGAGTGTCATGAGCGAGTTCAACATGCGATTGTCATGGGCGAGTTCAACAAGCGAGTTCCATGAACGAGTGTCATGGGCGAGTTCAACAGGTGAGTGTCATGGGCGAGTCCAACAGGCGAGTGTCATGGGCGAGTATCATGGGAGAGTTCAACAGGCGAGTATCATGAGTGAGTTCAACAGGCGAGTGTCATGGACGAGTATCATAAGCGAGTTCAGGCGAGTTTCATGGCCGAGTTCTACAGGCGAGTGTCATGGGCAAGTTTAACAGGCGAGTTTCATGAGCGAGTTTCATGGGCGAGTTCTACAGGTGTGTATCATGGGCGAGTTCCGCAGGCGAGTTTCATGGGCGAGTTCAACAGGGGAGTATCATAGGCGAGATCTGCAGGCGAGTGTCATGAGCGAGTTCAACAGGCGAGTTTAACGGGCGAGTGTCATGGGCGAGTTCAACAGGCGAGTTTGGGCGAGTCCAACAGGCGAGTGTCATGGGCGAGTATCATGGGAGAGTTCAACAGGCGAGTGTCGTCGGCGAGTTCAACTGGCGAGTTCAACAGGCGAGTGTCATGGGCGAGTTCAACAGGCGAGTGTCATGGTCGAGTTCAACAGGCGAGTGTCACGGGCGAGCATCAAAGGCGAGTTCAACAGGCGAGTTCTACAGGGGAGTATCATAGGCGAGTTCTACAGGAGTGTCATGGGCGAGTGTCATGGGCGAGCATCAAAGGCGAGTTCAACAGGCGAGTGTCATGGGCGAGGGCGAGTTCAACAGGGGAGTATCATGGGCAAGTTCTGCAGGCGAGTGTCATGGGCGAGTTCAACAGGCAAGTTTCATGGGCGAGTTCTACAGGGGAGTATCATGGTAGAGTTCAACAGGCGAGTGTCATGGGCGAGTTCAACTGGGGAGTATCATGGGCGAGTTCTGCAGGCGAGTGTCATCGGCGAGTTCAAAGGGCGATTTTCATGGGCGAGTTCTACAGAGGAGTATCAAAGGCAAGTTCTACAGGGGAGTATCATGGGAGAGTTCAACAGGCGAGTATCATGAGTGAGTTCAACAGGCGAGTGTCATGGACGAGTATCATAAGCGAGTTCAGGCGAGTTTCATGGCCGAGTTCTACAGGCGAGTGTCAAGGGCAAGTTTAACAGGCGAGTTTCATGGGCGAGTTTCATGGGCGAGTTTCATGGGCGAGTTCTACAGGGGTGTATCATGGGCGAGTTCCGCAGGCGAGTTTCATGGGCGAGTTCAACAGGGGAGTATCATAGGCGAGATCTGCAGGCGAGTGTCATGAGCGAGTTCAACAGGCGAGTTTAACGGGCGAGTGTCATGGGCGAGTTCAACAGGCGAGTTTCATGGGTGAGTTCAACAGGCGAGTGTCATGAGCAAGCATCATAGGCGAGTTCAACAGGCGAGTATCATGGGCGAGTACAACTGGCGAGTGTCATGGGCGAGTTTAACAGGCGAGTGTCATGGGCGAGTTTCATGGAAGCGTTCAATAGGCGAGTTCAACAGGCGAGTGTCATGGGCGAGTTCAACAGGCGAGTGTCATGGTCGAGTTCAACAGGCGAGTGTCATGGTCGAGTTCAACAGGCGAGTGTCATGGGCGAGCATCAAAGGCGAGTTCAACAGGCGAGTTCTACAGGGGAGTATCATAGGCGAGTTCTACAGGAGTGTCATGGGCGAGTGTCATGGGCGAGCATCAAAGGCGAGTTCAACAGGCGAGTGTCATGGGCAAGTTTAACAGGCGAGTTTCGTGGGCGAGTTCTACAGGGGTGTATCATGGGCGAGTTCTGCAGGGGAGTATCGTAGGCGAGATCTGCAGGCGAGTGTCATGAGCGACTTCAACAGGCGAGTTTCATGGGCGAGTTCCACAGGGAAGTATCATAGGCGAGTTCTACAGGGGAGTATCATGGGAGAGTTTAACAGGCAAGTATCATGGGCAACTTTAAATGGGGAGTGTCATGGGCGAGTGTCATGGGCGAGTATCATAGGTGAGTTCAACAGGCGAGTGTCATGGGCGAGTTCAACAGGCGAGTGTCATGGGCGAGTTCAACAGGCAAGTGTCCTGGGCAAGAAGCATTGGCGAGTTTCATGGGCCGACTGGACCGTCGGGATCACTAGTAGTCTCCTCATAACGATCGCACAGACCCTATAATCCTATATACTCACTTTACACTCGCACACGTCATCACAGACCCGCTCCGGGTCCACTATACCCCGCGGGTCACACTTGCAGGGCACCTGGCAGGTCGGGAACACTGCAGTGGGCTGCTCGCAGCGCTCGCACAGAGGCCCAGTGAACCCGGGCAGGCAGGTGCAGGCGACCTGTCGCTGCTTCTTGTCCCATTTGCACGAGCCTGCAAAAATCGAAGAATATAAAAACTAAGCTATACGTTAAATAATATATGGTGCGACTTCATTTGGCGTATTTGACTGTTGACATAATATTGGCATTACTTGGGTAATACAAACTATGCTATAGACTTGTTACAATAGAGTTAGAATAGAGTTAGACTTAGATATTTTGCCGAATACGCCAAATGAAGTAGAACCATAAAAATCAACGGAACTGGGTAATGTAATTAAATCCAATTATAAAGTATTGTATATTTGATGTCATCGTGTTCAAATGTTTTGTTCTTTAAAAGAAAAAGTACAGAACAAAATCACTTTGTGTATCATAGAAATATTCATCCCGTGCGGGAATCAAATCCAGTCAGGCCAAAAGCTCGACTCCCACGCCAATCGTGCTGTCAAAACAAGTTTCTTCACTATTAAATATGATGATGAAAGATGATTATAATAGATTTAACCGTCGCGTACCATCCGAGCCCTGAGGATCACAGTCACAGGGCAGGCAGGGTCCGTCAGGCAGGGCGTTGTAGTACCCGAACAGGCAGCGGTCACACAGCGGGCCCGCTCGGTTCTCCTGCAACCAAGTTCATCAAAATTACTTTCTCATGTCATCTTTTATAACTAGCTGCTGTCGGCGTTTCTTAAGTGAGTGTGTTAGAAATATCCAAAGACAATCGGTTTTTTTTTTCAGTGTGTACGTACATTAAAAATAAAAAATGTTTAGAGATCTGCAATACCATAGGCCTCGCAAAAGCGTTGCCGTCATAAAGGCAAATAAATAATTATACGTATACCTTGGTACAACTCACTCATATCTGTTGTAATTACACCATCACCCCCTTTAAATCCGAACATAGCAATGCTGCTTTGAGGTAAAAACAAATAGTAGTATTCAACCGGTCGAACTCCCTTACAAAGAACGACTACTACTCCTACACAACGTGCATAGTTGAAACTGCAAAACTTTTAAGGAGTTCAACAACCAATAATAGGTACTTGTTTTTTTTTATTTGCTTGTTTTTCAGAGAAGGTCGTGATGGCGCAGTGAATAAGGCGCCCGCCTCTCGTGTAAGAGGTTGTGGGTTCGAATCCGGGCAAGTACCAATGTGACTTTTTCAATTCATAAGTACTTTCTAAAATTTATCTTAGACATCAATAACATTCCGTGCCTCGGAAAGCACGTAAAGCCGTTGGTTCTGGTTGTCATTCGTAGAACTTTGGCAGACGTTAGTCAGAAGCCAGAAAGTCTGACCAGCCTTAACCAAGAGGTATCGTGTCGCCCAGTTACTGGGTTGTGAAGGTCTGATAGGCAGTCGCTTCACGTAAAACACTGGTATCCAGCTGAATCCGGTTAGGCTGAAAGCCGACCCTAACATAGTTGGGAAAAGGCTAGAGAGATGATGATGATGCTTGTTTTTCAGAGTAACTCTCATAATTAACCTCGTATTCTTTGGATCTATGAAATTATCGTTTGCGTTTGTTTTCCACGCGGAAATAGGATGGTTACTAGTTACACACTTATTGACATGCGTAAATAAGTTATTTTTTAATAACTACCCTTTTAATTGATAATTCGGGTCGAGAATCACTAACCTAATTGTCTCCACCTTGTATTTCTATAGTTCTTTTGTGTGACTGTACATAGCAACAAATGAAAATATCTAGGTATTGCGACTAATTGCGCCTTTCATGAAAATTATACATAAGCAATATAATCTACTGGTACAGAAATATGTACAAACAAATAGCCACATACATAATATGATAAGCAAATACCAGTATTTTTCAGTTATAATCAGTCGGTCGATAATCGTTTTGGAAAACGTTAGTCATGATGAATAGACGTAATAAATAGATATTCTAGATACATAACGAAAGTGTTGTGCGATAGTATTTCTATTTTTGAAGTAATAACAATTATAAAAGCGGTCTCAAATGAGCTACATTTTCCGTGGCTGTGATACATAGATCAGATAGAGTTTAGTTTGAGTGCTACGAAGATATAAATTGATTAACTATTCCTTGTTTGCTTCCATTTATAAACAGCAAATTTGTATACAGTTCCAGTCCCAGTTTCCCAGAAGCTTCGTACTTAGATGTTTCAATTGGTCTATTTGGACGAATAATTGCGTATACGATGCAACCCAAAATGAACCTTATTCCAACTAATCTAGGGTATTACCGCAAACTAACGCAAATATTTGGCCAAAGCCAGTTTGAGTTGTACCATTAAAATCTTTCCATCCAGCACACTTACCGTGCAATTAACACACAATATGGCGCCGGTATCATCATAGGAGCAGGCGCCTCTATCGCCGCAGGAGCACTCTGACCTCTCGTCCTCCGCACACGGCTCGTGAGGAGCCCACGGGGCTCCGGAGCAGCAGCGCTGGCAGTGCGCCCCGCATGTGCCGTGAGAGCACTCGCATTTAGCACCCTGGAAACAACAATCATCATGTCATTTATTTAATCCTTCGAACACACGTGATTCGAGATACAATAGAAAGACAATAGCAGCGCGACAGATGGCGGTAGCTTGGTCGACGAAAGGTTAAACTTCGTGAAATGTACATGGGCATTCTCTAGCAGTCAACCCAGAGTACAGTAGAGGTATTTTTGGCAATTATTTGCGAAATCAAAAAAGGGACACAACCTTACACAAATTATATCATCGGCTCCACACAAACTATGTTAGGTTCGGCTTCAGTCTAAACCAGGCCACACCAGAGACACACAGACAAATGTATACCAGTAGCTTTACCATAAGTTTGCATCAACAAATTCGTTAGCGTCCCCGTACATAAATTGTAGGAAATGTTGCACAGTGCCCCGCGGTCACTAATAGAAATGAGGTGACACAATAAGGAATCAATATTGGCTCGTCGCTGACTTGTAAGAAAAAGGTGCCCCTGAAGTTCTTATTGCCATTACAACTACGTCTGTTTCTTTGAGTAATTTATCTCAAATGTTGGAAACAGAAACTCGTTACCAAAATCCTGACCCGGTTCGTAAAAATTGATTTGGGGCTGGCTTTTACCTATAAACTAGTAAGTCTGGCTGACTCACCTGAGCACTGACATGGCATTTGGCCGCGTGTCCGTGGCACAGACAGCGCGCGGCCGCGGTGAGCGCGCGCACGGTGTAGTACTGCTGGCGCGCCGGCGACGATCACTTACCTGAGCACTGACATGGCACTTGGCCGCGTGTCCGTGGCACAGACAGCGCGCGGCCGCGGTGAGCGCGCGCACGGTGTAGTACTGCTGGCGCGCCGGCGACGATCACTTACCTGAGCACTGACATGGCACTTGGCCGCGTGTCCGTGGCACAGACAGCGCGCGGCCGCGGTGAGCGCGCGCACGGTGTAGTACTGCTGGCGCGCCGGCGACGATCACTTACCTGAGCACTGACATGGCACTTGGCCGCGTGTCCGTGGCACAGACAGCGCGCGGCCGCGGTGAGCGCGCGCACGGTGTAGTACTGCTGGCGCGCCGGCGACGATCACTTACCTGAGCACTGACATGGCACTTGGCCGCGTGTCCGTGGCACAGACAGCGCGCGGCCGCGGTGAGCGCGCGCACGGTGTAGTACTGCTGGCGCGCCGGCGACGATCACTTACCTGAGCACTGACATGGCACTTGGCCGCGTGTCCGTGGCACAGACAGCGCGCGGCCGCGGTGAGCGCGCGCACGGTGTAGTACTGCTGGCGCGCCGGCGACGATCACTTACCTGAGCACTGACATGGCACTTGGCCGCGTGTCCGTGGCACAGACAGCGCGCGGCCGCGGTGAGCGCGCGCACGGTGTAGTACTGCTGGCGCGCCGGCGAC
Organism: Athetis lepigone; assembly: GCA_033675125.1. Lineage (NCBI taxonomy): Eukaryota > Metazoa > Arthropoda > Insecta > Lepidoptera > Noctuidae > Athetis > Athetis lepigone. The sequence goes on along the minus strand of CM066233.1, from coordinate 21,454,068 downwards.
GATCACTTACCTGAGCACTGACATGGCACTTGGCCGCGTGTCCGTGGCACAGACAGCGCGCGGCCGCGGTGAGCGCGCGCACGGTGTAGTACTGCTGGCGCGCCGGCGACGATCACTTACCTGAGCACTGACATGGCACTTGGCCGCGTGTCCGTGGCACAGACAGCGCGCGGCCGCGGTGAGCGCGCGCACGGTGTAGTACTGCTGGCGCGCCGGCGACGATCACTTACCTGAGCACTGACATGGCACTTGGCCGCGTGTCCGTGGCACAGACAGCGCGCGGCCGCGGTGAGCGCGCGCACGGTGTAGTACTGCTGGCGCGCCGGCGACGATCACTTACCTGAGCACTGACATGGCACTTGGCCGCGTGTCCGTGGCACAGACAGCGCGCGGCCGCGGTGAGCGCGCGCACGGTGTAGTACTGCTGGCGCGCCGGCGACGATCACTTACCTGAGCACTGACATGGCACTTGGCCGCGTGTCCGTGGCACAGACAGCGCGCGGCCGCGGTGAGCGCGCGCACGGTGTAGTACTGCTGGCGCGCCGGCGACGATCACTTACCTGAGCACTGACATGGCACTTGGCCGCGTGTCCGTGGCACAGACAGCGCGCGGCCGCGGTGAGCGCGCGCACGGTGTAGTACTGCTGGCGGGGCGGGGCCGCGTGCGCTGCGCGGAACGACACGCGCACGCGCCGCGCTAGCACGCCCTCGCCGATGCCCACGTGCATCTGTACGCAAATGTAAGGCAAAATATTTAATATTAGAAGAGATACATTAGTTCCTTAAAAATTACACTATCAAAATTAGGGTTAAAAAAATAAAGAAACTTATTATTAAAATAAATCCGCCCTGTGTATAAAAGAGAATTCAATACTGATAAAATTTTCAAAACAGTGTCATATAACTATTTATCGCGAAGCCGAAGCCAAATGTGCTAAGTTTTTGGGGATTATTTAAATCGCTGAGCATTTATCTGCTTTTGTGCTTAAACCAATGTTCCTTACATCAATTTTTTTGCCAGATAGTCGACGGAAGTCGATTTAATGGTTATTAAAAAAGCTAGTATATAAAAAATCTGAACCTCGACTTACCTCTCCATTCTCCAACGGCCTGGGACTAGCAAACTGCGTAGAACAGGCAGGCTTATCAGCCCTGTTCGTTCTCTTGGCCGCCCTGGCCTTCCGACGCCGTCGCTCTGGCCTGAGGTCCCATAGCTTGCGACAGTGGTCCCTGTCGCCGAACGCCCTCACCATCCGCCAGTCCTCGCCGTCTTCGGAGGGAGACACCTCCAGGGACCAGGCTAGGGGACGCGGCGATGGTCCTGATTTGATTATCACGTGGAGAAGCTCCATTTTCTGTAAATTTTAAGAGGTTTCTTTAAGGCATTGGCGCTGGTGTTGGCGGCTTTCATACAAGCCAAACATTCTGCTGGCTTGCATTGATAAGAGGCCTGAGTCTATCATTATGTTAACTTATGTAAAAAAACGTTAAAAGATATTGGACGAGTGGCTGAGAGACTGGCTGCTTTTTATTATTTTATTTTATAAATCTTTTGGCCTAATTTTGGCCCCTATGGATGCCACTGATTAAAGTCCCATCAAATTATGACAATCTGTGAAAAGGGAGCGCTCCTGCATATAAATAACAATATATGTATTGTTTGCTTAAATTCGCCAACATTTTTATTGGCAGCCATGACCCAAATTCGATGAACAGATTATAATCGTAGGCGCGTCGTTCGATTATCTCTAATATCTGATTAGTTAAAAAGTTTGCTGTTTTTGTCTGTTTCTCTTACTTCTTCTAACCCACGCAACAGATACGAAGATACGGTTTACGCTAAGATTTAAGAATTTTTGCTAAAGGCTTATATTAAAGTCTTGTTGTGTGTCTACAATGCAAAAAAAACGGGAATTTTGAAGATTTAAGCCCTTGTAAAGCCGGAGTAGGTCAGGGATCAATAAAGTTTAAGTTCTGTGAAATAACAAAGAATTAATTAATTCGAGATTGCCACACTTGCCTTTCGTGTAATTAGTGCGTAAATTGCAAAATAATCTTTTTTACATGGCGAGCCTAACCCAGAATCTAGTTTTTTTTAGTTTTTCTAGTTTGCAGAAGAGGATATAACATTATGGTTGCTTGAAACAAATAAACTCTTCTGCTTTATCATATTAGTATTTTCTGGAACAAAATTGTCGAGATGCACGTCAAATCGATGTCAAATGATAAGAGAGCTTAACGATTGGTGGAGTAAACACAATAAATTCTATCGATTTTGCATGGGAAATACCTGTTTGTCACACTAGATATTTTTCTACTTAATTGAGTTAGTATTGTTACAGGTAAAGAATAGGGTGACTTTTTTTTCAATAATTGTTATAATTAAAATAAATACTTACCTATTTGTTTTTATTAAGAACCACCATGACATTTTTTATCTTGGTGATCATAAGTTAATTTTCTAAATAAAAACTGCCATTACGATGGTAAAAACTGTTTAAAAATTTTATAGTTTAACTGGATTTTAATAAGAAGAGAAAATTAAGCCTAGTACTTAATCTCATTAAAATTTTCTTTGTCAGCGATATTCTGTATAAACTTACAAAATCCAAAAAAAATCAAAAAGTAATCTTAGTACTTAACTAGTCACGAACCCAAGACCTCATAAATGAGTGCCCGCCTTATCCACTGAGCCATTACTCCACAAACAAATTTTTGTCAATATTTATGTTTGTAGATACAATAATTGCAGTAAATGAACTATCATTTAATCTAAAGTGTTTACAATATTGTAGCTACATTTCTCCGCGATGTTGTCAGAGACATAACATGCGGTATTCACATAATCTAATCGGTTAGATAACTGCTTGACGTTTGTGGGACGAACGTAGGCACTCTTACTTTCAATAAGTAACTATTGTTTAGTACAGCACAATATAATAATCTTCAGCAGTTACGCAGTGAGCGATAAGATAGATAAACAGATAATCCATTTATTTGGTTCACACAAAAGACAAAGCAAAACACATAAAAACGCAATTAAAAGATAACATATAAACATAAATAAAGGCAATGCTTATATTAAACTTAAACTAGCTTTTAACCGCGACTTCGTCCGCGTGGATTAATAGTTCCCGTTCCCGGGGGATTTCCGGGATGAAAACTATCCTATGTCCTTTCCCGGGTCCCAGACTATATCTGTACCAAATTTCATTCAATGGTTTAGGCGTGAAGAATAGGCAGACAGAGTTACTTTCGCATTTATGATATTAGTACGGATAATTGATTTGATGAGATACCTATGTACTTAAATTAAACAATAAAAAATCGGCCAAGGGCGTGTCGGGCCACGCTCAATGTAGGGTTCCGTAGTTTTCCGTCCGTCACAATAAGTGTTCCCACTTATAAGTTTAAAAAAGGTAAATTACGATATACGGTTTAAAACGTATTAAAAAAAAACTATTTACTAGATCTCGTTCAAACCAATTTTCTGTGGAAGTTTACATGGTGATGTAAAGTCGCGGTCTGAAAAGGTTAACCAATTTTGAAAGTACATTCTATATCACACTTTTTTCATTAAAATCTAAAATGCCATATCATGTGACTTGTTACCTTTTAGAAGTTATTATGCAAAATGAGACAACGAGAATAACAAAGACGTTACTAAGCAACGGCGTCGGCTTAGCCATGTTTCGTCTCTATCGTGCACTTGACGTTTGGCAGTTGTGTAACAGTGACAGGTATAGTGCCAAAGTAAGTGCTTTGAAACTCTTTTCTTAATTTGTTGAATTGACATTTGTCAAAAAATATTGTTTGAACGTCGTTTAGACAAGAGTAAAATTTTACGAAATATTTTTTTTCATATCGAAATAAAATGGCAAGTTTAACCCTGGAGCAAGGGACAATCTTTGTGATTTACTGTGAGGTTTGAATAAGATGTCACGGCGAAGAAGACCAAATAATAGATCATGGAAATGATTCAGGAAGAAGTGATGATGCCTACTACGAGATAGATCACGCTGTGCTCGAGTGATATCAGAAAATGATACCAGAAATACTGATTTATTTATTTATTTATTTATTTATTTATGTTAACACGACTTTCAAAAGTCAATTACATTAACACAATATTAACACAAATCATAATCATCAGAATACATCATAACAAAAGGGAAATAATTATAAATAAAAACAAAACACAAAAACATATCAGAAAAAAAAAAATATAAAAAAAAACGAGATCGAAATAAAATATAAAATATAAAACACATAAAAATCAAAATTAAATTAAAATTAAAATCAACATAAATTCGAAATAAAATAAAATCGAAATAAAATCATCATAACATCGAAATAAAATAAAAAAAATCTAAATAAAAACACAATACTATTACAGAATAATAAATTATGAGAACAAAACAGAATTAAATGTTAAATTTTGCTTTCACAAAACACTAGGCATGTGCGCATTAAAATATTAAATTCATCTGCGAATATATCACAGTTCGGGTTAGCTTCCATGAGGCTATTCAGCGCGGAGAGAACGCGAGGAATAGGGGATGAGGCACGAGCCACCGTGCGGCATGTAGGCACAGCTAGCAGACGGTGTTTCCGACCGCGGAGGTAGTTGCTAGGAACATGAAAACGAATCAGCTCATTGAGGAGATCACTAGCATCTGTTGTCCCCCTACATATTTTGAGCATGATATTCATTTGGTCGTATGCTCTTCTGGTTTCTAACATATTATACCCTAGACATCCTATAAGAAATTTTGTTGGGTATAAATATGGATAATATCCATGACTAGCTTTATACAGGAATCTCAAAAATGCTTTTTGAACCTTTTCAAGTAGTAGCGCATAGGTAGACTCGCGTGGATTCCAAACGCAGGAGCTTGCCTCTAACTTGCTTCTGACAAGAGTGCTGTACAAGAGTCGTATGACATGCCCATTTCGAAAATCTCGTGAGTTTCTGAGGACAAAACCAAGTCTTTTGAAGGACTCCTTAGCAACAGTGGTAATGTGATCGTGGAATGTCATCTTCTGGTCGAATACGACACCCAGGTCTTTCATAATTGTTGATCTGGTTATGATGGTGTTATTTATTTTATACTCAAAAGTAATTGGATGGCGCATTCGACCAAAAGTCATGACATAACACTTGGAGGAGTTGAATAGCATCTTATTGGAAATTCCCCAATCGTAAACGGCATCTATGTCTCTCTGAATAGCCTCACAATCTGATACAGTGTTGACACAAGCGTATAGTTTTAAGTCATCTGCATACAGAAGACATTTAGCGTGTTTGGGAACAGAAGGAAGATCATTAATCATCAGAAGGAACAGTAATGGCCCGAGGATAGATCCCTGACTTACACCTGAACGAGTGTGGTAGGCGCTGGATTCATAAATCCCTAGCCTAACAAATTGTTGGCGATCGCGAAGATAATCAGCTAACAAACGCAGAAGGCCAGGACAAAATCCTATGGCGCTGAGCTTAGTAAGCAAGATGTCATTATTGACACGGTCGAAGGCCTTTTGAAAATCAAAGTACAGCACATCCACCTGGCACCGCTTGTCAAGCTGCGCTGAGATATAGTCAGTTAAGGTCAGCAAGTTAGTTTCAACAGATCTCCTGCGTCTAAAACCATGCTGAGCGTCGCTTAGGTGTTTTTCTACTTGACTATATATTAATTTGTGGAGAACATTTTCAAATATTTTAGCCGGTGACGATAGTATAGCAATGGGCCGATATTGTTCAACATCAACTTTATTGGAAGTTTTAAGTATCGGCGTTACGCGTGAGATTTTCCAATGATGTGGATATAAACCAGTTTTTAACGATAGATTAAATATGTGACATAAAGGAGAAGCGACTGACTTTTTCAAATGTTTTAAAATTACTGGCGGTATACTGTCCGGACCTATTGAACTACTTGATTTTAATTTACTTATTCCACTTAAAACATCCTGATAAGTAAAATGAAAGATGTTTATGTAATTGCTATTACAACTATCGTCACAACTGATGGAATTAGCGGCATTCAACTGTGGCGTATCCGTCAAAAAGACACTCGCAAAAAACTCAGCAAAAGCCTCAGCCGCTGCAGTTCCTTTAAAACTGTCGCCGCGGTAGTTCACACATGATTCAAACCCTCCCTTAGATCTTAAGTTGCAAATGTGTCGCCAGAATTCGCGTGGATTGATTTTAATATTTGTTTCTACGCGCTTAATATAATTTTGGTAAGCTTTAGTGACACGATTTTTTAAGGAACTTCTAAGATCTGAGAAGACCTTATAGTCTTCACTGCGCTTAGAGCGTTTCCAAGTTGCATGTAAGATGAGTTTCAGTTTGGTGTCGTTCGTTATATCAGGAGTGAACCATACCGGGTATCGTTTAGTAATAGTTTTTGAACGATGTTTCTTTGGCATACAACTATCGAAAACGTCATAGACAATTTTATAAAAGGCATTGACGGCATCTGAAACATTATTGACTTGTAATACAGGGTCCCAAGAGCTCTCTGTTAGTAAAAGATAAAGCTGTTCATAATTACATTTTTTGAAATTCCAATCTTTCGTAGGGCTAATGTTGCTAGGGTCCATTACATTTGTGCAATGAGCAGACTCAACACTTACCTCTATTTCCAGTGGAGGATGGTATGGGTCAGGTTGAACCAAGCCATCTGTACCAGAAACTGATACCTCATGAGAGCTTTCCCGAACCAGTACAACATCCAACATTCCTCCACAATGATTCACAATTACATTTTTATCTAAAAGCGAACAGAATGACAAGAAGTAGCAATAATAATTTGTGATATTTGTAGACGCGCTTTTTAAATTAAGATCACCCGTTATAATTACGGAACCTTTAAAATTGTGTACGAAACTTTCAATTTTGCAAAACCATCGCATGTACTCATCGTCACTAGCACTAGGTTTTATATACACAACACACACGATAAAAGCACGACCGTGCCACGTGAAGGAAGCCCATATATCTTCACCATCGTCCGTTTCATACTCGCGTCTTCTACGCAACAAGAGTGGGGTACGAGCGGCCAGCAAGACGCCGCCGCACGGCGTATTTCTGTCACGTCGCAGTACATTCCAGTCGCCGCTTTCCAGCTCTGAATCTGTTACAGACGAGTCGAGAAATGTTTCAGTTACAGCAACCAGGTTGTGTTCCAATAACGATAGGTTATTGCGCCACGTAGATAGCTTCGTTTTTAAACCGCGAACATTTTGATAGAAAACGTGTATGTAATTGGGTTTACCCGTTTTGTTATTGTTGTGAAGTTGCGGATTTACGAAATGATCTATGCGCGTGTCTTGTTGCATCTATGCACTGGTCGTAACTGCGGAGTAATGTTATACTTGATATTGAATAAAGATTTTTTAAGATTTGATTTATTATTTCCTTATATTCATATTGAAAAAAACTAAATTGGTCGTAGCTGTGGTTCCGTACTAGTTCATACTACTATTATAATTGCGAAAGTAACTGTCTGTCTGTCTCGCTTTTGCGCCAAAACTACCGAAACGATTTAAATGAAATTTGGTACAGAGTTAGTCTATAGCCTGAGCAAGGGCATAGGAAAGTCTTTTATTTAATTCCAAGGGAACGGGAACTACGCGGGTAAGTAAAACCGCGGGGGTCAGATAGTATTTACCAAAGATTTAATTCAGTGCTTTTTTTCATATTCTTATTCAAAAAACTAAATTAGTCATAGCTGCGGAGCGATGTTATACCAGTGAATAAAGATTTTTTTAAACTTTTATTTATTATTTCTTCATATTCTTATTTAAAAAAAAATGTTTTTCAAAGTAGGTTTTCTGTATATCAAACCTTTTTAGTAGTCAGTCCATCACCTAAAGCGATTGATTGTCATAATATCATTACAAAAAATTATCTATGATCAATCAAATTATCATGAAATAGACATTTAGAACTTGTGGCCTTAATGTGTGCATGCAATTGTGATCCTTATGGTGGTAACCACTTTCAGACCGCGACTGTACATCACATATTTTTTTTTTATTTATCATACTCTTATTTTGGAAGTTACAAGGGCCCCCCCTTGTAACTTCCAAAATAAGAGTACCAACATTTTACCACTTTGAAAGTGTCTCTCGCGCAAACTATTCAGTTTAGAGAAAAATGATATTAGAAACCTCAATATCATTTTTGAAGACCTATCCATAGATACCCCACACATATGGGTATGATGAAAAAAATATTTTTGAGTTTCAGTTCTATGTATGGGGACCCCAAAATTTTTTATTTATTTTCTATTTTTGTATCAATCTTAATGCGGTTCACAGAATACATCCACTCAGCAAGTTTCAACAGTATAGCTCTTATAGTTTCGGAAAAAAATGGCTGTGACATACGGACGGACAGACAGACATGACGAATCTATAAGGGTTCCGTTTTTGCCATTTGGCTACGGAACCCTAAAAAACTAATATTCTTTGCGATGTTCATGGAAATCCCCCGGGAACGGAAACTATTAGAAGTCGCGGGCAAAAGCTAGTTGTACATATGTAAATCTAATCTCTAATATCAACACTAAAAGGTAGTAAATAGGTAGAAGTATTATATTATTGACGACTATTTAAAAACTTTATTTATCTTAGTTACGATATCAAATAGGACAAAAACAATTGGCCACATATGATCAGTTGATCATTTGGCACAGCACAACATACTAAACTTTAAAACAAACATACTAAAATTATTGGTGGCCGCTGAAAAATAGAATGATGCCACTAGTCTACAGAATTAGTAGTAGGGGAATATTAGCCGCACATATTGTACTACTCAAAGCATTTAAAAGGTAAAGCACGAAAAAGGCCAAAAGACTTTTTCATCCCACCTATTCGAAAAAGAAAAGAAAGAAAGAAAAAAAAGAAAGAAAAACATTTATTTTGGTCACACACAGGAGATGAAAAATAACACAAACAAAAAACATGAAACTATATAACAAAAACAAACACAAAATACCTGTGCGAGGCCAAAGACGACTTTGTTCCTCTTTAAGTACGCCCAAAGTTGGTGTTTTCTTTAAGAAACTTTCAGCGGGCAATAATGACGCTCCAAATTCAAAAAGTGCGCCTAAAAGCAATGCCTAAAAGTAACTTTTAATCCCTGTTATAAGTGCGCCTAAAAACTATTTGAATTTAGAACGTCTTAATGCTCAGTGCCAAAGAAATCGAACGCAAATATTGTTTAAATAATGAATGGCTGATACGACGGCCAATACCATAGTCACGCCGCGGTTAAAAAAAAAACTTAAAAAGAAATAAGACACGGGAACTACAGCCCGCGTTGTCGTAAAAATTTTCACGGATAGTTTTTAATTTGTATTTTATTAAAAAATAAATTCAAGCAGTGACAGTGAAAGTATAGAATTAACTCCCGAAAACATTAGAAATAGTGCAAGAAATGCAGCGCAAATAATTTTACAATAAAGTATGAAGCTCCTTTTATTTTCTCATAGGGGGTGATGAAAAGTAGAGTGTATCACTCGGGCGCAAAATATTTTTTTGGCTCGGGCGACGTACTTTGTTTGAATCCCTCGCTACGTTTGGGATTCTATTTAAGAATCCCTCGCAAAGCTCGGGATTCTACTCTAGAATCCCTCACTTCGCTCTGGATTCAAAAAACGCCCTCGCCGTAAAAATATTACTTTGCGCCCTTGTAATACAATCTACTATTAATGTGCAACAGTCAGATGGAAGGTACGGGGAACAGCTAGTCATATAAAACACTCCAGCTGCTGATCTAGCCAACTTAAATGATCCGATAGGAGATTGAGCAGGTAGAAAAATTGAGATGGACCAGGAACCACTGTCTCTCGGCAGCTGTAATCTTTAGTTTTTCTTCAGACCTCTCGCCAGTAAGTGAAAAACGAGGAGGGAGACTTGTGCAGTTGTTTCTTAGACTCATTGGTCACTGTTCATTTAAACGCGTAAACGGCCAACAAACAACGTCGTACCGTAAACAGTGCCTCTTACAAGGCTCTCAACTCTTTCAAGGAAAAATACGGTAGGCCATTAGCAGCATTTTTGAGGACTTCCATGGCAACAAACATTAAAGGGAACAAAAAGCGTGTGCGCCTTCGCCTCATTAGTGCGGCCCTACAAGGCGTGCGGCCGGTAGCCGTGACGTCATCGTGCAATTAACGAGACATTTTTCTAATTAGCCCTTATGGCATCCAGGTATAATAATACTGAGATATTTTATGAACCTGGCTTGCCTTAACAACGAGTTTAGAGAAACGCGCCTCTACTAAGAAGGTTGAAGAGATTTTTTGTATGATTACTAATCTCTGGATCTAACAGTCCGATTGAGTTTTTTACTATGTGCATATATTTGTGGATAAATGAGGAGTAGTAATTGAAGGATGTTTATATTCAATCTAAAATACAACGGGTGCTTCTTTTGAACAAAATTAGGTGACATATTTAAATTAGAATTTAACCTTTCAACGACCAAGCGACAGTCGGCTGTGGCACTGCTATTGTCTTTCTATTGTGTCTCAAAAATCACATGTGTTCGTGGGTTTAAGGCATTTGTTTCACTCAGACCATTTACAAGCACTTATGAGTTGTTAAAATATTAGTTGGTCCGGTTATTCAGAAAACCGTCGCTAGTTGTGTGTCCCAAAATGTTGGTAATACCGAGTAGAACGAGATCACTCTTTTCAATCAAGGTTTTCAAAAACTTGTTTACTTACATTCTTTTTAGTGAGTTCCGATATGTTAAAATAATGTTTACCTATATTATAGATACTGCGCAAAATAAACAATTCACAGAAATAAATATTAAAGCAATAATGACGTAATCTGTAGGTACTTAATTAACTAATTAAGTATACTTTAAAGTACACTCTAACATATACGTATAACGCAGTCTGGGACGCCCCACGTCACGTCGTGATGACTAATCGCTAAGCACGAGGTGATAATGGGATTTTTTAAAGTCAATAATGCTATTTGAATTAACCTGATTGTTACCGTAATTACAGACACAATTAAAATGTATGGTTTCGCGGGATGTTAAAAAAGTGATTCATTTCTCATCGGTTGCAGAGTGATGTTACGCATAAGTAGGATCAAGTAGGATGAAAGACATGATTAGCGAAGATTTACTTTCGCCATAATTATATATTTATTTGGGTTGCTCCAGATATGGTATGGGTTGCTCATTGTCAAATACGTTCCCCAAGTCCTGCTGAGAGCTGAGAAGTTTTCCTGCGCCTCCTCGCTTAAGCCTTTGTGCTACATATCACGGTCATGTAAAGGTTAAAATATTAGCATAGATCAATGCGAAATAAGTCCTGCTACTTCTAGTATTCCCAATGGAACACCTTCCGATGGCCAGTTCCTTCATCATGTACCTCTAAATTAGAAGAACGAACAGTAGTGACCCGATTCTGTATGTTTGCTCTAACGATTTGCGTCGAGATAACACTGATAAAATGCTCCTCTTCAGATTATTTTAAAATATCTTTTGTTTGTCTCTACCACACAAACTGTGTTTGGCCAAAACATAACACCCTTATAATCATGAATTATTACGAGAGATTTGTATACTGCAGATGCTGTTTTTGATACAACTTTAATCTCATACGTCATTTCAAGCCGTGTATCCTCCCTTTTCGGGAGGGTTACTGCTATAGCTTATCTCCTAGTACAAAATAAAGGACTTAAAAGTCCATTAAAATCCAGAGTGGCTCCTACATCCATAGGGACATGGCTAATCTACATCACGTCATGACGCGATACGTGCCAATTCGCACAGCACTGGCGCAGGCGCCGCATAGCTTGATGTTGACAAATCACCCTGAGGAACCTACCTGATAAACAAGTTTGTTGGATTTAGTGCCCGGGCTTCTTGATTTAAGATATGAATGTCATTGTGTTGTAGTTTTACATAAAAGAAACGACATTAAACACTCCTGTATTTCTTGATCGGAAGAGAAGATATTTTACCATTAACATAGCAGGATAAGTACAGTCAAAGCCGGACGCTCTCGCTTATCAAATTTTATAACTCATTAAAAATTCAGGCGGATCTAAAACCATTTCATATCACAACGCTGATAGGACCTCGAAACAAAACCTTTTAATAAATCGCAAAACAGTCTCAAAAATTATCCAATAAAAATATCGGAACACACTTGTCTACTGTGATAACGCTATCGCGAACGATAACAAGGCACGATCAGTGGCTCGATGTAAGCGCACGTAAGCACTCGTACCTGAGGATGTCTAAAAAGAAGCCATTTGGAAGCGACGAAGAGCTATGTAACGTGAAAGTGGAAGTGATTAGGTATAAAAAGCAAAGACGGGACCCCGAGGGTAGTGATGTGGTTAGGCATAAGCATCGGAGTGAGACCGAGCTTGGTGACGTAAGAGTGGAAGCTGTTAGGCACAAGAAACGCAGGGAGACTGACTCTAGTGACGTTAGAACGCACGTGCCTAGGCATAAGAATCGCAGGGACGATGAACTCGGTGATGTGGTTAGGCATAAGCAGAGACGGGAACGCGACATAACAGACGTGAGTGTGGACGTGGTCAGACATAATAAGCAGCGTCGACACACCGAGGCGGACGCCGTCCCTTACGAAGAGCGCAAGAGAGGCATAGCCAAGATCTCAAGCAGGTCCAATGACTTCGCATACGACAATAAAGCGTATGTCGGAAGCGTGAACAATGTCAACGAGACCAGGAGATACGAGCCACCAACCAGGTTTGTAAATTTTTGGTAGATTCTCTTTTTATCGATTGTTATTGGCTATCATCAGTCTTTATTATATCTAGAGCTGTCGTGATTGGTTCACTGAGTGTTCAACAACGACATGATTTGGCAGAAGATAAAGTTGAAAAGGCTTTCGGAATACGCTGCAAATCTAGACAGTAAAACCCAATCACCATCATTTTGAAAAAATAGTGAGAAAATTGATTAATTTTGGTCATTTGGTCGCTTTTGGTAATGTACTAAATTGCGCCATAGGTCACTCTGACTCAGCGACACCCTATATTAAATGATAATTAGATAACATGACTATCGACGATTTTTTCTATACAAACACCAACGAAAATGTTAACATTCATAGAGAACTTGGTTTGATATATTGTTGGCAATGAGTTGATTGCTTTGTCAGTTAGTACGGGGATTCCTAAGATTATAAAATGGTAAATCCTAAAAACCACTAAACGTTACGTTTAAGTCATGAAGTAAGAGTAAGTAGATGTGAGGAATCCGCTGGTTGCATCACAGTTTCAATTGGGAAACGATAATACTATGCTTTTGATATACCATTGTGTTGTATTAATATGGTAGGTTGTTAGTGTTTCCTAATGGATTCAGTTGCTTAATTAATAGTAATTAATCAATGGCGATTAGGCCGGTAGGTAAATTATTGCTAAATCTGTTATTGGCGTATTGGTCTGATATCTCGGTTTGGTATCAGTACCTAAATCTTTCTTACATTGATTTCTTAGGAATTATAAATTCAGCAAAGCTAAAAATAGATTGCAACACTTTAGGAATGATCGCAATCAATGTCTTGTGTCAATCTGTTAATAATCAATATAAAGGCGAATTTCACTTCAATAAAACTTTTTGACCCGCGGAATTAAAAAATATATTGAAAAAATATATAGTTATCTCATTTGTTCAAAAATTTTGATAAAACAACTTACCCTTATTTTACATAATGACGTTAGTTATTGACGTTATCGTTGTGACGTTATTGCGATTAGATTTTGAACGTTTTTCAATAATAGATTTGTCCTTTAGATATAGATGGTATGATATGGTTTTCGATCAGTATTAGATTCGATAGGCGTCAATGAAAAACACTGAAAAACTGTACATTGTTTTGATAACCTATGAATGGGGGGATCTTTCATTAAAGTTATGGAATCTCCTAAAACCATTTTCCAGTAGCCGCTACAGTTAAGGTAGTTTCTTCTTAATGCCCCTCTGAAAGTTTCCACCCTGTAACGCTGTTAGGCTCCTTACGTTTTAGTTGAGCTAAACGACTTTTGGCAAATGCTTGCACTGTTTGGACAGGTCCACTCAAATCTGTGTGATTCTCTCATCAAGAGATCACTTCAGTTATTACCTTCATGGTCCTCGCATAATTTGACCAATACAATATTGTATGGACTTTAAAAGAGACTTTGACCTCTGAGTTTGTTTCGGTTGTTTCTTCTCAGAGTAGTCCAGCCAGGAAACACCGGCCCCATCGTTCGATTAAAATAAGAAAAAAAAAATGACGTGTAAAAGTGTAATTTATTACCTACTAGCTGACCCCGCGAACTTTGTTTCGCCCTATAGGCAACAAATGATCACATTTATTACTTTTTAAATTAGAATAATTTTAAAAAATTGATTAGTAAAATTCAGTGATACTTTATTTGCTATTTATTTTTTTGCATGGATTGCACTTTTCAGTGTAGCATCCTTATTTTTATCAAATGACGTCTCCCGTCCTGGGTGCGGCGGGAGGGCGTGTCAGATTTTTACTGACTAAAACCCACTCATGTTCCTTCGGTTGCCCTTTAAGGTCATAGCTCATTACAGCCACCCGGCAGCCACTCCGCGCCGACTCGCCTCCTGCGGCTAGTATTCTTTATATAGACTTGTATGGGCATGCGCTCACTATATCAACTCCGTACCGTCACCGGATCGCCTCGGTTATAAGGCGAGTCGGTGCGGAGTGGCTGCCAGGTGGCTGTAATGAGCTATGACCTTAAAGGGCAACCGAAGGAACATGGGTGGGTTTTAGTCAGTAAAAGTCTGACACGCCCTCGCCGCACCCAGTACGGGAGACGTCGCGAATGCAGGACGGATTGGAAATTAAAGTCGTTTAAACTCGAATGGTATGTCGGTTGGGATCATGGGGATTCTCGAAATGAGAACTTCCTCACCTTTGAATTTTCCTGTATTGTGGCGTAAATCAAATAGTTCATTAATTTACTTACCACCAAACGTGTTCCGTTGCACAGTTTTGGTTGGTTTAAGTTTCGAAGCATGATTACTACGGAACCAATCTTTAGTTGTTGATTGTGCGGTGGTAAGCCAGGCACATCCAAGGAGTTTAATAATTGAATTGGATAGTTGGTGGGAAAGAATGCATTTTGTCATTATTTCTGAACGCATGTCAACCATTACTTATAGTATTTGACAGGATGGACAACAAATGTTTGACAGGTACGAAACAAAGTAACATTAAGGGAAAATGATTCATCTTTTATAATTATGTTCTCGTCGAGTTTTCATTATTTTTAAGATGTATTCTGCTATTCGGGGCGGGGACAAATCCAACGAACCAAAAACCATGAAAATTGGTCTAGCCGATCTCGAGTTATAAGTGTTGATACAAACCCGACTTTGTTTTATATATATAGATTTACAGAAATAAAAATCGTTTTAATCATAACAAAGGTATATAACCATTTTGACTGCCCCTGGGTGGCTCTATGTATGACTCTACTCAAACAGGTTTATAAAATTTCCAGCTAATATTTTGTGATATCCAGTCGAGAATGTGTCACACATACATACGTACACGTAGGCAACATTATTTATCTTATCGATTATTTTACAGATAAACCACATCGCAAAACAACAAAATTCGCAACTTTAGTGCCCAAGTTCAATATATTTTTTTTGTTCTAAATGAGGTGTTTTTTTAAGGTTTTTTGTGTACAATAAATAGACAAATTCTAATATATGTATAGTTTATACAATATCTAGGCATTATATAAAATATCAATGACATGTCTTTATATTTGATTGGTTGAACGCACTAATCTCAGGAAAAGAACATTCCGATTTGAGAAAATATTTTTGATTTAGACTGGACAGTCTATTTATCGAGGAAGGCTATAGGCTATAAAACCAACGCTACTAACAAAAATCCTTTGTTTGTAACTCTTACACGCAAAAGCTCTCGTATAGGAGTGGAGTAGTAACCTAGATGTGACTTAGTGTGTACAACCACGGGGTATAGGAAATATCCAATAAGATATCGTTATAACCAATGATGTTATAAGTAAAAAAGTGTCCCCAACGAAATTCTATCTTCAAAAACGGCACACTAACGCACACATACATTACACGTCAAAGTAGGATGACATTATTGAAGTAGTGCGAGTGAAAAAGAGATAAACGTCAAATGTCAACGCGATACTCAGTATCATGTTGGTCAATTGGCAAACTTTTAATGTGCCACTTTTTGACTCCATATAACCTATCTACACTTTTTTACTTCTAACATCATTGGTTATAACCAAAAACCAATTCGGTTTAAGTATTTGTGGCTGAGAAAACCGCTGTCATATGGACTAAATGCTCCTACTCTTTTATGTAGTATTAGCTTTCCCGCGATTTTACCCGCGAAGTTTTCGTTCTCGTGGGATTTTTGAGATAAAAACTATCATATGTCCTTTCTTAGGCTTTGTACAAAATTTCATTTCAATCTGCTCAGTAGTTTTGTCATGGAAGCGAGATAGATAGATAGGTGGATGGGGCTTTTGATGGAGATTCGATCAATTGATAGTGATGTAGTTGTCCCTACCATTTTCCTGTGTGTGTCCTTACTTTACCTCTTAAGAGTGACAAAAACAGCAACAGATTTGAAAGCTTTGAGTATTCGGCCACAAATTGCTTTCATGGGTGTTAGTCAACCTATACGGTCCTCGCATGATCTGACCAATATTATATATTATCTTAGGACAACTCACACACGGTCATCTGATCCCAAGCTATGCAGAGCTTGTGTTATGGTAACCAGACAACTGATATACATACTTATATACTTTATAAATACATACATATTATAGATAAATTACACCCAGACACAGAACAAACTATCATGTTAACTATGCTCATCACACAAAGTTTGTCCTGGGTGGGAATCGAACCCACGACCTCCGGCGTAGTAGTCAGGGTCACTAACCACTAGACCAACAGGCCCGTCAAACAAATTGTAAGGAATTGATAAGAGACGTTGACCTCTGTGGTTGTTTCGAATGTTAGTTTCCAGTCTAGTTGGCTAGAAAACACCTCCATTGTTTGCATAAAAAAGGCGAAAATAATACCGTAGTGTAATAGTTGTATGTCTCGCCATTTTAAATTGTCGAACTATTATTGCTCTAATGATTATGTCCCTTTACCTGCCAAGCGACATCGCAACAAGCCCAAACGAAGATGGCGCGATGAGGAGTTAGACTCTTTTGATAATGACTGGTCTTAAATAGACCTGTGCATTGAGAAATGGAAAGAGAGCAGGGACTGTTGTGGAAAAAAATAGCATAAAATAATATAATAATAGTTGTGTAAATAAGACTGTATTAATAAGATTTTAATTAGACGAAACGTATCATAGCTAAATGACTGTTGTCTATCGAGAAGATATCATATCTACACAGGTGGAATTAGCAAACCGATTGCAACGTATTATCGATCGATTCAAAGACAATACATATGTATACCGGCGGACGGTATATCTGCTATCGGACTCAGTTGGTACCTAAGTATTGTTCGATAAGATTGCCACTTGTCAAAGCGCAGAACACTTGAACATGTCTGTTGGACATTGGCCAATGCTTGTTGTTACTTGTTATTAAATAATTATGTCAGTTTTGCGGAAACCCCCTCAATCCTTTGATGTGACATCAACGTCACATATTTTGCAATGGCACACTTAGAGTAAATACATGAAAACCGCAATGAAATGAACTTGTTTATTATGCAAGTACGATTTTAGAATCACTTTTACTCGTCATATATTTTTTTAGACTAGCTGCAGTCAGCATTTCCTTACTACCTCAGAGAAGCAACGCCGGAACAAACTCAGAGATCATTGTGTCTTTTAAAGTCCAGACTAAACACTGTATGATCAATAAGTGTTAAGAACTATGTAGAATAGCATCTGAGATGGCATTTTGAGGAAAGGGCCAAAAACATTTGGATGTACTCGTAGCATCAGATGCAGTACAATGTTACTCTACATCAAATTGTATTTTAGGAATTCAATAGGTTAATTTGGTAAAACAGAGAACGATAATTTGTATGAAAATGTACAGACGAAGACGTAGCAAACCGCTAGTTATTCGTAAAGGAATAGAAAACAAAGTCAATCTACAATAAAGTATTTTTTTTAGCATCGAAACGATTTTGTAATCGGATGAGTAGTTCCAAAGGTATCTCATTAACAAAGAAACTTTAATTTTATAGCGTAGCTTCAGATTTAGATTGAATTTAGTCCAGACCAGAGTAGCAAGTTAAATATTTTCCATCTGCTATAGAAAATATAAAATAGTTGTTGAAAATATGAGCCGAGGTGAAAAATTCTCCAATATTTACATAGCGCTAGCGTCTACTAAAACATCACCAATTAGATGCCAGATAAGATAAGGTCTTTCAAAACATTTGTGGACACACCTTGGTGTCTAAATTATTTGGTATTTTATCACGGGTCTTTTCATTTATGTACTTAAATGATGAAAAGGTCATGAGTCATGACGGCCCAACATGATTATAGGGCAACGCGCATTTATTAGTTATTCTACGCATATTTTTTCAGCTGCATTCAGCTCCTATCTTAAATTCATAAAAAACAACGATTTTGTATGAAAGCATCATATGCGCCTTCATACCAATTGTTGTATTCTGTAGATATAAGCTGATAGCGCTGAAAGTGTACGTTTCCCTAAAACTCCCTCCTCTAATGCAAAAGCTTGCGTGTGAAAGCGTGCAAGTACCACATACAAGTATGTGACTTTTTAATTCATAATATTTACTTTCTGAGTGTTTCAAACATCTAGGATATTACTGACCCGCATCTGAAAGCCGTTGGTTATTATTTGACATCTTTGACAGTCGTTATGAGCAGTGAAAGGACGGAAATTTTGACAATCAATTAAATCAAGGGATATCGCGTTAACCCGTATTTGGGTTTTGAGAGTTTGATAGACAATCGACTCGGATAGACTGGAACCTAACAGTTAAATTAAGCCTAAAGCTTTTGTAAAGATATTTATGAAGCCTAAAGATTATAAAGAAGATGTATTTTTATTTACGCCTTAGGTATTCTCTATCAGTCAACCAAGCGGCATTGTTGGCGCATAGTTATTAATAAAAAATATTATAAAGATTTACGTTTATCTGACATCACTGACTTGCGAGGGAAAACATTGTGAGGTAAAAAAACCGAAAATAAAAAGAACCGTTGAGATTGTTGCTAAGCGCAAAACTGGGGAGAACCCATGGACCTAATTAATTAATTCTTGTACAAATATGACTACTACAAATATTTGTTCAAGTCAAAGGAAGGTTCCTATGGAAAGAGAAATTAGAAAAAATGTTCGGATAATTTCTAAATTCGATTAAAACTGAACCTTTTATCAACTGGATTTTTCTGTGGAGTACACCGAAGAAGTTCTTTTGAGATTGGTTTATTAAGAAACCCCGTTTGGTTTTTGCTTGTTCATAATTTTGTCCATCTACAAACATGGACTAAGTCCATCTCCCTTTGTCTGCGATTTTGATTTAGAATTAATCCTTTTTTTCGCTATTTCTGTTACTAACAAAACCAATTTTCTATTTTCAGTGTTTATCGCGAGCAGTACTGGGCGTGCACGAAGTGGTCTTTCGCGAAGAAAGTCCTTGCCATCGTGGCTGGAGTGGCCCTGGGCGCTGGGATAGGCCTGGCAATCATCCTGGTCGTCACTGGGAAGGACGCTGAAGACGTCATCGGAGGCATCTTCTTGGCTTCTGGAACCGCTTTAGGTTCAGCACCAGATTAATGAAGCCAGAAAAGATTGCCTTGCCTGCCCCGTGGTTTTATAACGAGATCTAGAAACAGAATATTAGACCTTTAATGGATACAAATCTGGCGAAAATCTTCGCCCATTTTTTATTTGACATTGTTCATTTGTGATGGAGATTCTGTAAAGTAATTATTGTATTCTTTTAACTAATTTGTTGTAAGATTATGTGTAGGGTTAAGGAACTTTTTTGTTAGGAAATTGACTGTCGACTGATAGTGTCACATTTTTTTTTATTTTACGCCAAATTGTCTGTAGTTTTGTAAGTTAGTAACACTTGATTCCAGACGAATGCTTTGGCTTTTCTAGAAAAGTCAAAGAATATTGAAATGGCAATTTTAAACTGACATTAACTTTAAAGTCCGCTATACACTACAATGCATCGCCGGATATATTTTGAGATTTAAAATATAGGAAAATATATTTCCAAAGATAAATCAAATCTTATTCAACTAGTCTTCTCCAAAATAATAAGAATGGTTTACGTCAAGTAATTATAATAATAGCTAAGGAATAAAAGTACTTAACAAATTTCATAAAAAAAAATACTAAGAAGTAAAAAAGTATTTAATTTTTAATCGAATAAAAGATTTTTTTAACGATCTTTTCGTCTTGACGATACATTGGCAGAGTATAGCAGGTTTTAAAGTAATATTTGAAACTGACAGCGTGTTTATACCTAAACACCTCGGGACCTGAAGGTTGACTGGACTTTGGTGCCCTAACCAGTCGTAGATAAAACTAAGAGCCTCCATGTCAACGACATTATTTTGCTATAATTGTATGCTACGTGTCTATTCGTTGTAAAAGAATGACTACAATGTTTTACATACCGTTAAAGATGATAGATTTTGTAGCAATTATTATGTCGCCAGCTAGCTGAATCAGCCATTCAAATGGATCGAAAATCTTAAACAACTTGTCTGACTAACTAATTATTCGACTACACATTCAGCTAAACCACTAATTTTGGGGCCGAAGAAAATAGGAGCCCTGCAAAACGGGGTCCCGACGACATATCCTCGATTAAATGTTATAGGTACTGAATATCGTTCAGGATGGCTAAAATCGAAGTTTAATAAAGGCTAGGCAGTTAATTAAACTGTGACATAAGTATATATTTGAATAAACAATATTACGAGGTAAATGGTATAAATAAGATCAAACTAAGAAATGCTTAAGTATTTAAGAAACTAATGCTATGCTTTAATATTCAAGTGTGTGTAAGCGCCATCTTAAAAAAATATTTTAGTGACAGAGTCGCAAGCGCAGGACGCCTAGACTATACATATTTTTTACTAAGATTTCTTGTAACCTTGAGCTAGATACTTTATTAGGGTTGGGGTAAGTCGTAATATCATTACAAGGGGCTTCATTTGTACCTCTAGCTAGTAAATCGCCTTATCTGGCGGCCTTAAATGGATTATATTTCAATTAAAAAAATAATAAGTAACCATATCTAATTCTAATTAGTAGTGATAGGTGTAAGTGTCAAGTAAATAAATCAATTCAATTTTGGTGGTATTAACCTCTCTGTATTACGTCTTTTCGCCAACGTGAGATAGAATAACCATACCTATTCCGATGACTACTAATTAGTTTTAATTAAGCCTATAATAAAATGCTTATATTGTGAAAACTTTATAAAAAAGCGTGTATTTTTGTAAATAAATTATTTTCAAGTATTTTTTGTGTTTTTTTTTTATTTGTAACTGCTATGATAATCATTTTCACCTCATTTAAATTGTTATGAATTGTCAGAGAAAATATTTTTTTTCTTTTCCATCCATTTATTAATGTGAATCAAGTCGTAGGTAGAGCCACGCTCGGCGGGGCTCCCTATTTCGAGTGATGTTGGGCTTTTATTGGGAATTTCTCAGTAGCTTTTTAACGCGTGTTTTTAAACCCGTGTGCAAATCGTGCAATATTGTGGAACTTGTAAAATAAACGTAGTTAAAGTTAGTGCTGTGGTTTTTTCTTATATAAATGCCGATAC
The DNA here is from genome assembly GCA_033675125.1 of Athetis lepigone. Classification (NCBI taxonomy): domain Eukaryota; kingdom Metazoa; phylum Arthropoda; class Insecta; order Lepidoptera; family Noctuidae; genus Athetis; species Athetis lepigone. The sequence goes on along the minus strand of CM066233.1, from coordinate 21,432,215 downwards.
GGTCTAACAGCACGTAGCTAGCGGCCAGGCGACTAGGTAGCTAGTCACTGATAAAGACACAAATAACAATGTCACGACTTTGTAGGCAAGGGTTTACGGCAGATAACGTGATACGTAACAACAGGAAAAACTACATATTAAACAAAATGTACATAAACATCTGCAATCCTAATAAATCTGATAACAGATAGGTTCGATTAATTGATTATAATTAATAGCAATCATACACAATAGTAACAAACTATTCTTGTCCTACTGCAGGGCAAACAATGGGAAAGGGAATGAGGGAAGGGAATATTAATTAATTAAAATGTAAATACTTCCCGTATTTACATTTTAATTAATTAATAATAAAATATATATATATAATATATTTAATAAATATATTTGGATAATACTCACACACGCCCTAGAATCGCAAGCTAAGCAGAGCTTTATGGTCACCTGATAACTGACATATACATACTTTTTATAATTCATAAATACATGAATTACACGCAGACACAGAACGAACAATCACACTCATCACACAAAGTTTGGACGTTACTGTGGGTCTAGTGATTCCATCCAGAATCACTAGACCAACAGTAACGTCCACAAAATAAAATAAATTTATACACATACAATAAAGCTGAAAATATACTTCCTTTGTTTAAACGCGCATATCTTTGAAATTATCAGCCGAAATGGAATATTTTTTTGTAATAATAGCCAGATTTTTAAGTAATAAATGGTATATGCTATAAAACATCACACTGTGACCTATAGGAGCGAATCGGGGTTGCGGAATGTTTATAAAAGTTACCGTGACCCCGGAACATAAAGGGCAACCGAAGGAATATGAGTGTGTTTTAGTCAGTAAAAGTCTGGTACGCCCTCCCGCCGCACCCAGGACGGGAGAAGTCATTTGAAGATTTCCCACTCCCCAAAAAAAAACCTATAGGAGAGAAGCAATAACAATAAGTACTTATTTACACAGTATTCTCCGACATGCATAATTTATTATGATCAAAAGACATTTAACTTCTGGTTCAAACTAATTTATTCCGCATTATGCTCACTAGATTATTTAGCGCCTGATGCTATTATCAGTATCAACGTGGTATCAACATTCAAGTGTATGACTTGGTGCTATTGACAATTATTCAGGCGCGCCTAATGTATTTGTGTGAACTTTGTGAACGTTTGTAAATTGTCTTATTTGAAATACAGTATCAACCAGGAGCTTTTTAGACTAATTGACTGAGTTTCCTCCGTCCAATAGACGTGCATGAAATACAGTTAAACCATTCACAGATTCACTAAAATTTGTTGTAGCACATAAAACTACAAAGTTAACTTTAATGAGACGTTAACGGCTTATGTGGGGATGTAAATTTTAAGACAGGATCCACTAGTGTCAGTCTGTGTCAGTGCCTGCCAGATTACGAGAATGGTTCGAAAGAGTTTTAACACTAAGCACCTTACTAATAAACGCTGCATAAAGTTATGACAGGTTTATACGTCAAAAAATGTATGGTTACACCATTGAGTTATAATGTACTTCGTACTAGAGGAGTCACCTCAACTAAATTTTTTGTAGCACGAGTTAGAGTGCATGCACCCTAACTCACTTAGTCTATGCCGAGCGCATGCAGCAGCTAGACGATTTCGAGTGCAAAGTTTTGTTCAAAAAATATGCCTTCGTGTGCATTGAGATACTGTTCAAACAGCTTGAGAAATATAAATAAAATTGCGAGTGTCCAGGCCTACAATGCGCATTGATATGCGCGTCACGGGCCTGGACGACTCCGTCACGAGCGAGGAGCTGGTGGCCGCCGTCACCAAGGCGGGGAGCTGTCCTGCTAGCGACGCCGCGACGTGCGGGTGGGCGCCATCCGCTTCGACCGCTCCGGGTTGGGAGCGGTCATCGTGAGTTGCCCCGTACCGGCGGCAAAGGCAATTGCGGGGAAGGGCCACAAACTACTGGTGGGAGACTGGACCTCGGCGCAGGTCAAGCTGCTGGAGCCTAAGCCTTTGAGGTGCTTCAGGTGCCAGGTAGGACACCATGTCGGTGTCCGTTGCACCTCGGAGGTAGACCGCAGCGGCGACTGCTTCCGCTGCGGTCAGCCCGGTCACAAGGCCGGCTCGTGCACCGCCGCGCCGCACTGCTCCGCATGTGCGGCAGCTGGCAAGCCGGCCGATCACCGGGCTGGGGGCAGGGCTTGCGCCCCACCCGCCAGGACCAGAGGAAAGGGAGGAAAGCCCTCTGCCGCCGCTCCCGCTGCTGCCGAGGCCCCCGCCGCCCCCGCTGCTGCCGCGTCCGCCGCTGCCGCCGCGACTACCGAGGCCGCAATGGAGTGCCAGTAATGGCCCCATTGCGGCGGCGCGTTAGTGTTCGCGCGCCGCAAGGAGAGTCAGCCTGGGAAGGGGCCCAACGGGGCCAACGCCTGCCGGGGTTGCGGAATGTATATAATGGTCACCGTGACCCCGGAACATAAGGGGCAACCGAAGGAACATGAGTGGGTTTTAGTCAGTAAAAGTCTGACACGCCCTCCCGCCGCCCTACGGCGGGAGAAGTCATTTGATGATTTCCCACTCACCAAAAAAAAAAAAAAAAATATAAATAAAATTCAAGGAGTGATTTTTTACCAGTAAGTTCAAAATATTATCTTTAAAACATGCCTAATTTTATTATTTGTAATTATTGTATGACGGTCACCTCGACGGCGGCCATGTTGATGTTAATATCAAAGAGTAAAATATTTGTTGCATGCGCAGAATGGACACTACCGTCGGGTAACGATAAACAATTACGAACAAGAAAATGTTATTAATAATCATGAGAAAAAATGTATTAAGTAATATTAATATTTTTTATTTATTAAATATATATATATTTTTAAGGTTTCGTCGGCCGTGTCCTAGTACTAGAGAATTTTGGATTAAATTTATTCAGAAGAATCGCAACAAAGTCACGTGATTGCCAATAGAATATTTACGAAAATGTTCCGTTCATTTCAAGGAAAACGAGAAATACATCACAAAGTCAAGAAGAGTACTTATATTATTTCATGGGAATTTTTTACAGTTCAAATTCGTTTTATTTATATAATATCATACAAGATATTGTGAGGCAACTGTAAAATACTATGTATCTTCTAAATTCACGACTTCCCGATTAATTTTGCCTCTGCTAAGTTCCACGTATACACTGACCGACACTTTGATACTGTATCTCACACAATCGACACTACACTTTCTCACTACCCTTTCAATCTTTTTTTATTTTATTTTGTTATATTATGTTACATAATTTTATGTTATACATTTCTTAAATAAACTCTTTTTTTTACATTTCTTATTTTAAATATAAATATTTTTATAACGATACCCATAATGCACATAATATTAAAGAAGCCTTTAGAAGTCAACTTCAAAAATATGTCGCATCTGCGCGCATTGGTGTTATCTATGGCACCCGCTTGCACTGCGCATGCTCCGCTGTCACCAAATTACGCGCCATATTTTGTTTGAAATAGCTCCTCTAGTACGTAGTACATCATAACTCAATGGGTTACACAGGCTTTATTCATTGCATAACTTTACACAGTGATTATTAGTAAGGGCATAAAGGTCTAACTCACCCTACCGCTTCGCCCAAAGTGTAAGGAGTTACTGGATGATTTCCCTTCAGCTTTTTTTTTTGTTTCAAATTGCAGTTGGGTTTTTGATAATTTAATTAAGAACATTTTTTTTATTTCACATTCCTTTTTTTTTCAAATTAATCACCCAATGTCACTCCCACAACTAAGACGAATTCAATACCACCTCATATATCGAAATCCGTTAAAAAGTTCAGTAGAGCGTGCCGTGCGTAAAAAAGTAGGGGTGTAAGTGTATACTTACATCCGGGAGCGTGGTGACCAGCTCCACATGCTGGTAGTCGCCGGTCGCCAGCGAGGGACTCTGCCACCAGGTGCTGGGGTCGTTGTCGAGCGCGTGCGCCGGCGGGTGGCGCCGCCACGCCGACCCGCCCTCCCCCTCGCAGACGTCACACGCCACTCCTCGTCTGGGCAGATAAAACATCATTCTCAATAGACTTGTTGAACTGAACATTTATTTACCAGAGGCCTCGCAGATGGATTGTCCTCCTAGAGCCAAAATAATCTCATATGCCTGTGATTACAGCAGCACCCTTCGAACCGCAACTTAGCACTTACAAAAATATGTATGCGACTAAAATCTCGTGGTTGCTCCTATACTTAGGAAGGCATTCGTTTAACGAATGATACACGGCCCGACGACCTAAGGGGACCGCAATCAGCAGGCCCCTTCGCTAATAGTACTACATCTTAATCCTTTGAACACACGTTATTTGAGACACTGCCGCTGTCGGTTGGTCGTTGAAAGGTTACTTTCCCGGAGTATCCCGACAGTATTCTTCATCAGCACCCGTGTCACCGCAGCTGGCGTTGGCGACCACGTTGGAGTAAGGCGCCACGTCAAGCGGAGCAGGTAGCAGTCCGCTCGTCGCTTCGCTCGTAAGCACCTCGCCTACCGCTGTGCTCGATAGAAGGATAGGAGCACGTGATTTGACAAGACATAAGCCTGTACTTACTTTCCCGGAGTATCTCGACAGTATTCTTCAGCACCCGTGTCTCCGCAGCTCGCGTTGGCGACCACGGTCGAGTAGGGCGCCACGTCGAGGGGAGCGGGTAGCAGTCCGCTCGTTGCTTCGCTCGTGAGCACCTCGCCCACTGCTGTGCTCGTCAGGCGGTCTAGGAGCGCGCGACCTGATAACAAACCATGCACCAAATTAACATTTTAAGTTTTATAACAAAATTCTACAAGAAATGATCGATTTAGTCCTGCTGGCTTGGTAGATCGAGTAAGATATTACACTAAAGTTGTTTTGTGTTTATCCAGCTAATTATACACCGCGTTAGGTATGTCGAGGGACATATTTAAGGACGCGATAATTGTGCTCACATATGACTAACAAAAATGTAAATAATAATAAAACAATCGTAAAGAAAACCTTGCACTACTGGCATGTAAAGCTAATACTATAATAGTTACCGTGCAACATCAGCAACGTCATAGTTGTGTATGTAGTTACCGTGACCCCGGAACATTAAGGGCAACCAAAGGAACATGAGTGGGTTTTAGTCAGTAAAAGCCTGACACACCCTCCCGCCCCGCCCAGGACAGGAGAAGTCATTAAATGATTACCCACTCTCCAAAAAAAAAAAATACTCCTTGATTATCAGAAACTATTTCACCTCCATATAAATAAATAATCTCTCATCTTGTTGAACTTAACTAAAACTAAACAGTTTACATTAAGCAGTAAACATCGTCTTTTAAACCATGACTGGCCTGTTGGTTAGGTTAGACTGCTGAGCCGAAGGTCGTGGGTTCGATTCCCACCCAAAACAAATATTCGAAGCCTAGGGTAACTTTTAACTCTGAAGTCGTAAGAAGACGTTACATATAAGGTTACCGCTAACCGGCCGATTTTTCTGGACATAAATCACTTTTTAACCGACTTCAAAAAGTAAGTTTTCAATCCAAAGGTTTTTTTTGTTTAATATCCACCAGACTTTATCTAAAAATATGTTTTTTTTGTCTGTATATCTATCTGTTTTGCCGACCGTACAAGCTGGCATCCCCTTTGTTTACAACTGTTACCTGCGCCGGCGCAGCGACGAGTGAGTCTTCACTTGAATCCACCTGTCCACTGCGGACAGGCATAGTTTCTTTCAGGGCTTCAGAGTCAGATGGTCCTGGTAAAACTTTTCAATGCAACAAATCAAAGCAACAAAAAGAAAATGTAACCAAGATTTTGTAAAACATGTTTTTTTTTTTAAAGAGTGTCCGTGGAGTTTCTTGCCTGTTCTTCTCCATAGAGATCTACGTTTTGGAACAGGCAATTAGCGTCACTTTCCTTTTCTGACTAACCTACCGACTCTTTGACAATTCATAAGTACCTGTAAATGGTCTAAGTGAAATAAATGCTTTGAATTTTGAATGGAACCGCTAACGCTGTACGTTTTAATATTCAAGAATTCTAAGTACGCCGATCCCTAAGTTAAGTATTTTGACGGGTCTGTTGGTCTAGTGTTTAGTGACCCTGACTGCTAAGGTGGAGGTCGTAGATTCGATTTGGGCCCAGGACAAATCTTTGTAAGAACGCGATAATTTGTTCTGTGTCTAGGTGTAATTTATTAATCAATATGTATGTTGTCTGGTTGCCAAAACACAAGCTCTGCTTAGTTTGGGATCAGATGGCCGTGTATGAGTTGTCCCAAAATATTGACATAATACCGAAGAAGTCTACTTCTACAAAGTATGTGCGTTTACGTAACAAATATGTACCTAAAAGCGATGCAAAAATATTTTTACGAGCAAGTGTGTTGAAAATGTATTTTTATGAGACAGAGGTAGTCTCCGTCAATGTGTTGTGGTCTGCGGTTTAACCTGGGACCACACGCATTGAGAATGCACATACTTTCCCGGTCAAACACACTCTATGTACAGGTGTCGCTATAAGGAAGCTAAGAGAGAGAGCAACACAAAGATCAGCTGGACACAAAGGGCTAAGAAGGAACATGGACGGGTTTTAGTCAGTAGAAGTCAGACACTCCCTCCCGTTCCGCACAGAGCGGGAGAGGTCATTTGATGATTTCCCATCCCAAAAAAAGGTATATATATTTCACCACACAGACGTAATAAGCATAAATATTAGTAGGATTAATACAACATGTAGTGCGATGTAATGTCTTCACATGAAATACAATGGAACCCCAGCTTCCAACACGATTATCTCTCGTTCAAAAAGAAAGAAAGAAAACAGTGTTTGGCTATTTTGTTCTTGTGGGTGATCATGATGTATATATTATAGCCTATGTGTCCGTTTCATAGTTTTTAAGCATCCAAAAAATCAATCAGAACCTTTAGCGTTCACAAACTCAGCTGTTTTCTACATTTGTGTAGTACCTCATTGCACTTTTGTAAAAACAGTATTTTTCTTTCAAGGTGTAATTTACACTTTAGATGTTCCGCCAGACTACAGCAACCATTACATTGTATGTAGACCATTTTATTTATTTTCTTCGTCAGATAAGTAAGTGTGGAAGGTGCTTTTATTTAAATGAGTGCTGATACTCAACCGGCGTCTGACTGAATTTGCATTCGTGAAGCGTTGAGTCAGACACTCGAGCGACTAATTGGCAAGTGCAGATACAGATAGGCGTAGACGCAGTGGTAGGCAGGGACGAACTTGGGTAACTGGGGGTCCTGAGGTTCAAATCTTAAGACAGCCCACTGTCTACTTAAATCGTTAAGCAAAATTCGGAAGTCTGTGGACCAGAGAAATAAGAGAAATACACTAAAATTCTCGAACTGCGATAGTAAAAGATAGAGCAATTTTTTCGTTTAGTCTAAATTGATTTGGAACTGTGAAGGAACAAGGGGCTTGTCTATTTTGTATGTGAATGCGGGTTTGCGAACAAGTACCAGTGTGACTTGACCACTTTTCATAATCGGTCAAAAGCAAAAAAGGGACACCTGCCCCTTTTACGTATTGACTTTATCAAAAAGCCATCAAGGTGATAATGTACTTTCAAAATTTATTTGAGACGGCACGAACATCCCGTGCTTTTGAAAGCTTTTAAAACCGTTTCGGCTGCCGTAGATGCTAGATCTTTGTCAGTCTTTACGTAGTCAAAAGACAGAAACTATCACAATCAGTTTAACCAAGTGTAGTTCGCCGGTGCAAATGTGCAACGCGGATTAGCCTCGCTAACGTGGATTCGGGGCCCCTGTACATGTGGTTAATACGCCCCTGGTTGTAGGTGATATTTGTACCGCACATAAAACCGTAGATATAACGAACATATTAAGTGCATGTACAACACGTTTTTTACATTTAATTTTAAAATGTACATCAATTTCTCTTTAGTTCTTGCCTAAGGTTATCAAGCGTTGATTCAATAAATAACCCTCTTTGTACAAAAAGTCTTGCTTAAAGGGATAGTTATCTTCGAAAAAGGAGTGCAATGTAAAAAGGCGGCGATCCGTGGGAGCGCGCTGTCCTCCGGCCCTCCGAGGTCCATTGAGCTCATTAGACCTGTCCAAATATGGGCAGGAGACGCGTTTTTGTGGGGACACTCCAGACGGACTGATGTGGACTACCGATGTTAAAACGGTACGATAGAATGCCGATATATTAAGCCGATTCGCGGAATCTTGGGGTACTGTTCTGTGTCAAGGAGTGCGATTTAGCGTGGGTGCATGTTTTAATTAGTTCAAAAATATCTGGCGTTGAATGAAAAGTTATTGTTAAACTTGTTATTTAAAAAGAAGTTAATTAAAAAAAGTTCTAGTCAATAGGGTTGTTTCCGATGTCTATTGAATAGGTTTCTAGCGGTCTGTACCCTTAAAGCAAAGATAAAGAGAACTCAAAGACCGTTTTAAAATTGGTCAAGCCGTTTCTGATAAAAATCTTCGAAACCCCAGTGCGGAAAACTAGAGGTTTTTTTGCTTATCTCGTGTACCACTTAAATTCTTTATTTAACATATTTTTAACCAGTGCACTTTAAATCAGTATTTTATAGATATTTTATTTTAAATCTAAGTACTGATTGTCCTCCATACCTATTTCGTTTAATATTTTTTTCCATTTGTCCATTTACCATTTTTAACGAACTTTTTGCGCTCATGACTTTACAACTAGACTTTTGGTAGAGACTTTTGAGAAAAATCTTCACTTGGATGATTTTTAGAACAGTTATTTTGCCTTATTTTCCTGTGCTAAACAATTGCATGTGTACTCACACCCCTACATAAAAAGGATCGACGGCTTTGCGCTATCCTGTTTTAGATCTTATTCCAAGCATTGACTCCTGCGCATCTATTCACTGTATAAGGCTAGCCACTGGTGATGAATCAAGTCTAATGGAGGTTGTGTCCGGGTTACTTCTAATTTAATGGTTTCCGGGCTAATGTGAGGTCGTGATGACCTGCATACGTGAAGGGTTTGAATCCGGGCAAGTGGCAATGTATTTTTTTCAGTTCTGTGTATTTTAGAAGTTTATCTTAGATGTCACTGGCATTTTTAAAGGATGAACGCTATGATGGAACCTGGACTTGTAATAATGTTAGTAATTCTTATAAGAAGAGGTCTTTTCCTAGAGAACGTGATAGGAGTCTCTATTCAAGGAAATTATCCCTAAAAGGAGGCTCCAACTACGTTCGGTCTTCTATGTTTGTGATAGTTGTAATGTATTGATTTAAAAAAGTGTTCATGAAGTTTCCAGAGCGAGCGTTCTTGTCCATAGAAACTTAACTGTTTGGAATGAGCAACTAGCTTAAATTTTCTGACTGACTGACGCCTTGATAATTCTAAAGTATCTTTAAATCTGTTTATTATTTCCTTAAGTAACATTGAGTAAGCCTCGTTCAGGACAAAGTAGGCCTCTTTCAAATCACCTTATTAAAATATAAAATGGTGAATCAGCCAAGATAATTGGCGTGGAACAGAGCATGGAGGATCGTCGTACGCGCAGCCTGTGACCACGCGAATGCGTTCGATGGAGCGGAACAAATTGATGGTCTAAGGCTGGCAATGCACCTGTGTCTGCATTGTTTTCTTTGTTATCTCTGTCCATACTATAACATGTATTACTGCTGTTGTTTTGTTATACAAATTTTATTTAAATCTAATGTCATGAAAAAGTTTACGTCACTTAGGGCCATATTTCTTCAGGAGCAGTTTGCGTAACTTGGTCATACCATGAACAAAATGTATTAAGACACCCAGTAACACTCATACAATTTGATGAAGGCGCGAGTTTTGTAACCTGGCGTTCTAATGAGATATGGCCCGAAAGAGTAATATTATAACCTTTCAACGACCAACCGATAGCCGGGTGTCGGGCTGCTATTGTGTCTCGAATCACGTGTGGTAGAAGGTTTTAAGTGTTAAACGCCTATTCAAATATTCATGGCAATATGTGACTTCCTGTGACATTTGATCTTTTGACACTAAACTAATTCAATTTGTCAAACTGAATTTTACGCTGGTAATTTACAAATATATCAACAAATAAACATAAAAAATATACAGAAGAACCTAGAACCTCCCCTGTCTGTCCCTGGCAAAGTTTGCAGCTAGCAATAAATAACAACTACTTTTGTTGAATTGCTATTTAGAAGTAGGCAAAGTCCAAAAGTTATCTACGGACATTTAAGAGCTTGTTATTTTTTAGACGTCTCGCATATTTCACCACATACTCAAACAATGGTGCTCTCAGTGTGTGTCCGGCATTACCTGCGCGTACGCCGCGAGCGCCGGCGCCGGCGGCCTCTACCGACAAGGGTGAAATTGAACAAAGGGATGGTACTATTAGTGAATCTTACTGTTTTTTTTAGTTTTCATTGTGAGATGGGACTTTGAAATAAAACAGTTTAAGGTACGGTCAGTTACGAAGGTCGGATAGCTGTTTTCAATCATCATCAATGTCTAAGCCTTTGGTCATTTGAGGTCGGTTTTGAGTCTATTCGGATTCTGTTATTCTGTACCAGTGATTTACATGGAGGGACTAGAGCAACCAGAACCAGTTACAAGGAAGCAGAATTACCACCAGTAGTTTAGACTAATAGGCGAGACGACCAAAAAAAAAAGTAATTAGTCCGACAGATAGATTATCAAAAAATTTTTGACACGTATTTTTTCTTTTTTCTCTTATACGAAGAATGACGACGATACAGTGCGTTGAAATTGCGCATGACGTCACGATTTGATACAATTTTTGCAGGACGGTGACGTCAAAAGCCCCCACTCCGGAACTTTGTTGCTCTTTATCTTTGTATTTTTTTATTAATTTGATCAAGCTAAAAATACGTGTCCCGTATTTTCGGCCGATCTATCAGACGGACTAAACAGAATGCCATTTTTTTTATTGCTGTCGTCTACCCTATTCTCAGACTGCCTGTCTTCTGACTACCCACAACGACTGTCAATGATCTAGGAATGACAACCAGAACCAACGCATGCTTTCCGAGGCACAGGATGAGCTGTTAGTAACGTGCTAAAATAAACTTTGAAATTACAATGACATATGAATCGAAAAAGTCACATAATTGGTAATAGGGATGACGACAGCATTAAAAAAATGATATTCTGTTTAGTCCGTCTGATAGATCGGCCGAAAATACAGGACACGTATTTTTTGCTTGATCTTGGATCAAATTAATAAAAAATACAAAGATACATAGCAACAAAGTTCCGGAGTGGGGGCTTTTGACGTCACCGTCCTGCAAAAATTGTATCAGATCGTGACGTTATGCGCAACTTCAACGCACTGTATCGTCGTCATTCTACGTTTACGAGAAAAAAGAAAAAATACGTATCCAATATTTTTTGATAATCTATCTGACGGACTAATTACTTTTTTTTTGTCGTCTCGCCTATTGCCCTATTTCGAACTTGCAATCTAAACCACTGACTTTTTTCTTCCTCATGCGCAATAAATGACATTAACAGCCATCAGCATCACATCAGCTTTTTTATTTGTGTACCATTGGCCAAAGATCGATAAAAGTGTATCGATAAATAAAATGCCGTCATCTTTTATTTGCAGATAAAAATAAAAATTGCCCCTTTACCTAAGGTTTTATTCAGGCATTATCCACTAAAACCATTGCTCAATTGGCTACGGTGTCTCTCGGGGCAATATCCCGCTGCGACGGGGCAATAAAATGTGTCTGTAAAAGACACTTCATTAAAATTATACAACTGCTTTTGTACTGTGACAAACGTACAACTCCTTAAATTATTTCTGATTTCTATAGCGGCTACACAGGGATTTGCCGGTTTTAGGGCCTTAAATCTTTATCTGACATTTTTGTGGTGTTGCATCGTGTTTAATGTTTATATAATGTCTAAATGTTTTTTTTTTTTAATTTTATAAATCTTATCAATGATAATATTTCTAAATCTATACTAATATTATAAAGAGGTAAAATTTGTAAGTTTGTAGGTTTGTAAGTTTGTATGTAGGGGGTAATCTCTGGAACTACTGGTCCGATTTAGAAAATTCTTTCAGTGTTACATAGCCCATTAATCGAGGAATGCTATAGGCTATACACCATCACGCTACGACCCACGGGAGCAGGGCAGTAACGAAAAATGCGGGTGAAACCGCAGGGGACAGCTAGTAATACATAAATAAAGAAAATAAGTTTGTTGTTTTGTTTGCATTGAGAATCTTTAATATTAAAAAAAAAACAGTGATATTTTAAAGCTATTATATCTGAGTCGAAAGTATCGTGATGGCTTGGCACAGGGGGAAGCCTCCTCCATCACTAATGTTTATATTTAGGAAAATCGAAAATTTTATCAGCCTAGGGTAGGCTAGAAACAGTCACATGTGTGTTGGTGCGTAAACTACCTCACTCTAGATTCGAGCGAGTACCAATGTGAATTTTTAATATGAGTAATGAAAATTTTCTTAATATTTATTTGGAACATCCCTCTGGTGAAGAACCCTGGACTAATTATGAATATATAAGTCAAAAATCGCCGAATCGAAATCAAGAAGAATTACTAAATTTTTGGTTTGTTGGTAGAAAACTCAATTTTGGGTTAAGCTCGCCATTGTACATAAGTCTTTTGTTTGCTATAAGTTTATTATGTTATGTTTTTTTTTTGTGTGCAATAAAGAATATGAATATGAGAAGAGGACTTTGCCCCGCGTTGGAGCAATAATACTCTGGTCTTACTTATTCCCCTCGTGCATAAAATATAAACAATGATATAAATAAATAAGCGCAAGACTAAATGTACATTTAAATTATAATTCACTCAACTGTGGAATCAAGTTGTTCGACATCAGGATCCCTCCTCTTAGCTATAAGCTCCACTTATGTTGACCAAAGATAACATTTCCGAGTGCAGTGCACAACACACCATTTATTGATACAGACTAACAATCAGCTGGTGTCACTTGATGTAGCGTGAGAACTTCTCACACCAGTAACTTGGTAATTGGTATCATGAGACTGTCCCCTTGTGTGTTGTTCTGGGTTCCATTCTTACGTATTGTAAAAACTGCTATTGGGTTTTTCATTAGGAATTTTTCAGTAGGCGCCCGAAATTAGGAAAAGGTAGTGCTTCGAAAAGCACGTGAAACTGTTGGTTGGCATTTTATTAAAACTTATTAAAAAAAATATATCTGTGGAGTATGAGGCTTGGGTGATTTTTCCATAGTAGAGACAGAGACCCTTCTAGGCTTTGGATTTTGAGGCGTCTTGAGCACAAGCGTCTGGCTGTGGTCTAATTGAAATAAAAGCTTTGATTTTGTCTTATTCCATCATCTTGACTCCTCATTCAATTTCATTCCTGTCTACCTAGCAACAGCTACATTTAAGAGAAACCACAACCTCACACATAAGAACCTTAACCGCTGTTCCACTCCAACACCACGACAAATCTGTGTTCCGTATAACCAAACCCTTTTCTTCAGCCGCCTTCACAACAATAACTTTGTCGCTACACATCTGTATAAGGAGGTACACGTAAGGGCCTCCTTTTGTGCACTCCTCATTATAACTTCCAAACTGGTGCTGATCAATGCACGGTAATGCGCAGCCCTTTCATGTGCGGCGACCCTTAGAAGCCGTTTTACACCGTACGATAAATAGAAGAAAAATTGAGTTCACATTTTCCACCGTAACATACATACTTACAGTGCAAGCTAAATAAAAGCTTTTAAAAAAGGATACATGAACTAAGTTATTTCAAGGAGTCGAAGAACACAAGTTCATGAAATCATCAGTTTTTCAGATCGGGCTACCACATAGATATAAATAGAAAAAGGTGAACAGGGTCTCCATTTTAGCGAAGCCCTGGCTGCTAACTTTCTTAAAAAAATGTCACCGATAGCAGAAGACACCCTTGTCTTGCAGTGAAACAATAATAGGCTAATAATTTCATTTTACTTACACAATAAACCTTTAAGATAATAAAAGTACAAAAAGAAAACAGCATGTGTTCCTATTTAGCTACCCATAATAATTATTATGAAATAAGCCAGTTTTACCAAACATTGAAACAAGTGTGTAAAACTTGCAATACTATAAAACAGTAAGAACACCCAACAATCGTATCTCCAATGCGTAAATCTTAATTTATTTTCATGACAACCAAAAACAACGAACCCTCGTAACACGTCACCGGCACCTGTACACTTTACTTCACACTTTATTACAAAAAACTAACCACTTAATTCCTTTGAACAAAACATCGTGCAGTGTAAAAGGCACTTGCGCCTGCGCCGGTACCAAATATGGCGGCGGTAACGAGCGAGCCATACACGGCAGAGCTGCCGTCTCACTTATACGCCGTTGAATCATTCTAGTTAAAATAGAATATTCCGTTTAGATAAAAAAAAACAATTTGGCGGTTAGACTTCTGCCACGTCAGACTCAAAGTTAAATCAGGAGGTTTGGGGAGATCCGCAGAGGCGAGCCTGAACTAGCTGGGGATTTCGGAAGTTGTATCAGTTCCCGCGATCCTCAGCGTAGTTAGGAAAAGGAACACCGGGGTGGTTTTTAGTCAGTAAGAGTCTGACAGAGCCCTTCAGCTCCGTCAGGGTGGAGAAAACCCATGAAGATATTCCATAGAAATCCGAATAGAAAAAAGGGTTGTATGGAGGTACTTTTGTCAAAACACACACACACAGAAATGTTACTCATTGTTACTCTTTCGTGCTAAATAGGTTTCTTTTTTTTTTTGGTAAGTGTGAAATCATTCACGACGGGAGGGCGTGTCAGACTTTTACTGACTAAAACCCACTCATGTTCCTTCGGTTGCCCTTTATGTTCAAGGGTGACGGTAACTATTATAAACATTCCGCAACCCCGGCAGGGTGCTAAATAGGATTTGATGATGAACTGAACTGATTTTGTTTTTGACCCTCATTCATTGATGGGAGATTAGCAGTCCTCGTCTTTGACCTGAATGACTTTGTTCTTTCTTTCAGCTGCCACATCTATAGGGGTCTCTTTTTTGCAGTCCGCACATACAGCAAATACTGAAATACTTTGTAAAGAAACTTGTTTACTATCGAATTTCAGATACATCTAAGGGCGTTTCCAGAGAGGGGGAGAGATGGCAAAAAAACGAGTAGAGGTCTAAACATTGAACGTTGTGCCGTTCTAAATACAATCACCATAAGGGTAGAACAGCACTGCAAGTGTTTTCATGTGCCTTTCGCACCTATAATCCATAGTTTCTCATCTCCATGAATAAATTTACTCTCACTCAACTTAGGAACAAACAACAAAAAAATAGAAAAAAAAACGGACTTAAGACATCATTCACCAGTTAACTTATAAACGTATAGCTATAACACTTTCGACGTCATTCAAGAAGCAAATCTATAAACACATCATTAAAAGCAGGTCATTAACCAAGCAGCATTTGATCCCACGGGATGAAAAGGATAAAAGTCGGTCAAGTGCGAGCAGGACTCGACGATGGGTTCTTTATTAAGTACGTCCTTCGTCTCAATCTTCTGTATAATCCGCGATCTAGCAAGAAACACCGAAAAAATCTTTCGCGCTATTTGCATTTATGGTAAAACTAGCTTTTGCCCGCGAATTCATCCGCGTGGAGTCAAAGGTTCAGTGGTTTAGGCGTGAAAGAGAGACAGACTTACTTTTTCATTTATAATATTAGTATGGATAAAATTTAAAAGGATCGCCTTCCATGTCTTCTTTGTTTTTTAGTTAATATTAGTTCTTTTTCTATAGCACAGCTCTACGTATATATTTAAATGCAGCCTGCTGACAGGCAGACAGTCGGATGGACGGTCAGACAGACGTACGGATAGGCGAACTGATCGACGGTGTTTTCAAAATCCCGTTTTCATCCCTCTTCTACACGGAACCCTAAAAAACGGAGTACTTATAAAAGAGATTTTCATAAAGGCAAGCGTTGACGGACAGCCCCTCATGTCGGTTGCCATTCATTTCCCACACTATAGAGGATATTATAATTATACGCATAAGTATCCGCCCTCTATGACTTGGTTCAAGAAGTAGAAAAAATACTAAGTTATGTTTACACTTAGCGATACGATTACGATTATTGTGCGTTATGAAGTACTAGCGTAGTGGTGGCCCGCGGATTTGTCCGCGTCATTTAGATTTTTAAATACTGCTCCGCTCCCGTGGGTCAAAGCGCAATATAATGTCTTATGTATTAAATTCTGATGTATAAGCTAGAATATAAGTTATAAAGTTCTATCAATGTTCTTTGAGGCCCACCTCCTTTTTTAGATATAGCGATTAAAAACACATTAGTACTACAATGGTGCCGATTCTCTTGTGCACAACTTAACGTAAATTTAAGTTAGGTGCATCTTTCTCTTTCCATTTCTTAAAGAAAAGGACAGAAGATACATTTTAGTTTAATCCTGTCAAATTAGACAGCGCCTCATGACAATTGACGTATATTTAGACGCCATGTTTTTAAATTGCGTCTTAATTATCTATGGAGTGTCTAAATTTGACAGGACTTAACTAATATTTGATCTTCTGTCCTTTTCTTAATTAAACGGAAAGAGAAAGATGCATTTAACTTAAATTTACGATAGTTTGTGCACAAGAGAATCGGCACCAATATTTCTAAAATTCTAAAAATATAAAATCTCTAACGCTCGGACTCATCATTATCACTCAAAATCGGATCGTTCCCGTCCCGTGTAATCGTACGATATTTATACGATTTTTATAAAGGGCGGTACTATTTTACATCTTCATAACCCCAACCAACACGGTACGAGTTCTTTTTGTTGATAATAAAACAAGTTATAAAAGCTTTAATTTAAACCACCGATATTTTTACTGCTTTCTATGTAATTAAGATAAACAACGTAATATCTTTCCTCTTCATATGTCTTGATTAACTTATCTAGATGTTAGATAGAGTATAATGTCTGTTCTCAATAGTACGGGTGGTAGATACACGATTTGGAAATTTATAAAACTAATTGGCTAGAATTGGATGAAGATTCATGATCCAATTAATAACCCAGAGCCCATTACAGACAGCCCAACTGCAGGGCAAAGGCCTCTTCTCATACAGAGAAGGCACGAGCATTCGGTCTTACACACAGTATAAGTTACTTCACGATGTTTTCTGTGATATTCAATATGCGCTTTAGAAAGTAAACCAACATAAGCATTGAAATATCTCAGTAGTATTTCCCCGTATTCAAATCCTCGGGCATCGTAACTATTAGGCCTCATGAAATTCATCAATTTGCATTTTTTTTGCATCGGTCTCTTATTATACTTATTACTAATCAACCTTATTTAAACGTGGATAGATTCTGGGGTGACATGTCACCAGTAACAGAACACTCAAGCAGCTGTACCGCGGTGAAAACAACTTTGTTCGACTTTACGATTGTTTTACGAGCAGTCATGTTATTGAAAGCGCCGACAACTAATACTGTGTGGGGTACATAAATCAAGGGTTTGGGGGACGTCAATAAAAATGTTTGGATGTTGACAGTCCCATCTGTAGGGTGCTTGCGTTGCTGGTACTTGTTGAGCCATAAAACATTCTCAGGTCCAAGTCAGGTCAATGTAAAGTTTGTTAGTACGTTTAGAGCAGTGGCTGAGCGAACGGCTTGCTGTACTTTCGAAGCGCGGCTCGATTTCCTTGCGGGACAATTATTTGTATAGTTTGTATTGTGAGTTTACTTACATGTATTCGACCATGATAAGGAGAAATTCCTAGTGGAGGGAAACATAGAAAAATATATTTTAAACTGACACTGTCAGTGACTACGCACAATTATTCAGTTCTATGAAGTTTAAGTCCATAGTAAACTACGATTTTATACAAAAGCTAAACACGCGGTAAGCTGAAAAAACCAGTACACGTCTCATTCAAAATCGTTGTTTTCTATGGACATAAGCTGAATAGAGCTAAACAAATATGCGTAGTCTCTTTGGAAAATTAAACTAGCAAACAATGAATTAGAGTATTTAGACACTATAGTTAATTTATACTTCATAGTTAATTAGTATAGCTTAAACATGATAATTACACATAGGCCACATAACACAGCGGTGACCAAAGACGACGGGAGGCAGCTAGTTCTCAATAAAAAATTAAAACTAATGAGTAGAAAGTATCCATCGTCTGCCATTAAAATATTTCTGAAGACATTCCTGTCAGCCCCATACCAATCCTTGTCTCATTTCATAAGAAAAATGTGATTCATGTCAAACAGAATCCAAGCAATCTCAACCTTATTTTGAAACAGCTAAGGTTGATTAATTAACAAGCTTAATCGATGTGATTTCAAGAATATCTAATAGAAGAAATTTATGACATCGCTTTGTGGTGTATCTGTCGTAAAATAAGAATGGGTCAAGGTGTGGTCCTAGAGACCGCGATTAATAATATATGGTCACAATAGACCCTACCCCCTTTATTGTAGGTTGCGCTGCATGATTCTCTAGGCTTGCAGACTGCAGATGAGCCGGAATAACTTGTAGTTTTAATACCTATATGCTTTAGATTAGCAACTACTTAAGTACTATCGACAAAATTAAATCATAACCCATTTTGACGATAAATCGTTTGAAGCTGTCAAAATAATAAGACTAGACGTGTGACATTTTGTATACATGTTTTTGTCGACCTAATTGAATTTGAATGACTGTAGGAAAATAAGCTTATGGTGGGTCATGATTCCATTGGGTTGATTGTAAGTACATGCTTAACTTACTAATCACAACGTAGTATAAAACAAAGTAGCTTTTCGCGGTCTGTTTGTCGCTTTGTATGCTAAGATCTTTAAAACTACGAAACTACGGATTTAGATGACAGTGATTCAAGAAAAAGGTTTATTAAATACTAGCTTTTTCCCGCGACTTAGTCCGCGCAGATTAATAGTTCCCGTTCCCGGGGGATTTCCGGGATGAAAGCTATCCTATGTCCTTTTTCAGGTCCCAGACTATATCTGTACCAAATTTTATTCAAATCGGTTCTGTGGTTTAGGCGTGAAGAAGAGACAGACAGACAGAGTTACTTTCGAATTTATAATATTAGTACGGAAGTAAAGAAGAGAAAAGTCGTGGTTTTTAAATTTTTGAAACACCAGTGTGAAGCTCAGGCGGGTCGTTCTCGCTAGTAATATCTTAACGCGAAAGAAACAATCTTGGCTTTTTCCCAACTATGTTAGGATCAGCTTCCAGTTCAACTGGATTCAGCAGAATACCAGTGTTTCTTGACTGCCTATTAGACCTCCGCAACCCAGTTACTGGGTAACATGATACCTCTTGGTAAGCAGTAATCAAGCTCAAGCTTAAGTGATACCTGTTATATTAGAATTCGGAGTACAGTTCTCACGTCTCATCCCATATTGAGCAACATCGGAGGAAACACACAACTTCCCCGTTGTCCGATGCAGTCGGTTCGCTCACTGCTTGCATACCAAACTTAACGAGGGGCAAACGATAAGCGGTAAGCGATTTTGGACTACAGCAAAGTTTGAATGAAAGGTTAAGTCAACATAAAAATGGTTTTATGTTGAATAAATAGATAGATAAAACATTTATTTGGTGCAAAACACAAGAAATAAACAAGAAGAGAGAAAAAAAACAATATTACAATTTTGAAGTGACCAAGCAGTGAATACTGTATTTTTGTTGGTATGGTCAACTATCAATTGAAGTAGGAAAAGAAGAAAATTTATTTGTGGCGACTTCTATCGCATTACTCTGGAATTACAACTAATGATCTCAAACGTAATCAAATTTCTCCACAATGGATCAGTTGTGTTTAATTGTCTTTAGTTTCTGAGAGGTCGCTCTGAATGGTCACAGCCGTAATACCTGGAGGTTACTACTGTTCCTAGTAAACCTGGCTAACATTATGCAAAAATATTTTTTTCCAATTCGTAGACCAGGTCTAAAGATCCCGTTTAGGGTTTAAGGTTTTTAAGTACCCGTCGCATTCAAGAGGCGGCATTAACTTGGAGTAGGTTTGTTCCCGGGAAGCAGTGCAGCTGGAGGAAAGGCGCCATCTGCCGAGCGGTGTCGGAGACGTATCTAAAGTTCTTGCGATTAATAAATTAAAGCAAACAAATCAAACTTCTCAATTTTATAATATCATTATCGACTATGTTGGTTTTGAATTAATATTTTTTATTAAGCGTTAGATTTAACGCCGCCACTCACAACTTGGAGCACCGTCCTTAAACCGGCTAGTGTTTATAAAGTAAACAGAACCCCGGTGCTTTCGTGACGGCATCGACGCCTGCACTTTACTAATTAACGATGCGTGTGGCCAGACACAAACAGGAACTATCCACAAACAATACTTACCTGTAAATTGTCCACAACAATACCAATAAAAATAAATATCTTAGGGCACGGCTATCTGATCCCTAATCACAAGAGCCTGTAAGATGGTAGCTAAACAACTGAAAAATCTACAAAATGATATGCACCCAGATATAGAACAAACAATCAAGCTTATCAAACAAAAGTCTGTCCGGGGTGGACAAGCCGAAGTAAAATCTGTCCACAACTTCGATAAAACTGCAAAACGAACAAACGATAAATCGTTGTCGTTTTTACAGAGCACAATTTCGTCATGGTAATTTTTTTTATAATTTTTGTGATCGGCTAATTGCGTGTCGGGTTACGCGGTTCGCAGTTTCCGTTGTGTTATAATTTATTTGACTACACTTATAAAGCCTGCTTAGCTGTATCTGATAGTTTTCCTAAAAAACTTCATTAAAATGTTCGACTGCGTTTTTACAATGCCTGAGTAGAAGACACTTGACTCGAACATACATTAACACTTTAACACTTAATATATCATAGTAAAATACTTCACACACCCATAATATTTTAAAGACCTATGAAACGAGACTCCACACCGAGGGAGAGGCGAGAAAACCTGATCCCTAGCACACGTGTATGATTTGGTTACTTTAAATAATATTTTTCCACATTGTTGGTGTGATTAATAAATAAACCCAGCCAAATTACAGCTTTTTGCTACTAACATTTTCTGAACCAAATCCATAAAAGTCCATAGTTCTCCACTTCACTCAAAAGCTTTGCTTAAATATGAACAAACAAAAACTAGGCAAGCATGCCTTAACAAACTTAGAGCTTAACTATTCAAGGAATCCTGATGTCTCCAAAGACCACACGGAAAAAACGAATGTGTAAAAATCACAACACCGTGCCATATTCCTTACACAAAAACCACACGGTAACTCTGCTGGAAAACGCCAACCTCGCATTGGCAAACGAAAGCACAAAATCATAGCACTGTGTGCAACTCCCGGACAAAAATTACTCAATAACGTCCACACAGTGGCCGTAAATGAAAAACGAAGAGCTCGCAGTAGCGGGCTGATCAACCCTTCTAAACTAGCAACACAGTGTCGTCTTCCGAACGAACCATGTTCCCAGAATTGACACAGTGTTCGTACGTGGAATACATGGAGTTCAACAGCAGTCCAATTAGTATTGGGAGGGAGGAGGTAATTGGGGTAGAACCGGTTCTAAGATCGTTTTACTCAACGGTCCGGGTTCATAGCTTGGCTCGCACTCGGGTACTTCTCAATGGAATTTGTATGTATAATTGAGTGTTAATAGGAAAGCTCTGTAATGAGAGATAGGCGTGTTTTGAGATGTTACCGCATTCTCTTGAGAACTGTGAAGTAATACTAATCGTGTGCATTACTGTGGCACAAAACTTGTATGCGTTTGTAGGTATTCGTTTTGTGTGTTAAGAGCGAGAGCCGATTGATGCAGTGACAAACCACTTGGTATGGTATTGTTTATTTTGAGTAGATCTTTATAAGGTACTCCTGGTACGGGGCTCGATTGCAATTGGGTCATTATAGCCATACGCATACCAAGTTGCCGTCAAAAACTAAATTATTTTGCTACGTATATAGTTGTTATTCTAGTGGTAGTTAATGATGAATCATACCTTTGCAGTCGCTACAGGTAGCCAGATATCAAAGTCTGACAAGCAATCTAACCTTGGGGTATCGTGTTACCAAGTAAAAGGATTGTAGAGATCTGATAGGCGGTCGCGTCATGTAATACACATGGTGTACCCGGTTAGACTGGTAACAAAGTTTTTCCTATGACATTTGATGGCAAACAAGCTGACGGCCCATCTGATGTGGAGTGGTCACCGCTATCTAAAGAGTTTGCCATATCAGAGGCCTGGCCGATGTGCGGCCATACTAGAGACAAAGATAACGTCTATTGTGCCTGTAGTTACACGGGCTCTCATATTTTTGAAACCGGTACAACGGAAAACTGCTTTCTGGCAGATATAGATATGGCGGTAAGTGTTTCCCCAGACCAGCTCCTTTAGAAAGAACTCTACTACAACTAACAAGGGAGTCGGGAGCTAGTAGTTAAGAAAAAGTTAGAATGACAGCAAGAACCCTTCATGTGCAAATCCACCTCGTATTCGTCCAGTTTTAAAGCACACACTCCCAAGACTCAATCCCAGCTGAAGTGGACAATGAGCGCATTTAGCCACATTCGCGTGGTGACAGTGACTCATATTGCCCCGGTTGCGGTATATATAGATTGGCACACGACCGCGAGACGGACTGTCGCGATACACACCTAAATATATATGCCGCCAGTTGTGTGGCCACCTGGGATGAGTTGTGGAGTACTATAAACCCTTTTCCATGGGGTTATCTAAAAGGATGTAACCTATGTAATTTATGTTATAGAACTGAAGAGTTTGTTTCAAAGCGCTAGCCTCAGATTGAATTACATTTCAGTGTAAGGCGAAGTTTATGCAGGTGAAGCCGTGGAGACAGTTAGAAGTAACCCCATTGAAATCGGATCAGACAAAATACAAACATAGATCGAATATTAGAAGTCAGTTAATAACGCAACGGCTTTCAAAAGCTATAAAGGGAAAAACAACTAAATATAAAAATTGAAAACACGATTTTCGCAGATAACACGTCCCTATTCTTGATTATGATTTTTAATTTGCCATGTTCATCATTGTGGTTGCGGAATGTTTGTACTAATAGTTACCGTGACCCCGGAACATTAAGGGCAACCAGAGGAACATGAGTGGGTTTTAGTCATTAAAAGTCTGACACCCCGCCCAGGACGAGAGAAGTCATTTGATGATTTCCTTCTCCGCAAAAAAAAATGTTCTTCATTGTTTTCAATAAATTCAGGATCAAAAACCGTCTAATCGATACCAAGAAAAACATCGAAGACTCGTCTGCACTCACTCTATCTATGTTCATTGACAACGTCTCGAACACAAGCCGCTCATTGATGATTGATGATGACAGATATACAAACAAGATGTTACACACACGGATCTCAACAGATTGATCAAGTTCTGTGAATTCCGTGTTGCAGTTTGCATTATTTCCTTCACAATAAAATAATAAATAAATAAATTAATATCCTGGGACAACTCACACACGGTCATCTGATCCCAAACTAAGCAGAACTTGTACTATGGCAACCAGACAACTGATAAACATACTTATATAATTTATAAATACATACATATTATCACAGGCACAAATATTTGGATTAAAAGCTTTTGTACTGGACTTGCTGGCTGCAGGCTGGGATTTAGAGATTCACTGCCCCCTGTACTTCGACATTTACCATTTACATTTACAACAATTTTTTATCTCAGTTAGTGACCAATGTCATTAGGCAGACAATCAAACACAGTATTCTAGGTTTTGCAGGAAATCAGTCAATAAACTTCATGGTCCTCGCATGATTTGACTAATACAATCGCATGGGTTTTAAAAGAGACTTTGATCTTTGATTTTGTTTTAAATGTTTCTTCTAAATAGAAAGTTTAGAGGAGGTTAGGAAACACCGATCTCATAATCGTTTGCTTAAAATAAACAAAACAATATGAATATATGCATGCAATTATAAGTGTTTTAATTTAACCAATTTATTGATAACAATGTCATAGTGAGACAATACTTTCCCTTGGTGGAAGAAATTAAGCCTTGAAGTACCAGGGGCTCAGAAATTCCAGCAGCAGCATACTCTAAAAAAGCACAACTAAGTGTAGCTGTGGAGGTATGAGGGCTTTAGGTTCAAAAGACCTGGATAATCAGACGTCTCAGTTTCCTCCTTCGCAGAATCCAGACGTACTTATGTCTGAGTTATGATTTCCACGCAGATTTGCTCAATGGAGCGCTAAAACTAGGGGCGCAGAATAAATAGTACGCAAAGACATGAGAGGGGGGAACTCACTACCGATATAGACTGCCTGACTGTGTTCCCAAACATCCTTAATGACAAATCACGACAACAAAGCATCAGCTTTAGATACTTCAGAATAGGGTTTAAAGCCGTGTGGCAAAATATTGTCACATAGGTCGAGATTGTAAACGCTCCGAGCTGAATCATCGGTCACTTACCCCCGCGTAGTTAGAAAATAAATTTTCTAGATAAAACTGTTTTGTAGTGACAATGTTTATGTTTCCGATTTCTGATAATGTGTATTATTTTTGTGTTTATTTCAAGTTGATGACAGATGGGATATTACTTGAAGATTTGTTGCTATAGCTGCGTCAAGCCCAATGAAGTATATTAATGAAGAGTAATTGTCAAATTATGCATTAAAAATATCTTATATTTTTATAATTTTTACATAACGTTGTTCTTAAAGCAATTGAAATTGAAATTGTTTATTATGCAAGTAGGATATTAAATCACTTTTACATGTCATTTTTTTAAACTAGATGGAGTCGGCATTTCCTAGCTGACTACCTCTGAGAAGAAATGCCGAAACAAACTCAAAGGATTATCGTCTCTTTTAAAGTCCAGACATAGATTTCAAATTTTTTTGTGCAACAAACCATGCAGAATACGTTTCAGTCAGACCTCTTGAGGAATAAGTACATGTACTTATAAATAATGCTACTACATTTTTAAATTCTAAGTGTTCCTAAACTAAATTAATTAAAATTTAAAAGTTAAATAAAAGTAAATAATTAGAGCTACTATAATAGTTAATTTAACTTTTTCTTTGCCAACGGCAACGGTGATGACAGGTGTAATCTGACACTGACACTTGGCACCTCATCTTCTTCGCGTTGATTCAAACCGCTTATTAATTCGGTAGTATTAAACATAGCGAGCGGCCTGCAAACCTATCAAATGTGTTGTCAAAATAAAGGGAATTTATAGGCTGATTGATTATATATCAATGTACATAATTTGAGTAACAGCTGGGACCCGTTCCACTTTCACAGCACCTTCTTCCACCCAAGAAATGAATTGCTTTTTCCTAATTCTATTTTTTTTAACATTCGAACACACGTGATTCGTGACACAATAGAAAGACAATAGCAGACCGACAGCCGGCTGTCGCTTGGATGTAGAAAGATTAATTAGATATTCTCTTTTACTACGCCTCTACTAGAATCTGAGGTGCTCATATTTCTAGGCTCAGTAGTTTCAACTGTGCATTGATTAATAAATTAATAAATAATGGTAACCAGACAACTGATATACATACTTATATACTTTATAAATACATACATATTATAGATAAATTACACCCAGACACAGAACAAACATTCATGCTGTGGGAATCGAACCCACGACCTCCGGCTTAGCAGTCAGGGCTATTAACCACTAGACCAACAGGCCCGTGAACCTCCAAAGCCTCTTTCTTTAAATAATAATCCTTTACATTAGGTACCTCTCCAATAAAGGTCCAAGAAACAATATTGTTTTTTCCTCTAGAGCTGGACATCGCCATTCGGATGACGATCGTGACAATTCATGTTTATTGATTCTTAAAGCGTCGCCCCGGTCGCCGCTGTAGGCGTAATGTCGACCTTATTGATTTAAAGCACAAATAAACAACTTGATTGGTTAAGTAACATTATATTTAAAGCTTTTAAGCACTGAAGTAGTCGTTTATCTTGTTAGAGAGACCAATATGTCTGGTGTGGACTTCTAAAGTGGGTTCTCTTGTCATCGTGGATGAAATTATATTACTGTTGTTACGTTCGATATTTTGAAGTGAATAAAGTAAATAATTAAGTATAATTCATAAATAATACTGACTTTTTCAATTCATATGTACTTTCTAAAAGTTTATCTTAGACATCACAGACATCGGTGAAGGAAAACATCGTGAGGAAACCTGGACTTGTAGTTAATATAAGTCTGAAATCGCCAACCCGTCTTGAGCAAGCGTGGTGATCAATGCTCGTGCCTTCTCTGTATGAGAAGAGGCTTTTGCCCAGCAGTGGGACAGTTATAGGCTGGTATTATTATTATTTTTTAATTCATAAATAATACTAGTAAGCTGAAGATAATAGAAGTTTGCTTATTCAGACAGTAGGTACGCAAATTGAATCTCAAGAACTACTGGTTCGAATTCAAAAATTCTTTTAATGTTGTAGAGCCGATTTATAAAGGAAGGACATAAACAACTATTTAATCTATGTACGACTGCTTGGATTTTATTGCCTTTTTATCAAAATAAAACCGTGTTATTCTGCGTTCTGTTCCTTTAAACCTTTAAGAATCACTGATCTTAATCTTAAGCATTTTAGTTTCTTATCAAAGCCAGTAACAAGATTTCGATACACTTTTGTTTTTTCGAACCAAATTCTCTTTTAGCAAACCTTTTTAAAAAGTATAAAAATCAACAAAACACTTAAGTACCTACCCATTTGAGCTCCTAAAAGGACATCGCGGCACGGTAGGTAAATAATTACTACCTTGGCCATTCGCCCATATAATAATAGGACAGGGATTGCAAACCTATAGGACGACGCACATTTATTTAGCTCTATTCAGCTATGTCCTACTCTTCCTGCCGTTATCCCATTTTACTTGGGGGCAAAAGTTCTTGCCTGTCACCTGTCATGATATCACTTACTCCTTTTGTACATGTACTATGTACCAGGCCAGTGCGATCGCGTAATTAGCAGGGAGCAATAATACAACCGACTGCTAATGAAACGTATATTGGTGAACACACATATTAAAACATTCATCGTTAGGGTCATTCTTTTGCGGAGAATCTTAACATCGCGATTCAACTTACGATAAAAAAAGTACAGCGCCATCTATTGATACCAAGTGGAACTATATTCTTACAACTAACATCTAATCTTATACATTCCGCCCACCAAGGACCTATTTCACATAGTCCTTATATTTACAATGCACCGCCCACCATGAGCATACAAAGAAAACATAAACAAAATTGAACTTGAAAACGTACTGAAGTGATACTATATTGAAAGATTTAATTATTATGAGGATTAAGAAAAATATTTGTGAAACAAATGACTACTGTGTTGCCGGTAAAATGCACAGTTTCGAAGTTGGTCTTTTTATCAACGAATTTTTCGTGCGCAAAGTGACTACTCTCGTAATTTTGTCCATCCCGGGATGTTTTTGTACCACTTTAGCTAAGAGCCACTTGGAAGGGGGTAAGTCGTCCTCCTTAACTACTACGACATCCCCAATTTCAGGTTCAGGCTGCGGAGAAGACCATTTGTATCGATGCAGAAACTTTGTTAGGTATTCATGAGACCAGCGGGACCAGAAATTTTGCATCATTTTTTGGGTTAACTGCCACCGACGCAAATGAGTTACTGTGGATGCTTCGAAGTTGTGGTCTGGTACAGTCACTAAGGGCTCCCCAATGAGAAAATGCCCTGGTGTCAGAACATCAAAAGCGTCTGCATCGGTGTTCAATACAGAAAGAGGTCTAGAATTGAGACAAGCCTCAATCTGCCCTAGGACTGTTGATAGTTCTTCGTAAGTCAGCGTAGAATCTCCTATCACACGTTTCAAGTGAAATTTAACTGACTTTACGCCGGCTTCCCACAATCCTCCAAAGTGAGGAGCACGGGGCGGAATAAAATGCCACTTCGTATTATTCGAGGCCAATACCTCGGAAATCTCTAGAAGATACGTTGACCTTTCCAGATTGAATAAATTTTGGAGTTCTCTCGAAGCGCCCACAAAATTTGTACCATTATCGCTCCAAATATCTGTACATAAACCGCGACGAGAGACAAAACGTTTGAAAGCCGCTAGAAACCCTTGTGTGGTTAAATCGCTAACGACTTCAATGTGCACAGCACGGGTCGCCATGCAGATAAATAAACAAATGTACCCCTTAGCAGCATGATGACCACGTCCCTTGCTAGTCCTGATGTTAATGGGGCCTGCGTAATCCACCCCACTACATTTGAAGGGTCTCGAGGGACTTGCTCTGGCTTCCGGTAACTGACCCATCAATTGTTGTGAAGATTTTGCAGAGTTCTTTACACAAGTAACACATCTTCTAACCTGTGCCTTAATTGCTACCTTGGCTCCGATAATATAGTAACCTGTGCTTAAATAGGTTAACATTAACTGCTGTCCACCGTGAAGAGTCTTGACGTGTGCATCTGATATAAGGAGATTTGTGAATGTCGATTTCTTAGGTATAAGTATTGGATGTTTTGTGTTTTGAGTGAGAGTAGATTTTTCTAATCTCCCTCCGACTCGTAGAATATTTTCCTTATCCAAGAACGGGTTCAAGGATTTGAGAGGCCCTTTCAACTTTGCTAAACCCTTTTCTGATCTCATAATCTTTAACTCATCTTTGAAACCTTCCGACTGGCAATGTCTAATAGCACACTTCAAAGCTTCTTCTAATTCTTCAGCAGTCAAGTATGCACTAAATCTAATATTTTTATGAATCTTTAGAAAACGTCTACAGTACGCCACTACTCGAATTAATTTTGTAATTGACGAATATCTATCCCATAAAGAATTTTCTGCTACCGTAAAATGAACCCTTGTTTCTTCTAAATTAGTTTCTAATTGCTTTGGCTTGCTGTAGTTAATTTCTTCCTTATATAAAAATTCCGGACCATTGAACCACGCCGAACACTTCAACAGTTCCGAAGGGCTGATACCTCGTGATCCAACATCCGCAGGATTCTGACTTGTGGGTACATGAGACCACTGAGTTGAGTCTAAGGTGGTCAATATCTCAGAGACGCGATTTGCGACAAACGTTTTCCACCTACTCGGATGGCTGTTGAGCCAGGCTAAGACCACTGTCGAATCCGTCCACGCTCTGACATTTGTAATAGGTATTTCCATTACAGAAGCTACTTCAACAAGCAATTTGGTTAGCAATACCGCACCACAGAGTTCTAGTCGCGGAATCGACACCTGTTTAATTGGCGCAACCTTTGTCTTGGCTGTGACTAAACTTACATGTATATTACCCTCAGTATCCACCACTCGGAGATAAACGACAGCAGCATATGCCAGTTTAGACGCATCGGAGAAGCCATGCAGTTCAACGACGTTATTGACTGCGTTTGTCTTGTGCCATCGAGGTATTTCAATCTGTGCTAACAATACTAGTTCAGTAAGGTAAGTATCCCATTCAGTTAAAATTTTGTTTGATACCTCCTCATCCCAATTTAACCCTGCTAACCAGAGTTTTTGAATGATTATTTTGGCTGTTATTACACACGGAGCTACCCATCCAAGTGGATCATATAATTTGGCAATATGCGAAATAATTTGTCTTTTAGTTACAGGTCCCGGTTCCCGAGCTACATTCACCGCGTATCGAAAGTTATCAGTTCTCTGATTCCAGGTAAGTCCCAAAACCTTAACTATCTCGTCTTCTTTTAGCTGTAATCCTTCTCCCTTTTCTCCTTTGTCTTTATTACTTTTCCTCATTCCCTTTAATAGATCAGCATGATTACTCATCCACTTTTGAATGACGAAACCTGCTTTACTTAATAACATGTTCATTTCTCTGTAAATAGTCAGTCCTTCTTCTGTACTGTTACACCCGGTTAAAAGGTCATCCATGTAAAAATCACTTATTACTCTTTTTGCAGCTGCTGGATAATCCTTCCCATCGTCGTGTGCAACTTGTTGGAGTGCCTTTACCGCTAAATATGGAGCTGAAGCAGTACCGAAAGTAACTCTCAACATGCGATAAGTTTCCACTTCATCTTCTGGTTCTTCCTTCCACAGGATTCTCTGGTTGTCTACGTCCACCTCTGCTACCTTTACCTGCCGATACATCTTAACGATGTCAGCCGCCATACATATGGGAGGCTTCCTCCAGCGCATTAATAAGTGGCGAAGTTCTGGCTGTAATCTTGGTCCAATCATTAATTTGTCATTTAGGGAATACCCCTTTTTACACTTGCAGGACGCATCAAATACCACACGTACTTTTGTTGTATCTTTATCGTCTCTTACAACTGCGTGATGAGGTAAGTAAATGGAATTATTTTTGCCTTTTTCTGCCTCAGGAACCTTTTCCATATGCCCCAAATCTAGGTATTCTTTTATGACTTGCTTATATTTTTCTTTCAGGTCTGGATTTTTCTTCAGTTTTCCGTGTAAAGAGTTCAATCTTCTTGCAGCTATCTCTTCGAATTCACCAAACTGGTAAGTAGAAGTCTGTTCCCGGAACGGCAGCCGAACCACATATCTACCATATTCATCCCGCTTAGTAGTTGCCGCAAATAATTCCTCACATTGCTTTTCCTCTTCCGACATTATTTTCTTTTGATTAGTGGGCTCCGCTTCTAATTCCCAAAACCTTTTTAATGCTTCATTGTCGTCTAGCTGAGCATGCAGTACAACAACATTAGAAGAGAAAGAAACAGATGTGTCCACTACCCCCGAAAGTATCCATCCCAACTTAGAGCATTGAGCTATTACTGATCCTTCCGAATTTCGTTTTAGACCTTCTTCAATAATTTGCCTATAAACATCAGCACCTAACAACACATTGATTTTGTTAGGAGTATGATATTGTGGATCTGCCAGCTGTTCATCCTGCAGATCAACCCATTCAATTGCATTTACTTTAGTAACTGGAAGAAGAGACGTTATGGATTTCAACACATACGCCTTTACCTTAATATTAAAAGTGGAATCTACCTTCGACTTTACATTAATTATAACCACGGATCTTGATGTTATTTCTTTGTCTCCTCCGACTCCTTTTATTACATGAGTAGAAGGAATTTTCTTCAGCCCTAAATACTGCACTGTAGCCTCTGTGACCAAAGAAACCTGGGATCCTTGATCAATTAATGCCCTAACCACTTGGTAAGTACCTGCTTTTGACTCCGCTCTGATTAGAGCGGTGGCTAATAACACCGTATGATTTGATGTTCCTGTCGAGAAGCAAGTAACAAGTGGTTGCCCTGCCTCCTCAGCGTGAGAATCAGAGTGTTTGGTTACCATGTTACATTCTGGAATGTCTTCCTTAACTGACGACGATTCGGTACTCGCCTGTGAATCGTTATTCTCGCACCTTCCGCTCAACTGAGAAGAATCACTCTGGGGATGCAACAGAGAATGGTGACGTCGCTTGCAAATTTTACATTTTAAAATACTGTTACATTCCTTTGCCGAATGATTTTTGCCCAGGCAATTGAAACAGATACCCTTCTCCTGGACAAAATTACGACGAGCAGCACAATCCATTTTGTGAAACTGTTTACAAAAACCCAACTTATGTGACTCTGAACAACAAGGACACTGTATTCCGGTGACGTGTAAACTGCTTACTTTATTTGTATTGCCGCTGTAATTACTCTGACTTTTGGAGCTGGAACCCGGTTTATTATCTAAAAATTCTAAAGCTCTGTATCGATTTGTTAAAAACTCAGTAAATTGCACAAATGTGGGTAATTCTTCAGAAGAATTATGCGAAGTAACGTTAAATTCCCACTGTTTGCGGGATTCCTGATCCAACTTCAGAGTAATTATGTGAATCACTATAATGTCCCATGTCCTGACATCAATGCCAAGATTTTCAAGGGCTTTTAAACAATCATTTGTGTTGTCAATTAATTCTTTGAGCCCAAGAGCCGACTCCGACGTAAGATTTCTTTGACTTAACAACCTTTTTAAAATAAAATGTGATAGATACCTTTTGTTATTATAACGCGAGTTTAATTGTTGCCAGCAACGTTCGTAATTAGCGTCTGAAATAGGTATTTGTCTGAGCAATTGTTCCGCTTCACCAGACAAATATCCTTTCAAATACTGCATCCTTTGCACGTTATCTAAACTAGGGTTTTTGTGTATAAGAGACACAAATAAATCTCTAAAAGTGACCCAATCTGTGTATTTACCCGAGAATACCGGAATTACTATTTTAGGCAGTTTTACGTGACATTGTTTACTATTACTCGCGACTTTACTTTCTTTTTTAATCTCCTCTTTACTCTCAAAAGACTGTAAAATTGTTTCAAGTTCAGTTTTGTATTGCATGTATATTTCTTCTGTTATATCATAAATATCTTTTTGTACATATTGACTCTGACGTAGTTTATCTGGATCATAACCCTCCAATAATTTATTATGACCATCTGTTAATTGATCCCACATTTTTTCTAAATTTTCTAACCTTACTTTTACATATGGACCAGTTATTCTATCCTTAGGGGATTTCTTAAAAGTACTGTATGCTTTATAGATTCTATTGTGGGTATCTTCTTGTTTGTATATTAACGACTCCATCTTTACCAATTATAAATGCAAAGTTTTACAATTAAATATGAGCAAAATATTATTATTCCGACGTTTAATTCTTACGGTACAAATACACAATTAAATAAGCAACAATAAACTTATAACACGATAATAACAAGTACTTAGCAAATGCGCACTCAACAATAAATTATTAATTTGTTCAAAATTTCACAAGTCCACGCCGAAACGCGAATAAATTACAAGTGTTTTAAAATCTAAGAAAAATTGGACATAGGTTCCCCGTAGTAACCTATTTTTCAAAATTATTCTAAGTCCTAAGCCATATAAACTCAGTCAACATTTTTTACCAGACAATAAATGAGAATAATTACAAGTGTTTGAAGTAACTTTTAGAAAATTGGGCATAGGTTCCCCGTAGTTACACTTTTTATAAAATTATTCTAAGTCCTAAAATTATTTAAAATCTAATAAAGTTAATGTTCAACTATCACTGAATTTCTTCTAAGTAACTGAGATCACTTGCACTATAATAAAGTTCACTTTTCTTTGAATTTCTTGCTAACAAATAAAAGAAATATGCAACTCACAGTTTGTCCGGACACTTCACCGTTTACCTCCTGCACAACACCAAGCTCCTCCAGCTCCAGGGGGTGTTCAACTCCTGGCTCCTCCACGGGCTTCTGGCCCGGGCACCTCCAGGGAGATCCAATCTCCCGGCTCCTCCTGTGTCCGCGACTCTCCTCCAGGGACTTCCAAATCCCTGGTTCCTCACGGCTCCAACGATGATGCTGGGCTGCAAGGATGCTCTGAACAGCGATCCACTGCTCAGTAGAGTGCGCAGCTCCGCACAGGCTGTGACAACAGCACCCGCCGACCACACTGGTGACACCGCACTATTACCGACGAACGGCGCACTTCCGACACGAAGGACCACAATGTACATGTACTATGTACCAGGCCAGTGCGATCGCGTAATTAGCAGGGAGCAATAATACAACCGACTGCTAATGAAACGTATATTGGTGAACACACATATTAAAACATTCATCGTTAGGGTCATTCTTTTGCGGAGAATCTTAACATCGCGATTCAACTTACGATAAAAAAGTACAGCGCCATCTATTGATACCAAGTGGAACTATATTCTTACAACTAACATCTAATCGTATACACCTTTCTCCTTCATATAATTTTGACACAATTCATCTATTTTTACTTCTTTCTTCCTCTTCCCTTCTAACCTTCTGCATTCATACTTTTACTCACATGTTCATATTACGACAACGCTATGCAGCTATGTCTGAAGAAAAAAAATAAAAAGAAAAAGAAAACTGAATAGATGCGGAAAGCTGAACAACGCGTACGCGTCTTCATACAAAATCTTTGTTTTCTATGAGTTCCTTATATTCCAACGTGGCAATTTTTCTAAGATAAGCTATACAAATTTTACATTGGACCTAACAGCTGGGCTTAATAGGCATTTTAGGCATGAAGTCCTCAGATGATATTTTTTAAACTCGTGTGTTCATCTAAAAACGTAATGAAATTTATTGCTTTGAATTAAAACTTAAACCATTTCGATCGCTGATACACCCAAAGTATTCTGTAGCATACCATTGGTTCACCATCCCTGTAATAGGGCCTAATCACACAAGACAATAGCCCTTCCCCGAAGGGACTACCTGCTCTGCTCACCCCGCAGTGCGTTTGACTAGTCACGGACACAACGAAGTGTGAAATACCGTTAAAACTTTTTAACTTTCGTGGGTATTTGGAGTGTGGTGTTAAAATTGTTAAGTTCGTCACAGGTGTATTACCCAAAAACAAAAATGTAAGTACAACTTATTTTAAAAAAAAAGAAACCTCTATCTGATAATAAAGAATTAATTATTTTCAATGTTTGGCGCATACAGGTAATGTCCTAGTCACGGTTATTAAATTTGTATTTCTTTTAGTTTTAGTAGCAAATTAGGTGCCTAATTTATTATTAATTTGACATAACTTTTCGACCTTATTTTATTTTAATATATGTGCCCACACCTCCACCTCTAAATAACTAGTTATAGGAACGTGCAAAAGAATTGGTTTTACTGACAGAGGTTCTGGGGACAGAGCATGAAGCATTTGGGACAGAGGGACTAGGAAATTTCTAAGTCAACATCAGCATCAGTAATGCTTTGCCGAAGCACTTGCTTCGTAACGATATATTCATTCCGAAGTCAATGTGTAAACTGAACTCTACAAATGAATAAACATCGTCATGTCTGTAGGAGATGAGGCGTTTGTTTGTTGAACACAATGCCCGGAATCCTCATAACTAGGGCTGCCAATTATTTTCTACAAGAAATATGAAATTGTGGACGAATATAGGTAACATATAGAACAGATTAAACCCTTATTTTACTTAGTTTTAAAGTTGTGGCGAAAAGTAAAATTAGGTGATCAGTGTTAATCACTAAGTAATACATACATATATTAGGTAAAATATATGAAAAAAAAAAACGCCTTCTGTGAGGCATGTGTTGTTTTGTGAGGTCTTTCGGCGGTGGTGACCTCTCAACATAAGGTGTCTAGGGTGAATAGTCAGCTTGTTTGGGATCCAATCATGTAAGACCTAAAAAGTAGGAAGTTCTATCTTAGACTGCATTATTTATATTAAAGCGTAAAAAGTATGCTGTCACGAAAATACCTCCTTTACCTTTTCTTCTTAAATGCACCTTGCCTCTTCAAGACTCTTGGTTGACTGGTATAGAATGCATGGCATTAAGATCGCCTTTGTACTTCGTACATAAAGGTAAATAAATAAAACATTGCAATACTGCTTATTTATCAGTAAGTTTTGTCAACCCTACTCACACAAGCGTTTGACACTTCATTTGCTCAAAGTTCAAAATGGCGACAGTGAATGAGTTACTCTAGAACGCGGAAATGCATAAAGTTGATTCATTGTTTGTCAATATTGCACGTCTTAGCAATTAATGTAATGAATTAGGTCATAAACTGGAGACGCTCCAGTCGTCCACGTCAGTGGGCGAGTCTGTCTGCGCGAGCGCATATTAATAGCGCCGGAGATAGTGACGCGACAATACCATACAATAATTTTGTGGCCGAACAACAATGCATATTATTATGTATAAAAAAAAATAAGCCTTCAAAAAATAAAAACAAAAAAATACATACAATTCGGTCGCATTGCCACCGACTTCCGGACTTTTTTTATTGGCTTAAGTTTTTAAAGGCCTGCCTATTAAAAATAAAATTTTGTAACTATGTCAGAATGTGTAGTCCAAATCTGGTCCAGGCATAGGTTGACGTAATAACATCGTCAATATATACAGGGTGTCCCATGGCTATGCCACATGAAGGGAAAGTACCTTAAATATTGTAGATAGAACATTTTACTGAAAGAAGACATTATTTCAATTTTTAAAACATTTTAAGCTGTAGTCATAGATATTTAAATAAATACATAGTTGAACCGGGAATCGAACTTGTTACTCGAAAAAATTAATCAACCTGTAGTTTTATCCTACCGATCGAAAGGCTTCATCACAAGGTTTATTTTTTGCTAAATAACGGTCAAAAATAAAAGAAAGACCATCAATTTTAACATTTTAAATACAAAATTAATCAATTTTTCAAATGCTCTAAATGAGTTCCTTCTTGAATACAAAGTGATGACTTTTGATTATTTGGTTCCTTGACGATTTTTTGGCCTTGTTGTGGAGGATATTTGTTTATTTAAATGATGCGTACTACTCGAGTGGGTAAATTAATTAGTAAGTAAGTAGTTATGATTGTCATTGTAGTTATGTCCTTACGGCAATGTAAGCTTTTAACTTTTCTGAACAAAATTTCACATCAAATGTTAAAATTCACGGTCTTCCTTTTATTTGTGTCACTATGTTATTTACCAAAAAATGATCCTTATGATGAAACCTTTCGATTGGTGTGATAAAACTATAGGGTGATTATTTTTTCTCGTAGAACAAGTTCGATTCCTGGCCCAATCATTTAATTATTTAAATATCTATGAATGTAGTTTAAATTGTTTTTAAAATTGAAATAATATCTTCTTTTAGTAAAATGTTCTATATCTACAATATTTGAGGTACTTTCCCTCCATGTGGCATAGCCGTGCGTGGGACACCCTGTATAACCAGATGGAAAAATCGCAGCATCATGCTGAGTGAGATAGGGACCGTTTTTGGCCTCGCACAGGTTTTTTTTTTATAAATTCTAGTTTTTGGTTTGTATTATTTTTCTTTCCTGTGTGTGTCCAAAATAAATGTTTTTTCTTTCTTTCAGATAAATATGCAAGGCAATTTTTATGGTACCCAATGGCAACTGTTCTGCATCCAAGTTAATAAGAATCACGTAAATCGGATCATAAATCCCAGCGTAATTGTTACACCTACATACTTACATAAAACACACAACCGAATTGAGAACCGGAGGAGCTTTTCAATTCGATTGTTTTTTTTTATTGAGGTCGGTTAAAAGTCATGCAAAATGAAAGTAATATTTTGCACGAATACTCCCCTACTGGTTAGAGCCAATTTTCATTCATATTAAAAACCGGTGTCGTGCCACGCATATTATAGGGTTTCGTAGTATCGTATGTAGACTATTACTTACTTTTTAACTCGATACCCGTCGACATACTAACTGTCAGCGAAAAAACTTTGCGACATTATATTTGAGTGTATTCAATATTTCTACTAGAGATGTACTGACTAGCCGGTTTAGTCGATTAATCAGAAAATTTTGTATTCGGCGACTATTCGACAAAAGTGACCAAATAGTCGGCCATTTCTCGGCCGGCTATTCGGCTTTCGGCGTTTCTTTTTGTTAATGTCACGCACGAACAAAACTAACAAATATTATGTTCCCAAACTCTCTCAGACGAGTTTAAACAAAGAGTCACGCCCGAACATTCTCGAATGTAATAGGTTTAGCCGACTAATCGGCTAGTCGGCCAAAGTCATAGTCGGCACATCACTAATTTCAATGTATCGATAATGTGCAATGAAAGTGTAATACATAGTATTGTATGGGTCGCACCCACTGATAAGATATGGTCGACAAAGCACTGTTTATTCAGTAGCTTCGAGTATTGTTCGTCATCAATATGATTGCTTTATGAAATCGATTATTTACATATTGGTACCTACCAATTCTCTTGACTACAAACGAAACGTTTAAGCTAAGTGCATATTTTCTTCCCATTTCATTAAGAAAAGGACAGCTGATAAATATTGGTTTAGTTGCCGACCTTAGTGACCTGTCAAAATACTTAGCTCCTAAAGTTAATCGACGCATTTTTAGTAACTAGTCATGTTTTAATTGCGTCTAAATTGTATTTTCTTTCTATATGTCTTTATGTGGCTTTCCTTAATTAAATGGGAAGAAAAAGATGCCTTTAGCTGAAGTTTATTGTTCAAATCATGCGTGAACCATAAAAGCTAATAGTGAAGCACACAGATTTGAGTGGATCTATTCAAACATTGCAAGTATTTGCAAGCCTTAGACAAAAATCCTTTAGGTAAAATAAAAAGCGTAATTATAAAAGCATGTTACTGAGACCAATAGTGTCTACATGATTTCATAAAATGATTAACTCACTGGTATCTAAGTACATCGTGTAGCAAGCCAACCTGTTCCGACAGGGACCGCATGCTTATGCCATGGCTTGTCGTAACTGCCTCACCCTGCTACTATGTATGTACACTAGCCATAGAGCAGATAGTGGTATTAAGGAAGTAATGCACTTTTTTTAGGGATTCGTACATGAAGGGTCCAATCGGGACCAAGTGACCTTCCTTTAGGCATTGACGTCATAGTCCAAAAGCGAACGAAAATTTTGGAGTATCAGGCATTTGACAACCTGTATTAACTAGATATTGAGTCAAACAAGATTATGTACTAATATTTTTTGGCAGGCCCTGTTTAATTTCCTAGATGAAGTGCACAACACTACCGGGACCTTAAAGGTTTGATTCCGAACTCGGCAACAAGCAGCAGTGCTGTTCTCGCAGTGCTGCCACTAAGGTGCTGCCCAACAGTGCTGCCTGCCGCGCTGATTCCGACCAAGGCTGCAGTGTCGCTCTGTTCACGGTGATGCGTTGTTGTGTATTCGTTAGTTTACTTTGAGTGCAGCGGCAGACGCGTCACTACTGGTCTGTCGCGGCGGTAGGGTGACACTGATGCGCAGCAGTGCTGCCGCTACATTGCTGCCGCGACATTGCTGCCTAGCTCGGAATGTAATCTCAAATAAACTTATAGAAATTGTATGGGGACCAATAGTGTCGCGGCAGCAGTGCTGTTCTCGCAGTGCTGCCCAACAGTGCTGCCTGCCGCCCTGATTCCGACCAAGGCTGCAGTGTCGCTCTGTTCACGGTGATGCGTTGTTGTGTATTCGTTAGTTTACTTTGAGTTGACAAGATGTCGATTGATGACCAACTTTTATTTTTACTTTTGGAAAAGGAAGAAGATGACGATGATTTATTGAAATGATTATTGATTAAATATTCACGTAGGTACACTTGCTGCAGCGGCAGACGCGTCACTACTGGTCTGTCGCGGCGGTAGGGTGACACTGATGCGCAGCAGTGCTGCCGCGACATTGCTGCCTAGCTCGGAATGTAATCTCATATAAACTTATAAAAATTGTATGGGGACCAATAGTGTCGCGGCAGCACTGCTGCTTGTTGCCGAGTTCGGAATCAAACCTTAAGGGACTACGCAGTACACACATTTATTCAGTGCCAATGAGAAACTCGTCATCAGAGTTGAAATTTTCAGAGTGTATGAACAACTCACCACACATAGTTTGTCCTGGGTGGGTAGTTGAACCCAAGACCTCCAGCTTAGCAGTCAGGGTCACTAACCCATAGGCCAAACGGGTCCGTCAAAATTGTGTATCATATTCACCTGTGGTCTGGCGAAATGTCAATTTGACAACTGTCATTAATGTCAGGTGTCATTACTGCCACGCGAAATTGACCCTTATGATCAATGTCATTTTATTGTTTTATCTGTGCTACGGCTACGGCTGTGGTTCACTCAACTGTACCCCTACCATGAGTTGTTATCGAAAACTTACTCGCTACCGTAGGCGTAAAAATGATGTGACAGTCAATAATCCGACTAAATAGTAAGGTTGGCTGTTAGTGAACTACTTTAAGGATTTAGTGGTTTTTTAATTATGATTCCCAATATGTCACTGTCAATTCTATCTGTGACCGCTTTGCAACACTTCATATTATTTATTTACGGAGACGCTAGCGAATTTATTGATGTTAACTCTTGGTAGAGCTACAGGTCGACAAACTATACCAATCGCCAGATGAGGGGTTATGTGCTAGTCCTACTCGCAGTTTACTTTATTCACAAAGTTATTTTAGGGATTATGCACTAGTCCTCTTCCTTGACATTCTCTCAGCTCTATTCCTATATTATCTTTCACACATTCCATCCTTTTCAATTCGTACTTATTAAACTTGACGATCGACGCCGGCGCTAGTTTTAGGACTTCCTTATACCAGTGCTCAACGAATAAATGTTATAGATTCAGTATGTTGGTGAATTTTCAACAAAAGTGGTTTGAACAATTTTCATGCAAGCACGTTTTATTGGTTTGACTAATAGTTGACGAAAACTGGTTACAATGATGATGCTAAATGAGCCTCAGTATCATGATTCAGACTGCTTGAAGTTCCTTCGCTGGATTTAGTTTTCCTTCACCGATGTCAGAGATGTCTAAGATAAAGTTGAAGAAGTCACTCATGTTTGACAGGGGCGCCTACCTTTCAACGATCAAGCGACAGCCGGCTGTCGAGCTGATACCCGGCTTGCTACACGCGTGTTCGATCGAAGATTTAAGCGGTATTACTCCAGTTTTTGGGCAAGCATCTATTAATGAGTGCAAACATTTGCAAATTGATTGTTCTTGCAAGCTTGGCATACTAGAAGGTAGCTATGTAGCCATCCTTAGTTTTTTACTGGCTAGTTAGTTGAATAGGGAAGATGCAAACATAGTATTTATTGAAAATTTATTAATAAAATGTTGAAAAAATGTAAATGAAGGGCCTCTGCAACTTTTTTTTGCATAATGTTTATTTTTATTAATAAAATATGAATTTAAAATTACATGAAATGAAACGTAATTTAAAACACCAATCAGCGTTAAGCGACTGGAATGACGTCACTGGCACGTTCCAAAACGTGCGAGGAATTCACTCGAAAATTAAAAAGAGGTTATAGTACGATTTTTAATTCGAGTCAGAAAAATGATATTTCCAGTGTTGCAGGTTTTTGGTTTCAAATAAATAGTGATGTGATACACATACAATCGAGTTTTTACAATGAAATCTTAATCGAGTTTTTTTTTAAATTCAATATCAAATTGCCTTTGATTAAATAAAAAAAATATTACATGTAATTTACGGTTATTAAATAGAAGACATACACGGTAGGTAATTTAATATTACATAAAACACTGTTATATTATTATTTATTTGTTTTTGGTAAGGTCCATATTTCTAAAATTGATTTATTTTATTATTTTTATTTATTTTTTTATTTAAGATGGTATGTTTTCAATATTTACAATAATAAAACGCTTTGGAACCTAATAAAACAAAGCATGACTAAATATCTAAATGTCTGCGATTGCTACTTTATCGTCATCGTAGCAATAAGTGCATTAGAATAATCAGCGAGCGATTAGCAATCGATTCATACATAATACGATTTTTTTACGTTAAGCGATTAATCGCGCGGTCACTGTGCAAATATTGCCGATTGCTGTTTCATAGGTAATAAAAATTAATAAATAAAGCCAGCGGAACGCTTTAGAGTAACCTTCGCGCTACTCCGTGTAATTCTTATCCTTTTTGGAACGCACCCCCGAAGTTGTCAAAGTAAACAGAAATAGTTTTGTAGGATATAAAATTAGCTTTAGAAAAGCAAATTCGCGCAGTCTTCTAATGACTTTGAATATAATTTCGAAGGCATGCAATTTTCTTCGACCCTAAGACTACCCACTGACCGACTGCAGTACTTCATCTTTTGAACTTTTCTTAGTGTTGTTCACTAATGGTCTAATCAACTGAAATAACACACCTTCGATATGCTTGAAGCCTCCGTCTGCCATGATACAAGGTCCAGGAGGTAAAGATTCCATAAATCCAGATTCTTCAAATTTTTAAAATCAGAAGATCAGCCACCAAAACTATCTGATACAAAGTTTGTAACCCCGTCTGGTATTGGAGATATCAACATGAGTCAACATGCTTTTTTGCATAAAAAAGCATTGCATACATGCTTTCATGCGGTATTATTATGACCACGAGATGTTGATTGATAGTTTATTTTCAAATTCTAGCAATAAAAGTATCTGGAATGGCTAAAAATAATAAAAAGTTATAAAAATTAGATAAGAACAATACAACCAGAGATACAGTGTCACTGCAGTGACGTCATCGGAACTATTGGTCCGTTTGCGCGGAATTTTAAACTGTCAATTTAAAACCGCTTTTTTTACAATAAATTACAACATTTTAACTTTTAATTATATTAGTGGTCTATTTTACATGGAATTCTTTAAAATCAAAACAAAAATAAAAATATTGCATCTTCCCTATTGAAGCGAGTCGAGCGAAGGGGGAATCGGTATTTACGATGTCAGATAAAATCTAAAGTACCTAGGCCCAGGAACACTTTGTTAATTTAAGTGGAAGCCAATGGGCCGCGACTTTTTTCACAGCGCTCCCTCTGTTCGACCACACAAACACTAATCTATCACGGACAGCAAGACAAAGGCTTTCTTTGTTAAGTAGCCATTTTTATGGATGTCGGTTAGTCTCCGAACTCTCCACAAACTCTTCGCTTGACTTGTGAACAACCGTTGAGACTCACCTACCTAACTCTCAATAATTCTATCTAAATCTACACTATACCTATGTATTATAAAAGAGGTAAAGTTTGTACATACGTCACCGCAATGAATGTATCAATTCTAAAAAAAATTCACTGATAGAAAGCTTCATAATCTTCGTATGGACAAACTCGCGATTTAAACCTTCTCTAGTGTTCTCTAGTGTTAACAAAATATTGAGGTTGCGGAATGTTTATAATAGTTACCGTGACCCTGGAACATAAAGGGCAATCGAAGGAACATGAGTGGGTTTTAGTCAGTAAGAGTCTGACACGCCCTCCCGCCGCACCCAGGACGGGAGCAGTCATTGGATGATTTCCCACTCACCAAAAAAAAAACAAAAAAAAAAAATTGAATATCTGCCCCAGAGTAAGGCGATTATCACACTGCCCCGGACCACGCTGCATGTTGCGTGTCGACGCACCTACGCGCGTTCCTGCGGGAGTGCAGATCTGCATCATCGTGCGGGTTTTTTGCGCACTCACGCGCGTAGGTGCGTTTTGTAGATTCACGCACGGCGGCTCTCATTTATTCACCGTTCTCTCGTTCTCATTGATTCACACGTCACGCCCATTCAAAATCACGCGCGGCACTGCGGGATTCGGTGTGCCATACCTTGCGTCTCGCCCCGCACCTACGCGCGGGGGTGCATGTTTCTCCGCGTGTATGCGCGTGATCCGCATGAACGCGCGTGGATGCATTTTCGGTGTGTTAGACTGTGCGTGTTTTCCATACAAACGGAGATACTTACAAGCAACGGAAGAACACGCATCCACGCGCTACGCTGCATCATGCGGGGCAGTGTGCGAATCGCCTAATCAAGCGCTTGTTCAACGGCTGCATGTGCTCTTCTAAACACGGGGTACATTTTCCAGATCGATCCTAAATCCTAATGGAAAAATCTACTTAAATGTTAGCCAATCTGAGTTCAACTAAGGAAAACGCACATTTAGTCAGCTCCATTCAGCTATGTCTTCAAACAAATACGTTGTATTCTATGGACATTAGCTGGATAGATCTGAATAAGTGTGCGCTGCTTAGTCCCTTATTGTATACTGTAATACATAGGTATAACGTATTGCGTAGGAATTAGGGTTAATCTAGCATTGTAAGAATGATCAATTACGTGTCAACTCGTGTCAATCATACAATGGTCTGGGATTGAACTGACTGTGCAGATGGTCCGAATTAGAGCCCAGTTCTCAAGAGCTACTCACATGGATAAGAAAGTACTGTTGAGGCTGGCTGGTTTAACGATGTGTTTATGGTTTACTAGCTTGTTGTCCCGACTTCGTCGACGTGTCGATTATCTTACATCTCATTAATACTAGGTACTCGTTTGAGTTATAGTTACGAAGTAAACTAGGTATTTAGTAATCTGTGGGTATAGTGGACGTGTACGCAGACTCTAAATTCAACGTCCAATCTATCTCTACTACAATTAATTTACTAAATTGTCTACCTTGCCTTTTTT
Source organism: Athetis lepigone (assembly GCA_033675125.1). NCBI lineage: Eukaryota > Metazoa > Arthropoda > Insecta > Lepidoptera > Noctuidae > Athetis > Athetis lepigone. The sequence goes on along the minus strand of CM066233.1, from coordinate 21,388,215 downwards.
AACTAAGTATGTTAGGGTCCGCTTTCAACTGATTTTTTAAACGAATCCAGTTGATTATTCAGTTACTGGGTAACAATATATTCCTTGGGGAGCCTGATTTTCCAATTTTCTGGCTACTTACACACACTACCTATCCGCAAAGATAATCTACGAATGACAACCGGGACCTGCTTTACGTGCCGAGGCAAGGGATGACAGTAATGTCCTATCCTAGATGGCTAGATCATTAACTTAGAAAATATAGGTAGGCAGCATGACATAGGAATTGAATCGGGCGGATAGTTGACAAATGCTTTTTTCGTAAGTTTCCATAATAAAATACCTTTCAACGACCAAGCGACAGCCGGCTGTCGAGTTACTATTGTCTTTCTTCGCTGTTATCGTCTTTCTATTGTGATTCGAATCTCGTGTGTTTGAAGATTCAAATCGGCGGCGGCGTTTATTTACTTACATACTTATAGCAAAAAAAATACAGAAAATAGGTATCTCAATGAGCAGTAAATCCTGTACGTAGGAACACAAATGGACGGCTATAGTCGATAGATAGACATCGTTTCCGAGAAGGGATCGCACGCACGGTCGGACAGCGAAACTGACACCAGCACCTCATTAATTAAGCTTTTAATTAATGTACACGCATTTACATAAACAGACATTATGTTGTCAGGACTCCGGATTGAGTTTTACACTAGTAAGATGATCAGGTTATCTACATATCAATTAAGTATTTATTTTTATTTTATTGTTACTGTGCATAATTAAAAAAAACCGGCCAGGTGCGAGCCCGACTCGCGCACGAAGGGTTCCGTACTATTATCTATATTAGACAAGAATAAAAATTGCTTAAAAATTACGTTTGTTGTATGGAAGCCCCATCCGTTGGTTGGAAGTATTGGACCCTTTAATAGGTATTTACTTTATTGTTATTTAATTATTTATTTTGAGAGGTAATACCGTAATATACAAGTAAATACCTACCTATTCTGTGAAAATTTGAAACGTCTACCTACCTGTTACTGTTTTTAATATTGAGCAAAAAAATACGAAAAGAAACACGTTTATTGTATGGGGACCGCTCATAATATTTTATTTTTGTTAATTTTTAGTATTTGTTGTTAGGTATAGCGGCAACGGAAATAGGTACCTACCTACATAATTTGTGAAAATTTCTAGCTATCACGGTTTATGAGATACAGCCTGGGGACAGACAGACAGCGGAGGCTTGGTAATAGGGACCTGTTTTACCCTTTGCGTACGGAACCCTAAAAAAACAACAAACGTCGTCGCGTTTGTACCTAGGTATGTTTGTGATAAACTCAGACTTCGAGGCGGATTTTGATACCGTTTTCGGCGTTTTCGCTAGTGAACAAAAATCATTTAGGTGTAACTATTGTAGGTATACCTACCTAACACAGGTAGCTTTACTCTAAGACAGGTTATTTGTAGTAGAAAACCAAGATTTTGATACACCCTTGCAAAGTTAGCGAGGGTCTATAGGTAGTCAATTGTATAGGTAGGTAAGTACTTAGTATGTGATTTTAGGATAAGTAGATGAATAATAATAAATACCGTTTGCGCCAAAAGACTGCTTTTTAAATCATAATTGTTAAGTTACAATATAAAAGGTGAACCTAAAGCTTTCAGGCTTTTTTTGCTAAATGTTATGAACTAAATTGTAGATCCTACATATACACGTTACTGCATAAAATAAATACCCCGTAATAACTAAACTCTAGTCTTAACATTCAAAGATTTTTGTCTTTTTATGAGAGACAACTCTCACCACAACCCTCCTGACAAAATATGACGTGAACGAGGACTGAATTCTACACAGATTACGCCCCATAGTATCTAATATAGTATTAATCTTTACTCTAGCGGTTGAATTCTAGTCAGATGATCAGAAAATCAAAAGCTTTCAAAAATAACACGGCTTCAGGACTCACCAGGTTTATGATGGCGATGTTTCTTCCCCTTGGCGCAGACAGCCACCAGCAGTGCCAGCCGCGCCAACCAGAGCCAAGCCCACCGCATCCTAGGTGCCTACCATCACACAACACAACAACACGAAGATTTTCTTCCAAACTACTACTTTTTAAATCTAAAATTCTCAATCAAGCACTCACTTTCTTTCAAAATTTAAATAAAACCCACACTTGTTAAACAAATTCTACATGGTAAACAACGTTTCACACAGTTATTCGGTTTTTAAAACACGTTTCTAAGTTCAAAAGCACAAAGTTTTTAAACTTCGAACGAAACGGAATACGCGGCAACGCAAATGAGCTTACGCGCTTTACCACAGCCACCGAAAGCTAGTGGTCGACTGACGGCGCGAGAGAGAGACGGATCACGGACGTGATGCTAGAGGGAAGACGACCGAACGAACCGAATTCGACTCGACACGAACCGGTAACCGGTCGCGAGCGCGGCATGCGGCCGAAGAACCCGCCATGGAAACAACAACAATAAACTTGATGCCAATATTATTGATAATAAAACTCATTTACACTTAATACGCCTGAATTAAGTTAGTCAACATTATTTTATGCCAGCTTTAATTCATGAAGTTCAAAAATAATGTCAACAAGAACAAAGAGCTTTCTCAAAGTTTTTTTTATGTTAGGTACGTTAGATGATAACATGCTTTTGTTGACTATTCTGCCAATAGTAAGTAATGTAATGTAAGAAGATAATTGGAATTAATTGAACATGCAAAAAAGTTAGTGAAAATAAGTTTTTAAAGCTTAGTCCAAAAGCTCCTCTGACCCATCAAAGGTCTTTGAAAAGCTCGCTCTAGTGTATTGACAACAGCAGCAGCTTGACTGAATGAAACTAGTTTTGCTTTTAGTTACGCTATTCGACGCTAGATGGCGCTGACATAAATAATTTAGGTTCTTAGAAATATTACAGGTGTTTAAGTTACTTAAATGTTTTTAATCCGTTATATAATTTTTTAATTACTTTTTTTCCATTTGAAACTAGTAGAGTCGTCTTCTACAATTTTTTTTACTGAAGTAATTAGTTTTAACCATACACAACAGATGGCGCTATATGTTATTGTTTTTCATACCTTTTCTCTGGAGATCCTTCCCAGGGTTCACCGTTTCAAGGCACGGGAGTGTCACACCACCAAATTCTATTCTTCGGGCTTCTACTAAGCTAAGAGATTCCTAATCAATACACTCGGAAACGAACTTGGGAATCGAACCCAAGATCCCATGATCAGTGGTTTCGCTTGTTTTTAAGAGACGAAAGAACAAGGCAGTTACAGGTAGATCCTTGCATAATCTAAAGATGCATGGGCGTAGCCAGCTTTGGGCTCAGGGTGGGGCAGAAGTCAACTACCCGACCCCCCCCCCCCCCCAGAGATATATAGAATAATAAAATCTTCTCAAAATACCTAAGTAAAGTATGTAGCTGTATGTGTGTTTAAATAAATAAATAAATGTACAAATTTCACATAACGAGAGAGACACAGAGAGAGATGGTTTGCTGGTAAGCGATCAAACTTTAAGAAGACTGCATGAAGTCAACCTACGTGCTCGTAGGCCACTTCGGGTACCAGCGCCAAGGAGAGGCAATCGAGGAAGAAGATTACATTGGGCTATTGCACACGAAAACTGGAACCATTCACTGGTGAAACCAGGTTTGGATTCCATCCTGATTCGCGAAGAGTACGCGTTTGGAGAGAACCTGGACGTTGGAATCGACTGCAGCATCCACAACAATGCCAGTCCACATACGGCGCATATCGTTACAAGTTGGTTACAACAGCATCCAAGCTTTAGACTGGCCTGCACAATCCCCTGACTTAAATCCTATTTAGCATGCCGGGGATATGCTTCATAGAAGAGCTCTTAGGAATTTCCCTGAACATATTGATTGTGCATGAAAACAGAGAGTGATTGCGAGCCGTCTCGTCGAGCGGCTGATGCGGGTGGGGCCGGATCTGGCGGATGGCCAGTTCGGCTTCCACAGAGGACGCTCCACGGTGGACGCCATCATGTGCGTACGGGCCCTCACGACATGCGATGCGGTGGCACAGGGCAGGGTCGATCGTCTTGGCGGTGTCTCTCAACATCGCCAACGCCTTTAATACCCTGCCTTGGGGGTGCATAGGGGCGGCACTCCGGTATCACCGGATGCCAGCCTACCTCTGTCGTGTGGTCGAGGCCTATCTGACAGACAGAGCGTCATCTACCCCGGTCACGAAGGAGTGTGAAGTAAACGAGGGATGTCGTGCGGTGTTCCACAGGGATCGGTCCTGGGGCCGCTCCTGTGGGACATCGGGTACGACTGGGTGCTGCGCGCCGACCTTCCCGATGGTTTCAGCGTAGTGTGCTACGCTGACGATACGCTAGTCCTAGGGACGGGAGGGTCGCGGCGGCCAAATTGATGTGAAGAGGTGTTGCGACAGTCGTGGACAGGATCCGGCAGCTGGGACTCGAGGTGGCCCTGCACAAGTCCGAGGCCATGTGTTTTCATGGCCTTCGGCACCGGCCACCTCCGGGGTCTAAGATAACGGTGGGAGGGGTTCACATCGGTGTCGAGTCGACGACAAAGTACCTGGGACTTGTCCTCGACAACCGATGGAACTTCACGGAGCACTTCCGACGTTTGTGCCCCAAACTGGCGAAGGCTGGAGCTGCCCTCAAGCGGCTCCTGCCTAATCGTCCCGCCGTGGGATCTGGAGGCAACAGTCTTTGCACACACGTACCAGTGGCGCGTGGAAGTGCAACGCCGGGGCGAAGTCCCGCTGTCGCGGGTTATCGCGGCGCGGCTCACGGAGCTCCGGCGAGATCTCATGGCGGAGTGGAGACAGCGGCTGTCGCAACCTAGTGCTGGGCACGCTGTAATAGCGGCGGTAAGAGGGGTCTTTGAGGAGTGGCAGGACAGGCGCCACGGCGCTTTCACTTTTTGCTTGACACAGGTCCTCACCGGACATGGTCAGTTTGGGAGGTTCCTGTGTCGGATTCAGGAGGAAGTGACGCCTGGGTGTCACCACTGTAGCAACGGTCACCTGGAGGACACGGTCGAGCACACGGTGGAGGTGTGCTGCGCATGGGCGGACCATCGACGTGTCCTCGTAGAGGCGATCGGCGGCGGTGACCTCTCGCGTCCGGCGCTGGTTCAGGCCATGCTTCGGGGCGAGACGGAATGGGATGCCGTCGCCTCCTTCTGCGAAGCAGTTAAGCTAGTGAAGGAAGCGGCGGCGCGCGAGAGACAACGACGAGCCTCTCGCCCCGGACTAAGACCCAGGCGAAGACGTCGAGAGTTGCAAGACGACTACCGGCCACCGTAGGCGCGGTTCTGCGGATGGCGAGCGATGGGAAGCTCGCGACCGGCTAGGACCAGGACCGCGTCGACGGAGCGCTAGTGTGCCACTCGCGCCTCAAAGAGAAGAAGTCAGCACAGGAAGGGGCTCATAATAGTTACCGTGACCCTGGAACATAAAGGGCAATCGAAGAAACATGAGTGGGTTTTAGTCAGTAAAAGTCTGACACGCCCTCCCGCCGCACCTAGGACGGGAGCAGTCATTTGATGATTTCCCACTGACCAAAAATAAAAAAAAGTATAAGTATTTTTTTTTAGTTACGCACCTTATGGATCAGAGCCAGGGTGGGGCAAGCGCCCCAGCTTGCCCCAGTGTGGCTACGCCCATGTAAAGATGTAGATAGACTTCGACGTATCGCCGTTATCGCCGGAATTTTGTTGCCTATTCTTCTCATATCCATACGAAATAACATTTTGAAATGGGCAACTAGATTCATTTGATGATTTGATTTTGTTCTTGTAGGTAACGAACGGTTTAAAGTGCCTTTGAAATGGTCTATTAGAAATAAATGATTTGACTTTGACTTTATCTTAACTTGACTTAACTTTAACCCAGTCCAGTGTGTGATTAAAAAAAATGATTAAAATGATCTTTATTTTGTAAATAGGTTATAATATATGTATAACGCTTTTAGACGTCAACATTTTGTTTTTTTTTTTTCATTTTAATCGAACGATGGAGCCGGTGTTTCGTAACTGACTACTCTGAGAAGAAACATCCGAAACAAACTCAGGTCAAAGTCTCTTTTAAAGTCCATACAATTGTATTGGTCAAATTATGCGAGGATCATGAAGGTTAATGACTGATATGCTTTCTTGAAGAGAAGAGCACACAGGTTTGAGTGGACCTGTCAAATCTGTGTGCTCTTCTCACCAAGAAAGCATGTGGAGATAGCAATATCAGTTTACAAGCTGTCCCCAACGGTTTCACCCCCATCTTTGGTTACCACTCCGTTTCGGTAGGTTGTAACGTGATGTTATATAGCCTAGATAGTCTTCTACGATTACTGGGCTATCCAACACAAAAAGATTTTGTCAATTCGGACCAGTACTTTCTGAGATTAGCGCGTTCAACGAAAGAATCACTCTTCAGCTTTATAATATTACTAGCTGTCCCCCGCAGTTTTACCCGTGTAGTTCCCGTTCCCATTGTATTTTTGGGATATAAATTATCTTATGTGATATGTCCTTTCACACGATTTCTTTGTACCAAATTTTATTTAAATCGGATCAGTAGTTTTTCATTCACCGTACAAAATTAATTTTGTTTCACTTTACTATTTTAGACTATGGTACATACTAGCTAATTTGGTTTGCTTTCATTTTTTAAATTACTCTTCCAAACAAACAAACTTTGCCTCATTATGGAAATATATAAATCTTTAAATCTATGTATGTACTTATGACATAAAACTTTTTCCAAAAAAAAGATAACCAACTTCGGAAGTCGGTGGCTTCTCTTCTGCCGGTCGAATTGTGTTGCCTTGCCACCGACTTCCGAAATAGTTATTTTTGAGCTTTTCGTTTTTGAAGTCGGTTATCTTTTTTTTGGAAAAAGTTTTTTATTTTTTACTTTTTAGTTATAGTCCCAACTACGTTTTAGAGTAACTTTCAAAAAAAAAAAAAACGTTTTTCTATAAAAAAATTGAGGAGTTCCCTCGATTTCGGCATGATACCATCATCAGATCCTGGACCTGATGACAATGGGACCATTTGGGAAGTCTACCCTTTCAAAAAAAAAAAGAATTGTTCAAATCGGTTGCCAAACGACGGAGATATGCGCGAACAAACATAAAAAAAACATACAAACATTCGAATTGAGAACCTCCTCCTTTTTTTAGAAATCGGTTAAAAAAAATAGTAGATAATAGTCTCTTTAACCTTTCAACGACCAAGCGACAGCCGGCTGTCGGGCGGCTATTGTCTTTCTATTGTGTCTCGAATGACCTGTGTTCGAAGGTATAAAATATATAACCCCATGGCCCATATTGCATTTAAAACCCACAGGGTAGCGGGGACGTGTCAAATTGTATGCTTTAGCTTAGCATAATACCTGTCACTGTTACACAACTGCCAAACTTCAAGTGTACGATAGAGACGGAACACGGCTAAGCCAAAATACGTGCTTAGTAACCTCTAATTATTCCTCTAATTATCATTTGCATAGGTGCATAAATGTGTAGGTAATGCAATATGCCGTGCCTTTAGCGTTACATGAAGAAGAATGAGTGACTGATGCTTTTGTAATCTCCATGTCCGGTGAAGTTCGGTCTAAGTAAGCCATCGACATGACTTACTTTTCTATTCAACTAATGGGATAGGAATAACATCAATTTTCAAAACTCATACCAAAAAACTTATTTATTTGACGATTACAATTATTCTATAATATCTATGAATAGTCGCAGAATTACAACGTGTATACAAACAAAGGATGAGGATTCGGATCGGCGAATTCGACCCAATAACATACGAACGATAAGCCAAAAATGTTTAATGTCATATCGATAAATTTACATCGCTGCACACTGGCCGGGGGCGGGCGGGCCCCCCCCTGCGGGCCCCGGGCCGCTAGACGAACCACTCGTCCTTGTGCGGCGCGGCGCTCAGGCCGGCCGCCGCAGGCGACCCGCCCGCGCCGCCCCGCACGGGCCCGCAGGGGGCAGCGGGTTTCCCGGCAGCCGCGTCGCGCCCGCCTCGCCGCCCGCGCACCCGCCGCCGCCATTACTGCTCGCCAACTCTTGCACTGAGGGATAACAAATTCCAGGATTAAATGGTGCTATGCTAAAGAAGTCTCACGAGATTAAAAAGAGTTTTTCAGTTCTATTCCTGGGTAAGGAACGGGCCGTTGAGGCAAGCCTAAAAGCCTTGCTCTCACAACGGTATAGTAAAACCCATGTGTTTAGTAAACTAATTTTACAATCTTAGGTACAGCATTGCATGAGTGCTCAAAGAGTCTGAGTAGAGCCTGTTGCTATACTAAGTTCCTGTAAAAATCAAATCAACATTCATAGCGAAATAATTGGGTTACTGAAAATACCTTCGTAATAATAAGAAGTGGACCTGAATAAAGATGATGACTTAACAAAAATATCAACGAACAACTAATCTGTAGGTATCAGTAGAGAGAAAGAGAGTCTTAGTAATTTTATATCATCAGCGTCTGAAAGATTCTGATCGAGTAAGAAAGGAATGGAGGACTCACTGTGTAACCGTGTGCGCTGATTGGCGGCGCGACGACGGCAGGCGCAAAACGTGATGGCCGCAGCCACCGTCAACAACAATGAAGCGGCGCCTGCGCATCCCACCACCCACGCGCTCCCCGCGCCCGTGCCGCCGCTCTCTGCCACATCAACAATCAGGTTTTTATTATTTGTTTACATCACAACATAAAGACATTCCTTTAAATATAAAATTATAAAAAAAGTGTTAGTAAAAAAATTGATAAGTAAACATAAAAAAAATCTAGCCCACCAGTATCGTAAAAAGTGTCCAAAAGCAGTCTGCTGATTGCTTAGGGCCCTGGAGATAGGAAGCTCTTTACAATACGCGCCGTGTCCACCGCTTTTCAGCACCATCAAGAAGCAGAGCGTCTAAAGCGAGTCACGTCCGGTGCAGATCAAATTCTTGCCTAAAATACTATTTAGCAACACAACCAACTACAGTAATATGCAAAAATATAAACAAAAGAAATAAGGCACAATAAAACACAAAAACACATCTAAACTACATTTTAATAAGAAAATACAAGATCGGTCCAGTAAGCAGTCCAGTCGTAGTAAACGAAGGTCTACCAGGTGAGTTGCAAAAGGCATAGTGTTTGAATGAAGCACCAGCATAGACTACAAGCTGCCAGTAATTGTGACGAGTAGAGGTGTAATCCACTGTTGTACGGCAGTGACAGCTGAGGGTAAGGTGGTATGGGACGTATGGTGCTGTTCTGGGGTCTGCCCCAGACGTTCTTCTGACCTGGGCAAAGCGCGGCGGTGTCTTCATCAGAGCCGTCAGCGCAGTGATCCACGCCGTCGCACATCAGATCGGCGCTGACGCAGAACTCGCGCTGTTTACAGCGGAATTCTTTGCACCCATGTTCTGGAACAACGGTGCGAAAAGACATCAAAAATAGAGTGAACTCATCAGATGTACAGGCGATACGAAATGATTATGGTAGAAAGAGTGAAGATTTTAGCAATGGTAGAAAGATGTAATAACTTAAGAGTACAGCCAAGTATTTTGATGATTTTGGGTCGTTAGGAAGTAGTGAGTAGGAACATACTTGTTGTTGACTTCGCACTGTTAATAAAATAATATGTGATATGCATTTTGGTAAAATGTGTTTGAATGGTGAAAGGTATAAATAGTAGAGCATAAAAGAGAACACCGGTAGACTTCCTGTGTTTTCACTCTCATAGCCTGGTCATAATATGGTCGACCTGGTAATCAGACCCAGATTCTCACGCTCAGCAGTTGCACTTGAGACCATGAGACCAACCCGAGGCACTCATGCACTTAACTACTTACTAGCAGAGGAACTGAGTCGTTGAGAACAGCAATTTGTGCAATCTGCGCCCCGTGATCCCCTCGTTAAATTGAAACAATCAAACTGCCACTCATTCTTTCTTTGCTCATTCACTCATGCATTTACCAACCGCCGGTAAGATCAAACACCGATCCTTATTTGTTCACTCATCAAACGCAAGAAGCCAAAAATCCGTTTAATATATTATAAAGAGAGAAAAATACATCTGTATTTCTTTGTAACCCATAAAATACAAGAAGTACACCGCCGATGCCAACCAAGCGAACTGACCCGAAATCTTGGTTCTGATTGAAAAAGGAAAACATATTTATAAATGGCAGTATTCCTTGAGAAAATTGAACATGGCGTACATTGAGCCGGTAGATAATATCTAGAATCAGATTGTCGATAGGATTTCTTTTCAAGAAGATTCTGGATAAAAAGGAAGCTTTTATTTATTGAATCATTACATTACGTCTTTCAACTTAAAAAATACATTAAAACCGACCGTATCCGTTTAAAACAGCCTTATATTGAAAAACCCTGTCACTTACAAACGGACAATCAAACCGCTGACGTTGTGCTCCGGGGAAATTGGGCATTCATCGTCAAAAAAATTCGCCCAAAGGACTCGAACAATAGCCCCGGCTTAACGAGCCACCGACCAGATACGCAACGATATGGCTAGCGCTAATCGTCCATCACAACCAACCTTTAATTGTGTCCTTCATGAAACAGCTAAAAATACTTCGAGCGAAGCAAAACAGACTCCGAGCGGAGATGCTCACCAAACACAGCTTTTGATCTCCATAGGGGGATTGTTTCTCCCTGCCGCATATACACGGCGTGCCGCACAGGTAGATACTACGGTGGAGTTTGTGTAGAGCGCGGCATGTATGAAATGCATTGTTTAAAATGTTATTCCGGCGTCTCAGGCAGTGTCGCCGAGCGCGTTTTTGTTGCATAATTCAATGGCATGAGCGCTTAACATATCCTGCTTTGTGAGACCAGCCAGTTGCGCTCACAGGAATTTTAAAACTGCCAGCCCGAGTATCATTTCAAACACATTGTTTCGGAAGTAAAGATGGTATATAATAAACAATTTGTGAAAATAAAGGAGAGATCGCTGATTAAACAGTAAGTATTGTTGAAATGAGTATTAAGGATTGAAAATCAGAAAAAAATGTATCAGGCAAAAGTAGGTTTGAAAGGATTTTCGATATTATATTAGTAGGTAGTAGTAGATCTGAAAGAATACAAACACAGTTAATACCAGTCGCAAAAAAAAATGATAGCAAATAGCTGGCTTAATATTTGAAGTCTGACAGCTTTAGGTTGTTAAGTCCTAATCTGTTTACAGATTTATGCTGTCAAGTCAAAACTAGTTAAATAAAATGAAATGCCGGTATTGGTATATCATATACGTATTTGTTTTCGAAAGGGTAATCTTGAATAATGATGACATTTACTTTAACAATACTTATACAAACCATTTAATATATTCTTTGAAACTACTTTAAAAAAACTCTTTGTATAAAAATTAGATAATAGAACGCGTAAGATAAATGATGATGTTATATCGTGTCCGTAAATTGAATTCACAGAAACTACATTGTTTTGCTCTCAAGATTAACCTCTTAAATTAAGCTCGTAAGTACATTATAAACAATCCACAAACAAGTCAATAATCGTAACAATCCCATCTTGAAAGATCTTAAAACAACTACCTAATCGTACTTAAAACTTTGCCAAAGACTCAAGTAATCTTTGGAAGTATGCAAGTTGAGGTGCAAACTCGGCCAGCCGTTGTCCAGGGGGTCTCCACGGGTCGCTTACCAACTATGTCTTAATGGGGCAAAGTTGCGAAGTTCCCACACTTCATTATCGAGCGCCGAGCGATATGAACTAAATTGCATCGATAGTCGACACATTTGCTCGACAACTTTCAGTGTATCGATGTCATTTGGCATTTGAGATTTGATCTCTAGCTTATCTACTTTTGGTTTTTCACTATCCTCTTCTATATATCCTCTAAACTTTTAATCAATTTTGTAACTGTCAACTATTTCATCGATTTTATGAGGAAGCCGTCACCATTTCATTTCAACCTTGTATTAATGGTCTATAACTTCTTTAAGCACTTGGACTTTTTCAATGTTCGTGCAGACGGCACTGAGGGTTTCGGATTTAATGTCCGTGACATAAAAATGATACGAGATCTCATCCACGAAGGATCAGCTTAATGGCGACGCTTTATAGCTTTGATAAATGGTACTCGATATAGTCATATTGTTTGTAATGCTTCTGATAATTAATACAAGTGTAACTATTTAGAAGGACTTACCAAAATATCTAAAAGTTAAGCAAAGTTTGAAATTTTGAATGTCCATTTTAATTAGTAAAGCCGGAAAAGCTGGTTTAATACCTAGCTAGAACATTGTCGTTAGACTATAGCGTGTCATTCGTGTTGGATTTATTCGTAAATTTCTATAGACGAGTCATTATTTTTAATAACTTAATTTAATCAATTAATCATTAAAACTATATGCAATGCATAATATAACACAACTATTGCCAAACAATTATTTTGTCGACCACAAACTTTCAAATAACGACACGAAAAGGCTAGTTTTTTTTCTTAACAATAGTACTTAGTCTTTTTGCGCACCTAGACGCTGATCCGTTATTTGCTTGATATTACAGAATATGGAAATTACGTTTTTTAATAATTACTCCACTATTGTTCTTTAGTCTTTGCACTAATTAGGACAGTTGCGGTACTGTCACTGAGCTTGAGTGTCAATGCTCGGCGATCCGGTATTTGACACCATCATCAATATTGACGTACTTTTTATGAGCTGTCAAAACGCAATTCTCCTATAGACTTTGTATGCCAATACCAGCTTGTGACATCACAAGCTAGCAACCCTAACTAACTATTTATTGATTTTAAAGCAATTAAAAATCCAATTTTACAGTAAATTAAAAACAAATCAGATGCTTAGGACTAATAAAAAGATAGGTTTTATAAAAAATATGTCTTAGATTTATCGGTTAATAGTGTCAAATACCGTATTCTAGCTATCAAGCTTATTAGAAACAACTGATGATCATCAAAGACGAAGTAGACAATTAGTATTTTTGTTGGTAACAACATCACACCCAATCCTTAATGAACAGAACTAATTGGAAAGTAAATGATAGTACCTGTACTAACTTGCAACCTGAAGTTGAATTGTTTTTTTTTATGAATTTAGTCAGGTACATTTAGAGAAAATGGATTGTTGCCGTGTTTACAGAAGATTGGGCAAAAGATATTTTTACTCAATCTGAAATTCCTGGCGATGGAGTATTCACTGGACAATGGAATGTTATTTCTCACGTTTACGAAAACATTCAGTAGTAGCCGTTTGAAGGTTGCGGTCGACCAAAAATAATGGTTTGCCTATAGATATACGTAGTTGAAATAAACATAATAATTGATCAAATTAAGTTATTAATAAAAATGACTCGGTTATACAAATGTACAAATTAAACCTACACTTTCAGTTAAATTAATATATGACACGCTACATATTTGGAGTTCTCTAGGGACCTACAATTGGGCCTCTTTACTTTTGATCTCTAATATAAAAAAAAAACTTGATTAAGTAACTAAATAACTTTTTCTGCAAAGACTTTACATCAAACGACTAACCATTTCTTGTTAGAACTACAAAGATTCTTATTCATCCAGCAAATCGTCTAAAAATGTCGACAAGCAATAAAATTCCCATTAAAATTCTATCGTGTCGTACTTCGCGACTCCAGTTCGCAGTTTCTTTGTCTGATCCTTCCAAGTCCCCGTCGTGTGTTCCTAAATCCTTTGGAGTATGTTTTTCCACGCGGCCAAGCGGAAAATCTAATTGGTGTTATGTACGGCTCAAAGGTGAAGACGAAACAAACGGTTCTGCTCCAGTAATGTTTTTGGACAATTTAATTGCTTCCTTTGAGCGCCTCATTGTAAATTCATATGCATACTTGAGTGAAAGAGATGTGTCCTTTGGATACAATTATATTGTATGCCTTCGTGACTTGTGTTACGCGTCTCTTGTTAGCATCATGACAATGTTTACTGTTGTTTTGTGTGAGACAAATTAGAACATAAGCCGGGTATAAAATTACATTGGACGTACAATATTTAGATCTAGATTTCGATTAATTGATAAAGATAAAAAAATAATATCGTGTTCTCGAAAAAACTCATTTAGTTAATAATTAAACGCTGAAACAAACGCTTCGAAGGTCGTAAGTTAAATTGAAAAGCAATAATGACGATTACAACCATTAGGGAGGCAGAACACAGTAATGATAATGAAAAAAATCGGCTGACCCGCGCGTCCATACGTGAGTGTGAGCATTTGTGAGTCATTATGAGCGATTTAATGACTTGGACGATCGTTTATGAAGTAAAAAGTGTCCGAATAAAGAAAAGTTATGGAATTGTTAAATAGAAATAAATATAAGAAGTGTTTTCTTCACCACAAAGAAACAATTTGTACATGAATGATGAATTCCCCTTTAAATGTAAGAATAAAGAAGCTACAGAAGTTGATAGTGGCAATAAGGAGAAACAGCAAAGCAACAGGTCAACATTGTCTATAGACGAACCTAGAAATTTGAGGGAACAAAGTAAAAATATCTGTACACACATATATAAAGGAGGAGGAATGTGTAAACGAACTGCCCTGTCGACTGTTTGTTCGAATAAATAAACATTTGGTGAAATTAAAGAGGGTGACGACGGAGGGTCGTGAGCGTGCTTCGAGTTTTTATATAAAATCGCTCAGATACTCGTATTTATTGGGACAAATAGATGGTTATTGCTTCATTCCGGTCTAGTTTTATCTTTTATAAACTTTCAATTGGATCAGCTTTTAATATGATTAGAAAAGAGTTATTGGTAACGAACCTTGGAATGTAAAGCGATTTAATGAAAACCAAGGTTTTACCGTCCTCTTTTTAATAAATTTTGTATTTGGTGAATCCATAAGAATGGGTTATCAATCTACCATTATTTTTATCTTTAACAGGTCATTTTCACAATGACACAAGTTGGCAATGTGTATGATTTGTATGATTCGTTTGTTGTCAATCAGATGAGTATACTCACTGGGGTCTTTGATGGAGGTGATGATGAGCTGGAAACCGTTGGCGTCGGTCCCCCAGTTGTCGGTGACGTACTTGAGTGTCACGAAGTTGCTGCGCGTGAACAGCGCGCCCACTTGCTGCTTGGTGTTGCGGCACGACAGGTCGGCCTGGAAGTTAAACATGTAGATTCTAATAAACATGATAGATGCCAGTAAATGCTTCATACAGAATAGTTGAATATGTTAATAAAACTAGCTTTCGCCCGCGTGGCAGTCGAAACTTCCGTTCCCATTTTACCCCTGTAGAATTGGAATTCTAAAAATCTTTTCTTAGTGGTTACTTACTCTAAAAAAACACACAATGCGAGTTCTATGTCTGTAAGACCATCGGTTTGGGCTGTGCGTAGATATATCAACAATCAGTCATCAGTTGATACGTTTTATTATATAAATGACAAAAAATTGTTTTAATAAATACTTAAGTATTTTAATAATGTAACTATGTACTGTCTATTATAACTAAAGAAAGTCAAAAGTCTTGTTATAGAAAACAGTTCATAATGTGTACCTAAGTGTTATACAGGGGCGTACCACAAGCCCTTGTAGCAGTATTACTTTGATATTACGTTCAGTGCGAAAGAGACGGCGCTAGACAACGTGTCTAACGCTGTCACTTGCACACTCCTGCAACAGGACTAAAACAATCTTACTTTAAACGTCATGGTAAGGGGGCAGATTGTAAATTGAGAATACTAAAAATAGTTAATTACATGTTTAAATACAATTTAGAACGTAAATCTATATGAATACATTAGCAGTGACTACGTTTACATTTCCAATGAATAATCTATAAATATGTATGTGATGTATGCAATCATACATGTAGCTGATGAGTTTCCGTATCGGAGACAAGCAGTAACGTCAGCTAGCCTAATATTAAGCAGATAGCGAAACAATCGCTTGTGTTTATCTCAACACAGAATCGTCGGTCCATTTGTCACTTGCCCTGAACAGTTGTCAAGACACTGTACACTCATATGTCGCGAGCTAGACACCACTATTGACACGCTAGATTAGAATAGATTGGAATTGGGTAGCCAGATGTGCTACTACTATTTATTATTAGCTTTTAACCGTGGCTTCCTACGCGTGTATGTTGAGTACTTACTTGAGTATAGGCGAGACGACAAAAAAAAGTAATTGGGACACGTATTTTTTCTTTTTTTTCGTAAACAGAAAATGACGACAATACAGTGCGTTGAAGTTTCGTGAAACGTCACGCCTTTGTATATTTTTTACTGAGAAGTGACGTCACAAGCCCCCTCTCCGGAACTTTGATGCTCTTTACTTTTGTATTTTGTTATTAATTTGATCATGCAAAAAATATGTGTCCAGTATTTTTGGACTGTGTAACAGACGGACTAAACAGAATGTCATTCTTTTGATGTAGTCAACATCCCTATTCCAGACTCAGAGCAAGTTTAATAGACTAAAAGGTACTTAATGTACTTACAATGTCCAACCTATAATAATATTGATAGACAATCGAGAGTTCCATCTTCTATCTCTAAAGGTCTAAAATCTTCAATATTACATGAAATGTTCGTAAGTTCTAAAGATAAAAAATATAGATTGTAGACTTTAAAGATACCCTACGGAACTCCACATTGACGAACAGTAGCCAACAGTGCACAGTGAAAGGAAGTATCATGCGGAAGATAAAAACATGTTTGTCCTAGTTAGTAAAACCGTCTCCTATTAGATTTGGATTAAACCGGGCACTAAAAACATAAAAATGTTAAATACAAGTGGCTTTGGTTTCTTGTTTTGCATGACCACTGATTTTCGGCCGGTTTCTATATTGTAAAAATTAAGATTGATAAGTATGTCATATACGTTGTGCAAACAACGCATTGAGTGGTACTTACAAGGAATAAGTCCAAAGTTTACCATTATTTTAGCCTCTTTGTATGCCGTAATTAATAAAACAATTAAAATCTATTGTGTCTCGCGTAGATCTGTGGTTTCGGCAGTCAAAGGGTTAAGTCAGATAATACCACATACACTGTGTACAATATTGCCCTTACTAATAATCACTGTATAAAGTTATGTCATGAATAAAGCCTGTGTAACCATACATTTTTTGACGTATAAACCTGTCATAACTTTATGCAGCGTTTATTAGTAAGACGCTATGTAGTTATTACAAAAATCCCCAAGTCCCCTGTCAAAACTGCCATCGCATGTTGAAATAATCAATTAATGAATTAACGGAATAATTATACTTTCAAAACTGAAACCATTAGCTTACGAGTATTTTTTTTATCTATAATAATTACGACAGCATGAAAAATGGAATCAAAAACTCGGAGGCAATTAATAAAACATTACCGTTACTTTAGTTGAAAGGTATGCGTAATGCGTATTACTGCTTTATAAATGTCATAAATCTAATCAATCGATTAAATAAATCATAATAATGTAATTATTAAGGACTAGCATTTGCCCGCGGCTTCGCTCGCGTTAGAAAGAGACAAAAAGTAGCCTATGTTACTCTCCATCCCTTCAACTATCTCCACTTAAAAAATCACGTCAATTCGTCGCTCTGTTTTGCCGTGAAAGAAAGACAAACATACAGACAGACAGACAGACAGACAGACAGACACACTTTCCCATTTATAATATTAGTATGGATTATTAATTTGACATACGATAAGTTATAATTATACTAGCTTCTGCCCACGGCTTCGCTCGCGTTAGAAAGAGACAAAAAGTAGCCTATGTTACTCTCCATCCCTTCAACTATCTCCACTTAAAAAATCACGTCAATTCGTCGCTCTGTTTTGCCGTGAAAGAAAGACAAACATACAGACAGACAGACAGACAGACAGACACACTTTCCCATTTATAATATTAGTATGGATTAATAATTTGACATACGATAAGTTATAATTATACTAGCTTCTGCCCACGGCTTCGCTCGCGTTAGAAAGAGACAAAAGTAGCCTATGTTACTCTCCATCCCTTCAACTATCTCCACTTAAAAAATCACGTCAATTCGTCGCTCTGTTTTGCCGTGAAAGAAAGACAAACATACAGACAGACAGACAGACACACTTTCCCATTTATAAGTAATATTAGTATGGATTATTAATTTGACATACGATAAGTTATAATTATATTACTACAGTCCCCCGCAGTTTCACCCGCTTCTGTTATGCCTTTGATTTCTGTATCGCTCCTGTAAGTCACAGCATGATGTTTTGTAGCCTGTGTTATTCTGATATTTTCTACATTTAAGTTTAGTTAAAAAAGTCATTCAGTAGTTTTTGCGTGACAGAGTAACAGATATCCATACATGTATACACCCCTTCTTTAAAACTTTCACATTTATAATGAGTAAGGATTATAATTATTAGGATAGGACATTAAAAGTATGCTATATATTCAATTCTAGATAAGTGTGTGCAATAATGCATAAATGCGCTCTTTCTCTCCTCTGCCTGATTATAGAGTTGCTTTGCCCGACAGGGTCCATAATTGATTCTATTATTTATATTTACCACCTGTATGTATGTAACATTATGAACCACTCTTCAAGTAGGTATGATGGTTCATTTACTGTTCGTGCTGTGCGTCTTTGGAATGCACTCCCACACTCTTTGCGGGATAGTATTTCCTTAGAAGTGTTTAAGAAAGGAATAAGAGAACATTTCCTGTCTATTGATTGATATGTATATGTATTTATTTATTGTATTTATTTATGTAAGTATATATTGTAGTTCTTTATGATTTAAAAGAAAATGTATTGTCTTGCACATGAGTATATCCTCCATTGCAAAATTTCTCTACCAAATTATGGTTTGCTGGAAGAAAACTCATTTATGGGTTAAGCTCGCCTTTGTACATGACTATTTTATTTGCTACCATTATGTATTTTATTTTTGTTGTTCGTGTGCAATAAAGAATATGAATATGAATACTTATGAATTATGCATGACGTATGTATGCATTATTTTGTTTTTTTTTGTTATAAAGAACATAATTAGTTTTGATTGTAAAGGTCATCTAAATAAATAAGCCTATAAACTCCTTCTTAAAAACCTAAAACTACATTTTAAGTAGCTTATTACATTCATAAATAGCCTTAAATCCCAAAGAGCACCATATACTTTCTGAGGGGCCGTCCGGTCTAATCTATATTCAGAAAGACCCGTCCAGATATACTTGATAATATCCCGGAGTAGATTCCACTCACGTGAATTACCCCACGATACCAATATAGCACCGAACAACAGTTCCCACGGTGTTCAATCATAGCTTACGGAAAGTCTATATAAATCGGTGGCAGTCGCTTGATCGCTCATGCGCCGGCAATATTTTCTTCATCGAGCCGGGCTTACTGACGAGGTCCGGGCTATATCGCTGTCATATTTCAGAGAGAACGATAGCGAAGACGTGACGACCCCCGGATTTGAACAGCCCCTCCTCCACCCCATACATCACGTCTCGCCGGACACCCAGACACCCACCCCCTTGCATTTCAAAGGCACTAGTGGACTTGCATTTATTCTTATATACTGCGTTTAATAAAGCTCTCGGGTTGATATTAAAAATTCTTCCTCAGCTTCAGATTACGGCGAGGAATGAATTAAGAAGGGTTTTGTTATGCTAACTATGCCGCGAGTGGCTGTATTAAAGACTTTAATAGCTATAGCGCGCTTAAAACATGGTTTTAATTAGTCAGCTTGGAGAGAATCAGTGGGAACACTTGGAAGTTTGAGCAAAACGAGTTAACGAGTTCTCTTTCTGCTACTGGAAAGTTTGCCACGGTTCTTGTTTGTGACTGTCTTGTTAGTTTTACAATTACTGAGCACTTTCAAAAGGATTTTACGGGTATCTTATAGTTTTTGTGTGAATCGGAAAAGAGCATTTTGTGGTGAAAGCAATTCATTATTGGAATAGAGCGTTAGTTGAATGAAATGCAATTCGTTACTAACTCAAAAACGAATGTTAAACAGGTACAACAATATCGAATAACAGAAAAACTAAACCATAAACCAGACAAGTGTGAATACGACACGCATCTTGAGAGTTCTGTAACCCTAAAACAAACTATTACAAGTTACAATCTTGCTAAGTAACTCCCAGATTCTCCATCAACATACATTCTACTCAACCAACCGTTCCACATAGTTCTCAAACAGAACATAATACCTCGCTTTAACGGTAAATAGAACAGAATCCTTTCTACAATTATACATATGACAATCACAAGCCACCTCTTTATTACGGGCCCTCTCCGTGACAAAAGGGGTACAAAACTAGTATTCTTAGCGCACAATGCAGTGAAGATTGCACCTACTTGCTATTCAGAGTCCGCGTGACTGAGCCTCCGTGAGGGAGGGACTTTGGAACGTGGTGCAGGACTTTCAGCTCACTCACTCTTAGTTAAATAGGAGCTTTAAAGTAGTTAGTTTGAGTTATGTTGAAGAATCTGTGAGTTGGTACAGTTGGCTTTGTTTTTCGAATTGGGTTGTCATATCAAGTTTTTAGACATTGAAAATAAGCGATTGCAGTTGCAATTTAAATGTTGAAGCTTCAGTGTCATTGCAATTTTTATGTGTAATTGTGTAAAAGTTTTGTTCTACAAAAAAAAATGCTTTAGTGACATCATACTCATTAATTATGCCATTTAAAACATTAATATCCAGTAATAAGCTTACGCTTAAAATATTTATATCGTGAATGCTTATAAAAATGAAAAAACTTTGATGTGAGTGCCTTGGATTTAAAAACTGGGGCCCAAATACTTGGTTTGTTTGTTTATTTAAACGCGGCAAATCCTCGCAACTGTCAGTCAAATAAGAATAACATCACCACCCCTTGACTAAGGGTAGTAGATCAATAACTGAAGACCTAACCCAACGCAAGTGAAACAGCAAAAGACAACGAGTGTTACGAAATAAGCTACCTATTACATAATTCAGTTCTAGACGATCTTTAATAAACTTCAACTACAATTAAGTAAAAGACCATACAAAAAAATAAGCCTAGCTCTGTTACAAGTGCTAAAACCCATTAATAACAATAATGTGCTAAAAGGCTGCAATATCGTTAGTATTGATAGATTGTTCTTCTATCGCCCTCAAGAACATTAGTAATTTATTTCTCTAAATCGTTTCGTGCTACGTGCTTCGAAATACAAGCAGAATCACATCTTATATTTTGTACCAATCTTAAATCAGACTCAATAGATGTGATATTATTACTAAACTGTAATTTGTCTTGGTTGGTCTGTGAAATAAGCATTATTTGTGCCGAAAAATCGAATGGGTCAATAAGAATCTCGGTCAAAACTTATGTTATAAAGAGGTTTATTTATTTATTTATTTATTTAAACTTTATATACTAACACCGTACAGAGGCGTACTTATATTATAGAACTTTTTTTTTGTTTCATGCGGGAGTCTTCTGCATTTGTCTTAATTAAAAAAAAAAAAAACAATTCTCGTATTCGCAGCACTAGGAATAATAAAACTTTCTACCAGTAAACTAAAAAAATACTTGAATTCGATGATAACCTTTAGAACTGTTTAAATATACCTTCGCCAACGTAAGAGAAATATTATAAAATCATAAATATGATCAATATTTATTTCGTTAACTTTATCAATTATCGTTATTTGATATGCGGTGGAATATAAAAAGAGTAGCCTAATACACCGAACACTGAATTTATGTTTAGAATCTAGTTTAATAAAATTTTTACTTGACCACCAGGCTAAAATCACGGTAGAAACAATGTACTACATAAACCAAAAAACGGAATTTAGTTTATGATTTACCTGCTATGTTTAAGAATGTTGTAGAACTAATATAAACTTGGATCCCTTTTACGTACACAATGGCGGTCACAGAGCATGTCACCCGCATAGCTCCGAAACTATTTCAAACACGGCTGGCCATCATCAAAGTGTTGGTTACTTATTGTCTCAAAGTGTCGCGGATAGTTTCTAACTCCGCACAGGTGGCCAGCCTTTGTGGCCGATGTGGGGCTTTACTTGGCGTATTTGACCCAATATTTGCGTATTCGATACAACGAAATGTGATCCTTAGTTCAATAAATCTATGGTATCGTTTGTATTACCCTAAGTAACAAATTTTTGGTCAAATCCGCCAAGTGAAGTCACACCACAATACGTCCGCAAATAGTTTCACAAACCAACCAAATTTATTCCATTTAAGTTTGGCCATGTTTCGTTTCGTATTGTTTCGTGGCTACGCGTGAATTTTTACGAAATATTTCCAACGGTATGCGAAAGTTTGGAGTTTCAAATGTTCATATGATGTGGTTGTTATACCTATTTGTAATTCTCGCAAACCGTTTCGGAATTTTCGTTTTGTATTTATAAATGGGCGGGTAATGCATACTTTTGGTTGAATGGTGATTAAAATAGCGAAGATAGAATGTTTTGAATTTACTTTTGCAGGTAACCTAGGTAATGATTTATGAGTACTATTTTTGTAGCAAAAATTTAAAGGTGAAAAACTGTACTTTCATTTTTGGAAATAGTTAGGTAAAAGTAAACAATTGGAACCAACCCTTTAATACAAAATATTTTTTTCAATATTTAGTTTTTAAAGTATTGTTTGTCCTTGAAACACACCCCATTCTTTCTATTTCTAGAATATTATTATCGTCGTGTACTTAGTTATTAAATGAATTCCTAAATCTCATTAAGGATGTCACCTCTGCCAAACAGCATCACATTCCCCGAGTATTTCCCCGCTTATATTTAAATTCCATTAGCCACTATTTTCATTTCACTTAGCATTTAATTACACACACCGATCGCTTCATCCGCGTTCAGAACATTTCCTCATTAAAAGTTCTATTGTAAGCGTCAAAGTTTCTGAAGTGACATCCACACCTAGCCAAGAATAGTGGCCGTTGGAGCCGGTGCAGGTTCAGAACTTGAAGCCTGGTAATCCAAGTTGAGGATCCAACTTCGCCTTTTGTCAAATGTCCGACGGGTTATGTTTAATATGTGAAAGTTGGATTGCAAAGTTTGAATGTCAGAAGTTACTGAATTATGATACGTTTAGTGCAATTTGGAAGTTAGTGTGCGGTTTATTTTTGGCGGTTGGCGGCAAAAATTGAGTTTTAAAGCTGGACGTTTTTAGGGACGTGAAATGGTTTTGATTATTATAACTCTATGATTTTGGTGGGAATGTTGGTGTAGTGATGAGAATAATACGAATTTTATTGTATGTGTAAACAATTTTGGGTTCGGAGTCTTTACTTAAGCAAGTGATGCCTGTGTAGGAATGAGGTGATGGTAAGGTGCTCGCCTTTCATGCTCAAGAAAGAGGGATTGCTAGTTCAAAACTGGGGAAGTATCAATTAAGGTCTTTTCGATATATATTTATATATTACTTTTTAAGATTATCTCAGGCATCACTGACATTCCGTTTCCCCGAAAGGAAAGCACGTGAACCCGTTGGTTGCGAGTGTCATTTGTAGATCTTTTACAGCCGTTACTTCGGTGTACAGAAGCTAGAAAGGCTGACAATCGCTTTTACCAAGGAGAGCCAGTTATATCTCCTACGTTCTGCTTACAATTTATTTCAAATACGAAGAAGGCAGCAAAAGTATAGCATTTTATCAGTGAAAGACAGAGATTACCACAGCAAATGACTTAAATTTGTTGGTTTTGTTTTGACGAATTTTTAATTTTTAAATTCCTAATTCTTTTTTTATTTTAAGAGAACAAAAAGGATAATTTAGAACAGCTGACTCATCATAATATTCACCAAAAATATTAATTCACAACCCCCAAAACGTATAAACAGCCAAGCAGAACAAAATAAACATCTTGGCAGAAACTTGGCAAGTCTACAATGGGTGCTAAAACTTGTCCGTCTTTGTTCCAAGAGTCGTTGCCAGCCAAACTTGGCGAATTTAAATTTAAAATTGACAAAAGTTGCATTACAATTCGTTGTTAATTATTTCGGTTTCAACACCTGGCGTCTTAGCATTTTTAAGATTTCAATACGAATTAATTGTTGTAGAGTCGTTGGGTTTATTTGGTGGCGGCAGGTGGGATAATGACTCCACGATGTTTAAAATGCTAATGAAAGGTGCGGGAAAAATCTCATGGTTTTTATTTCTGAAAGCGGGCTACCTTTGCTCTACAGTAGGACACAGATAATATATTAAGCTTTGAGTAGAGTCTATTTTTTTTATAAAACGACAACTTGGTTGTCGCAGTTTGCTAAGCCATGGACTGCAGTGATGCAGATTTGATTTCCGCATTGGACTTAATATTGTATAGTTTGTTCCGAGTCTGGCTGTAACAATAGCAATAGCTGTGACAATAGCAGCGCGACAGCCGGCTGTCGCTTGGTCATCGAAAGGTTAATTTTTGTAAACGCGCCTATGATACATGAGATACTAATAGTAACACATTTAACTCATTATGAAATTAACAATCAATATATTGCTTTAAACTCAAAAACTATTTTATTCAAATAAACCATACCGGTTCTGTTGCTGATGCTAGTTGCTCGTTCCAAACAGTTGGTTTCTATGGAGAAGAACTAGCAAGAAACTCCATTAACATTCTTTTAAAATCAATAAATAGATTACAAACCTTCATGGTCCTCGCATAATTTGACCAATACAATATTGTATGGATTTCAAAAGAGATTTTGACCTCTGAGTATGTTTCGTATGTTTCTTCTCAGACCGAAACTCGGAAACACCGACTCCATAGTTCGATTTAAATAATTTACAAAGTAAAAGTCGTTTTACCGTTTAAAAATAACATATATTTTTTTTTTTCAAAATTTTGGTTATTTTATTACAAAACGTATCCAAACAAAAACATGTCTCTTGAGCTTACAATCGAATTGAGTTTAATATTTTTGTAACCGACACTTAACTGAACTGACCTAAACTGAAAACCTGAAATTCCAATCAATCTGTCATGTCACTCAAAACATGACATCCATTTTCGTTTCCAATATTTTCTATAATCATTCAAGGTTTATTATTACAATATTAAAAACCTATTAAAAAGGTATTAACGCATCAAGGAATGCTGGTAGTCTGGGCAAATAGGCAGGCGTTTCATTTAAAGCCACCTCGGCGGGGACATAGCATGAATCTGTAATGAGTTGGGGGACGTCTGAAATTATACTAATTACTTCTGCCATGTCTGCTAAATATCTCACTGACGGAAAATATGGAGATGAGAATTGGTACTATATTAGCGGAGTCCGAATTATAACTATACATTCGATTTACTACTAACTATTGTCAATTGAAAGGTAAATAATAAACATACATTTGCATATCATTGACTCGTCCAGCTTCGCACTGGTGTTATATTTTTTTTAATTTTTGGGCTTTTCTTTGCTATAATATGCCATGTATTATATACCAATACCTTTTCGATGAATTGCTCTATCAGGTGGTAAAGAGGCATGAAAATCCAAACAATAGTTTTTGAGTTTATCGGGAACGGATAGACAAACAGACAGACTAATGT
The DNA here is from genome assembly GCA_033675125.1 of Athetis lepigone. Taxonomy (NCBI): domain Eukaryota; kingdom Metazoa; phylum Arthropoda; class Insecta; order Lepidoptera; family Noctuidae; genus Athetis; species Athetis lepigone. The sequence goes on along the minus strand of CM066233.1, from coordinate 21,362,674 downwards.
TTCTAGGTCTTTGTTTTAGAATGTAAGTACAACGATACAAAAAAAAAAAACAGAAAAGTGTGGTCAAATTTTAGAACGATGTAGATAGGTTTTTAATGATTGAGTTTAATATTTTCTGGTGGTTGAAGTGGTGATCAAAAACTAGTAATTAAATATTAGTAAAATTACCACTTACGATTTTTGCACAAACACAGCAATACTCAACGTAACGAGGTCGGAGAAAATAAACAGCCTACAAGATTTGCTATTTCAAGATCCGTAAAAAAACTCCAACACATCATTAAATTAGAAACGTAAAGAGGAAAATAAACTTGAACGTTAAAAAGGTTTCGATTAAGTGAAGCAGGCGCATATTAGCAGTAAGTTAATAGTCGGAGTGTCTGGCATCCATTTTCATTCCGTGAGCGTTTCAATAAGTGATGCGGGGGCGTGGGAGAGAGAAGGGAGATATTCTAACAAGTATTTTGAAAATAAACCTATCGTGTGACTTTTAATGATGGATGGAATGGGTGAAAGATAGAAGAATTTAAAAGGGATGATGTTTCTGTGAGTCGAGTTAGTGCTGTGGTTGCAAGCACGACTATAGAAACATAAGCACCAAGTTGTAGGTCATGTAATCATTGTAAATTTTTAAAAGTAGTCAGAGAAACTGAGAACCAATTTTACGAAAAAGCATCAGGCAAACACTAAAGGTACAGTTGGCTTTTAATATTGTCAAAGAGTAGATCGGTTACATAGAATGGTGACGCCAGTCGCGATGGTGCTCTAGGTAGATCTCTACGGAGAAAAACAAGCAAGAATCTCAACGGACACTTTCAATTAAGTCAGAAAAGAAAATAAAAGCCAGAAAAGAGCAAAATAATAAATTCAAAGGCCAAAGCTGAGCTGAGCGACAGTTCAGAAATGACCAATCTCAATATTATTGACTCGTTACACCTGCGAACACATGTAATTAGAAAAGACAATAGAAGCGCGACAGCCAGCTGTCGCTTAGTCGTCGAAACGTTTAAGGGCATGACTCTATTATTAAATTAATCACCCAAAAGGTACAAATATTCATCTCATCATCTCCCTAGCCTTTTCCCAATTGTGTTGGGGTCGGCTGCCAGCCTAACCGGATTCAGCTGGATACCGGTGTTTTACGTGGAGCGACTGCCTATCTGACCTCCACAACCCAGTAACTGGGCGACACGATACCCCGTGGTTAGACTGGTCAGAGTTTCTAACTAACCAGTAACGACTGTCAAAGTTCTACGAATGACAACAGGGCCCAACGGCTTTACGTGTTTTCCGAGGCACGGGATGTCAGTGATGTCTAAGATAAACTTAGGTACAAATATTCCTCTAAATCTGTTTAAATTGTAAGCCCACCCCACTAAAGATTGGGAAACAAGGTTTTTGACAATGATTGTCACCTCAGATAGGTAAAAAAAGGTAAATCAAAGAGAAACTCTTACCTTCGGCGGTGCCGTGGCGTGTGCCCCGTCATACACATACAGATGATCGTTGCAGTCCAGCTGCAGCAAGTCAAAGTGCAGCATGAACCGCTGCAGAATGCTGTGCGTTTGAAACGTCACCGTGCAGTCCAGGTTCCGCTCGTTGCGCGACCAGAGCACACCGCCGTCGACCTTACGGTATTGTCGCTGTAGGAAGTGGTCCTTGCATAGGGAGTCCATGTAATCTGGGGACAAGAGATAGTGGCTTTAGTAAAGAATAGTTTGATAAAAATGTTGGTAACTAGTTTGAGCGGGTTATGGGACATCCCGTCCACGAAAAAAAATTGGAACGCGGGCCAGATGTCATGTTTTAAAATATGGGTATGTGATTTTGTTTATGTTCATGTCAGGTATAGCAGGTTCCAAGATTCATGGTATTTCTTTACCAAAATTAATTTAAGTTTAGTATTTAAAGCATGAAGACGCAACGAATAACCAGACGAGCATAATTATAACATACAGACTTGATGAAGAAATTGTAGTGGTTGTACTATTAGTGTAAAGATAGGATTTAAGATTCATACCAATGATAGTAAGAGATATACTTATGTTTTCGAGAGATAACCTTCTACGAGACTTGTACTGTAAAGTGTCAAAGGATTCGTTTTGTGATAACATTGCCATTGATGCAAACGAAGTCGAGAGCAGAAACTAGTCAATTAATATAGTTAATTAAACAAACGAGGCACCGATCGATACTCAAACTCATGAGGCGACAATAAATTATCATCCTGTCGAAGTAAACGAGCTGGATACGACGCAAGACAAACATTCACCTTAGCTCCTCAATGACGGACATTCGATTAACTTCACCCTCCAGAGGGTGAAGGGACCCAAAGACTTAATATGCCATGTACTTGTAAAGTAAATTACGAAGCATCCGCCTCGTGTAACGGCTAGATGGAGTTTAAAGAAGAATTCGATACAATACGGTGTATTTAAAACGGTATTATTCTGATGCAGCAGTAGCAGCAAAACAACAAAACATTTTTAAAGTAACATTATGTATCATAACATAACGTAGTACATTTAAGAAAGTTTTTTAGACTACCGCTAAACAGTAACCGTTTGAGAAATAGACCCTCTCCTAAACTATAAGATCTCAATGAATCTTTATCAGCTATCACCTATTTTTATCACATATTAAGACAGTTAAAATACTTTCACACGTTACTTCATCATTACCAATCTATATATCACTTTCTGCTTCGTGCTTAAGGTTTAAAATCGTATTGATCTTGTTTCAGATATTGATGAGATAAAGATGACATATCTGAGATAGTTTATCTGTTGGTCGGGTGCCAGTCCTCGGGAAACTACCAAGCGTGAAGAACAAGTGCTAGCCGCAGACTTTTGTCTGCATCTTTAGATATTATGTGAGTTGGTACTAGCCTCTTGTATTATGTCTATTTAGCTCTATTTAACAATTTTTTGTCTTATCCACATTTAAACGTATATTTTTATTCTTAAAAAATTGTCAGTTTTTACGATTTTCTTTAAAATTGCCTTGTATTAAAGAAATTATTTATCAAATCATCAACATTTCGATTGTCCTCAACTTTGTCATCATCAAATTTCAGGTCTAACTGCAGTATAGTTCTTATGCTTGTGGTCCTGGTAGCTGCTTCTTCATCAGCTCCAACTCCCCGACTCTTAAATACCATGGTGTCAGGAGTGACCACCGGTCTGGAGATTCCTACAGAGCCCATCGTTGGGACTGGCATCGAATCTGGTTCCATGCAGTTTGTGATAAATGTGCATACGGACAGTAACGGGAATATTGAAGTGTTTACAACTAACTAAAGTGGTAAAATTTAAATTGAGGAATAGTGTTAACGTGTGGAGGTGTCAGTGTGGATTTAATTAATGAATTGTGTGCAGAATTTAACGACTAATACACATTTAAAGAGAAGAAAATTGTTGTAAGTGCCGATAAAGAACTTTAAAGATTTAGTACTACGAACAGCGATGCCGTTTCACAATACAATTATCAAAAACTTAAAACAAATGAAAAAATAAAAGAGAAAGCAATAAAAGAGCACTAAAAGTAAAAACGGAAATATCACACGATAATCAACTTCAATTTGTAGATAACTGAGAAATAACTCCGTGAGATCACAACGAAAACGTGTGAAAGATAAAACAAGATAAAATAATCGTAAACGCAATATAGTTTTATTTTATAGGTTTCATATCTACGATACACTAACAATACTATTAAATTGTGTGGGAAGAAACTGGCGAAGAGCTTTCAATCTATGGAATAAATATTATTATGAATACTGTGAGTGCTGGCTTCTGGAAGAAAGATTTATGTAGAAGAACAGATGTTTTGTTTTTTATTAAAGAATAGACAGGCTTTTTAGTGATAAATCAATGCAAAGCCGAAACTAAAGCCAGATACATGAATTTTTTACAGTTGTCTCCGCCAAAACGGTCTCTTTTAATAATGTAGAGTCGAATTAAAAACGATTTTGGAAATTCAAAACCTAACGGGTATAATAATAATCATGAAAATATCGATGAAAGCAAACGAAGAGCGGGAAAACCAGTTTTGTATAGATATAAAATTTGTCTTTAATATTTGTCTGGAAATACTGTCTGTAACAAAGACTGATAGAAATCCACTACCATTATTTCCATTATCATACTCGATTTCATCGCGAAAAACACAGCAAAAAATAAACTAATTAAATAGGCGAGACGACGAAAAAAAGTAATTAGTCCGTCAGTGAGATTATCAAAAAAATTTGGAAACGTATTTTTTCTTTTTTCTCGTGTACGAAAAATGACAACGATACAGTGCGTTGAAATTGCGCGTGACGTCACGATCAGATACAATTTTTGCAGCACGGTGACGTCAAAAGCCCCCACTCCGGAACTTTGTTGCTCTTTATCTTTTTATTTTTTTATAATTTTGATCAAGCAAAAAATACGTGTCCCGTATTTTTGGCCGATCTACAAGACGGACTAAACAGAATGCCATTTTTTTATGCTGTCGTCATCCCTATTCCACCACGATATAACAACAGTGGCTACAAACTGAGGTCCAACAAATGACCACCACCAAGAAATACAAGCGTCATCAAGTTTCAGCAAATATTTAATAGTGCGTTGTTTTAAGTGAAGGAATTCAACTCAAAGGAAGGCATCCGAACAGATCCACCATTTTGAATTTGAGAACATCAAACAAGACAAACAACACGAAATTCTGGAATCCTTGTTCAAGCAAACATTGAAGTATTTCGTCTGAAAGATATCGTTTTATCGCGAGATAAAGTTTTAAGTAATGCGTATAAGTTGGAACGCATTTTTGTAAGTTGGCTCAGAAATAAGGATTTGAGGACATTTGTCAAGTATTCTTGAATATAATGCCTATAAGTTTGTGAAGAAACAGAACAGTTGTTGAAATGTATCTAATAAATAAATATAATTTATAAAGACAACTCGAGACGACTAGCCGCCACGTGATGCCAACAGTTTTGTACTATAGTAACTGATATAAGTACATAAATAAGTACCTACTTATGTAAATTAAACCTAGATACAGAAGTAAAATTATGCTCATCGAACAAAAGTCCAGTTCTGCAGTCAGGGTTTTGCAACCACTAAACTTCAGATATTTTGCTACTCTTCTGCTCAAAAGAAGAATTAACAAGGATATTTGAAAGACGAAGAAGAAACTACTAACAATTATTGTATTTACATCAAACACAGTTCGCAAAATGTAAGCGAATTTTGTATTGAATATTGTAGTGCCTTTGATTTTAAATTCACAACAAAAATTAACCATAACAACCTATTAGTGTCCCACTGCAGGGCAAAAGCCTCTTCTTACGCTTTCTCAATTGACGATTTCGGGCTTATATATTAATTACTAGCTTCTGCCCGCGGCTTCGCTCGCGTTAGAAAGAGACAATAAGTAGCCTATGTTACTCTCCATTCCTTCAACTATCTCCACATAAAAAATCACGTCAATCCGTGTCGCTCCGTTTTGCCGTGAAAGAAAGACAAACATACAGACAGACAGACAGACAGACACACTTTCCCATTTATAATATTAGTATAATATGGATAAATCCAAGTTTTCTTCGCCAATGTCTTCTGTGATGTAAAATGACAAAAGTTACATTGGCACTCGGCCCCACAGAACCCACAACCATACATAAGAAGCGAGCACTTTAAGAACATGGCCATGACGCCACTAAAACAAAATTTAATTATACAACAAGAACTTAATTACTTGGAATCTTTATGATAGACGAAGATACAAAGATTTCTGATATACAACGATTTTGAACGCAAAAGGTAAATGATGGAAATCATTCGTTTCACCAATTGAGAACAGACATATGAATCGAATAATACTTTTACACAGTAACTGAATAAATAAATATGTAGTAAACAAATAAATTGTGTGTTTGGTCGGAGATAGGGGTCGCCTGTACACTGTGACTCAACAATACATAGAATGTACATATGTTTGTGTGAATGTGTACATGTGTGTGTAGACAGGACACACATGACCTCGTTTCTGCATTCATCGTTTTTCATCGAATTTTAAACGGTTTTTTGGTGTTGAATTTTGAATATTTATTTTCTGTGTGTTTAAAGGGTGTATCTTTTTATATTTTTTATTAAAAATTGTATTTAAGTTGATGTTAAGACTTTTATTTATACACTTCACTACACTCGTTACCACCATATCGGTACGTAAAACTGGACCTATGGATGATATCTACCAGCCCCCCTAGACAAGTGGCATTGTAGAACAGATAGCGAAAACGAATAGATTGTCAAATGTATGGAGATGTCAAATTGTTTAGCGAAAGCTTATGTCAATTCCATACATTTGACAATATATTCGTTTTCGTTATCTATTCTACAATGCCACTTGTCTAGGCCTCGATTTTTTATATTGACATTCGTTATCACCTAGTCTTCCGACAGAATGACATGTATTGGCATCTCCAAACGACTATCTATTTAGATGCAATAGATATTTAAATCCGTATTAATATCCGAATCTTATGTCATGGCATGCAAAGACCAAGTCTAATTGTGTGCCTTGTTTTAAAAAGGGAACTTGTAATTTATAAAAATAAATAAATAATCTGAAAGTGCCGAAATGACCTCACATCAGATCTGCCTATGAGACCTTTTTCTTTGAGATTCAGTAGTAGCAATACGGTATTTTACACCATCTTCAATTGACGTACTTTTTACGAGCTGTCAAAACGAAGATTCTTCCCTAGATTTTGGATGGAAATGTCACCTTATGACGTCACTACTTTGATAACTCACTTGACTTGACTAATTATTTATTAATATCAAAGAAACTAAACATCGAATTTTACAGTTAATTGAAAATGAACGAAGAATTTTTTGAGCTGAAATTAAGAGAGGTTTTATTGAAATTGTGTCTTCCATTTATTGGTTAACCATGTAAAATACCCAATTGAAGCCAAAACACCGATAGTTCGAACAAGAGATTGTTTCCCAGTAACTGGGTTTCGGCCTTTTTCTCTGTTATGTTTTCCTTGGTTAAACATTATTATACACATGTTCCTAACAAATTAACCCACTAATTATTTTTCTTACTTTTTTAACGTATCTGCTACCGTAATTGAACACTAATAAAAAATATTGATTGCGGACAAGCACAGTAATTGAACATAAAAGTTACTGATTGCGAAACGGTACAAAAATCTTGTATTCAGTCATACCGGCTCTGACTGAAAAGCCGACCTCGATATAGTTAGTCACATTAAGCAGGTGATACTCACAGAAATTATTATACAAGTCAACATAATAATAATGTGGTTGGTTTGTTGGTAGGCCTCGAACAATAATAGGAAGTCAGGAACAATGAAATGAATACCTACCATCCCCTGCAACCCAATACCCATTTATTAGAGGCCGAAGATTGCCGAAAAGAGCCGACGTCACCCGAAGCGGTCACGTACGAACGAATGGCTGATGAGTTACCATGGGGCTTCGTTACCACTGGTCTATCAAATCTATAGTAATGGTGGTTTTGGAGGAAAAACGTAAAAACAAATCTTTAAACCAGAGTCGGTGGTTTCCGCTTATTTTTTTTTCACTAATTTAGTGACAAATATCGTGATCTTATTCTTTTTTATAAAAATCATTACAGCTATTTGGTGATAATGGTTGGTACATTTGCTGCGCTTCAAGTCGCGGGTTCGATTTCATTGCTCACAGATGTGTAGCATATAAAAAAATATTGTCACAGTTTAATTTTAAGGATAAAATCAGCACCACTCAGACCACAGCCGTCTCACAAGAAGCTACAACTCTACAACGCGCAAAACTGAGGGCAAGTCCATCAGGTGGGTAATAAAAGCCACAAGTAGTAATAACACGACCAGACACATCCCATGATATTTAGTGCCTCTCCCTCCAGCCCTCGCGTTAAATTATAATGAGGGCTATCCGCCTATTATATGTGCCGGGATTACACCATTTTAGTTTTATTTGCTTTAGGTTATAGTGTTAATGGTGTTAGTTTAAGTGAGGTTGGAGGTATGAAGAACAGGGTGGAAGATTTTTCTAGTTTGAATGGGAGGGTTTTTTGACCAGCAGTGTGATTCCGTAAGAAATCGCGTGCAAATACGATTTCGATCTCATTTCCTAACTCATCTGAAGTGAAAATTATTTGGTATTCAATGTCAAATCAGACAACTTTTTACTAAAAATAGTTAATTCCCTTCACCTACGTTCTCATTGAGTGGCGCTAGCGTAGTTTTCATTGGGTTACAGAATACCTAATACAGTTTTCACCGCGGAATCAGAAGTGAACACTGAAGTGAGATCTTACAGATTAGCACAGCTGGTATGTTTGGTGGGTTGTTGCGCGACGGTTGCTGTCGGGTTTTTGTATATAATATGCGAATGTCCCGTCCACTCTTATTGCGCAATGTAGGATGACAGTCTGTTGTAGTTTGCAAGTGTTGCGGTAGATGTCGCCACATAAGTATAAAATATTAGTTTTGAGCCGTGGTTTCACCCTCGTTTATTACATATTATTATATTTAAGAATGAGGTATAAGTATCAATGTAAAGTTTCAAAATTCGATCAGTAGTATGTCTAAAGTAAGAAACATTCAAATATTCATCCCTACATCCTCACAAACTGTCATGTCGATGACAGTTATAAGATAAGACAAGATATGCGTTTGACGTAAGGGAAATAGTAATGGATATATTTATATGACGAAACGGTTACAGAAGTTCCGAGTCTGTATATTTGTGTATGATTGTGACTTTATATATTTTTAAAACCAACCAACCACCCATTGCAGTGTGAGTTAGTATTGGGAAGAATTTATTCCTACATATTTCTCGATTGAGCTAAAGAGTTAATTAACCCACATTGAACTTCAAATTCTTTCAATCTTAAACCGCACTCTTTCAAATTAAGGGCTAGTCTACCTCGGAAAGTCTATAGTGAAAATTAGTAGTAAGGATTAACGCATAGTTGTTTATTCATTAAATTCTCAATATACCGTCCCGTACCCGTCATGAATCCATACTAATATTATAAATGGGAAAGTGTGTCTGTCTGTCTGTCTGTCTGTTTGTCTTTCTTTCACGGCAAAACGGAGCGACGGATTGACGTGATTTTTTAAGTGGAGATAGTTGAAGGGATGGAGAGTAACATAGGCTACTTTTTGTCTCTTTCTAACGCGAACGAAGCCGCGGGCAGAAGCTAGTAATTGATAATTTTTCATCCTGTATACAACATTAGCATTCGCGTCTGAGGTTACTGTTCCGATGGGTCTTATATAGCGTAATGTTATAAACTTTAAACCATTCCTTATCAATCTGGCTAACATAAACCGAGAATTTTCCCAATCGAACTGCCAGTTCCAGAGCTCAGAGCGTTTCACCAAACAAAAAAAACCCGCTTTATTATACAAATTTAGAGAGGTACGCAATGTATGGGAAGCAACATCTGAAATATCTGGGCCCCTCCCAAGATCAAAGGGACCCCTACCTACGTGTACCTAACATTAATCCATCTAATAAGCGAGGGATACAATCTTGGAGGTCTCCCGTACCACATTGACCCACATACGGAGGCATACAGGCGTTTGACGTGCATTGCTCACTCGGTTCTACCCCTCCCTCACGACACCCTTACGACTCAGCAATGGAATGAGAACAATTGCGAAGAGTCGATTATGGCATTGGTCGGTCAATAGCTATGCGCCGATGTAGTTTAATTGGTATAATTATACGAGTTTGTTTTGTGACTTTATATGGTGTAACACACCTGTTTTTTTCAGGGTTGAGTAAAGGTGTTGTTTCATATATAAGGTTACTTAATATAGGATTGCAGTATAAGGTCCATTTTGGCGGCTACCTACAGAAATTCTACTTAAGATAGCAAAGGTTTTGTCAAAGAATATGGTGTAGTTCTTTTTCCTTTCATTGAAATTCGTCGGTAATTCATTAAAAGAGTTCCGTAAGTCTAAAGAAAAAAGGAGACATATTGTCTATCCGTCTGTCTTTTAAAACCTTTTTCTTTGGACCGGGGGAAGTGGAGGAGTCAAGATAAATTTAAAATCGTCTGCAATTTCTTGAACTTACTGCGCCTTCACTTTCGGCTCAGGTTGCAAAAACGCTTCGGGTGAAATAACTGTATTTCGCTTTTATCAAACTTAATGTAAAATCGTGCCACAATACCTTACAAAAAGACAGTTATCAAAATATCTCTGTCAACTCGAAAGTCGGATAAAGTCGTCTAGCAAACGTATTCCATCAAGTGGTTCTCATATATATTCAACGCGCTACTTCCACTTAGGCTTGTACCTGTGATATGTCTGCTCTTAAATCTTTCACACACACACACATACACACACACAGACACACCTCCCCTACACACCCTCACAGAGGCACTAAGTACGGCATAACACAAGACCCTTTTAAATATAAGCACCAATTTTTGACTTCATTATATTTTCACATAATTCTAAGAGAAGTAAGTCGACAAATAACCCTTCCGTCATAAAGGTGGACTTGTGTAAAAACTGGGTTATTACCGACGGTAGAGGGTTAGACAAAAAGGCTGAGCAAATTAGAGCGGCGAGCTAGGGTTGGATACCAGGCTTTTTGCTCAATGTAATATTTAGTGAGGATTGTATGGCTCCCGGAGTTTTGTTCCGGGGACGAATCCTGTTGTTGTTCCCTGTATCGCATAATAATGAATTTTTACAAACATATAAAGGGACGGTAGTTAGTAATCTACCGAATGTGTGTAACAGCCCTAGGTTGTATGTTGTGGTTTAGGGCAGATGTACGACTTTTATCCTACTTTATTTCGAACAAAAAACAAATGCACATTATAGAAAGCTATCAAACTTAAAACAAATATTTATGAAATGAAAAGTTTTTTCCACAGCATACAATAAAAATAATATAGATTGTATCTGTACTCATCTAGGCTGTCAAACCCAAAATATGGTGGATGGAAGTTCGACATTAACGCGGGCGAAACCGCGAGCGAGCTGATAGCGAGTAATATAATGAATAGTTCACTTACTCAAAAGATTATTACCAAGATATTCTCATCTACACAAACTGTATAAACACAAGCCTGTCCGAATTATGATTACTTCTCTTTACGAGCAGTAAAACAGCTCCGTCGTAAATAACGTTTAATAGAGAATTTTTAATTTAACAAAGTAGAGCGGCTACTATTTTCCCTTTATTATAAATTATTACTCTCTGGGCCTGTGGCGGAGTTTATTCTTAATTTATGCCTTTGTCTCCTGGATTCACTCTTAATTACTTTAACAAATAAATACGTTTTGTTTTTTATTTCTCTCTGTTTTGGTTGTTTTTCTCTCTTTGAATGTGGAATAAATTCAGCTGTAGTACATTTAAATAGCAGTACCAGTCTGTTATAGTCCCATTGCAGAGAAAAAGCGCTCATACAGAGAAGGCACGAGCATTGATCACCACGCTTGCTCTAGGCGAATTGACAAGTTCGGCCTAAATTCATACAAGCACAGGTTTCCTTATGTTATTAGTTCTTTTCCCAATGTCTATGCTGTTCAAGACAAACTTAAAAAGTACATCTCATAGCCTTTTCCAAACTATATTAGTGTCGGCTTTCAATCTAACCGGATTCACTTGAGTAGCAGAGTTTTACGAGAAGCGACTGCCAATCAGACCTCCACAACCCAGTAACTATGCGACACGGTACCCCTTGGTTAGATTGGTCACAGCTTTACGTGTTTTCCGAGGCATGAGATATCAGTGTCGTCCAAGATAAACTCTAGAAAGTATATATGTTATGAAATGAAATAGTCACATTGGCACTTGCAAATTCAAACACACGAGGTCATCAAGACGTTCATATTCATATTCTTTATTGCACACGAACAAGAAAACAAAAATACATAATGATAGCAAATAAAATAATCATGTACAAAGGCGAGCTTAACCCATAAATGAGTTTTCTTCCAGCAAACCATAATTTGGTAGAGAAATTTTGCAGTGGAGGATATACTCATGTGCAAGACAATACATTTATTTATTTATTTAGACGTTGCCAATTAGTAAGAAACAAAAAATTACCAAAACCCTTAAAGTTATAACAGACTCCATACATCGACTCAATTACTTGTCATAGTCGTTGACGCGCAAAATGTGCGGTGTCACCGCTACCCACGCGAATAAAACGCGCACGCTTTCATATGATAAGCGAATTAACGCTGGCTCCGTTTACCCCGTAATGTGACGTGAGATGAGGAAAAGATGTCCCTCCAGGACATGACGAGAATGATAAGTTATCACTATGATTTCGGAGGGCTTGCAAGACTTGTAAATATTTGGATATGTAGTGTTTGTCAGCTGTCTAGAGTTGAGAGAGTCAAGCTAGACGAGTATCAATATATATATCGAATAGCTACTTTGATAAATCTTTTAAATGAATAAATGCAACTCGGGTTGCACCGCCAACAGAATATACGGCGGCGCCACCAAAATAAATACTTACCATACATTTTTAACAAATTATATTCCGTGGTGCTTGGCAATCTGGGCTTCTCCCAGTTGTAATCGCCCCTTTGTGCCTATCGGCCTAGTTCTGTTCTGTCTCCTGCTTGTTATGGAGGGAAGTGGATAAAATATATTTTTCTTACTCCTCCGCCGTTCTTTTCTGATTAATTTCGTTGCGGGATCCAAGACAGTTGAATCGTTTCTCCGGGACTCGTCGAGCTTCATTGCTCGGCGCTTTTCTGGCGGACTCCACTGTTAATTCTGGCTTTCAGCAGTTTCAGTGGTTGGGAATAGTGTGGTGGGATTGTCCCAATTTAAAATATATATGTATATATACCACACTATTCCCAACCATATATATATATAAGTTGTCTGGTTACCATAACACAAGCTCTGCTTAGCTTGGGATCAGATGACTGTGTGTGAGTTGTCCTAAGATATTTATTTATTTATTTTGTTGGAAGCACAACTAAGTTGCGATACCTATGCCCGAATACCCAAATGTTACTAATCTGTTGCTGTCTTTATCTCTCTAAATGGATAAAGTAACAACAGTTTTCCAGACAGGTCACACATAGTTCTGTCATGGTCCAACACCTGACGGGGGTGATTAGTTTCCCTCACTTAAGACCTTTGTCTCTAGAATGGTAACGCTTTTGCGAGGCCTCTGAATATGCAGAGAAATTATCACTCATCGTCAGATGGCTCGTCAACTTATTTGTCATTTAAACCTTCGAACAAACTTAATTCGAGACACAATAGAAAGACAATAGCAGCGCGACAGTCGGCCTGTCGCTTTGTCGTCGAAAGGTTAAGGAAGTTATTAGTCTTCGTTCTGAAAAGGTGAGCTTAAGAAAAAGAAATAGGCGATACACTTACTGTAAAATCGTGAAGTGACTTTAGTATTGTGTTATGAGCAAGACCATATTGGCTACTTGTCAATAATATATCGCTTATAGAACTTTTCTAAAAACTGGATTAAAAGCGAAATAAATGCTTTACGAGCTACGAATTTTTAGCATTTATGCAGACGAGCGAACTGATGCAGTAAAGTAAACGTCAGTCAGAAACATAAATTTTGTTAGCACTAAATAAAAACTAAACCGCTTTATTCCGGCGTCCGAATAAACCGGTTTTTATTGCAATATACCGGTTTATACAAACGGAATATCCGTACTAATATTATAAATGTGAAAGCATCTCTGTCTGTCTGTCTGTCTCTTCTTCACGCCCAAACCACTGAACCGATTTAAATGAAATTTGGTACATATATAGTCTGGGACCCGAGAATAGTTTTAATCCCAAAAATCCCCCGGGAACGGGAACTTTAATACACGCGGACGAAGTCGCGGGCAAAAGCTAGTTTTAAAATAAAGGTTTCTCCAAACTATTCTACGAAAAATAGATGGAACTAAAAAAATAGGTGTTTTGTAACGAATACATGTGTCTAAAAATTTAATTGATTAATAAGCCTTGGTTAGATAAACAAAACTATGTTGCGTCTTCTTATTGCTCTGAACCTCAGTGATCGCAATTAATTTTGTAAATCCTTATGATAACATTTAGAAAAGCAATCAGTGAGTAAGCTTGTCATTGGTGCCGATTCTCTTGTGCACAAACTATCGTAAATTTAAGTTAAGTGCATCTTTCTCTTTCCATTTCTTAAAGAAAAGGACAGAAGATACATTTTAGTTTAATCCTGTCAAATTAGACAGCGCCTGATGAAAATTGACGTATATTTAGACGCCATGTTTATAAATTGCGTCTAAATGATCTATGGAGTGTCTAAATTTGACAGGACTTAACTAATATTTGATCTTCTGTCCTTTTCTTAATTAAGAGGAAAGAAAAAGATGCACTTAACTTAAATTTACGATAGTTTGTGCACAAGAGAATCGGCACCATTATAGCAAACTAACCGTTCCCGCGGTTTCACCCGCGTTGCGTTAGGGGCCTAGTTACTGCTCCGCTCCAGTGGGTCATAGCGTGATGTTATAAAGCCTTCGTGTTATTTCGATGTACAGTTATATTACTGTAAAGTTTACCTTACTCATAATACGTTAGATATTTAATTGTGTGCAAGATAAAACAACATTCATCCTCACAAACATTCAAGTTTATAATATAAGTAGAAAGAGATCACAATACGTTTTCGTTATGTCTGATAAAACTTTAATTCACAGTTCTCGTACCCCAGCATCTGAATGCAGCTGAAAATTAATTAAAATGGCCACTAAACGTAACTTAAACGGTTTGCATTCACAGCGTCCCAAATCAAATAATAAACACAGTCGGCTATAAAGCTTGGTACACAACATAAAAACACGTCACTAAATCGCTTCTAAAAACTCGTGTGTACACCCCTTAACACTACAGACAACACCGAACTAAAACTGTTAAGGAGAGAAAGAGACAGCGATGCGTAAGTGCCTAAGTTAGAGCAGATAAAAAGTTCTGAACTTGCAATAATGCACTAAGTTGTTGTGGGCCGGTACCAACTACCATTGGACTATGTAATACTTGTTCCAGTACATAGATATATTAGACAGATAGATAGATTTACAAGAAAATTTATTTCTTTCAGCAATTAATTTTTTTTTTCAGCTCAATTGTAGTCCACTTGACATAAACGTATATCAAGAGCCCCGTAAGATAATATGTTTAAGGTTTTATATGAAACCTTTTAGTCTATCGGATAATGGTCTGGAAAGCACTTCACTCATCCTAAACGAAGTCGGGAGTACACCCTCTTTAGAAGTAGGGGGGCAAGGGTGGCGGGTGGGCAAGGGTATCGACCCGCGCCATCATACCGCTGGGTCGTTCACCCCGCGCCCCGCGTAGCCGTACCGTAGCCCCGTAGGCGGCTACGGCGTAGCCTCGTAGCGTCGTAGCTACCAAAGGCATTTTTTCCTTTTTTTCCTCTGTTTTGCTCCAATATTGAGGCGGTTTGTTATTTGTTTTTAGGACAATGTAAGTATTAGAGGAGAACGCTTGTCGTTATGGGTTTTCGTTACAAATTCAACAGGGCTTAGTATTGTGGAGGCGGATATTTTTATGGCTGCTTGATGAGTCGCCGCTTAGAGATATGAATGGAAGGTAAGCTAGGAGATGGTCATGATATTTGTTCAAGTGGTACTGTATCGTATACAGTATTAGAAATACTAAAAATCATCCAGATATGAATCTAGGATCTCGAGCATTACATAAATTATTTAGATACTGAATTAAGTTGCTTAATTAGACAGCCAATGTACAGCTAAAGCTGTGTTTTTTTATAAATAAGTATTTTTTATTTCATTTACGATTATCTGCGAGTAGGGCCGCATAAATGTCGCACGTTGCACTCACATTGCAGATTTAAAAGTAGTCTATATTCTTTCTTGGAGTCTAAGCCTATTTCGCGCCAAATTTAAATAAAAATGATTTAAAAGTTTAACCGTAAATACGGAAGACATAGTTACTTTTGCATTTAATATCCTGGGATAACTCACACATTGTCAGCTGATTCCAAGCTAAGTAGGGCTTTTACTATGGTAATCAGACAACTGATAAATATACTTAGGTAATTTATATATACACTATGTTATTGTTTAATTTTGCAGCGTAATAAAATTCTTTTCAAACTCAAATTCAAAATTATTTTATTCAAATAAAACATTTACAGGTACTTTAATCGTCAAGGTGTAAGTCTGTCAGAAAAATGAAGGTACTTGAATGAAGTTTTGTAAACATTAATAGATCCATATGATACGAGCTAATAGAGGAAGTATACACTCGAGTTCAATTTGCATACCGACGCTAAGATTCTTGTAAAACGCAGTTATTTCAAGATAATCCGTACTTAGTATAATAAATGTGAATGTAAGTCTATCTGTTTTGCGTTTCCTGCGTAACCGCTGGACCCATTTTCATAAAATATAAGTTTGAAGAGTTTGTTTGTTTGGTGGAACGCGCTAATATGAAGAACTACTGGACCGATTTGAAAAATGTTATTTGTATTTGAACACTCTACTTATTGAGGATAATTATAGATAGATAGAATTTTTATTTATTTAGAAAACCAACGGCGATACATATAATGCATTACAAATAAATATAAAACAGTTTAGTAAGTCTAATAATAGGTTTTCCTTTTTAACTTAAATAATGTTAACAATGCGAACGGACTTACATCAGCAAATAAAATAATTATTCATTTATTTATTTGGTAAACCGGGACAACTAGTGTTGTATATAGAAACTGAGAAATACTTAAGCTACTTTTTGTCTAACTTCGTCCTCATACCCAACATCCCTAGAAAAAAAAAAAAGGCCAATAACTAGTTCTGTAATAAATTCTTAACATATAAGTATAATGCCCTATAACAGACATCCAATCAAGTAAGCTAGGACGCGGCACCCGGCTCCTCTCACTCCATCAATCTAAACGTTAGACCCGTTCGTAATGCCATTTTATATTCATCGCCCCCGGAATATTAAACATGTTTGATACTTTAAATGGACGAAAATGCTGATGTGTATGCTAGCTATGTTTTGCGGGTTTGTTTGCGTTTAGTTTTGTTTCGGTTACTGGGTCGGAGAGTGATGTTTTGACCCTTTGAATTTAAAAAAAAAAAGATGGCCGCACTGTTGAAATATCTCATGTATCATGGATGTGATTATAAATATTTAAATTCACACGCTTCGACTCCGAACAAATATCTGTATGCCTTACAATTATTTGTCCCGGGCGGGAATCGAACACGCCGTAAAGAATACTATACGCTATAAATTAAAAATATTTAAATATCTTGGGAAAACTCACACACGGCCATATTATGATAGTAAACTATAAATGAATAAATTATTTATTTTCGTAAATAGGTAATAAATTACACTTTTACACGTCATTTTTTTTCTTATTTTTAATCGAACGATGGGGCCGGTGTTTTCTAGCTGGACTACTCTGAGGAGAAACATCCGAAACAAACTCAGAGGTTAAAGTCTCTTTTAAAGTCCATACAATATTGTATTGGTCAAATTATGCGAGGACCATGAAGGTAAACTGAAAGGATCTCTTGATGAGAGAAGCACACAGATTTGAGTGGACCTGTCCAAACAGTGGCAGCGTTGGTCATAAGTCGTTAAGCTCAACTAAAAAACACGTAAGGAGCTCAACGTCTTGACGAACAATACCAAAGTAATTACATTCGGGTAGGCCGCATTAAATACTCAAACTGTCAGTCATTATAAAACATACTAGCAACCCACATAGTCCTCACACTCACAATAAATATGATTTAAAAAATATATATATAAAGGTACTAAGAAAAGTACCTACATAAATGTCAAGTTCAATAATTACAATGTCAAACAGAATAAAACTGAGCAGAGCTTGTACTATGGTAAAAAGACAACTGATACATACACATTATAGAGTAGATAAATTATAATCAGACACAGAACAAACAATCCTGCTCATCACACAAAGTTTGTCTCGAGTAGGAATTGATCCTACGACCTTCGGCGCAGCAATTAGTCACTAACCAATAGGTCAATGGGCGCCGTCCGACGAAAATCTGGCCATCAAATGACGACATAATTATTCCAATACATTTAGTAGCGCGTCAAAATCCGTACTAATATTATAAATGCGAAAATAACTCTGTCTGTCTATCTGTCTGTCTCTTCTTCACGCCTAAACCACAGAACCGATTTAAATGAAATTTGGTACAGATATAGTCCGGGACACGAGAAACGACATAGGATAGTTTTCATCCCGAAAATGCCCCGGGAACGGGAGCTATTAAACCACGCGGACGAAGTCGCGGGCAAAAGCTAGTCTATACTAATATTATAAAGAGGTAAAATTTGTAAGTTTGTAGGTTTGTATGTAGGGGGTAATCTCTGGAACTACTGGTCCGATTTGAAAAAATCTTTCAGTGTTAGATAGCCCTTTTATCGAGGAATGCTATAGGCTATATACTATCACGCTACGACCCACGGGAGCGGAGCAGTAACGAAAAATGCGGGTGAAACCGCAGGGGACAGCTAGTTTATAATAAAATAATAGAAGTAAAAACTACCATTTTCCCGTGACTTTGCCCTTGACACGGTCGCGTATATCATAAAACCCATCCTATTTTCCTCAACAGTAGTGTGGCTTTCTGTCAGAGAAATATTTTATGTAATCGGATCAGTGGTTCCGGAGATTACCCCCTACAAAACTTTTCTCTTTACCCACACTAATATAATAAAGACGAAAAGTTTGTTTTTTCGTTGTTTTGTTTGCAGGAGGTAATTTGCGGAACTAATGGTTCATTTAAAAAACTCTTATGAAAAGCTACATTATTTCTGAGTACTTAGTAAAACCTTAATAATATAGGCTACAAAGGGACGAAATCTAGTTATCTATCTATTTATTTAAAATGGGTAACTAACTCATCAACGCACAGCCTAAATCGTTGGTATGTTCTTTGTAAAGAGTAGGTATATACACTACAGTGTTTCAAATATAAGAAGTGCAATTTGACACTTCTAACCTACTGAAGAATAGGGATTGGGTTATAAAAATCGATTACTACAATATCCGATTTATACGAGATATTGATTTCATTTCTTTGTAATTTATAATCGATTTAAATTACAGGTTTTTTTTATTTTATGACTGTAAATTTCTGAATTTTAGATGAAAGAAATTCTCAAATTCTCACTTGCCAGTGTTGCCAAATTAAAAAAAAATAAATATTTTTTGTCAAGACTTGAGCACGAGCGATTTTGCTTACAAAAACTTATTAAAATTATAATAACTATTATGTTTAATTTTAAATATGCTTTTTCGTTGACATTTAGAAATCATCAAAAATATATTTAAATAATAAATGTCGCTTTCATTGAAAACGATCGTTATTAGTAAGTTCGATTATTCGGTAATTTTTAACGATTATTGGTATACAAGTGAATTTGAAGAGTCACAACACTCGGTATCGTACCTTACTACGTGACTTTGACACGACGTCGAGAAAAAATATTATTTATTGTTAACAATGGTTATATTGCTTTGTTTGAAATTTTTTAATGTAAATTAAGTGATTAAGAATTGTGCAGTTTGTGATAAAATAAAAATAACTTTAAAATTACATGGTTTTACGGAAGAAATAAATGTCAATTTTTGAGTTACGCATGTACAAAGTTGTGTCGTTGTGAAAAGTATGAAACGTCAAATTGCACTTCTTATATTTAAAACATTGTAGAAAATAATTTTTCTAACTCGTAAAGCCTCTAAAGGGGTAAAATAAATGTAAGTTCGATATCCACGCGGGTGAAGCCGTGGGCGACAGCTACATCTTTTAAGATGAATTTTAGTTTTTACTGCTTACACTCAAACACTTTTGTAATAAAAAATTTTGCAGAATTAAAATTTAACTTTCAACGACCAAGCGACAGCCGGTTGTCGCTTGGTCGCATTGCCTTTCTATTGAGTCTCGATTCAAATGTGTTCGAAGGTTTAAGCGAGCTCAAACTTTTTTCAGTCTCCACCATATCTCTCAACGGCAAACACAGCACAATACAATAACGATCGTAAAAAGCCCGCCTAAGTATCATACCTGTCCAAACCATAGATATGTCAAAACACACAAAATCTTTTACCACCGATACTCCTATTGTAAAGCTATGTCCATTCCCATCCGATGTCCAGTGGAGTCCGCAAGCGTTGGGCGCTTGTCTCATGGCTCTGACGTCATCAAATGGGCGAGGACATCGCGCGCTTGTAAACACCGCGTTACTGCACTGTTCAGCTTTATGTGCTCGCTAAATTGCACAGGGAGTACTGTGGACATTGAATAGGACATGTTTTGTGGTAGAAATAGGACTACTATGTTTAACCATAAACCTTACTCATATTATAAACGCGGAAGGTTGTATGTATAGATGTTTGTTACTCTTCCACGCAACTACCGAAATGATTTTGTTTGATAAAACTTTACAGTAATACAGCTTATAAATCGAAATAGCGTAGGCTACATAACATCACGCTATGACCTTTGGGAACGGAGCGGTAATCAAAGAAATAACATAATACGGATATAGCCGTGGGGGACAACTAGTGAAGTAGGCAATATACTGTAATATGAGTTTACAAACATACACATGTTATGCTTTTATGGTTAAAGCACTGAACAGATTTTAATGAAAGTTTTATAAAATAAATTGGACCTTGGAAAAGAACATAGGACTTTTTTTTAGTCGAGACTTAATCTGTGGCCGCTGTAACCGACTTCCACGTAGACGAAATCGCAGGCGATGATTATAACAAGACTTTGTTAGTAAATGAGGGACTAGGCACACTTGTCCCAGTCCATAGAAAACAGCTATTTTGTTAAAGACATATTTACCATGGACTATTACATATACTATAGTGCAACCTGACTGGATGCAAAAGGCACGTGATAGAGACATGTGGAAAAGGCTAGGGGAGGCCTACGCCATAGAGGCAACTACTACTATAACTACTACATATTTTCTTTAGAATATAGTAGGTATAAACATAGAATAAAAGTAAAATACATAAATATATCCATATTAATATTATAAATGGGAAAGTGTGTCTGTCTGTCTGTCTGTATGTTTGTCTTTCTTTCACGGCAAAACGGAGCGACGAATTGACGTGATTTTTTAAGTGGAGATAGTTGAACGGATGGAGAGTAACATAGGCTACTTTTGGTCTCTTTCTAACGCGAGCGAAGCCGCGGGCAAAAGCTAGTTATTTATCAATGCTAATTATAAAAAGTAGATAAAACAAACTAAACTTAGAATAAAAATAAGTAAACTTACGTGTTACGTGTAAACACTAAAATAATTAAAAATAGCCTTTATTGTCTACTACAAAAGGCTATTTTTATTTATTTTATTTATGACTTAGAGCTGAATAAATGTGCGTAGTCCCTAAGTCTTACAACTAACATCAACACCTCACTTTTCACGTTGTGCGTATGTTAACACTACGCCAGACAGACAGACGGCACGATAGACCGGCCGGCACCGCCCGACCAGACGGATTGGCACGCTTGTATCGTACCACTTTGATGTTCTGTTTATTATGTTACGAGTATCAACAGACAGTCACACACCTTGGCATCTTTCTGTTAATTTATCTGTGGGGAAATTCACAGTAAG
The DNA here is from genome assembly GCA_033675125.1 of Athetis lepigone. Classification (NCBI taxonomy): domain Eukaryota; kingdom Metazoa; phylum Arthropoda; class Insecta; order Lepidoptera; family Noctuidae; genus Athetis; species Athetis lepigone. The sequence continues at coordinate 21,340,991 of CM066233.1, read as the reverse complement.
AGTGTGAAAGTCCACATTGGTAAAACTATGTATATGATAATTATGGTACTCCGAGACACGACAGTTACGTAAATGTAAGTAAGAGTAACTAAGTCAATTTCGTCTGAATATGTACATACAATTTGGTAAGAATCGTTTAAGCCGTTTCAAAAAATTTTTGTTGCAAACGCTGTGACAAGAGAATTAAATTATTAGATGATATTTTTCCCAGCCTTATTCGTTTGACTGTACTGTTTTGGTTCGCACAACGGCACAACAGTTTTTATTTATTTTTATTTTATAGCAGTCAGAATGAAAATATTAAAAATAATAATGAAACCGGTGAAATGCGACTGTTGCAGTTCCCCTTAATTATGGTCTCAGTAGACTCAGTTTCCAGTATTTTATTTTATCTGACTTAAGATCATAACTTATACATAACAACCTTTTTAATACACCAAAACGAAAAACCCCACAATTGCTGATCGAAACTTAAAACGACATCTTACTTACAATTCAAGCTAACCCTCCCCACTTAGGCCGCCTGGGGTGGCCAATAATACGCCAATAATGTTCCAGGACGCGCGTATTGCGTATTTTGAGCACGTGCCTATATTACGGAGCGGTATTTACAATATACGTGAGGCTCTGCCTTGTCTATCAAGGCTGTATTATAATGCAGGAAATAATAGGTATTTTAGTATAGGTATTTGCATTACATTCGTTGTGACTGAATGAGGCACAAGAAATGTAAAATATTAATAACTAGCCACTCGTTATAAATCTTGCAAAAGCTCGCATTATATCTACTAAATTATGAATGCAGCATGGCAGCAATAGGTTGAAATTATTTTATTTTGGTGGGTCAGGTACATGTGGCAATATACTGTACATTTTCATAAACAATATCATTTTCAGTTATAGTTATAAATCAATAAATAAGTAGTTAGTAAGTTTAGTTGACAATATAAATGACGTCACAGTAGCCTAGCCAGCAGTATAGAGATACAACATCTACAGGGAATTCGTTTTGTCAGCTCATAAAAAGTAAGGTAATGTGTGTCACCTTATGTTTATGGTTATTATTACTTTTAACGTAATTAACACGTAATTAAAACGCAAATAAAACTATATAGCTTTTATTCTGCAGACATAACAAAGTTATTAGGTTTATATTTTAGCCTAATAAAGGCCTGTAGACTCTGTTTTCCTTTTTTAAAACCCATTTTTTGGTTAAATTAATATATTGTTCTTATATAAAAAAAATACCAAAGTAATTGAAAACCTTGTAACTTTATTTTTTCAGGTATTGCCACGTTGTATTTAAGTAAAAAATAAAGTAAAAACCGGTCAAGTGCGAGTTGGACTCGCGCAACGAGGGTTCCGTTAATGGAAAGTACCCTATAGGTTTTGAATCCCTCGCAAATATCTAAATGCAATATAAACCGCCGTATCTTTTTATTGCGTTGATTTAGTAACTTGAGTTTTTCACTGCTTTAAGAGATAGCAGACCTGAGTATATACCTATGTGATATTAATTTCAGCTTGATATCTCGACGCGTTTCTGAGAAAAAGTGTCTTGACAGGCGGACTAACGGGAGGATGGACGGATGTGAACTAACTACAATCTTATGGTTTTCAGAGTTTTTCCTTTACTTGTGCTACATGACCTTGCTTCTTGCCGAATTTCATGATTCTTGGTCACTGGAAAGTACCCTATAGGTTTTGAGTTTTGATTCCCTTGCAAATGTCTAAATATGAAATATAAACCGCCGTATCTTTTTGTTGCGTTTATTTAGAAACTTGATTTTTTCATTGCTTTGAGAGATGACAGACCTAAGTGTGTGGATATTAATTTCAGCTTGATATCTCGACGCGTTTCTGAGAAAAAGGGTCTTGACAGACGGACGAACTTAATGACGGACGGATGTATATTTACTACAAATTTACGAAATTTACGGTTTTCGGAGTTTTCCCTATATTTGTACTACATGACCTTGCTTCTTGCCAAATTTCATGATTCTAGGTCAATGGGAAGTACCCTATAGGTTTTGAGTTTTGATTCCCTTGAAAATGTCTAAATATGCAATATAAACCGCCGTATCTTTTTATTGCGTTGATTTAGAAACTTGATTTTTTAATTGCTTCAAGAGATAGCTGACCTGAGTATGTGATATTAATTTCAGGTTGATATCTCGATGCGTTCCTGAGAAAAACGTTCTTGACAGACGGACAAACAGACGGACGCCTGATGTGAACAAACTACAAATTTACGGTTTTCGGAGTTTTCCCTATATTTGTACTACATGACCTTGCTTCTTGCCAAATTTCATGATTCTAGGTCAATGGGAAGTACCCTATAGGTTTTGAGTTTTGATTCCCTTGAAAATGTCTAAATATGAAATATAAACCGCCGTATCTTTTTATTGCGTTGATTTAGAAACTTGATTTTTTCATTGCTTTGAGAGATAGCAGACTTAAGTATGTGATATTAATTTCAGCTTGATATCTGGACGCGTTTCTGACAAAAAGGTTCTTGACAGACAGACGAACAGACGGACGTCTGATGTGAACTAACTACAAATTTACGGTTTTCTGAGTTTCCCCTTTACTTGTGCTACATGGCCTTGCTTCTTGCAAAATTTCATGATTCTTGGTCAATGGGAAGTACCCAGTAGGTTTTGAGTTTTGGTTCCCTTGGAAATGTCTAAATATGCAATATAAACCGCCGTATCTTTTTATTGCGTTGATTTAGAAACTTGAGTTTTTCACTGCTTTAAGAGATAGCAGATCGGAGTATGTGATATTAATTTCAGCTTGATATCTCGACGCGTTTCTGAGATAAAGGTTCTTGACAGACAGATGGACAGACGGACGCCTGATGTGAACTAACTACAAATTTACGGTTTTCTGAGTTTTCCCTTTACTTGTGCTACATGACCTTGCTTCTTGCCAAATTTCATGATTCTTGGTCAATGGGAAGTACCCTATAGGTTTTGATTCACTTGCAAATTTCTAAATATGCAATATAAACCGCCGTATCTTTTTTTTGCGTTAAATTAGAAACTTGATTTTTTCAAGGCTCTGAGTGATAGCAGACTTGAGTATGTGATATTAATTTCAGCTTGATATCTTGACGCGTTTTTGAGAAAGAGGGTCTTGACAGACGGACAGACGGACGGACAACAAAGTGATCCTATAAGGGTTCCGTTTTTACCTCTTGAGGTACGGAACCCTAAAAACAACGAAACTTTGAACAGCTGCTTTTAAAAAGACAAGTTAATGCAAGTAAAGAGCAGAATAAACCATTTAAATAAAAAGTGCTTTGAGCGACAGCGCCCGTTCACGAGTTTGGATCAGTATCATTTATTTCACCAATTTGAAGGAAACATGATCTAACCAACACATATTTCTTAGTGATCTTAAGTAACTAGTTGCTCTCCGCGGTTTCACCCGCATTTCTCGTTTATTACTCTCGAGTGTGATATTGTATTGCTAAAACCATAGATATATTAAAGAAGGAGATATGCCCTGTAGACGAAAATGTATCGGATACCTGTGTCTCCTGTTATCCCTACCACACGGCAACTACTACACGCGCAGTTCAGTAAAAGCAATAGATACGCAGCCGCGCACACACCCGCATTTCTTGTACTAGAACATACAACACAATCAATTATGAACCTTAAAACACCTACACAGCGTGTATTTACCATGCACCGTAAAACTTACTCACACATTAACATTGATGGCTATCGTTGTGCTGTGCAAATGCAATTTATTTTACATTTACGCTAGTGATTGACTAAATCGGAAAATTATCGAAACTTCTATTTATTATCGACCAAATCCTTTTTGGGTTCTCGGAAGTAAAACTAAATAAATAGATAAATTTGGGTTTGTGTAACTTAAAAGCATTTTTGAATTTTATAAATATGAATACGATGCAGTTATTTATTTATTTGTTTATTTTTTACGATGGTATAATACTGATACAAAATGGACACGATGGTCCAGATGCCACGCGACATGCACTTGAACCGTGTTAGGTAAGCCGAGGGAAATATTTAAGGACGCTGTAATATTTGGTCACATTATCACTAATAATAATAAAACAAAATTAAAACAGGGTAAATATTAGTATTTACTTTGATATTCCAAGCGGGTTAAAACGGTGGACAAATTAAAACAAATAACTCCCAAACAATATTTTATTCGTCAGGCGACTTTGTTGTCGATAACCTACGCTAAAGGATTTGCACATGGACATCATTAACTCACGGCAAGAACCAGCGGCCGCATCACGCCATTCTTGCGTTTAGTTAAATATCGTTTTGTGATTTTTACATTGCTTGTCTTGTCACTAAGTGACAAACTTGCGTAGTTGTGAAGGAGCAATGTATTTCAGCACAAACAATGCAGTCGCTGTGATGCTTAGAAACGAAATAACAGAAAATATTTTTCGATTTGTTATTTTTTATGATTTTAAAGACAAATATAGGAAAAAATATATGAAATGTGATTCCATTGTTGACATAGTTTTGGTATCTGCTTCACTTTTTGCAAAAAATCGCTGAACAATACGGTATTTTAATTTGTTGACACGATGGCGTTCGAAAGCACACTAGTTCGCGGACACGGCCACTTACGTACGACCTGTAGCACGATTGCATGTTGCGCGGACAGCGACACGCCCACTTGCCACTTCTCCTGTTATTTATATTTCTATGGCTAAAACCTACATTGACAAACAGACAAATTAAAAAAAAAACAATTTGAACTAGTATTGTCTGACACTGACAAACACTGTACCTACCTATATGAAAACCGCAAAATAATACGCAAAATAAGAAATTGAAATATCATTTTTCAAACAAACTTTCATCCCCTAATTTACCCTGTTAGGGATGAATTTGCAAAAAATACTTGTATGTCATAAAAAGGCTATTGCGCAATTTTTATGTTTCTGGCATCAGAAGTTTCGACTGACGTTGATTATAACCAAAAAGTCTGTCTCTTTATTTAAAAAGCTAAGAAATTCATCGACCAACGAACGTGAGAGCAGATACTCATCTTTATTCCTCAAAAATAATTTACATACATCTCTACCACATCCCAACACATATAATATTAAAAATTGAGGCGGGATTTTGAATAAAAACTTATAAGAAGGTTTTTTTCTGGCAACGACGGGATCAAAAACTAGTTCAGAATATTTTTATATTTGGTTCGAACCGCGCGAGAGTGGTATCGACAGCCATCTTTTTGCCCCCAACGAGATTAATTACAATCGCCCCACCGTGATTAATGTTCTAAGCTAAAAATGTTTGGGAACTGAAATCAATTTTGTGTTAAAAACATCGTTAAGTGTGTTGGACTGTTTTGATGTGGTGTTCAATTAAAAATTATGTAAAATTTGGAGCAGGTTAAGTGCATAATACTATACTGAATATCAAAACGAAGGTTATAGGGGTAAACTGAACGGATAGTTCAACGTAGCAGTATTTATGACTTTTGCGGTTAGAATAGGATTAGAAATTTTTCTAAACATCGATTCTTAGATACGGCTTTCCTATTGTCCGGTTAATCTTATACATGGTCAACAGCCGACAATCCAAATAAGTTAAAAGGTGTAGATAGGTTACCCAAACGAAATTCTATCTTCAAAAACGGCACACTAACGCACACATACATTACACGTCAAAGTAGGACGACATGATTGAAGTAGTACGAGTGAAAAAGAGATAAACGTCAAATGTCAACGCGATACTCAGTATCATGTTTGTCAATTGGCAAACTTTTAATGTGCCACTTTTTGACTGCATATAACCTATCTACACTTTTTTATAACATCATAGCGACAATCCCATCTCATACTACTCTATATCATTAAGGTTATAATACTATCGCTTTAACCACGGGGCTTCAATGCGATTTCACCATCTGGTTGAGGGTTGCGGAATGTTTATAATAGTTACCGTGACCCTGGAACATAAAGGGCAATCGAAGGAACATGAGTGGGTTTTAGTCAGTAAGAGTCTGACACGCCCTCCCGCCGCACCCAGGACGGGAGCAGTCATTGGATGATTTCCCACTCAACACAAAAAAAACCATCTGGTTAAACTGTGCCGTACTATTACGCACAGTGTTCGACACAAATGTTCCTGCTGTTGGACTCGGAACATGCATTGCTGATGTCTTGCACGGAAGTTATGAACAAACGCGAAATAAATGTATAACTATTTTGTACACTATTTTGGTGGAAACGTACCATTACAGTCACAAACATGTCAATTAAAATTAGATTACAAAATGCCTAAGTTCCAATTTTCCTGAGCTGACCTTGGCGCGTACTACATAAATAATGCCATAATATTGGTTACTAGCTGTCTCCTGCGGTTTCACCCGCATTTTTCGTTACTGCTCCGCTCCCGTGGGTTGTAGCGTGATGGTATATAGCCTATAGCATACCTCGATGAATGGGCTATCTAACACTGAAAGAATTTTTCAAATCGGATCAGTAGTTCCAGAATTTACCCCCTACATACAAACTTACAAACTTACAAATTTTACCTCTTTATAATATTAAGTATAGATTATAGTGTGAATTATTATCACGCTCGATTTTCGTCCAAACTGTCATTTTGTCAGTGAACAGTGTTGAATAGTTGAATACTATCATCATTTTTGGTGTCAAACTTTTGAATTCTTTTTTTCAAACGAAGTTCTATTAATTTAGAAAAACCTTTTTGCTATGCTTCATTTTATTTTGAAAAGTGATCTATCAAAAGATTCGAATAGATTTAAACGGTGTTAGTGGCCAGTTTGAAATTTTTTTGAAGATAAAGTTTATAACTAATTCAGGACGATTGTCTTTAAAATATTTGAAAGGAGTTTTTAATTTAATAAAATTGATGTAATATGGTAAATAAGTGAGATCCAAACAATATACCAGGACAATCTTTTACAGGTGAAATATTGTATTTGGGCTAATTTTTAGGTGAAATACATTTGTGCATGAAGTTTAAATAAATAAATTACATACATACATACCCGGATGTATTCAAGAGACGAGTGCAAAGGCATCTTTTGGGTGAGCTCGGGCTAGTCTGGGACCAAGAGCAAGCCCATATGTAATAAAAAAAAATACATATTTACATACGCTCTTTTCAGCAGTCGGGTAAAAACAGAAAAATATGCCTGGTAACGAATCTTTTTTACTCACTCGTTTTTATCTACCCTAGTTAAGGAGTCGTTGGGGTACTCAAAGTTAGGCTATAACATTCAAAACTTGTTTTTACGAAGAACTGTCCAAAATTGTTATAACTTTCCATGTCTCCGTAACTAAAATGTTCCCCAGTACGGTTCAGAAGTAACATTAGCAATTATATGAAGAATTTTTTGGAATGGTTTAGTGTTATTATAATGCCATATATTTACTTTATTAATCTTGTACTATAATGTCGTGATGGCCAAGTGGATATGGCGCCCGCCTCTCGTGTAAGAGGTTGAGGGTTCGAATCCGGGCAAGTACCAATGTGACTTTTTCAATTCATATGTACTTTCTAAAGTTTATCTTAGACATTACTGACATCCCGTGCCTCGGAAAGCACGTAAAGCCGTTGGTCCCGGTTATCATTCGTAGAACTTTGACAATCGTTACTGGTTAGCCAGAAACTCTGACCAGTCTAACTAAGAGGTATCGTGTCGCCCAGTTACTGGGTTGTGGAGGTCAGATAGGCAGTCGCTACACGTAAAACACCGGTATCTAGCTGAATCCGGTTAGGCTGGCAGCCGACCCCAACACGGTTAGGAAAAGGCTAGGGAGATGATGATGATTCGTATACTATGATCTAGTGGATAAAGCGTCCGTCTCTCAAGCCTGAGATTACGAGTTCGAATCTAGACAACTACCAACGTGGCCTTAATATTTCATATTATAATTTACTGTATAAGTTTACCCAGGACATAACTGACTTCTATGCCTCGGAATACACGTAAAGCCGTTGGTCCCGATTGTCATTCGTAGATCATTGTCATTGACAGTCTTTACAGGTGGTCAGAAGCCTGGAAGTCTGACATCAGTTAACCAAGGGATGTCATGATACGGTGATAACCTCAGTTATCAAGGGATATCATGATACCCATCAGTAACAGGGTTGTGGAGGTCTGATAGGCAGTCACTCTGTGTACAACACCGGTGCTCAACTCGATCCAGTTCGATTGGAAATTGAACCTAACACAGTTGGAAAAAAGGCTAAAATTAATGATAAAATTAATTTAATAAGGTCTGAGGTCTGAGATTTTTGTTACTCATTTGAATAATATTTCGATATCTTCTCGTATCACGTTATCATCGAGTGATAAGTTCGGCAATTGTTGGGTACATTCGTACTTTTTCACGGTCGAGAGTGCTTACACATACTTAAAATTAACAATTACAAATAAACAGTACCTATCTATAATATAAAATAACAATTTTTGTTTGCACAACTAAAATGTTTACAATTAAATGAAATGGTAAAAACTTAGCTTAAGGTAGGTATTTATATAATACACTGTCAGTATTATTAACATAAAATAAATGTCCCTCTATCACTATTTTAAAGATACCATAATGCATACAAACTACTTAATTATTTATAAGTCTAAACTAAAAAGACGCCTTCATAATCGACCGAATTGATATATCGGTTTTCTCAATGTACTTTCAATGTACTCGTAGGATGATGTCCTATGCCTGCCGAGACTGCGTGTTATTCGAAAGAGATACCACGGCCTCGGACACAAAGGGCTAAGAAGGAACATGGGTGGGTTTTAGTCAGTACAAGTCTGACACTCCTTCTGCTCCGCCCAGGGTAGGAGGAGTCATTTAATGATTCCCCATCCCAAAAAAAAAGAGTAATATTCTATATTGTCCGCATATTCACGCGGAATCTGTCCATAGATACTTTTTTAAAAGAATACTCGATGTTCTACAACCGATCCCAAAACCAAAAAATTTATAGCTTTATTTTTTTTGTCTAATTGTCCGTATGTTTGGCCAGGATGAACTAAAAAACACTGCATTGCTTTCATTAAAATTTGGCATGAATATATCCAGAAGTTGAGTGAACACACAAGCTACTTACTTATTATACCTCTATCACCTTTATTTTGATTGCAATTTTCGGCTCTGAAAACTCCTCAACCCTTTATCATTTCTATGACTACTTAACCTCACAATCTCGGGATTAAAATGTGTTATCTTTCTCATACCCTATAAACCTTGAAATTATTTATCATAATCAACACTTATTTGGTAGACAGAACAACACATTTATTTATACATATTAATCAATACACACAAATTGATGTGTCTGTTTGTAAAACAAAAATTGCAGATTTTTATGATTGCATTTGAATATTTAAACAATTTATATCTAAATATTTATTTGTTTGTCTATTTGTCTGCCTGTACTTCCAGGTAATTTACAAAACGGCTGGACCGATTTTGACGCCACGGGACGCGACTTTTCAAAGCAGATACCTAATGCTATATGTCTTTATAATGAAAGGTCGTAACCTAGGCTACTTGAATTATAAAAAAATATTTTAACTGAACCCTTTTTTGCTGAACCTGAATTAAATAATAAATAAATAAATAATAAATATCCTCGGACAACTCACACACGGTCATCTGATCCCAAACTAAGCAGAGCTTGTACTATGGTAACCAGACAACTGATAAACATACTTATATATTTTTTTAAATACATACATAATATAGATAAGTCACACCCAGACACAGAACAAACATTCGTGCTCATCACACAAAGTTTGTCCTGGGTGGGAATCGAACCCACGACCTGCGGTTTAGCAGTCAGGGTCACTAACCACTATACCAACAAACCCGTCAAATTAACGAAGAATTAACGAGAGTGAGACCGCGGGGGACAGCTAGTTATAAATATGTATAATTAAATATTCAATTTTCCTGTGACCACCTATCAATCTTATCGAGATTACAGCAGCGCGATCTTAAGACCATTTTATCAACAATTATTAATTTGATAAAAACGGCTAAGCTCTAGTCGTACTCGTGTAATTAGTGTTCCGTATAAAAACAATTGTTAAGTTAGTTGTGGAGTAAAAACGATAACCCGACTGTTTTAATAAATAATAGTATAGTTTTAATTTGTAAAAAAAAGGCTAAATTAAATATACAAAAAAAATGATTAAAATGAAAAAAATGATTAAAATGATTTTTATTTTGTAAATAGGTTATATGTATAAACTTTTACACGTCAATATTTTATATTTTAATCGAACGATGGAGCCGGTGTTTCGTAACTTACTACTCTGAGAAGAAACATCCGAAACAAACCTATGTCATTAAAAATGTTGTCCGTAATCGATTTTTTTTCTAAAACTCTCCGAATAAAAGTGAGGAGGCAGGTAGAAGGTACTAGGTATTATTATTTATCTTTCAATCTGTACCTCGTATGAACTAAGAATTATATATTTTTTCCAAAATCTCAGCGGGCCTTGGTGCGTTTTCCACAAAACACACTGATACCAGGCGTCCGTCACTCGCTAAAGGCCACGCGTTTTATGCCTACCGCTTCGCGTATCGTCGACGGTACAACGAACACCGGGCTGTCGTGCGCCCGCCTGAGTCCTCGCGCGTCACGGGTACAGCGCTCACTATCAAAATGCCGAAACCACGTAATTATTGTGTGATTATTGTGCAATTCCCCTGTTTCCCAATTCTCCTGTTTCCCTTTTGATTATTTATTAAAATTATTCACGCGGTTTTGGATATTTTCGACACTAAAATATAATAATCGGGAATTCAAGGAACGAAAAATATGCATCAGTCATTTTATTAAACTAAAAAATATTTGATCAACAAATTAAAAAAAAAATGTTTTTCTAAAACATTCGTTTTATTACCATTATCATCATACGTATAACCCTAGCACATTTACTGGATGGCACGCACACACGTTAGTCGCGCGGCGGGCAAAAGAATCTCAACTCTCTTTGTGCGTATTTATGGTACATTTCTCCTCGCTGCAAACAGCTGGTATTATTATTATGATTTTGTAGGCTATTATAGAGTAGGTATTTAAATTTCTGTATTGGAGTGAAGTATCTGTTGCGTAGTAACTATTTATTAATCTGTGCTGATACGTAGAGTTAAAAATAACTGTCCTACATGCTACTGCTGTCTGTCTCGTGTAAAAGGTTGTGGGCTCGAATTCGAACAAGTACCAATGAGACTTTTTCAATTCATAATGTATGTACTTTCTACAGTTTTCTTGGACATCACGTGCCTCGGGAAGCACGTTAAGTCGCTGGCCGTGGTTGTCATTCGTAGAACTATGGCAGTCGTTACGGGTAGTCAGAAGCCAGAAAGTTTGACCAACCTAACCAAGAGGTATTGTGTCGCCTCGTTTCTGGGTTGTGGAAGTCTGATAAGCAAGCGCTTCACGTAAAACACCGGTATCCAGCTGAATCCGGTTAGGCTGAAAGCCGACCCCAATATAGTTGGGAAAAGGCTAGGCAGATGATAATACTGCCATCTGTATCAGACAGACACTGAAATAATCCCTTAAGTATCCTGCCGGGGTTGCGGAATGGTTATAGTAGTTACCGACCCCGGAACATAAAGGGCAAACGAAGGGACATGAGTGGGTTTTAGTCAGTAAAAGTCTGAAACGCCTTCCTGCCCCGCCCAGGACGGGAGAAGTCATTTGATGATTTCCCACTCCCCAAAAAAAAAAAACCCTTAAGTATGCCGTTTTTGTAACCTCGTTAAGGAACTCTAATTAAGTACATAAATAATCGGTGTTGTAAAGGTGGCGTATATTCATCCTAGATAGGTGGCGTGTGATCAGCAGTCCGCCACAGTTGTGAAGATGAAGACGCTGAACATAGTCCTCCTGACTGTGGGGTCAGTCGCCTTGTTGGGCGCTATTGGAGGTAATATTTTATCTATAATATAAAAAATATAATATTTATCTAGAGATTTTTTGCTCCGATTGTAGTGGTGGTTGTCGTGATGGCTTTTCCTATAACATGTTGTGGAATCCGAACAAGTACCAATGTGGCAGTCGCTTTACGTAAAACACTGATATCCAGCTGAACCGCCGCACGCAGGACGGGAGCAGTCATTTGATGATTTTCCACTCACCAAAAAAAAACCAGCTGAATCCGGTTAGGCAGGAAGCCGACCCCAATATAATTGGGAAAAGACTAGGGAGATGGAGATGATGAATATTGTAACAATTTCAGCTACATTGAACGAACAGTTATATGATATACCTACAGCATCCAACCGTTTACTTACAACTTAAATAATTCTATGTGAAAGTAAAGCACAGCAAATACCCACTCCACCAGTCTAGATTCAATTGACCCAGTTGTTTGAATGCTACCCATTACGTCTGCACTTCATATGCTTCCCTTTCACTAGTAAACGTTTCACTAGTTTTTCTCTGAAACTTATGTATATATATATCTTATATATAAAATTTTCGCGTCACAATGTTAGTTACCTTACTCCTCCGAAACGGCTTTACCGATTTTTACCCATATTCAGTAGGTCTGAGAATCGGCTACTATCTATTTTTCATACCCCTAAGTGATAAGAATTGTTCACCCTTAAAATTTTAAACGCGGGTGATGCCGCGGGAGGCAGCTAGTAGTTTATATAAATACTATCTTTCACCTGCGTCTGCAAGCGTCTGAGCCAAGCTGTTAAGGATTTGTCACACTGGATGCGTTCTGCGGCCTGCGGTCAGGTCAAAGTGAACGCAGCCCGCATCATGTATGAACAACATTGTCGGTATCAATATATTTTATATAGAATGCGATCTGACCGTGCGAGCACAACCAAAAAACGCATGTTGGGCCGACGGGGCGGCGATCGACAGCGTTGTTCTTACATGATGCGGGCTGCGTTCACTTTGACCTGACCGCAGGCCGCAGAACGCATCCAGTGTGACAAATCCTTCAATGGTGCTGATCCTCTTGTTCACTAACTAAACAAAGTTTATGTTATGTGCATCTTTCTCTATCCATTAACTAAGATAAGGACAGAAGATTTAAATTAGTTTAGTCCTGTCAAATTTGCCAGCGCCTAAACTAAATCAATGTATTTTTAGTTGCCATGTTGCCATTTGACAGGACTAAACTTTATTTTTTTAATGAAATGTAAAGAAACAGATGCACTGTCATCAAATTTAGTTTTGTTTGTCAACTTGTCAATGGTGCCGCCATTGACAAGTTGTAGTGGAAAACGAACCTTGGAAAGCTATATAAAGCAATACTTCGCCTCGCGGCCTCTTGTTGACAACAACGGACAACGGACTGAATTTCACAACGGGCAACGGGCAGTGTATATTAAGTTAGTGTGGGTGTTACCCGGTGTGTACACCGTGCAATCCTGCAAGGACACTTGACGTGTCGGCCCTTCACGGCCTTAACAACAGGGGTTAAAACGATAGCACTTCAACATGTTTCTTAATTTCCAGGTCTGATTGCTTGGGGCGTGATAGCTTCCAATAATTGTCGGCATCTGCCTGAGGAGTACACGACAACCCCCCAAGCATCCACTTTGCCACCTACTACTGCGGCGACACAGCCACCGCCTACTGAGCCACCACCTACTGAGGCACCACCTACTGCGGGACCTCCAGATGAGGGCACTACAGATGAAAGTTCTTGGGAAATTATTGACGTGACCCCACGGCCAGTGCTGGAAGACCTGGACTGGTGGGAGCACTGCACACTATACCAGATCTACCCACGATCCTTCAAAGATAGTGATGGAGATGGTATTGGCGACTTAAAGGGTACGTTATTGTGTTGAGGTGTTAATTTACAATAGTCGTCATTATAGTTTTAGATAGACGAAGAGTTCTTCGTCTATCTAAAACTATAATGACGACTGAAATATTTAGTTAAATATTTATTATGTCAAAAATGAAGTATCAAAAGTCAATAAAATAATGTCCTAATAATTACTAGAGATGTAAATTAACCTATAAATTATAGTTATAAAGGAGACAATTTTTTTTGTTCGGGGATTAGGCCCACCACAAATTGTGGCATTTATTAATGAAATGCACGTTAGTTTATTCCTTATAATCTCTAGATTACAGTGGCAATATTAGCAAAACTCTAAGTAACCGGAATACTGGGAAATACGACAGTCAAAACATGACTCTCATAATGACCTAAAATCTCACAAGAGCGATTATTTAATGAGTGAATAGGTTTCCTAGGTATTTTATGTTAGAATAGTGCACTTTCAATAATAATATAGGTGTAAATGACATAAAAACCTGGCTTTGGTGTGATTTTTTTTCGATTATTCTTTTACTGTGGACGCCAATGCTTTTATAAGTAAAGTTGTTGCACATTTCGTTGAAATCGAGCTGTACAATTGTTACAACAGCTTTATATATTATGCACTGTATCTCCAGAAGCCATTTTTCTAACATCTATTGAATAAAAATACGAAAAGAACAGAAGAAGCACTTATCTGACTATCTAGAAAACTGTTGGAAACTATTAGGCTAAGTTTACATGACCGCGAGAAGCCGCGTGTCGCCGCGTGGTTGAGGCCCTGTCCAGGAAGGCGAATTCGCCGCGATTCGACTCGCGCGAATTCACTCGCGGGTAGGCAAGATACTAGGCACCAATACATCGCGTCCACAAGCATCGCGCGACTAATAAACTCGCGCGTGACTCGCGCGTAATGCGCGCGAGTCGAGATACTAGGGCCGCCTTGTTGCGTCCAGATTTCGCGCGAATTTCAGAGCGAGTGCACGTATAAAAGAGAAAGAGAAGGAAATACGACTCGCGCTCTTACTCTCGCGACTTACGCTCTATACGCGTAGACTCTGGACGCAACACTCGCGCGTGTTACGCGCGAGAGAATCGCGGCGAATTCGCCCTCCTGGACAGGGTCTGAGGCGTTCGCATGATGATGTGCATACCAGTCCGGATGTCAATGTTGCTTGAGGAGGGGGCAATTTGCTTATGGATTTAATACCGAAGGCTGAGTCGTCGCAGAAAATGACAAAGACAATAAAAAAGCTTTCTTGCATCCTATTTTAAATGAAAGTCTTTCACTTAAAATAGGATGCAAGAATGCTTTTCAACGAACGTAGAACGCGCGGTAATGTCTACGATAATTGCTGCTTACTTTGGTCTTGTACCGCGCGGTTAGTGGTACAGAGCGGTTTCGCGCGGTCGTATGAACTTAGCTTAATAATGTAGTCTGTCAGCGTCAAACTGATTGAAACTGTACCACAGAGCATCTACAACGGAATGTTAATTAGGTACGTTTCGTTTCACATAATATATTTAAATTCACGTTGAAATAAATGTAAAAACGCTCCTCAACATGCATTTTTCCGTAATAGTTTTTTACTATTATTTCATTATTCCCGTTAGATATCTATATAATTTTTAGTGGGTTAGTTATAATAAGGTGATGACTTGTTTCATGCGTAAAATTATTAATAAACGTAACCGTTTAATAGTGGGACCAAAAAAAATTGTCTCCGTCAGGGAAAGAAGAAACAAATATTAATCAAATATGAACGTTCAATTTTAAAATTTTCCAAAGGTATTATAGTCGCCACGACACATTTGAGAGTAAAAGAGACGACATGTTCGAGTTGCGATTGAGTAGGATTGCATTACTGGACTTTTTTTCTTTTTATTTTTTAACCGTCTTTCAACATCTCTTATAACTTAATATATTAATAAATCGACGAAATTTAACCAACTTGTAAAAGTCATAAAATGGTTCCTTAACATGGAAGCTAGGTTACCAACATTTTTTTTTCTTGCAATTTTTAAACCAATTGGCCGAATACGCAAACGTTACTAAATTTTAAGACGCCGACGACGACGATTAAGTTAACGTTTCAATATACAGCAAAAAGAAGCATAATGTGATAAACCTAGCATTCATTAAGTCAAAACGCGCCATAAAAATAGTCGTTTTAAATTTTTGTTTATTTGCACAGGAATACTGGATCACTTGGAGCACTTCAAGGATGCGGGAGTGGACGCTATATGGATGTCGCCTATCTTCGAGTCTCCTATGATCGACTTCGGGTACGATATCAGCAACTTCTATGAGATCCATCATGAATACGGCACTATGGAGGACTTTGAAAACTTGCTGGCGAAAGCACATGAGCTTGGTAAGCTTGTCTTAATATTGTGGTACTACTTTTTAGGTCTCATGTTTTGCCAGTATAAATAAATAAATAAATATCCTAGGACAACTCACACACGGTCATCTGATGCCAAACTAAGCAGAGCTTGTACTATGGTAACCAGAAAGCTGATAAACATAGAACAAACAATCATGCTCATCACACAAAGTTTGTCCTGGGCGGGAATCGAACCCACGACCTCCGGCTTAGCAGTCAGGTCCACTAACCACTAGACCAACAGGCCCGCAGAAACAGGCATGGCTTAGCTACTAAAAATACTTTGCCCACCTGTCCTGGATGGAACCGATTATTTTATTACAATACTTTCTTTCGCCCTTAAGGGCTCTATCCCCAATTTTACCTCTCGAGGGTTGGACTTTCCAAAAATCCTTTTAGTGCACATTTACTCTTCATGAAGACCATATCCTCTAAGTTTGATGTCTCTAGGGCTCGTGGTTTGAGTTATACGTTAAAATGTCACCAAGTCAGTCAATCAGTCAAATTACCATTTTATACATAGATGATTTTCGTGCACACATAATACTGGTATCCTTGACATCATATAACTCAGTGTTTCTCAATCTTTAGGATTAGCGACCCCCTTACAAGTTGAACTCGCGATTTGACCCACTAAATAGCCAATGGTGCTAATATTCTTGTTCACAAACTTAACTAAAAAGTTAAGTGCATCTTTCTCTTTCCATTTCATTATGAAAAGGACAGAAGGTATAATTTTAGTTAAGTCCTGTAATAAGAGAATCGGCACCATTTAGTGAGTGCCAATGTTTTGTAAACAACTACAAAATGTTCTACAAATATTCTAGAAGAATCTAGAAACATGTCAGGTAAAGTTCCGAGCCCAATCTTTAAATTATTAGGCTGTTTTTAATAACACAAAAGGACAAAACGTCACATAATCTTAGTAATAAAGTACGTACGTATCTAGATATAAATAAAAGATTAAATATTTTAATGGGTATAAAAGATTGTGTAATGAGTAATTAAATGATTAATACATACTATACCAATAGGTATGCATATAAATAAATACCTAATGCAATAATTTAAACGTCACTAATCTTCATTTGTATTTTATGGATAATGTTTTTATCGTAAAACTAAGGGAGAGATATGGCTTCTCCTAATTAAGAAAAGGACTGGTATAGATCAAAATTGTAAAGGTCATAGCTCATTACAGCCACCCGGCAGCCACTCCGCACCGACTCGCCTTATAACCGAGGCGATCCGGTGAATGACGCTACGGAGTTGATATAGTGAGCGCATGCCCACACAAGTCCATATCAAGAATACTAGCCGCAGGCAGGAGGCGAGTCGGTGCGGAGTGGCTGCCGGGTGGCTGTAATGAGCCTTAACTGTTTATTATGCAAGTAGGATATTAAATCACTTTTACACGACATATTTTTAAAACTAGATGGAGTCGGCATTTCCTTGCTGAATAACTCTGACAAGAAATGGCAAAAGAAACTCAACAACATCATTACACTTGCTCTAGGCGGGCTGCATTTCCAACTTTTATTAATATAAATAAATAAATAAAATACCTAAATAATAGGACACACTCGGACATCAGATCAAAAACGAAGCAAAACTTGTACTATGGTAAACAGACAACTGACAAACCTACTTATATAATTTAAAAGTACATACATATTATAGAAAAATAAATCTAGACGTTAAAACAATAGAGATGACGACAACATAAAAAAAATGGCACTAAACTGAATGCCATTTTTCCGTCTTGTAGATCGGCCAAAAATACGGGACACATATTTTTTGCTTCATCAAAATAATAAAAAAATACAAAGATAAAGAGCAACAAAGTTCTGGAGTGGGGGCATAGTGGGGGGGGGGGGGGGGCTTTTGACGCGACCGTAATGCAAAAATTGTATCTGATCGTGACGTCACGCACAACTTTAACGCACTGTATCGTCGTCATTTTTCGTTTACGAGAAAAAAGAAAAAATACGTGTCCAAAATTTTTTAATAATTTCAATGACCCACTAATTACTTTTTTTTCGTCGTCTCGCCTATTATGCTCATCACACAAAGTCTGTTCTAGGTGGAAATCGAACCCACGAGCTCCGGCTTAGCAGTCAGGGTCACTAACATCTAGAACAACAGGCACGACGAAATAAAAAAAAAACCGGCCAAGTGCGAGTCGGACTCGCGCACGAAGGGTTCCGCACTATCATAAAAAAAAAAGAAAAAAAAAAAGAAAAAAAAAACACTTTTATTGTATGGGTACCCTTAATATTTTATTTTTGTTAATTTTTTGTATTTTGTTGTTATAGCGGCAACGGAAATACATAATTTGTGAAATTTCAGCTTTCTAGCTATCACGGTTTATGAGATAGAGCCTGGAGACATACAGACAGCGGAGGCTTAGTAATAGGGTCCCGTTTTACCCTTTGGGTACGGAACCCTAAAAAGACTTTGTGCTATTCTTTATCAGATAAGATATCTACTTTAATCGTCTTTTTTTTAGATTTTCTTGGAGCGATTAATCGATCCGATATCTGATGCTATCCGGTATGCGCAGGAAACTAATCCTTTTAGATGACATGATTACTAATTTGTTATTCTGATTACATACTAATGAGTACATACGTTGAAATGTTTTTAATTGTTTTACTGATGAGTCATTTTAGCCAAACAATAAAATATATTGTGTAAATAAAATATTGGGTAATTGAGTAATGAGTAATTAAATTATATAACATTTTGTATTGTTTTTAGTTGACGACATTATAAATATTATTTTAGTTTTTGACATTTTGTACCTTTTAGTACTTGACATCTTGATTTTTTTATTTTTTGACAATTAGTACCTTTTAGTTCTGACATTTAGTATTTATATGGTGGTACCTACGTTACTCACGTGAAAAATATCAGCTGTTCAGTACGTTACTTTTTCTCGCGATTTCAGCTTTGCTCCCATAATAATAATTGTTTATATATGAGCACAATCACGTGTTTAAGAGTCGTACACTAATCGCCGTCACTCTATATATACATATATTTCGACATTATATTTTTACTTGTATGTAATTAAATCAATGTTTTGATGTAAAGATAACTCAGGCATATACTTATTAAATAAGAAGCAGGATATGAAGAAACAAGTATTTTAAGACCTGGGGGCCTACCACAAGCCGATAACGCAGTATTACTTCGATATGACTTTCAGTGGGAAAGAGACGGCGCTAGATAACGTGTCTAACGCTGTCAGTTGCACACTCTGGAACAGGAATAAAACAATCTTACTTTAAACTTCATGGTAACCTACCTGTACTTGCAACTATATTTCTAGCAAATAAATAATATTACAATTAATTTAATTTCAGGAATCAAAGTGCTGCTCGACTTCGTGCCAAACCACGCGAGTACTGAATCAGATTACTTCAAGAAGTCAGAAGCAGGCGTACCCGGGTACGAAGACTACTTTGTCTGGGCTGACCCGATCTATACCAACCCTGACGACGTCTCCACACGGAGACCTCCTTCCAACTGGGTGAGACGGCTTCGAAAACGTTTTTTACTAAAGAGGCCTTTTTTTGGTGAGTGGGAAATCATCAAATGACTGCTCCCATCCTGGGTGCGGTGGGAGGGCGTGTCAGACTTTTACTGACTAAAACCCACTTATGTTCCTTCGGTTGCCCTTTATGTTCCAGGGTCACGGTAACTATTATAAACATTCCGCAACCCCAAGAGGCTTAATATCTATACTCTATACTAATATTATAAAGAGGAAAACTTTGTATGTTTGTTTGCTTGATTGTAATGAATAGGCTCAAAAACTACTGTACATATTTTAAAAATTCTTTCACCATTCGAAAGTTACATTAGCAACGAGTAACATAGGCTATATAATATCACGCTATGTCCCACGGGAGTGAAGCAGTAACCAAAAACCTAATGTAACGTGGGTGAAACCGCGAGAAACAGCTAGTATACTCTATACATATAAATAAAAAATAATCGCGAAAATGTACCAGTATAATACGTGTATATCCCAGACTACTGTGCCAAATTGGATGATTCTTCCTTTTTTGTGTTTAATATTTGGTATAAATTATGTGTATGAAAAACTTTTAGAGTCATGAGAAAAAGGATAGAAAGTAGCCTATCTATCAGAGAAAAGACAAGAGCCAATCAGGGTTGACCAATCAGGTGCTGTGTCTGGGGGCTGTCGGATAACAGCCCACCAGACCCAGCACCTGATTGGTCACAGCATTTGTTGTCGAGATTTTGTGTAGCTCATGTCGCGTCAAACTGTGATAGTACAATGTAGGATATCATTAAAAAATTAAAATCATTAAAATCACTTTTACGAAAACTCATAAGGAAATGAAGTGCGCTATAATTTTGTATTATCTTCCTGTTAAAACTTTAGTTCTTAATTAAATGATAGCCATGAGTTGGGATCTCATTCAATTTGGCGAGGTTGGCTTAAATTAGCGCTCAATTGCACCACTGTCCATTATTTACCGCTTGCCAACAAACCAGAAACCATGTATTTCAGGATCGACACATTTTAGCACTTATGTTATTTAAAGTAATGTATGTTTTACATACCTTATTTGGACGATTTAATGCATTTTAACTGAATTATTAAGCCAAATAATGGACATCAATCTAAAGTATAAAGTACATGGCGATACTTGAGCCAAATTTAAATATATCCAAGTATAAAAAAACATGGTAGGATAATTAATAATTATTTTAAAGTATTCCACTTTAAAATAATTACTGTACTTGACAGCACTTTGACTGCGAGACTGCTATTTGGCCCATTCCAACTTCTTCAACACATCTTTTATCATGAAAAGCATGCTGTAAATATGATACTGCTATAAACAAAATCGATTTTCAATTTTGTCAACTTTGATTCTTGAGTCTTTTGAATCCGTTAATGACGACTGTCTGTTAACGTAACAAGATTTAATAAATATTGGTTGATTGGCGTGAGGTTCATGAGTAATACACTGATAGTTATAATGTGTGTATCCTTATCCTAGGTGAGTCAATTTGGTGGATCAGCGTGGGAGTGGAGCGAACAGAGACAACAGTACTACCTCCACCAGTTTGCCATCGAACAAGCAGACTTCAACTTCAGGAACCAGGTAGTGAAGGACGAAATGTTCAATATAATGAGATTCTGGTTGGACAAGGGAGCTGACGGCTTCAGGGTTGACGCTTTACCTTACATGATGGAAGCCGACCCAGCTGACCACGAAGGAAGGTACCCTGATGATCCACTGAGCGGCTTGACGCAGTTCCAACCTGACGAGCATGGCTATACCATTCCTCTGTACACCAAGGACTTAATTGAGCTGTACGACATAGTGTACGAGTGGAGAGAGTTTATTGATCAATACAACGAAGACAAAGGAGGAGACACAAGGTCTGTAAAATAAAATATATCTTGAAATGAACCACCAACCGAATCAAAAGATTCCATTAATTGTTACAAGAGAAACGAGCATTCACCGTGATTTTGTCGAATATTTCCAATCATTCTCTAAGTAACAAAACTCTTTAATAACTCCGATCCTACATAAGTATTCAATCTTCTTAGGAAGACCCAAATTATTATACTTCAGTTGACAACAAATTGGAAATTGAAAACTTTGTAATTTCAATATTTAATACTTTATTATGATCGTATTTCTCTAATACTGCTATTTTAGATTCTTTACGAAAGTCCGTAATAGGCCCGAGTGTCATTTTAAAATAATTTTCTTGCCCTGACCACATATTGTTTTGCTTCTAACGTAAAATTCTTTGTTACAGGGTCCTCTTCTCCGAAGGCTATGCCAACATTACCATGACGATGCTGTATTACGGCAATGAGCAGGGAGCTATCGGCGCCCACTTCCCCTTCAACTTTGACTTCATCACGGACGTGTCTGCTAAGTCTAATGCCAGAGACTTCGTGTACACTATCCTCAAGTGGTTGACTTACATGCCCTACGGGTTTGTGGCCAACTGGCAGGTAACTTTATGTTTGTCTACTTCTAAGTCGTACTTGCAGTGCAATTACTGCTAGATGTTGAACTAAAATATGACATCAGTTTCTAAAGTGATACATGACAAAAATATGTTTATTATGTAGAAAATATTCTACCAGTGTGGTTCAATAAATAAGTTTATTTATAATTACTTTGATTGCCAGAATAGCTATCAATCTCATTTCTTTACATGGCGTCTTTAACAAGTCTTCATCGATTCCAGTTCGGCAACCACGACAACAACAGGATGCCGACCCGCTTCCGACACGACATGGTGGACGGGCTCAACTCCCTCAACATGATGCTCCCCGGGACATCAGTAACATACCAGGGCGAGGAGATTGGCATGAGGGACGGCTACGTCAGCTGGGAGGACACCGTGGACGTAGAGGCTCTTAACAAAGGAGATGAAGACACCTACATGTTGTATTCCCGCGACCCTGCACGCACACCCTTCCACTGGGATGACTCTCTCAACGCTGGTTTCTCCACCGCTGAAAAGACGTGGCTACCTATCGCTCAGGATTACGAGGAGATCAATCTGGCCAAGCAGAAGGCGGATGCAAGGAGTCATTATAAGGTTAGTAAAAAACTAACTAAATAATTTAGCAAAAGGACAGATATCGCTTGGCTTTTCCCCAAGTGACAGATGAACAGTTGATTTATTTTCATAGATGTTAAAATTCGATAATCACGATGTTTGCTTCATGTTCCTTGAATGCCAATACTTGTTCAAAACAAAAATCTATGCGCACTGTTTTTTTAACCAGTCTCTTTTTCCACAGGTATACCAGGCTCTCACAGCACTACGGAAAGAGGAGACACTCTCTCACGGGGAGTACGATATCAGAGCGCTGACGGACAGTTCCTTCTACCTGGTCCGAAGCCTCAGGAGCTATGACACCCTGGTGCTCTTGTTCAACGTCGGGGAAGCTGCGGATACGATAGTTTTGAGCAGAGTGCCACATTTGAAGACACCAGCTACTGTATACGTCTCGAGTATTCACTCCAGCAGGGTCACTGGGTAAGGATTTTTTGATTTTGTTATTTGTAATGAGTATTTCAAGTACTATCATCGTGTTTGCATCTTCTAATTACACTTAAGTCCAGAGGGTTTTCCAAATATTATAATTTTCAATCAGCTGAACCGTCCGTCGATACAGTTAGCGTAGTGACTAAGCAATTGGTTGCTGCGATAAATAAATAAAAATAAATAAATATACTGGGACAACCCACACACGGTCATCTGAATCTAAGTTAAGCTCTGATTAGAGCTTGTGTTATGGTAACCAGACAACTGATATACATACATATATAATTTATAAATACATAAATATTATAGATAAATTACACCCAGACACAGAACAAACAATAATGCTCATCACACAAAGTTTGTTCTGGGTGGGAATCGAACCCACGACCTCCGGCTTAGCAGTCTGGGCTACTAACCACTACACCAACAGGCCCGTCAAAAACGATACGTAATGCGGAATCGACCCCTCTTCTGAACAAATATAAATTGTGCAGTAATAGTCTTGTAAATACCCCAAAACACAAAAGAACCTTACTCTTCTTTACTCCTTCTTTATTTGAAAACTAGAACCAGTATGACTTGAGCTTCTTTGTACTTAAATAAACTTAAAAGCTACGGATCACGTATCATCGCACAAACCGACGGAACCAATAGCACCAAATGTGTTTTATGTGACAATTAATCATTAAATGTAGCCTCACTTAACAACTCCATGGTTTTCTTAAACCGATAACTTTCCCTAAACCTTAGGAGAATCAGGTTCTGGTATTTTATCATCTCCCAAGCTTTTACCCAAATATCTTAGGGTGGGTTTCCAGTCTAACCGATTTCAACTATTGCCAATGTTTACATGATGAGACTGCCTACCAGACCGCCACAAGCCAGTTACTTGGTACCACGCCTTTTTGTTTTTGACTAAGAAAAACCAGTATAATATACTGGTTTTTCTTAAAATATTATTTTCGATACTTATTACAACCTTATGTTTTCCAGAAATGTCATTGATGGTGAACAGCTGACCTTGGCGCCAGGAGAAGCTCTAATACTGCGGGCACCACCAGTTTGAGAAATGACATTATTTATCGTTCATATGTACATAGAAAATTAACAACTAGTTATTCATAAGTTTTAAATTATATTATTAATAAAAAGATTATTTATTTTAATTAATAATGTTTTTGTGTGACGAAACCTCTTTTTAAATTAAAACTAATACAAAAGTAAATAAAAATAAATAAAATAAATCCTGCCCTGCTTTTGCGGATTGGCCCTTTCTACCTTGTTTTGATTGTCCACCTTTTGTCTGTGTATCTCGATACGTGACCTGCCCAAAACGTTCGCTTATATACTAATTTAGGGTAATCAGAAGCCAAAAAGTCTGACCAGTCTAACCAAGGGGTATTGTGTCGCCCAGTTATTGGGTTGTGGAGGGCTGATAGGCAGTCGCATCACGTAAAACACTGGTGTTCAGCTGAATCTGGTTAGGCTAGAAGCTGATCCCAACATTGTTGAAAAAAAGGTTAGGAAGATGATGATACTAATGTACCTAAGGTAGAGATAGAGGCCTTAAGGCAGGAGCCTAGCTAACTAGCTAGTCAGACCAGACACGTGTTGTCCTAAGCATCTTAGCCTGCTATGCCATCCACGGTGACGAAGATAGGGCGACGCTTCGTAATACAGTCCGCACCAAAATCTGTCAGATAGGTCACAAGCCTCTGCTTTCGGCCCAAACCATGTCTGTTTGGTTGTCGATCCTTGAAAACCCGCAAAAAGTTCAGTTATTCTGGTTAAATTATTAAGATGATGATGAATGAAACCAAAATAAAGACATATTACACACAGAGGCGACTCCGCTGTCCTCGTCATCTGCTGCGGAGCTCCCGCATGAGCCCCCGTAAAGCAGCTTGTGAACAAGGGAACAGCACCATTGACAAGTTGTCGAAGAAAACGAACCTTAGAAAGCTATATAAAGCGATACTAATATTAGAGCGTCTTGTTGACGACAACGGACCGATTATCATGACAGGTAAAGATTATAAATATTCCGCAACCCCGGCAGGCGTTGGCCCTGTTGGGCCCCTTCTCGTGTTGACTGCTCTTTAAGGCGCGCGTTGAACACTAACGCGCCGTCGACGCGGGCCTGGTCCTAGTCAGGCGGCGAGCTACCCATCACTCGCCAAGCTCCTCAAGCCACTCGCTTTGAAAACTTGTTGACGAAAGCTCATGATAATAATAATAAATAATAATAAATGCTTTATTTTGACCAACTTTGTTTACATTATAATAAACCCACCAAACTGCGTAACAGTTTGTCGGCGGGATTAGCGCTTGTTTTTTACATTTGGTTCAAATGAAATGTATTATATATTTAGCTCTTAAATCTAAAATTAAATAAGTAAAATATTAGGTTAGGTACTATTACTAGTTGGCATTATTTTTACATTTCGTATCCACTGCCTTAAGGAGAATCGTCTTCAATTTATTTTTTAAAGTTCCTTTACACATTTTATTATCCTTTCTTATCCATTTATATTTATCATTGTTGAACAGTGTAGGTATCAAATACTTGTTGGTTCTTTTGCCATAGTAGTTTTTTACTGGCGGTCGCACAAGTTTACATTCCCTAACGCTTCTAGTGTTATATTTATTTTGCACATATATTTTATATTTTTCACTGTAGTATTGTTCTAGAACCAACAGGTACTCGACCTTTTCATGTACAGGAAGCACCTTACACGCAACAAAAAGTTTTTCGTAGTCTTCTTTACAAGCAAGTTTTGTGCGTGGGTTGATAAGATACTTCATAAAACGGATTTGCAGTGATTTAATACTGTTGAGATAGGTTTTAAATGTACGGCCATATGTGTTTAATCCGTAGGATAGCAGTGACTCAGCTAGTGCAAAATAAACTACTCGCAGCGTTTTCCTGTTCAACGGTGCCTTAAGGATATAAAACTTGCTTAAAACTGCCCTTAGTTTTGTACACACTGTATCAACCTGTGTCTTCCAGTTCATGTTGCTTTCCACCCACAGACCTAGGTATTTAAACTTTTTTACATAATCTAATTTTTGACAAACACAATTGACATTTTTAACGTGCATGCACTCATACGTGTGACCCACGATACCTATATCCTCACTCTTGACATTTTTTGCCACCAAGTTGTGCGGAGAGTGAATATGCATCACTTTCGTCTTATCTAGGTTAAGTATGATGCCATTATCATGCGCCCACCGGGTGATGTTATCAAAGTCTGCCTGCAGCACAGCCCTGGCTTCCTGTATACTCCTAGAGGAATACATAAGGCACATATCATCCGCATACATGTACACCCTACACTTTTTTACCACATTACTGACGCTATTTACGTGCATCACATAGCCAACGGGACCGTAGACTGAACCAGTCGGAACACCTAGCTGCACCACCGCTTCCTTACCAGCAACACCGGAAACGCAGGTCTGTAAGGTTCTACCACTTAGGTAACTACGGAACCACCTATTGGTGGGACCCCTGATCCCGCACTGAACTGATCACGACATGAAACACTCAATAACAAACGAACGAAAGTCTCGTAGCTGTCTCGCGCGCACCCACACATGATCGATACACGACACTTCTCTCACACCCGCGACGATAGCCTCTCGCGTCACTTCCGTATCGGGTATTATGCACTGTAAGCCTAGTCCACACAGGCAGTCCTTGTACTTTGACACTTGCTGACTTTCTCCCACTCCTGACAGATTTATGTTGATATCACCAAGCATTATAATTTGCTCGCTCGCTGGGATCCTCTTAATTATCTGTTCGATTTCATCAACGAATAACAATTTACTCGTTTTTGGTGGTCTGTAGACCGCAATTATATTTATAGCTGAGCGGTCAACAGTAATTTTACCATGAAGTCCCTCCAGTGAACTCGTCAGGGTTCTGCTCGCATTGAACATAAGACATTCCTTAACATATATAAGCACACCTCCTCCTCTCATATTTTCTCTTGTGTTCGCAAATATATTATACCCTTCTATGCTGTATAATGCCAACTCGTTCTCCTTAATGTTGACCTCTGTCAACACTAATATTCCTATCTCCTCAGTACAGTTATTTATAAGGATTTGCAATTCATTAAAGTTTTTTCTTAACGAACGTATATTCAAATGTGCTATATGTAGATACTTATTGTGGCTAGATATACTTTGAGTCCAGTTCCCCACTGTTTTAAATCTGGTAAATTGACATTCCAACGTAGTAATTGAATCGAAACGATCCACTATTATTTGCTGATGGTTTAGTTCGCAGTGTGTACTTCGCACTATGTGTGCGTGAGGCATGAAGGTACCAACATCTAGCTACCTGCCGCATCTATGTCGTTTTCTATGAATCGCTCAATATCACGTTCATTCCTAATCGACATTATTTTCTTTTGTTCGTCACTTTTTCTTATAAGTATTTTTCCATCCTGAACCCATATGTACTTGTAGGTTTTTTTAAGCTGGTTTTTAGTGACCCATAAAAGGTTCCTTTTATATCTCGTGAGATTTTCATTTATATAAATACGATTCATATTATTTGTGCCGTAAATGTCACCATTCGTTAAGCGTTTTTTTCGGCTTCCAATCCACTTATCACGAGCCTCTTTTGTTCTCAGCGTTATCACTACTGGTAGCGGCTTATCGGCGTCTGGTTTTTCACGGCCTACCCTCTCTGCGGACTCGATCTGACTAACGTCCAACTGGAGTTTATCAGCTATCTGAACTACCACTTTAGCCACATCTTCTTTTTCTTTCTTCTCCAAACCAGCTATCTCCACTTTTTTCTCCTTTTCCTTTTCTTCCAGCTCATTCACCCGTTCTTCTAAAGATCTATTGCATCTTTCTAAGTATGAATTCATGTTTTGTAAGGATTTCATTTTTGTTTCGATTGATTTTTGATACTCAATCAGATTATCATACTTTTCTGATACGAAATCGACTAACTCGGCCAGCTCACTGAGCTTTTTCTCCATCTTGTACACGATTTCCATTTTCCTATTCATAGCGGCCAGGGTCACTGCAATATCTGGTTCTTCAACATTAGGCGAACTTGGCTGAGATCCGGTCAGGGAAACACAATCCTCACATTTTTCATTTTTGAAGGTAGTTCTTGTAACACACTTTTTATGGAATATTGCTTCACATGAACCTTTGCATTTACGGGTCTCCTCTTTCGCTGTTGACACAACCTTATTGCACTTCTTACATTTCACCATTATTACTGTATTGGCGATACTGACACCTTTACAATATATATTATACGATTTTGATTTAGGTAGGTCTACGAAACAGCCGTACGCCAAGCGCGCGCACGCACGACTGCGCTTGCCTTGGTATGTTTTTATCTCTAAGGGTATTTTCGCTAGTATATCTACAATCGCTTGACGTTTTGGGACGTTCATGTCCAGCTGTGGACAGTCGGCTGATGATGATGATAACATCTTGAACATTACCCTAAACTAGAAAGGTCATGGCCCATAATCCGACCCGATTCAAAAATGTTTTTGTACAAAAACGAAAATGGTGGTAAATAATGCAGGCATAACCCACTTTTCGTCATATGTAAAAAGACTACATATTATTATTCTTTCATGATCCCCATGAGCCACAGTAATGCGCCACTTACTATTGAAAAGTATAATCATTTGTCTTTGATTCCCGCCATATTTTATTTCTGTACGCCGTGGGTATATCTTTCACACTAAATGGGCCATTACCTTTATCCTTTTTTCAATTATAGAAATTTATCTAAAAATTACACTATTCTTAAAAATGTATTAAATTTTGTTTTTAATTAGATATTAAATTGGAAATCTACAAAAGCGAGTTTTTTTTAGGTTACTAACTAAAATGTTAAAATGAAAAACAAATACAGTATAAGTACAAACGTAGTAATAAAGTAAACCTAGCCAAAACTCGATATGGTAGTTTTTAGAAAGTTCTCTTAAAATTATCAAGCTATATTTCAACGTTAAAAAAGGTCAAAATATAATACCTCGCAATAATAAAAACATTTAAATAGATAAGTAAATAAAAGATTAAATCTGTTAATAAGTATAAAAAACAGATAGTAATTGGTAATTAAAAGATTAACTCTACAAATAATACAATAATATCAACGTCATCATAACGTAGGTATTGTTTATTTGTTTATTCGATCACAATTTGTGATTCGTGCACATCTTTTTTTTTTGTAAAAATATAAGAGCGTGTACAGATGATGAAACTTCTTAATTTTTTAATGCAAACTACGTCTTTTATGTCAAAAGGAAGAAGGTGAGAACTAACAGGGAATTAAATTACTCATCCACATCGTTATCAATTATAAAGGAGCCAAACACGCCGGCAACATTAGCACGTTGTATGACAATATTATTTTTTTGATCAAAGAGGAGACCAACTACTTGGAAATATCCTGAAAGACAAAATTATACTTTACCTCAAACTTTCTCCGGGAATTCACCTATTTCTAATCTACGGTCTTTATCTATATGTAATTTTTTATCAGATATGACATCCTCAGCCGGATTTTTTGTTAAGATGTTCATGATTAATCGATCAGATCTGATGCTATCCTACCTGCTTAGGAAACTAATTTTTTTAGATAACATGATTTTCTGATTAGGTAGAAAGGAGTCCTTAAGTTGAAATGTTTATAATTGATTTGCAAATGAGTCATTTTACTCAATAAAGAAATAGAGGGGACGACGACGGGAAAAGACCAGATGGGATGACCATAATGCCTTGGAAGTTGGGTAGGCCTTTGGTGTGGGATGCAACTTGTGTTGATACCCTTGCGCCATCTCATCTTCCTAGATCTGCGTGTTGTGCTGGGGCAGCTGCTGCGAGTGCAGAAAACCTCAAACGGCGCAAATATAATAACCTCATTGGGAATTATATATTTGAGCCGTTTGGGGTTGAAACACTGGGGCCATGGGGTCCGAGTGCTCATCTTGTTTTTCAAGATATCGCCAAGCGGCTGGTTGACTCTTCACGTGACCAGAGGGCTGGCCTTTTCTTGGGTCAAAGAATTAGCATTGCCATACAACGTGGCAATGCTGCCAGCCTTTTGGGCACCTGTCCTGTTGACAGTGATTTGGAGGAGTTTTTTGATGCTCTGTGAGCCCTGCTTGTTATAACTTGTTTATATTTATTTTAGTATTATTTATAGGTTTTGTACATATTATGTGATAGTTTTAGAATTTGAATTAAATAAATAAAGAAATTATATTGTGTAATCTTTGTGCACCAACCGCGAAGACTTCACAAAGAAGTAAAAAAATAATTCACGGGAACCACACAAAACGGTATAAAAATGTCCTTAATGCTTATAGATAAATATATGTATATTCTGAGACGGGTTTTGGTCAGTTACAAAGGAGATGGCTGGATGACCTAGGGCCGGGCCCTAGACAATTAGTGGCTAAATAGATTGGGGTTGACAAAAGCTTTCGCTAATTTGACATTTGACAATCTATTCTATTTCGTTATCTATTCTACAATGCCACTTGTCTAGGGGGGCTGGCTTCCACGAGAAATGGTAAGACGTAGCGTTAGTTAGGATAGGAGGAAGGCCTTTCTCTAAATAGGTCAATACGGGCTAATCATAATAAAATACCAAATATTCGAATTCGGACAACCTATAAGTCTCTAATATTTAAGATGTGATAAACTTTCTCTATTGATTGTGTTTGGCACACAATCAATCATCAAGTTTTTTTGTGGGAAATCAATAAATGACATAGCCCGTCCTGGGCGGGGCGGGAGAGCGTGTCAGACTTTTACTGACTAAAACCCACTCATGTACCTTCGGTTGCCCTTTATGTTCCGGGGTCACAGTAACTATTATAAACGTCCACATCAAGTTCAGTGGCTAAGCGTAAAAAAGAAATGAGCAACCAATAAACCTTCCCATTCTTACGCTTTTACATATTAGTCTGATATAAATATATATATAAGATAAGCATTATTCATATTATTTATTGCACACAAAAAATGATACATATGAAACTATTATTTCATTTTTTTGATTAAGGTATTTAAACAAAAAATAAAACTATAGTCTGTTTTTTTTAGCAAACGAGTACCTACCCAAAATTATGTCTGCATTTCTATTGGTCCACATAATCAGCATAAGTTCTATTATTGGTGTTAAAAGCGTTGGCTCCGCCTCGACTAATCCCCATCCCATACCAATAAATTCCCATCTCTCTCTGTCAATACCGGAAATGTGAAAGAGATATACTCAGTACTCGTTTGTAAATAAAAATAGACTATATAAGCACTGTCTCTAATAATTTGGCATGGTAAAATAGAATTTGCAAAACTATTATAAAGCGTACTAGTCGTTACAGGCAAAAATGGTTTCTTAAGAGTTTTAACCAGTATTGTTAAAGATTACTTGGACTATAACACTACTGTAAAGTGCCTAAATAAATATGCCTAGTTTTAAATCTATATCCTTTTTTTTTTTTTTTTTTTGGTGAGTGGGAAATCATCCAATGACTGCTCCCGTCCTGGGTGCGACGGGAGGGCGTGTCAGACTCTTACTGACTAAAACCCACTCATGTTTCTTCGATTGCCCTTTATGTTCCAGGGTCACGGTAACCACTATAAACATTCCGCAACAAATCTATATCCTAGAGAACATTAATTTATCCTACCGAGTGCTGGTGATTTATTAACACTTACTTTTAAGCTTATATAAAACCAAACCATAATCGATAAATAATTTATAGTAATTAAAATTTAATTTACATATTGGTCATAAAAATATAGCTTATATGAGGTTAGAAGTAAAAATAACAAGAGTAGTTGCTCCTCAGTGCATATATTTCTTTTACATTCTTCTACAGGATTATTAAGATTTAAATGGTCCGCAGATGTCATCTATAGATACTTAAGATTTCATAAGACATGATTTTTTTTAAAGAGGGTCTGTGGAGCTTCTTGCCTGTTCTTCTCCATAGAGATCTACGTTTTGAAACATGCAATTAGCGTAAACTTTCTGACTGACCGACCGACTCTTTGACAATGCATAAGTGCCTGTAAATGGTATAAGTGAAATAATGGTATAATTGAATTTTGAATTTTATAGGGGTCTATAAAGGGTATTTTTTATTAGAACTTGTTAAACTGAATTAAAAATACCTACCCATAAAATTAAAAAGGCGCATTATTACCTAACCGGTTTCGCTCTATTTCTAGAGCAAGATACTAGGTAGTTAGTGCTTGTTTTTTTTACCAATCCATCAATTAATTGGATGCTTAATGGGTAAAAAGATACTAGAAAGACGGAAGGCGAGGACAATAAGAAACTTGATAAAACTTTTAAATTAAATATTCTTTTAAGGAAAATCTGGCACAGTATGGCGGCGTAAATAAAATTCGAGTTTGAACAAACTGATTTGTGCATTAAAATCAGGAGAGACGGCGAAAAATAAAGAACTTTATTGTAAAATCGGTATACGATTGAGGAAATAAGTTTAGATAAGAGGTTTTCTTTGATTTTTAAGTTTTGCGCGATGAAGTAGTATTAGAAAAGAAGTGATTTTTGAAAAGATGCTGTGCGTAGCTCGATGTGATTGAAGGAACGCGTAGACGACCAATCGCTCGTAGGGTAGATGGCAGCACCAGTCGTTAAGGCGATGTTCTATTGTTAAGGCGATGTCTGAACACCTACTCCAAAAATAGTTTTATAAGTCTTTAGTTTTCATTTGTAATTAATCTTACTTTGATTATTTTAAACCAAAACTGAAGCCTTGTCCTGCGTAAAAGAGATTCAATGTCTTTTTTTTTTTGGTGAGTGGGATATCATCAAATGACTGCTCCTGTCCTGGGTGCGGCGGGAGGGCGTGTCAGACTTTTACTGACTAAAACGACCAGGGTCACGGTAACTATTATAAACATTCCGCAACCCCGGTAGGCGTGACCCTGTTGGGCCCCTTCTTGTGGAGATTCCCATTTATATGTTACGGCCTCCCAATTTATATATACCCGATCTGTCAGTTTGACCGTCTGAACCAACACGGAAATCTCGAAACAAATATCAGCTATTTCAACATTATGGTCGGGAGGGCATTGAACTTTTGTTAGAAACAGCTAATATTTTTTTCGCGATTTCAAAGTTGGTTCCATAATAAAAGCTGTTTATTTTCATGGGTAGAATCATCTAGCTGGTTGAGTAAGACCAAAAATACACCTATAAACAGCTATTTCTCGAAAACTCTAAATAACAA
Source organism: Athetis lepigone (assembly GCA_033675125.1). Taxonomy (NCBI): domain Eukaryota; kingdom Metazoa; phylum Arthropoda; class Insecta; order Lepidoptera; family Noctuidae; genus Athetis; species Athetis lepigone. The sequence continues at coordinate 21,307,450 of CM066233.1, read as the reverse complement.
TTTATTTAGTCGAACTTGGTAAACTTTAAAATTAAACCGACTACCTACACTTACTTCAAATCCGAACCTTTGCCCTTTAGGAGTAAGTTCTAGAATTCGACGTCTTTTAAATAAATTATCTTTATTGATTGCGTGGCTATATTTCGAGAGTCGCTTCCAAAGGCTTAAGGGGTTTCTAGAAATTTCCATTAGATATAATTCTAATAATACACACATCAAAAGTGTCTAGGGATATTTCAATTAAACCTAAATTACTAAAATTCTATTAACTTTTTGTTAAAACATGTACACATTAAAATAAAACTTGTTTAATAGACTATTTAATCTGATAATAAACTTTTAGATAAAGTTAAATTTAAAAAAAACTTAGAAGAAGAGGAAAAACTCAAACAAAATTTCAATCTTAACTTTATTTTTGAAACATCAAAACTTAAACAAAACAACAATTTATTTATAAAAATTCTTGAAAACTTAAAATTAATATTCCGTGGATCCACCCAAGACTCTCCTGACACATCTGCAGCGGTTCTGCATACTCAAAACAAGGGTGTCAATATCCTGTTGTGGAATACTGTCCCATAATTGCCGTTTCTGAAGCCATGAAGACCAGTCAGAGCGTTATATCCAGGCTTTGGTCATGTTATCGTGTCACGGAGGAAGTGGTGGAACGGCACCGAGAACCTCAACGCATTACAACACATGTACAGGACCGATTCATAGTAAATGCTGCACAAAGTCAACTAAATGCAGCGGCGATGCAATTGGTTCAAAGGCTACAGAGAGAGTATGGTTTGCTGGTAAGCGGTCAAACTTTGAGAAGGCGACTGCATGAAGTCAATCTACGTGCTCGTAGGCCATTTTGGGTATCAGCACTAAGGAGAGGTAATCGAGGAAGAAGATTACAATGGGCTATTGCACACGAAAACTGGAACCATTCTCAATGGTCACTTGTGCTTTTCACTGATGAATCTAGGTTTGGATTTCATCCTGATTCGCGAAGAGTACGCGTTTGGAGAAAAACTGGACGTTGGAATCGACTGCAGCACCCACAACAAGTTCATGCATATTAAGGTGGCACGATTATGGTTTGGGCAGGAATTCGTCTCGGCGGTAGAACGGACCTCGTTTGGATACAAGGCAATATGACTGCTCGAAAATACCAAAATGAGGTGCTAGAGCCTGTAATCTTGCCCCACAGACAGCAAATGGGACAAAATTTCCAGCTAATGCACGACAATGCCCGTCCACATACGGCGCGTATCGTTACAAGTTGGTTACAACAGCATGTTATCTAAGCTTTAGACCGGCCTGCACAATCCCCTGACTTAAATCCTATTGAGCATGCCAGGAATATGCTTCAGAGAAGAGATCGTAGGAATTTCCCTGTTGATATTGTGCATCAAAACCAGCTTTTCTTGCATCTTAGCAGGATTTGGGACAGTAGTTCACAACAGGATATTGACACCCTTGTTTTGAGTATGCAGAACCGCTCCAGATGTGTCAGGAGAGTCTTAGTTGGATCCACGAATTATTAATTTTAAGTTTTCAACAATTTTTATAAAAAAAAGTTGTTTTGTTGTTTACGTTTTGAAATTTCAAAAATAAAGTTAAATTGAAATTTTGTTGAGTTTTTCCTCTTCTTCTAAGTTTTTTTTTAATTTAACTTTATCTAAAAGTTTATTATCAGATTAGATAGGCAATTAAACAAGGTTTATTTTAAAGTGTAGGTGTCTTAACAAAAAGTTAATAGAATTTTAGTTATTTAGGTTTAATTAAAATATCCCTAGACACTTTTGATGTGTGTAGAACTCAAGGTATCGTGTAGTCCAGTAAGTAGGTCATGGAGGTCAAAGCAGTCGCTCCATGTAAAAAACTGTCATTAGATTGCATTCGGGCAGCTTAGTTTCAACGGTGCTGATTCTCTTGTTCACAAACTTAACTAAATTTAAATTAAATGCATCTATCTCTTTCCATTTCTTAAACAAAAGGACAGAAGATACATTTTAGTTTAATCCTTTCAAATTACGCGCCTGAAGTTTTTTTCTTAAATCGAGTTTAAATTATCTATTGAGTGTCTTAATTTGACAGGACTTAACTAATATTATATCTCCTGTCCTTTTCTTAATTAAATGGAAAGAGAAAGATGCACTTAACTTGAAATTTACGTTAGTTTGTGAATATGAGAATCGGAACCATTATCTAGTTTTATTAGTCAGGCTTAACTGACTGACTGTTGACAAATCAACTCATAGCACAGCCCAAACTTGCAGGGTGTGTTTTTTACGATTGATAAAGTATCGACATTTACGTGGTTGAAACCGCAGGAAAAAGCTAGTCGGTTTATAATGATAAGAGATTCGTGATTAGTCATGACAACTATATCTATACTAATATGATAAAGCTGAAGAGTTTGTTTGTTTGCTTGAACGTGCTAATCTCAGAACTACTGATCTGAATTGAAAAATATTGTTGTGTTGAATAGCCCATTAATTAAGGAAGGCTATAGGCTACGTAACATCATGCTACAATCTATGGGAGCGGAGCAGTAACCGAAAACGTAGATATAGCGCTGGAGACACCTAGTCATGTATATAAAGAAGAAATAAGATGGGGCCCAGTATGCTACCTCGAGGCATACCTTGTGTTACTTATTGATATTTAGACGTATGCATTATCATATCCCTATTTCCATTCAGTTTAGTAACAGCAACGGTTTGCTGTCTGACAGTTAGATAGAACAGGTACGGTCATCTGACTGTCTGCATTGACTAGCTTTTGTACACGCCTTCGTCTGTGTGAAAGTAAAATAACACTATTTTACGACACTCAGCATTCATCAATACCTCGCAATCAGTGAAATATTTTTTGTATTCAAAGTAGTATTACCAGAGATTCTGTACAAACAACTTTATCTGTATTTAATCTATACTGTTATCTATAATTATTAATACAGCAAAACTGTTTGTAGAATCGCGCTTATCCCGGAAACCACCAATCGATTTTAATTATTTCTGCTTTATTATGATAGCTAGATTTTGAGGAATAGTAATGGGCGCCGTAATCACTAGGCCATCACTGAATGGTATTGAACTCAACTGAATTAAAATAGGCATATGATACAGCATACGTCTAGATGTCAATATGTAAAATGAAGAGTCTCCCAGGGTAGCATATTGGGTCCCTTCTTACTAATACTTTATAACATTACGGCACAAACCACGGAAGAGGAGCATTAACTGTCAACCACCACTTAAAAACTCGCTGATGGTCGCGTGCGCGTTGGATCATACGGTTCCCTACAAAATGGTTGAGCTGAATGATGCCGATATTTAATATTGGTCAACTCTCAACGGCTGTTTAATTCTTTATTTTGTATTTTATTGTTGTATTATATTGTTTTATATTGCTCCTTACCTTCATTGTTTTTACAAATTATTATAAAAGCAGCAGCATCCTGTGACCAAGATATTTTAAAACTTGATGATTGAAAAAGGAGTCCAAAGAGATTCTTGCTTGTTTTTCTCCAAGAGACCAACCTACGTTTTGGTCCAACTAGTTTCAACTTTCTGAATGTTTCTGGTCGTGGTGAAACAAATATCTTGAATTTTAACCAAGACTCTGAAGAATCCATAGGTGCATGGTAGCTAGTAGTACATTAGTATAATTAGATGACGATATGATTAGGACACATTCCTACTACATACAAAAAGAAATTGATAGGCTTATAATACGTATGTACTCATAATCATCATCTGTACATCGATTCGATTACTGATAAGTAGTGATAACAGTGATAATACTAGTTTCTTATCAGATTAGAATAAAACATGGCCTTACATATCTTTGATTACTTTTAAATTAGGTATAATTTCATCATCATCAACTTCTTAAGCGTCTATTCTACTGTTATCATGAATGTGAAAGTTCGTGAGGATGGATTTATGTTTGTAAATCACGCAAAAACTACTGAACTGATTCTGTTAAAACTACACAGCAATATTTATACGAGGGGTGAAAGGCTATTTGGTTTAAGCGACATCTGGGGCGATACTGAGTTATATATATATTCGGAATCAGCGAATTTTTCTCCGTCGAATGATGCCGGATTCATTAAAATCGAAGCACTTTTTTGGCGTTTAAAACAATACTATTTTTGGGCTGTTTCCAAAGTGGCATTGTATTAACCGACGTGAATTTTGCATTTTTTTTTAAATTATGTACATGAACCATACAATCATATTAAAAACCGAGACATAAACCAGTTACCCTTTCCTAGATAAATAATTCATTATGAGTTAAAGCGTTTTTCCTGTTTAATTTTTTTGTTAAGACGTAATTTAAATCATTCTGACTTCCACCAATTACTCGGTGTAATGCCACTTAAACCATTTGTCCGTCACCCAAATACGACACCGAGTGTCGCTTAAGCTCTTTCAGCGGCATCTATTTTCCACACAGGGTGATACTTAAACCAAGTAGTCGTTTTGTTTCAGATATTTTGTTTAAAATGCATGTCGTTTAATACAGAGGATAAAATGAAATGATGAATATTAAATCATTTTTCCAGTATTAATAAAAATACGAGTCGGTCTTTCAGTCATTAAATTTTGATATGATACATTTCAAATAAGTCACATCATACCATATTTATTTCATTTCCCGGGTGGTGAAAATCGTGATCATTCAACTGGACTGCCGCGCGCCGGCGCTTCAGTCGAACTCTAGAGTGCATGACGTGACGCGCAGTCACCACCAGAGTTCACGTACACACAACAACATGGTCTAGGGATATATAACTTTTTTAAATAACTTAAAAAATATTGGCCTTACAAAAAAACTAATGATGACAGATTATAAAAACATTATTAACTTCCTTTTTTTAAATTCAAAATTGTATATAAAACCTTTTGTTTTAAGATGAAATTCGCATTCATTGAATTTCTTCCAAGAAGTAAATCTTTACGAACTTCTAACTATATTAAAACTCGGTTTTAATCATACCACGTAGACACTTGACCAGGAACGAAATGTTAAGAGCAGTGGGCATGATTCAAGCTGGCGCTACCCAAATTGCGGTTTCTGAAGCCATAAGGACCAGTCAGAGCGTTATATCCAGGCTTTGGTCACGTTATCGTGTCACGGGGGAAGTGGTGGAACGGCACCGAGGACCTCAACGCATTACAACACATGTACAGGACTGATTCATAGTAGGTAAATGCTGCACGAAGTCAACCAAATGTAACGGCGATGCAATTGGTTCAAAGGCTACAGAGAGAGTCATGGTTTGCTGGTAAGCAGTCCAAATTAAAGAAAACGACTGCATGAAGTCAACCTACGTGCTCGTGGACCACTTTCGGTACCAGCGCTAAGGAGAGGCAATCGAGGAAGAAGATTACAATGGGCTATTGCACACTAAAACTGGAACCATTCTCAATGGTCACTTGTGCTTTTCACTGATAAATCCAGGTTTGGTTTTCATCCTGATTCGCGAAGAGTACGCGTTTAGAGAGAACCTGGACGTTGGAATCGACTGCAGCACCCACAACAAGTTCATGCATATCGAGGTGACACGATTATGGGTTGGGCAGGAATTCGTCTCGGCGGTAGAACGGACCCCGTTTGGATACAAGGCAATAATATGACTGTTCTAAAATACCGAGATGAGGTGCTAGAGCCTGTAATCTTGCCCCACAAACAGCAAATGGGACAAATTTTACAAACTTGGTTACAGCAGCATAATATCGAAGCTTTAGACTGGCCTGCACAATCCCCTGACTTAAATCCCATTGAGCATGCCTGGGATTTACTTCAGAGAAGAGCTCTTACGAATTTCCAAATACTAAAAAAAACGAAAACCAGCTTTTCTTGCATCTTAGCAGGACTTGGTTCAGTATTCTACAACAGGATATTGACACCCTTGTTTTGAGTATGCAGAACCGCTGCAGATGTATCAGGAGAATTTAAGGCAGATCCACGGATTATAAATTTTTAGTTTTCAACAGTTTTTATAAAAAAAAATAGGGGTTTTGTTTAAGTTTTGATGTTTCAAAAATAAAGTTAAGATTGAAATTTTGCCTGATATTATCCTCTTCTTTTAAGTTTTTTTTTTAATATAACTTGATCTAAAAGTTTAATATCAGATTAGATAGGCTAATAACCTATCACAAACCTAATAGCCTATAACAAGGTTTATTTTAATGTGTAGATGACTTAACAAAAAGTTAATAGAATTTTAGTTATTTAGGGTTAATTTAAATATCCCTGGACCATGTTGATGTGTGTAATTATATAATTGATGTTCCTATTGAGACTGTTCTATATAATTATTATTCTAAATAAATACTTTAACTGATGTTGTACTTATTTATTCAATATAAGCACCTGAGATTTTCGGTGGTTGCGATATATCGAGGTTGTTTTAACAGCCATTGATAGTATTAGATGTAAAAAAAATGTAACATCATACGTAACAATTTCAATATTATATGTCACATAAGTAAATTAGCCTGCCAGTCATTTTAGTCTAAATTGGTAGTTGAGATAAATAGCTTGCTACTATTAATTTTGGGCTACGTCACTTCATACTTTTTGGCTTACTCTGAAAATGTACTGCGTCGTCGCTTAATTTTTTTTCCCTGTAGCCAATTGTAGTAATGAAGTAACTTAAATCTTTTTTCCATACTCTAAAAAATAGGGGCTTAAGGCAGATTGTATTAAGCGACATTTATCTTTGTAATTAAAAGTCCCTTTTATTTCGTAATAGCATCAACAACTCGACGTTTTTAATTGAATTTCAATCAAGTTTACCTCGTTTAAATAGCTTAAGAAGTTTTTTTGTTATGATTTTTTTTCCAAAATTTCAAACTTTAAATGGCTCTCCTGTAAAGTTGCAAAAATGTCGCTTAAAACAAATAGCCTTTCACCCCTCGATATACATACTAGCTGTCCCCCGCGGTCTCACCTGTGCTATATCAGATTTTTGGTTGCTAAAAAAGAAGATAAAAAGTATTCTATGTCCGTCCTCTGGTCCTTAGCTACCTCCCCACTAATTTTTAGCCAAATCGGTTCTGCCGTTCTTGAGTTACAAAATGTGTAACTAACACGACTTTCTTTTAAATATGTATATGGACATGAAACTTTAAGGGTATGTTCTTTGTAAAAAGTAGGTAACCACTAAGAAAAGATTTTTGTAAATTCCAACCCCAAGGGGGTTGAAATGGGGATGGACGATACGACATACATGGGTAAAAACCAGTGGCTATCCATCAGTATAACGAACGGGCTGTATAACATCACGCTATGATCCATAGGAGCGGAGTAATTACCGAATCCATACTAATATTATAAATGGGAAAGTGTGTCTGTCTGTCTGTATGTTTGTTTGTCTTTCTTACACGGCAAAACGGAGCGACGAATTGACGTGATTTTTAAGTGGAGATAGTTGAAGGGATGGATAGTAACATAGGCTACTTTTTGTCTCTTTTTAACGCGAGCGTAGCCGCGGGCAAAAGCTAGTACGTAATAAGCCAAAACCGAGAGGGACAGCTAGAAAACAAATGTGACAAATCAAAATGACTTTCAAATGACTCATTACGGAAAAATCTTTTGATTGTCATACAAAGCACCTCAACAAATTGTGTATTTTCAGATTCAATTTGTAATAGTATTTTAACAAACAATTGTACATTATGGGTAATTACATGGTGGTCACATATCACAGTATATAGTTATGTAATTTGTGGATAGGCGCGGCGGTTTTGTTCAACCGTGGTAATTGCTGGCCATACATCCGCTTGGGCTAGTGATGTGCTGAAATAAATAGGTTTTTAAATAAAAACCAGTTTAAACCTATATAAACCTAGATTTTTTTTAAGTTTATCTTTGACATCACTGACATTCCTTGCCTCGGAAAGCACGTAAAGTAGTTGGTCCCGGTTGTTATTTGTAGTAATTTGACAATCATTACGGGCATAGTGTCGCCACAAAACTGGGTTTTGGAGGTCTGATAGGCAGTCTCTTCACGTAAAACACTGGTATTTATATAGCTGAATCAGACTTGGTGGAAAGCGGACATCAGCACATTTTTTGGGAAAAATACAATTTGGATAAAAATTATTTAGGCGCAAGGCCTAGGGGACGCACGAAACTAGGTTTCTTCAAAAAGGTTAACTTTCAATGGGTGTCCCCACGGCAAAAAACTTTAGCGTTAACCCCAAAAGAATGATTTTTTGAGAATAAATGGTTTCTTATCATGATTATATGTTTAATCACCGACTACTAATTACGAGTCAACCTACACCTTGAATAAGTAAAGAACTGTCAAAGAGGGACAACGAAACACCTAGATTGTAAGCAGGCCGCACATTTGGCATACATTTGTATCTCGGTAAATGTGGCGCCACATTTGTAACGCGACACATTTATTGTTCTTTAACGGTCTAACACACGAACTAAACAGATTGTAATTTTTTTAAATGTTGTCGTCATACCTACTGCTGCGAGGTAAATGCTGGTTTAATAATAAAAAAATAATAATAATACCAGCCTATAACTGTCCCACTGCTGGGCAAAGGCCTCTTCTCATACAGAGAAGGCACGAGCATTGATCACCACGCTTGCTCAAGGCGGGTTGGCGATTTCGGACTTATATTAACTACAAGTCCAGGTTTCCTCACGATGTTTTCCTTCACCGATGTCTGTGATGTCTAAGATAAACTTTAGAAAGTACATATGAATTGAAAAATAAAATATATAATATATGGTTTAATATATGATAAAAATCATGATTAACATGCTCTATCGACATACGTGCTTCAAAAATTTGCATACAATTACACATACCATATAGATACAAGATATTCCCAATATCACAAGATTAAATAGCTAGATCATTCAGAACGATTATCTTTGCTAATACAGATTACAATTTATAGGACTCGATAAGAAGTCTTTAAATTCGAATGTCAAACTCTAAAGTTCGTAAAATCAAAATGTCGTGGACGCGGACTATAGTGGTCGGGATTCTCACCGCTGTGGTAGTGGGAGTGGTGGTAGGGGTGTCGGTATGGGCGTCCATGAGACCAGAAGAGGAATCTAGACCAGAGCTGAGGGAATTAGACTGGTGGGAGCACACCATCATATATCAGATCTACCCCAGGTCATTCAAAGATTCTGATGGAGATGGCATAGGGGATTTGAAAGGTTGGTAGACTTTTATTTGGTTTTAAACCGACTGTCAAAAGGACGGTCATGATTTTCGACCTATGTATGTATGTCTCATTTATGGCACGCTCTACAGCTTAAACCGTTTATCGGATTTCGACATAATTATGAGATGTTATTAAATTCCTCTCAGTTGTGGGTGGTGACAATTGCGGATATATTAATAAAAAAAGGAGAAATATAAAATATAATTAAATAAGGCTTCTGTTTAATTTACTACCGGATATAATAACATAATATGATAGACAAAAATAGTAAATGATCACCAAAAAATAGTAAATAATTACCAAATAATGTTTTATAAAGTATTCTAGAAATAACCTATTTTCCTTTTTATATTAATTAGACTGATTTTGATTTTAACTAAGGTTAATAAAATGACTAGTAGATCTGGCGTAGCGTTGGTCACAGTTCCAACCTAACCGAACCTAACACAATTTGGTGATTATTTACTATTTTTGTATGCAAGAATATTATTTTGGTAAGCATTTATTTGTTCCCATTAAATATTTAATCTATTAAGTTGGGCAGTTGGATTTTTCGGATTATTTAGTTTGTTATAATTTTTTTCATTTTATTTATTTATTTATTTATTTAACTTTATGTACAACACCGTACAGAGGCGGACTTAATGCCTTAGGCATTTTCTACCAGTCTACCTTAGGGTGATGCAGAGACAAAACATAGTAGGTGCAAAAATACAGAAAAGTTACAGGAAGTTAAAATAAAATAATATAATACTTAAATAAATAATAATAATTTAAAATTTATAATATATTTATAATTTTACCTGTTACGTTTAATAATTTTTTTTTATATATCAAAGACTAGCTTTTGCCCGCGACTTCGTCCGCGTGGAATAATGGTTCCCGTTATTCTATGTCCTTTCTCGGGTCCTCGGACTATATCTAACCAAATTTCATTCAAATCGGTTCAGTGGTTTAGGCGTGAAGAAGAGACAGACAGACAGACAGAGTTACTTTCGCATTTATAATATTAGTACAGAAGTACGGATTCTAATACATTTTTTTGAAACTAATTTCGAAAAGGTACCTTAATTTATCACTGTTTTTTTTTGTAAAATGGCCGACAATTTGTGAAAGCCGAGATAGTCACACTAATTTAATTCGGTCCTAAATATTTTTATGTTATAGGTGATTAATGGTTTCCAACTGACTAATTATGAATATTGTAATCATGATTTAATTAATTTAGTCTAAATAATAATAATGCAATAATCAAATAATCTTAGAACATTATCAAGAGTTTATTGTTGATTACTTACGTGGGGCCACTCAAGTAATGGGAGAGCTATATTATCTTATCATCATCATAATAACATACCTTCTGATTGAACGGTTTCTTAGTATTTTAAGTTCCGTGGTGCAAACAGTATATGATCACGATAGCTAGCCAAAATAAAGTACAATAGTAAAATATCTGAATTTCTTTTCTGGCGAAAATTTAAAAGAACCTCTTCAATACTCCTTACTCTCTCTTAGGGATCCTTTATTATTAATCATTTCTTAGGGATCTTTTTGCTCACTTATATAGGAGATATTCCAACAGCATGAAGCCAAATATTTCATGCAGTACGACTTGTCCAGTAGTTCAAAAATAGGCAAGTTTAGCAGATTTATACGATTCAGAAAAATGCGGAGACACTTTCTTCTAAAATAATCTTGGTATCGTATTACTTCAAGTCGGGCTTTTACACTTGTTTGAAAGTCACGACACTGTCGTCTGTCTAACCTTCGGTTTCTGGGAAACACGTTACCTCGTGATAAAACTTATTATCAGACTTGCGGGGAGCTCGCAAATCTGATAACATAACTATCCATAACGACTTCCAAAGATTTATTTGAAGGAATTTAGAAAATTGTTGATTTATGAATATCCTTTAATTAATAATAATTTTAAATCTTACTAATTTTTAGGGTTCCGTACCTCAAAAGGTAAAAACGGAACCCTTATAGGATCACTTTGTATTTTAACTGTTACTGATTATATAATTTTGTATGCCTCCAATTGGCTGATCATAGCGCTCATATTTTATAATATATTCTATCTTTTGCTGTACCTATGTATCACAAATAAAAATTTCTGATTTCTGATTTTCTGATTTGTTGTCCGTCTGTCCGTCCGTCCGTCCGTCTGTCAAGACCCTTTTACTCAGAAACGCGTCGAGATATCAAGCTGAAATTAATATCACATACTCAAGTCTGCTATCACTCAAAGCCGTGAAAAAATCAAGTTTCTAATTCAACGCAAAAAAAAGATACGGCGGTTTATATTGCATATTTAGACATTTGCAAGAGAATCAAAACCTATAGGGTACTTCCCATTGACCAAGAATCATGAAATTTGGCAAGAAGCAAGGTCATGTAGCACAAGTAAAGGGAAAACTCCGAAAACCGTAAATTTGTAGTTTGTTTACATCAGGCGTCCGTCTGTTCGTCCGTCTGTCAAGAACGTTTTTCTCAGGAATGCGTCGAGATATCAAGCTGAAATTAATATCACATATTCAAGTCTGCTATCTCTTAAAGCAGTGAAAAACTCAAGTTTTTAAATCAACGCAATAAAAAGATACGGCGGTTTATATTGCATATTTAGACATTTTCAAGGGAACCAAAACTCAAAACCTACAGGGTACTTCCCATTGACCTAGAATCATGAAATTTGGCAAGAAGCTGGGTCATGTAGCACAAATAAAGGGAAAACTCCGAAAACCGTAAATTTGTAGTTTGTTCACATCAGGCGTCCGTCTGTTCATCCGTCTGTCAAGAACGTTTTTCTCAGGAACGCGTCGCGATATCAAGCTGAAATTAATATCACATACTCAGGTCTGCTATTTCTCAAAGCAGTGAAAAACTCAAGTTTTTAAATAAACGCAATAAAAAGATACGGCGGTTTATATTGCATATTTAGATATTTTCAAGGGAACCAAAACTCAAAACCTACAGGGTACTTCCCATTGACCTAGAATCATGAAATTTGGCAAGAAGCAAGGTCATGTAGCACAAATAAAGGGAAAACTCCGAAAACCGTAAATTTGTAGTTTGTTCACATCAGACGTCCGTCTGTTCATCCGTCTGTCAAGAACGTTTTTCTCAGGAAGGCGTCGAGATATCAAGCTGAAATTAATATCACATACTCAAGTCTGCTATCTCTTAAAGCAGTGAAAAACTCAAGTTTTTAAATAAACGCAATAAAAAGATACGGTGGTTTATATTGCATTTAGATATTTGCGAGGGATTCAAAACCTATAGGGTACTTTCCATTAACGGAACCCTCGTTGCGCGAGTCCAACTCGCACTTGACCGGTTTTTTCAAGCAGTATAACTTACCTAATAAAAATTCAATAACTTCCTCCTCCGTGTAAGATTTGAGGTAGTCAGGTATCGGTGGTCCCAAGATGCTCCCTTGGGGCACACCGACCAAACCAAGCATTTTAAGATCAATAAAAAAATCATCATCATAAATTCATTGAGTCGTCGTTATCGAAAGCGACAAGCAACTCTATATTTATATATAACCCCACTAGTCATATAAGTATGAATGGAGTAAAACAATAAACGCAAATTACTTAATATTTACCTAAAACAATAAAAGTCAAATTACTTAATATTAGGATCAATCATTCTTTCCGAACCACTGGTTTATCAGTAGTTATCATAACACTTATTATTTGGGTATATTTTTTATTATTATTATTTATTTAATGCATTATCTCGCATGAGCGTCAAGGGTGCATATGCTTATCATTAATGTGTACTATGTTTTCCCTTCAGGTATCACTGACCAACTAGAACACCTGGTGGATGCTGGAGTAGGAGCTCTCTGGATGTCTCCTATCTTTTCGTCTCCTATGGTAGACTTTGGGTATGATGTCAGTGACTTCTTCGATATACATTACGAGTATGGAACCTTGGAAGATTTTGATAACCTAGTTAAAAAGGCGCATGAGTTAGGTAAGGAATGTTTAAGTTGAATCCGACCAACTTATTTTTGTTTCTCGCGGTTTCACCCGCGTTACCTTAGATATTTGTTTACTGCTTCGCTCCCGCAGTATATAGTGTGATATTATATAGCCTAGAATAATGTAGCTATAGAGAAACTATTTTTTGAAATTGGTCTAGCAGTTTTTGAGTTTATTCGTTACATGCAAAAATACAAACCTTTCCTCTTTATAATATTAGTGTAGAAGAAGAGAATAAATATATTCTCGTTGGTAAATTAATTTCTCTATGCTTGAGTCGACACTTGTTGGCGTCTTGCGTCGACATTCATAGGAGAAGCTGCTCATTTGTTAATAATGTTATTTCGTTTTGTTATAGGTTTAAAAGTCCTATTAGATTACGTGCCAAACCACTCAAGTGATCAAGCCGAATACTTCATCAAATCGGAAAACAAAGACCCAGAATTTGATGATTTCTATGTGTGGGCTGACCCAGTCATAAGACCAGATACTAATAATACCCTACCCTCTAACTGGGTAAGTATTGATTGGCGTGCAAAGTACTCCAGCTAGTATATGTGACGTTTAAAAGTGAATTAAAAAATCCTACTTGCTTAATATACATACCATTTCGTTTCTATATTTATATTTTTGAAAACCCTTTGTAACAGATCAGTCAATTTGGTGGTTCAGTTTGGAGATGGAGTGACAAACGCCAGCAGTATTACCTGCATCAGTTCGCCAAAGAGCAACCTGACTTTAATTTCCGAAATCAGAAAGTTATAGATGAAATGGTTAAAATCATGCTGTTCTGGATAGAAAGAGGAGCTGACGGCTTCAGGGTAGATGCCATTCCTCATTTATTCGAAACGGCTCCTGATGAAAATGGAGTCTATCCCGATGAACCATTATCTGGTAACATGTTTTTGAGGCCAGACCAGGCTGGATACACCACGCAGATCCATGTGAGGGACCTGATAGAGCTGTATGATGTGGTTTTTGACTGGAGGGAGGCTGTCGACAAGTGGGCAGAGGAACATAATACTGAGACTAAGTAAGCCACCAAATGTTTTAGATATTCCTCACGTTATTTTTTCTTAAAAGTTTTATATTCACTGTTATTTTTCCTCCACGTAGGATACTTTTGGCGGAGGCTTATGCTAATATTAGTATGACGATGTTATACTATGGAAACGAAAATAGAGATGGTGCTCACTTCCCCTTCAACTTCGACTTCATCACGCGCTTGTCTGCTGAGTCCACTGCCAGGGACTTTGCTTTCGTCATTCGTCACTGGCTTACGTACATGCCGCAGGGAAAAGTAGCAAACTGGGTGGTAAGTAGGATATACATAGCTAGACATTTAAAAATATACTAACAAGTGGATCATAATATCAATTCCTGCACGCATATTTCTAGTTCGGAAACCATGACCAGAGTCGCATGCCGTCCAGGTTCAGAAGCAATATGGTGGATGGTCTTAACGGCCTGAACATGTTACTCCCAGGGGTAGCGATAACCTACCAAGGCGAGGAGATCGGAATGAACGATGGCTTTGTCAGCTGGGAAGACACACGCGACGTCGCAGCCCTGAACCAAGGCAACGAATCTAACTATATGGAGTTCTCTAGGGATCCCTGTAGGACACCTTACCATTGGGACAGTTCTCTTAGTGCTGGGTTTTCGACAAACGCTACAACTTGGCTGCCAATTGCTGAAGATTTTAGGGAAATCAATCTTCAACGTCAGAACGATGCAACAAGAAGTACTTTCAAGGTTAGATGGAAATCATTATTACTTTAAGAAACTAAAGTTAAGATTGTAAACTGACGAAAATGTAGTGGTAGAGAGATAATTTATTGGAACGGGACAAAAAGTTTACATTTAAAATCAACCTTGTGGTTTTGTTACATTTGAAGCAATAAAATGCTTTGTTTGGAGTTGATATATGAACCGTATTATCGTCTCTAGGTCTACCAGGCTCTGACTAAGCTCCGCAAGGAGCCGGCTCTGTCTCACGGTGACTACGACGTGCAAGCCCTGACAGAGAACACGGTGCTGTTGATCCGGTATCTCAGGACCTACGATACCTACGGCTTGGTGTTCAACGTCGGCAGTACGTCGGACACCGTAAACCTCAGTGGAGTCGATCTGCTGTCGGGACCTTTGACAGTTTACACTTCCAGCGTACATAGCACCCGGACAGCAGAGTAAGTCGCCTTTTATTTATTTCAGCTTTAAGTTACAAGAAGCTGAGGCATTTTAGTTTAACTAATTTCGTCCGCGAAAAAACTACATAGTTACGACTATCGTATGCAGTCTATTTTTAACTTAAGTCGCAAATGTTTAATCCTTATAAAATCCTCTAGGTTTGAGATAGCGCTGTCATTATCAATCCTTTTTATTGGAGACGATAAGGCAAAGTAATTAAGTATTTAAACAGTGCGAAATTGGCTATTTGACTACCATTGACCTTGTATGTAGAAAGTCAGAAATATGTAAATGTGCTTGATAGCACAAATATCTCTGTATGATAATCTAGGTCCGAACGATATAAGTCATAAAATTATAAAAAAATATTTTTTTATCATTGAGAAGTTACCTACAATGTTTTTATAAGTACGTAATTAAGCTTAGTTTTTATCTTTATTGCCCCGATTTATTTTTGGAATGAAAGACCTTAATTATTTCTCTTTTTACGTAGTCTCTTGTGATGTATTATTTATTGAAATATGATTTAATTTAGCAGTAGGTTGCTCTAGGCTGGTTTGATTGATATTTGTCTAATTCTTTGAAACAGCCATCTTTTTGTAATTTTGTTCATTTTGATCAACAGTAAGTTTAAACTATTTTGTAAGCGCAAGATATATTCTTGAGGTAGCTTATTACAGATTAGCTTGGACACTCGAAATAGATCAGATTGATAGAAAATGTTTAGGAAACCAGACTGTTTCTATACACTGGGTATATTTAATGGTTTGAATTCAAAGCTGGTAGAATTTACCCAAGCACCCAAATAGTAATTAATAGGTAGTAACTATTTAGTAATCTGTGGTAATAGTAAGTTACCGTCTGAGAGTTCAAATGTAAATTTTCGGCAAAGTAAAAAAAAACCCTTTTTTGTTTGAGGATTCCTTTTAAGATTTTTATTTTTTTTTCAGTACCGAGCTGCAGATTGAAAATGATTTAACTCTGGCGGCTGGAGAAGCGATTGTGTTCCGTGCACCGCCTACATGAATGTACTACAGATGAAAGCACACGACATTTTTGCCAAAGACGCGTCGTAATCGTTAAGTCGCGCGACTAAAATGCGCATTAGGTAGTTAGGTATCCCATCGTAGTTTAGACCAGACTAGACTGACTAAATACAAGTCAGTTAATAAAGGACTGAACGAGTGAAGCTAGACGCAAAAATTTAAATAGCCATTATAACGGTAAAATCACTACTTAGTATAAAAAAAATGCTTTCTGTTGGGTCCCAAAGTCCATGTTTAGATCTTTAAAGCTGTGCAACAGTCTTTGATGCGGTTTTTTAGTAGATGGTGCCGATTCTCTTATTCACAAACTTAACTGCATCTTTCTCTTTCCATTTCTTAAAGAAAAGGACAGAAGATAAATATTAGTTAAGTCCTGTCAAATTTACACACCATACATCCATAGAAAATTTAGACGCGAATTCAAAACATGGCGGCTAAAAATACGTCGATTTACTTCGGGCGCTGTCTAATTTGACAGGATTAAACTAAAATGTATCTTCTGTCCTTTTCTTTAAGAAATGGAAAGAGAAAGATGCATTTAACTTAAATTTAGTTAAGTTTGTGAACAAGAGAATCAGCACCTTTGTGATTCATTTAGAGGTAGTAGACACAAGCTGGGATTTTTAAATATTTATAACATGTGCCAAGCCGGGGCTGATCGCTAGTATACTATACTTTGTTTCGTGAGCTTTAAAGCGTAGGCCAGTTGCAGAAAAAAAAATATCGAATACTGTGTAAAGGCATTGTCTCTAGCTTTGAAAGACGCAAATCTGATGTTGTTACGAAATGGTCGTGTGCTTATCTTAGGTTCATATTGTACATAATTGTTAGATATTTATATTATAAACAAAATATAAAGATTTCGTAATAACCTCTGTTGTTTTTTTAGACTAATACCTTGTTTAGTTAGTGTAATTTTTGCTTTTAGTTTTGTTTTGTGAGTTTATGTGATCTAAAAACCAAGATTTAAAATCCTCTGATTTCTAGAAATGTCCTTAAAATTGGAACTATTTCTGAAGCCGCAATTATATTATGCTGACGCCGCGTGTCGCAACGCGTGGGTAAGCTATCGGTTACATACATTTAGTACTGGATTGATTACATTAGTACCGTCCCGCGTGTCGCAGAGCCTAGTACTAAATGTATGTAACCGATAGCTTACCCACGCGTTGCGACACGCGGCGTCAGCATAATATAATTGCGGCTTTATGTTTTATTCCAGATGTATCAAACGTAAAAATAATATGTCGCCACGATTCTTAATAGCGGAGCAGTAACCAATGATAAAGAAGAAGCAGGAATGGGGCAGTTAGTGCTTATATCTCACTTCATATAGTCTGGGATGGGACCCGAGAAAGGAGATAGAATAGTTTTCATCCCTGAAAACCCCCGGGAACGGGAACAATTATTCCACGCGGACGAAGTCGCGGGCAATAGCTAGTTTAATATAAAGGAGTGTCTGTTGTTTTTTCTTTCTTAAGTCGGTTATTATTCCATAAAAGACACACAGAAAAATATTGACCTATCTAATTAAGGATTGTTTTTTTGTTGTTTTAATTAATTACCTACTGCTGCTATTATCATAATAGACAACATAAAATATTTGCATTATGTCTAGTCCGTCTGATAGACCGGTCAAAGATATGGGACACGTATTTTTTGCTTGATCTAATTAATAAAAAAATACAAAGTTCCGGAGTTGGGGCTTTTGACGTCACCGTGCAGCAAAAATTGTATCAGATCGTGATGACACGCGTAACGCACTGGTCGTCGTCATTTTCCGTTTAAGAGAAAAAAGAAAAAATACGTGTCCAAATTTTTTTGATAATCATACACTAATTACTTTTTTTCGTCGTCTCGCCCATTGCCGAATCTCATCAAAACAATAAATACTTCACATTTTGGCAGCAGTTCATTTATTTCCAAATCATTTATCACCTTTTGTTTTAAATACATAAGCCTGTCAGTGTACAAATTAATTTAGACAACCCATTTTCAACTTACAAAGTGTGTAGGTGTGGACCGCCAAAACCTTTCGGCTTACAGTTTAAACAATCGATACACAACACAAAATCTCCAAACACCTGTGAACTTTAAACTCATTAATCCATCAAAACCGAATTGGGTACAAAGTTCTAAACCAATGCTACAAACTTTTTGGACCGCTTGCATACTAATTTGAATCTCGTATTGTCAAAAACTGCCAGTATTGTACGTACATCTTTGATTAGTTTTTGACATTGATTGTTGCTGCACCTCGCTCGAATGCGTGGTGTGTGTGTGTGCGCGTGTGCGTGTGTGGATGTTTGTTATTCTTTTACTTAAAAATTACTAAAGAGATTTTAATGAACTTTGCACTTTGCAGTAATATAGCTTATACATACGATAAAACAAACATAGCGCGGTTAATTAAAATCATAACATAGCGCAGCAACCGCGGCGAACAGATAGTTTTTAATAAATACCACTTTAGTTCTAGTTTTTTTTTTAGTTAACCTTATCCACTATTTTAACTTTATTTTATTAAATACCAGAATAGGCCTCCAGGTCCATACCTAAAAGGTTTTAAGTTAGCACAAATGAGGTTTAAAATCTGTCCCATCACTAGTTAACAAGGTCGGTAATCAGTTAGACAATGCCACGATCAATCGTGGTCATGATGCGGTGGTTAGTGGTCGTTTGTGTGGTGGGGGTGGCGGCTGAAGTTGTCCCCCCGTGGTGGGACAACGCTGTGTACTACAGGATGCTGGTGGACAGTTTCAGGGACGGAGATGGCGATGGACTGGGTGATTTGAAAGGTGAGGTTATTAATCAGTCTCGTGGTTAGTGACTCTGATTGCTACGTCGGATGACTTTACCAATCAATCAATTGTTTTTTTTGGATACCTGGTTAAACCTTCAAACACACGTCATTTGAGAGACAATAGAAAGAGCATAGCAGCCCGACAGCTGGCTGTCGGTTGGTCGTTGAAAGGTTAATTAGTACATTGTCTTCTTAAAATAAAGTCCTCCACTACTACTTTTACTCCGCGTAATCTGGGCTGCAGACCTCAAGGTAATTTCCCCCTAACCTATGGATTTCAGGACAAATCATTGAGCATAATTTTTTCTTCCAAATGAATTATAACAATGTGAGAAGAATGTAACTAACAAGAAATTCATGTACGTTTAAAAGGGCAACTAGAGTTTTTTTGTTTTTAACCCCCGACGCAAAAACGACGGGGTGTGTGTGTCTGTGTGTGGCATCGTAGCTCCCAAACGGATGATCCGATTTTAATGCGGTTTTTTTTGTTTGAAAGGTATATTAGTCGAGAGTGTTCTTAGCTTTATGTTTAATGGAAATCGGTTCAGGTCTTCAAGGTCATCAGTTCGTTTGTTAGGTGTGATAGGAATGTTACACGCTCAGTTTGCTTGCAAGCATATGTGGGATCTGACATTTGAAACACTAATGTCTTC
The DNA here is from genome assembly GCA_033675125.1 of Athetis lepigone. NCBI lineage: Eukaryota > Metazoa > Arthropoda > Insecta > Lepidoptera > Noctuidae > Athetis > Athetis lepigone. The sequence continues at coordinate 21,287,557 of CM066233.1, read as the reverse complement.
TGGAACCACTGATGACCTTGACACTGGTCTGCTGTTAGGGCTCAAAGATAGGAGACGTAACCCTGGACTGCCTTTTAGTAAACCCATCGAGTTTGGGCTCGTTGGATTTGTCTTAACTAGTTCTCTTTATGTTTCTAATGGAAAAGTTTTATGGTCGGGGGTTTTTTAAATTTTTAATTATAGTTTTATTGTTGATGATGTTCTAAAGTGCCTCTTTAATGGTCTGTAGAAATAAATGATTTGATTGGGGTCTAGATTTAACAACACTTATTCGTTAAAATAATTCAAAATTAAATTAAATCAGCCCAGACATTTAGATGACCATCCATCTGATGATTATTGTTGAACTAGTGGTTAGTGACCCCGACTGCTAAGCCAGAGGTCATGGGTTACAGGACAAATCTTTGCCTGTCGAGCAATATTGTTGCTTCTCTGTCTAGGAACTATCCAACTATCATCATCTGCCAAGCCTTTTTAGAACTATGTAATGTAAATGTGTTCTGTGTCTGAGCGTATCGCCTAACAAAATAGTCTAGAAAATAATCACAACAGATTACGGAAAGCAATATTCTTTCAGGCGCATTAAAACAAATTAGCTATGTGCGTGCTCTGGGAGCTGATGCTGTAATATTATCGCCACTGGTAGCCCGGAGCACTGACTGCAGCCACCCTGGCACCACGGAGTTCAATGACATAGACCCCAGATATGGAACCCAGGAAGATTTTACCAGCCTGGTGGAAAAGGCCAAGAAATTGGGTGAGATTGTGACTACTTTGTTGAAAAAAAATATTTATGTTGTACTAGTTGATTCGCCCGCGTTATAATGTCTTTTAATAACTGCTCAAGCCCCGTTGGTCATTGCGTTTTGATAAGTCTATATGTGATTCAGATCCGGGGTTGTGGAATAGTTGTGATGGTTACCGCGGCCTGGACTTTAGTCAGTAAAACTCTGACACTCCCTCCCGCCCCGCCATAAAAAATGTGAGATTCAGATGTCAGCTCCTGTGAAGTTTCATCGTAAGTTTAACTGTAAAGGTTTAGCAAAATCCGCTCCGCAGTTTTTGTGTGAAAAATAACAAACACACATATTAATATGGTTTGAAATAATAGTAATGATATTGGTACTGATTAATATCTGCATAAAACAAGAACTAGGTAGGCAGGTAGAAGCTAGTTTTTACATACAACGGCTCATAATAATATGCTATTTAGTAATACGTGTCTGTAACATATCATTTCTTAGTTAGATTCCATACCAGGAAATAACTACATACAAGATAATGTGTGATGCATCATCAAGTACTTAATAAAAGGTTTTTTTTGTTTTGGAAGGGGCAACTAGATTCATTTTGTTTTGTAAATGACGTTTCAAAGTGCCTTTGGTCTAATGGAAATACATAAATGATTTGACTTTGATCTAAAATAGCGTAGTAATATCCGTAAATGCAGGTGAAATTGCGGGGGACAGTTACTTTATAACATTAGCTAAAGTAACTAGTTAAATAATATTATTAGAAAGAAGTACAATCCAAGCAAAGCTTAAACCTTCACTCAATTTACACAGGGTTGAAAATCGTAGTGACGCTGCCTCTACAACACGTCAGCACTGTCTCCGAGCTGTTCACATCGAGTGCCACCCGGGTGTCAGGGTACGAGCGCAGCCTCCTGTGGCAGGACGGCACTGCCGACCAAGTACTACCAGTAAGATATCAATATGTAATGGTTAATTAAATCTAAAACAGTGGTACACAAACATATTAATAACAATAAAATTCCTGTATTGGTTGGAGTGGACGCAACTCAACGGTCAAAACTTTAAACTCTAAAAAGCATTCAATGCGTATAACTAATCTGTCATTGAGTAGATTATACCTAATTGGCAATGCACGCGTGTAGTCAAGTTTTTGTAAAAACGCAGACTTGTTTGATCGTTTTTCTTATTAAGATCTTCCTACATATGTTTAGGAACGAGCAACAAGCTTTAACTAGCTATATCTTTGGTAATTCAAACGTGAAATTAATCAACTGAAAGAAATGCGTAAGCTTCACTTTAGATTCAGCTGAAGACTGACCACAATTTTTCTACCAGCCTGAACATGGAATGAACTGGACATGGCACGCCACACGAGAAGCATACTTTGGCAACTCCGATAACGGAGCTGTCCTGAACCTTTGTTGCCAAAATGTGGCAGCAGCATTGTCTGCGTCACAGTGTGCCTGGCTGCGGCGAGGAGTGTCAGGAGTACTCCTCCAGCCTGACTTTCCGAGAGACTTGACTTGTGGCGAGAAGCTGCTGAAGAGGCTAGTCACAGATGCCATGAGTTGCGCGCGCAATGGTGGCTTGGATACCCCGTGAGTTTATTTATATTCTAGTCTTTATTTGACCAAGGCGAGGTATTTATATTCCTTAATTTCTTTTTACTGTTCTTATCACATGTTACTTGGGGTCGGCGCAACATTTTTTCTCTTCCGTGTCAACCTATCACCTTCTATTCTTCTTTTTCCTTCATATCATTCTTAACACAATCAAACCACCTGTTCTTCGGCCTTGCTCTTACCCTCCGTCTCTCTACATTAATACTCCAGTCCATCAATTTGATTGACCATCCTTTAGGTTGGGAAATCAACTAATGACTCCTCCCGCTCTGTACGGAGCGGAAAGAAGTGTCGTGTCAGGCTTCTACTGACTAAACCCATCCAAGTTCCTTCTTAGCCCTTTGTGTCCGGCGCCGCGATATCTCTTTCGAACAACTCGCAGCTCCGTCAGGCAATTATTGGTGCCGATTGCCTTGGTCACAAACTAGACTAATTTTAAGTTAAATGCATCTTTCTCTTTCCATGTCTTAAAGAAAAGGACAGAAGATACAATTTAGTTTAATCCTGTCAAATTAGACAGCGCCGGAAGAAAATTGACGTATATTTAGACGCCGTGTTTTTAAAACGCGTCTTAATTATCTACGGAGTGTCTAAATTTGACAGGACTTAACTAATATTTTATCTTCTGTCCTTTTCTTAATTAAATGGAAAGAAAAAGATGCACTTAACTTATATTTACGTTAATTTGTGAACAAGAGAATCGGCACCAATATCAACTTGTCTTGCCCCTAGGGTAGTCCTCGTTGAGTTGTCCTTGAGGCCAGAGCATGCAGCCATGTACTACGGTGATGATGGAAGTGTCGGAGCTAACAGTGTCCTGAGCAGTGCTCTGACGATACCTTCCAGGTCTACCGTGGAGACTCTTCTGAGTATTCATGCATCTTTACTGACTGCGCCTTTGACTGGTCCTACCTGGGTGGTAAGTTCTAAATATCTTTCTAGACATGTCAAAAGACTCAGTCCTGGAAATAGTCTTCGTTTTATTAACAAGTAGTAGTTATTTTTAGTAACAATTGGTAGCCAGTTAATCTAGGTGATTGTCATGGTTTAATTGAAGCCAATTAATAAAATGACAAGTGACGTGTAGTTTCATATCACCTTACGTTTAGCTTGTTTTATTTATTGCGAAAACAACCATGGTAAATAATAAGCAATTAATAATAAGCTCCTCTACTGAAGGATCTCTAAAGAAATCTAGACTTCAAAGCTAACTGACTAGGGACCCGGGGACCTAAGTCGTTTAATGCCTGTTTCGGTCTGCGATAACCTAAATTTATGACCCATGGGACGCGTACTAGCCGCTCGAAGAATTAACTTGTGAAAATTGAAAGTAAATTGAATCTGGGGTATGTTTTCAACATTTACTGCTGAATTGTTCATCTGACCATATTTAAAGATCCTATTAATAAACTGAGGATATAGGTGTCGCAGTCATCTGGTTGAATCAGCTATTTGATTGTATGACTAGCGCGTTTATTGAATGGCGACATTTAATTGAATGACTAGGCCGAAAGCTGATTGAACAAGCGTCACTCAACGTCCAACTAGATAGCTGATTGTAGCATAGCCCTTTGAACAGAGCGGGCGTAAAATCAGTCAGGTGATTGTAATTTAGTTCATTTTTTTCCACTGCGGCGTTAGTATAGTCACCAAAACAAATATGGCGTAAAATACCGCGCGCAGATAGTATTGTCTTGTTACTATTTTGATTAAATTTACTTTAAAGTGACTTATTCGTGATGAAATAGTGTGACAGCATGGATTTACCTATTAATACGCCGCCGCCGGCTACTTTTAAAGTTTTTTTTTAAATTAAAATCATAATAAATTTTGTCATGTCATGTCCTCATTTTTGTTATATAAAAGAAGTTAGTTGCGAATACTTGCGAACTTATGGTCACCTTAAACAAACATTACAAAGTCGACTATATCCCATTTAACGACAATGCTAAATGACGTTCAGTCAAGTCGTTGAACGTTACATTAAACAACTTGACGAATTGTCGTTTAGTCATTCAATTAAATTCCGTCATTCAATGAACGCGCTAGTCATACAATCAAATAGCTGATTCAACCAGATGACTGCGACATAGGTATCAAGTTGCTTATTTCTTTGGGACACCAGTTTGCACAAATTGGTCGCGCCACCAACATGGCGGATGGGTCATTCATGTAAGTGGCACAACCAGTTAAAATACTCAGTGAACTGTAAACATTTTGTTACAGTTTTGACCCTAAACCTAATCAATAACCCTAAACGACCTACGACAGCGTATTAGTAACAAAAACCTTTTAATTTCCAGACAAGCACTGCAAACGATGCCCGCACAGCCTCTCGCTACGGCAGTGACATGGTGGACACTGTAAACATCCTAGCTCTGAACCTGCCAGGATCAGCAGTTATCCAACAAGGAGACGAGCTAGCAGCAGCCGACACCATCCTAGAATGGGCCACTGGCTCCGCTTGCTGGCCCAGTTTAGCAGCACCTTGGGCTGCCCCCTTCCCCTGGGATGATTCCACAACAGCTGGGTTCACAACTGGGGCAGAACCCTGGCTGCCTTTGGCCCCAAACTACAGATATGCTAACGCTAAGATGGAATTCGCAAATGAGTTCAGCCATGCTGGTGTTGTGAGGGTCGCTGCTGCGTTAAGAAAGTCACCAGCTTTTGGACCTCATGTGGAGGTATATAGTATAATTTATTAAACTTTTTAAGTACATCCTGGGCAAACATATAGACACACTGACAACCAGACTGACAAAAATCTAAATAACTACTTTTTTGGCTTCGGCATCGGTTATAGAACATGTATAAAGTAATATTTTTAATTAAAACAATATTCAATGAACGATTTTAACTTCGTTACGGTTTGATTATAGTTACATATTATGTAGTATAGAAGATACGCGTTCCAAGAATAGTAAGTGAAACGCAACAAATATCAAAGAGGCACATACAGGATGCAAAATTCCACATCAATATAAATAGCACCGAATCATTTCATTTCAATTCGAACCGATATCGCGGTGGGTAATAAAACTCACTGGATGCGCGTGAAATGACAACTATTTTGAGGCAAACCCCTGCGAAATTCACAATAAGCCATTTCCCCGATTGCCAGGCGGAAGATAAGCAGCTATTATGGTGTATATTTCTCCATCGTTCGAGCATGATATTCTCTTTCATGGGGCGATAGAAAAATATGGAGCGTAAGCGCCCGTAATTCATTAAGAATATCCGCGTCATATTCGCGATATGAATACATTGCTTAATAAGAATTTGTAAAGGATGGCGTTTCTTGTAGGCGTAAATGTCTTTTTTTACTACTCAAACCCGTCGGGCTCACAAATGGTAAACAGTGCAACGTAGTTTAAGTTAGTGATAAACAAATATGCAAACTTCTTAACGTATGTCTAACTTTAAAGTTTTGAGTCAAAGCCAGCAGTGTCAATGATTCCATTAGCTACAAAAACTCAACACTCTATTTCTTCAGTAGTAAAACATTTAACACTAATGAGCTTTTCTAATGCATTCAGTTTAACAAACGTCAGCACAAATAAATTGTCCTCGGGTTCACAAAAGGTATTAGGTTGTTAATAAAAAGGGGCAGGTTGTAACCCTCGTCGCTTTTAAGAGTGGCTAGGTAGACTTTAAAAAATGTCAATCAAGATAAATTAATTCTCGGCCCTCGATTTGCCTTTTGCAGATTAAACGGCAGAATGGAGGCGTGGTGGTGTTGCGGTGGGGGTCTGCTGGATCCTTACTCCTTATTGCGAACCTTGGGAAAGAGCCAACTGAGGTGGATCCTTCTAAGGTCCCTGGGATCCCAAATGAGATGACCGTCGCCACCAGTTCTACTGGATCGAATTTTTCTCCTGCTTCTCATTTGGTTATGGATAAAATGATAAAGTTGGCCCCGGGACAGACGGTGCTGCTCGCCGGCGGCCCCAGACACTGCGGGGGCCCGGGGCCCGTGGACAAGATAGCGAACAAGCTGTCAGAAGGTTGGCAGAAGATCAACAAGTACTTTAGCTCTTAGAAAATTAAAGAAGAATTAGGCGGTTGGTCAAAATGTGCAAACGCGACCTAATAGGTAATACGATCGTTATTAAATGCATTCTGATATAAAACTCATGTTTGTTTATATATTTTGTTAATTAGTAAATACTTAGTTGTGGTTGATGCGTCATTTGCTTAATAATGATCAATATGTTATCTGCTGTTTTTATTCCCGTGTATTTTTATTGCGGTATTTTGTACTCACGACTTTTAGTAGTTTAAATTTTTACGACGAAAAATAACCGATTATATTAAAACTATTCCGCAACAAGTGGGTTTTATTTTGTATAATTTTGGTTTAAAGTGAGATGGTGAGAATGACACTTGAATAATTTGCATTAAATTACAGGCGTATGTTATAACTTATAAGTAAAGAGAATGTAAAATTAACTTAAAAAACTTGGCTATCTTCTACAGTACACCAACAAATAGACACGTGTGTAATAAATACGCATATCGTAAAGAAACCCAACATGTTTACAACGAACCGAAGAGCGACATCCAAATTAAAATCAATAAAGGCGCCATCAAAACACAAAACCTCAACACTAACAAAATCAAACAGATTACACATTTATGAAGTATAATTTAGACGTAACGACACGTCGACGTAACGACCTAATATCGTTAAGGATACGTACGATATAAAGAAAGTACGCCCAAACTAGAGGTAATGAATCGTCTAGTATATTAGAGAAGGGACGACGCGCGCCGCTTTTACATTTCAGGGGCTATTGTCTTGGTGACCTATTTCCGGACAATATAAGAGAAACGTAATTTTACATAACTAACGAACGTTTGTACGAAAAGGCTTAGCTATTTATTATGTAAGGTTATTAATACAAGACTTTCGGAAGTTTACGGGGCTTATGAGTTACCGAGTTCAGCGAGATGCCGCCAAAGTTGTTGGTAGTAATCCTTGCGAAACTTGAGCACACATATAATACAAATTTTTTGCTTTGCCTCAACGAGGGAGATGCTGAATCTTGAGACCTGGTCAAAGAAATTAAACGCGGCAATCACCCGCCCTGATGTGACACAAAAATGCAGTTTTCAGTTTGGGTAATTTTAAAAGGAGGTATGTTGAAAGACTCACAGAATTTGCTCTTCTCGGCATGGCTGTAGGTAGCATAAACCACGAGGAGGAAAAGTAGCGCGCGCGCCCTCATGGCGGGGCGGCGCGGGCTCACTGGGGCCCGGCGCGGCGCGGACTGAGCGCGGGCCCCTATCGACCCGGCGCACGCACCGCGCATGCGCCGCCCCCGCACCACCCGCGCACGACACACCCGCCCCGCACGAGCTCGCTACTCACACAGGGTTGCTGGTGGAGAAAATTTGGGGGTGTGGAAAACTACGACTTTTGACTTGATTGATCAGTGGAATTTCTTGTTTTGATCCTGTTTTGGACCTTCACAATCTTCTTTTTGAGCAATGCACATTAATATACTTTAGTCATTTACTCTTCATGAGGCGAAGTGTGAATCATCAGAAATCAGCCAACGATTTTCGCCAATTTATTCCTCAACTTGACAGTTAAGGAGACCCTTTTGATCTCTCAGTCTAACACACTGCCTAAAATAAAACATTTCAATTTAATATTTCTTGAAAACCAACACAATTTATTTGCATAGTCGAAACAGAAATTAACGTATGCCTCATTTTTCTACTCCACAAGTCACCCAAGCTTCAAATCTTATCATACCAGTACTTTCAAATGCAATCTTCCGTGCCACCTAACAGCTACAAATCTACGTCGAAAAAAACGTACAACTCCCGAATTCGGCCTACCAAAGAGGTAATGCTAGCAACCCTGCCGTGCTTGGGGCTCGGCGTCCCGCGGGCTCTCGCGCCCTATGACTCACAGAGTGAATGAACGACAGGACCGATGGCGGACGCCGCCAATCAATGCTGCATTACTACTCTATTTACTAACACTCACACGGCTATTGGGGATTAACAACTCGTATCTCGAAGGGAGTCGGATTACGGTCTTTCGAGAGGAGAATTTCATGTGTGAGCTATTTTCGGGGAGGAATTCTGTTCTTCTTGTTTTTTGGTGTTGCCTATCCTGTGTGAATCGGTAGTTGACGACCGTTTGTGGTTTCAGGGAACTGGCCGACACACATGCCCGTCGCGTTAACTGATAGAAGCGGAATTACGGTCTTTCGAGATCAGAATATTCCATGTGTAAGCTCCTCTGGGGGAGGAATTCTGCTCTTCTTGTTTTTTGGTGTGGCCTATTCTGTACGAATCGGTAGTTGACGACCGTTTTAGTCAACGGGTAACGGGCCGACGCGTTGAGTTTAGTTGCAAGGTACAGGTCCGTCGCGTTAACTGATAGGAGGATAAGTCTGGGGGATTACGATCTTTCGAGAGGAAAATACCATGTATGAGCTCCTCTGAGGAAGGAATTCTGCTCTTGTTTTTGGTGTGGTGCCTTATAAAGCCTTGGGCCGTTTGTCCGCCGTCACCGTCACCGTGACGTCAACGAGAACGAGATGACGGCGCTAAAGTTCCAATACATATATTTACCATTGCCGCGTGTTCACCGCACGTCACGTCACCTCATACTAAACTCGGCTCACCGTCATCTCGTCCTCATTTACGTGACGGTGGCAGCAGCGATAGACAAACGGCCTTACCCCTGTAGTTGACGACCGTTTTTATCAACGGCCAACGCGTTGAGCTCTGTTGCAAGGTTGCGAAGTACGTGTCCAACCCGTTAAAATCCACCCTAACCTATTGAACACTACGCGTCGGCCCGTTGCCCGTTAGGAAAATCGGTCCGTTGTTCGTAGTCGTCAACAAGAGGCCTTAATCAATTGCTGGAGGGAGCACACACAGTGGACTGTGTGAGCTTCAGGAAGGAACAAAATCCATACTAATATTATAAATGGGAAAGTGTGTCTGTCTGTCTGTTTGTCTGTCTGTCTGTCTGTCTGTTTGTCTTTCTTTCACGGCAAAACGGAGCGACGGAATGACGTGATTTTTTAAAGTGGAGATAGTTGAAGGGATGGAGAGTAACATAGGCTACTTTTTGTCTCTTTCTAACGCGAGCGAAGCCGCGGGCAGAAGCTAATTATATGATATTCCGAATCTTGCCTTCGAACACACGTGATTCGAGATATAATAGAAAGTCAATATCAGCGCAACAACCGGCTGTCGCTTGGTCGTTAAAAGGTAAAAATATTGACCTGCAATAAAGCAATAAATGTGAATTATAAACTACCTTGAAGGTTGTATTTGGTGTAACTGGAAGGTAGACGTTATATTGGACTTCGGGATAAAGATGAATAAGCTATCAAGATACTGGTTTGGTATGGGGTGGCATTTTTTGCACAAAATTTTAAGTTATGCTACGTAATTTTTTATTTTATGCCTATTGGGAAGGATATATTCACTTTATATTATTTATTTATTTAAGCCCATAATTTATTGTCATATGGGCATATGACAATGTTGTCGATCCAAATTCAAGCAAGTATCCAAACATTAAAGTTTAAAGATCACATACATCGGCGGTGAAACCTGGACTTAAGTCGCCTTGAGAAAATGTGGTGATCAATGCCCGTATCTTTTATTATGAGAAAATGCATTTGCTCTGCAATGGATAAGATTTAAATGTATATTTCTTATTTATTATTCACCAAAAATTACACAAAAAATTGCATGAACAATTGTATGAGCATCAGAGGGTGTATAAGAAAAAAAAACTCGTATATAAAGCTTACACCAAATAATAACAATTCACAAAAATAACCAACATTTAAGTACAAAACTCGCGAAACCACTACATTAACACAACACACAAACACACAACTTATCAAAAACCTTCAAAAACGAAAAAGAAACAAGAGAACGACTTATAGATAAGGAGGTCGGAACCCCCTAAAGTTGGTATTAGTCTCGAACCAGCGAGTGTCAGGTCCTCAGACCAACGCCGACTTGTCAAGTTGACGCCAGAAGGGTACCCTTACTGACTAGCCCTCCCGCCCTCCCCGCCCTCCCCGCCCGTCTCCTGCGCAGCCACTCCTCGTGAGGGCACTTGACTCGAGCACCCTTCACACAAAGGTATCTTTTTGACAAGTTTTGAGTATATGAAATCATGAAACCATGTCAAGATTAGCTTCGAAGTATTGTTACAAAGCGTGAGCTCCTGGTTATACCGTTCGGAAATTATATTGTGAAGACTCAAATTCTTCTTAAAGATTCAGTGAACATCTTCTACGAGGAAATATTTGGTTTTTTTCTGACATATTTTGGCGAAATGTAGTTGTAATGTATACATTTGCTCATCCTCCACAAAGTTATGTAATATAATCATCATCATTTTTTTCAGACACATAGTCCATGTCCAACACCAAAGATATATGAGAAACACGAATCTATATATTATTATATAAATTGGTAAACTGACTCACTGTTCATATATCAGCGAACAGCTCAAACCGCTTGTCCTAGACTCCTACAGACATGAAACTTGGTGGGTATATTCTTTGTTAAGAGTAGGTATCTACTAAGAAAGGATTTTTGGAAATCACAACCCTAAACGAGTAATTGCAGAATGTTTATAATAGTTCCCGTGACCCTGGAACATAAAGGGCAATCGAAGGAACATGAGTGGGTTTTAGTCAGTAAAAGTCTGACACGCCGCACCCAAGACGGGAGCAGTCATTTGATGATTTCGCACTCACCAAAAAAAAAACCCTAAACTGGTAAAATAGAAGTCAAAGAAGACGTTTGACGGGCGAACTCGCGGACAAAAGCTAAAGAAGTAATACATGAACTATACCAACCTATTAAACATAGCTGAATGAGGGTCTGTGAGTCGTCATTCGTTATCGTATTCAACGTATGTCAAATAGACCTGACACTATGTCATACTGCCATTAGCCGCGTCATGGTCCACCACAACGAGACAACCTGGACAAAATGTATAACCTAAAGTCTATACTACTTCTGTCGGCATGAAGACCTTGGTCAACTGTAGGATGATGGTGATCTTCTTAGACTCTATAGGTACTCTGTGAAATAGTTGAGTTCTTCACTATAAGGTTAAAGGTCATAGCTCATTAGAGCCACCCGGCACCAACTTCGCACCGATTCGTGGACCAAGCGGCGTCAACTCGTCGAAGCCTCGGCGTTCACTCGTTGAACGCAGGTGGCCCACTGGTTGACCGCGGATGGTCCACCCATCGACAACGAGTTGACGCCGTGCGTCGAGGCGGTGTGGGGTGGCTGCCGGGTGGCTCTAATGAGCTATGACCTTAAGACTCCATTCGCCATCCAGCCATTTCTCCCCGACAGTCCCACGGTACCTCTCTGGTGCACTGGTTAAAGAATAACTTGTTGTCATGCGCTAATGGAGTGCAGTAATGCATAAGAACGGACATTTGTAAAATTTTGTTACTTCATTTTTGACATTGATTGCTGCTGATATAATAGTTACTTACTAAGTAAACTTTTTTAATTAAGTAAATTGCCTTACATTTTATTTTATTTCCTAGTATTCCCTAAAATATTCAATAATGAAAAAAATCTTTTTCCAAAAAAATAATAATTGCCTTCAAACCTAAAAACACAAAAATAACTTAAATTTCGAAAGTCTGTGGTGGCAACACAAATTAATTGGCAGAAGAGAAACCACCGACTTCCAAAATTTTAGTTATTTTTGTGTTTTTAGTTTTTGAAGGCGGTTATTATTTTTTTGGAAAAAGGTTTTTTATTTTTTAATTTTTAGTGTCGAGTCCCAATCTTGACTGTGTATTTAAAGTAATTTATTTTCAAAATAAAAATACTTACAATCGAAAATAAAAACTTGAAGTAACGCACATATCGTCAATATTTTTAGTTCTTAATTTTCGAGAAGCACCAAATAAGTTATTGAGTAGGCCACACGACGAAAAGCTTATATTCAGTCTCTTCATTGATTGACGCATCAGCATGACTAGTAGGTAGTTGTTGTCCTATGTTACACTTCAATGCTGCAAATCGTTGAGAGATTTCCTCGACTGTATATGGTTTCCATCATCAGATCTACTGCAGACCTTCATTACAACCTATATGGGTGCGAAGTTCTCATCAATTTAAATGATTTAAGTCCAAACACAAGGTAGCTACCGTAAACCGTTGAAGAGTTCCCTGAACTATCCTTCGTCTTCAGCATCAGACCTCTAATACAGTCACAACCCATCTAGGTGTAAAGTTCTTATCAATACAAATTAATCAAGCCAAAACACAAGGTAGCTGCTGTGAATTGCTGAGGAGTTCCCTCGACTGTCTCTCGGCTCCATCATCAGATCTACTCCAGATCTTTATTAAATTGTAGTGCTTTAATAAAACACTTAATGAAAAACTTACAAACGCACTAGTCGCCCCTACGATTTTTGAAAGTTTCCCTCGATTTCTCTGGTCTGCCATCATCAAACCCTGATTTTCTTATGAAAGGACTACCTTGGAAATGTCTTCTTTCCAACAAAAATAGAATTATCAAAATCGGGTCATAAACGACGAAGTTATCCGCGAAGAAACATAAAAAAAGCATATTTAGGAATTGAGAAACCTCCTCCTTTTTTTGAAGTCGGTTAAAAATAGTCCCTAAACTGCGGGTATGTCAAATGTTAACTATTATATCCTCGTACTTTTACGTTGTCTCGGATGGAAGAATGTCCATCTACCAAAAATTGTAAGAGAACACAGTAGTAATAAGTAACATAAGATTTGAGGAAATTTTAGAAAAACATAAGAGAAAGAGATAGAAATGGATAAGCAGAAAGAAGACAGAAGATTTGAAATAGAAAAAAAATATAATAACAGCTGCATTTTATTTACTTGTCGCAGGTCGAAACTTACCCAGTTAACAGCACTTAGCTATTGAAATAGATTAAAATTATTAAATAAAGATACCATAAGATAGCGAAATTAATGTCGTATTAGTCATGTATTATCTTGAATGAACCATTAACAAGTTAAACTGTTAACATTCGTCATCGTACGCGTATCTGGTCAAGTCGTATTAATCAGAATTGAATTACTTAATTGAATGAATAAATATAAATATCTCGGGACAAGTCACACAAGGTCATCTGATCCCAAGCTAAGCAGAGCTTGTGTTATGGTAACCAGATAACTCATATACATACTTATATACTTTATAAATACATACATATTATACATAAATTACACCCATACACAGAACAAACATTAATGCTCATCGCACAAAGTTTGTCCTGGGTGGGTATCGAACCCACGACCTCCGGCTTAGCAGTCAGGGTCACTAACCACTAGACCAACAGGCCTGTCAATTCAAATAAATAATGCAGTTCAGTTTTATATGTCAACTAGCTATCACCCGCGGCTTCGCCAGCATGTTTATCGAAAGATATCTGCCATCTTCAATAAACCCCTATAGGGGAAGAATTCCAAAAATTCCTTTTTTGGTGGACACTTATTCTTCTCCAAGTTTCATGTCTCTAGAACTAACGCTTTAACTGGGTGATGTGATATATCACAAACCACCATTATATGTTAATACGAGTAGATTTCATAAAATTCGTGTGGTGTCGTGATGGCCCAGTGGATATATGGCGCCCGCCTCTCGTGTAAGAGGTGGTGGGTTCGAATCCGGGCAAGTACCAATGTGACTTTTTCAATTCATTTGTACTTTCTAAAGTTTATCTTAGACATCACTGACATCCCGTGCCTCGGAAAGCACGTAAAGTCGTTGGTCCCGGTTGTCATTCATAGAACTTTGACAGTCGTTACTGGTTAGCCAGGAACTCTGACCAGTCTAACCAAGAGGTATCGTGTCGCCCAGTTACTGGGTTGTAGAGGTCAGATATAGGCAGTCGCTCCACGTAAAACACCGGTATCCAGCTGAATCCGGTTAGGCTGGTAGCCGACCCCAACACGGTTGGGAATTCGGGGCGAGACGGAATGGGATGCCGTCGCCTCCTTCTGCGAAGCAGTTATGCTAGTGAAGGAAGCGGCGGCGCGCGAGAGGCAACGACGAGCCTCTCGCCCCGGACTAAGACCCAGGCGAAGACGTCGAGAGTCGCAAGACGACTACCGGCCACCGTAGGCGCGGTTCTGCGGATGGCGAGCGATGGGTAGCTCGCCGCCCGGCTAGGACCAGGACCGCGTAGACGGCGCGTTTTGTTCCACGCGCGCCTCAAAGAGAAGGAGTCAGCAAAGGAAGGGGCCTAACAGGGCCAACGCCTGCCGGGGTTGCGGAATGTTATGTTTATAACAGTTACCGAGACCCTGGAACATAAAGGGCAATCGAAGGAACATGAGTGGGTTTTAGTCAGTAAGAGTCTGACACGAATGGACGGGAGCAGTCATTGGATGATTTCCCACCACCAAAAAAAAAAAAAAAAACACGGTTGGGAAAAGGCTAGGGAGATGATGATGACGAGTAGATTTCATAAAAAGAAACTAAGGTTGTTTTGTAATGCAAGGAAAAGAAATAACTTGGTAATTATTCGTCAATGCATTAGTTATGTTAAATTACTGTTGCTCCAATGAGTGGTGATCTATGCCTTCTTTGAATGAGAAGACGCCACTTCTTTTCGGTGGAACAGTAATAGACTCATGAAACTTGTTTGAATTGAAATGACGTGCCACACTATCACATTTCATTTTACACGTTTAAAGTATGGGTAATTGAGAAGAGAGCAGCGTTAAAATGAGTGATATTATTAACAGTGTTCGAAATGTTCTCAAATAAAAAAGTCGCAAAGACAGGTTCACAAAACATAATGATTATTTAAGTAATTCTTAACACTCCCCGCCGCCGCACTAACGTAGGCGGAACCGTTGACAGGAATAATGTAGCGGATGGATGCAAAATGCCTAAAACCGGGTTGTGGACGGCAATAGGCTGATATGATATATAAAAAATCGGCGTTTGAAGGTACATTTAAATAAATATCTTGGGACAAGTCGAAATGGATTTGAGCCATCTGTGGTCTTATTCTGTACTAATCTCGTTCGGTACTTTCAGATGAAGTGAGTTTAAGGCGATTTGTTATTTCCCCTAATGCTAAATGTTGACAGAACACCTTGAGCACTTCAGGCTCTAAAATAAATTGCCTTCAAGGACTAACGCCACAAAGATATGGAATATAACACTAAGGACTAAGAAGGAACATAGATGAGTTTTGGTCAGTAGAAATCTGACACTCCTTCTGCTCCGCCTAGAGCGGGAGGTATCATTTGATGATTTTCCATCCCAAATAAATACATAACTAAAACACAACTGAGCGAGTTGCTTTACATTTGACTCACAGAGTAAAGACTGTACATGTTGAAACATTGCTATGTTAAAACATAATGTACATCCGTTTGTACCGTTAACCAAACATTTGCATCAACCGGCCATGGAATAACATCTAACTTCACCACAAGTTCAAGGTAAAAAAAGTCCGCAGAACATTTCCACTCGTTTTAATAATCCAGAAACCTAGAAATGATGTAAAGGCCCGCTCCCACAGGCTGGGATCGTGATAGCCGCGTGACAGAGTGTCGGGTAGGAAATTGCCAACGTAAACAGTGAGTTGGTCGTATCGGCACTCTTGACACTTGCGGTTATTCCGCGCGATTTCCTGCTCGTGTATACCCGCTCTTATTTTGTGTTCGTTGTACAGACAGCAAAGTCAGAACGGTCTTCAATTTTTTAATCGTCGTTGTGTTAACTAGCAAAAATATGTGCTTTCTTAGATAGTGTGCAAAAAGCAAATAAAATACAGTTAATTGTAATTTAGTAACAGCACAGCACACAAAGGCAGTTAAAGCATTTCTGATAAACTAGCTTTTGCCCGCGGCTTCGCTCGCGTTAGAAAGAGACAAAAAGTAGCCTATGTAACTCTCCATCTCTTCAACTATCTCCACTTAAAATATCACGTCAATTCGTCGCTCCGTTTTTCCGTGAAAGAAAGACAAACATACAGACAGACAGACAGACACACTTTTCCATTTATAATATTAGTAATAATATATATAGTATTTTAGTATGGATAGTATTACAAAATGACATGTAATTATAACACTAGGACTGTAATAATAAAAGAGGCCTCTGTATAGTACTGTCCCATTACTATACAGAGACATCTTTTCAAACAGTAGAGAAACGTAAAGGTATTTTAATATTTATTCATTCGTCTGAATAAATAAATAATGATGGGGCGACCATCTGACACGCTGCACTTCGAGGAAAACCACAATAACACCTGATTTGGGTATCGTACCTCACGATTGGCTTTGGTTTTTTGGATTTAGGTGATTTAGCGAAGAGATGTCACACCAGCAACTCCTTAATTACCGCAATAGGAACCAGCAGGGCTCCTACTGTGAAATTCCTAATGGAACAACTCAACTAAACTGGGCACTCGGAAGTTGCCCAAATTCTTGTATTGACCAGGAGGTCACTACGAGATCGAACACGCTAGGATCACGTTAAGGCGCTGCATGAATGCATGATATATACAGCGACAGATAATATTTTGTTATTTCAAAAAAGGAGACCAATTTCCCATCTTGGGCGTCTTTTTCTGCCGTGGTGAGTGTAGTAATGCCTTGTGTGCTAAGGATTGTTTTTAAAACACCAACAAACTCCCAGGACTATATTGACTTCCGTTTAGCTCAATACATTTATGTTCTCATTACTCGGCAAAATGTTTGGAGATGCAGATTGTTATATTAGACAGACATGGGTCACAAAGATTATTCAAATGAACTGGTCCTGCACCTATCGCATCGAGTCTTGCAACTTTTACTATATCATCTAAGGCCAGCAATGCTACAACTACCAGACCTTCTTTTCCGTTGGGCCTCTGTCCATGGTCCGTTGTCTCTGGCAATGCGCGTATACGACTTGAACATGGCTTTTCGTTTAGGAAAATATACACTGTAACGACGCCATAGGACATTATCTGACATCATTGACTGACAGCAGGGGACTAACGCAGCGCACCGCCTACAGCCACGTCCCAAGCAGCAATAAGTATGTCACCGAAAAAACAAGGCCTACGTCTGAGTCAGGCGCAATTAATAAAAATCACGATATACTATCGTTACACGTAGGTACACAAATTATCACAGATAAGCCACTATCGCCCAAGCAATCGCAGATACGTGCAACGCGTACAAGCAGAGGCTAAATTCGGCGGAATATTATCATCAGCGGTGGCCTGGGGTACCTCAACGCGGCCTCCCTTCTGATCACGGCCGGTTGGTATTCGAGACCTCTGCTGATCCTGGCCATTGTTTTTTTTTATCTTGTAACCTTTTTTTTTAAATAATCTTGATTGATTCGTGTAATTAATTGAATAATCGATGATCGAAACCAGCGGCCTTCTTTTTTTAATTGCATTGTTTCTAATCTTTTTTTTGGGGGATTAAGCCGGGTCTCCACTAGGCAACATTTGGCGCGTGACACGTGACGCTCAACATGTACGGCAACGCTGCCCAACAGCACGCGACGTTGCCAGCTGGCGCGCAACATGTCGCGCGGCATGTTGTTTGTCTATAGAGCATCGTTAGTTGAGCATCAATGAACGTTTTTGCGTTTTTACATTTTGTTTGTTTTGTAGGTATTTTTTAACCCACCAACGTGATTTTTTTCTTTTTAATGCATTTTTCGATAAAATTATAACCACTGCCGCTGAAATCAACACAAGTTTATCTGGCGACAAGTTGGCGACGACTGGAGGTGCGTAGACAGACAACGTTGTTCAACAAAAGTTCCGCGCTGACTCTCAACATGTTGGGCCACTTGTTGTGCAACATGTTGCGCGTCGATTGTTGCCTAGTGGAGACCCGGCTTTATGCAGGGGTTTTATAGAGCGAATTAGAGATTTTGGTGGAACAGTTTTTGTTTCATTATGTGATAGAAATGTAGAATATTTTTAGCTATTAATTCTCTTTACTAAAATATCTAACTAAACAAATTAGGCAGAAATTGATAAACTGTCTGTAATATTTATCGATTGTGACAATGAATTATGATCGGTGGAAAAGAAAACTAAACAATTTTCTTTACCAATAATTCAAAAGTGAATGCACCAGTTTCACTAATAGATACACAATGATTGCTAAAGGCTAACTAAATTCAGAAATTATATAAACAATTGAGTAATGCTCATATAAGCAAAACTAGAAGCGTAGCAGGAGAAGCAAAGCAATAGCATTTGTTTTTATACGAGCTACTACATTCTAAAGTAGATTCCCTGACTAGCAGCGAAGAATAGACAGCCCAAGTATCTTGACTTGGATCGAGAGATTAAGCAGTCATAGAGCAGTTAGTCACGGCGGTCAATGGCATAATAACCAAGAGCCTCGACCAATACCAGAGGAGGATCAGGGTTTGATGCAGAAGGCGATACTCTTGGACACAGCGCGCAATTTCTGGAGGTTTCTCTTTCTGGAGCCTTGACCAGCATAGTTTGGATCCTCTTCCAAATTCCTGTAGGGCTATCTGTATAATATCATCATCATCTCCCTAGCCCTTTCCCAGCTATGTTGGGGTCGGTTTCCAGCCTAACCGGATTCAGCTGGAGACCAGTGTTTTACGTGAAGCTACTGAATATCAGACCTCCACAACCCAGTAACTGGGTGACACAGATACCCTTTGGTTAAACTTTCTGGCTTTACTAGTAACCACTATAAAGTTCTAAGTTTTAAGAAAGGATTTTTGGGAATTCGACCCTTTTTTGATGAGTGGGAAATCATCTAATGACTTCTTTTACCCTGGGCAAGGCGGGAGGGAGTGTCAGACTTTTACTGACTAAAACCGCTTATGTTCCTTCAGTTGCCCTTTATTTTCCGGGGCTACGGTAACTATAAGAACTTTGCCGCAACCCAAGGTATTGGCCCTAGAGAGTCCCTTCACGTGCTGCCTGCTCTTTGAGGCGCGCGTGGAACAAAACGCTCCGTAGACACGGGCCTGGTCCCAGTTAAAGAGGTCTAAATATTTAAATAGAAAAAGTCTGTTTTATATTAAAAACACGTAATAGTATTAATCAATTGGTTTCTACAAGTAATTTAACAAATATGTACATAACAATCACTCTGTAGTCTAGTATATAGTAAGAATGTTTGCGCACACGCAACTAACTGGAGCGTTCAATATTCAACAGCGGTCTCGCCGTTTGTCTAGCCTGATTGCTGCACGCACATCGAACCGGCTACCAATATCATGCTACTACTTATTTAAACCTTTGAACACACGTGATTTGAGACATAATACAAAGACAATAGCAGCGCGACAGACGGCTGTCGCTTGGTCGTTGTACGGTTAACTTGGACTGCTGAGCTGAAAGGTGAATCTAAGGTTCGAATCACGCTGCGGGTTGTTCGAAAGATTAAAATAAGCGTTTGTTGTCTCCAGTATTACAGCTAGTAGTAGTACATACACAGAACTATAATACCGGAAGCAAAAGGTTCAAGCGTCAGCATAATGCTTAGGCCCCCAGTAAAGGGTTGCTCCTTTGACTCCGGTTTACAATTTAAATTATGCCAGACAGTGTGTATTAATTTAAACTGATATTAAAAAAGTGATCATACATAAAAAGAAACGTGAGAATGTTTAACAAAGAAAAACCTTTTTTTTTTTTTTTGGTGAGTGGGAAATCATCTAATGACTGCTCCCGTCCTGGGTGCGGCGGGAGGGCGTGTCAGACTCTTACTGACTAAAACCCACTCATGTTCCTTCGATTGCCCTTTATGTTCCAGGGTCACGGTAACTATGATAAACATTCCGCAACCCCGGCAGGCGTGGCCCTGTTGGGCCCCTTCCTGAACAAAGAAAAACCTGTGGTGGTAAAAGAGATACTGCTGCCCGGACACAAAAGGCTAAGAAGGAACTTGAATGGGTTTTAGTCAGTAAAAGTCAGACACTTCATTCCACTCCGCCCAGAACGGGAGAAGTCATTTGATAATTTCCCATTCCAAAAAAAGAGTTCGATACAAAAGTTACGCAAAGTGCAATTGGCGTCAGATTTGAAATATTTTATAAAATATTCTAAACGTATACAACGATGAACCTTTTTTTTTCTTGGAAAATCCTCTCTTCCCTCTGATAAGAACGGAGGGTTATGTTGGATTTATTATATAGACGACCCCAAGGTCCTTCTGCTACCATATGTATGGAGTACGATGCATGATCCGTACTCCCGACTGAACATAGGAAGACCTGGGTGGGTTCTTAGGTGCAATTCAAGGGGATAAATAACAGGACTAGGAAACAAACTTTTTGCTTGATCTCGTAGTTCTGGATGTTTACAGGATTTAAAAAAAACGCCAGCATGCGTTTAACTAGTGAACGACTATTTCTGATATTTTGCGACTAATTTCCACTATTTCGCGACTATTTTTTTTGTGTTATCAAAATTAAAATCCCTGATGGTGGCCAAGCCAAAGAGAGTGACACTGAATTTTTTAAATGCTTTTAGTTTTGAAATGCCTACATTTCTTATTTTTTCCTTCATTAAATATGAATTAAATATAAGCGTGGTTGGTAAAGAATGAGCCTTTTAACACACAGCAAGGTACCACTAGACCAGTGAAAAACTGCGGTTATGAAGCCTCAAATTAATTGAACTAGTTTGTTTCGCAATGTTGTTTAATCCTCACACGTGATTTGAGACACAATAGAAAGACAATAGCTGCCCGACAGCCGGCTGTATGTCGGTTGGTCGTCAAAAGGTTAAATCAGGCTAGATGACAAAATAAACTATTTAATTATTTCATTTTTTCTCGTAAACTGCTTGACCACGATACAAAGCGTTAATGTTTCGCGTGACGTCACGCCTAGGTTCAATATTTACTGAGAAGTGACGTCACAAGCGCCCCTCACTACGGAAATTTGACGCTCTTTATCTTTGTATTTTTTTATTGATTTGAACAAAAAAAAATTGTGTCTAGTATTTTTTGTCGATTATCGAAGATTCGATTTTAATTATTTCGAAGATTTTCTAACGGACGGGCTAAACAGAATGCCACTTTCCATCCCTAATATTTTACCGCGATATGGTTCTGGTATGATCACATGATTAATTGTAATTCTATTTTGCACAAAAGTACAAAAAGTGGACAGATGCCTTACGCCTTCTCTGCCAGTCAATCTAGAGTGAAGATACATGGTATAAAACAGAGTCGTGTTAGTTACACATTTTATAACACAAGAACGGCAGAACCGATTTGGCTGAAAATTGGTGGGGAGGTAGCTTAGGACCAGGGAACGGACAGAGAATAGTTTTATCTTCTTTTTTTGGTTTTATCCTGTTTCTGTGGGACGTGACATAAAACGTGGTTTCGAGGAAAATTTGAGCGGAGTAGTAACCAAAAATCTGATATAACGCGGATGAAACCGCGGGGGACAGCTAGTAGAGATATATGTATAACAAGACACATGAATATTGGATAGTAAAATTTATTTAAAAATCTACTAACTCCTGGCTACTGAATGTTTTTGTGTGTAACAATATTTGAACATGTAAATGAATAAATGAAATAACTATGTATGTACAAACACAATGTACATACTAAGACAATAAAAAAAAGGGTCATCACCGCTGTTAATAAGAAGGGTGCAGAAAAGTCTGGTAGCAATTCTACTAATCACTTAATAATACTTATGTAGTGAAGTTTCTTACTCTCTGGGCCATTATTGAGCTCATTAAACCTGTCTATATTACTGGCTTACATTTGCACATAGTTTTCTATTATTTTATGTTATTGAATGTTACTTATAGTTTCTCATTTCCTTATTACGTTTCAACACACCGCAAAACAGAGGTGTTTTAAAGTGATTTCTACAAATAAAATAACCTAACAAAAACCAAGCGCTTTCAAATGAAAATGACGAGCAACGAAATGTTCAGCGAGTTCCTAAAAATGCAACAAAAGTGAAACAGAGCCACTCAACCGCTCGTAGAAACGCAACACGCCGTCATCGCCGCCGCGCCGTCCTACACACAATGCAGCATTTTTCCAAGTCGCTAACTATATTTATTTCTGGGAAATCGTATGATAAAAACATTTAAGTAAGTCGTGGATAGCATTAGATAACTTAGGGTGCAGGGTTGCTGTGTATCGAGGCACTAGGTCCGTCCTTGACGCGCGCCCCCGATAGCGCGCTATCGGCTTTGGCGCGCGCTGCGTGCTCAGTGGTCGCGCGCGCGCCGCCCGAGCACGACATGGACGTGTGCACGACGCCGCGCGACGAGCGCGCCACGCACTACATCGAGATCGTGGAGCCGGAGCCCACCGCCTGCGAGCCCTCCGCGCCTGAGGGCCATGTCCAGACCAGCTACCGGCTCAGCGAGAACATCCGCTCCTATTCGCCCACCGGCGACAAGGGCGCGCTGCTGACGCGCTACGACGTCTGCGCCGCCATGTCGCCGCCGCGCTCCCGGATACTAGAACTACTGCGCCCCGAAGACCCAGGACATGACGCTCTGGAGGCCATCGTACGCCCTGTCCCGCGCCGCGGCCTCACCAGGCCGCTAGACGAAGACACGCGAAGGTTTCTCCAGCGCGCTCTCCAATCCCCTAGTCGACTGTTCTCTGCCACATCAGAGCGTCACAGGCCGCCAGAATCTCAAGAGTCAGATAAAGATCCGGAGTCAGATGAGACTAGTCACAAAGCCAAGAGCTCATCCTTGGAGCGGTCGCTGGCGGACGAGCTGCGGGAGGCGGAGGAGGAGGAGCGTGGGGTTGGACGGAAGGAGCTGCGCGAGTGGGGGCGCGGGGGCGGCGTGCGTGGCGCGGTGGAGCGCGAGCGGCTGGGGCGCCTGGCGCTGGCCGTGGAGGATGACGAGGAGGACGGCGCGCTGTCGGCCACGGCGCGCCGCTTGGACGCGCTGCTGGCCACGTCGCGCGACCTGCACGCCGAGCTGGCCGACATCCACGCGGACCTGCAGGTGCTGGCCCGGCGCGTGGCGAGCCGCGACATCTGACGCGTTCGTACCGTTCTGCGCCTGCGCTGCATACCACGCTTCGCACGCCACTCTGTCCGCACCTAGCACACAGCTCTTGAGGAAATTAATTTCCTTTCGTTCAGTTTTTCGTAGTTAGTAGCGCACTGAAGCGTAATATTTGCTGGTGTGGTTTTCTGTGGACGGGAGCATCGCAAGCGGATGCATCGGCATAATTAAATCGGTTCAGTTCGGTCGGTAAACATCGCGATCGTCGGTCAATCGGCTCGTTATCTGTGCGTGCACATAAACAACAATCTGGTTAACTGCATCATTAAGTAATGCATTATCTTGTGTTTCGTGCTACTTTCACTTTGTTTGTCGTCTCTGTCTAGCGCCACATGCTTGGGTGTCAGTGATTCGTAAATCGTATTCTAATTAAGATTTTAACAGTGGTTCCGCTAAAGTGAGTTAATTGTTAATTTTACTGACTTCACTTAATTAATAACGTCAGTTTTTGAATTTATTTGTTTTGCTGCAATAGCGTTATTGGTCTCAATTTTTTGTCTGCCTGTGTTTTGAGTAATCACAACATATTTTCCTGATACAATCGGTGTGTAAAGTGTAGTCCTGTTGTACGCCAGTAGCATAATATTGCGAGTATTGCTACGAAAGATATTTCATAATTTATATCCTCTTCATCAATGCGGAACGCCTCGCTTCACTGGCCACATTAGCCCCCCGTACGAACACTATCATCAACCGATACTTGGTTTTCAATTTCCACGACGCTTCATGCGCTTGCGCTCCCCAATTTAACATTTAGCTGAAATTATGGGCACGTAGCAAATAATGGGCTGCTTTGTTATTTCTTCACCGCCCCTGGTTGAATCGTAGCGAAGTTCTTAGTATTTGGTTTGCCGTTGTGCCTTTGGGCATAAAAAGTGGTAATAAATAAGTAGTATTTTGTCCGTAACTTAGTCTACTTGAATGTCGATATATAGGTAATTCGAATGCATTTCGAAGTCACGAAATCACATAAAAGCCTATGAAGCTTACTTCGTACCAAGTTTTATAAAAAAACGTTGCAGTGGTTTAGCTGTGAAAGAGTAACATATTCATTTTTGCATTTATAGGATCTCTAGCAAGGACTAAGTTTCGCCCACGACTTTGGATTGGATCCTATTCCAAAATTCTTCGATTCAGTTGAATTAAAATTAGCTTAGTGGTTTAGCCGTGGAAGCATAAGAGATGATAATGATAATATAGATATACAAACAGGCAGTGTGACTTACTTTTAATATTCGTATGAGAAGTTCGCCAATCTAATATTGTCAGTCGTTATTTATATCAATTTTCGTTCACGTAGACAAACAATGACTTAATACATAATTAGGCGAAATTCATGACAATGACCATGAGAAATACCTATTATGTCAATTAACAATAATCTCTAAATATTGGACGCTCAAACAATAACATTGATAAGAAAAAACGCTCTGACTGAACAGACATCAGAAGTACAATTAACTACCTATAACCTCTTGTTTTGATTACAGCATGTTTGACATTGAAATCGATAAAAAATACTTTTAGTCTAAACAAGTGAAAATATGATAAGTGTTTTAAAAAACGCAATAAACAATAAACAATTGTAAACAATAAAATAGTGCGATTTTACTTGGCACATTTGGCAAACCATTTTCGTTACTTGGGTAAAACAAACTATACTCTAGAAATATTAGGATAAGGTTGATATTGTGTTGCATCGAATACGCAAATATTTTGCCAATTACGAAAAGTGAAACACCATTTGGATATAATAATATTAACACCCTTATTACAGGTCCTATGGCCCTTAACTTAAACCTCTTCTCATACAGAAAAATCACGACATATCTCAACGCTTGCTCAAGCTTGGCGAATTGACGATTTTGTACTTAGTTGTGTTGTAAATCCATGTTATTCGCACAATGATTTTCGTCCGCAAATGCCTGCGATATCCAAGAAAAGTTTTAGAACAAAAAACATTGAATTGATAAACATGCATCGCTAGTTGGCGCTTGCTTGATTCGAACCGACAACATCTTACTTAGAAGGGTGTCCTTAAAATCACTGAGTCATTATTTACAAAGCTAGGAAAACCGAACTTCCATTCATACCGATTCAGGGGTAAAAACTAGTCTAAATAAAAAGCATTCATTTTCCCAACTCTATGTCAGGGTTGGCTTCCAGTCGCAACACAGTTACTGAAAAACACGGTAACTCCACGTCAGACTTTAAATGTCTGACCTGGTTCATTCTTTTTTCTTTCTTTTACCCAATTTTTACCAATAATTTAACTGACTCTTACTCATTGATTGTATGCCGTTCTACTTACATAGCCTGTGTTTTATATGTTTTACTTTATTCCCTAAATTATAATCATAAGCTCATCTTCTAAAGGGAATTACTAGAATTTATAGTAGAAACCAATAATTTTCTCTTCGAGTCTACCATTAAATCTGATTCCCATTTACTAATTGGTCACACTTCTTTTCCTATTACCATTTTATATTCAATTACATAAATAATAACTGTATTATTTTATCCTCTTTCCTGTTATTTCTGATTACTTACTTCAGTTATTTCAGATTGAAACAACAAGGAAATAATTCACTAAATAACAATTACAGTTTTATTCAAGTACAAGTTGTATTAATGCTAAATGTTGGGGTTGGCTTCCAGCCTAACCGGATTCAGATGGATACCAGTGTTTTACATGGGTGCGTCTCATAACGTATAAAATCGTTTGGTCAAATTTCATTTTATTATCGTTCATAAGATATAATCAACGTGAGATATACCAACTGTTGATATAATTTCTTTACATTTATAACATTTACTTATTCTAAAACTTAATCAGTATAACGTTGTTTGATATAACATTTATGTAATCGAAAATCATTAGGTCTAACTTTTAATATAAATTACCGGCCAAACCCGACTTCAGGACGATTAGTTTAATTTTGGAAAATTTGTTTAATTTTGCCTTGGCTAAACTCAGAGCACTCCGACTCGGACAGGTTAGGTTAAAAGGAGTAAAATACTCACATAACTGGGTGACACGTTAACTCTTGGTTAGTCTGGTCAGACTTTTCTGACTTACCTGTAACGGCGCCGGCGGTCAAAGTTCTACGAATTACAACCGGGACAAACAGCTTTACGTGCTTTCCGAGGCATGGGATGTCCGTGATGTCCAAGACAAACTTTAGAAAATATATCGTCGTTGATAATCAAATACTGTTTTGCGAAATTAAGCAGTATAAATATCAGTTTATGATTCACTAGCTTTTGCCCGCGACTTCGTCCGCGTGGATTAATAGTTCCCGTTCCCGGGGGATTTCCTTGATGAAAACTATCCTATGTCCTTCCTCGGGTCCCAGACTATATGACTATATCTATACCAAATTGGTTCTGTGGTTTAAGCGTGAAGAAGAGACAGACAGACATTCAGACAGAGTTACTTTCGCATTTATAATATTAGTGCGGAAGTACGGATTCTTGACAATGCGTCCGAAATCATTTACGAGATTTTATACTTTTGATGATGATATTAGAATTGAAAAAGTCACATTGGTTGCCCGGATTCGAACCCACAACCTGTTTGTTTCACGAGAGGCGGGCCTTTTCCACTGGGCCATCACTTCAAAAACGTCACATTGAGCACAAAGACCTCAATTTATCGAAAATCTTCCATCACTTCAGGCGTCGTCGGTGCGCGCGCGACGCTGCACGGCGGCTGCGCGCGCGCTGGGCGCGGAGGCGCGTGCGTTGCGCTACCTGGATGACGTGGTGGCGCTACTGAAGGGGGACGTGGCCGCCGCCGCCCGCGCTCGCGCCTGGCCCTTCGCCCTTGGCAGGCGGCAGCCGGGAAGGAACTATATTATATGAGATCAGGTAATGAAATTCATTATTACTTATATATACTCATGCCTTCTCTGTATGAGAAGAGGCCTTTGCCTTGCAGTGGGACAGTAATAGGCTGGTATTATTATTATTTAATTTTTAACACACTCGCTGGTAAAGTGGGTCTTATTACCTTGCATTTAGACCCGTTATTGAGTATATTACGCACACGTGCGTTTCACTTTACATTATTGCACTAGTGCGTTAATCTTAACACGACCAATTCTAATTTATTCAAGATTGCAAAGTAAAAGTATGTCCAGTACGCATTCTTAAATTTGTCGCTTTTTTTTTTTTTTTTTGGTGAGTGGGAAATCATCCAATGACTGCTCCCGTCCTGGGTGCGACGGGAGGGCGTGTCAGACTCTTACTGACTAAAACCCACTCATGTTCCTTCGATTGCCCTTTATGTTCCAGGGTCACGGTAACTAATAATACACTTTTTTTGTACATACATTTCGTTGCTAAGCAACGATTTTTTTTTTAGCACGACTTTATGACGCTGCCAAACAGCCTATTACTTACTGGTTACTTAATAAATAATAAAATAACAAAGAAATTTAAGTAAAACAATAATAAATAACTATAACTACAACAGATTATTGAAAATTTGCACAAACCCGATTTTTCAAAGGTAAAATACATTTAGTTTTGAATTTTGTCTGTATTGAGAGTCTAGTATATTATCTGTGGTCATGCCCGGGTATTGGCAGAGCGCGAAAAAAAAAAGTTACGCGTTGCGCGGCATTCTACATTTTTATTGTTTATCTAATTGATGATATTCTAATTGATTATATAAGTATTTAAATATTTCGAGTGAGGAAGAAACTGTATAATTAACTCCGCCGGAAATCGGAGGCGCAAAACGCGAGTACTAATTTGTTGCCGCCAAAGTCAAAGGATAAATACTTGACGGCGTACGATAGTTTCATGCAGTGGAAGATTGTTAAAAAAGCATAATCATCATCGTCATTTTCAGAAAATGTGTTTATTTTACTCATAAGTGTGTTGAAAAACGTCGTATGATACTCGCGCGCTATTGTCATTACATACTCGGCTTTCTTGTTGTCGCCTCGTAAGTAATGACCAACACAGCGCACTTGTATCATAATGTACTATATTATATTTACTAGAGTTTAGTCTTCACATAGGTAGTAAAAATGAAGGCTCTTTCGTTGTCTCTTCGCTTAGATCTTATAAACCAATCAACGGATTTTAATGCTGTTTTTGTGAAAGTGATTCAAGATAACGGATTATATTTATAACTAGCTTTAGGCAGTGGCTTCGCCTGCGTGAATGTCATTCATATAAAGATTAAAAAGCTTAGGTGAGGTTATTCCACCCTGTCTATCACCACAATCCAAACTATATGACTCAGAGAGCTTCTCAGCCCACCTCACGTTATTTGTTTGGTTGTAGTACCAGTATTGAAAGATACGCAACAACTCAGCTGCCACTTTTCTCTTCCGTATCTTGTCCCACAAAACATCATAAGAGACCAGGTCAAAGGCACGGGAGAGGTCTAAAAAACAAACATACACTGGTGTTTGCCGTCTAGTGTAATATTGCACTGTATGTTTAAGTCCAGGAATCGCACTATCGGTGGACAGTTTATTACGGAACCCAAACTGTGAATCACGTAGTTGCAAAAAGCTGTGTGTGTCCAGCTGGCTGTCGAGCAACCTTGCGATGATTGTAGCTAGTGAGATGGGCCGATAATTACTTTTATCAGAAATGTAGCCAGTCTTGTTGTGAGATGTTTTAGTAACTTCAGACTTTGGTTTTATTTTATCTAATCTACACTCCATAAACAAAGGGAGGTGATCAGACCAAAACACATTTTGCAACACACCTATATCAGTGACAGTTAAGCAAGCCGATTGTGTGACGACACAATGATCAAGCCAGCGCGTACAACCGTGCGCGTCACTGATAAAGGTGTAGAGTGATAAAGTGGGTGCTTAAAAGCACCCACTCCATTACTGCATCGGGTGTCAATTCTACCACCGCCGCCGAAGAAGCCGTCTACTTCTGCCCTCGCGACTTCGACGGACACGTCTACGAGGCACCGACTGCAAGCCCTGCGCAAGCAGGACAGTGGTGTTCTATTGTTATCTTGAACTTCACGCGAGCTCGATACTTTCTGTACTCACACCCAGCTCAACCGACAAACCATTTTTTCAATTGTTAAACTTCTATCCTCATAATTTTTATAATTAAAACAATTGGCCACTGTAACGTAGGCGTTAGTGGTAGGTAGGCTACGTTAACAAACAAAAGATAGATTGAAAATTTACAATATATTAATTGTGCTAAATGTATAAATGTATAAGACTAGTGGTTTTGGCTGTGCGATGATATATCAACAATCCGTCAGTGTGTATATCAGTTTCTAACGATTTTCCTTCCATTCTCCAAAGTGGAATAGAGGAAATTGGTTTACTATTTAACCTTTCAACGACCAAGCGACAGCCGGCGGTCGAGTTGATATTGTCTTTATATTGTGTCTAAGATCACGTGTGTTCGAAGGTTAAAAATATACCTGTTTTGCAGTCCTACAACTTATTAATTATGAGATCATAAAACGTACAAGGATACTTTTACGTCAATTAATTAGCATTTCTCTAATCACTAAATTGAAGTACTTCCAGATAACCATGCTATACTAAGTAACTATTTATTATCAATCAAATCTTGTTCCTACTTCATTCTGAAGTGCTGATAATAGCTTATTATTAAATAAACATTATTATCTACACGTGGCCATTATTTTATAATAAGTAATGAGTGGTAGATATCTACAAAATTGCACTTTGGTTTTAGTTAATATGAAGTTTATACGGATTCAAGATTTACCGTATTTTCTAGCGCGAATTTTATTTTGTATACCTTTTTGCAGGACATAGTTTAGACATTAGACGTTTAAAGTTTTAATGGGCTCTGGAAGAAAACTACCTTAAATCGTTTAAGTAGATATTTTTCTTAAAGGAAACATTCTTTTATTTTTAAAAAGAAACTAAGCTGCATTCAAAGGTTTTCGAATTTTCGCTTACCACTCTCGGGATTCGAACCGGCTAAAACTAAAAAAAGCCACACTCTGTATTTTTATGACATGGGTCATTACTCATTTATAAGGACAAAATCTCTCTAACAAACATGGTAAATTAAATTAGAGTAAAACCATAAAATTTAAACTTTTCAAATCAAAGGACGGATTTAACTGACGAAATTTTCGTTCAATTGAACTGAAGTTCTTTAAATTAATGGTTTTCCGTTAATTTAACTAACCGTGTTTGTTAAAGAGATTTTGTCCTTATGAATGGCCCTAACTTTTGATACTATAAAAATACAAAGTGTTACTTTTTTGGATTTTAGACGGTTCGATTCCTGAGTGTGACAAGCGAATTTTAGAAAATCTTTCAATGCAGTTTTGTTACTTTTTAAGAAAAGGAATATTTCCTTTAAGTAAAATAATCTATTTCAACGATTTAAGGTTGTTTTCTTCCAGGGCCCATTCAAACTTTCCACCCTGTACATATAAAACTAGCTGTTTTGCGGTTTTACCCGCGTTGTTCTCGTTCCCGTATGATTTTTGGAATAAAAATGGATTTCGCAGGCTATGTGATATCTCTGTACCAAATTTCATTTAAATCTGTTCAATAGTTTTGCCTTGAAACACGGATAAATAGACACATTATCCCATTTATAATATTACGAGTTCTATGGATAGTAGACTAACTGATGACTGACTCAATACTTTATTGCATTCCACATGTAGTACTTAGGTGGTAAAAATTCAAATTAAGATCACATGTCGGGCACAGCAAAATAAGTGAGTTAGGAGAGAGGAAGCATTTGTTAATTATAGTAGGTATGGTATTGTAAGCGACGCGCACGGACGTATCCCAACACTACGTCCCCCTACCCCTCTGCCCTTAAGTAAATCTGGCATTTTGACTGTGCACGCACAAGACCTCTACAGGTATGGTATGGTATGGTATGGCGGGCTCGTTTCCGCAACTCCACGTCAAGGCGCGGTTTTTGCGTGTGGTAGTAGGTAATTCTTATATTATCGCACAGCCCAATCCGCTGGTCCTAGAGACAAGAAACTTATAGGGTGTGTTCTTGTTGAAAAGTATCTAGTACTAAGTAAGGATTTTTCTAAATTCCATCTTTAAAGGGATTAAATAGTGGATCGAAGCTCGATTTTCACACACAAAATTAATTAAACACAATTAAAAATTGTAAATTAATGAATGAGCTAACTTTGTAGGCTAGTTTAGGGGCACTAAGTGGGGGCAATCGCACATAATTATCTTTTTAGCCTTTTCCCAAGGTCATGACATGACAATTTAAAAAGTTTTTATTATAAAGGTTTTTACGTTGATTAAGAATAATGCTGTCTGTTTTCTTGGAAAAATTCTTTGGATACCCTTATGATTTTTTTTTTATTTAGTCTTTTTTTTACATCTGGCTTTACGCTATTTTTTTAATCAATTTTAGCCGGCTTACATTTTGCTAATGTGACATACAAAGAGGTTTAAGTATCAAAAAGTATTTATGATATCAAAACATAACAATTGAATAAGTTTATAACTTTAAGGTTGTCTTACATTAGCTACATACAATGCTAGCAATTTTCTTTTTAAATTCTTATACTAGCATTAATGATCTTATACTAGCGACCCGTCCCAGCTACGCATGGGTGTCAAAAATCTTTAAAAATCTCGGATTTCCTTTACTGTAATATGCATGTATTATATACATAAACCTCATTGAACTACTCTATCTATTAAAAAAAACCACATCAAAATCCGTTGCGTATTTCTAAAGTTCTAAGCATACATAGGTACAGACAGCGGAAAACTTCTTTGTTTTAACTGGTGCTGATACTCTTGCTCACAATCTTAACTAAATTTAAGTTAAATGCATCTTTCTCTTTTAATTTCTTAAAGATAAGGACAGAAGATACATTTTAGTTTAATTCTGTCAAATTAGACAGCGCCTGAAAAAAATTGGCGTACCTATATTTAGTCGCCATGTTTTTAATTATCTATGAAGTGTCTAAATTTGACAGGACTTAACTAATATTTTATCTTCTATTCTTTTCTTAATGAAATGCAAAGAGAAAGATGCACTTCATTTAAATTTATGTTAGTTTGCGAATAAGAGAATCGGCGCCACATTGCTCGTTTAAAATAAAATATAACATAGATAAAAATGATGGGTAGGTGGGTAAAAAATTAATACTGCGGTGAAGACATTATAAACAGATTCCAAATTTTCCAGGTCTTCAATTACTTGCTAAGGTACGATTCGTGCAGAAAGTCAGTTAGAAAAACAAACAAAATTGAAACTTTTTTGTGCCTCGAAACGTGAATAGAGAACACGCGAAACAATATTCGACAGGATCGCGGTATTAGCTAGGCAACGACGGTGTTGCCAGGTATGGAATTTACCCGTTTACGGACATTGGCGCTGTAATATAAAAATGGGAAAGGCTTTATTAAATATTAGCTTTTGCCCGCGACTTCGTCCGCGTGGATTAATAGTTCCCGTTCCAGAGGGATTTCCGGGATGAAAACTATCCTATGTTCTTTCTCAAGTCCCTGACTATATCTATACCATTCAAATCGGTTTACTGGTTTAGTCGTGAAGAAGAGACGTCTGTCTCTTCAGACAGACAGACAGACAGACAGAGTTACTTTCGCATGTTTAATATTAGTACGGATTAGCTTTCGCCCGTATTTTAACCCCTTGAGGATCGAATTTAAAATCCAATCTTAGTGGCAACCTCCTATTTTAACTCTTTAGAGTTGGAATTTCTAAAAACCCTTTCTTAGTGGTTACTACTCTTCACATAGAACTCGCCCTGCAAGTTTCATCGTTCATCGTCTCTAGGAGCAGCGGTTTGGGCTGTGCGTTCAAATTTTTTTTTTATGGGACAATCCCACCACACTATTCCCAACCACTGCAACTCCTGAAAGCCAGAATTAACAGTGGAGTCCGCCAGAAAAGCGCCGAAGCAATGAAGCTCGACGAGTCCCGGAGAAACGATTCAACTGTCTTGGATCCCGCAACGAAATCGTTGTGCGTTCATATATCAACAGTCAGTCAGATAGGTATCATTGCCTATAGTTAAATACACGAATGATACCAAATACCAAAACCAAATACCTGAATTTGGCCTGATGATACGTCAGCTCTTTATTCTTTTTTTCAACTATGTTAGACTCGGCTTCAAGTCTTACCGTTTAGCTAAATTCCAGTGATTAACTAGGAGTGACTGTCTATCTGGAGGCCTACCACAAGCTTTTATAGCAGTATTACTTCGATATTACTTTCAGTGGGAAAGAGACGGCGCTAGATAACGTGTCTAACGCTGTCACTTGCACACTCTGGAACAGGAATAAAACAATCTTACTTTAAACGTCATGGTAGCCCACCTGATCTCCACAACAATTAGGTTACACGACAACCCTTTGTTAGACAGATTGGCAGACTTTCTGGCTTCTGACTTTTCGTAACAACTGTAAAAGATTTACAAATGACAAGAAATACAGGTTTTTCAAATCCAGCTTAGGCACCAACACACGAAACCAAACCAGGCTGATACTGAGTATTTTTAAATAGAAAAACCTAACAAAACTTTTTATTAGGCAACACGATTGATGTAACCAAAATATATTGTAAAACTTTATGATTTAAAAGAGTGTCCATGGAGTTCCTTGCTTGTTCTTCTCCATAGAGATCTACGTTTTGGAACAAGCAACTAGCTTCACCTTTCTGACGAACCGACTGACGCTTTGACAATACGATAGTTTCCACCATTATCAATTGACGTACTTTTTATGAGCTGTCAAAACGCCATTCTCCAATAGATTTTGTATGGCAATGGCGACTTATGACGTCACTAAAACAACAACTCAGTTGACTATCTATTTATTGATTTCAACACTACTAAAAATCAAATTTTATAGCAAATTGAAAATGAACCGAATTTATTAGGCTGAAATTAATATAGGTTTTATAGGAATTGTGTCTAACATTTATTGGTTAATGGTGGAAACTATCCAATTCATAAGTGCCTGTAAATGGTCTAAGTGAAATAAATGCTTTGAATTTTGAATTACCTGGCAATACCTCTCCTACTGATGTGTGCTTGTGACTAAATACTTTTTGGCCGATGACGTGACAGATGTTTTTTTTTTATTGGCCAATAAAAAAATATCCGTCGAAAAATTAGTCTCATTCCTCTTCCTACTCCTTCAGGGAATAAAGCATAATTTCCTAAATGACTAACGTTCCCCTGCGGTTCCGCATCAGGTAATGTTTGTAGTTTGTACCATAAACCAGGCTATCATACACAGAAAAAATATTTCAACCCGATTGGTAATCGCAGTTTAGCATACTACAAACAAACCTTGAACTTTATTACGATATTAGATTTTGCCCGCGTCTTGTCAATGTTGAAAAATATCTATATAAAAGTATCCTATGTCCTTTCTCAGTTATCGGTTCCGTAGTAACTTTCGCATTTATAATACTAGAATACATGTAAGCTATGTAACTGTTTAACAATATTCCTACCATCCTGGTAGTGTGATGCTGCAGCTGGCAACACAGCGAGGAAGCTAATTACCGGCGCGCTCCTGGTACCGACCGCGCCGCTAGCAGAAGCCGTACACACTACACGTACTCACATGTTGCAGGCAAGTGAGTTAATTTTGAGGGTTTATTATTTGTCTAGATGTTATTTAGAATGGATACAGAAAATAGATATTAATCTAGGTCACAGCAATACTTATCATAGAATCTCTTTGTCCATTCAGAATAAGCAGCATTATGTGACGCCATTTGCCAACCTAAGCAGTGATCTCGAACACCGCGCTACGATTGCTACGAAGTAGGGACGATCGTAGCGAGCGTAGCCATGAACCCTAGCTACGCTTTTCTTTTTTAAAAATTATGCAATGTGGAGTACATTGCATTTTTTCATTCATTTCATCATTTTTTACTGGATAAAACTTTGTTTACAACTTTTTCTTCTGTAGTGGTTGCATTAAAAATATTTAAACCCATATCCAGTATGTGTTAAAGACAGATAAATGATAATGATCAGTGTTGTATAGGTTCTGTAGACGTAGCTGAGGTACCACTATTTAGGAAATATATTTAAATTGATCTTTACTTAGTCTAAGTGCAAATGAGAAAAATATTACGGCTAAAATCTTATCTAAAGTCTATACAGTCTTGTAAGTGTTTCTAATTAATAATAATGAAATATGAATGGTTGCAGGGCAAGGCCTCTTCTCATAAAGAGAAGGCACGAGCATTGATCACCACGCTAGCGGATTGGTGATTTCGGACTTA
This sequence comes from Athetis lepigone, assembly GCA_033675125.1. Classification (NCBI taxonomy): domain Eukaryota; kingdom Metazoa; phylum Arthropoda; class Insecta; order Lepidoptera; family Noctuidae; genus Athetis; species Athetis lepigone. The sequence goes on along the minus strand of CM066233.1, from coordinate 21,251,884 downwards.
CGTTCACGTTAAGTCCAAGTTTCGTCACGATGTTTTCCTTCACCGATATCTGTGATGTCCAAGCTAAACTTTACAAAGTTCATATAAATTGAAATAAGTCACATTGGTACTTGCCAGGCTTCGAACCCATGACCTCTTGCATAAGAGGCGGCCTTAACCACTATAATTTAAGATGTAAAGTGAGATACATTTCATTTCTTAACCTTTCAATGACCAACCGACAGCCGGCTGTCGGGCTGCTATTGTCTTTCTATTGTGTCTCAAATCACGTGTGTTCGAAGAATTAAGCGTCATTTTAGATAATTTTTTTTTTTTATTACATTTATGGGCTTGCTCTTGGTCCCAAAACTTGTTGGGTATTTTCCCAACACACTGATTCGTCAAACTGACTACAACACTAGCGCGGTACTGTATAACTACACGATCATGAGTTTTTAGTAGGCCATCAACAATACGCTAATTACATATAACATGTATATAATTTTCGATTTTGTTAACTGATTTGAAGTAATTGGTTAACAATAATTGGCCATCTTTAAATTAGTTTTAATTACCTTTACTTATCTTTTTAAACATAATATAATAATAGGATAATTACGTTGAATATATCGTTGCAATATTTGCAATTTTATACATTAGATTTTGAGGTTTATTCCCGTTGAGTCACACCATTTTGTGTAACACTGTTTAATTTCTGTGAATTTTGAGTTTTCGCATGTATGACTACTTCACGTTACTGCGCGCCTAGTACTTTTGTTCTCTTAAGTTTTCAATCTTCAATTGAAAAATAACGTCCTGTAACTCTGTGGGACACTTTGTTTCCGATATGTAAACCTTATAACATACTATTAGGATGCAGTGTTACTCAACGGGAAAAAAATCGTCCCGACGACGATTTTTTTCCCGTTGAGTAACAGTGTTACACAAAATGGGGTGACTCAACGGGAACAAACCGATTTTGACTGTGTGACTTCGTCCACATAATTGGCGGTGAAAGTTGAAATAAAAAGCAGATGAAATTGGCCCCTAATATACGCCTTACCTTTTTCCAAACTATTGCCAAAATTCTTTATCATTGATTTAACGATTTAACGCGAATATGTTACAGGCAGACTGACATTTGCATTTATCAAAAAAACCTAACTGCAATTTAGAACGTCGGTGACTATCTTTCTATTTCACATGTAATTGCCACCAACTTCCGAAACTGCAGGGCAAGACGGAATGGGATGCCGTCGCCTCCTTCTGCGAAGCAGTTATGCTAGTGAAGGAAGCGGCGGCGCGCGAGAGGCAACGACGAGCCTCTCGCCCCGGACTAAGACCCAGACGAAGACGTCGAGAGTCGCAAGACGACTACCGGCCACCGTAGGCGCGGTTCTGCGGATGGCGAGCGATGGGTAGCTCGCTGCCCGGCTAGGACCAGGACCGCGTAGACGGCGCGTTTAGTTCCACGCGCGCCTCAAAGAGAAGGAGTCAGCACAGGAAGGGGCCCAACAGGGCCAACGCCTGCCGGGGTTGCGGAATGTTTATAATAGTTACCGTGACCCTGGAACATAAAGGGCAATCGAAGGAACATGAGTGGGTTTTAGTCAGTAAGAGTCTGAAACGCCCTCCCGCCGCACCCAGGACGGGAGCAGTCATAGGATGATTTCCCACTCACCAAAAAAAAAAAAAGTTTTCGATTATTTAATTAATTATTATTATTTTTCTGTAGAGCGTGCCATAGAATGACACATACATTAATTGCTCTAAAAATGTAACCCTTTCGGCAGTCGGGTAAAAACCGCAGCAAATTCTGTGACATATTAGCCATAGCCTATCAACGACCAAGCGACCGCCGGCTGTCGGACTGCTATTGTCTTTCTATTATGTCTCAAATCACGTGTGTTCGAAGAATATTTTTTTTGGGGAGTTGGAAATCATCAAATGACTGCTCCCGCCCTGGGCGCGGCGGGAGGGCGTGTCAGACTTTTACTGACTAAAACCCACTCATGTTCCTTCGGTTGCCCTTTATGTTCCGGGATCACGGTAACTATTATAACCATTCCACAACCCCGGCAGGGTGTTCGAAGGATTAGACTGTTAGTGTTACAATTCATTCCGTACACACAAGAGCCGAAAGACCTATTGCATATCTTACCTATTCTATCTCTGCTTACCTTGGAACTCTATCTAGCGTGCATATGAATGAGTCAGTCAAAGGTCATGCACCAGCGATCGCGATAACTCAAGCGGTTCCTTACGGTATAATAAATTAACTGTGTTTTACTGTGATTGGTTAAATATAGAGCAAAATGTGTCATTCGGATGTCCAGTTTTCGTCACGACAAAACTTGTAATTTGTTACTCGGAAGTCGGTGGCTTGTTTCAGTCTCATGTAATTGTCACCAACTTCCAAAATTGCAATTGGGTTTGTTTCATTATTTATTTATTTATTTTATTTCTCCTTTTTTTTTAATAAATATACCCCATGTCACTCCCACGTCTGAGACTAATTCAATGACACCCCATATGCCAAAATCCGTTAAACGGTTTAGGTTGTAGAGCGTGCTATAGAATGAAACAAACATACATAGATACATACATACATACGTTCGAAAAACATAACCTTCCTTTCAGTTGTCAGGAAAAAGAAATACAATGATTGCAAGTTTTTAAAGGCCGTGAACTCCTAAATAATCGCGATAATTATTTGAAGATAGGTTATGCAATTTTTATATCAAAATAATCAGATAACGACGTAAATACGCCATATTATCATTAATCACTGATTATCGCCAATAAAACGGAGTGACACATCGGTCAAAGTCCCAATTATGAATCCATTTGAATCCTAACAACGGCTATTGGATTGTTTGGAACAACCACAATCGTATTTGGCGTAATTACATGAAATTAACAAACAAATGTGTGTACTAAACTATCGCATATTTAGCCATCGCGGTGCGGTCTAACATGAAGTTAGAAATATGAGACGTGTTGAAGCACCTAGGTTTTGTTGGTTTAAGCACGGAGTTCCTTGCTCATTCTTATTTTTTTTTTGGTCTTAAAAATTACGTTACCATGTGCCTTGCATGGTCTGAAACTTGAAAGGTATTCTGCAGCAGCAACAAATATTGCATAGCATTTGTTTAGTAACTTTATTAACAAATTATGACTTACTAGCTTTTGCCCGCGACTTCGTCCGCGTAGAATAGTACCCGTTCCCGGGTATTTGCGGGATGAAAACTATCCTATGTCCTTCCTCGGGTCCCAGACTATATCAGTGCCGAATTTCATTCAAATCGGTTCAGTGATTTAGGCGTGAAGAAGAGACAGACAGACAGACAGAGTTACTTTGCATTTATAATATTAGTATGGACTATGAATGTTAGTGATGTTACATGATCAACTTCTTGTAACAAATTGTTATATAACTTATATAAACTTTTGTTGTATAACATCCCAAATATTCTGTTGCACGATCCAGGTTCCGCTTTCAGTGTTCCTTGTGTCTAGCGTTTTTGCTTGTTTTTAAAACAAATAATAAAACCGAACCAATGCACTTTTTCTGTTTAGACCGGAAAGGCAGACCCAAACTGCAGATGATTACAACTGATAATATTATACGTTGACATACAACGAGTTGTATCAATATGGAAGCGTTAATATAACATTTTTAACATTGTGCAGTAAAATATAACACAAACCAAAACACTGGCCCTGATGCACTAGTTTACTAGGTTTAGTGCATCCTTTTCTTTCCATTTGATTAAGTAAATTAGAAAATATTAGTCCTCTCAAAAGATACTCAATAAATAATTCACAAATAAAATATGGCCACTAACAATGCGTTGATTTACGTCAGGTGTTGACTAATGTGACAGAACTAAACTAATACTTATCTTCTGTCCTTTTCTTAATAAAATGGAAAGAGAAAGTTGCACTGAGAAGAGAAGAAGAGAACCGGAGCTCGAAATGAATATCTCCATCCCTTCTTAGTTCCTAGTCCAACCATATTTAGCGATATAAACATGAGCGGTCCGATTGCGCCCTCTGTCGGAACAATCGCGAACCACAACAGCTACACGTACTCACAGTTACCGGCGCCAAATTACGCTATTGTCAATAAATTAATACGCGGTCGCTTTCGTTCATTGTTTTCATTTACAATTTGTTATTGTGTTCACGGTTGTTTCAGTTTGGTAGAATAATGACAAAATAAAAATACTGAGGGATTAAAAATATTGCAACGGCTGCAAAATAAAAAAGAAAATATTATGGACCTCAATGAGTTACTTCCAGACTGCTGCTGAAAACTCAAGTTAAAAATTCTATGTAATTAACATGTGTGTTTGTTTAATTGCATATTTTTTTCTAATTGCATATTTTTTTTACAAAATATAAATCACTTGCTGTCCTCGCGGTTTGACACGCGTCTATGGAAATTAAAGTTGTCGTTAAGCTTAAAAAAAAAACAAAATTCTGCGCAGTTTACCTATTTAAAAAAAAAACTTTTGTAAAGTACATAATTATGACAATACATAAAAATATGAAAGAAGTCGTTGTTCTCAAGTTATGATCAAGGGAAATATGAATTTATTTGATTATAGAGACTGTCCATTATTTTTTTTTTTTATTACGTATGGGCTTGCTCTTGGTCCCAGACTAGCCCGAGGGCATAGACGGGGCCTACGATGGAGCGAGCTCACCCAAAAGATGCCTATACACTCGTCTCTTAAATACATCCGGGTTATATGCATTTACCCATTTGTCCATTCTAGCGAAGAAGAGCAATACAGTTAGCTTGGTAGTATTTAGACAGACAACTCGAAGTAAAAAGTACCCATTGGGGTGCAAGTCAGATCTTTCTAGTCTTAGGCCGGGTCCCGGAAAATGTAATGAATTCTCTTCTTGTTACCAGGGCTTCAGAAGGAAGAAGGCAGCTGTCGAAGCCTCATATCCCTCCCCCTCCATGATACCATTTGTCAACAAAACATATTTCTTGTAACCTAGTTATAACAACTTATCATATGACACATAAATAACCCAATACTCTAGCAAATAAATCAATGGCAATCGTTTTGTTGAACTCTAGCTCGTGATTGCAAGTCATTAACTTTTTAAGGATTGCGAGCCGCTGATAACATTAATAATAAATGTTCCAGAATTGGAGATATCGCTGACTTTCCGGCCGGCTGCACTTCTCGAATATTCGACGCATGACACTCCGAAGGACATTATTAGTGTTATTTATTCTTCAGGTAACGTGCTGCGGCATTGTATTTGTCGCGACACTAGGCGTTCATCGAAGATTATGAATCAATGGTGCCAATTTCCTTGATCACAAACTAAACTATACATGAGCCAAATTCGATAAAGAATACAGGTAAACAAACTTTATATTGGTTTTATGAAATAACGAGGTAATAGTAGGATTTCCTAATAAATAGTTAGTGTGAAAAAGGCGTAAGTAATAGAAGATTTGTAAAAGTGAGTTGTGATAACCCTAAATTGGTTTGTTTACCTGTATTCTTTATCGAGTTTGGCTCAAATATAAATATAAGTTCGGTTCATCTTTTTCTTTATTTTTCAAGCAAAGGGCAGAAGGTAAAATTTAAGTTTAGAAGATTAGAACTGCCAAATTAAGACACTCCATACATCATTTAAACGCGATTAATTATTAACCTTTCAACGACCAAGCGACAGCCGGCGGTCGCGCTGCTATTTTCTTTCTACTATGTCTCGAATCACGTGTGATCGAAGATTTAAAAACTTGGCCACTAAAAATAAGGCGATTTGCTTCAAGCGCTGGCTAATTTGACAGGATTTGACTTATCTGTGTCTTCTGTCCTTTTCTTAACGAGATGGAATTAGAGAGATGTACAGTCAGCAAAAGAGATATGTTACCAGGGCCGTCAGCATTAACCAATGGATATATTTTAATTAAATTTTCAAATGTTGTAGAAAGTCTTTTGTTCTTCAATCCATTTCATTTGGATATTGATGTATGTCGGTGTCCCAGAAAACTGGTAACATATCTCTTTTGCTGACCGTACTTAACTTAAATTTAGTTCAGTTTGTGAACAAAGGAATCAGCACCATTAGCTAGCTACAACTTATAATTAAGTGGTATTTTAAAGTATGACAACAGTCAATGATGTTATAAGTAAAAAAGTGTAGATAGGTTACCCAAACGAAATTCTATCTTCAAAAACGGCGCACTAACGCACACATACATTACACGTCAAAGTAGGATGACATGATTGAAGTAGTGCGAGTGAAAAAGAGATAAACGTCAAATACCAACTCGATACTCAGTATCATGTTGGTCAATTGGCAAACTTTTAAAGTGCCACCTTTTGACTGCATATAACCTATCTATACATTTTTACTTATAACATCATTGACAACAGTAATATGTTTTCGCTTAAAATATCCATATCGGGTTATTACCTACTAAGAAATCTTTGTAAGTTAATTCTTAGTCTGTGGTTAAGAAAATGTCATAACTAACTGTACCTAACTTAGAAATGAAACATGGACTTACCGATCAAAATCCAAATACGAATTAATACAAGGAAAAGCATCGTTAAGACGTTAATAGGTTAGAATTTCCACATTTAGTCATACATGATCACAATAGGCGAGACGACGAAAAAAAATCCGTCGTCGACGTAATTAGTCCGTCATTGAGATTATTTAAAAAATTTGGACACGTTTTTTTTCTTTTTTCTCGTAAACGAAAAATGACGACGATACAGGGCGTTGAAGTTTTGCGTGACGTCACGATCAGATACAATTTTTGCACTACGGTGACGGCAAAAGTCCCCACTCCAGGACTTTATTGCTCTTTATCTTTGTATTTTTTTATTATTTTGATGAAGCAAAAAATACGTGTCCCGTATTTTTGGCCGATCTACAAGACGGACTAAACAGAATGCCATTTTTTTATGTTGTCGTCATCCCTATTTGGACGAAATATATTTTTACTCAATATTTAATAAGTGGTATTTTTCACCTTATTGTGTAGATATTTTAATTGTAAAGTTATTAAAATATTATTACATGGAAAAGGGCACCAAAAATGTCAACTTATCAATGTATTTCTGGTCTAAACCGAAGATTTATATTTTCTTTTTGTCATAAACACGGTAGTTTATTTCTCATTGTACTTAAGTAGCACATTACGAAGTAATTAGGTTCATTAATAGCTATAATTACCGAACTCGTCATTATTTATTTAATGATTACTACAAGCGATTTATATTTTACAAAGTATTGTGAAATTTATTTCCGTATGTTTAAGTAACATTGAAATGCTCACGTGTATATTACTTCTAAGTTTAAAGAATGGGGTTTATTTTTTGTTTATCTAAAAATATAATGTAAACAATGTGTCTCAGTACATAAGTACCTATATTATATAATTTTGGAAATAATTATTAAGTATTTTTGATGAAAGATATTGCTTGAGAAGGGCACATGCCCAAACATTTTTGAATTTACTCAATAAATTCAAAAATGTCTTCATTATGGACATTTATTTGGGCATATTTTTAATATATTTTTTTATTTACTCATCTAATTTATCTGTTCAAGACGAAGACGGGCAGTTACTGATAATTACGTAATTAAATAAATACTCGTGTTTTGGATCTCTTAGACTGAACTTGTTGGTTAGTGATCGATCTAAGTATATGGTGTTAGCGTTGGTTATTTACCTTTAAATAAATAAATAGATAAAATCTATTTTGTAAAGAGTGTTTTTATTACTTATTGTTATAATGGCCAAAATACTGTGCAACTAACCCTACTATGTGAAATCGTTCCCCTAAACTTTTAATACGGTTCTAAAGTTATGGAAATTGTGTACGGAATCTTTCTTTCAACGACCAAGCGACGGCCGGCTGTGGCGCTGCTATTGTGTCTCGAATCACTTGTATTTGAAGGTTTGACAAGCTGTGAAAGTGAACACACTATGTTAAATTGTCTGCCTAGTCCGTTTCAAAAGATGTAGTAGTGTATGATAGATGGACAAGCAGACACTGGAGCCTTAGTAAGAGGTTACCAAACACATAAAAAACAAGTATTCTATAGTTTTACGAGTGTCTTCAGCACTTCTAGTGTCATTTAGAGTGGTCGCATGAGAAGGATTCAGTGCAATCTCTACGTACGCTACTTGATTTTATGCACTTAGCTCGCTAATGGACCACATTATCGTTAACTGACGTCTTTAAGTGCAGTTTTAAGTACATAGCATTTTCTACATAACTTAAGTTTAAGGTTAAAATGATTATTCGGATTGAAAATAGAAATGAAAAACATATCGGGCCTTTGAATTAACGAAATATTTGCCGTTCACACTTAATCTTAGTTGAACAGAAACAAGCCAAACCATATAGTATTACGCCTTACTTGAAATTTTAATGTGGTACAATACTTATCAGGGCCAATGGGCTGGCCAAACCCACACTGCATCCTGGTAACTCACTTGATAACTACTTTCGCACTTTATGTTTTTTTTTTTGGAAATTCTGGTTGACCTTCGGCATACTTTCTAGAATATCATCATCATCATCATCAGTCGATAGACGTTCACTGCTGGACAAAGGCCTCCCCCAAAGATTTCCACATGCATCGGTCCTGCGTCACCCGCATCCAGCGGGACCCGGCGATCTTGATTGGATCATCGGTCCATCTTGCGGGAGGCCTGCCCACGCTGCGTTTACCGGTACGCGGCCGCCACTCGAGAACCTTTCCGCTCAACGGCCGTCAGGTCTACGAGCTATGAGCCCCGCCCGCTGCCACTTAAGTGGAATTTTTTCTAGAATATGTTTTGCTATATTAATGTAAATACCAAAAACATATCTCCCTACTCTGCCTCTGAATAGCCTGCGGGTAGACCCGGCAGATGGAAGTCTTTTTGGAGTGCTAGACAATTTTTAATTGTTTTAAAATACAAAATGGCTCAAAAGACCCTAGAAAATTGTGTCCGCGACATGCAAAAGATGCTTGGCATCCTTATCGAAAAAGTGAGTGCACTGGAGTGTAAGATAAATGACCAGAGTGCTATAATTACGAAGCAAACTGGTCTAATCACCGAAATACCGTACCGTTTCCTGTCTCTATTTAAAATCCCAATAGTCGCCGGAATATCACGAACCGAAGATATAATTCTACATCCGAGTACTTAAAGTTTTGGAAACCTAATAATATAGCACAGTGCTTGTGTTGACAAAACTCAGTGGCTCGGAAATCCAGCCGAGTGTGGTTTGAGTACGACACGTGTCAATCATAATAACGGATGTAAAAAGACGCTTAGCGAAACCGAAGGCTTCATGTTTTTTCTATCATTGCAGTTTCGTTTTTGTTTCTGACCACACTTGGGAACTTATTGATTTAAGAGTTATAACCAACTCTGAAATCGCGTAAAAAATATCAGCTGTGTTATACATTATGATCGTGAGGGCGTTGAACTTTTGTTAGGAAAAGCTGATATTTTTTTCGCGATTTCAGAGTTGGTTCCATAATAAAAGTTGTTTGTTTTCATGGGCAGAATCATCTCCTAGCGGGTTGTGCAGGACCAAAATTACACCTAGTAGGTATATGTTACATGTGCCTGTAACTAAACCGGCATCAGCGTCCATATTCTTCAAATCAAGACACAGCAAAGCTGCTTTGAGGTATCAGTAACCGCACTTGTTGTCGCCGGAAAACCTTACATAGAGGTCTACGGCTGGCAGTACTATCTATCATGTTGGTTTGAAGAACTACTGTCGATTTCCTGACTAACCAACCGACTCCTTAACAATTCATAAGTGCCTGTAAATGGTCCAGTGGAATAAATGCTTTAATTTTGCAACATTTCATCAGAAAATATCCATTTTTTCTGTCAACTGTTTACAAAAACGCTTAGCTGAATATACCTAGTATACGTAACTAGCAGGTTATATAACTATACGTTTCCTCTCCCAAATCAATAGCCACACCACTTTTCACCGTCAACAGTGAACGCTAAAACGCGGTAGCTTAATTCGGAGCTTCCTAATCCAGCACTCAGCATGCGGGGTTATTGATTGTAACAATACTTCATTACGGCGACCTAAACAAAGTGATTAATGTTCGGTGTTGCCAGCGCTCGTAAAATATCGCCCCTTCAACGAATATGACACTGACGCGGGACTGACGTTCTGGAAGATTCGGTGCGATGATAGGAGGCTGTGGAATATTAAAAAGTTTTGCCCGCGTCGTCTATGGTTACCTCCCAAGCAGCAAAATGTGGTCTAGTAATTATCCTGGAACCACCATTTTATAAGGACTATAACGGAATAGGAAGCAATTTTAACCACGGAAAAGGGCCCAATTTATAGGCATATTTTACCTTATTAAATATTTATAGTAGACTTGGTGGACACCACTTTGACCAATTACGACCTTATAGATGGACTACGTGGAACTATTTCCTCCCGGGAAAGCTAACTATCAGCGCTTAATAGAACCAAACACGACAATAACATACACATTGAATCCCTTACAAGCTCATACAAAGTGTTCTGTATTGGTGAATGTTGGTGCGCACATTTGTAAAGATTAATATTGATCCCTTTAATATTATATTTTTTTATATTAACTGGAATATTAATAATGGGTAGAGTGCTAGTTAAAAGTAAGTCAAAATATATAATGTGTTTGAATGTACATGGCGCACGTATATTTTCGGTGAAGTATAATAGGTTTTTTAACAAAATTTTGACACGCCCCTTGAAATTAGCGATTTCATTAACTTGAATTTTTAAATAATGTTGGTTTTAGTAAACATACAACGAAAACTCGCCATTTTGAGAAAGTTGGTTTTAACAAATACATTAACAAACCGTTATAGGCGTACTTTGTGTATAAAATGGTGAATGTCAAAACCATTTCTTGGCCATATATAAACTTGAACTTATAAGCCCTTATAAAACCAAGTAATAAATTCAAATAGTTTCCAGTATGTTTAGTTCTGTTTATCACTCTTATTAGCGTACTTTACTTATAGTAGTTTTATAACGCTTCTTGTTAGCAGTTATAAGTATAGCCTACCAGTTTATATACTCTTGAGTGCATTTACACCCTCGCGATTCTTTTATAGGTTACTCAAGCTTATATTGCGCCCTTAATTTCAACCTATAAGTAATTATAAGTTAATGTATAAGATCAGATATACTATAAGGCCCAACTAACTCCATTCTTGCTATTACAAGCGTGGCAGCCAATACTAGAACCCTTAAAAGAACATTATAAGTGCTGGAGGCCTGTAACAACTGCATTATAGGATAATTTTGTTGCTTGGGCTGCGGATCAGATTTTTTGGAGCGTGGTCTTAATCCTACTAGCGATCCGTCTTAGCTTCGCAAGGGTGTTATAAGTCTATGGAAATCTCGGTTTTTCTCGTCTATAATTCATTTATATTTATACATAAACGTAACTCTTGAAAAACTCTATCTATTTAACACATCAAAATCCGTTGCGTAGTTTTAAAGATAAGCATACATAAGGAGAAACAGACAGCAGAAAGCCACTTTGTTTTATACTATGTAGTAATGGTGCAGCTCCTTATATTATTTTTTTTGAATAATTATAACCTACAATTAGTAAGTACAGGAAATTCAGACAATGATTTGACATCCTTGTCTATGGATTTCAGCGCATCTGCGAGATCTCTGCATAGCTTATGTTGATACGGCGGTGAGCGGTGACCATAACATCAGGTGGCTCAGCTTATTTGCCATCTAATAAAAAAGAAAAGTTTACTACATAAATAAGCGTTTAAATAATAAACTCTTTGGCTTAATAATGGTAGTTTAGATAAGCGATAACCAGGGAAATTATAAGCACGAAGACAATTAGAACTTTCTATTAATTTATTCATTTGTTTTTACGCCTTCAACACGTGATTTCATGAATATGGAATTGAACCGAAAGAAACCTAATCTATATCCATACCATACTAATATTATGAATGGGAAAGTGTGTCTGTCTGTCTGTCTGTCTGTCTGTATGTTTGTCTTTCTTTTACGGCAAAACGGAGCAACGAATTGACGTGATTTTTTAAGTGGAGAAAGTTGATGGGAGGGAGAGTAACATAGGCTACTTTTTGTCTCTTTCTAACGCGAGCGAAGCCGCGGGCAGAAGCTAGTAATATATAAAATGGTAAACTGACTGACTGATTAATTGACTGTTGATATATCAACACACGGCCCAAACCGCCGGTCCTAGGCCCGTATTAATAGACGTCACTCAATTCTGAGACGCTCTCAAGTCTCTTGCTGTCCTTGTCATTCTAAAGAGAAAAAATAAGGACTGCAAGAGACTTAAGAGCGTTTTAGAATTGAGAGACGTCTATTAATACGGGCCCTAGAGACATGTAACTTAGTGGGTTTGTTCTTTGTGAAGAGTAAGTACCTATCCACTAAGAAAGTAATTTTGGAATACCTACCAACCCTCAAGTTGTAGAATAGGCGATGAAAGTTCGACATCCGCGCAGGCTAGTCTAATTATGTACTATACCTCCCTTAAAAAAAACTCCAAACTTAAAAACAGCAATTAATTAAAAAAACGGTACAATCCAGCAATACGAAATTAACTAACAGAACAACTGTTAAAGATATTATTATTTGTCATAGTTATTTAGCACCGAACTGGTGCCAAATTGCCATGTGCTGGCAGCACCACAGCCCTGGTGGTGGGGGGGAGGGTTTGTAATCTCTGCCCGTGACAGTGTGATGCGGGGTCGACGCCCCTGCCTGCCCGCTTACGGGCAAGCTTGAAGTTAATTGCTCGTGAACAGATTATTCAGCAATTTTTCACAATGTTTTCGGTAAGTGAGATGATATTTTGGTATATTTATGAGCTTTCCTTGATACTTTGATAGATATTTTGGGTATTATGTCACTGGTCGAGGGCTCTTGTCGATTTATCAAGAGGATTGAAGACAGGTTACACACACGAAGTGAACCAAACATGAGATATATAATATTAATAAAACTGGGATAAAAAAACTTGTTGCGTTTGAATGGAGATGCTGGAGTCGAGATTTTTACTAGAAAAGCTTCTTGAAACAATTTAAACCTAATTGCCTTGATTTTAAAACATAATCTTGTAAATTACCTAATTGTACTGTTGTCTTACGCGTTCCATATTATTTGAAAGAAGTGTTATTGACATACTAGCTTTCGCCCGCGGCTTCGTCCGCGTGGTCGAACTTCCATACTCTATTTGACCCCTTTGGGTCGAATTCCCAAAAGTCCTGGCTTAGAGGATACCTACTCTAGAACACACTCATGTTTCTAGGATCAGCGGTTTGGGCTGTGCGTTGATATATTAACAGACAGTCAATCAGTTTACTATTTTATATTTCTGAAGATTACTAGAACTACCTAGACTTTTCGCTTAGTAAACAACTGCCAATCGGCCACATGAATCAACCATTAACAACGGTTAAACAATTCCAACAACTCATAACTTCTTACCGAACCATAAGAAGCAAACATACATTAATAATTCCGCCATAAAACTTTATACAACCAAATTATTTTCAAATTACCCCCAAAGCGAGTTTAAATTACTTATGTAAATGTGGCAGATACCTGGCGAGGTTGGATCGCGTGTTGGCCCAACTTATAATTGAGGAGGGGTTCTGGTGGGGCGCAGTGGAGCCCGGGACACCACCCGTGGAGGTTCACCGTTACCATCCGTGGTTGCACCACTCTTGCCGTCCGTGGTAACGTGAGACGTGAAAATACAGCCCAAACTTTGAGCTACAACAAGTAGATGGACATTGTTAAAGTTTTAAACCTTAGTGATTGAAATAAAGTCTTTTAAAGTTACTAGAGTCTAATAAGTTTCAATCTAGTGTGGATAAAATAACTAAAATGTCAGTGTAAACAGTTCAAGAACGCTCCCGCCATGCGGTTATCCCGTCAGTAGCCTTGGCCTTACTTGGGCCAATGTTGGTCACACTTCTCTCGCTAATTAGTTTAACGACGCGAAGTGTGTCCAACATTGGAATTACTTTGTACTGGAGAATCTGGGAGTATTGCACTTAGCTTGAGCTTACAATAAAATTGCAATGTTGCACAGTATTTACAAACGCAATCTAGATTATTATACGGTAGTTTTCAGAAAGATATTTTAGACATTGTTGTAGTTTTAAAGATATGCATTTACTTGTACCTTTTGTGATTTATGAGCTCTATAAAGTACTAATTACTCTTCACTGCTACCTACTGCTTCCACAACACACACAAAGTTTAGAAAACCCTTAATGATAACGTCATTAGTACCTAGTAGATAAAAAATGCTAGCTGCCCATCGCAGTGTTTGTTCCGCACCCGTGGATAATAGTGAGGTGATAAGTCCATGTGTTATTAAGATGTTCCAAGCTTCATCCCTGTAAAGTTTTAAAATATGTTCGACAGTTTTTGCGTAAAAAAGTAAGAAACATCCTACCAAACCAAATGTTTACATTTTATAAGGTTAGTAGTTATGGTAAGATTATTGTATAAATACAAAACATATAATTATGTGTTAAGCCGAAAGGCCTCTAGGTATTTTTTGTAATTAGCAACATTCAAAGGTTATTAATTAAGAATTTATTAATAAAACCGTTTCTGACGCAATAATACAGAAATTGTAATGCAAACATTCATAAAAGTTTGTAAAATTATATTCAATATTGCAAAAATGGATGAATGGACAGGTCGCGTGGAGTCACCAACAGTCTGCACATACAGTCGCCCGAAACTGCCAATTTTTCTCATCCAACATTGAACGTAATGAGTTAACTTTAAAGTTGAAAATAATTTGACAGATTGTAGCCGCCTGATGGCGGAAACTCACATAAACACAGAGGTTAAAAAGCAATTATATTATAAGGTTATTTATAATACAATCGCTAAAAAGCCTATACTTTAACTATGTGTAATTAATAAATAGCTATTTTAACATGACATAAAGATATTAACTGCGTAAATAATAAGCTTGGTACTTCTAAGCGAGGCAAAAGGCGAGGATGTGTGCGATGTCCAGAAGCTGCGGTGCTCAGTAATTGCATTTCAGCTAACCAGTGAGCTGTAGCTTCATTCATCAGCTTCTACTCGAGCTTACACTGTGTTACTGAACGTAAGCGATTTTAGTTCGGTGTGTTATGTTTAGAGAAAGAGAAAGGATGATAATGGTGCCGATTCTCTTATGCACAAACTAACGTAAATCTAAGTTAAGTGCATCTTTCTCTTTCCATTTCTTAAAGAAAAGGACAGAATATACATTTTAGTTTAATCCTGTCAAATTAGACAGCGCCTGATGAAAATTGACGTATATTTAGACGCCATGTTTTTAAATTGCGTCTTAATTATCTATGGAGTGTCTAAATTTGACAGGACTTAACTAATATTTGATCTTCTGTCCTTTTCTTAATTAAACGGAAAGAGAAAGATGCACTTAACTTAAATTTACGTTAGTTTGTGCACAAGAGAATCGGCGCCAATGGCAATGTTTTTCGGTTATTAATTACTAACTATCCCCCGCGTTTTCATCCGCGTTATGTTATGTGTTTAATTACTGGAGCAGTAATCACGCACACACAAACATACTTTCACCTTTATAATATTAGTAGGATCGTATTTTGCAGTCTAAATATAGCTATCAAGAAGGCGACCGTCATTCTTTTATTTTCCCAGCTGCTACTGGGGGCTTAGCCAATGTTACATCTTCAATAACGATAATGAAAGTAGATAACTCCAAAATGTATGGAGATGACCTAAGCTTCCGAAAGGTCACGTGATCAAACGTTTTCGATCGCTAATTGCTAGACAATGTCAAACTGCATAAAGAAACGATAAAGAAAATGAATGTCACGAACGATTTATTCATACAAATGCGTAGACAAGTGGCAGTTTTGCCATTCGTCATCGTTGAGATGTCGAAGCGATCAATCGGTATCTTAGCGATCACTAGGACCTAGATAACTGAAGAAAATAGCTCAATGTTCAGATTTTTTTGTTTTTTTTTAGTTGCGGCCCTAGTTGATGACGCCTGTATTAAATTCTGGGACTCCAGGAAAAGATGTACACACTTGTCTGGTTACCATAACACAAGCTGTGCTTAGCTTGGGATCAGATGACTGTGTTATTTATTTATTTATGCTGTTCAACAGTACAACATAGCACCTCCACCAATGATAAACAAAATTTACCAATCCGAGGCAGGGCTATGCGCAATCTCATAGTTAGTAGGGTGTACTAGAGGTGTATAAATAAAATTACTAGTAAATATTTTTATATTTTTATTAACTCACTTGATAAACTCAATATTAAACACAACAATTATATTAATCGGCCTTTACCAAGCCAAGACAAACCTTACCTCAATAGGCTATAACCCAACATGAAAGCTACTAATATTATAATTGTGAAAGTAACTCTGTCTGTCTCTTCTTCACGCCTAAACCACTAAACCGATTTGAATGAAATTTGGTACATTTGGTATATATAGGTTATATACATAACACTTTTACACGTCAATATTTTGATTTGTTATAATAATAATAATAACCTTTATTTTTTTTTTACTTTATTTTTTTACCAACATATCCAAAAGCTATCGCTCAACAGCTGGCTCAGGAATCAGATTCAAAAGGCAGTTGTTTTGGATACGGCACGCATTGTGAGGAGGTTCCTCACTCTGGAACCCTAACCATCGTTAGCTTGGGTTTCAATACCTAGCGACGGTGGAGCACTATTTTTATACATATTTTTATAAAAAAATGTTTTTTATTATGAAATTTCTTTTTTTAAAAAAATATGTAAAAAAATATGTATAATAAAGAATGCTGAGAAAAAAAAAAATAACCTTTATTATCAGGCAACTGAGGTCCATAGAAACAATACAGAAATACTTAAAATCATAAACTAATACATATAAAAGAAACTGTAAACTAATTCTAAACTATTGCACACGAAGTGTCGGCGTCGTGTTTAGCTGCGAGGTCGGTATACTTCCACGAAAACGTCGATACACGACACTCTTCGGCCAAAAGTCTTCTTTGAGGAAGGTCTCCAGATGATTGGTCGGCACCCGCACCACGAACGACTTAAAATTAGTGTTATGGCGCGATTCCAACTGCACAACTCTCAAAGTCCAGTTCGTCTTGACTCGTACATATTCCACAATCTCCTTAACCTTCGTGGAATGATGGAAGCGAACGATGGGGTCGGTGTTTTCTAGCTGGACTGCTCTGAGAAGAAACATCTGAACCAAACTCAGAGGAGAGGGAGTCTCTTAAGTCCATACAATCGTATCGGTTTTCCACTGTCAAAATATTGTTTAATTAAAACTTTGAATAGATTAGTCACGACACTCCCTTACTTTTTCTTAATAAAATTACTTTATCTCGCTGATTTTGATCTGAAACTATTTGACTGACACTGACAGCAAAATTTTCGGTACCATAACCAATATTTTTGGTTTTTAACGAACAAAACAGTTCGTCATAACAATCGCGACAATAGTGTTACATTGGCTAAGAAATGTTTGTCGTTATCTCAGAAACGATGACGAATTT
Source organism: Athetis lepigone (assembly GCA_033675125.1). Taxonomy (NCBI): domain Eukaryota; kingdom Metazoa; phylum Arthropoda; class Insecta; order Lepidoptera; family Noctuidae; genus Athetis; species Athetis lepigone. The sequence continues at coordinate 21,234,300 of CM066233.1, read as the reverse complement.
AGATATCGTTTCGCTACTATCGTTTCGCTACGAGTCGATGTTACTTTGGCTAAGCCCCCAGTAATTTACTAGATCTATACAAAATCCGTACTTAATAATATTGTAAATGCGATAGTAACTCTGTCTGTCTGTCTGTCTCTTCTTCACGCCTAAACCACTGAACCGTTTTGTATGAAATTTGGTACAGATATAGTCTGGGACCCAAGAAAGGACACAGGATAGTTTTCATCCCGCAAATATCCCGCGGACGGGAACTACTATTACACGCGGACGAAGTCGCGGGCACAAGCTAGTATTTTATAAAAAAAAAGTATATGTTTTATATAACAATTTATATAAAGTTCATAATTTTATCTGCTACTGACTGATATTTGCACACTTTAAAACTAAAAAGCTCTCATCCTACTACCCCCGAAATTCCCGTTATCAAATCTAAATTGAAAATACGTGACTGAAAAAATCCTAAACACATTTATCGTAAAATATACAGATGAACAACATCGCCCTGAACCCACGGCAACCACGGAGGAAGTACTATAATATTAATAAATGACCCGCTCCGGAAAGATTAGCGCTGCCATGATAAAATTATGCTTTTTGAATAGCTTTGATAATATTAAATGAATACGTTGTACGGTACTTACGGTTTTTGTAGATTATAGATAGGCGATAAGGAATGTATCACATCTGAATGGGATATTGACTGATCCTACAGGCAAGGTTATGTAGGCAATTGAAATTAGAATTAGTTATTAAAATTACCATTAATTAACTTAAGGACTTTTGTCTAACTCCTTCTGGTAAATCTACCTGAAATACAAAACAAAACTGTGAAGCTCAATTAGTTTGCAAACTGTGTCTCAACAAATGCGATAAACAGTAGCAGACGCTTAGTACTCAAACTACAAAGAAATTCTCGAAATTAATTGCCAAGTGTACTCGTCGAAGCGCACAATACGGAACCCCGCAGCGTATGAAAATAGAATATTAGCATATTAATGTGATCCCCACATCCGGGCTCCTCCGTACATAATTAAGGCTCGCATTAGCTTTGTGATGAGCCCCGCTTAGGCAAAGCTCCGCAAACGAGCCCCCGGGAACTGAGGGCTACTCCTGAACATGTGGCTAAACTTTGGACACGCTTCATACTTTATTAACACTGTTTTGAAGGTGTCATGCCGAATATACAGAGTGGACTTAGGTTAGATGAGAGGACAGAGAAGATCGGGCTTAAGCTCAAAGTTTTTTAAGCCGAAGTTAGTCACATGTGGGCGGAAAAAGCGCGACTCTTAGACATTGTACAGTCTGTGGAATTACGCTTTATCCCACATGCTTAAATTTTGATCCTTTACCAATAGTGGGCAGCGCTTTGTAGAAAAGCAGTCTACTTTTCATATTTTGGACTAAAATCGGCTTTCGGCGTTCAGTCAGTCGGTGTAGTGGCTATCGGCGATTAGTCGTACACTCTAGACATCTGAAGCTTGCTGCCACTGTCAGTAAACGAAGTATTTACTTAGACTTTTTGGTATTGTTTTACTAGATGTGTGGCAATTCGCCGGCTGGCAATACTGGTCACCGGCTGCTGTTGACTGTGTCAACAATAAAGTTTCACGTTAACAGAAAGAAATTCATAAAACGACCGCTCTTTTAAGGTCCTTAATTCAATGCTCTGAGACATACCTTGCAAAATCCGCTACAACGCCTCGATGACGAACATTTTGTATTGAAATATACACCTTATGCGTTTGTACAAATTTCAATTATCATGGTAAAAAAATCCTCTGTCGCTAACTTGTACTAGCCCTTACTGACAGTACAGCAGTAGGCCTCCTGCAACCATTACTTTATTCGGACACATTTTTCTGTCTGTTAAGCCGTTAATCTTGTTTTGCGCTATATTTCTCAGTCTACTCTGTTCTAAATTAACGTAACGTTAAAATACAAAATGGAGGGATTTGGTTCAGGTTTAGGTTTAAGCATAATTAAACGCAAGTATTGTGAAATGATGATTTCATTGTTGTGGTGTGTTTAAATGGTTATTTTGGAATTTCCATATTTCATGACAGGATACTTGCTAAATTGTAATATTTACTGCAATTTTATTTCTGAAATAAATTATTTGTTTGACAGACACGTAGATGAAGTTTGTAAAGTTTTTGAAACTTCACTTCACATCCAATTAATAGATCTCAATTAATTTAGGTTTCTCTGGTAAAAATGTTAAGTATACCTACTTTTACTGAATTTCTTTACCACACAATTAAATAAATAAAAATACAAATTAATGATTTCCACAAATCCTAATTCTGATTCTCATGTCCATTGACAGAGTTAAACTCCCCGACAAAATTCAACACATTTTTGACGTAACCCCGCTTCAAATTACAGTTAAAATTAATCTATTTCTGTCGATAAACGATAAAGATACTGTAGAATTTATTTCTTAGCCATTACGTTGATGAAAGTCATTCGGTGAGAAATGAGGCCAGCCAGACTGAAACCAGACACGTGCCTTCTAATTTATTATGTACACTACTATTGCGTGTCTTTACCCGTTAGGCACACAATAGATCACATTTGGTTTCAAAACTTGTTTGTTCATGCGTACTTCCCTATTAATATTGTAAAACTAAAGTCGATTTGTTTGTCAGTCTGTAACGCTTGAAGTTGGTAGACTTTTCAGACCGTGATTTTGTCTCGTCGGTCTTTCGTGCTCGCGAAACCGTGAGTAAAAACTAGTTTTAATTTAAAAGCGGTTTGAATGTAGGTCCCTAATAATATTCAATGTACCCTGTATACAACACAGCTTCCAAATCTCTCGCCCCATTTTTACCAATCCTGCTGTTTTTTCCCCGCCCTATGGGTGCGTTTGCAAATCCAACACAAAAACACTCCTAGACTTTCATTCTTATCATCCTTCTTCAGCTACAGTCTACAGATTTTGTCCATCAGCCTACATAGAGAACCATCCTGCGGATTTCATCTATCTCTCCCGGAAATCTTGCGTCGCGTTGAAAATGTTGTTAAAAGTGTTAATTTTTTCCTAAGAAGGCCATGAAGCTCAAGCTGTGCTCCTGACAAAGTGTTACATCAAATAAAATTACAAGCACCATTAAACCTACCCTTTACAACGCCACCATAAAGATACATATCTCTTGACACGACAACCAAACCTCGTCGGCCTACTTCCCACATAACGTCTTGCTCATAACATTCAACGTAACATTACATTAGGACGTCCATCAGTAAAAAACCACTTTAACTGTTATAACCAGACCACAGTGCGACCACAACAAACACAGTGACGTGACCACGTGTTCCCTTCGTGTCCCCAACGCCATGAATCAAATAAATCCATAAAATTAAACATTCTGTAACTTTCCATACCCTCGTTGATTTACGATGAAAACTAAACGCGAATAGTTCGCATTTGACATTAGTTTACGACTCTTTTTGCATTCATTTTTAATAGTTAGGACATGTTATGTCATGTTGGATTCGAGACTGAATGGAACGTGGATTAGGAGTCGCTAGTCGGTAGATTAATAAGAAATGGTAACGTTGGTTCCTTAGGCTGCCCGTCCATGTTTGTTCGAAAACGCCCAGAGTGGAAGGCGTCATTTGATAACTTCCATTTTTGATAAGGTTGCCTGACCACAGCAGTGAAGTCAAAAATTCTCCAATAAAATTGCATAAAATCCCCACTCGCCAGAATCTATTTGTGGGTTTTTGACTCGCTCACCGCTTCGCTGCCTCGCTCCGCTCATATGGACAGGCAGCCCAGTTATGCGGTCGCAGGACAGACCGCAGTTCACCGCAGACAAAGGGTAAGGGTAACCATCAGCATTTCCAAACTAAATGTTTAAAACTAGCTATAACTTTGCCACGTCTACCTCTATCGACAGATACGACAATGGCGCCGATTCAATTATTCACAAACTAGAAACTAAATGTAAGTTTATTGCATCTTTATCTTTCCATTCCATTAAGAAAAAGGTAGAAGACCTATCAGTTTAGTCGAATCAAATTAAGATACTCTAAAGACAATTTAGCCACTACTAAAATCATGGCCGCTAAAAGTGCGCCGAAATACGTCAGGTGCTGATTAATTTGACAGGACTAAACAATTATTTATTTTCTGTCCTCTTTTTAATGAAATGTAAATAAAAATATGCAATTAATGAACTTATATTTAGTTCACTAATGAACAAGGGAATCGGCGCCAAAACAGTCACAATTAGAAGACGTTTACCCCGTAATTCCTCACCAACCTATGTATTCCTAGTAAGTATAAATGCGCAACAAACCATATACCAGATATTTAATTAATTCGCGAGCTTGTGACATTGCGCCGTTATTTACGAGGCAAGGCAGCGGTCCACGTCATGCGATCTTGCATTGTTCACTGAATTTAGAACCTTCACATTTTGATGTCTGTTTAAATTAGCTTTATGACGATTTCATTTAACTGAAGCAGATCATATCAGCAACCTTCAGTATTTCGGTTTTACTGCTTTAATGCTTAACTTTATTTCCCATACATAAAAAGCGGTTTTAACCATATGTTTGAACCCTAAATTACTGTGCAACACGATAAGGGAACCCTAAATTATTAGGTACTAGCTTTTGCCCGCGACTTCGTCCGCGTGGATTAATAGTTCCCGTTCCCGAGGGATTTCTGGGATGAAAACTATCCTGTGTCCTTTCTCGGGTCCCAGACTATATCTGTTCCAAATTTCATTCAAATCGGTTTAGTGGTTTAGGCGTGAAGAAGAGACAGACAGACAGTGTTACTTTCGCATTTATAATATTAGTACGGATAAAGTTTTATTAAGTTCCGGCAGTCGCTTGTATGCTTGATAATTTTAGTACGACAATAGATTATTAACTACAAAATGGCAATTTCATACTTGTATTTATTGAACGTGGATGGAATAGGATACAAACATTTCATTCGAATGAGAATCCACGGCCATAGGTCGTGTTTACACCGAGCGTATTGTGCCCAACTGTAGCGTAAAGTCTAAATATCAGAGTCAGCCACAGCCGACTACTGACGGCTCGCTGTCAGCTCTCAGCTGACGTTATGTTTGGGAACGCGACCTGGCGCTTTGCAAATAATAATTGTCAAATATTATATGGGCCCCGCCCCATACCCTATACGGTCTAATGTCATATTATGGGTATTATTATTAACTGAACTCTCGTTTCTAGAAGACAATACGCCGTAGAGCTGAGCAGACTGAACGTAAATAAAATCGTGGGGGAAAGGAGGCGTAGTTAGGGGGTTTAACATTAGCTAAAAACATGACGTGAATAGACGACCTCAAACATTACGAATTACGACCACTACTAGAGCAACGACGTATTAAAAATAGCTGCCTGAAAATAGTCTCCAACTTTATTTACTTTCGAGGCTATTTGCATTTCAAAGACACAATCCTCCGCACTAAACACGAAACCGATTTATCTCTGACTCAAACAAGTAAATATTCATAGAACATAATACTCGAAGGTACCTGAACCAACAACCATTCTTTTTATTCTCGAAGATATTAATGTTCTAAAGAAAACTTCTCTATTACGTCGAAGTTTCTAGAAATAACTTTGTTATTTATAGGTATATCTTGTTCTTAACAGCCATCAGCTTAATCCTTAAGGCAAGATTTTATCTAGTTGGTTAAACAGAACGACAGGTTCTTAAATACGAAGGCGTACAGGAAAAAAGAATAAACTGATAATATTATCTAAATAATAATATGGATCGGAAATCATCAAATGACTTCTTCCGTCCTGGGCGGGGCGGAAGGTAGTCAGGCTTTTACTGACTAAAACCCAACCTTGTTCCTTCGGTGGTCCTTCATGTTCCGGGGCCGCGGTAACTATTAGAACTATTCCGCAACCCCTATAAAGGGCCTCGTCACGTGCTAACTGCTCTTTGAGGCGCGCGTGGAACAAACGCGTAGTCGTCACGGGCCTGGTCCTAATCGGGCGGCGAGCTACCTACCCATCTTTCGCCGTTCACAGTACCGCGCCTACGGTGGCCGCAGTCGTCCTGCGACTCTCGACGGGTCTTTCTTTGTCCGGGGCGTGAGGCTTGACGCTGCCTCACGCGCTCTGGAATATATTATTTTCATCTGAATTTCAAAAATATTGCTGCCTCCAGCGGTTTAACCGATACAGAAAGAAAGCTGGAAACTTATAAGCGCTTGCCGGCGCTTGTCAGCGCTGGTAATCCGCGCAGGAAAATATATGAATACGCGCCGATAAGCACTAAACGGTGCCGACAAGCTTCAACACGCGCTTGTCAGCGCTGGGCGTTGCCATAACAACTGCAAGCAAATCCTTCTGACATTTTGCTTAGTCTGCTTCAACCTGCTTCCTTTGTGTAGAACGGACCAGCGCTGACAAGCGTAAGCGCTTATAAGTTTCCAGCTTTCTTTCTGTATACGGCCAGGATAAGCCATTGCTTCATCTAGCTTGTCCTACTCCTTAAAAGTCTCCCTATTTTTCGAATCCTATTAGGTAGTTCCAGAGATATGTTTACTAAGAAACTCTTCAGCTTTATCATACATATTAACTAGCTGTCCCCTGCGGTTACACCCGCGTTTTTATTGTTTGGTTATTGTTATTGCTTCGTTCCCGTAGGTTGTAGCGTGATGTTACTTAACCAACCTCGATAAATGGTCTTTTAATAATCTAACACAAAATAGTAGATTGTATTACAAACGCCCTCACCGTAAAAATATTACTTTGCGCCCTGCAAAGTAATATTTTTACGGTGAGGGCGTTTTTTGAATCCAGAACGAAGTGAGGGATTCTAGAGTAAAATCCCGAGCTTTGCGAGGGATTCTTAAATAGAATCCCGAACGTAGCGAGGGATTCAAAGTACGTCGCCCGAGCCAAAAATATACTTTGCGCCCGAGTGATACACTCTACTTTTCATCACCCCCTATGAGAAAATAAAAGGCGCTTCATACTTTATTGTTAAATTATTATTGTAGCTGCTATTATTATCATAGCTTGATAATAATAGCAGCTACATTAATAATAATTTGCTGCAAAACAATCCGGGCTGTAGTTTGCGCGTTTTATTTCTATTCGAGATTTTTTTTTATTCAGCCGCGGCGTGACTATGGTATTGGCCGTCGTATCAGCCATTCATTATTTGCGTTCGATTCCTTGGCGCTGAACATTAAGACGTTCCAAATTCAAAGAGTTTTTAGGCGCACTTATAACAGGGCGTAAAACATGCAAAGACGCTCCAAATTCAAAAAGTGCGATTAAAAGTTACTTTTAGGCGCACTTTTTGAATTTGGAGCGTCATTATTGCCCGCTAAAAGTTTCTTATAGAAAACACTAACTTTGGGCGTACTTAAAGGGGAACAAATTCGTCTTTTTCGATGAAAAAAATATTTATTTATATTGATGTTTTATTATCATTTTTTATTTAAGTATTTATAATACCAGGTTTCTTAACCTTTCGACGACTAAGCGACAGCCGGCTATCGGGCTGCTATTGTCTTTCTTTTATGTCTCTGATCATGTGTGTTCGAATGATTAATGATGTTTTCTAAAGCCTAAGTCAGTGAAATCCGAGGTAAATGAAATATATACAATTCAAATACAATTGAAGGAACGTTCTGTTTGTTTACATGTTTTAATCTCTGGAACAAGTGGCCGCAGTTGGATTAATTCTTTGTATTTATTTATACACATTGCCGTTGTTATTATTATCAGCATTTAAGATTTATGTAGCGAAGCATTGTCACTGCATACTAAGTACAATAATTAGTCATTTCGACTGTAGATATACCTACTGGGCACCTCAATATTTCTTTATTTCCTGAAAAATATAGGCCTGTTACAGCCAGGTTCAGTAAAAAGATGGATGCATTAAGTAGATGGTGACAGATTACGAACGTGATGGTTACGACCACCGGGTAATCCATTACCCGGTGACAGTGAAACTTGCCAAGTAATTGATTACGTCGCCTTATCCGATTAACTCAAGTTCCTATAACACCTAATTGATTTATGAATGTGGCTGGGTAGGTATTATATGCTAGTAGCATTAAAACATCTTCTTATTTATTTATTTACCTATTTGTTGTTGAGAATTGAATGGCATTTGCCATTTAAAAGCTCCCAGAAATTGCAATCACGTAACTAAATTAAGGAAGCTAAAAGTATAACCGAGAACCGACAAAATAATAAATAACACAAAATATCATTCATAATTTCTTCACATTTCTAAAAAATATATTTATTGTTGAAAGCGCCATCTAGTGCCTATTTTTCAAACTATTATGTGAACTTTCTTTTAACTTTGCCATCTAGCGGCGAGTAGTAGCAACCTGCAGTGTTGATTCTACTGTTCAATAGATGTCATCATTAAACCTATTTAGTTTTTCGGAAGAAAGTAGAGGGCGTTATTATGTTAAAAATAGAAATGACAAAGTTAAATTCAAAGCGCTTTTACCCCCGCTGGCCGCCGCCATTCAAAGCTTTCAAATAGAGATGGACTAGGAAGTAATTTTAGGAACGACAGAAATTATTTTTTTTTACATCATCTCATATATGTATTGTGTTTAAAAAAACTACAGAATATTTTCTTGAAAATTTTCTTAATGGGATTTCGAAACCTATGAACTAAGGTCTAATTACTGGACACGACAAGACGCAAATGTGACAAGCCTGAATTTTCCGACCACCCGGCAAGCTTAAAAAGTTGGGAAAGATATAATCATAATAAATAATAATAATCATTTTATTTCAGGCATCGGAGGCCCATAGTATAAAATACATACAATAATCTTAAACAAATAAACTAATACATATATTTTTAAAAACTAAAACTTAATACTAATGTACACGAAGTGTCGGCGTCGTGTTTCGCTGACTGGTGTCACGTAGCTGGCCACGAAACCGGCGGAACATAACACCCTTCGGCCAAAACTCTTCTTTGAGGAACTTTTCCAGATGCTGCGTCGGAACACGCACCACGAACGACTTGAAGTTCGTTTTGTGACGCGGCTCCAACATCTCGACCCTCAAAGTCCAGTTGGTCTTCACTCGCATAATGTACTCCACGACCTCTTCAACTTTTTTTTTTTTTAATGTTGCTATGGCTTGTGTTACCAATTTCTAATATTTAGATAGATTAATATTATATGAAGTAAGTGGTGCCTAGTACAAAGGCACTAACTACTATAAATAAATCAAAGCATTTATTTCACTTATACCATTTACAGGTATTTATGAAACAAAGAACCAGTGAATCTTTCAACGACCTAGCGCCAACCGGCTGTCGGGCTGCTATTGTCTTTCTATTGTGTCTCGAATCACGTGTATTCAAAGGTTTAATCAGAAAAATTGAAGCTAGTTGTTTGTTAAAAGTATATAAGTAGTTAGTAGGTTAACCCTATGGAGAAGAACAAGCAAGAAACTTTTTGAACACTCTTTTTAATCAAAAAGTTTTACAAGATCTCGGTATCATCATTCGTGTTGCTTCAATATGTGAAAACAATCAAGAAAAAGAGCAATGTAAATAATTCTAAGATATAAAGAAAAAGTCAGGACTTGTAAAGATATAAAGTATTTGGAACTTTATAAAAAAAACTGCCTTTAAAAAAAAATTTAAACTGCGGAAGTCGCCTTTCGAAACTTTTTGAAAAAGTTTGTTATTGTAAAGCTCAACAAGCATACTGCAACTACTTATGCAATGTAAACTATTTATTGGCTTTTGATTGACAAAGATATAATATGGGCGTTAATAATAAATGCCATTACTTAGATTCGTCAATGCTTTTGCGTGATAACAATATTTTAAGTAAGTACTGTACTGTTCAAATACTTCCCCTTTCCCTCATGTTTTTATAGGATAGAAACAGTATTAATAATATCTGGTTTTCTACAACAAATCGATGTAGCGACATGTTCGTAAACTTCGTTATTTACGGCCGCGAAAACCTGCGGACAGACAATAAAATATTATTTTTGCTACTTTTCGTCTGACATGCGAGGAACAAAGAACCACTAGGATAGCGTCCTGCTAAAATATTAGCGAAAATTTGTTTCATAGACCTGTAGTGGATTTTTGCACTATATTTCATTTGAACACTAGGATACGCAATACAATCGCGCCACCATGGTGTCTGTACCAAGCTAGTAAAGCCCCGTATTCTTGGTAAACTATATATTTAGTTTAGCAACAGTTGATCAACAGCTCACAATTTAGGACCCATTAATTTTTAACAGATCATATTCCGTGGTGCTAGGCAATCTGGGCTTCTCCCAGTTGTAATTGCCCCTTTCTTTGTGCCTATCGGCCTAGTTCTGTTCTGTCTCCTGCTTGTTATGGAGGGAAGTGGAAAAAATATATTTTTCTTACTCTTCCGCTGTTCTTTTCTGATTAATTTCGTTGCGGGATCCAAGACAGTTGTATCGTTTCTCCGGGACACGTCGAGCTTCATTGCTTGGCGCTTTTCTGGCCGACTTCACTGTTGATTCTGGCTTTCAGGAGTTGCAGTGGTTGGGAATAGTGTGGTGGGATTGTCCTAATTAAAAAAAAAACAGTTGATCAACGATGTCAACATTGTCAAACTGATGTTTCGCTCGCTGGCCGTCTACTCTGCAACATGGCGTGATCAACTCCGCAACACCAGTGAATGTTGTCCACAATATTTTGTTAACACCAACTCAGTGTTATGTAAACAAATGTTTACCATGATTACGAGGCTTAACAAACATTTAACAGGCTAAAATAAACCCTAGGATTGTTAGTTAGCCGTCGTCTCCTTCTGCGAAGCAGTGATGCTAGCGAAGGAGGCGGTGGAACGTGAGAGGCTGAGGACCTCAAATCCCGACAGCCGCCGCGAGAGACGGCTTCGGGGACCATGTGATGGCTTCTGGACACTTTAGGCACCTTAGGACGGGAAGTAATGGGCTCGCTCATCGTCTGTCCATCTTTTGACGACGGCAGGCCGCATCGACGCCGACGGCGCGTTCGTGTTCCACGCGCGCCTCAAAGTAATGTCAGCAAAATTGCAAGGGCCGGAGAGCAAGAGTTATATTGTTTGCAATTGCATGCATATACCCCACCAAATATTAAAGTCGTTTCAATGTTATTTCGTTTGTTGGGTAAGAGGCGTAGTTAATGGTTGCATGACTGTCTTTTTACAACTCCTATAATAAACAATCTGTGCGCTACGCATGACAGCACATCTTAGCACGAAAAATGCTAGAAGAACGTCACTACAACCTCACCTCGGTTGCACATCAACCCCACTCCAAAACTGCCGCCTCCTGCCTGTTCACACATCCTTCACGACCTACCTATATCATAGGCTAAAAAAAAAACACTACAACCTCAGCTCGCTTGCACACCAACCTCACTCCAAAAATGGAAATGCCGCCTCCTGCCAGTTCACACATTCCTCCCATGATAAACTAGAAAAAAAAAACAATACAACCTCACCTCACACGCCACAAACCTCAACCTAAAAATGCCACCTCGCCAATTCCCACATCCCTCTCGCCTCGCACTCCCTGTCTCCGGCACTCGAGTGCATGGCGCTGACGAGTGCGGTCGCTAACGCGGCTGCCGCTGCTGCCGCGGCCGGCGCAGGCAAGAAGAATGCGCAGGTACAGCTGCAAGCCGAGCTCAATACTGATGATGAGTGGAACAAGTTTCTTACCAGAGATGGGTTGCTGGGTGAGTCTGATGATGTTGTTATGAACAAAGTAGACAGCCCATTTTTAATAATTATTGTAAGTGCTACAGTTATAGTTAGAGAAAATCCAGAGTAATATTGCTTTGTTTGATTGAACTCGCTTCAAGAACTAGATACTGAGTCAAATAAAAAAAATGTGGTGCATAGCTCATTTATTGAGAAAGGCAACTATATAATAATGCCCGCTACGACCGACGAGAGCAACCAGAAATAAATAAACATATTTTGGTAATAAATATATTTTGGAGTGATCATAACATAATGGATCAGAAACCTACGGCGTTGAATGTTCTTTGCTTCTTTCAAAGTATACTATAAAGCCCAATTTTTTTTATACAATTAACATAATCAAAAAAATTATTGCAAATAGACAAAATTGATTTCACATGCGTCTTTTTCACTGAAACTCGAATTTCCTGCGTGAATTTCGTAGTTTTTTCGAACGGCTAGAACAGAGAACTTCAGAAAGTTAAATGAAAGCGGTTAACTAATTTTTAGTTAAAATATGAGTAAAAGCCTATGCACACACACAACGTTTTTTAAACGCACCGTCTACGTGCGTTTTAAAACATTACTGTCACTCTCGCACAACTATTATTACGATGGCAAGATAAAGGCGGAGAATAGCTAAGTCTAAGAAAGGCCTAAAATCATCGATGGGTCCTTATGTTATATCTTGTAGGCTATTTATATGTCCTGTTCTGTTTTGGGCAGTGGTGGACGTGTACTCGGAGTGGTGCGGGCCCTGCATCGGCATGGTCGGCAACCTCAAGAAGATCAAGGTGGAACTGGGAGGAGACAACCTGCATCTGGCTGTGGTACGTAATAGAAATCGGGAATTGGGGCACGAGATGGAACTACTCTCTTTTTAGAGTAGTTTCAGACTAGCGTTTTTTAAACGCTTATATCGAGCTCGCTTTTGGAAGCGCGTGTGTATATCTTTAACTCTTCTGTGGTGTTTTGGTATATCATTCATTAAAAGACTAATACTCCGTCAATTCTTAAACTATAAGAATATATACTCTGACTGTCCAATAAATTGAAATTCTCTGCCATCCAGTGCGCCCATTCTTCACGCCTACTAAACGTGCCGGTTATAAACGAGCCATTATGGGATCACCTTATCGATTCATTTTTAAAATTTCCTGATTTGTCCTCAGGCTAAATCGGACACGATAGAATGTCTGAAGAGGTTCAGAAAACGTAGTGAACCCACATGGATGTTCATCGCGGTAAGTGGCACTATTTATGCAATAACATTATCATCATTACATTATTACATATGTTATATTATTATTTTGTAGTATAAAACAAAGTCGCTGGCGATGTCCGTCCCTATATATGCTTAAGTCTTTAAAACACCGGAACGGATTTAGATGCGGTTTTTTTTAATAGAAAGAGAGATTCAAGAGAAAAGTTTTTAAGTATAATCCATGCTGCGAGGCACCACACCCGTGCGAAGCTAAGGGCGGGTCGCTAGTACAAAATAAATCTCAAATATATTATACCATAGTACCTACTAAGAATCTCTATTTAAAATATAAGTACAGGAAAAAAATCTGAATACTTCGGCCAAAATTACCGGTACTAAACATCTGTAATTTTATTGTTTATTTATCGATTAGGGACAACCTGAGATACAAAACAATTATCCAAAAAGATTACGCTAACGACATAACACATACACATACACAACAATAAACCAATACATTAGTAGGGGCAATTAATGACCCGACATGTGCCTTGCACGCCCCTGTACGATCTATACACGTGTCATATACATACAAGTGTCATGGCTGCCTTCACCATCATATGTATGAAACAGCAGTTTGTGGCAAGCAGACACGAATGTGGGTATCGACCAAACGTCTGAAAAAACTACCGTCTTGTACATTTACATCTATACAGCTACTAAAGAAAGTTTGTTGAAAACTTTCTATTTGTGAGTTTAATCGTTAGTTGTCGCCAAGAAGACACAGAAAGCTTTAGATAAAAAAGGTTTAATTGACACTTACACATAATGTTACAAGCTAGTCATTGTAAACAAGCACAAATATATATCCAAGAATCTGTTCCTAACCCTCATCAAACTAGGCCTGGACCTGTATTTTGGGGATCAGTAAATTCAGCCATGGGATCTATTTCCAATTTTACATTTTTGAGAAGAGTCACTAAAAATGACAGTCAACGTTTTGCCATTAGGTAAAATATACAGGTAGAGTTAGGACTAGTTAAACTTAAAATTCTTGTCGTTGTAAATGCTAATCGTACGCCTCAAAAGTATACACACATTGAAATTCCTACTTTCCTTGCATATTCTACCAGAACTGCTAGTTTCGTAAACCAGTCTTCTAAATTCCAGGCTGGTCAGCTCCTGAACGTGGTGTTCGGTGCAGACGCGCCACGCATCGCGCGCACCATCGAGCAGGAGCTGAAAAACGAGGAGCTGGCCAAGAAAGGAGAACTGCAGAGGAAACAGAGAGCTCCTCACGAGCTCACCACTCCAGAACAGGTAAATATAAGATAGAAGGAGTTTTGAAATGAATATTCGCATACTGGTCGATCGCCTTCGCTTACAGCGTGTGAAAGTAGTTTGTTCTACTCAAAATGAACATCTTGGGCTAACTCACACACGGCCATCTGATTTCAAACTAGCCAGAATGTGTACAATCTTACAGAGTGATAATTGCTATGGTGCATGTACACAGTTATACAATTAATGACTTATACTATTGTAAAAAAATACACCCAGATACAGAACAAATAATCATTCATTCTCACACAAAAATGTCCTGGGTGGTAACCGAGCCCACGATCTCCGGCAGTCAGAGTCCCTAGACCCTAACCAATAGTCAATTCTTTTTAACAATCGAGTACGTAATAAAAAAAATTGCGTTTTTATTGGTCCTCGTATTTAGAACAAAAAATATTAATGGTGTTAAAGGCATTGGCACCGCTCCGAGTAAAGACCCATCTCACTCTGTCAATACCGGAAATGATTTAAAGATATACCTACTCAGTACTCGTTTGTTAAAAAAAAAACAGACTACAAGTAATTTGAATCATCATGTGCAAATATACAAAAACATAAAAAACAGTCTACATGTCTCTCTGCCAACATTCCAGGAAGTGGCAACAGCCCAAGAGAAGATCGAGATAGAGAAGAAGGCGAAGGAAGCGGCGGCGGTAGAAGCGGCCAGGTTCGCGCGGAGAGAGGCGCGCGCCAAGCGGCTGGAGGTGCACTTCAACGACATCTGCCCCGCGCTGATGCTGCCACACGCGCAGAAACATTTGAGGAAGGTCACTGATACGATTGAACCGTTCGGTAAGTTCTCTTTTAACCAATTTTACCTAAGAGAAGTGACTTGAAAGGGTGCTTCGAAAGTTTGAGCTAGGATATTGATTCTTCTGATGGTAAGATAAGTGGAAAATTCTTGCAAGAGCCGTTCCAGCCAGTACTTAAATCAAGGGTCTCCTCTTGACTTAAATTGGTAGGGGAGGGAGAGCACTTCGTCAAAGACCAAAATACGGTCCACAATTTGATTATAAAATTCACAGTGATCAAGCTGAGCTCTGCCCAGAGGGTGTGATAACCCTTTCCTTGATCCGCCTTTGAATGTGAGCAAAGGTTTTGTATTAATTGTTATTGCTAAGTTCTGCCTCAGTTACATCATTTAACTATTGATCTCTGAAAGGACAGTTAAGCCGAAAAAAATGTTACGGTCTGCTTAACCTACTGTCTTTTTATTTCAGGGTTAATACTGGCGGACAAGTGTCCAATCGTAGTAGGCAAGGAAGGTGCCAAGATTTTGGCAGTCGAAGAGCCGGAGCTTGGCGAACCGAACGCGGCGGGCGCGCTCATCGAGAGACCTTCACTGGCGCTGTTGTTTAAGAAGTTGCCCGACAAAGAGGGAGATATTATTGGTAATTATAATATGTTGATTCAATATTTTTGTAGTGTGTCTCCTGTTACGTCTCCTATCACAGAGTCTCTAGTTAGTACCAATATTGGTAAGTTTATTGGTAGCTATTAAAATATACTTAACTTGTCACTGTAAGTTAAGTGTTCAGTACTAAATCAAATAATATTTTAATAGCTTACATTCACCTCCGTCCTCCGTCTTACACATACAAAATTGGCTAGACCACATACAACATCATAAACAATTACATATTTATCCATGAGGTTAGATATATATTTTCAAATGCTCCATACGTAATGTGTGAAGTGTGAACATTATTTCTCTAGTAGCCATATCATCTGATAGATAAATTATTAAGAACAGCCGTCAGACAATATCCACACAATATCCTATATGAAATCCAGAGACCTATGTGATTAGAAAACCTGCAGAATAATACCCGTGACTAATAATGTATTGTTTTTCTCCCCACAGAGATGACTCGCCGGGCGCTGTGCGGAGATGGGTTAGCTGAAGACGACGATGCTCGGAAGAAGCTGCCCGTTACTGAGCTTCGAGCTGACAACACTATCGGGCTGTACGTGCCTAAGGACCGGCACGAGAGGGCAGCTGTTCTGGATGTGCTGTTTCCTAAGGTAGAAACTGTAGACCTCATTTATTTTAAGGCAACAAAAATGTTACCAGAGTTAGTACTTACTCTACTCCCAATATCCACGGAGGACCTAAATATAGGATTAAATATCTAGCTTCATCTTTCTGACTATTTGACGAAATCCAAAGCGACTCTAACTCCACCGACATCAAGTCATATGGACCAAAGCTCAAGGCGACAGCTACGGACATGACAAGCTTAGATGGGTGTGCTATCATCGCAGTCGCTTTTTGGCTCCTCCTACAAATTATCTAGTGCTATTCCATTTTGTCTTACCAGGGCGGCGCACTAGCGTACATAATTAGACGGTCAAAACGTCTTTTACCTGACATCGACTAACTGACTAATTTCTTCAAGGTCACCGGGTCCCGTTAGTTGCGGGAGGCGTAGGATATAAGTATTGTGGAATGGAAATCCATGAGGGAAGCTTCTGCCCAATACTAGGAGTCTTTCGACTGATAATGGTGACCAGTTAAGTCAAAAGATAGAAGCTAAGCTCCCGTGTTATCACAGATGGTGGGGTCGGTGGTGGAGCCCGCAGCGCCGGCGGAGGCGCCGCACATCGCGATAATGTTCGGCGCGTGGCAGCGCCGCGCCGTGCTCAGCATGGCGGGGCTGCCGGGCGTGGAGAAACGTCTGCTGCGGTACGGCTTCTTCGCCGATGCGAACATTGAGGAGCCCAGGCTTTTGTGCAAGAATATCGACCAGTATGAGCTGAGGCCGGAGAAAGATTAGTAAGAGTAGTTTAGTTATTAAAGCATTATACTAATAGTGTGTTTTTGGTCTTGCACAACCCGCTAGATGATTCTGCCCATGAAAACAAACAACTTTTATTATGGAAACAACTCTAAAATCGCGAATAAAATATCAGCTGTTTCTAACAAAATTCAATGCCCTCCCGAACATAATGTATGAAACAGCTGATATTTTAAAGATATCATTGTTTGATATTAAAAGAAAGTAAAACACACTACCATAAGGAACATCGTTGAATTTTAAGCCAAATTCTTAACCCCACAGTTGCGAGACCATAGTCCTGATGATCGCAGTGGGTCTAGCAGAGCCCGAGCTAGCGGAGCCCGAGGAGCTGTTCCCCGAGGGTCCCCCTGAGGACCTGATGATGCTGGGTCCTCTACACGTCAGCGCCGACGCCGTGCTGGGGCAGGAGGAGTGCGCGCGCTTCTTCCCGCCAGGGTACAGCGAGCCGGAGAAGAAGCACAAGCCCAAGAGTAAGAAGAAGAAGAAGGTGAGCAAAGACCGGACATATACTTCGCGAAACCAGAATGAAACAAACGCGAAAGCGAAACGATAACAAATATGAATTTTATACCGAATAAGGTTCTTAAAAGCATATCACTACATAGTATAAAACAAAGTCGCTATCCTCTGTCTGTCTATGTATGCTTAGACCTTTAAAACTACGCAACGGTTTTTGATGCGGTTTTTTTAACAGATAGAGTTCGCTATAAAATTCAGTAATTTTTTATCGAGGGTTATTTATTATTTTTATTAAAAAAAAAAACACAACTACCGAACAGACAAATACGTCCTTTTCGTTGTGGGTGGTCCGGTGTCGAATGTATGATCATGTACCCTAGCTTTGCTAACAGTAATACCAATACATGGGTCACCAGCACGTGTATGACGCACTCATTCTTTCCTCTTCCTCCAGAGACGTCACGCCAGCAAAGAAGAGAACGCAGAAGCGGCAGACCGCACGCAGAGCACAGAGAACGCAGACGGAGAGACCAACGGGGAACAAGAGAATGGGGACGACGCCGAAGAGAACGGGGACGGGGACGAGAATGGGGAAGAAGGGGACGAGGACGACGAGAATGGGGAACTACATGCGGACAAGGCTACGTCCCCGCCCCCGGCTACGCCGCATTAGAACGTGTGTGGTGAGGAGGGGTGGAATGTGGAATAGGAATAAGAATATATGAGGTGTTTGAGACACATTATCATATAGACGTCAACGATGGGATGAAGGGACTTTCACGAAATTGCAGCAAAAATAACAAAAATGTTGCTTATTTCAAGTAACAGAGATATAAAAATTGGGAGGTCTAAAAGTATTTTACTACGAGTCATAATGTTTTTTTGGGTAGCTCTATGGAGGACTTTCATGGCACTAGGTGAACATTAAAGGTTCCCTATCCATTTGCATAAAATTTTAAGACCTAATATAACTTCGCATAATGTTGTTTGGCATAATTATATTTTCGCATAACATAATTACGCATAACTGCTCATGCATAACTTTTTTAAGCATAATGTCTCTAACCATAATAATGATTAGGCATAATATTCTAAAGCATAAACTTATTAAGCATAAAGTTCAGAAGCATAACTTTTTTAAGCATAAAGTTCTAAAGCATAACGTTTGTAAGCATAATGTCCTAAAGCATAAAATTTAAAGCATAAATTTCGCATAAAAATATTAAAACATATTTTTATAGGTATAACAATGGAAATTTTATGAACACCTAGAATATTAGACACTATACCCGCATGCAAGCAAGCATGCAGTATGCAGCATGCAGCTTGCATGCAAGCATGCAGCATGCAAGCAAGCATGCAACATGCAGCAGGCAGGGTTTCTGTGACGGCTCCGGCGCTGCGGGCCTCCGGCGGCTCCACGCGTGCTAATCGTCGCAGACGGCTTTCGCTCACCACCGCAGCTTCGGCTTGTTGCAGCCTCAGCCGCGGCGGCTCGCTCCCAGCCGCCTGCTCCTCAGCCCGCGGGCCGCCTCGCCCCTACGCGCCTACGCGATTTTAAATAACACTCTAGGGGTAGGACAAACAAGACTACGTGGAATCGGTTTTGCAGCAATTCGGTTCTGTCACTAATTTTTGTTGCACAACATATTAACTTTTTAACCAACAATTTATTTGATTGTTACAAAAACTATAGCAAATTGGTTTGCTTTACATAATGTCGTGTATATTTATATTTATATATCATTTGCATGAAAATTGTTTTTGTTATTTATATTAATTGTATGCCTAAACATTATTATGCTAATAATCATTAGGCCTACTAACGTTATGCTAAATAGTCTTTAGGCCTACTAACGTTATGCTAATAGTCATTAGGCCTACTAACGTTATGCGAATCAAATTTATGCCAAAACAAATTAGTCTTTAACATGATTATGCCAACATAAAATGTATGCCTAAAAAAATTATGCCGAAGTATTATTATGCCAAAACAAATTGTGCCAAAATCGTTATGCCGAAGTATATTAGGACAAAGAATATTATGCAAAAAGAAGGGATCCCAAAATTAAAATCATAAATCGAAATTAAATAACGTAATACTTTACTTTCATTGGTAAGAAACACGAAAGCGTTCAGTTTTAAGAATGTTTTTGTTTAAATATTGTAAGAAAACGAGTAAGCAAAGCTATTTCTGACTTGTTTAGTTTAAGTTTATTTAGATCTTACTGCTAAACTGTACGAACGAAGGTGATATTTAAGTTCTGTAAAACAGTGAAATAAAACATTGAATAATATTCTAAAATTTGTATTTTCATTTATTTATAAATAGTCAATTATAATATATTTGTATTAACAATAAAGTAAATGAGTAACGACTTAACTGATAAGGTGGAGGGGGAATATCTTACAGTGCGGGTTTCCTCACACTACTGAGTCTTTTCGGTTCCTGAAACAAAAAAGAACACAATAAACTAAGGCATAAGGTTTAAATTACTCTGAGCATAGCATTTTACAAATTTTAAAAGTGTCTTCAACATTGGCGAAAAAATTTGTAAATAGGAAACAAGAAAGGGCCAAGAATTGAGCCCTGAGGAACCCTCATTCTTACTAGATCTGAGTAGTCTTTTATCGTTCACATCAACAATTTGAATTCTATTAAATAGGTATGAAGTGAGAAGATCCAGAGAGGTGGATTGGAACCAGTAGTAATGACATTTTCTCATCGAAGTTTCAAGGATAATAACGATAACGCAATCAAATGCCTTGAATAAATCGTATAAAATGCCCAATGGATCGGATATAAGGTGAATGTTGTGAGGATAGGTGAAGTAGTTTATGATTGTGGATGTTTATAACTCTTTTACATAAAAATAATAAAATGACAGAGAAGCGCAGTAGTAACCAAAGATCTAAAATAATGCTGGACATAGCCAATATGTAGTATACTAGCCGTAAACCAAGAAATTTTCACCAGTATTACGTTGTTTTTTAGTTACTGCTCTGCTTCTTTGGTTCATATAGTGATGTTATGCAGCCTATTCGTTATTCTGATGCATAAGTTATATAACTGTAAAGTTTCATCAAACTCGACTTAAAATTATTTTATTCGAATATACCATGTACTTTCAAATTGTGAAGAAAAAAAAAACAAAATTCGATCAGAAGTTTTTTTGAGAAATCTTTCGCATGTCTATTTAATTATATTAGTAAGAAGTAAGTAGGTCTCACCATATGTAGTGGCTGTCGTGATGCGGCGCGCGCATGACGCCGACGCCGCCGCCCAGACGTCGGTAGTTCATGGCGCCGCACAGACGCCACTGGTTCGACTCTGGGTCGAACACCTGCACACAAGACACTTTCTATTATACACGTCATATCATCATTATATGTAGCAACGAAGAGCCTCGAAAATAACTTTAAGACACTGTCACTATACGTAACTAAAAACTCCAAATAAGTGGCCAAAAACTGAAAACCGTTTGACAAAAATTTCCCACTTCTTTCACGGCTACAAACAATCTTGTTACAGTTTTTATTATTTATAATTACAATTTTAACTTTTCGACGACCAAGCGACAGCTGGCTGTCAGGCTGCTATTGTCTTTTCGTTGTGCCTTTAATTACGTGTTTGCGAAGGTTTAATGGTAATTTTGCAAGTTTTTAGGTCAGCAACAACAGTTATTAAGTGACCAGCTATGCATCTAATATATACGGTAATTAATTATCAAGTAAATAAAACAACGCTACACACCTCTATAGACTTAAGGTAGGCGGTACCGTCGAAGCCCCCGACGGCGTACAGTTGTCCGTTGACGACGGCGAGGCCCACGCCGCTGCGTCGTGACGTCATCGCCACCACCGGCGACCACGTGTCTGTGTGCGGCTCGTAACTGAGAGAAATAGTGTTAGTTTCATTAGTGAACATATTTAAAAATTATTAGCTGTCGTAGTGTCTTCCAAAATACATTTGTTTATAGGGTGACTAGTAATTAGTGTACGATACTTAAACACGTGATTGTGCTCATGATAACCAACTACTTTTATTATGGAATCAAACATAAAATCGTGATTAAAAAAATCAAGTGATCAGTAAGTGATTTCGGCTTTGTTATAATGTATGAATAAAGTCTAAAGGGAGGCGCCACACACACACACACACACACACACACACACACACACACACGCACACACACACACGCACATACACACACACGTACACACACACACACACGCACATACACACACACACGTACACACACACACACACACACACACACACTACACACTCACCGCTCAGCGGACGACAGTTCAGTGCAGTCGTCTCGGCCGCCCACAGCGTATATCTGTCCGTCAAACACGGCGCAGCCGAGGTGCTTGCGGCGCGTGGACATGGGCGCGACGGCGGTCCACTTGTTGGTGCGCGGGTCGTAGCGCTCCACCGAGTTGAGCGGCGCCTGGCCGTCTGAGCCGCCCACGGCGTACAGTTGGCCGCCCAGTACTGCGACTGCGACGCCAAGCCGTCGCGTCGTCATTGCTGCTACCTGTGACGTAAGCGCTATTGAATATTGTTTACTAGCGATGGGAATGCAAATCCGGATTATCCGTAACGTAAAATCCGAATATTCGCACATTTCTACTACACTTTCAAAGCCAGATTTGATAATAAAATTCGAATTTCTTTAATTAATAAGAAATAGTAACAAAAGAGGTGGGAGGATTGACAGTTTTTGCATAAATTCGGAAAATACATGGTCTCTAGACACAATATGCTGCAGACACACACCACACTTTTTTTTGTAATCTTTTTGTTTAACATGTCATTTTTACCTCTATTTCCTTCTTATTTTTATTTTGTGTTATTATTTCGCTGTGCCATTTAGGTTTTTGTACGTAGTTTGTTAATTGTTTTTTATTAATTGTTTATTTTTTTTAGTGTTGTGTTACACAACACAAGTTGTGTATGTCTTGTAAGAATGTACCAAAAACACGGGTACCGGACAGTAGTCGAAGATTTGTGTTAAAATAAAGTTTGATACACAACAAATAACAATGATTTATATTTTTAAATCAATAAATAAAGTTGCGAAATCCAATATTTTTTATCTGTGCAGCGTAAGAACCTAAACGCCAATCACAGTGCGTGATGTCATTTGTGGTTAGCCTTATGTAAACAACACTGCTTTATATGTTATTCCGCGTTTTTCTACGATTTACTAGCATTTTTCTAAAAATATTCAATTGTAATTAGTTATGAATTAAAGGACTATAGTCATAACAGAAGTGGTCGCAAGTGCTTGAAGCCTCCTGTTAAGTTTTTATCATGAAAAGCCGACATTAGAAATCTCCCAATAGTTGGTATTTTCATGGTCGGCAGTTTCTTTGCCACTAATTCCAACTTTTGTTCTGCTGAATTTAGAAATGTGAAAGCATTTGTGTAAGTATTTCAACCTCTGTTTGTTTATTTTAACCCCAGAAATGATTAAATAAAACATAACCTAAAACACCTACATTACGTACACACTAAATATGATTATTTGTGTTGTGGGCTGTGTAATAACACTCTAGGTACAGTACTTATATCAAAGTGATCTTCGCAAAAGTAAATTGGTGAAGTAACAGACATTCCAACGCACTTTCGTCTTGCTCGGTCGAACTATTTCTTTCGTATGTCTGGTTTTAGAGGTACATCAATGAAAATTATATTTGGAGTAGTTACTGATATATTTCCACATCGAGATACAAAACACCAACGATTTTTTTCGGTTTATGATGATTAAGAACTACAAAATACTTAATTTATCTAAACACCGCTCACTTTTAATATGGATTGTAGTTTGTTTACCCCACAGATGACATCACGCGAACTGAATTGACTTGAAGTGCTGTTTTCGCGGGAATCTTCTTATATATAAAAATGAAACCCGTTTTCCGTTGTCACGACTTGGCATGAAAACGGCTTGACCGATTTGGCTGCTTTTTTTTTTAAAATGTTCGTTGTAGTTCAAGGATGGTTTATACGGCAAAAAAAAAACGAATAATTGTCGGGAAAGCCCTAAAAACAGCCCTTTTCTTTTTCCCATACAAACGTTTTCTAACTAAAACGTAGAGTCAATTTGAGATTTAACACCATACCATAAAGTTCAAGTGTTAGTCGAGAGGTTTCGGGAAGCCAAAACAATTGAGTGACGTTAGTATCGTATTGTCGTCAAACACGAATTATCTTACGTAAAATGTCACTTGAAATGTAAAGGAACGTCTCTTTGATGTGGTAGTAGGTAGGCAGTAGGTAGGTGGTAGGTAGGTGGTAGGTAGGTGGTAGGTAGGTGGTAGGTAGGTGGTAGGTAGGTGGTAGGTAGGTGGTAGGTAGGTGGTAGGTAATAATAATAATAATAATAAAAACTTTATTGACATCATTTATGTTTTTACAATGTTTTTGTGAGCCCTGACTCCTGTGCTAGTATAAACTGTATTACAGGAGCCAGTGTCTTCACCTTATATGATGACACTGATTATAATGTTGTCGTGAGAGTGACGGTAGCGATTTTAAACTAAACTATTAAAATAACAAAAAAAGAAACTAAAAAGAAAAGATAAAATAAAGACTAAAATTATATAACTACAAATTTAAAAGACTTAGTGAGCTTTACTAGGTGTCCAGCTGTAATCTGTTTGATAATGTGCTGTATGTCTGTTGTATAAGTGGTGGGTATATGAGTGAGTATGGTAAGGAAGATGTGTATATTATAGAGGTGGGAGATTATGTATGTGTAAGTGAATTTATGTGTAAGGTAGGTATAGTGTAGTGTATTATAGTGTAGTATTATTTTAGTAGGTCCTCTGTGTATTGGTAGTTACAAGTAAGTAGCCAAGATTTAATAAGATTTTTGCATCGATTATTAGAGAGTAAGTAGATTTTCTTAGTCTTATTTACTTTATTGTAAAGACGAGAGCCAGCAATATAAAACTGTCGTCTTGATAACGCGGTACGGTGAGGGTAAACTTCGCAAAATCCAGCTCTTCGACCTTGAGACAATTTATTTGGTGACAGAGAGGAGTGCTTTTTTAGTACAGCGCAGAGGATATAGAGCTGTCTCACAGTCAGCAGCTTACATTCATTATACAGTGTTGCAGTGGGATATCTCCTCGGCCTCCGAAACATCACTTTCAAGACTGCCCTCTGTGCACGTTCTAAGCGGAGCATGATTGTGGCGTCAGTTCCACCCCATGAAGTTATGCAATACTGTAATAATGATTGAGTGAGAGCTGTGTATACAGCAGTTAGTGTTTTGGTATCGCAGCAACGTCTCAGTTTTTTAAAGATTGGCAATAACTTTCTGATTCTTCCTACAAGACTATTAATGTGATTGTGCCATGTGAGGGTACTGTCAATTATGATGCCCAAATATTTGATATCTTTGGTACGAGTAAGTGATAGACAATTGCAGTTATTCATTCGGGAGTTGCAGGTGTGTGCCACAATGTTAAATGAATCCACAGGAGGCTGAGTGTGGCTTTTGGGGGAAAAGGTAATAAATTTAGTTTTGTCGATGTTCAGGGTTAGCAAATTATGTCTTAACCATGTCATGACCCTTGCAAGTGCGTTTTCAGCTGTTTGCCGAGCCTGGTCCCAGTTTATATCATGCACTATTAGCACAGTGTCATCTGCATAGGTTATCAAATTGCAATTAGTAATATTAGATAGGCATAGTGAGTTAATATATATGAGGAAAAGCGTGGGACCAAGCACACTTCCCTGAGGCACACCGAAAGTCGGTGTAGCTTTGTTGCTTGAGATGTTACCTATTTTCACTACCTGGGTACGATTAGTTAGATAGCAACGGAACATATCTAGCACAATGCCTCGGATCCCTAGCCTTTCCATCTTATCCACTAGTAAGGAAATAGACACAGTGTCAAATGCTTTGGCGAGGTCGAGGAAAATTCCTATTACTTTAGCTCCTCTGTCTAGTTGCTTGGCTACTCTTTCACTAAGTTCAAGCACTGCGTTTTCAGTCGACATTGTTCTTCTGAATCCATATTGGTTTTCAGCTAAGATATTATTCTTTTCTAGGTAGTCAACAAGTCTCGTATTTAAGATTTTTTCAAGTATCTTCGACATCGCTGTAAGAATTGAAATTGGGCGATAGTTGTTGACACTGTGTCTATCCCCGGCCTTATAAATGGGCTTAACTAGGGCAGTTTTAAAAACATCTGGGAAAACACCTGTGGCCAAACACAAGTTACACAAAGAAGTTATGGGAGGTACCAAAATGTGTCGCGCGGATTTTAAAACCTCAGGAGGTATGTTATCAGCTCCTGTAGCGCACTTACTCCTTAAGTTGTCAATAATGTCATACACTTCCGTCTCATCTGTGTCTAACAGGCTCATAGATGATAGTGGCATATTTGAGGTATCTACTGGCGGGGTAGTATCTGGGCCATGTTGAGATATTTTGGAAGCAAGACATGAACCAACATTGGCAAAGAAATCGTTTACCTGATCGAGCGATTTAACTTCATCGTCGGATAGCTTAAGTAGCTCTACAGGAGGCGTGGATGCGTTATTTAGATTAGCTATGTTTTTTATGGTTTCCCATAACCTCTTCGTGTTGCCTTTATTTTTGTTTATCTCATTCTTATCATGCTCTGTCTTTAGTGTTTTTAAGAGGTTATTGCAATGATTACGGTATCTGGTATAGATCACTTGTGCAACGATATCTTCCGGAGATAAAACAGCTTTTCTATGCAAGTTGTCCCGGTGCTTAACACAACGCAGGAGCCCCGGTGTCATCCAAGGCTTTATACATCTTTTTCTATTTGGGATTTTTATTACTTTAGAGTGAATTGAAATTATATTTGAAATTATGGAAACGAGTTCTGTTGCGGCGGTGTTAGCATCAGTAGCTTCGATAACCGTAGCAAAGTTAATATTTGATAGTTCGTATACAACAGATGGGATGTCTACTTTAGTCATAAAACCGGGTTTTTTGCAGTAGTAGGCTGTAGCTTCAGAGCACCAGAGTGTGGGGGCATGGTCAGTTATTGCAGAATCTAATATTATAGAGGTTGAGCTTTTGTTTGATCTTAACATCACATGATCTAGGCAAGCACTATCGCGGGTGGGTAAAGTATGGGCCGCTAATAAACCATGAGATGCCAGGTTGTTTAGATAGGTGTCGGCGTTTGGATCACTTGTGTTGGTTCCTATATTAATATTCAAATCACCAATTAGGGTTACGGTTTTAAAGGTTGACAGTGATTCTAAAATTTGGTCTAAACTGTCAATGAAGTTTTCAATATTTTTAGAGGATGGCGAACGATATGCGGCAACGATTGCTAGCTCTGTTTTAGATTTCATTACGAGGCAATTAGCGTCTTGGATAGTGGGTTCTATTATTATGTGTTCGATATCCGATTTTACATACATTACGACACCGTCATTCTGATTTGTGTGCTTCGACTTATACGGGATGTAGCCCTCAAGCGCGGGTATATCTGTGATTTTACTAAGCCAACACTCCGATAAAATAATAACATCACATTGCGTATTCATTCGAGCTAGGAGAGTAATAAGGTGGTAGAAATTGCAATTTACACTGCGAATGTTAGTGTGAAACACATTAAAAGTTTTTCCGGAGATATTTTCTTCTAAATTTTCTGGAGAGCAAACTAGTGACCTTGCCACAGTACTACTATCAATTTCACTAATTAAGTTCGTAAGATTCTGAGCCATTGATGATTTTTGTATAATAAAACAAAGGAACAGGATAGTTTCGTGGTAACACTAAAGCAGATTGCCAAAAGTACTATGTATGTGGTATATCTGATATTAATAACTACAAGAGTAATCATGGAGGATTTTTGCGATGTGGGTAGAAGTGAATGCTTTTTGGTTATTGTTGAGTAGTGTGATATTTGAGTTGTGTGGTTCGCGTTATAAGTGAATAGCGTTTTATGTGAGAGAATTAGAAACAGAGTGATTGGGGGTGTGTATGTTGTATGTAGTATGAAAAGATAAAAGCTAGGACATAGAAAAACACTTAACAAGATAAGGGGGCCATACAGTCAGTTAGATTTCGCCAAGGTTTTCAGTTGGTCTTCATTTTTAACCAAAATGTGGGGCATGCCTTCCTTTTCACGCAAGAGTATCCTTCCATTCGCTGTCCAGCAGTATTCAAACTTCGAGGTAACTGCAAAATCTCGAGCCAGAAAAAAGAGCCGCCTGGCTCTTGCTGTCAAGCTTTCCGATAGAAAAATGGGGTTTGCACCTCCCTCAATTCCAAGGTGAGTTGTATTTAATTTCTTGGAGGAATTGTTTCTATTAAATTTTCTTGCCGAGCTTAATATATCTTGTTTGAGTAAAGTATTTGATAATTCAATGAACAAGGTTCCAAGATTTTTATCCTTTTTATTTGGAATACGATAAACATCCCGGATATCTCCAGAAGCCAGACTGATATCAAGAGTGTCTGTTAGATTTTTTGCCATTTGAAAAAAGTTTTGCTTACTGCCATTTTTAGAATTCGGGATATTTCTTATTTCGATCGTAGTTTTCAGTGAGTTACGCTCAATTTCTTCACACTTTTCTTTCATGGAAGATAGGTCGTAGACTATGGTTTTGCGGTCCTCTTCTAGCTTAGCAATTTTATTTTCAACTCCTTTAATTTGGTCGGATACAAATTGAATATTTTTATCAATTTCCGTATTTTTGTCCGATATAGAATCAGAAGATGCTTTAAGGTCGTTGATGAGTTTTCTTATGGAGTTCATTTCTTCTTTCTGTTCAATGGCGAATTTCTCAAATAATTCCTTTATTTCCAGCCTAAAAGCCGTCAAATTGTCATGGGAGTCATTCGATAGGCGTCGGCGTTTATCTCGTTGGGTTATAAATGAGTGTTCCTCACTGTTCATAACCATTAATGTAGGTAGGTCTGAGTCGGAGTTGGTACGCCCTTGTGGTGGAGAGCGCTGGACTCGTGGCATGTTGTGTTGGCCAACAAAGAACCAGAAAGTAAAATTGGTAATATTTAGATTGCAGCTTACGGTATTTAGTAGTCGCTCCGCTTATGAATTACGGCAAGCGTCACGCGTGTAGTGATTGACTGGCGGCGTTTGTCGCGTAGCTCAGTAGATAATGCCGTCTCTGGTGTTGCTGTCTTCTTCTAACTTTGACTCGGCGTAGTTCACGAGTGCTGCGCGTCCTTTTTAGCGTTATGGGAGCCTGGTACTTCACAGTATTTAAAATTATAGGAAAACTTTATTTTTGATTTTTGAAATCAATTAAAGCCAAATATTTAGAGTGCACACGACTTCTCGCTACCGCGGTCCGAAGGGAAGGCCAGGTAGGTGGTAGGTAGGTGGTAGGTAGGTGGTAGGTAGGTGGTAGGTAGGTGGTAGGTAATTCAATATTCATAGTTGACAGAACAACGTCTGTCGGGTCAGCTAGTTTTAAATAAATTATGTTTTAGACGTTTTTAACTACTCCATAAGATTTATTTAATTATAATGTTATTTTTATGGGTATATATATGAATAAAATTATTTTTAAACACTATCTGAAAAGTAGTCCGGTTCCCTATTATTAACTAGGTACATTGTGGGCCTTGTAGGGCACGGCAAGCAGAATAGAGGATGATTTACTTATCTTCTATTTTTTTATATTAATATTTTTGTGTAGATATGAATATTTAGTTAATATAGTTAGGAATAAATTTTCTTCTTAATTATGTATAGGTATAGGCAAAAACATTTTTACGTCTCATATCATATACCTCTACGCTAATGACTTTTAGTTTTAATTAAATATGTACAACTCTTGATCCCCAAGATACAGACTTACGTCTAGTTTGGGTATTACCGTTCCATAAATAATGTTTTAGTACTTGATGATTAATAAACTTAATAACTTAATTATGTCAGGCAGGCGTTAAGGACTTGTCCGTTGCTACAACGGAATTTTGTCATTAAACATCCGGATAGTACCAAAACTCCGTCATAAAAAATTCCGATAATTCGAATTAGACGGAAAATTCGGATTATGCTGAGGACACCAAAAATCCTGATAATACGGATTAAGTGCAATAAACGCCATTAAAAGTCCGGATAATCCGGATTGTACCAAAAAACCCGTCACTGAAATCCGGATTTTAAACTGCCCGGATTAGCATTCAGTGAGTACTAGTGTGCGTACCTTGGTCCAGCGGTTCTCCTTGGGCTCGTACCGCTCGACGTGGTTGAGACACTGCACTCCGTCCTGCCCTCCCACCGCGTACAGCGCTCCCTCCAGTACGGCCACGCCTACGGATGTGCGGCAGGATGACGTCGGCGCTACTGAGCCGCACCACTGGAAAAAATAATTATATTAGTGAAAATTGGACATAAAGCAATTCTACTGTAGAAGTGTGATAGTCCCCCCCGCTTTGCCTAGAACGAGAGGAGTAATTTGATGATCTCTAGCACACAAAAAAAGCCGTTTCTCCTGTCTAAAAAATGTTTGCAATCTAGTTGCGGTGATGATTACCGTCAAAAAATTGTTGCGGTCTTTTATAACTGGAAAATAATCTAAAATAATTTTGTATTTCGCAAAATTTTCATACAATAACTATCTTGGTTTTAGGTATATAAAGCGTAGTAAAATTAACCCTTGATATTTTTTTAATAGATTGAGATTTGAAAAATAAGTTGTCGATAGTTACTAGAATGGCATCGCCTTGTACAAGACTACTAACATTACTGGAAATGCGTGCCTCACATAGCAACCCACATGTTACTTGTCTTTCTGAGACATTTATTAAAAAAGGGCATGAGAGTTATCTGAAGTTGTCAAATTATGAAATGGTTAGCAATTTTTGCAGAGAAAAAAACAGAGGTGGTACTTGCATTCTTGTTTAAAAAGGTCTATGCTATAAAGAATTACTATTCATAAAATAATATGCATCAGTAAATACATTCGAGGCATGTGGCATAGAGCTAGAAAATCAGAAACTAGTTATTATTTGCTTATACCGAACACCTCAATCCGATCCTAACCACTTTTTAACTAAACTAGATAGTGTAATACATGATAATGGTGCCGATTCTCTTGTCCACAAACTAATGTGAATTTAAGTTAAATGCATCTTTCTCTTTCCATATCTTAAAGAAAAGGACAGAAGATACACTTTAGTTTGATCCTGTCAAATTAGACAGCGCCGGAAGAAAAATGGCGTATATTTAGACGCCATGTTTTGAAATCGCGTCTAAATTATCTATGGAGTGTCTTAATTTGACAGGACTTAACAATATTTTATCTTCTGTCCTTTTCTTAATTAAATGGAAAGAGAAAGATGCACTTAACTTAAATTTACGTTAGTTTGTGGACAAGAGAGTCGGCACCATTATATAATAAATATAAATCTAAAACTCGCGTCGTTTTAACAGGTCACTTTAATATTAATACCCTCAAACGAAGCAATATCGCTCAGGAATTTCAAGCCATAGCCCATAGTCATAATTTAAAAATTCATATTGAAGTTGCTACTCGAAAAAAATCTTGTATAGACCATATATTGAGTAACGTACCTGACGCAATCGCGACAGTGCTGCCGCTTCATCTCTCTGATCATGACACAGCACAAATGTTAAGCCTTCCTTTAAAGCTCCAAACAACGCTACCTCCAATATACCACATTTACAAAAGAGATTACAGTTTAGATAATACGCGTAAATTCAGGGAATGCTTACAAAATCTCTCCTGGACGGATGTCTACATGGAAAATGATGCAAACAAAGCATTCACCTGTTTCCATGAATTAATATGTTCACTGTACAATCTCTGCTTTCCAAAAGTAAGGGTAAAGATAAGTTTGAACAATAGGGTAAAACGCATGTGGATCACCAATGGTCTTAAACAAAGCTCTAAAACGAAACGTTTCCTGCGATACCAATAAGAACACCCACACACACATAAACACAGACATAAAAATACAACGAACAAGAATAAATATACCACATATTCGAAACTATTTCAAAAATGTATCTACAATGCAAAGCGAAATGCTAATATAAAATTTATGAATAATAACGACAATAAGTGTAAAGCCACATGGACAGTCATAAAAAGTGAAATGCAAAATGCCGACCCAAAACATCACATTGAACACATTAAAATTGACAACATTATACTTACCGAACCAGTAGAAATAGCCTCTGCCTTCAATAAACATTATACAAATTGTATCCGAACTCATACTTGTACAAATGCATGCCGCAGCGATACCCTAACTGCTAACTCGATGTTCCTCACACCTTTGTCAGAAAATGAAGTGAAAAATCAGATACTATCGTTAAATAACACTAACTCTGCAGCTTATGATGAACTTAACACCCGAATTATTAAGGCATGTGTCAATGATATAAGCGGAGTATTGACCCATCTTATTAACCAGTCTTTCTCTCAAGGAGTCTTTCCAACCACTTTAAAAATATCTGTGGTCAAACCAATATTTAAGAAGGGCGAAAAATGTGACATTAACCTCTAGAGGCAGAACCAAATGTGGTTCCTCGGATAATTCGGTTGAGACCCGAGGAACCATATATGGTTCCTCGCGTACCACCCACTTTCAACCTTATTTAATTACGAAATATTGCTCTGAATCGTTTGAAAAAATTTACCCATACAGCCAATAAATAGTCGAGTCAATCGATACCAAAAACTTACTAAAACAAACTGGACAACACTATGAAATAAATTATTGTCGATGACACATTCAAGCGAAAAATAATCTGTGCGGGCCGGTGTAGTACGTGTCAAACAAAAATTATTTATTTGTGTTATGTGGCGTAAAACTTTGGTAAGTAAATATTTTCTATACTATAAGTGTACAAAGCAAGTTTGTAGATAATCATTTGCTTGAAATAATATCACAAAATTATTATTTCGGCCAACAAAATATTTCTAACCTCAACCGCCATTGAATGAACATTGAAAATTTGATTTTGCCTCTTATACAACGATATTATGGTCTTGGAAACATTATAAGCAACGTAAAATAAAGTGATAATACATTATTTCATGTATTCAATGCGTACTATTCATATTTATTTATATTTCAAGCATTTGCAAATTTTGTTTACAAAGTCGTGCATTGAACTTCGATGTCAATTCCGTGTATATGAATTTTGAATTGGAATCTTATAAGAATCCTCTTATAAGACTCCTTAAAATATTCTAATTAGATTACTTGTATATTCGTTATATTAGTTCTAAAGTTTCGTGTAAATTGATTCAGTAGTTTTATCAAAAATAAATAATATACGTCAACAAGTCTAGTTGCGGCGAGATCTCTCTTATCTATACGATATTTATAATTCCAAAGTAGTCATACAAGAGTTGTTTATATTGTAATACATAGTCTCGTTCTTCAGGAACACGACACTGTTTACCGTTTGAGATATGAGTCAATAGAACTCGAGTGATAAGCGTTTTTGTGAGCGCAGGTACTTGACGCGCGCGATGACGTAATCGTGACGTAATCGGGCGGCGTGACGTGTTTTAGGCCGAAGACTCGAGAGGTTAATAATTATCGCTCCATAACTCTCATACCCATCATGTCAAAAATATATGAGAAATGCATGTATGGAAGAATAATTGGTTACTGTGAGAAATATGATATTATCAAGAGTGAACAGTTTGGCTTTCAGAAACATAAGTCCACGACCTTGGCCATATTCTCTCTTTTGAAAACAGTACTCAACAGCCTTAATAACAAACACCTAACAACGGGTCTGTTCTTTGATCTATCAAAAGCATTTGACCTTGTCTCACATAAAATATTATTGCAATAATTAGAGATCATCGGTATTAGAGGATTGCCACTTCAGTGGATTACGTCGTACCTGACTAACAGACAACTAAGTGTCATCATCACAAAATTAAACAAAATGAGGGATATGACAGACTACTCGTCTGAATATGAAAATATAACACGCGGTGTCCCCCAGGGTAGCATATTGGGCCCTATCTTATTTCTACTGTACATAAATGACATCGTCAAAGTAACAAACAATAAATGCTTTCTTTTTGCTGATGACATTTCCATAATTGTTACTACCGATAAAAAATATAAACAATTACTGATCATGAAGCGGACATAAATAATACTATCAACAATTTAATTAAGTGGTTAAATAACAATAATTTATCAATTAATCTAAATAAATCAGTATATGTACAATTTAATCAATCTTATAATAATCAATTTAATTTTAAAATGGACATACCAAAAATTACACAAGTGGCCCTAACTAAGTTTTTAGGAGTCATCATTAACGAACAACTTAACTGTAAAGCTCAGGTTGACAGCGTATGTAACAAAATAAATAAATTTACATCTCTCATGTTCGGTAAGTAGGTCCTTATTACCCCCAAATGGGGCTTGTAGGTAACCAATTAGCGCTCTAGGGTATTAATGTAGCTAGAAACGCCCTAGGGCGGTAAGTAATTAAAAAAAAACTCTTCACTCTTTCAAAAAGTTCGCGTATATCTAACCATCATACTGGCAATGGACACCATGCATTCAGCCTAATAACAAAAGAGGTCGCTTCGCTATTCAGCCTTGTCTTCGTATGAGTATAATAGTCATCAATTTTAAATATCGAACGGCAAAGCTCAATTTCGTTCTTGAAAAAAATATTTATAAAACAAA
Source organism: Athetis lepigone (assembly GCA_033675125.1). NCBI lineage: Eukaryota > Metazoa > Arthropoda > Insecta > Lepidoptera > Noctuidae > Athetis > Athetis lepigone. The sequence goes on along the minus strand of CM066233.1, from coordinate 21,200,084 downwards.
GATGAAAAAAGGCGGGAAAAAACTTTTACTTTAAATATCGTTTGCTTTTGGGATTTTTTTATAATTACGTGCTAATAAGGAAAAAAACATGAATTCTGCAAGTGATGAAGATAAAAGCTGCACTCCCGATTCAATGAAAATGGAAGCTGAAGCAGCAATTAACAATATTTTGCCTTTTAACTAATAAAATGTTTTATTTTTGTAATGTCGGTTTTTTTATACTTACCTCACAATCGAGATGTAAAGCAGAGTAGTTAGCTCGGGTGTAAGCATCAATTGCACCCTCGAACTATAGGCGCCCTCGCTACGCTCGTGCGCCTAAATATCTCGGGCTGCAATTGATCCCTTACAGCCCTTGGCTACTAATCTACTATTGCTTATGCTCTGAGACAAATTAAAAAAGTGACTGACATAAAAACGGCTGTAATGTCATACCGCGCATATGTTGAGTCTTCTCTGCGGTATGGAGTAATAATGTGGGGAAATAGTACGGATAACAATAGAGCATTTGTCGCCCAGAAGAAATGTTTACGAGCTATATACGGGATCCCGTCTGATGAATCATGTCAACCGGTGTTTAAAGAGCTTGGTTTGTTACCATTACCTGCATTATACATTTATGAAACATGCATGTTTGTTCGGAAATATAAGGAAATTTTCAAAACAGCAGGAGAAATAAACTCCAGAAGTCGGCGTGACCAATACAGGCTAGTGCTGGATGAGCTGCCCAGATCAGCTAAATACAATAAAATACTTCTGCTATGTGTGTAAAAATTTATAACAAACTAGCTTCTGCCCGCGGCTTTGCTCGCGTTAGAAAGAAACAAAAAGTAGCCTATGTTACTCTCCATCACTTATTTCTACTTAAAAAATCACGTCAATCCGTCGTCCGTTTTGCCGTGAAAGAAAGACAAACAGACAGACAGACAGACAGACAGACACACTTTCCCATTTATAATATTAGTATGGATTACCAAATATGTTAAAAGCATTAAATTTTAAGAAATTTAAAACCGAATGGTATGAATGGCTTAATAATAATAATTTTTATAGTATTAATGACTTATTGAAATTTACCATTAATTGTGTTCTATGTCAAATTGTAGTATTAAAGTTGTAAGTAAGTTTGCAATAGTTTGCATGCTCTATCATTAAGCAAAACATGCTGATCTAAAATGTTTAATAACAACCTGTATACCGTGTTTTATGCACATAAAATATCTTATATATAAAAAACTTGTTTCGCCGTAAAATAGTAGCTTAATAAACAAATGAAGAACAAAATTCCATGAAACAAATTCGATCAAGTTTATTTCCATACACCCCTTCGCCGGCACAACGCACACATTCCTGGTTGATCTGCGGGTCGTACTTTCTGCTGAGCCTTTGTCTCATCGTTCTAAATAACTAGCTTTTGCCCGCGGCTTTGCTCGCGTGGATGTCGGTTATATCGCGTTTTCAAGAGAACTCTTTAAAAGTTCGGGATAAAAACTATCCTATGTTCTTTCTCAAGGTCAACTCTATCTCTGTACCAAATTTCACAATTAATTCAGTGGCTTAGACGTGAAAGCGTAACAGACAAACAGACAAAGTTACTTTTGCATTTATAATATTACTAGCTTTTGCCCACGGCTTCGCTTGCGTTAGAAAGAGACAAAAAGTAGCCTATATTACTCTCCATCCCTTCAACTATCTCCACTTAAAAAATCACGTCAATTCGTCGCTCCGTTTTGCCGTGAAAGAAAGACAAACATACAGACAGACAGACAGACACACTTTCCCATTTATAATATTAGTATGGATAGTAGGAAGTAGAAGTAGAAGTTTTAAACGGGCCTGTTGGTGTAGTGGTTAGTAGCCCTGACTGCTAAGCCTGAGGTCGTGGGTTCGATTCCCACCCAGAACAAACTTTGTGTGATGAGCATGATTGTTTGTTCTGTGTCTGGGTGTAATTTATCTATAATATGTATGTATTTACAAATTATATAAGTATGTATATCAGTTGTCTGGTTACCATAACACAAGCTTTAAACAGAGCTTAACTTGGGATCAGATGACCGTGTGTGAGTTGTATTAGTATATTTAATAAATCTAGCGCCTTACTAATAAACGCTGCATAAAGTTATGGCAGGTTTATATGTCAAAAAATGTATGGTTACACAGGCTTTATTCATTGCATAACTTTACACAGTGATTATTAGTAAGGGCATTAATATTTAGTAGGATGTTAGATAAAACGTGACACACATAGTCTACCTGGTTGGTCTGCGGGTCGTATCTCTCGATACTATTAAGGTAGGACTGTCCGTCGTGTCCGCCGACAGCATACAACAGATCATGTAGTACAGCGACGCCGACGCCACAGCGGCGCTTGGACATGGGCGCCACCATCTTCCACTCCGACGTCTGCGGGTCGAAGCGCTCCACGGACGCGATCGCGTCGCCCGAACACCAGCCGCCCACCGCGAATAGGACCTCGCCTGGAATGTCAGTAGTAGTTTTTATATGGATTTTATTAAGGTGCCGTAAACGAGCCAACAAACATTTAGGTCCAGGTCTATCACGTGCAAGCCATTCAAATTATCAATTTAAATATCATCATTTTTCAATCAAAAGACGTCCGATTGTTTCCTTATCACGATAATTACAACTTTCACCATTTTACGGGTCCGCCCTTACTATAAATGCCTCTTTGTCTCTCACTTTTCCACGTTTTCTCTCTCTGTACCTGTCTCGCACGCATAATTTCAGCTTATTACATATTACCCTCCAATAAATCAAACGATCTTCTCATACAAAGAAGGTACGATCGTTGGTCACTAAGGTCTATACAAAATGTACCCAACGTGCATTTAATTATGGTTACCTAAGAATTATTTTAAAGAACAATACCTATAAACATTATAAATTTTAATGAACTCCCATCCTACCTCTTCTCGTAGGTTTCCTAGGCCTGGTCCTGGGCCCCTGCATGAGCGGCCGCTCCTGTGGCAGCAGCAGGTAGTTCTTGGCCTCGTCCAGCAGGTCACGACACGCGTCGTCTGACCTGATCAGCAGCTCTGAGGACACCGTGCCCACTAGGAACTTTGGAGACAGCAGCGGTAATCTTACGTGTTGGAGGACCTGGAATTAAGGACACAAGTGATTAAATGGTATACCTGTAATAATACAAAGAAGCAAAGCTTTTGTAATACGATTTTTGACGAATGGTCATATCCGTAAGCTGAAGCAAAAATGGCTTCATTTTGATAGTAGTAAGGTAATCAATTGTAGGTTAATTTTTCCATGGAGGTAAAGTAAAACAATACCTTGTTTTGAATCTGGAAGAAAAGATGGAAACAACCAGTCTATTTGCGATGCGTAAGAGATGTAGTTTAAATTTTTATATGTAAGAACTCCTCTGTAAATACTTTTAAATTGGGTACACATATCGCCCAAAGAAGAACAATAATCAATTTCCATTGAGCATGCAAAATGTTGAAAGTTTTTTCGACGTACATACTGGTATTTTTAAATAATTATATCTATTTTCCACCAATTAGTCTACGCACAGGCACTATTATAGTCATGGCTCAGTAGCCAAGACTATAATAAGGTCTTAATAATTGTATTTAAGTACAAGACTAGTGTCTAGTACATAAACACAAGTGAAGTATAATGTAGTGACCTGTGCGAGGTGTTGTCTCCTCTCTGCGACGTTGTACTTGACCCAGGACATGACGGCCTGGAAGGTCTGCTCCTCCGAGCGCACGTTGAGTATAAGCTGACCTGTGCGAGGTGTTGTCTCCTCTCTGCGACGTTGTACTTGACCCAGGACATGACGGCCTGGAAGGTCTGCTCCTCCGAGCGCACGTTGAGTATAAGCTGACCTGTGCGAGGTGTTGTCTCCTCTCTGCGACGTTGTACTTGACCCAGGACATGACGGCCTGGAAGGTCTGCTCCTCCGAGCGCACGTTGAGTATAAGCTGACCTGTGCGAGGTGTTGTCTCCTCTCTGCGACGTTGTACTTGACCCAGGACATGACGGCCTGGAAGGTCTGCTCCTCCGAGCGCACGTTGAGTATAAGCTGACCTGTGCGAGGTGTTGTCTCCTCTCTGCGACGTTGTACTTGACCCAGGACATGACGGCCTGGAAGGTCTGCTCCTCCGAGCGCACGTTGAGTATAAGCTGACCTGTGCGAGGTGTTGTCTCCTCTCTGCGACGTTGTACTTGACCCAGGACATGACGGCCTGGAAGGTCTGCTCCTCCGAGCGCACGTTGAGTATAAGCTGACCTGTGCGAGGTGTTGTCTCCTCTCTGCGACGTTGTACTTGACCCAGGACATGACGGCCTGGAAGGTCTGCTCCTCCGAGCGCACGTTGAGTATAAGCTGACCTGTGCGAGGTGTTGTCTCCTCTCTGCGACGTTGTACTTGACCCAGGACATGACGGCCTGGAAGGTCTGCTCCTCCGAGCGCACGTTGAGTATAAGCTGACCTGTGCGAGGTGTTGTCTCCTCTCTGCGACGTTGTACTTGACCCAGGACATGACGGCCTGGAAGGTCTGCTCCTCCGAGCGCACGTTGAGCTCGTCCGACGACACGATGTCGATGAGCTGCGCCGCCGGCAGCAGTAGGAACTCTTCGCTTTCCATCACCTGGAACAAATAGTAGGATTAAATTATCAGGAAAAATGTCTAAATTTTGGTAATAAAAAAATAACGAATGTTTGTTGTGACAATAGGCAGCAGAGAGGAGTGGAATATAATAATTCAGGTTCTCGATTTTGCTGCCCGACCGGTTATAGAGCATCATCAAAATATCTCAGTGAAATTTTCAACCTATTTTTTTTTTATAATATTTAAATTGTGGAAAGTAATTTGCCAAAAATTTTGTCATAAATTTAGTTCATAATTTAAACTATTATTTATTTATTTAACAAAAACGGCAAAGCTAATAATATAACTTCAGGTTAAATGCGGAAAGCCCGGCTTGCACTAATTAGATCATGATTAAAGCTGGTTATTATCTATTTGAGTAGTGTCCACTGAAAAAACTGTCGGGCTTAACCTGGATTTAACCATTAGGCATACCGCTGCGAAATTTGTACTTTATTTAGATGATAAAAAAACCAGCAGTTCCATATTTTCCATATTCTATACCTGTATGTGACTGCTACACAAAATACATCAACCAGCCACACACTACCTCTGGAAAGTTCTGTTGTGTGAATTTGTCAGCGATCCGGAGCAGTTCCCGGCAGGAGTGCGTGTCGGCGAAGGCGCGGATGCCGAGACAGTTGGAGCAGTCCAGCTGCCGCTTCAGGAACTCGCAGCACACGTCCTGGATCTCCTGCAGCTGCAGCAGGCACGCCGCGGGGAGGAGCGCCTGCAACATGCGAGGCCCATCTCGTTACTCATGTATAGAAACTTAAAAAGAGTAATAGACCCAACATCAATCCCTGCGGTACCCACATTTTTATCATTAAGTCCAATGGAATTTACACCGTTAATTTGAAAGGATTTTACTAAGCTAAGCGCTACTTTACCAAGCCCGTAGTACCCAAATTTCAAAAGTATTGTATTATGATTCACACAGTCAAATGCTTCCGAGAGGTCGTAGAAAATGCCAATAGCATATTGTTGTCTTGCGTCTCCGCTGACACTGACCTGAACATTGCTCTCCTCCACCACGATGTGCGCCGTGTAGCAGAACTCTACGAGCTGTTCCATGGCCTGCTCATCCACGTCCCGGATGGTCACCTCCGTAGCGCGCGACTCCGCCAGCTCGCCCGTGAACATCGCGCGGAAGTACGGGCTACATGCTGACAGGATCACTCTGGGAAATACAGACAGAACTATACGTAGAATGGGTTATGCGAACAGAGATTCTGTTTGTAGCAGAAGGCATTCGATGTCATAATCGATATTAAAAAGGTTCTGATTAAAACTAAGATTTGCATGAAAACGTTTCTTAAAGTCAGAGGAGATGCCTGTTCACATTGGAGTATATGTGACTCATTCCTGATGTTGTTCTGATTCAAGGCGCAAATTGTTGAAATCCCCAAATGTGATAATTGTCATGCATCCAGCAAGTGTACACACCTCGATGAGACATAATTAATTCATTAGGTACTTAAAATTCTGAAGCCTGATAAAACTAGGACAACAGAAAAAGTGAATATTTTAATGATAAGATACCGAGAACCTCGCAAAGATAACATTGCTTACATTATGTTTATATTGTTTGTAAATACTATGTTGTTTGTTAGCTGTGTGCATGTTATTTTTTGGATTGTTTTCAATGAAATGGAGAGTGGTATTACCTGTGTGCGAACAGCTTTCTGTTGGCGACGTTGAGGACTACATCGCAGAGCTCGCGATGGCGGCGGAGCGCTGACAGCTCTCCCAAGATGGCGCGCGGGTGCTTCTCCGAGGTGTGCGACAGGCGCGCGCCGCCGCCCCCCGGCGACCCGCCCTCGCCCATCCTGGAGACACGAACAGCTGTAGGCGACTGCTCATCAACAGGGTACACCCCTGCTCGCTTGAACGATTACAACGAAAAGCGAAAACAAAAAGCACCTAAAGCCTCACTCGAGTTTGTTGCCGTAATAATAAAGTGGCAAGGATCACTGTGGATTTTCGATCAGGCTTTACCTTCAATTTTTACGGCAAAAAAACGTATACGAGTTGAGGGCTCAAAACTTAAATAAAATACAGCCAATGAAATGATATTGTAGCATAGATTATGCACTTAGACACGGAAGGCGACGTTCGTACAATGTACACGTCTAACAGATAGACTAAGTTTTACTTTTGATCAAGAAATACTTATCCAATGAACAAAACAATTTTGTAAGTTCAAGTTTTGAGTTAATTACTTCATGTTCCGGGCCTCAAACAATATGGCGTCGGGCCGGACGGAAAGCCCAAAGGGCAGCATGCGGCCCGCGAGATTCAGCTTGTGTTACGCTGAAAAGGAACATAGATTTGAGCGTCAGCGCTTCTCAACAAGCAGTCGCGGATATTAAATATATACAGGGGAGAATACATATTCTTGGTCAAAAATATAAACGGTTTTATGTATACGAGTATATAGTAATTATAATCATTCTACAGGAACCGGTAGGCGTCGTTCTGTTACAGCAAAACTAGAACCCATTAACAAAATGACGTATTCACAATTTCATTCAAATTGTTCCAGCTGTTAAGGAGGAGATAGGTGGCAAAGGTACGTTAATAAGAGTGACGCATTTTAAGATACCTGGTATATTTTTACAAGAAAGTCTCTTAAAATTAAATCATCATTGATTTTAATAAAGTAGTAGAAATTAGAATGTTGTTAAAAAGGCAAATCGATATGATTGATTTTAGACATGAGGACTTCTCTGAGTGCGGCGGTTTTTTTTAATTTGCTATACAGACTGGTTATTAATACATTAAGAGATTTTTAGAAGGCATAAGTATTCTTGAATATAAACCAGTTTGTATTATTAATCCAATTCCGAATTTCCGACAAAACAAAAAGCAGCTGTTCTATGATTATGTTCGTATTGCTAAGTACTTTCACTCGTAAAAATTGGTTAATACTTGCAATAAAAGTCAAAACAGTGTTTTATTATCGATTATCTACATGTACACTGTATAAAAACATGTAGTTTCATTACTTTGTTAATTGGGGTGATCTCCGGAACTAATGATCTATAAACTTTTTTGCACTGATAGAAAACTACATTTTTATAATAAACTTACGCGCGAATTGCAAGCAAAAGCTAGTTTTTAATAGACAAGGACAACGAAATAATAATTATTTTTAACAATTATTTAAGTTATGTCCTAAAAATACAATGATTATTTTAAACGAAAAAAGAGAAGGCTAATAAAATAGTTGTCACTTTACAACATTACGGCGAAACTTAACTAAAATCCTCATTTTATACAAGTTGTTCCTAAGTTTTTTTTTCGTCTAGTTATTGCTCCTCCCCCGTAGGTCTTAGCGAGATGCACCTAAACGTTTTCTCATAAATCTAGCTAGCATATGATTTTACCAACCCGACTGACAGCTCCAGAGATTAGCTGGTTTTAAAACTAACAAAAAGCTCTTCAGTTTTATTATATTGGTATAGATTACGCTAAGTAATAATATTTCAAAGCACAAGCCAAATTGTTTATTGCCATTAGACCATGAATATAAACCATTCAGCCAGAGTCAATTTCATTCCATTTAAAAATTGACGAATTTAGTCGTATGAGATCAATTATTAAACGCCCTCTGTTTTAATAACATGTATAAGCTATTTAATATAATTTATATTATATTAAATAGCTATACGATAGAACATTCAGGAGAAAGCCGTGCATGGCGTCTGTTATTAAGAAATCGATACTGTGTTGAACAGAACTATTTCAAGCATTGTTCTAGGAACTATTACGTAACTTGTCAACTATTATACATGAGGTGAAGCACCACTTGTGCCTTGATTAGAAGTAGAGGGACGGAGCTACAGACATATCAGATAAGTATATGGAGCCCAGAAGTTGCAGGGGCCAAGATTACATAAGACTGTGTCCAGATATAGTACTCAGTATCTGCTAGACCCTGAACGATCCAAATGTAAATGCGATCGTTTTTAAACATTCAGTGTAAGCAGCCCGGGGGTCCCGATTACCTGTCCTAGCCCGCCACTGTGTACAGTGGCGAGACAGCGCATAGACAGAGCCAAGTGCTCTTGAGTGTCTTGGTTTTATGTCATTACTATACTCTGGACTTTCAACAACGTTACGCCCAAGGTTTAAACGGCAAGTACCAAAGTAGCACGACATGACTAACTTATACATATAACTCAATACTTCTTTACCAATAGCAATATTATAAAGCTGAAGAAGAGAATTTGTTTGGTTGAACGCGCTAATCTCACGAACTACTAGTCCAAATTGAAAATTCTTTTTGTGTTCTATAGCCCATTTATTGAGGAAAGCTATAGGTACGCCAAGCTACGACCTTTTTAATTTTATTTAAAAATCTTTTTCTTGTCCAGCGAGTGTTCCACCAAAGGAAAACTGCGATGATTTACCTCACAGCAGCTGATGACAAAACAGTAAACCTCGTATTAATTATTATTTAGAAATAACATCTACATTTCATTTTAATCGCTGGACTTCCTACGCTCGCGTCAGCGCAAACATTAGTCACAGAGCAAAACTACTAAAAATATCTGCTTTTATCTAATTAGATCATTAGCGAAACTCCACAATTATTATCACAACATTATAAATACACTAGTGGACCAGTGAGACTAGTTTTATAGCGTGGAGTCGTCGTTGACCTACATCGTCCCGCGGACTCGCCTATTATTTACGTCCATGAAATAATATGGGTCACTACCTGTTCCATTCATTTTATTGCTTATTTATAGAGCTGGGAATATGTGATGTGGGATTTGAATTGGCGGACAGGGACAGTTGGACGGAAGAAGGCTATGACGTCACAACATACGTACGACACAAACGTAACAATGTTAGGTAGGACTGGAGGAAAGTTACCTAAGTTAGGTAAGTGGGTCAGATCGGTGCTAAAATGTCAACCGCCTCGGAACATGCGAGCTTTGTCAATACTTGTGCATTGTTATGCAGTTTGCGTACTTCACTATGGTAGGTAAATAGTGGAAATGTGGAATGAACAAAATACTACTCTTTTGGGATGGTGCATTAAAATGACCAGAATATTATATAATTCGAACGCACGTGATTTGAGACAAAATAGAAAGACAGTAGCAGCCCGACCGCCGGCTGTCGGTTGGTCGTTGAAAGTTAAACTAAAGAATCGAAAAACTATTTTTCGTTAGAGGCGGCCTTTTTGGTGATAATCAAAGCACAGCCGAAACTATTAAAACTAGAAACATGAAATTTGCATATTAGGTAATTATTTTATACGACGTAAATCGAATATTCATCGATTTTCAAGTCCCATCGAGATAAACATTGTGAATGAAAGCTTGCATAAAAATGGGTAAAAAAACGATAGAGGCCGTAAGAAACAGCAAGTTTAGAAATCCATACTAATATTATAAATGGGAAAGTGTGTCTGTCTGTTTGTCTTTCTTTCACGGCAAAACGGAGCGACGGATTGACGTGATTTTTTAAGTGGAGATAGTTGAAGGGATGGAGTGTAACATAGGCTACTTTTTGTCTCTTTCTAACGCGAGCGAAGCCGCAGGCAGAAGCTAGTATTTTTATAAAACACACGCACAAGTCCAACATTTTATTGTATATTGCCGTCAAAATGATTGGTGCCCAAACAAACTTCTGCTGTGACCTTAGCTATAAGTCAAGCTAGTAGTTTTGGCAGTCTTGCAACGATGCTCGCGTCTTTCTAATATGAAATCACCAAGGTTATTTGTATTGTCTCGTTAATTGAGAAGTGAGAGTGATCGGTAGGCGCTCACGCATATAGTTAGGATACAAAGATCCTGTTAACGTTGGATAAAATGTTACTGATGGTGTTCGCACACTGTCGTGATGGCCTAGTGGATAAGGCGCCCGCCTCTCGTGTAAGAGGTTGCGGGTTCGAATCCGGGCAAGTACCAATGTGACTTTTTCAATTCATATGTTTCTAAAGTTTATCTTGGACATCACTGACATCCCGTGTCTCGGAAAGCACGTTAAGCCGTTGGTCCCGGTTGTCATTCGTAGAACGTGTTGGTCTAGAAGAGACCTGAATGCTAATAGTTGTGATTCACACAGAGGGACCACACAGTTGGAACCCCGAAACCTTAGAATCCAGTGACGAAACTAGGTACGGACAATGTGGGGGACCCTGGATTCTGACCAAAACTTTTTTCAAAAACTTTTTCTACTCCCTCTACTGGTAGTAGAGAGGGAGTAGTAAAGGTTTTACTGCTACTCTACTTAAAAAAAAACATTTTTAGACATGCTGTATAGACAAGGGGCCGCTTTCTACACTTTGCAGCGGAGCCGCGGTTATCTAATCACAGCAATAACATTTACAATGTATCAACTAAACAGTCTAGTAAGCCTACAAATATTGTTAGATAAAATGTAAAAAGGTTCAGTCATATCAACAATAAGCCCTTAAACATTATCATCGTCCTACACTTCAGATACAACTCGATTCTCTGGACAACGTATCATGCAGAAGTATTTATTCATGCAAATATTGCAAAAAAAGCTAAAGAATTTGTACAAAATTCATACATAACTAATTTTATTAATTCGAATGGTAATTTATTCGTTACGTTTTCACGCTCTACTACCTAAACGATTATTATGAAATCTATACTAATATTATGAAGCTAAAGAATTTGTTTATTTGGTTGAATACGTTAATCTCAGGAATTACTGGCCTGAAATGAAAAAATCTTTTTGTGTAGCCCATTTATCGAGGACTAGCTTTTGCCCGCGACTTCGTCCGCGTGGAATAGTTCCCGTTCCCGGGGGATTTCCGGGATGAAAATTATCCTATGTCATTTCTCGGGTCCCAGACTATATCTGTACCCATTCAAATCGCTTCAGTGGTTTAGGCGTGAAGAAGAGACAGACAGACAGACAGAGTTACTTTCGCATTTATAATATTAGTACGGATATAGGCTATGTAACATCACGCAGCTAAGACCTATGGGAGAGGAGCAGTAACCAAAAACGCGAAAGTTACCGCGAGAGACAGCAAGTCTTCTATAAACTACGCCGAGTGCAAAAGCAAGCTCACAGCAACGGAAAATATCTCAAATTTATTCTACACGCACTTATGAGGAAGAACATAGCTGAACAAGTTTACAGTCAAGGCTACTGGGCTCCCTAGCAACTCTCACCGAATACTTCAACGAGGAAATTAATTGTTCAAGCTGTTAATTCACATATTTACACAATCACCTTGTGTAATGTCAGTACGCATCAACCGTGATGTAACCGCGCCGTAAAACATTCTAATTTTAATAAAGTTTTATTTAATATCTGGGTTGATGATGTTCCAATTTTGCCTTTTTGTTATTGTTTGTGTGTTGGTTTAGTTTGTTATGTTTCTGGGTAAATATTTAATATAGTAAAATAGGCATGGATGCTGTGGCTGTGATTAGATCTATACTACTAATATTATAAATGCAAAAGTAGCTCTGTCTGTCTCGCTTTCGTGCTAAAACTACTGAACCAATTTCAATCTAAGAAGATAGGATAGTTTTTATCACAATAATCCCACGGGAACTACATGGGTAAAACCGCAAGGGACAGCTAGTGAAGAATAATGGCAGTGCTGAAGATTTATCTGCAGTGAAAATGTATGCCTTTAGTAATTATGTATAAACATGACATATAGAATATCACACAGAAAAACTGCAGGGCACTGCTCAACAGAGTAAAACAAAAATATTTGCATGTAAATGGAATATAAGCACAGATTGTTTTACTTGGTATATTGCTACTCTTTGACATTGTTCATACTCTTCACTAAAGCTTTATGGAAACAGTCATTTGTTTACACTGGTTCGTGAGGACAGTGACCCCTGTAACAATGATCATTTTTGTTGGTCAAGTTTTCCTCAGAAAAGGAGTTTTTATTGGTTCTTAATCGTCAAGGCTCTAAAGGCTAGGTTTATTATTTAACGAATTGAATTGAAAAAAAGGAATATGTCAGTTACATGCTCTTCACACAAACATAAGGGGGTTTCTTTTAACCTTTCGATGACCAAGCAATAGCCGGCTATCAGGCTAAAAGTTCATGGCTATTGTGACTTGAGGGAGCTTTTTGTCACTGGAGGTAGTAAACAAAACATGAATTGTATGTCTGTACTGTAACAGGTACTAGAAACCAGTACCAGGTCTGGTACCAGTAGGTAGGTACCAGAAAGAAAGAATAGTGTGTTTGAACAAATAAATATATTTTTAACCAACTTCAAAACAGGCTTACACTTGTTTAAATGAACTAATCTGTGAGACTTTCAGACAGATAACGAACATTGTTTTTGAATATCATAGGCATATTTTTGAGAAACAGTAGTTAGGCTATGTAACACACTTTTGATCTCAAGATTGGACCACTAACCAGAGATAACTTAATTCACATAAAACTACAGGAAAGAGCTGTTATTTTTATACAATTGACATTGTCAAGTTATGAATCACTGTGTTCGTAATATACATGAGAAGAGTGGCATGTGCAAAAAATGATAACATGCATTCAAAAAAGAACAGACATGACTTTATCTACAATGCATTAATCTTTCAACGACCAACCGACAGCCGGCTGTCGGGATGCTATTGTCTTTCTATTGTGTCTCAACATGTGTGTTTGAAAGATTAAAACAATTACACTAAGTCAAAATAAAAGTGTAGATTGTTCATAGTTCATTATTTTAATATGTATGGGGATCTAATTAAGTTTTTAAATTTGTAAACAACAGTGACCCAATTAACTAGAGTCTTAAACTATACAGCTTAAGGCACATTATTGAATGACTTTAAAATATTCACAAACCTATTGTTCTGTATTCAGATTGACTAAGGAGGGAGATAAGTAATTTGTTTTGATACATTATGTTTTGTTGAGGATTATTATATCCATCAAAGTTGTTTATGATAGCTTGGTTACTGCTAATAAATATTATATACTAATACTTCTTTACATAGGATTAAATAGAAATTACAGATCAGTCTGATATTTATATAAACCCTTTGCTTTATTTATTTACTTCCATCTATCTGACCATAGACCTTGGCAACCACCCACACAATATTTAAAAATTAAAAAATACATATTATATACATTGAATCTAATAATAAAGGAAAGAGTTCCTACAAGAATGAAACCCTATTTCTTCTTATTTTCTTATGAGCTAAACACAACAAGTCAAACTGTTAGTAGCTGCTGCTAAGCTGTATAAACAATCAGCTGTTGCCACTCCAATATTTACAATACAAAACCCAGTCAACCACAAAACAATGACTTCATTTTTCATGTTGTTACAGGCATCATTTATAAAAACTATTCTAACTATGTGAAAAAGTATCCGTGCCAATTATTTTGTCAATGATATGAAAGTTCACTCACCTCTTGTGTCCTCGTGAGTTACCCAGCTGCAACCGCAGCGGGGGCGAAGCCCAGCCCCACACGGAGTCAATCTGCAACACAGCATCCAGCCATACAGTCAGACAACCTCGCTTCACACACAAACCAGTCCTGTTTGCCAATACAAACTAATTTATGCAATGTATGCCCTCAGCCTCACTCAGCACTCACCTTTGACGATTCCTTTTCGACTTCACAAAGAAACCTGACCTCAAAGGAGTGTTATACACTTATCAAACGCCCTGAGGAATGTAAAACAGTTAACGGCACATCGATTTTACGATTTCACAAGTTTTTATGTTTACTAATGTTGCAGCATAGGTATCGTACTTTTGTCCACTAGTCAATTTTTTGAAGGTCTGATCAAAATAACTGACAAGGTAACAAACGGCCTTCAATCGGGAACTTATTTGCTTGGACCATTTCACATTAAATTAAAGTAGAACCCAAAAAACTTTGTAAAACTGTATTGCAATCAAATTTTTACATTGTAAAAGATAGTAAATATTTTGTTTGTCCAAATTAATATAAAATCTAATCAAATCTAGTGCAATCAGAAACAAGAATCGAGGTTTCGAATGCACGTCAACTATTGTTATTCTGTCAAGTTGTTGATTGCCATAGTAAAAAAAAAAACTATTTTTTAGTTAGTTACTCTTTCCTCCATGGTTAGTTAGCAATTAGCAATAAAAATGCAGTTTGGATTTAATAAGCTCGCTCATTTGGAGCATACCTATTTTTTATTTGTGTCAGTTCTATTACATTCTACAAGTCCGCCACCACTGCTGCACGAACTGGATCACAGCTCCTAACTCTGACACACAGCTGATAAAAAGTGACATTGACACTGGCAGCAGAGTTTGACAGTTGACACTTAGTTGTTGACGCTATACATTCCAGCCCCAGGTTTTCAGATTTGTTTCCATTCCGAACTGTTTCAAATAATTCGATATTATAAGAAATTACTATTAAATATATATTAATCAGACTACAAGAATGTCATTGGGTCTTCTTTTAGAGAAATACGATGTATCTACAGACGAGGGATTACAGAAAGCGCTCAATGAGATCGAGAAAGAAGAGGTAAGTTGAATGTTTTGGTGACGATGGCATAGTTTAATACTGCAAACGAGCTTTAATAAGGTATTTTACAGTCGGAGGTTGATGCTGCCCTGTCGGGAGTGCTGTCCAGGGCGTGCTCCCTTGAGGGTCGTCTTCGGACGGCGAGCCAAGCGTACACAAAACTAACTGAAGTGAAGACGGACGCTCAAATCGCCGCCGACATGGTGGACAAGACGGCCGGCCTTGCGAGAGACGTTAGCGCTAAAGTGCGACAACTAGATCTGGCTAGGGTAAGTAATAGCCTGTGTGTATATTAAAAGCTAAGTCAAAACAATTATTGGTTGTCGGACTACATATTTATGGACCATTTACCGAAATTATATATCAAGCCCTCTTCCTTTCTGCTACTACCTCTGCTGTGCCCGACAGGGTCCATAGTAATTCTGCTATATTTTTATTTATAAGACCTTGTACATTAGGTCTATGGAACGCAATAAAGTATTGGGTTGAGGTCTAAACAAAGATGATAGACCCCACACACCACATTTTACAAATTTAAACGAATAATAGTTGTGCAGAGACACATATTTTAACAATTACTTCTTCGTCATAGGAGAGTTAGAACAATTTTTGTATTTAAATCTTTTACTTTAAAATGTGTTTTATTTTGTGTTCAGTCTCGGGTGGCAGAATGTCAGCGTCGTGTGCATGACCTGATAGACTTGCAGCTGTGTAGTGCAGGCGTGGAGGCAGCTATCAAAGCACATGACTATGAAACTGGTATGTTTGTGACTTCTGTAAAAAAACAAAAATGCTGGGCAGGTCTAGTGTTTTGAAATATTGTATCTATAATTATGTTGCGCGCTGTAGCAAGGTGCGGGTGACACCTGCCTGAATGACGTTGACATCAGTCAGTACCACAAGACTAGGGACGATATGCAATTCACTTTATCGCTATTGATACTACGAAAATTATTGTTTTATTCAATTTTGTGCTACTACGAGTACAAAGTTGTAAAGGAGGTGTTTGTTTTCTGGCCCAAACTTGTACCGAGGTACAAATTACTAATAAAATTCCTCCCAAAAATTTGTGTTTTTAGCAGTATTTAAAATCCTTTAATATCACATAGATTTAGAAATAAAAGAATATGAAAAAAGCTGCCTCACGTCGTTACTGCGTAAAAAGAAACGTTCATGAGAGCGTTGACAGCTGTTAATCTGTTGTTTTTTGTTTGTTTGAATGACAATTGACAGCAGAATAAAACTATCGGCCTTGATTTGGTGCCCTGTCTTTTTGTCTGGTAGATAACCAAACGTAAAAAACCGGCCAAGAGCGTGTCGGGCCACGCTCAATGTAGGGTTCCGTAGTTTCCCGTTCGTCACAATAAGTGTTCCCACTTATAAGTTAAAAAAATCCCACTTATAAGTTAAAAAAAGGCTATTTGTTACGTTGACATACTAAGTACGCAGAAATTATTTTGTACAACTGTTTTGTCTTTTTTGTACAAAAACTGTTCTTTCTATCAAGTTCAAAATAATTTTCCTAGAAAGTACTTATAAAGTTCTACTTTCCACATTTTTTTCATATTTTTTAAACGTTAGAGGGGGGTCAAAAGTTAGAGGGGGGGGACGCCTTAATTTTTCCTTTTGGAGCGATTATTTCCGAAATTATTGACATTATCAAAAACTGATTTTAGTAAACCCCTTTTCATTTTTAAATACCTATCCAACAATATATCACACGTCAGGGTTGAAATTTAAAAAAAAAATCACTTCCCTCTTTACATATAGGGGGGCTACCCTAATAAAACATTTTTTTCCAATTTTTATTTTACCACTTTGTCGGCGTGGTTGATATACATATTGGTACCAAATTTCAGCTTTCTAGTGCTAACGGTCACAGAGATTAAGCGAGGACGGACGGACAGACATGGCGAAACTATAAGGGTTCCTAGTTGACTACGGAACCCTAAAAATGATATGAATTGTGAAATAAAAGCATTTTTGGAAATACTTTTTTCTGTAATAATTCACGACAAATGTAACTTAACTAGAAAAAATACTATCTGTGCAACACAGAAAAAATCCTTAATAATACATTTTTAGGTTAATACAATGAAGCAACGAAACGCATTATCGAAGGAGTAAATCATGACATTGCCAGACTGAAATTCTTGGGTTGCAAGTTTTTAACATCTTCGATCGACAATATTGCAGGTGGTACAAATGCGCAAATAAATCCAATATATTTTTTTTTCAGATTCTACGATTTTTTTCACGTAATTTGATATTTTTTTTGTTGAGGTACACGCCTGGGCCAAAGTTGTAGGGAAAAAGAAACACCTCCTTTAAATGTTTTATGGCTGTACATAACTATCTTTGTACTAATAAAAAATCTTTAATAAAAAAATTACTAACATTTTGGAAGTCGGTGGCTTCTCTTCTGCCAATTTATTTGTGTTGCCACAGACTTCCGAAATTTTAGTTATTTTTGTATTTTTAGTTTTTGAAGGCGGTAAGTATTTTTTTGGAAAAAGATATTTTTTTTTTTACTTTTTAGTGTCGAGACCCAATGTCTGACTGTGTTTTACAGTATCTCTAAAAGCAATACATATAAAACGAAAATAGAAACTTGAAGTAACGCATATATCGTCAATGTATATTTTGTCGATTTTTTTTTGTTTTTGATTAATTTTTCGAGAACCACTGAACCGATCGCCATAAAATTTATATGGGACCATCGGGTTTTTGTTTTTTTTTCGTGACAACATTTTTGTTCTATTTTTAAGACAGCATGTCTCTGCAACAAGGGATAGGGAGTCTATAGCTGAGCGCTTTCAGCGGCTCGCTAGCCAAACTGTGAGAACATCGCAGGCCCGTGCTCAGGAAGTTAGCGCTGAACGTGCGCAGCATCTTTCTGATATGAAATAAAAACAAAACCCTCCTTTTGGTAGTCAAGAGATTTCATACCACTCAGTACTAGCTGAACCACACTCTTCATCACAAGTTAAAATGTTTACCGCCCAACGAAGTGGGCACGGGTCGGCTAGTCTAGTATTCTATAAAATATCGACATTCCATCGTAACAGTACATCCCATCACTAATTACGTCGAAGGCGTTACGTTATACGAATAAAACTTTGCTTAATTTTTATTCCAAATTAATTTTAATTGTGGACTAGCACATTCTGGTTGAGTTGAAATTAATTTACTACAGTTATTAATGATTTAGTATATTAGAAATGTGGTACAGCTGAACTACTAAAGTCATAATTTATAAAACACTGCAACTTTCTAAAGTGAAATGAAATGTTACTGAAAATGTCACCCGCACCTTGCTACAGCGCAAAGAATATAGAGTTTCAGATGCCGTGTAGGGTGGCAGATGCCATTATTCATGCATGAAGTCCACCTTTAAATACTATGTTTTGAAATTCTTTCTGCCCTTATCCCATTTTATTTGTAGTTGGCTTGACACCTTTTTGTCTTTCACCCTGACAACTGCCATGCTGCCACAAGTGTGATTACACTCATTTCTTCTTCTTATCCATTCTTCACACAACCCACCCATCTATTATTTGGACTTACTCCTTCCCTCCATTCATGCTCATGTATACCATTTCAGACTAAAGCCAACAGTAATATACACAAATTATTATTAATAATAAAAGAATAACAAAAATACACAAAATTAGACCATAGAGACATGTTTATTGTTGACAAAAATTGACAACTTGACATGTATGAAAATAATGAAAATTCCAGGTGCGGGACACGTGTCTAGGTTCCTCAGCATGGACCCAGGTTCCGTGGCAGCGGCGCGGGCCCGCGGCGCGCCCGACCCGCGCGACGCCATGACCCGCGCCGCTAACACTCTAAGAGAACATCTTGTGCGCAAGTAAGTGAGAAAGAAATTCGTCAAAAACGGGTAACTTAGATCATGGTTCTGTGCAATAAAATTGAAATTTTATGGTGTAGCTTAATTTTTGTCTAGAACCAGGAAAACTGGCAGATGGATAAACAGTCCAGTTCACTCTCAGTAACACAGTGTATGTGACACTGCTCTAATAAAAATTGCGTAAGAAGGCTTTACAATCCTTTAGGCCAGTTTATAAAGTACACATTTATTGCAATTTGTATTCTATATTTGTGTAAATATGTGTTAGGTTTGAAGAGGCAGCTCGCAAAGAGGATGAGGCAAGCGTGGAGCGTCTATTCAAGTTGTTCCCGCAGATCGGCCGCGCAGAGGAGGGTGTAGATCTACTTGCTAAATATCTCGCCACACAGGTTAGATTAATGCTCTTGTTTTTAAAGGTTATTGCTTGCGTTTAAAAGTTATTCAGGTAAAAGTATACAGGCTAACTTCCCTAACATCCTACATCGCGCAATCAGAGTTTGTTGCTACATCGACATTAGCCTATTGTACAAAATCCAGAACTGTCAGGCAGTAGCCCACCATACAACACTTGTCTGGTCCATTTCAATTTCTCATCCCTTTTTAGGATAAGAAATTATACACTTCCTTAAACCTTTACAATTCAGCTAGCCGTAGGAATTGGCAGTAGCAGTGGCAGTTTGGCTTTTGAGCGGTTACATTCATATTCAAGGGTTGATTATACCTAGGTTTGCTATAAAAATAAACAGTGGCTAAGTGTGTCCCTCCTCTCCTGCAGACGGAGGCGGCGATCCGTCGCGCGTGCGTGGTGTCGGACGCGCGGTCGGAGGCGGCCGTGTTCGCGGACGCGGTGACGCGCGTGGTGGAGGCGGGCGGCGCCGGGCTCGAGCGCGCCAGGCTCGCGGCGGCCGGCACCGCGCCCGGACTGCTGCACCGCGCGCTCCGGGCCATACAGCCTGCGGTAAGATAAACACATCCGTATCGCAATCCGCAATAATCAATGCAGATGATCTTGTGGTTGCGCATGTACCGAAGATTGCGACTGTAGAGGAGTTAGATGAGGCCGACATTTTAATTACCACCAGTGAAACTGTAGGTGACAAAATCAGATGTGTATGCTTTATGGTTTTGTTTTATCTGTTGTGCTTAAATAAGAAACAGCAACTCATACTGAATTAACTTTTACTTGTTATTACATTGTAAGTAACTTAAATACTTAACACTTTTTGAACCAGCTCGAAGGACCATAAATATTGCGTAGATTTAAACTTGAGACCGATCAATTGTCTCGTTATGCGGCTGTTTCAATCTGCGCTTCTAGTATTAGAAGCGTATATGACTCTTCAATAAAGTACATAGTACCAATAGAATAAAAAAAAGTATGAGATGTTTATGCTAAACTATGAAGTTTGGACTCGTCATAACTTTGACCGATACCGCACTTCAAAGCATATTTTCAAACACCCCCCCACCCCCCAGGTGTGCGCTGGCGTCCGTCGCATCTTCACGGAGCTAGTCCTGGCTCGTCGCCTGGAGTCGGCCCCGCACCGCTCGGGCACGTCGGCGCTGAGCGCGGAGCCGGTGCTGGCCGAGCTGGCGCTCACGCACTCCCGCATCTGGCTCTACTTCACGTTCCTCAGGAGGAAGGCAGAGGTGAGAAGCTGTTCCGTCTTCCGCTAGCTTTGTAGTTGAGCAGTGGCTCAAGTATAAATGTTTAAAAAAACCGGTCAAGTGCGAGTTGGACTCGCGCAACGAGGGTTCCGTTAATGGAAAGTACCCTATAGGTTTTGAATTCCTCGCAAATATCTAAATGCAATATAAACCACCGTATCTTTTTATTGCGTTGATTTAGAAACTTGAGTTTTTCACTGCTGTAAGAGATAGCAGACCTAAGTATGTGATATTAATTTCAGCTTGATATCTCGACGCGTTTCTGAGAAAAAGGGTCTTGACAGGCGGACTAACGGGAGGATGGACGGATGTGAACTAACTACAATCTTATGGATTTCAGAGTTTTTCCTTTACTTGTGCTACATGACCTTGCTTCTTGCCGAATTTCATGATTCTTGGTCAATGGGAAGTACCCTATAGGTTTTGAGTTTTGATTCCCTTGCAAATGTCTAAATATGCAGTATAAAGTGCCGTATCTTTTTGTTGCGTTAATTTAGAAACATGATTTTTTTATTGCTTTGAGAGATGGCAGACCTAAGTGTGTGGATATTAATTTCAGCTTGATATCTCGACGCGTTTCTGAGAAAAAGAGTCTTGACAGACGGACAAACGTAATGATGGACGGATGTGTACTTACTACAAATTTACGAAATTTGCCGTTTTCGGAGTTTTCCCTTTACTTGTGCTACATGACCTTGCTTCTTGCCAAATTTCATGATTCTAGGTCAATGGGAAGTACCCTGTAGGTTTTGAGTTTTGGTTCCCTTGAAAATGTCTAAATATACAATATAAACCGCCGTATCTTTTTATTGGGTTGATTTAGAAACTTGAGTTTTTCACTGCTTTAAGAGATAGCCGACCTGAGTATGTGATATTAATTTCAGCTTGATATCTCGACGCGTTCCTGAGAAAAACGTTCTTGGCAGACGGACGAACAGACGGACGCCTGATTTGAACAAACTACAAATTTACGGTTTTCGGAGTTTTCCCTGTACTTGTGCTACATGACCTTGCTTCTTGCCAAATTTCATGATTCTAGATCAATGGGAAGTACCCTGTAGGTTTTGAGTTTTGGTTCCCTTGAAAATGCCTAAATATGCAATATAAACTGCCCTATCTTTTTATTGCGTTGATTTAGAAACTTGAGTTTTTCACTGCTTTAAGAGATAGCAGACCTGAGTATGTAATATTAATTTCAGCTTGATATCTCGACGCGTTCCTGAGAAAAACGTTATTGACAGACGGACGAACAGACGGACGCCTGATGTGAACAAACTACAAATTTACGGTTTTCCGAGTTTTCCCTTTACTTGTGCTACATGACCTTGCTTCTTGCCAAATTTCATGATTCTAGGTCAATGGGAAGTACCCTGTAGGTTTTGATTCTCTTGCAAATTTCTAAATATGCAATATAAACCGCCGTATCTTTTTTTTGCGTGGAATTAGAAACTTGATTTTTTCACGGCTTTGAGTGATAGCAGACCTGAGTATGTGATATTAATTTCAGCTTGATATCTCGACGCGTTTCTGAGAAAAAGGGTCTTGACAGACGGACGGACGGACAGACGGACAACAAAGTGATCCTATAAGGGTTCCGTTTTTACCTTTTGAGGTACGGAACCCTAAAAATTAAGATATCAAAAAAGGATTCGATATAATCATACTTTTGGTTATGAGTCGTTGTATTCGTCATCATCATCGTCATCGCCGTCATCATCATCTTCATCAACATCATCATCATAATCAACGTCATCATCGTCGCCGTCGTCATCATCATCATCATTGTCGTCATCATCATCATAGTCATCGTCATCATCATCATTATAGTCGTCGTCATCATCATAATCAACGTCATCATCGTCGCCGTCGTCATCATCATCATAGTCATCGTCATCGTCGTCATCATCATCACCATAATCAACGTCATCGTCGTCATCATCATTATCGTCGTCATCATCATCATAGTCATCGTCATCATCATCATCATCGTCATCATCATCATAGTCATCGTCATCGTCGTCATCATCATCATTATATTCATAGTCATCATCATCCTTATCATCATTATCGTCGTCATCGTCGTCATCATCATCATCATAATCAACGACATCTTCGTCATCATCATTTTCGTCGTCATCATCATCATCATCAACGTCATTTTCGTCATCATCATCATCATTATAGTCGTCGTCATCATCATAATCAACGTCATCATCATCATCATTGTCATCGTCATCGTCGTCATCATCCTCATCATATTCATAGTCATCATCATCGTCGTCATCATCATAAACTCTACATCTTCGTCATCATCATTATCGTCGTCATCATCATCATAGTCATCGTCATCACCATAATCAACGTCATCGTCGTCATCATCATTATCGTCGTCATCATCATCATCGTCATCGTTGTCATCATCGCCGTCATCATCATCATTGTCATCGTCATCGTCGTCATCATCCTCATCATATTCATAGTCATCATCATCGTCGTCATCATCATCATCATAGTCGTCGTCATCACCATAATCAACGTCATCATCGTCGCCGTCGTCATCATCATCATTGTCGTCATCATCATCATAGTCATCGTCATCGTCGTCATCATCATCATTATATTCATAGTCATCATCATCCTTATCATCATTATCGTCGTCATCGTCGTCATCATCATCATCATAATCAACGACATCTTCGTCATCATCATTTTCGTCGTCATCATCATCATAGTCATCGTCATCATCATCTTCGTCATCATCCTCATCATATTCATAGTCATCATCGCCGTCATCATCATCATAGTCATCGTCATCGTCATCATCATTATCGTCGTCATCATCGTCGTCATCATCATTATCATCGTCGTCATCATCATAGTCATCGTCGTCATCATCATCATCATCGTCGTCATCATCATCATCGTCATCGTCGTCATCATCGTCGTCATCATCATCATAGTCGTCGTCATCATCATAATCAACGTCATCATCGTCATCATCATCATAGTCATCGTCATCGTCATAATCAACGTCATCATCGTCGTCATCACCATCGTCGTCGTCTTCGTCGTCATCATCATCGTCATCGTCGTCGTCGTCGTTATCATCATCATTAACGTTATTATTCCATTTATTTACTTTTAACATATTGAATAATTAACATTTTGTGTTTATTAATTAATTAACTAAATTAACATTAATATTAATATTTATATAATTATTTATATTAATTAATATTATTCATTATTCAATTACATTAATTTTTATTACCATCATTATAATACGGACCGGGAGGGTTAATGAAAAAATTACCTATCGTTTTTAATAGCATTAATTTTTGACACATATCTGATTTATCTCGGCAAAACAATTTAATTAAAATATTATAATAGGCGAGACGTCAATAAAAAAGTAATTAGTCCGTCAGATAGATTATCAAAAAATTTTAGACACGTTTTTTTTTCTTTTTTCTCGTAAACGAAGAATGACGACGATACAGTGCGTTGAAGTTGCGCATGACGTCACGATCTGATACAATTTTTGCAGGACGGTGACGTCTAAAGCCCCGACTCCGGAACTTTGTTGCTCTTTATCTTTGTATTTTTTATTAATTTGATCAAGCGTAATTAAAAATACGTGTCTCGTATTTTCGGCCGATCTATCAGACGGACTAAACACAATGTCATTTTTTTAATGCTGTCGTCATTCCTATTATTATGTTCCTTGTACAGGTAGACGCAGCGCCTCTAAAAGAAGCTGAGAAGAAAGCCAGCGTCGCCGCGGTAGAGAAGATCATAGCGGAATGCGACCTTATGCGGACTGCGCAAGACATACTAGGACACTACCTCGCTTTAGAAAGGTAACCGACTATCAACCTTACTTGAATGCTGATTAAGCTTATTTTAGAATGGTTAGAACTGTGCAGGACATAGTAGGACACTGCCTCACTGGATACGTTACCTAATATCTATCTTACCTAAATGCTGATTAAGCTCATTTTGGAATGGTTTCGGCTGTTCAAAAGATGAGAAATGTATTTATTACTTTCGAACATTGTCTTGCATTATTGAGATAAACAAATATCAACTTTACCTTAGCGCAGACAACGCTTATTTTGGAATGGCTTATGCTATAGGACGACAAATCTAAAGACTGGCATGGAAATAAAATTTAGTTCGCAGGTAGTAAAGTAATACGGTAGTTTCCACCATTATCAATTGACGTACTTTTTATGAGCTGTCAAAACGCCATTCTCCAATAGATTTTGTATGGCAATGGCGACTTATGACGTCACTAAAATAACAACTCAGTTGATTATCCATTTATTGATTTCAAAAGAACTAAAAATCTAATTTTATAGCAAATTGACAATGAACCTAATTTATTAGGCTGAAATTAATATAGGTTTTATAGGAATTGTGTCTAACATTTATTGGTTAATGGTGGAAACTACCCAATTATTCGTAATCGTTAAAATTATGTAAAACTAGCTTCTGCGCGCGGCTTCGCTCGCGTTAGAAAGAGACAAAAAGTAGCCTATGTTACTCTCCATCCCTTCAACTATCTCCACTTAAAAAATTACGTCAATTCGTCGCTCCGTTTTGCCGTGAAAGAAAACAGACAGACAGACAGACACACTTTCCCATTTATAATATTAGTATGGATGCAACCCTATTTTTGGCCATGCCCAAGTTAGAAAGATAGCCTCAAAGAAAATAGAGATACAGAAGGTTGATACGCGCAAGTGTACTAGAATACCAAAAAAATCATATATTTTCATTATACAGATATTTCTTGGAGGAGAGCGTAAACAAAGCATTGAAGATGGCAACACCGCAGGTCGGAGCCACCACCTCCAGCTTAGTTGATGATGTATTCTTCATAGCCAGAAAGGTCATCAGGTGAGTTTTATTTATCAACCACTAAGTTAAAATAGTAAGATAAAAAAAAAACCTGAACTTAAAAAAAATTACAGAGAAAAAGTGTAGTCTTACGATCACGAAGAAATGTTTTTACGTTTATAGTTCGTAGTATTACAATAAGAGGTAATACATAATAAGAACTACCGAATTCATTTTCTCTTACTGTTTAAATTAAAAAGGATGTGCGTTTTTTATTATTTTGTAAAAATATTTAAATGTTTACATTTAACGTTTAAAATTAATAAAACAACAATTAGCAATAGCAAATACTCAGAAAATAACAATTAACCAAAACAATATTAACATTAACAATTCCCAATAACAATTAACCATAACAATTAACCATAACAATAACAGTTAATAATAACAATTAACAAAACAATTAAAATTAACAATTACCAACAACAATTAACAATAAACATTAACGATAACAAATAACAGTTAACCGTTAACAATAACCACCAAATTACACGACTTTAACATTACAAATAACATTATCATTAAGATCTATCATTTAAAATAAGCAATAACTTAACATTTACGATTTACATATTTAACATTGACATTTAATATTAATGAAGAAAAAAAGTTCAATATTCAGACAATTAACAGCCCAAACTGGCTGATGCCGCCGTGTTAACAATAACATACCTTAACAATAACATTTAACAATTAAAATTTAACATTAACGTTTAATCATTAAAATTTAAGAGTAACAATAATGTAACAATAAAAAAATTGAAATAACATTATCACTTAACATTAACAAATAACAATTAACAATACCAATTAACAATAATAATTAACTATAACAATTAACAATAACATGAACCCTTAACAATAAAATTAGCCCATAACAATAACATTATCATTTAACGATTAAAATTTTACAATAACAATAATTTAAAATTACTAAGAATTTATATTTAACATTGACATTATTAATGAAGAAAAATAGTTTAATATTCAGTCAATTAACAGCCCAAACTTGGTGCTGCCGCCGTTTTAACAATAACAATAATAATATTTAACATTAACATTAAAAATTTAACATTTTGAAACAACATTAACAATAATTACCTTCGTCCGAAACGTTCGTCCGGAAGATAATTCTTTACTATACACGACTTTCTGAACGCGCGGTACCATTTCGGCTGCTCCACAATGAGTCAATGAGCAGTGCGCTTTTTGGTATCTAGCAGTTTAGCTCGCTAAGGCTGTTTACTGCTTAACCGGAGAGCTGTGCGCTGTCCAAGCGTGCGCTTGTAATAACCACGCTTCCCAGCGCCACGTTTAACAGCTTAAAAAAAACCAGCCTTAGTGTGCATCCACACTGTGAGCCTAGCGCGGTTGCGACGACGGGCGCGAAGTATCAAACATATGAAACGCGCCTTTGCGTCCATATTGTAGTGACTAAGGCGGAAGCCTAGCGCGACGGGACTGAGCGAGACAGCGCGCGTAGTTTTCAAATGCTTCTGTCCGCGCGTTCTGGCCACACTACGGGCCTAGTCAGTAAGCGACCCAATGCGTGGGCGGCTGGGGTAACAAACCAGTTCGGTCTTGTCGCTCGGCGGATGTGCATATTCTGTATTTGTTTGTCGTAAAATGGCAGTAAATACTGAATTGTTTATTTCAATCTAAACCACGTTAAGTAAGTTAACACGGGCATTCGAGTATACTCAAATAATTTTGTAGGGTATAATCTTAATTCTTATACCTAAGTTAAAAAACTCTCCAGTTATTCCTCTGTTTTTATTTATTTTGTGCACACCACCTCTATTGTTCAACACCTTCTCAGGATCGGACTGTCTAATAAAAATAGCAAATCCTCGTCCATGGTTTGTAACACCTGATTTACGTCGAGCCGCTACAAGTGCCCGCGCCTCACTGTGGCCACCGCACGCCACTGCTCACCGCGCCCGCCTAGGCTCTAGTCACCGCGCCCGCCTAGGCTCTAGTCACCGCGCCTTCAGTGTGGACGCACACTTAGATCTCTCTCATTCCTCGTGGTAGGCGCGCGGTGTCATCAGGCAGCGTGGACGGCGCGTGCGCGGTGCTGAACGAGACGAGCGCGGCGCTGGAGCGCGGCGCCGCCGCCGCTCTCCGGCGCTGGCTGCGCGCGCCGCCGCACGAGCCGCTGCCGCTGCCGGGGCCCAGGGCCGCGCGGCAGCTGAGCGACCCGCTGGACAAGGACGTGGAGGCACAGAGGATGCTGTATCTGGTGAGTGTACTGCCCCCTTACCACGACGTTTAAAGTAAGATTGTTTTAGTCCTGTTGCAGGAGTGTGCAAGTGACAGCGTTAGACACGTTGTCTAGCGCTGTCTCTTTCCCACTGAAAGTAATATCAAAGTAATACTGCTATAAGGGCTTGTGAACCCCTGCTGTATCTAGATGATGTGATAGCTGTTTAATATATACTGGAAGATTCTAAGGCTGTTTTTTGATTTATTTTTTACAGTAAAAGTGCCTTTTGAATCCAGAGTAGAGAGACAACGTCTAAAGTAAACAATGATCGCTTTTTTCTCAAAACACAACGACAAAATTAAATTACTGGTAACAAGTTCAGTTCTGGATTTCTCATAAAAGGTGATAAAAAGCAGTGTACACCCACGGAATAAAAAAAACAGTGGAAGTGCTAAGTAGGCGTGGCACGCGTGGCACAATTAAGCGTTGTAACTCTTAACCGATACCAGTCGCGTTCTGACATCGCGACGAGTTGCTAGTCTCGCCACAAATTCATATTTCCCTAGCTATGCCGTATTGTTACGTTTTAGAGTGCAAAAATGATAGTAGGAGAATAAATCTTAAAAATGGAGGTATTTCGTATCATCGTTATGTATGATTTTCACAGTTTTCCAATAAAAATCTTATTTTGTTTCAATTTACTAATATTTAATAGAACAGTTAGTCAAAATCAACCTTATACCATTATGAGGAAGTTTATTTTGAATTGATTTATTACAATAGTACAACTGCGCTACTTAAGTAGTGATGTGGTCAAGTCGAATATTGAATTTGTCGATTGATATCAAGAACAAGGAATAATTTGTGTTTACTTGAAAGTTTTTCGAAAAGAAGTGGCGATAAAACAAATAACGCGAAAGTTCATAAGAAACCTAACAATTTATATATTTTATTTCAAGGGCAATAAATACATTTTACGTTACTATACAGGTATACCAGCACTTTTATTTTATTTTAAATTTACCTGTCTATCTATCTGTATGTGTGTCTATTAATTATTGTTTTAAATTAAACAGCGGTTTGTGTATCAAATAAATAAATGTACTCGCAAGAAGTCTTATTTATGCTAATTGATCAAAATATCGGTTATCTATCGATATCGATAAAGAATTTTAAATTGCTACGTGGTGCGGCCTTGACCGAGTAGGAGCAGAATTCGACCGATCACGCAAATGTCAGCCGTATGAATAATGCAATTAAGTTGATAATTGCGCCCTCTGAGAATAGCGCCATCTGTGGTCAAGTAGCGGAATTAACTTGTCAACCGAATCTTAGAGTGACTTTAGACCGTAAATACGTTTTGCCGCTAAAGCAAAATAAATCTTATTTGTAGGAAGTCAGGGCATATTTCTTAATCTGTGATGTAGGCTAAATTTTGTCTAAACTTATAACGACAAATCAAACGAATTGTTTCTTTGTAGTGCAATATATGATTATCTGTTTATTTGTGTGAGTTTGGCGACAGCGGTTCTTATAGTAATTTTGGTGCATTGCACTTCCACTGTTTTTTTTATTCCGTGTGTACGGTCGCGGTCTGAAAAGGTTTGCCAATTTTGAAAGTACATTATATATCACACTTTTTTCATTAAAATCTAAAATGCCATATCATGTTACTTGCTACCTTTTAGAAGTTATTATGCAAAATGACACAACGAGGAATAACAAATACGTTACTAAGCAACGGCTTAGGCTTAGCCATGTTTCGTCTCTATCGTGCACTTGACGTTTGGCAGTTGTGTAACAGTGACAGGTATAGTGCGAAAGTCAGTGCTTAGTAACGCCTATTTATCTCGCCATAAGTGATGATGAAACTCTTTTCTTAATTTGTTGAATTGACATTATTTTGTCAAAAAACATCGTTTGAACGTCGTTTAGACAAGAGTAAAATTTTACGAAATATTTTTATTCATATAGAAATAAAATGGCAAGTTTAACCCTGGAGCAAGGGACAATCTTTGAAAATGATTCAGGAAGAAGTGATGCTGCCTACTACGTAGTTTATCTTGCAACAGGATTCCCTCACTTTAATTACGTTCAAGATAATGCACGGATACACCCAGCTTGTGCTACTTGTTCATTCTGCACAGTGAAATTATTCGTCTCATTCAATGGCCCGCTCGGTCTGCTGATTTAAACTCAATAAAAAAAATATGAGGAGTTTTGGTTTAGCGCTGGAACTGACAAAATGAAAGAAATCCTCATAGATCACGCTGTGCTCCAGTGATACCAGAAAATGATACAAGAAATACTGATCTATGCACGTGTCTTGTTGCATCTATGCACTTGTCGTAACTGCGGAGTAATATTATACTAGATATTCAATAAAGATTTTTTAAAATTTGATTTATTATTTCCTTATATTCTTAATTAAAAAAACTAAATTAGTCGTAGCTGTGGATCCGGACTAGTCCATACTACTATTATAATTGCAAAAGTAACTATCTGTCTGTCTCACTTTCGTGCCATAACTACCGAAACGATTTAAATGAAATTTGGTACAGAGATAGTCTATAGCCGATCCCAAGGGAACGGGAACTACGCGGGTAAAACCGCCGGGGACAATTAGTATTTAATAAAGATTTTGTTCAGTGTTATTTTTATTATTTCTTCATATTCTTATTCAAAAAACTAAATTAGTCATAGCTGCGGAGTGATGTTATACCAGATATTGAATAAAGATTTTTTTAAACCTATATTTATTATTTCTTAATATACTTATTAAAAAAAAAATGATTTTCAAAGTAGGTTTTCTGTATATCAAACCTTTTTAGTAGTTAGTCCATCATTGCATCACCTAAAGCGATTGATTGTCATATCATTAGACAAAAAATCTATGATCAATCAAATTATCATGAAATAGACATTTAGAACTTTTGGCCTCAATGTGTGCATGCAATTGTGATCCTTATGGTGGTAAAAACTTTCAGACCGTGACTGTACACCACTAAACTAGATATTTAAAACAAGTTTGAGTGGTATACTTTAAAAACCTTGCTATGATCGAAATTCAAATCTAGGACCCTTCTCTCCGCTCTGCATTCATAAAACACATTTACCTTTCAAATACTTCTTTGTCCCTAAGTATAAGTAACCTACTATTATTACAAGTTATTTCAATACCAACAACAATCAAATCCCCACATCACCAGGCGCACATGAACGAAGCAGAAGCGGGCGCTGAATGGGCGGAGCGCTTAGCAAGCGAGGCGTGCGCGGCCGCGAGCTCACTGGCTCGCTCGGACGCCGAACGTGACAAGCTCACCGAGTGCGCCGCCGGGCTCGGCGCCGCCGCCGCCGCCTTCCGCGCCGCGCACGACCTCGCCCTAGCCGCGCTCACAGCGGCGCTACATCCCAAGATAGTGGCGTGGGCGCAGAGACTTGTGGATCCTGTGTCGCATGCAGGTGAGACTACTTATGTAAGACATTGTTACGAAGCCGCATGTGACAAGTTCACTGAGGCGGATGCCGTCGCCTTCCGCCGCATATGATCTTGCCTTAACCGCGCTTACAGATAGTGGCGTGGGCGCAGAGACTTGTTGATCCTGCGCTACGTATACTTATTATAAAGCTGACTTTATTACACTCACTAGTCCGTTACTGATCGTAATCATTTTTAGTTATTACAGTTAAGAGTAAAAATTGCGCACTTCATAAAATTTAAAATACTTAGTTCAACCAAATTATTGAGTTTTTTCGTCAAAAATTTGGCCTAGGACTCCAGACTACAGATCGATTGCATTTAAGATAATATAACTTGTCATTCCAGACGAGATGGAAGACGACGCGGACGCGCTGCCGGCGGCGCTGGAACAGCTGCTGGAGGCGGCGCGAGCGCACATCTCTGCGCGCGCGGTGGACGCGCTGCTGCTGGCCGCGCTCGCAGACCTCGCCGCGCGCGCAGAGGCCGCCATCACGCAGAACAGATACGACAGGGTAAGCGCATACATTCATACAATATACATCTCTGCGCGCGCGGTGGACGCGCTGCTGCTGGCCGCGCTCGCAGACCTCGCCGCGCGCGCAGAGGCCGCCATCACGCAGAACAGATACGACAGGGTAAGCGCATACATTCATACAATATACATCTCTGCGCGCGCGGTGGACGCGCTGCTGCTGGCCGCGCTCGCAGACCTCGCCGCGCGCGCAGAGGCCGCCATCACGCAGAACAGATACGACAGGGTAAGCGCATACATTCATACAATATACATCTCTGCGCGCGCGGTGGACGCGCTGCTGCTGGCCGCGCTCGCAGACCTCGCCGCGCGCGCAGAGGCCGCCATCACGCAGAACAGATACGACAGGGTAAGCGCATACATTCATACAATATACATCTCTGCGCGCGCGGTGGACGCGCTGCTGCTGGCCGCGCTCGCAGACCTCGCCGCGCGCGCAGAGGCCGCCATCACGCAGAACAGATACGACAGGGTAAGCGCATACATTCATACAATATACATCTCTGCGCGCGCGGTGGACGCGCTGCTGCTGGCCGCGCTCGCAGACCTCGCCGCGCGCGCAGAGGCCGCCATCACGCAGAACAGATACGACAGGGTAAGCGCATACATTCATACAATATACATCTCTGCGCGCGCGGTGGACGCGCTGCTGCTGGCCGCGCTCGCAGACCTCGCCGCGCGCGCAGAGGCCGCCATCACGCAGAACAGATACGACAGGGTAAGCGCATACATTCATACAATATACATCTCTGCGCGCGCGGTGGACGCGCTGCTGCTGGCCGCGCTCGCAGACCTCGCCGCGCGCGCAGAGGCCGCCATCACGCAGAACAGATACGACAGGGTAAGCACTTTTATACTAATAAAATATCACCTCTGTGCCACAACAACAAAAATTTTGAAAAATGTTAGCTGCCATCTTGGATTCTGAAATGGACCTCATTTTCGGCATCAGTGTCCCCGAAAACCACGGAGTCGATACCCATGAACGATATTTAGAAAAATGTTAGCCGCCATCTTGGATTCTGAAATGGACCTCATTTTCGGCATCAGTGCCCCCGAAAACCACGGAGTCGATACCCATGAACGATATTTAGAAAAATGTTAGCCGCCATCTTGGATTCTGAAATGGACCTCATTTTCGGCATCAGTGCCCCCGAAAACCACGGAGTCGATACCCATGAACGATATTTAGAAAAATGTTAGCCGCCATCTTGGATTCTGAAATGGACCTCATTTTCGGCATCAGTGTCCCCGAAAACCACGGAAACGATACCCATGACCGAAATTTTGAAAAATGTTAGCCGCCATCTTGTATTCTGAAATGAACCTCATTTTCGGCATCAGTGTCCCCGAAAACTACGGAAACGATACCCATGACCGAAGTTTTGAAAAATGTTAGCCGCCATCTTGGATTCTGAAATGAACCTCATTTTCGGCATCAGTGTCCCCGAAAACTACGGAAACGATACACATGACCGAAGTTTTGAAAAATGTTAGCCGCCATCTTGGATTCTGAAATGGACCTCATTTTCGGCATCAGTGTCCCCGAAAACCACGAAAACGATACCCATGACTGAAATTATGAAAAATGTTAGCCGCCATCTTGGATTCTGAAATGGACCTCATTTTCGGCATCAGTGTCCCCGAAAACCACAAAACGTGAGGCCAAGGCGCATATCAAAATAAGTAATATGATTGAAAAGAAACAAAACAAAAGCGTGGCGAGCGTCGCCACGGCATGCATCGCCACGCCAGAAATTTGTTTTACGTGCGACTATAGATGTTTTCCATCAAAAATAATCTTAAATATCTCCTGTTAAAAATCTGGAATATAGCTTTATTGTAGTCAATAAATGTCAAAATAACTATCAAATATTCGGTTGGGATCTCGTGGAACGACACATAAATCATACCTACAATGTTGAGGAAGAACAAAAGAGGACCAAGGATTGAGCCTTGAGGTACACCAGAAAATTTATGCGCGATACAAGGGTGATGACTGTGAATTACAATTGTTTCACTGCGATTAGTGATATAGGACATAAACCACATCTACAGATTGTTACATATTTCATTGAATGCTGTAGTATCCGGTATCAAGAAGTAATTCGTACGGTTTACTTTATCAAAAGCCTAAGAAAAGTTGATGTATTCTACACTTTAACTTACACGTTGGATTGTTAGTACTTATATTTTGTTTTAAATAATAAGAAGTATGAAGAAATCCTATTGGTTCCGGGGTTCTTTGTTAATGTCTAGCGAATTTAAGTTTTCAAAAGTATATGATAGATTGAAAATTGGTATTTCGTAATACGTTGATGTGGGAGTTTCCATTGTGCTTGTTACTAAAGTATCCACGTTCCGCAGGAGGGCGGGCTGGGCGTGGAGCGGCGCGCGCGGCGGCTGGCGGCGTGGGCGGGCTCCAGCGCGGGCGCGGCGCGCGAGCGGTGCGCGCGCCTCACGCAGGCGGCCGCGCTGCTGGCGCTGGAGCAGCCCGCACACGCACTGCTGCCCACGCCGCGCCTCGCCGCGCCCGAGGCACGCGACATACTAGCTCGCAGGTAACTGTACTGTAGTGAGGCACTCACGCAGGCGGCCGCGCTGCTGGCGCTGGAGCAGCCCGCACACGCACTGCTGCCCACGCCGCGCCTCGCCGCGCCCGAGGCACGCGACATACTAGCTCGCAGGTAACTGTACTGTAGTGAGGCACTCACGCAGGCGGCCGCGCTGCTGGCGCTGGAGCAGCCCGCACACGCGCGCGACGCGCTGCTGCCCACGCCGCGCCTCGCCGCGCCCGAGGCACGCGACATACTAGCTCGCAGGTAACTGTACTGTAGTGAGGCACTCACGCAGGCGGCCGCGCTGCTGGCGCTGGAGCAGCCCGCACACGCGCGCGACGCGCTGCTGCCCACGCCGCGCCTCGCCGCGCCCGAGGCACGCGACATACTAGCTCGCAGGTAACTGTACTGTAGTGAGGCACTCACGCAGGCGGCCGCGCTGCTGGCGCTGGAGCAGCCCGCACACGCGCGCGACGCGCTGCTGCCCACGCCGCGCCTCGCCGCGCCCGAGGCACGCGACATACTAGCTCGCAGGTAACTGTACTGTAGTGAGGCACTCACGCAGGCGGCCGCGCTGCTGGCGCTGGAGCAGCCCGCACACGCGCGCGACGCGCTGCTGCCCACGCCGCGCCTCGCCGCGCCCGAGGCACGCGACATACTAGCTCGCAGGTAACTGTACTGTAGTGAGGCACTCACGCAGGCGGCCGCGCTGCTGGCGCTGGAGCAGCCCGCACACGCGCGCGACGCGCTGCTGCCCACGCCGCGCCTCGCCGCGCCCGAGGCACGCGACATACTAGCTCGCAGGTAACTGTACTGTAGTGAGGCACTCACGCAGGCGGCCGCGCTGCTGGCGCTGGAGCAGCCCGCACACGCACTGCTGCCCACGCCGCGCCTCGCCGCGCCCGAGGCACGCGACATACTAGCTCGCAGGTAACTGTACTGTAGTGAGGCACTCACGCAGGCGGCCGCGCTGCTGGCGCTGGAGCAGCCCGCACACGCACTGCTGCCCACGCCGCGCCTCGCCGCGCCCGAGGCACGCGACATACTAGCTCGCAGGTAACTGTACTGTAGTGAGGCACTCACGCAGGCGGCCGCGCTGCTGGCGCTGGAGCAGCCCGCACACGCGCGCGACGCGCTGCTGCCCACGCCGCGCCTCGCCGCGCCCGAGGCACGCGACATACTAGCTCGCAGGTAACTGTACTGTAGTGAGGCACTCACGCAGGCGGCCGCGCTGCTGGCGCTGGAGCAGCCCGCACACGCACTGCTGCCCACGCCGCGCCTCGCCGCGCCCGAGGCACGCGACATACTAGCTCGCAGGTAACTGTACTGTAGTGAGGCACTCACGCAGGCGGCCGCGCTGCTGGCGCTGGAGCAGCCCGCACACGCGCGCGACGCGCTGCTGCCCACGCCGCGCCTCGCCGCGCCCGAGGCACGCGACATACTAGCTCGCAGGTAACTGTACTGTAGTGAGGCACTCACGCAGGCGGCCGCGCTGCTGGCGCTGGAGCAGCCCGCACACGCACTGCTGCCCACGCCGCGCCTCGCCGCGCCCGAGGCACGCGACATACTAGCTCGCAGGTAACTGTACTGTAGTGAGGCACTCACGCAGGCGGCCGCGCTGCTGGCGCTGGAGCAGCCCGCACACGCACTGCTGCCCACGCCGCGCCTCGCCGCGCCCGAGGCACGCGACATACTAGCTCGCAGGTAACTGTACTGTAGTGAGGCACTCACGCAGGCGGCCGCGCTGCTGGCGCTGGAGCAGCCCGCACACGCGCGCGACGCGCTGCTGCCCACGCCGCGCCTCGCCGCGCCCGAGGCACGCGACATACTAGCTCGCAGGTAACTGTACTGTAGTGAGGCACTCACGCAGGCGGCCGCGCTGCTGGCGCTGGAGCAGCCCGCACACGCGCGCGACGCGCTGCTGCCCACGCCGCGCCTCGCCGCGCCCGAGGCACGCGACATACTAGCTCGCAGGTAACTGTACTGTAGTGAGGCACTCACGCAGGCGGCCGCGCTGCTGGCGCTGGAGCAGCCCGCACACGCGCGCGACGCGCTGCTGCCCACGCCGCGCCTCGCCGCGCCCGAGGCACGCGACATACTAGCTCGCAGGTAACTGTACTGTAGTGAGGCACTCACGCAGGCGGCCGCGCTGCTGGCGCTGGAGCAGCCCGCACACGCGCGCGACGCGCTGCTGCCCACGCCGCGCCTCGCCGCGCCCGAGGCACGCGACATACTAGCTCGCAGGTAACTGTACTGTAGTGAGGCACTCACGCAGGCGGCCGCGCTGCTGGCGCTGGAGCAGCCCGCACACGCGCGCGACGCGCTGCTGCCCACGCCGCGCCTCGCCGCGCCCGAGGCACGCGACATACTAGCTCGCAGGTAACTGTACTGTAGTGAGGCACTCACGCAGGCGGCCGCGCTGCTGGCGCTGGAGCAGCCCGCACACGCGCGCGACGCGCTGCTGCCCACGCCGCGCCTCGCCGCGCCCGAGGCACGCGACATACTAGCTCGCAGGTAACTGTACTGTAGTGAGGCACTCACGCAGGCGGCCGCGCTGCTGGCGCTGGAGCAGCCCGCACACGCGCGCGACGCGCTGCTGCCCACGCCGCGCCTCGCCGCGCCCGAGGCACGCGACATACTAGCTCGCAGGTAACTGTACTGTAGTGAGGCACTCACGCAGGCGGCCGCGCTGCTGGCGCTGGAGCAGCCCGCACACGCACTGCTGCCCACGCCGCGCCTCGCCGCGCCCGAGGCACGCGACATACTAGCTCGCAGGTAACTGTACTGTAGTGAGGCACTCACGCAGGCGGCCGCGCTGCTGGCGCTGGAGCAGCCCGCACACGCGCGCGACGCGCTGCTGCCCACGCCGCGCCTCGCCGCGCCCGAGGCACGCGACATACTAGCTCGCAGGTAACTGTACTGTAGTGAGGCACTCACGCAGGCGGCCGCGCTGCTGGCGCTGGAGCAGCCCGCACACGCACTGCTGCCCACGCCGCGCCTCGCCGCGCCCGAGGCACGCGACATACTAGCTCGCAGGTAACTGTACTGTAGTGAGGCACTCACGCAGGCGGCCGCGCTGCTGGCGCTGGAGCAGCCCGCACACGCGCGCGACGCGCTGCTGCCCACGCCGCGCCTCGCCGCGCCCGAGGCACGCGACATACTAGCTCGCAGGTAACTGTACTGTAGTGAGGCACTCACGCAGGCGGCCGCGCTGCTGGCGCTGGAGCAGCCCGCACACGCGCGCGACGCGCTGCTGCCCACGCCGCGCCTCGCCGCGCCCGAGGCACGCGACATACTAGCTCGCAGGTAACTGTACTGTAGTGAGGCACTCACGCAGGCGGCCGCGCTGCTGGCGCTGGAGCAGCCCGCACACGCGCGCGACGCGCTGCTGCCCACGCCGCGCCTCGCCGCGCCCGAGGCACGCGACATACTAGCTCGCAGGTAACTGTACTGTAGTGAGGCACTCACGCAGGCGGCCGCGCTGCTGGCGCTGGAGCAGCCCGCACACGCGCGCGACGCGCTGCTGCCCACGCCGCGCCTCGCCGCGCCCGAGGCACGCGACATACTAGCTCGCAGGTAACTGTACTGTAGTGAGGCACTCACGCAGGCGGCCGCGCTGCTGGCGCTGGAGCAGCCCGCACACGCACTGCTGCCCACGCCGCGCCTCGCCGCGCCCGAGGCACGCGACATACTAGCTCGCAGGTAACTGTACTGTAGTGAGGCACTCACGCAGGCGGCCGCGCTGCTGGCGCTGGAGCAGCCCGCACACGCGCGCGACGCGCTGCTGCCCACGCCGCGCCTCGCCGCGCCCGAGGCACGCGACATACTAGCTCGCAGGTAACTGTACTGTAGTGAGGCACTCACGCAGGCGGCCGCGCTGCTGGCGCTGGAGCAGCCCGCACACGCGCGCGACGCGCTGCTGCCCACGCCGCGCCTCGCCGCGCCCGAGGCACGCGACATACTAGCTCGCAGGTAACTGTACTGTAGTGAGGCACTCACGCAGGCGGCCGCGCTGCTGGCGCTGGAGCAGCCCGCACACGCACTGCTGCCCACGCCGCGCCTCGCCGCGCCCGAGGCACGCGACATACTAGCTCGCAGGTAACTGTACTGTAGTGAGGCACTCACGCAGGCGGCCGCGCTGCTGGCGCTGGAGCAGCCCGCACACGCGCGCGACGCGCTGCTGCCCACGCCGCGCCTCGCCGCGCCCGAGGCACGCGACATACTAGCTCGCAGGTAACTGTACTGTAGTGAGGCACTCACGCAGGCGGCCGCGCTGCTGGCGCTGGAGCAGCCCGCACACGCACTGCTGCCCACGCCGCGCCTCGCCGCGCCCGAGGCACGCGACATACTAGCTCGCAGGTAACTGTACTGTAGTGAGGCACTCACGCAGGCGGCCGCGCTGCTGGCGCTGGAGCAGCCCGCACACGCGCGCGACGCGCTGCTGCCCACGCCGCGCCTCGCCGCGCCCGAGGCACGCGACATACTAGCTCGCAGGTAACTGTACTGTAGTGAGGCACTCACGCAGGCGGCCGCGCTGCTGGCGCTGGAGCAGCCCGCACACGCACTGCTGCCCACGCCGCGCCTCGCCGCGCCCGAGGCACGCGACATACTAGCTCGCAGGTAACTGTACTGTAGTGAGGCACTCACGCAGGCGGCCGCGCTGCTGGCGCTGGAGCAGCCCGCACACGCACTGCTGCCCACGCCGCGCCTCGCCGCGCCCGAGGCACGCGACATACTAGCTCGCAGGTAACTGTACTGTAGTGAGGCACTCACGCAGGCGGCCGCGCTGCTGGCGCTGGAGCAGCCCGCACACGCACTGCTGCCCACGCCGCGCCTCGCCGCGCCCGAGGCACGCGACATACTAGCTCGCAGGTAACTGTACTGTAGT
The DNA here is from genome assembly GCA_033675125.1 of Athetis lepigone. Taxonomy (NCBI): domain Eukaryota; kingdom Metazoa; phylum Arthropoda; class Insecta; order Lepidoptera; family Noctuidae; genus Athetis; species Athetis lepigone. The sequence continues at coordinate 21,160,837 of CM066233.1, read as the reverse complement.
GAGGCACTCACGCAGGCGGCCGCGCTGCTGGCGCTGGAGCAGCCCGCACACGCACTGCTGCCCACGCCGCGCCTCGCCGCGCCCGAGGCACGCGACATACTAGCTCGCAGGTAACTGTACTGTAGTGAGGCACTCACGCAGGCGGCCGCGCTGCTGGCGCTGGAGCAGCCCGCACACGCGCGCGACGCGCTGCTGCCCACGCCGCGCCTCGCCGCGCCCGAGGCACGCGACATACTAGCTCGCAGGTAACTGTACTGTAGTGAGGCACTCACGCAGGCGGCCGCGCTGCTGGCGCTGGAGCAGCCCGCACACGCGCGCGACGCGCTGCTGCCCACGCCGCGCCTCGCCGCGCCCGAGGCACGCGACATACTAGCTCGCAGGTAACTGTACTGTAGTGAGGCACTCACGCAGGCGGCCGCGCTGCTGGCGCTGGAGCAGCCCGCACACGCGCGCGACGCGCTGCTGCCCACGCCGCGCCTCGCCGCGCCCGAGGCACGCGACATACTAGCTCGCAGGTAACTGTACTGTAGTGAGGCACTCACGCAGGCGGCCGCGCTGCTGGCGCTGGAGCAGCCCGCACACGCGCGCGACGCGCTGCTGCCCACGCCGCGCCTCGCCGCGCCCGAGGCACGCGACATACTAGCTCGCAGGTAACTGTACTGTAGTGAGGCACTCACGCAGGCGGCCGCGCTGCTGGCGCTGGAGCAGCCCGCACACGCGCGCGACGCGCTGCTGCCCACGCCGCGCCTCGCCGCGCCCGAGGCACGCGACATACTAGCTCGCAGGTAACTGTACTGTAGTGAGGCACTCACGCAGGCGGCCGCGCTGCTGGCGCTGGAGCAGCCCGCACACGCACTGCTGCCCACGCCGCGCCTCGCCGCGCCCGAGGCACGCGACATACTAGCTCGCAGGTAACTGTACTGTAGTGAGGCACTCACGCAGGCGGCCGCGCTGCTGGCGCTGGAGCAGCCCGCACACGCGCGCGACGCGCTGCTGCCCACGCCGCGCCTCGCCGCGCCCGAGGCACGCGACATACTAGCTCGCAGGTAACTGTACTGTAGTGAGGCACTCACGCAGGCGGCCGCGCTGCTGGCGCTGGAGCAGCCCGCACACGCACTGCTGCCCACGCCGCGCCTCGCCGCGCCCGAGGCACGCGACATACTAGCTCGCAGGTAACTGTACTGTAGTGAGGCACTCACGCAGGCGGCCGCGCTGCTGGCGCTGGAGCAGCCCGCACACGCGCGCGACGCGCTGCTGCCCACGCCGCGCCTCGCCGCGCCCGAGGCACGCGACATACTAGCTCGCAGGTAACTGTACTGTAGTGAGGCACTCACGCAGGCGGCCGCGCTGCTGGCGCTGGAGCAGCCCGCACACGCGCGCGACGCGCTGCTGCCCACGCCGCGCCTCGCCGCGCCCGAGGCACGCGACATACTAGCTCGCAGGTAACTGTACTGTAGTGAGGCACTCACGCAGGCGGCCGCGCAGGAGCAGCCCGCATTTATTTTAAACTAGCTTTTGCCCGCGGCTTCGCTCGCGTTAGAAAGAGACAAAAAGTAGCCTATGTTACTCTCCATCCCTTCAACTATCTCCACTTAAAAAATCACGTCAATTAGTCGTTCTGTTTTGCCGTGAAAGAAAGACAAACATACAGACAGACAGACAGACAGACACACTTTCCCATTTATAATATTAGTATGGATGTATGGGGAAATATTGTGACATATTTTTACTATTTTCCGACACGACCACTGTCCCATGGCCCGTGAGACTAAAATGATGTATTCATTAGTTAATAAAAACACTGTTTTTGTTTGGTTATATTTTTCTCAGGGCAAACCTTAAGTGGTTGTTTTGGCAACATTTAACATGAAATGTTTTTGGTGGGATTTCAGTTATTATTGTAAGTTGCAAGGCAGTCTTTTTAGTGTTTAATATATAATGGGACTGACGTGAACTGTAATCTTAAGGCCCTTAAAATAAAGATAAAAAAATAAAGGATTAGCGACTTGTATAATTGAATGACTTTCTGATGGAACTACCACTACCTACCTAATCCCGTGTACAAACCGATTTATACAGGTTTGCAGATTACTAACCAAACATGCAAATTAGCAATTACAAAACTTATATGTCTAAATCTAAAGTATGTTGTAAAAATAAAAATCTTGTTGTTTACAGAACTGACTTCAAAATGGAAGATATCAAGCGCCTAAAACTGTAGCAATATTAAATTTTACTATTGTATATAGAAATATATGTTACACCTACACTTATTATAATAATAATATATTCTATAGAATTATTGCATTTAAAAATAAAATATATTTACCTACCAATGTTTATCTTTTGTTATTTTCATATTTACTCCAACTTTCGTTTCTCCGGGACTCGTCGAGCTTCATTGCTCGGCGCTTTTCTTGTGTACTTCACTGTTGATTCTGGCTTTCAGGAGTTGCAGTGGTTGGAAATAGTGTGGCGGGATTGTGCCAACGAAAAAAAATTCTCCGACTTCTCTGCCTTCTCTAAAGCTTTTCATTTAGAGAAGACACAAGCATTGAGCACCACGCTTGTTCGATGTTGTTTCGCTACCTTGCCAAGTGCTCGCTCGTCGCTTAACAACTTAAATGTATTATTTTGTGGGTGGCAAGCAACCTGAATACTGTAATGAGTAGTCAGCGATGCCTATAGACAGAAATTCTGATTAGAATGTGGCATTTATACACTGAGTTGTGACCGCAACACAATGCACCACCCCTCCACCGGCGCCGCGCGGGAGATGTGCCGCGCCACGCGTGCTCATCACTGACATCGTAGAAGGATTCAAACAAAACAATTAATATTATTAACACATTTAATTTCTATTCATTATCGTATAATTTCAAAATACATTTAGTAACAGTGTAACATCTATACAATAAGGCAATACATTGATAAGTTTATTATAAAATAAAGTTATTGAAATACCGTGTACGAATGATATTGTTCGCGACATAAAATAGAAGTGACCTAACTTTAGATTTTTCTCTCTCAATTTATTTTACTACAGATCACTTCTACCTTGTGTCAACTAATTTTTAGATCTGATATGTTAAGAAATATAAAAAATACGTGGAATTCTGTAAGGCACCTTTCATAGTAGACACACAATAATATCTAAAAATATTTAATATTTAGTAAAAACACTATCCCTTTACCGATCAAAAGCAGTCGGGATATAAAAGCTTTGATTGTGAAATGCAGAGGTAAGTTTACTTACAAGATTAATAAATTGTTTTAAATTCATACATTTAAATAGTCTGGTTATTAGAAAAATAGAGCAACGAGGGTTTTTGCGTATGAGAAATCCGCTAGATGGCAATACGTAGGCGTCAGGTCCAACTGCAGCATGATTGGTAAGTTTTAACATATCTGTCAATAAAACGACATGACACTGACAGATATGTCAAAAATTCACCAATCATGCTGCAGTTGGACCTCGCGCCTACGTGCTGCCAAAAAACCCTTACTGTTGCACTCAGAACCGTTAATTTAAAAATTATAAATCTACCAGTTTGAAGTTACATATTAATAATTGTAAATAACGACATCGAGTAAAGAGGTAATTAGTTTTAAATAGAAAAACATACACAAAAAAACTTGCACACATAAAAGCAAATATATTAATAATATAAAAAAATATATATATTAAAATACATAATAAATGTTAGCCTGTTATAATCCTTATTTAATGAACACAATAAATCTGAAAGTGACAATAACTGATTGAAGAGTCTTGAGAAACATATTTCTATGTGTATAAAGCCTTTTTTACATACAGTTTACATAAAATATAGTCATAACAGTGCGGATATGTGCGGAGTTGATCAAAGAATGTCTACACATGTGATAAAGCACCAAAAGGACGAATGCTCTTTACCAACCTGTCCTACAACCAGCAACGAAGTAATAGGTCGATTACACCTGCCGAGTAGAGTGGCGAGACAGTGCCTTCGGCCGAGTACTCGGTATTTGTAAACACATTGCCGAGTACTCGGCCGAGCGCTCGGCCTAGCAACCGGCCGAGACAGTCACTCGGACCCAGTTCTATTTACTAGGGCGAGTACCCACCTCCCCGCTTCCCCGCACTATCTCGCTCGGTCACTCGGTGAATCTAAACAGCACTCGGCCACCACTCTCCACTCGGAATAAACGATTTCCGATCCATGTTAGCCTCAGTTGTCCTTGAACTTCTTCTAATAACTGAACTGTCTCGCCACAATATCGAAAATACGTGTGAACACTTACTCGGCTACGGCACTGTCTCGTCCGAGTTACATTTTACTGTCTCGCCACTCTACTCGGTAGGTGTAATCAAGCCATAACTTTACTTATTACCTTCAGGAATTGTCCATCGCCACCGTCACCGTCACTTCAACGCGAATAATATGACGGCGAGCCGATTAGTGTGAGGTGACGTGACGCGCGGTGGACACTATAGTAAATGTATGTGTCGCCACTCCGGCTCCGTCATCACGTTCTTTTTGACGTGACGGTGACGGCGGCGGTGGACGAACGGCCAAGGAGCCTTTCCATTGTCATGTGTGTTTGTGCCCGCATGCGGGCTAGGCACGCATGCGGGCTGTGTGTGACTGTGTGCTGCCCGCAGTCTCATACTTATTTTTATTGTCATGCGTGCCACACAGGCGAGTGAAAATTAAATCACATGCTATGTATGTGACCCGCAACAAGCATTGCGGCTTGGCCCGCACGCGGGCGCAAACACGCATGACTAAGAAAAGGCCCTTATAGACACAAGATAGTTATCAGTATTCCAGATAATAACTAAAGGCTTATTTTATCTTGCTTTTACGTAGATTTCGATTTTCTTTTAATATTCTATTAAGTTACCTTAGTTGCTGAATCGTACACGGCTTTACTCTTCAAATATCTACTTCTGAACTTTTATTTTTCCTATAAAGTGACGTCACATTTGCTATTACAAAAGCTTGTAGATAATAAAATCTTTTAGACGTTCTCTTAGACTAAATAAGTATTTTTATTTTTAACTTAACAAATAACTTGGTATTATATTAAAATCTTTACTTATTATAAATGGACAACGTCAAAATGTGTGTTTATGATTAATAATTATTTGTTACATTTAATACATAAATTGCATTCGTTAATACTAGTGTCATTAATTAAAAGCTAAGAATATAAACAATTAGCAAATAATTAGTACATAATATAACTTTACTTATACACATAACATAATGAGCATAATTATTTAAAAAAAACATCTTACATTATATATTTTTGTAGAAGTTTCAAAATTTTGATTTCACGTAATTGTAGTGGTTTATTTGTTAATGTTATTAATACGAGTGTAGGCACCAATAATCTAGAAAACCTCTTCAACATAATCTCTTTATTTTCCTTAAAATCCCATTAAATTCTTGGTATAAATACCTACTAGACGTTTACTTAAAGTTTAATGGCTGCCCAATATATATTCAGTAATTATTCAGTGTGGCGTCTACACCCGTATTACGGTTTTTGTCATTTCATCTTAAAAATCTACAATAAATATGTATAAAATAAACAAAATTGTATACATACGTACCTGAACTGGTTGTTAACACTTAATAAAACTGGTGGTTAAATCAATATAATAAATCAATATAACAGCTAAATTAATAAAAACAACAATAAAGTTGATAACACAGTCATTAACACTATATAACTCAGCAAAGGTACCATTGAAAGTAGATATTTATAAATAGTTAGAGAAGTTTATAATAAAGAAATTATGGCAGTGGTGAAATTAATTCAAGCAGCAATTTGCCTGGAAATCTGAATATTATATTGTTAAATAATATCCTGTGATTATGCAATAAATGGTTAATACTAATGTCGTAAACGGTCTTCTAAAATTTATATTAATTACATACAAATATTTTGTCGTTTGTTTAGAATACTGTTAATTTTAAGTTTACATGGTTTTTTTTATACTCTAAAGGATATTAGTACAAATTGACAAATACTTGCGAACATAAGGCAAAGTCCTAGTGTGTATGTATGTAAATGTATCGTTTTAATAAGTTTCGAGAGAATGTGAAATTTTGTAATTTTTCTAATATTCTAATATTTGATTGTATTACTTCTTACTATAAGTCTTTGTCTTATTATTTATCTTATATGACTGATTTGTAGTAAGAAGTTATACAAAATACCCCAAACAAGAAGTCTGTATTGTATATTGCATAATATCGTATTGACCGGTTACAAGATTACATTGTGTAATCTTTTGATTGAATAAAAGTTTGGGCGATATAGTTTTTATATAGGTATCAGTATGGTATGAGACCCAACTAACAGTTAAAATACTGACATTCTAGTCGATACAAAGGAGAGCTTGTTCCAAGTACAAAAATAGGTACAATTTATGAAGAAAAGTGTCATGATTTCCAGATCATGTTTTGAGCCATCTCACCCTGTAGATACGTCACACCCTGTAGGTACATAATTCTTTGGTTATACCATTAAACACCCCATTTTAGTTACCATAATACAATATTTTAGTTTTTTAATCTGTTAAGATATATCATTAGATCACTAAAATATGAAAGTAGCATTTTTACAATAAAAGATAAACAACTTAATATTTGTGCAAAAAATTATTGTGTTTGGCAAAATATTTGCGTGTTCGATGCGAATATGAACCTTATTCTAATAAGTTTAGAGTATAGTTTGTATTACCCAAGTAACGCACATATTTTGCCGAACACGCCAAGTGAAGGCGCACCATAATATAATATTTAAATTAATTCGATGATTAACAATGGCGGCAGTACCTCATAATAAAAGTGTTTAAAATTAAACAATACTGTAAAACGTTTGATAAGTACATTATTTTGTTCAGGCTTAACCTAATTTATTTAAATACATGAAATATAGATCAGAGCGAGTTATTGCGTTTAAAAGTGTTGCCACAAAGTCAAAGTTACTTTTCGCAAAGTACTTATTTAAATTATATCGAACAAATTTTGAAGGTATGTTATTCATAACTGATTGCTAGTACGAATTAAAAATTAATTTTACATGTGGCAACATCCTCGCTCAATATTATGTTAGATGGCAATACTAAACAACAATAGTGCATTACAGTGCCAATGTCTTTTAGCAAGAGGTGTTTGTGTGAGCAATTTATAATGTAGTAACTTGGCGTATCTGCTCAAATATTTGTATATTCAATGCAACGCAATATGGCCTTTATTTCATTAAGTGTGTGGTATAGTTTGTATTACCCAAGTTATGCGAATATTTAGCAAGACACGCCAAGTGAAGACCATAGAACACTCGAGATAAACAACGATTAATAAAACACACGCTTTTTCCGAACAACAAGAGTGTATGGCGTCTAATGTCGTATTCAAAAGCTAGCTTTACATCTGTCACTGTCACATAATAGCAAAACTACCAGTGAAAGACAGAGAGATAGCTAAAGTCATCTCACGCATGGCTAATACAAAGTGCGTACTAAAGTTTATTTATCTCGGTGTTATCAAACATTTTAGACATTTTAAACCAATCTACGGAAAAAATCGTAGTGAGCTGAATTTTTTTTTGGTGAGTGGGTAATCATCAAATGACGGCTCCCGTCCTGAGTGCGGCGGGAGGGCGTGTCAGACTTTTACTGACTAAAACCCACTCATTATTATGAAACGACATTGATATTGTGCCGGTTAAAATAGTTATAACGGTCAAAAAGTCACGAAAATCTGTTTTTCGCAAATATCTCGGGATCGTGAGCTGATTATGGCGATACCAAACCTATTAAATGTATCATGTATTCATTACCCATTTTCGCAATAAATGAGTTTGAAGTTTGAAGTCTGTTGTTTGGAGCACATTGATATAATGTCGATTTTTCACATCTTCATTAAAACGCCGTAATAAAGGTGTATGCAAAAATTCAACTTACTAGAAATTATTCCTAAGATACAAGTAAAACTTGAAATGACTGGGCTATTAGTGAATTCCCTGCGATGACTATACAAACCTGTCCAATATTCTTGAAACTTTTAGACTAGCTTCCAGTTCCCTAGCTGGCTCGCTCCGACTAGGTGAGTGCCGTGTCCGCAGTGCCTAGTAGCCCTGCCGGGGCGGCGGCGCCTCGAGCGCGGAGGTGGTCTGCTTGGACACGACGCGCGAGCCCTGCGCCAGCCCGCCCGCGCGCACCGCCACGTACTTCAGGTACGCGTCGATCGCGTACGCCAGCGTCGCTACGAACCCGAAGAACTGCAAATATATGAAAGTTTACGTTTTAGAGGGTAGATGACAATGAAGAAGGCTTAGATAACTAAACCAGGCCACACACCGGAGACACATTATACAAACATCGAACATTTAGCTCGCCACTATTGTTGCGCCGCAATAGGCGAGACGACAAAAAGTAATTAGTCCGTCACATAGATTATCAAAAAATTTTTGACACGTATTTTTTCTTTTTTCTCGTTAACGAAGAATGACGACGGTACAGTGCGTTAAAGTTGGCATGACAGTGACGTCAAAAGCCCCCACTCCGGAACTTTCTTGCTCTTTATCTTTGTATTTTTGAATTAATTTGATTAAATAAAAAATACGTGTCCCGTATTTTCGGCCGACCTATCAGACGGACTAAACAGAATGGCATTTTTTTAATGCTGTCGTCATCCCTATTGTATGCTACAAATGTATTGTATACGCCGCACGCAACAAATATGTCCTCAGACTGCGGGTCCTCGAACAGGAGCGATAAATGTGTCGTGGTATGCAAATGTAACGCCACATTTACCGAGACAAATGTATGCCCAATGTGTCTCCTGCTTTATAATAGAACCAAGTTTTATTTACTTCATGACTAGAAGTCAAGTTGATCAAATAAAAAATCTAGTGTACGCCTGCGTGAAAGTATATTATAGCGCAAACATACGAAGGCTAAGTCAGAAAATAAAACAGCATTTTATATGTCCTTCATCAAAATCCATTCAAAGGCATTAAAAGCTTATCAATAACACTAACATCCGCATTTACAGTATTATAGAATAGAAAATAATACTAAAAACTTACCGCAGCAGCAGAATGCGGATTATCACGGACAGTACAAGCCAGAATCGACACCAGCAAGTAGAAGAAGGTCCACAGCGCGCAGAATCCGAACTCGATCTTCAACCAGGGGATCTTGTAGAACTTCTCCAGAATGTGGAACAGGTACAGACCGAGCAGGATGCCCGTGAACCAGAAGGCTATCATGGAGATCCAGCTGAAGAACGAGCCTTTGGTTGCGTTGCTGAACCAGGAGCATTGGATGCAAATGAACCCGAGGAGACTGGCTAGCTGGAATGGAAATTTTGCGGAGCTATAGTAATTAGTTAGGATCGGCTCCAGACTTGGACCCAGGAACCAACGCTTTCTGAGCACACCACTTCTAAACTCGCTATCGTAATGAAACAACCGAACTGTTATATTCTGTACAGAATTTATTAAATTATAATCTTTAGTTACGTAATTTGTAGTAGTCATTATTTTTTCCTCTATATTTAATTATTATACTACAGGCAGAATGTACAAGGATGCTTTTATAATAATTTTACAGCATTTTATCTGCCTACATTCTAAGCAAACGAAAACCTATTCTATTTAATGTGTCTGATCCGGGTATTGCTTCCAGGACCACAAGTTCAGTAGTTAGACAGGCAGGAAGGAAATGATTAATGATGGATCATAATTATGCCTAGATAACACTTTCCAAGTACTCTTCGATATATACGTGTAATCAACGCATTGGTGAGGTATCATAAGAATTGTCGATGCCGACAATAACGATAAACTAAAATTGTCAATAGTATGATAATGATATAGTATGATATTGTTACGTAGGTAGGTATAGGTGACGTAAGTGTCGATTGTTCCGGGCACATTTACTAGAAAATTCGGGAAAGTTCCACGACGTTCTAGAACGTTCGATGGAGTTCCGAGGGGTCATTCGAGAAACTTCCAGATCATCGTCGATCATTCGCGATGTTACTGGAATGTTCTCGAATGCACCTGGGTACCTCGGGTTGTCGAACTTTCTAGAAAATGTGACCGGAGATATAAATAGCGGACGTGTCGGCACGGGACTCAGTTCAGTTTTGGGAACGAAACAGTGAACATCGCCGCGAAGCGGAACTACGACTGCGATACGAATTGTGTTTTGTGTTGTGTTAGTAAAGTGTTTTTGTGTTTGTGAATTTTTAAAAAAAGTTATCGTGTTTTTTCGTGTAAAACGGACTTTTATTTATCTCGAACCCTCAGCTCGTAACAAATTGGTGTCAGAAGTGAGGGATAAATCATGCCGGTTTTACCGAAGGACGACACGGAAGGAATTCGTACTAGGAGCCAACGCCAGCAGGACGTGGACCAGAGGCGTTTTGAAGGTTCTTCGTTGCAGACATCGGGTGGTGATCAACCGACGACGGAGCCAGCGTCAGCTCAGGTATCTGGTGTTTCTGCAACACCGGCGACAATGGACCTTTCTGCCCTTATGGCAATGATGCAAGAACAGGCCCGCCGACAGGAGGAACAGATCCTCCTCATCAAGGACTTGCATGCAACATTTGGAAAAGATATCGGAGCCGTAAAGGAGAAAGTTGAGCTGCATGAGAATCGAATCTCCGAGGCAGAGAACCGTATCTCCGGAACCGAACTTAAGATTGCTGATCTCCAGAAAGCGTTTGGGTGTCTGAAATCTGGAGACGGGTCTGCGGCTCCCGTGGTTGCTGCACCATCGGTACGTGGCTTTAAAGCGCCACCCTTCGACGGAACATCTTCCTGGTCCGCGTACAAGCTCCAATTTGAAGCTGTCAGGAAAGCGAATGGGTGGACGGATGCGCAGGCAATGACCGCACTCACCTTGGGTCTTCGTGACCAGGCTTTGACGGTGTTAGAGGCTCTCGGCAACAATGCGACTTACGAGCAGTTGATTGATGCCTTAGAGTCTCGGTACGGGGACGCTCACCTGGAGCACGTCTTTCGTGCTCAGTTGAAGGATCGCGTGCAGCGCAGCGGTGAAAACTTGCAGCAGTGGGCTCTTGAAGTGGAAAAACTGGTACGGAAAGCGTATCAGTCAGCGCCTGCGCTCATCGACGGTAATTTGGTTCAAGCGTTCGTCGATGGCATACGGGACTTTGAAGTCAGAGCTGCTGTGAGGCTTGGGCACCATGAGACTTTGAAGGCAGCCTTGGCCAATGCACTGGAGGTGGAGGCAGTGAGGCAAGACCACCGCGCCCACCGCATCAGGGAGATTGCGGCATCTTCACGTGACCGTTCAAAGTACAGTCCCACATGCTACAATTGTGGGGAGAAAGGTCACATTCGAACGAGTTGCCCTAAGCGAAGAGATTCCAGCGAAGATCAGACCCGGGAAAGAAGTGCGGCTGCTGCCACCGCTCAGCAGCAGGGAAACGAGTAAAAGCCAGAACTGGGGGGCGGGTGCTGGCTGGTGGTCAAGGAGCCCCAAGGATATCGATCTCACAAGCCCATGATGGGAACAGCCTGATTATCAAAGGTGAAGTGAATGGAAGACCATGTAAGTTGACATTGGACACTGGAGCTTCTCGCACGGTCGTCAGTTCCCGAGTAAATCGTCTTCTTGGGGACTTCTTCAGCAAGTATGACCACATAAAATTAGTAACAGCTACCGGTCAGCACATACCCGTCCGAGGCGAGAAGGAGGTGAAGTTGAAGCTGGGTAGCACAATTTATCGGCATAAAGTCATCGTGGCTGATATAGAAGACGAGTGCATCTTAGGATTAGACTTCATGCGACAGCACTGTTGTAAGATCGACGTGGATCAGGGAGTCCTGAAGTGTGGTTCGGAAGAAGTCTTCATGGAAGGTGCACCATCAGGGAAAGTGCACTGCTTGAAGAAGACTGTTCTTCCTCCCAGATCGGAATCGATAGTTCCAGTTAGCCTTCCACGCAATACTGGACCGAAAAATCGATGCATTCTCGTTGAAAGATTGGACGAGAACCTCCCATGGAAGATGGCGCGGAGCTTAGTGCGAGCAGTTGATGTTGCAACTGTACGCATCCTGAATCCAAGTGAACAAGCACAAGTTATCCAGAAGGGTACGTTGATGGGGACCTGTGAAGAAGTGGCTTGGATGCGTAATTGCCAACATCGGCCTTCTCGGGACGTTGCTGAAGACGCAAGATCTCACATCTCGAATCTTCTGGAAGATTGTCGCACAGATTTATCTGTAGGAGAAATGGATAAGGCTAAGAAGATGTTACTTCAATACGCCGATATTTTCTCTGCACATGACGCTGACATAGGGAAGACTGGATTAGTTCAGCACAGAATCAACACTGGAAATGAGTTACCTATTCGTCAGCGACCTAGGAGGCTACCAGTGGCAAGAGAAAAGGAAGTGGACACCATGATTGAAGGGATGGTAAAGGATGGAGTAATAGAGCCTTCATCTAGTCCCTGGTGTTCTCCTGTGGTCCTGGTGAAAAAGAAGGACGGCAGCATGCGATTTTGTGTGGATTATCGTCGACTGAATGACATCACAAAGAAAGACAGCTATCCATTACCCAGGATCGACGACACTCTTGACACGCTGTCAGGAATGAAGTGGTTTAGCACGTTGGACCTTAAAAGTGGCTACTGGCAAGTGGAAATTGACCCCAAAGATAAGGAGAAAACCGCATTCTCTACAGGAAAAGGACTATGGCAATTTAATGTTATGCCATTCGGATTGTGCAACGCTCCTGCAACGTTTGAAAGGTTAATGGAGCAGGTACTCACAGGATTAATTGGAGATGCCTGCTTAGTCTACTTAGATGACATCATCATTGTGGGCCGCACATTCCAAGACCACCTTCAGAATTTGGAACGTGTACTGTCTAAAATCCGAGGAGCTAATCTTAAGTTAAGTCCAAAGAAGTGCACCTTCTTTAGACAGCAGGTTAGTTTTCTGGGGCACGTTGTGTCTAAAGAAGGAGTTCAAACTGATCCAGAGAAGATTGTCGCTGTCAAGGATTGGCCAATTCCAAAAGACAAGTCGCAGGTCAGAGCATTTTTGGGTTTGTGCTCGTACTACCGAAGGTTTGTCAAGAATTTTGCAGACATCGCCAAACCATTACATAAGCTTACCGAGGAGAAAAGACCTTTCTGTTGGGATGATAGCTGTGACATGGCTTTTGAGGAGTTAAAGAAACGGTTGTGTAATACTCCGATTTTGGGCTATCCTGATACAGAAAATGAATTCGTAATTGACACGGATGCAAGTAATACTGGAATTGGTGGTGTGTTGTCTCAACGAAAAGGAGATCATGAGGTTGTGATAGCTTACTTCAGCAAGTCTTTATCGAAACCAGAAAGGAACTATTGTGTAACCAGACGTGAACTCCTCGCCGTTGTAAAGACTTTGCAACATTTCAGCAAATATTTACTGGGACGTAAATTCCACCTTCGGACTGACCATGCTGCATTGAAGTGGTTGCTGCAGTTTAAAAATCCGGAAGGGCAAGTAGCAAGATGGATCGAATTGCTGCAAGAGTTTCACTTTTCAATTGAACATCGCAGTGGGAAGTCCCACGGTAATGCAGACGCTTTGTCACGAAGGCCTTGTCCTGAAGATTGCAAGCATTGTGTCAGGCAAGAAGCTAAGGAAGCAGTTCCTGTCAGAATGCTAAGAACAGACCTAAGTGATGAGTGGAAGAAAACTCTAAAACATGCTCAGCAGAGTGACTCGGATATCAAACCAATTCTCGAGTGGATTAAAGCTAATGCTCCTAAACCGAAATGGTGCGATGTTGCAGCAATGAGTACAAGCACAAAGAGCTATTGGGCACAGTGGGAGAGCTTGGTACTCCAAGATGGTGTCTTGTGCCGTAAATGGGAAAATGCTCGTGGAGACAAGTGCCATCTGCAAATGGTCGTGCCGAAATCGAAGGTACCAGAAATTCTTCGGCTCTACCACGATGGATGTTCCGGAGGTCACATGGGGGTTAAGAGGACTCTGTTGAAGATCCGAGAACGGTTTTATTGGATCCATTGTCGAGAGGATGTTGAAGATTGGTGTCGCAAATGCACCAGTTGTGCAGCGGTAAAAGGACCTCAAACACGCAGCAGGGGTGCATTGAAAGTGTACAACGTGGGAGCCCCCTGGGAACGGATAGCGCTGGACGTCGCTGGCCCATTCCCTGAAAGTGAATGTGGTAACAAGTACTTCTTGGTTGTCATGGATTATTTCACAAAATGGCCGGAAGTTTTCGCCATTCCTAATCAAGAAGCTTCGACAGTTGCTGATAAATTAGTCCACGAAGTCTTTTGTCGGTTCGGAGTACCCTTAGAAATCCACAGCGACCAAGGAAGAAATTTTGAGTCTCAAGTTTTCCAGGAAACATGTCGCGTAATGGGTACTCATAAAACTAGAACCACGTCATATCATCCACAATCTGATGGAATGGTGGAAAGATTCAATCAGACACTGGAACGATATCTGGCCAAAGTTGTAGCAAGCAGACAACGGGATTGGGACAAGCACATACAGCCGTTTCTTCTGTCATACAGAAGTGCTGTTCACGAAAGCACGTCTGTGACACCAGCCTTTGCAAACTTTGGAAGAGAGTTAAGGTTACCGGCTGATCTCATTACTGGCATCCCACCTGATTCACCAAGTAGCATAACAGATTATGCCAATGACCTGCGTAACAAGATGAATAACGTATACGAGCATGTCAGACAGTCAGGCCAGCAGATGTCTGAGAGGATGAAAACTCGCTATGACCGGAAGATGAACAATAGCGGATTTGATGAAGGTTCACTGGTGTGGTTGCATAACCCAGTGCGTAGCAAAGGGAAGTCGCCTAAACTACAGGCAAAATGGGATGGACCATACCGAGTAGTGACCAAGATCAACGACGTCACCTACCGGATACGGAAGAGTACGAAAGCTGCGCCTAAAATTGTTCACGTAGATCGGCTGGCACGATACTACGGAAATAATGATGCTCGGGACGAGCATGTCTTAGGAGGGGGCAGTGTTACGTAGGTAGGTATAGGTGACGTAAGTGTCGATTGTTCCGGGCACATTTACTAGAAAATTCGGGAAAGTTCCACGACGTTCTAGAACGTTCGATGGAGTTCCGAGGGGTCATTCGAGAAACTTCCAGATCATCGTCGATCATTCGCGATGTTACTGGAATGTTCTCGAATGCACCTGGGTACCTCGGGTTGTCGAACTTTCTAGAAAATGTGACCGGAGATATAAATAGCGGACGTGTCGGCACGGGACTCAGTTCAGTTTTGGGAACGAAACAGTGAACATCGCCGCGAAGCGGAACTACGACTGCGATACGAATTGTGTTTTGTGTTGTGTTAGTAAAGTGTTTTTGTGTTTGTGAATTTTTAAAAAAAGTTATCGTGTTTTTTCGTGTAAAACGGACTTTTATTTATCTCGAACCCTCAGCTCGTAACAATATCATCATCATGAACACAGATGAAGGTAAAGACGATATGATAGATCGTGGAAGTAAGAAATATAGTAGTTTTGCAAAATATTAACTGCGTGAGTTGCGACATATGCGTGTACAGGTACACCGGTATATACAATGTTCATACATCGATTCTATGCAATAAAGGAAACAAAGGGAAACGCTTTCATTGTGGTGTAACGAATAGATTTCATTGTAATGTATTGTATTCGTTCGTACTAAACTTTTTTACTAATTACTTTGGTTTGGTTTTGTTATGTGTTTTTTTTATCCACATTTCTTTTACAAACGTAATAATATTTATATACGTATTAGATAACTGGAAAAATGTCCTTTTACTTTATACCAGATAGTATATTACAAATCATTTTGACTCGATGTTTTAGGTGACTTTTTACATTTTGATCAGTCATACCAGCCTATTACTTTTCTACTGCAGGGCAACAGCCTGTTCTCAAACAGATAAGGCACGAGCATTGATCACCTCGCCTCTTCGAATTGGCGATTTCAGACTTTCTTCACGTTATTTTTCCTTTACCGATGTCTGATGTCGAAGATAAACTCTCTAGAATGTCCATCATCTTTTTATCTTTTTTATAAAGGACAAGGTAAAAAGTACCTAAAACTCTGAGTTATTAGGTACGCAAACCCCGATGATTCAACTCGCGTACCGACTCAGCTCTGAGGTCTACATAACCGCGTACACGCAATCGTTTAAATCTAACGTTTGCGTCATGTGACGAGCTCAGAAACCTTTGCATAACATTGTAAGACGGACGAATGAACAAGTGTATGGAGGTCACACTTGACTGACGGCAATAGCAATCAATCATTATTAACGACTCGTACCTTTATATAGCCCTTTGGTACACCGGCACTCCTATGTCTGTCTACCTAGGGTCCGCCTAGGGAGTTGGTTTGGCGATTAAATTAAAAGTTAAATAGCATGACGGGCAAAGGCTAGCGCCCCCTTTGCGCTATTATTGCGTGAACTGCGGCGAGCGACCAAGCGATAACGCGGCAATGAATTAACGACCATTCTAGAAGGAATTGACTTGACCTTTCGCCTTTATACTGTGACCTTATGAATAAAACATTAGTTACAGTATTTGGACTTAATAAAGCTGTAGATTCTCACAATTAATATTTCAGTAATGCTGAATTATGATAGGAATTATCTGTAAAAGGTCACATGTATAGAATCTTCTGAATGTTGACAACTGACACCCTTCTGTTAGTAGAAAAAAAATTGTTACATACTTCCATGAAGAACAATGTTGAATTATAACTAACTAGCTGTCCCACGCGGTTTCACCCGCGTAATGTCATTTATTTGGCCAACTGCTCTGCTCCTTTTGGTAATAGCGTGATGTTATATAGCCTATGGTACTCAGGGATAATGTAGCATTCTAATGATTAAAGAATTATCGAAATCCGTCTGGTAGTTTTTGAGTTTATTTGTTATGTACAAATCTTTCCTCTTTATAATATTAATATAGAAAAGCTATCTTGACAGGCAATTTTCAGTTATGTATATACTTACAACTTGGACGACCTTCAGTATGCCTGGTATGGTTGTTATGTAGGATCGGTCAAACCGTATGTTCGTCTGCACAGCGGTGCTGGATGTGACCGTTGTCGTCGTCGTGTGCTGTCCGGGGAACCCTACTTCTGCCATTTTTGATTATCTGGAGACAAACAACATGTATTTAGATATATTACTGTATGTCAAAAATATACAATTAAAATCTTAAACAATTAGTTGTGTGTAGCTCCCATGTGATAAAATCTGTCTTCCTGTGTTTTGTAAAAAATTTAAGACTTATAGCGATAAGAACAATTGTTGGAGCTAAGGTCTCCTAATAGGCAAACAGCTGAAATAAATCAATTATGTTTTTTGTGAATTTTAATCAGTCATTTAGGAAATGGATTCAAGGATCGGTAATATATTAGACAAATGAATGGAATGACTGTTTATTTTTTCTCATTTATTGATTTTAATAAAGAAAAAATAATGTGCTTATTACTATTTCTTTTGGCCCAATGCCAATATGCAACATTTATTGAATTTCATAGACGCAGTTCCGATAGTAAAAAGTATTGTGGTAGTAGTCATTTTCTATGTTAAAGTAATCCAAAATAAAATCTTATCAGCTCCAGATAAAATTTCGGAATTATATCATAAAGCTTGATATAAAATACCACACATGTAACTGATTGGTAATATATTTTCAATATTTTCGGTTAATAAATTGGTAGATAAACCAAAGTGAGTCATCAGTTACACATTTAATGATAATGCTCATATCAGTCACACTGGTTTTGCATATGTGACATTTGAAGATTACTAAATCTATGTAATACGATACACTTGGGTTCGCCCAGAGCTGGACAGTTAGAAAAACGTTATAAATTATGTTTTGATCCCATAAGATAATGTTGTCGTAGTGTGCATTGTTTTTTATTTTACTGCTGATAATAGCCGTTTTGCTGATCTTATCATATTATTAAGTGACTGAATAATTTGTAGTTGGCATCATTGATTATAAGTAGTTAGTATGATCTATTGTTTTCACAGCTATGCCATTGCTGATTGCACAATGAAAATAAATTAGGATATGTTGAAATATGAATTTAATTTTATATTTTTTATTATTAATTTGGTAAATATTGCTCATGTGCAATAGATAACTTATCATATCCTAAGAGTGACCTTTTTGAATTAAATATGACCTGATGTTTAATAATGGGGAGCATTCTGCTGAAACATCAACATTAGGAAAAATTACAATTTCTTACCTCTATTGGAAACCAACTTAATTAACTTCAAGGAAACATTATTATGGAAATGCTATTGTATTTTAAATGATAAGCTGTAATAATATATCGAATCTGTGAGTGGGAGGAAAAGCTACTATAAAACATGTTATTAGCTGCATTCAACTTATCAACAAAAATAAAAAGCTGTTAACATCCTACTGGTTTGCTAATTTCGTCACTACATTCATATTTATATAGATTTTATGTAGTTCCGGAAGGAAAAACGAACGAAGTCTGAAAGTAGGCCCATGTGGCTGTAATTTTGTGGGTGTAAAAATATACATTTTCCTTTATCATGTAAAATTCAACAAGTACTTACGATTTAAATTTACTAACGCATTTGACATACGAAATACCACTATATAGCTCCCGTCACCGCCTAAAATAGCGAATATTGAGCAACCCACAACAGAAATAAACACAACACTTTGAAGAAACAACTTTATGCAAAATGAGATTACTTTTCTTACCTTATCACGTTAAACTTAGCCACAAACACTTTTTCTTAGAAGTAACTAATAATTAGCACTTACACTATTGATAAAAATAGGTCTGTAAATTAATAT
The DNA here is from genome assembly GCA_033675125.1 of Athetis lepigone. Classification (NCBI taxonomy): domain Eukaryota; kingdom Metazoa; phylum Arthropoda; class Insecta; order Lepidoptera; family Noctuidae; genus Athetis; species Athetis lepigone. Next base: position 21,141,943 of record CM066233.1, on the reverse strand, counting down.
CTCGTGATAAATAAAATACGATTGTGACCAAACGGACCAAACGAACGGACCAAATCGTGATCGTAAAACCAAACGTCAGAAATCATCACAGATTATGATAAAAACTTCAGAATCAGAAATTGTATTTTTTAGAGTACTGTTTACATCGGCATTAAAAATAAGAACAGCAAACTTTGAGTTACAATTTACATGAGTCAGAGTAGGACAGCCAGTAGTAATGTTTGAATATAAGCAGAAGCACAGAAATATCTAAAACGGAACTCGGAATCGGAACGCACCCAACATAATGACATTGACAGATTTCGCTCTAATACCATAATTAGATACCTACCTACTAAACCTTAGATTGAAAAACATTCATTTATCTGTTGTTTTTGTGTCTTTTTCAGTAAAAAAATATTTTTAGACCTAGGATTTAGTTTATATTTTTTTTAACTTAAATCTTAAATATATTATCATTATCTACGTGACTTATATTTCGATTGAATATTAATTCGCTACCTATTCTAAAAGTTCTACCGATTTGAACACCTTATTGTCAAACATACAATTGACAGATACGTAAGGGTGAGTTATACCGAGTGAGTCGAACAACAGAATTGTAATTTTTGCTTATCGAGTTTTTCGAAATTATCTGATAACGATTACAATATTGTTTTAATAATTACGAAGTAACAATCGTTTTCAGACAACGCCTAAAGAAGCAGAAGGCAAGAGTTGTACTTAATTACATAATTTGCTTCAACAAAACCTTTTTAGACCTTCACAATTCAGTTATCATAAAATATTGTGTTACCCAGAACACGATATCACTAAATAGATTGATAGTCAGACTTTCTAACTTTTGACTATCAGTGCTTTCCGAAGCACTGAGTGAATGATGTACTAAATAAACTTAGAAAGAGTAGGTAAATGCATTTGCAAAGCATCTAATTTTCGACAATAGGTCTTATAAGATTTTTAAAAGAAGATACGTAAGTAATCCAACATCACCACAAAAATAAAAAAAAACTGCTGATCCCTCGTCAACAACTTTTTTATGTTTTTATTTTGTGTGATTGTTTTTTTTTTTTAATTTTATTCATATTCAATTGTAAAATTCAATCGAGAGTGAGTTATCGATTAGGCTTTTTGAATGAAGTGGTATCTCTAGTTAGTGAGCGAGCAAACAGCAAAGTCGCAATCGCAAAGCGAGATTTTATTTTACTTTTGTGGTGTTATTGGGTTATATAGTAAATAAATACTTACGTATCTTCTTATAAGAACTACAGTTACTGATAATATTAACGTTTATTAAACAATTGCCGTTTTACAATAAAATCACAAAGCCCAGTCAATTTATACAGTTACTAAACTAATACCTACATGCCGTTACGTGCTAAGAAATCGTTTCGTATGAGTAAACAAACACCCGCGAAGTTATGTATGACCGCGGTGCTTAGACCGTACCTATCTATGTTATTTAAAAATATGAGTCATTGATGTATTACACGGCTCACTCAGTATCGGTTAGTAATATAGTGTCAAGGCGACGGTGACTAAATAGTTACGGAGCATCCTCGCCCGCTATCGGTACGATGAGCCTGTTTCAGTTTTCGTGATTTGCTTCTTCGTAGTGTACTGTGCTTATAATACTTCGCATTGTGATCTGTGTGAGTATGAGTGCAGTATTTTATTTACATATTATTTTTGTCCGCTTGCCACCCCTAATGATTATTTTGTTTAATTTATTTTTATTTTAAAGCGACCCCCTTTTAAATAGCATGTTGATCGCTAAGCCAAAAGAACTCTTGTTATATATTTTATAAAATTAATTTAGTCATGTAGGGTCTTTAGCTAAAACTTCTCTCTCTGGGATTACGTTTTAAGTGTAAACGGCACTTAAAAAACTAAAAATAACATGTTTATAAATTCATTATCATTTATTACTTATATGTTGGTGACCATATCCATAACATTAATTTTAGTGTAGATTTTAATACTTACAGTAAAATGATAATACAAACTGGTAATATTGGTCTACTTAAAATTCTATAATATGTGTAAGAAATTTATTGAGACATTGACAAAGATGAAGAAATTTTTTTTTGTAAACCTGGTTTAATTATTTTTTTGATATGAAATCAGTTATCTGTCTTGAGCGATGATATTCACTAGTGGCCTCGCTGTATGAGAAGAGCCCTTAACTCTATTTATTTATTGCCTACTTTTGAGAAACCTGACTGCAATTAAATGAAAGCTGGCTATCATAGTCTTCTTAAATTTTTAAAATTCATACTTACTGCTAATACTACTACTACATACTACATCCTTTTTTAATTATTATTTTTATAGTACTTTTATGTTGTATGTCTTTTTCTTCTCTGGCCTAGAATTCCATCAAACAAATTCTTGTAGAAAATAATCCCCCAAGGCCAGGGTCTAGGTTGGCCATTTAGAATTTGTAATAATATTGCAGACCATATTTGACTGGACCTACCACTAACATTATTTTAACCCTTTTAAAAAAACTTCCACCATGTGGCATGTAAATAAAAAGCTGGATCTGCCCTTCGCACCCACGCTTTTCAATCCTCTTTCGTCCATATCTCCTGCAAGTTTTACCACCCGTTCTTTTCAAATCATCTTGAATCTTAACAACAATGCAATGTCTTTAATGCATGCACATTATGGTATTTAACAAATAGGTATTACTTCAGCGCTTCCGTTTCCTACACTAATTACATGCCAATTGCTAACAGCTCGAGCTATTTCAAGTTCAGTTTCAAGGATATTTTTATTTCCTATGATTCTCTGTAGCTTCTTGTGTTGTTATCAACTCGGTTATCTTGTTATCAATCACCTACAAAAATGTTTCTGTGTTGAGTGGTCAAACTGATAACGAAGAACGGATGATAAGAGGTACTGATATCTTGAATTTATCTTAAGTTCTTGCAGGCTGTAACTGAATACAATAGTATAAAAATCTGAAGGTTAAGACGGTTTTAGAATGATGTTGAATGAATCAATCAGTTATGTTTGTTATTTTGGGATGGCTAGTAAAAATATTATTTTACTCAGATTGGTTGTCATCCAGTAACAAAACAAATTTTGTTCATACCTACATATTATTATTCAAAAGGCAACTCTCTCCTGGCCAGTTTTTTTATCATCCTAATTGGAGTTCTTAAAAAAACATAAATAATCTTGTCTGAGATCATGTATAATTTAAAACATGACCACATAAAAAAAAACAAATTCAATATGGTCAATTTTATTATTGACTTCTGACTAATAATAGAATGATGCAATTAGCTAATTGCTGGTAACCTGTAGGTCCTGATATCTGTACTAATTGAATTGGCTTCACCGCACACACCGCCGTAACACCGGATACCATTAACTAGGATCTCAAGGGCGAATTGATTGATCTATGAAGTACGAAATGGCAAATAATTGTTTCTTATGTAGGTATAACATGCGGGCGATACGAGATTTGTCTTTTATTTAACCTAACGTTAGGCAATCTTTTGGCGGGCAAGGTCCCTAAAAAAATACAAAATGAGATAGGTATAAGCGCGCCGCACTTAATAATAATTTGGTAATAGGTAAGTAGGCAAGTGTAGTAAAATTGCTATAAACATTTTATAAAATATTTGATTTGATGGAAGAAAAATCAATGCCAAATGGGGTAAAGCAATTAGGGGCATTTAATAACAAACTTAAACGAGAACTTCCATTTACAATTGCCGTTTTAAACTAATAGCATTATAAAAATCAAATAACATGAAAAAAAACTTTTTTCAAAAAAAAAAAATAACCGCCTTCAAAAACTAAAAACCCAATAATAACTAAAATTTCGGAAGTCGGTGGCAACACAAATTGAATGGCAGAAGAGAAACCACCGACTTCCGAAATTTTAGTTATTATTGGGTTTTTAGTTTTTGAAGGCGGTTATTTCTTTTTTTGAAAAAAGTTTTTTATTTATTACTTTTTAGTGTCGACTCCCAATGTTTGACTGTGTATAGTATCTTTCAAAGTAATTTATTTTCAAAATAAAACTACTAACAATCTTATAAAACGAAAATAGAAACTTGAAGACAAAGCACACATCGTCTTTAAAAATTTCGTCAATTTTTTTTTGTTCTTGGTGAATTTTTCGAGAAGCACTGAACCGATCACCACAAAATTTATATGGGACCACCCCTGAAACATGACTTATCAAACAAAAAAAGAACCATCAAAATCCGTTGACAATTGACGGAGTAATCGATGAACAAACATACAAAAAAAAAAAAAAAAAACATACAAACAGCCGAACATAGTACCTCCTCCTTTTTGTGAAGTCGGTAAAAATAATAGTCTCATTGCCAGGATATGACACAATCTTAGGAGCTAGCATGCACTACAGATGTTCAGTAAGACGATAATATAATGAGTCAACTCAAGCAATTACTAACTTATATATTTGTTTCTGAAAAACATCAATTTGTTAAACAATAGGTACTCGGCGAGTGTTACTGACCACACATCCATCGGCTGACTAATGCCAGAAACAGACACCAATGTATGTCTGTATAATTCGTATCCCCTATCTTAATCCGAGGTTCTCGACTACATACTTCATGTGCTTATGGTTCATCCTCTCAAGGTTGCTTTTAGTCTACCTCGTGGTCTACCTGTAGATTGCAAACTCAATCATGTATTCATAGCGTAACAAACATCCTGCAAAATTGTTGAATTAAATCACCGACGCATAAAACATCGAGAGATTTGATCCTTACGCGCTAACGCTGAGCTGTAGTAAAATTTACTGTATTAACTAAATATCAGGGTCTATTTCAGCCTAGCCAACCATGGCGTACCCCAACCAGCTCCCGCCGCCGCCCCCGCCGCAGACAATGGGGTCCACGAACACTGTCTTCATCACGGAGACTCGGTTCGATCCCTCCTACTTGAAGACTGTGCCTGGGATTCTTAAGGCTATTGTTATTGTAAGTGTTTCTTCAATTTAAGATACCCGGCAAATTATCTGATGGTTTTCGTTGTGGTAACTGGTGAACGTAGTCTGTGGACATCTAGAATTTCAAATCGCAGATACATTGCTTTTCCAGCAACGATGCTAAAATTTCTTTAGTGCCTATATATACATTTACGTGATTACGCTGGGTCGCTGGCCCATATTTCATTAGAATCCGTCAACCGTTGCAGCGTTCTACACCTAGCAAAGAAACTAGATCAGTAGAACACAATAATCTTAATCGTCATAGGTACCTCAGAACCAGTGAGATAAAACTATAGGTAGCACTTAAAGCAGTTCCGCATGTTTGCAGCTATGCCTTGCCCATTTTATTTGTACGACTCAATCCAAGCGTGAAACATTTTATATATTTACGATTTATGTCCTACACACGATTGAAAACAAATACATTTGTAATGGTAAACGTTCGTTAGGTACGTCAAACAGTCATTATTTACACATTACTCGTGACTAATTACAAACGCAATCATTGGAACACATTTGGCGACAATCCAGGCAGGTCTTTGCTCCTAAAACCTACATAATACAAAGTCACAACAAAGAACTCGGAAGATCTTATTCATCCATATTTGCATGTCCTCTTCGAGAAGAGGTCATGTATTGGTCTTTAACTTAGCAAGTCAAAGTTGGCAAAGTTGATTCATCACCATTTTCCTCGCAGATAATTCACGTTACCTAAAATATCCGGTCGGTCATGGACGTTCGTCCCATACGTGGCATTCTTAAGCGGTCTGTTAATCGCTCGGTAAACAAGTTTACAATTAATACAGCTGCCCATCCGCCTAATTAAAATTCCTAGTAATTCCGGCAGGTGGAGTATAAACTCTTTATTGTGGAGTGCTTGTGCTGGAGTCCTTTGTCAATGTAATGTAAAAGCCATATTTCGAAGTTGGACCCTCAGAATATTTAAGGGAATGTTTTAAAATCATTTTATCCACAGTTCGTCTATGAACTACATGGAGAATCATAGCTTGTACTGATCCCACAGCTAGATTACAAAAGTATCTTGTATGCTCGTGTTTAAAACTGTAGTATTAATCAAATTCCTCATAAACTATAGACCAAAAGCCATCACATTATTTGCTGAAATAATACTATTGCCCATTAAAACTCGGTTAGTATTTAGTTTTTTTAACGCGCCAATCGTTTCCAGCTCTTCAACCTGATCGGTTTCATCTGCATCCAGTCTTCACCATTCTGGTCAAACGGGCGCGGCGTGTACTTCAACATAGTGGCCCACCTCGGGCTCTGGTTCTCCGGGATCCTTCTGGTGCTGTACCTGTTCCACCTCGTGGAGAAGTACCACAACATCAAGTGGCTGAAGATCGAGATGATAGCCTACGTGGTGATGGTGTTCTTGTACCTGATCGCGTCTACTATTGTGGTGGCGTTTGGATCCGCTGGATATTCTGCTGCTGGGGTGAGTGTTTAAACTCCATTATTTAAGGATTTCAGACCTGAAGCCTTTTGAATGATTATGTAATGATGAAGCATTAGGTGACTCATTAACTCTCTGAAATCTTGAAAAGTACTTAATGTTTGAAGCAGGAAAATACATCAAAGTCTACTTATGGGAAGTCAACTAAGTATGTATTTGAGTTCTAAGCAGCGGATATCGCAGAAAAAAATAAGTAGGTATTACATATCCCTCCTAGTACTTAATTATGAAACATGGAGAGGAGTACATACTTATCTCATCGTACCTCATCTCATTTGTGACTTGCGATTGCGTGTCATTTCTTGGTGTCGGTAATCAGACAGGTTTATGAGCCGTACGTCTTATCCTTCTTGCAATCAGTAACGTAGATACCTGTGGTAGATACCTACTAATTTGTTACCTAGGTTCTCTTAGAACGCATCTCCGTAGTCCGTAGGTGTTAAAATATATAATGACTCATTTATCTCACTCATGGTGTCTTCAATACTGTTGCAAAGAATTGCAGTTGCAAGAATGTAAAATGTTTGCAAAATGCATACCATTCCATACATATTAAGTAGCTTTTACCCTCGACTTACCTAAGCAGGAATAAGATGGCTTTCATCTATCGTTTTTTTAACCGACTTCAAAAAAAAAGTAGGTTCTCTGTTTGACCTGTATGTATGTATGTTTGTCCGCGAATATCTTGCGTTTGGCTGAACCGATTTTGATGCGGTTTTCAGAAAAGTGTTTGTTACATTCTGGGGAAGGTTTTAGTATATAACACTAATGGGTATCCCGTGACGTTGCCTGCATAGATCCTGTTTTGCTTTCTTGGGTTGTAGATTTTTAAAAACGATTGTATGTTGGACTCTAACTAAAAAAAGTAAACAAAATAAAAAGCTTTTTTTAAAAAAAGATAACCGACTTCAAAAACTAAAAGCTCAAAAATAACTATTTCCGAAGTCGGTGGCTTCTCTTCTGCCGGTCGATTTGTGTTGCCACCGACTTCGGAAATAGTTATTTTTGAGCTTTTAGTTTTTGAAGTCGGTTATCTTTTTTTTAAAAAAGCTTTTTTTAATTACATGATTATTTCCGGAGATTTTTTCACCAGAATAAAGCAAAGTTTTTAGCGAGTAGCTAAGGCTATAATAACATCACGCGTTGTCCCGCAAGAGCTAAGCAGTAACTAAAAACCAAACATAACGAAAGCTTAGTGTAAAAAGCACGCACAAATTAGAGCCCAAATCTAATCTAATGGTACCGATTCTCTTGTTCACAAATTAAATGTAAGTGCAGAACATCCTTTAATTTCTGTCTTTTTCTTAATGAAACAGAAAGTAAAAGACTGATTTTAAATAAATTTTTGTAGATAAACAAATTAATCTGCACCATTTTCCAGGATGTCCTTTGTTTAATCATTTCAACCACACACGAAACTCCATTCAATACAATTTCGCTCCGTGCGCACCTGTCAATAAGTAATTGAAAACAAAAGACAACAACACAGACAGACTCACATTGATATGTACGGGCGCGTACTCGTACGTGACCGCGCTATTAAATATCTACAAATATGTTAATAGCTATTGCGTTATGTCTTGTTTTACTATCAATTATTTGTTTAAATGAGGTAAATGGTCATGTTTTTGTTTGTGAAATATTGATGTTATTATTACCCTGTGCTTAGATTATATACATGTAGACCCTGTGATTATTTATCATACAATGTTGTGTTTTTGTTGGTTATAGGATTGGGTTGAAAATTCCTCTCCCCTATTTATTGACAAGTGAATATTATCTTCGTCAGCGACTGCCGCACTTTTGGCTGTAGTAAAGTCTTCTATGCTATACCAGCGGTTTTCTGCGATTTCGCCCGCCCATTTTCAAATAACCTTTCATCCCCTATTAAAACCTATTAGGGGTCGAATTGCAAGCAATTGCATTTGCCAAATTCGTCAAGATTTACTACAGGGGCCGGAATACTGTGCACCTATTCTAATTTTGGCTTTATTACGTTTATGAGCAAATGTTTTAGTGACGAACCTGAACTGCCAGAAAAAGATCATTTTCCATACTTCTGTTAACTTTAAGACCAGTAGATATCCACATAAATAAACAGCGAATGTCCAATCAATACTAGGTCCTCCATGTTTTCTCCATCCAACGCTTCCTAAGTGCTGACGACATTACTGTCTTTAAGGGTCAACTTTATGACTCCTAATCCTTTATAGAGTCCATTACCAAGGACCATTCGGTCTTAATAGAAGGAACGCGTTAAGGATACTGTTCAAATTTCTTTTCACAGTCGTCAGGCCTACAGAGAATATTAACGAGGCAAAGTTGATTTATATTCAACGCTGTAATAGAAAATATTTAAAGTGTATCAAATCAACCGCTTCGAATGCTCCTCGTGAGTTTTCGCTCGTTGAGTTTTCCTTGTTCTACAATCTATTCTAGATACGTAACCTAGATTCTTATGCAAAATTTATGCATTTACTGTTAGTATTTGTTACAGTTTGTACAGTCGATAGCTTTCAACCTGGGTACAACCCAGGTTTAAACAAAGTAATAATACTATTATATCAGTATGAATGGCCAAACACTACTTATAATTTAGGGTTCAGTTGAAAACCAGCGTCAGGCAACGTAGTTGTCTGGCATTTTGCTGAACTGAACCTATTTGGCGCAACCGCGAGACACGCAGTTTTTTTTATTCCTTTATCATTGTTTTTTTTTTGTAACATGTGGTTTTCTGCTCTGTATCTGTCTATATGTGTGCCAAATAAATATATTTCTTTCTTCTTTCTTTCTTTCTTGCTTATGTTCAGTTTGGGGGTGGGTTATATACAGATTGGCCAAAACACGACATGTCACGGCGCGTCCAATTCGCGGTCAAAATAGCTTCCAAGACTAGGTGTTACTGTTCAGCAGAGCAAGACAGGAAACGGTTTTCAGCCCCTGTGCTCAAAACTTGCCTGCAAATAGTAATCATTATATTAATTTTTTTTAGTTTCTATTTTCCTTTTCCTACTTCTTGCAACATAAACGGCCGCACTTTTTTCCTGAACATGAAGTTATTTTTTCTCATCTTCAAGGGACCTTAGACCTGAGTATACTGTCATTTTACCTCAACACCTCTACTCCTTCTCTAGATAAAGGGTCTTGACCGCCAAAAAGACAGACAGGCGGATAACACAGTGTTCCTATAAGGGTTCCGATTTTCCTCTTGAACCTCTAAAAATCCCCGGGTTTACACTTCTTGGATCTGCTTTATTCCTAGCACTCTCTAAAAGACAAAACTTTAACATATTTCTCTCTTCCAGTTCTTCGGCTACCTAGCGATGGTCCTGTACGGGATCGACGCGTTTCTCAAGTACCAGGCACTGAAGGCTGGCGAACTAGCGCAGGGGCACCGAGTGATGGCCAAGCAGACGCACGTCACCACGCCACCAGCGTTACCATAGCAACAGAGCTGGTAAGGAATGAGAATATCTGGCTACCAGTAGCCTGGAGACCGCTTTTGAAAAATGACACTTAGTGTTTTAGTAGTAGGTGCTATTTTTCAATGGAAGCAGTGGAGTCTACTGTTGGCTTCGAATGTAACTGTGTTCCTAGTAATTCGGAGACTACCGCCATTGAAAATTAACTCTTATGAATTTGGTAGTAGGGGCCATTTTTCAAGGAAAGCCGGTCTGCTTACTAGGTTACTCATGTAAGTGAATGTGATAAGAAATATGTCAGCTTTTGTATGAGATTTTATCTTGATGTCGATGTATTTAGTTGTACACGATTTGTCTTTTTAACAATACGGCTCAAATTGTCTGTTAATTGCATGTTGACTTGCTGAAAATGTGCTCTTGCTCAAAGCAAACAAGATGTCAACTTGTAGTACTTGATAATTGACTTTGTGCATTATTATTTATTTTGTCGATGTTGTGATTCGCGACCGCCTGTATCTAATATTAGTTTTGATTGGATAAAAAAAATAGCATACCACTTTAACTCAAGTAATTGGTACCTCAATTCGTTGTTTAAATGCGAATTTGATTGAGTGAATATAATGTTGGGTTTTTATCGATTAATTAGTGTTCATTACTTTTATTTTTTTAGGAAATTCTACAGTTTACAATGTGTTTATTTCCTAGTAAGTTTATCTTGGTTAGCAACAACAGATTAAAATATTATTGACAAGTCAAAGTCAACTCTATGTGCATAAGCTAAGGTGTAAAAATCAATGTTCGCGATTTCGAGATGTTTATTTCACAATATATTTACAAAGACTAGTTGTAAGTGTAGTATATTATTTTAGCGTTATATTAAATTCCCACCAAGTTGTGTTAGTGGCCCGATTTCTGTCAATCACGAGATACAAGTGTGTCAATGACAGGGCAGATAAATACATGAAAAGATAAGCATTGAATCCGGCTACAGTGACATTATTTAAATTATGCATTTCGGCAGATGTGCACTGCAATACCTATTATATTTTGTTACCGTAGAAAAATCTATGTGTTTGCAAAAGGCTATCTTTTAGAAACGATGTCAAATAGTTAATGAAGTAAACAATTTTGGCAACGTCGTTCTATTTTTTCTATTGTCTACTAGAAATATAGGTCTAGATACGACACATATGTGCAACATGCTGAACTACATACACTTAATTTGCTCACATTTGGCGCACACGTTTTGAGTTAATATAGGACAAATTCAAGTAGTAACTTTTTAAACAACAGAAATATAAATAAGTGTATATTTATCGGTATATAGTACACATTTATACCCTTATACTTAAGATAAGATAATAATTTATTGGCACTTCAAGACACAGTTATTAGTGTAGCTCTGACTCTTGTACTAGGATGTCCTGTATCACAAGAGCCAGACCTCTCAATTTACAGGGCGTGACTTTATATTATGTAGGACCAAATATAATGGGTTTAATGTATCGAGTATATCAACAGAAATCGGGCTTATTTATATGTTAATGTAGCACAAGGGCTTTGAATACCTCAAGTGTGTACTTATTTAGCTTCCTTAGTGGTTTTTGTACATTTGTACTTTACCTTCCAAGATTTTTCTTCTTAATATGGTCTTTGGAGTCTTTTTGGCCATTTTAATTATATACAATGCCACAATTTATTCTGTATTGAATATGTAATGTAATAACGATGCGTTAAATGTTCGAAACACACTTACTTAATTGTTTTGTAGATATTAACATAAAATCTATTATTCTTAGACATTTTTGTGATAATATTATAGTAAGCTAACTTATTTAATCATGTTTAAAAACATTTATTGTTATTGTAAATAAGAATTGAACTTTGCACAGCATTTACCTGTTTATGACCAATTGAATACATTTGAGGAATTTCCCCATCCCATTTAAAAATCAACTTTTAATGTGGCTTTACTGTTTTTGTCAAAAACTCACTTTTTCTTTTAAAACAATGAGAACTTTGCTTTCATGTATCATGTTCAAATGTCTTCCATATAAAAAGTCAATGTGCTCAGAAACTTATTACACATTGTATCATGTATTTTAAATTCCAGAAGTTAATTGAGGTAAATATTTCACCCATATTTCGCTAGCTATGTTTAAGTCCCATGTAATAGTCAATGTGTTAAAAGTATTGTATATCAGTGGCGTGCCTTTCATAGAAGCCGAAAAGCCGGGCTTGCTATTCAAAATTTGAAAATAACAAAAAAAAAACACCTTTGAAATAGTGTAATATCAGTTTTGTATAAAATCTACAAAATTTAAAAATTTAAACTTCGCGCGGTAAAAATTCAGCGCACGGGCCGGTGTAGTTACTATTTCCATGCCACAAGTGCCGTGCATTCGTTACGTGCGTAGATACAAAATGAACACAACGCGCTTTCAAGGTTTTATAGTGCTAATTCACTCGCACTCGTTGGCTTCTTACGGGGCTTAACCACAGCTTGTCCCTTTCACTCAAATTCATTCAACTTTTAAAAATACGACAGAATTTTTCGATGTTTGATTAATGAAATTCGTAGTAAAATTGACGAAATTATGCCAGGCTTGTGAATGTGTTAGTTTGACGAATTTGAACATTATTTTAATGGAATAGAGATGTATTTTGGATGGCGTGCGAGATTAGGCGAAATAGCGCGATGCATGTGCGTATTTCTCTCTCTAGAGGAATAATATTTTCCAATTAGTTCTAACTTTGTTTTGAGCGGTACTGGAGCTTTTTTATACGAAACATAAACATATTTTAAAATATGAATGTTTTAAAGTATTGTGTAACTTTTATCAGTTTATTTTGTTTTAACGTTTGTGAATTTGTGATTAAGTTTCTGTGTTTTACCTTTTAATAGTTTTAGTAGAAGATGCATTCGGAAACGCATGCAATTGTTACTTTGATGGATTAAGGTGTGTGAAATCATTACTCGGGAAGGTAAATACTTTGAATTTTACAGACAAATACCATTTGTAACGCAATATTACCAAAATCATTAATTTTATACATGAAAATTGCCTAAAAAACAGCTGTTGGTTGGTAGAATTAAAACCTTCATTAACTTTTTACGCGGGCGTTTTAAATTAGAATATAAATATAATTAAATAATATTGGTCATATACATAAACTCAAGCGGCTCCAGAATAACTTGCTCTAAACAAATTATGGAACGATACAACAAACGGCTTGTGATGTGATTGCTGATACGTATTTGTAAATCTATTTAGTGATAGGTACCATGCCTTCAGTCACTCAGTGTGCTTTGTTGTTTGTCATCTGTAGTAAAGAAGCGAAGAATGAAAGTAATTATTTATGGCCGTTTACAATGTAAGTGTATTAGATTTTTTTATTTTATATTATAAAACCATTAATTATTTTTGCGCCATCTATTGGTGGCGAAAGTCAGCCAGCGAAATTCAAGAGCGCCAGTATTTTTTTAATAGATGGCTCTTACATCAAGTGAGGCGAAAAACGCAAAAATGTGTGTGATTTGGCAAAGCAAACTTTACAGTTTTTTTTTATATATCGGGCTTGCCCTAATATTTCAAATTTTCCCACCTAGGCACGCCACTGTTGTATATACTATTAAGATGCCCCAAACATGATCGATATTATCGATTTAGTCGCTGGCAGGATGGAATATTTCTCGGAGAGATATACACCTTAGTGATTAGTGTTGCCAGGCGTCCGGATAAAGCCGGACATAGCATTTTTAATTGCGTACCCGGCCAAAATAAACGGTACCCTTTTGAATTTAAGAATATTTGTTGTAATAATAAGAAAACTTGATTTTACGTACATATTGTTTCAAACCAGTTCGAACCAGTTAATACTTAGGAATAAAATCTACACTAATAATAATAAGTCCGCCGTTGTACATTGTTTTTTACATGTGCATAAAGTTTTCAAATAAATAAATAAATAATAATATAAAGAGGAAAACTTAAAAAAAAATTCACCATTCGATCTACATTGTCAACGAGTAACATAGGCTATAGAATATCACGCTAGGTCCCACGGGAGCGAGGCAGTAACTAAAAACTTAACGTATTGCGGGTGAAACCGCGAAGAACAGCTAGTCCTTAATAATGTAGCGTATACTTAGACCTTTTTACCCAATTGTCCGGCTATTCTATTTGGGATCTGGCAACTCTATCAGTAATAATATCGATGTTGTATGGGGATGTCTCTATTGCGATAGATATATCTGTAATTGTATAACCTTCCGTCCACTATCCCTATAAAGCTTTGCTCACGTTTTGTGTCAAATTAATGTATTTTATTATATGTGTATGCTCACCATAAATGCTCTAACACACATTTAAAATAAGGATGTCTTGATAAATGTGTTGTTTGTTCATCTACTTATTATTAATAAGTATGTGTACGCGACCTCGTCATTGCTTAATATTTTTTAGAAACCAAATGGCTTTGAAATAATTGAAAAATAAAAAAAATGGTTTTGACTTTTTATGACGGCGAAAAGCACAGGTCATTGTTTATTTATCTACTAAATGCCATGCCTTTTAATGTCGTTTGTAAGTTTCCGTTAATTTATGCAATTGTATTAAAAACAAGTTTCTTTAGGCCTTACTAAAGTCTGTACAAGCCTGTTCTTTTCAGAATTTAACTGTTTGATCTGTTAAATTGAATTAGCAATGACCAAGTCACACAGATTTATAAGAAATTGTGAATTATTTATTTAATTAACATGCTGTACTGATAGCTACAATATAAATAAATGTGTTATTGATCATGATCCATTGTTATATTGTAACTATGTATAGGTAAACAAGGAAAAACAAAGTAAAAAAATAAGACCATGGTTTTCAAGGATGAGCATGTACCTTTGTGTATTTAAAAGTACAGAACCCAAATCACACTGTTGGGCACTGGACCGTAATGAGACATAATCAGAATAGGCAAAGTATATTACCTAAACTTGCATACACGGATGCAGACGGCCATGTTTGTTGCGTGCCGTAGCGCGTGTGACTTTCGGGCAGCACGCATGCGGGCGCCACAAGCAGGGCCGCCTAGCCCGCACCCGCATGACAATAAAAAGGTCCTTATACTAATTGGATTGGTTTAATAAAAGAAGAAAGAACATGCGGAAATTAAAAGCATTTTGAAACTATTGTATAATGTATTTGCTAGCCATGTGTATATTGTATATTATGAAAGAAAATATAAAAATATTCCGGTAAAACCGACTTTTGTTAATATTTTCTATGTCGTTGTTGTATGAAATAAAAAAAAAGTAAAATATATTCCGAGTAGTTTTATTTTTCATTATTATTGTATTAACAATATTAGAATGTGGACCCGGATTTACACAATACACAAGAAACACAGATATTTTCAAATCAAAAGGTCAAAATCGGAAGAAAATGACCGTCACCTTTGAATTTGAAATATCGATGTTACCTGTATCAAAAAACAATATAAAGTATAAATTGTGCATAAAGTCTGTAAGTAGATATAAACTCTTTCGAAGACATCAAAATTGATATAAAAAATATTAGATAACTGCTTCACTGTAAACAAAAAAAACTGTAAACTGTCTAAATATCAACATGATTCAAAGAAATTAACAATATCTTAGGTTTAACCAATACTAGCACACCACTGCATATTTTATAAATATTTCATTACATCAAGCAACATTGTGTGTTCCAATAAAAAGTTTGAATTAACGATAAAACTTAACAGTTCGTTATAGTTATATATTCCTTAGGCGTATTACTAAACTTTTGTTACACAGGTACAGAACCAATGTTCTTTGACTACATGTACTATGGACAAAATTGAATCATGACCCATTTCGACGACCAATCGTTTGAAGCTGTCAAAATAATAAGACTAGACGTGTGACATTTTTAATACATGTTTACGCGATTGTCGACCTAATTGTATTTGAATGTTTGTAGGAAAATAAGCTTATGGTGGGTCATGATTCCATTTTGTCGATTGTACAAGTTAGGGAGCATTCATAAATTACGTCACATAAATTTCTCGATCCTCCCCCCCACCTTGTGACAGGTATTTACTCTCTAATCTCTCCTCCCGCTGTGACGTCATATTTTTCAACTTTACATACATAACTGGATAAATTAAAACAGCAGTTACAAAATTATTAATAGGTACTTTTTTCATTAATGGCGTGTATTAAATAATAATACAGTGTAGATTTTTGAAATTTGACGTCACGCAGTTTGACTTTCCCTTGTCCCACCTCATTAACCTATGACGTAATTCATGTCCCAGAATACTAAAAATTCGTAACAAAACTTAAATAAAATACCCTTAAACAAATAATAATTGTAAATAGAACATTCCATTATTTAACAACGCTCAGAAAAGCACGTAAATACAGATTAACTTACAATACATAAGTCTATTACAAGAAAATGCCCAAACAGTTGGTTGGACCCATTGTTAAAAATATTGAGGCCGATAGAAATAAAAATATTTTTTATTTATATCGGCCTAAAATTTTAAAAAATTGCTTAGCACATGCTTCGGTTAAAAAGCTTTATTTCTGTTTCCGTCGCACAACTGCCAACAACGTTGGCAAGATAGGGACAGAGTAAAGCTAAACCAAAGTATTTGCTAAGCAACATTTATTTATCTCTGCGTTAGTGTTTCAAATTCAAGTCTTTGAATCGTAATTTTCAAAAGAGTCGAGTCCTAAAACGGATGCATATCTAAATAAAAGAAACCGCGACCATGGAGACCTGGAGGCTCATCATATTATTATGTAAAATAATCAAATGCCTAGATGACTTTATGTTAAGTAGATAGGTAAATATATAAAAAAAACAGGTCAAGTGCGAGTCACTCGCGCAACGAGGGTTCCGTTATTTTTTTTAAATAGGTATATATTTTTTTTACAAATTTACGGTTTTCGGAGTTTTTCCTTTACTTGTGCTACATGACATTGCTTCTTGCCAAATTTCATGATTCTTGGTCAATGGGAAGTAACCTATAGGTTTAGATTTCCTTGCAAATGTCTAAATATGCTGTAACTTTTTATTGCGTTGATTTAGAAACTTGATTTTTTCACTGCTTTGAGAGATGACATATTTGAGTATGTGATAATAAATTTCAGCTTGATATCTCGATGCGTTTCTGAGAAAAAGGGTCCTTGACAGACGGTAGGATGGCAACAACAAAGTGATCCTATAAGGGTTCCGTTTTTACCATTCGAGGTACGGAACCCTAAAAATAAAACCTAACATACATTTATTATTAGACAGTCAGTGTATGAAGAGCGCTTGAATACTACTCGCCACAAAAAAGGACTCGAACTCCTATGTAAGACTCCCTTAATGTCGGTGTTCCGATAGTAAGTTGTAGTCTTGAAATTCATCATCAGAATTCATTTATACTCGAAGACTTAAGTCCTTTGCATAACTAAATAATATCTATCAAAAAGTATGGTGGGTTAGTAAAACACTTCACAATATTCTTGGAGTACACTAATTTGTAAGTACATTATTAGATTATACATTTAATAAATATATACATTTACATTACAAAATGACACTTTTTTGTATAGTAGTAGCAAAATATATATTGTGCATATTACTAGCTACAAAATAGGCAGTATTTTCATTACAGTCTGTAAGACTTGTCTGTGCACCTCGCTGGAATGCTCGCCCCCTCCTGCTTCCCCGCGCGCCCCGTGTTCGCCACGCTCGTTTAGTAGCGATAGCATTCCGTCAGCGCTACGTCACAGCACGAGGTGCACAGTTAGTATGAGTTGCAGTTTTTAAAACTATTTGACTTTAACAGTTCAATAGGCACACGGTAAAGGCACAAAATAGCTATAGCTTTTGATTACACATATTTAAGTAGATAAGTACATACATACTTCAAAGCACAGACATAAGGCTATATGGTCGCTACTAATAACAGGTTTATAAAAGACACAATGAAGCCAACAATTACAACATTTCATTATTATACTGGCCTATATTATGAGGATACTAAAGGTCAAAGTCCCAATAACTTTAACAAAAAAAGGAAATAAATGATTAGTATAAGAAATACACCCCTCAACACTGCCACAACCTCTGTATCCTCAAAACAATAATTAAGTTTCAATAATAGTTTTCATTAATATTGAAACTACGGCAGTAAGCAAAGTTAGGCTATGTAATGTGTCTTTTTACACCCTGTATAGACACTAAATATATGTAATTTTTTTTAATTTTATTTAAACATCCAAAAATAGTAAATATATTTCAAAATTTACAAAATACAATAGATTTAGACAAAATCGTTTAACATTTCAGTACTCTGATAATAATTCGTTATTATAAAATCTTTTCTTTATTATAAAAACTTGCATATTATGCATTTTGCATTGCATGGTTGCTGCCATAATCATACAAAGATTATAACTATATTGACTGTATTTATGGCCAAAGATTGTTTCACCTTGTAAAAAATATAAATTATACATAAAAAAATGTTGTTACTGCTTAGAGGTAGACTTAAAAATAACTCAATACTTTTATTTACAGTTAATAAAATGCACCAAACTAATAATATTTTGGTTAAATTCTATCAAAACAAAATCGTATTTAATGTTACATTGGCAACAGTAGAACTTAGGCACAGGGACCAAACCTTACAGAACATTTATTTGTTTATTTATCATCATCCATTCCATAGAGGTTCCTTCCTATTCTTTAGTATACAGACACATCTACAAAAACCGGTAATATCAGAACTATTAAGCAGGTCATAACTTGGCTAACGACACGTTTTAATTAGGTACTACGCGTAATACCCGACGTGGGTAATATCAATCATGCTAGTCCAATTGTAGTACATTTCTGTGTCAAGATTCAGACATATATGGTCAACTTAGCTAAGACCGCCTGGCGGATAACACCGTATAGTAAGCAATACTACGAATTCTGAATGACAAGCCAAGTTACAAAAACTTTTAACTGTTTTTTAGTTTTATTTCTATAGTTTACATTAGGTTTTAATGGCTATACACATTTCGTCAATTTGGTTCATGTATGGTTTTATCCGCCAGATACTCTTCGTTGACTAATCCATTGGAATCATTACGAAAGCCAACCAGTCCAGTGTAAGTGGTTAACAGCGGAATCAAGTCAGTCAGTTAGTGGTGAATGTCTTACAAGTTACTGCGGAGGCTGCGGCGGGAGCCCTCGCTTCCACGCCTTCCACTTCAGGTAGCCGTCGAAGCCATACGCTATGATCGCGCATAGACCGAAGAACTGGAATAAGAGAGTGCACTTATTAATATTGATTTTATTGTTCTAGCTGTCTCCTAATTATGATAGGGTCTGCTTTTAGTCTAACCGGATGCAGAGAATCAAATCTCCAATCTCATGTAATGAGAAGTGGTTGTCATAACCACTGGCTCATCAAAATATTCTGCTATTTTAATATTTACTAATGCTGCATACAATATTTCACTGTAAATAAAGGCTTTAGATAAGTATCAGCTATAATTAAATGATTATTATGTTTTCCACTGATAGTTCAGTGATTGACTGATAAATAGAGCTTTTTCCATGTTTAACCTAAGTACAGACAGTTGTTGTTTCTGGTTGTTTGTGAGTTTAAATGTTTGTGATAATACTCACATTACTGGAGGATCTCCTAGTTTGGATTTTTTTAAATAAAGTAACATATTAAATACACTCACCCCAACAGCGTATCCCACACTTTCTCCAATAGTAGTAGCAAATATAGAGCATCCAATATAAGTCAGACACACTACACCACAGAACGCAAACTCAAATTTCAGCCACGGTAGTTTGTCAAACTTTTCCACAAAGTGGAATGTGTAGAAAAACAGCAGCAGCAACGTTATTATGTTGGCCACCCAGTAGAGGATATTGTAGAATATAGCCGACACCCATGTCCACGAAATCTTAATGCATATAAAACCAACAATGTTGCAAGTCTGAAAAGAAACAGAAAATTTATTGATATGTTTACTAGAAGAGAAAAAATTATCCAGATTTTTTGATAAAATAGCAAGTATCTGCAAATAATCTAGACATGATTATAAAAAGTAAAATTTAACATGCAATGAAAATGCATGTGTCGTAGTATGATTTATGGTTGTAAACTATGTCTCATTCATTATCTCTTCTTTAGATTACACTGTAAAATCCTAGACAGAATTCTTGCTTACAGCTTGATAAAGGACATTCATGAGGATTTTCTGATCATAGATAGCTTAGGTGTGATTAGGAATGGAGTCATCTTACCAATTGGACAAGCTTCAGAATCCCTGGCACAGTTTGTACATAGCCCTTGTCGAACCTCACGATCTTTGTTGATCCAGATGCTCTGGGCGGCAGCGGTGGTGGGGCCTCTGTGTTGTAGTTCATCGTGAAAAGTAACTATGATGCTGAAAATATATTTATTCAAAATATATTATGAAAATTAAACCTTATTTGATGCAAGAATAAATACAGTTAAATATTTTCAGTACCATTTTTGTTTAATCAATTTATGACAATAGATCCCTTTTAAGTTACTTATAATAGGTTCTATGTTCACATGTTATTATATATAATGTTAACATCTATTGTACTATATTCTTACAAATAAATCATTCTTTCTTTCTTTCTTTCTTTCATGGTAGTACAGAGGTTGGCCTACCTTATGGACTCCTTCAGAGGACATAAGGGGGCGTAGGCCTTAAGGGAGAGCGCAACAGTCGTACAGATCCTTAAGGTTAGGCTGGTGGTTAGCCTTCTCGTGGTTGCCGCCCCGTTTTTGGTCTAGTTCCCTAAGAAATAGACGTAACAGAAACCACCAGTCGCTAAATGCAGGGATGTAGAGGTCATATCTCTGCGTGTCCACCATCAACAGGGCAGATGCTGGATAGCAAATGACCTCCCGCGTGTTTGTGCCGTGCGCGGTGACCCGTACGGGAGGATGAAGAATAATGAATAAATCCGATCCGATCTACATAAGAATAATGAATAAATCCGAAAATAAGACTAGAACAATGTGGCAAATAATTAAAGAACGCACAAACAAGAACAAAAAAAAGCCAATAAGCAACATAAAATTGTATGTACAAAATACCGTGACAGATAACGCAACTACCATTGCCAATGCATTTAATGATTATTTTGTATCAGTAGGAAAAACGGATACAGCAAACGGGAACGCCTGTCCAACTGGTCGCCCTACCTCCTCCCAAAGTAAAAACTCGATATACCTAACACCTGTAGACTCCAACGAAATTAAGTATATTATAAAAAAATTGAAAAACAAGCGAAGTTATGGGCATGATGAGCTACCGCCTATACTTGTAAAAGCATGCGTCGAAGAATTAACGTTACCGCTAACCTACTTAATAAATCAATCTCTAGACGAAGGCTCAGTTCCTGACCTGCTGAAAGTATCGATAGTGAAACCAATTTATAAAAAGGGAGACCAGACCGACACTAGTAACTACCGGCCAATAGCTTTACTACCGACCTTCTCAAAAATATTGGAGACCGCTATGTCAAAACGAGTCTATTCATACTGCGAGAAATACAAAATATTCAATGAAAGTCAGAATGGGTTCAGGCGAAACAGATCCACGTCATTAGCAATATTTAAGTATATTCAAGAAGCTTTAAATATAATAAATAGTAAGCGTTATGCAGTAGGTATTCTACTGGATATGAGCAAAGCATACGACAGAGTTTCATACGAAATTCTACTAAATAAATTATACGCGATAGGTGTCAGAGGTACAGCACACAAGTGGTTTTGCTCTTATCTAGAAAATAGAGAACAATTCGTAGAGGTAGAATATACCGACCCACATACTGGTCAAATAATACGCGTAAGATCTAATAAAGCTAAAACTACAATGTCAATACCACAAGGCAGCGTTTTGGGATGCTTACTATTCCTAGTTTATATTAATGATCTCCCTAAAGAAATTGACGCTCAGAGTATTTTATTTGCTGACGATATCTCTGTAATCTTCCCTTACATCAACACAGAAAACTTAAACATAAGTCTAGACGATAAGCTCTCTAAAATAATAGCATGGTTAAAAGATCACAACTTAGAATTAAATTTTGAAAAAACAAAGCTAATGCAATATAGGCCATATCAAAAACGCAAATTGGATATAAATTACTCATATGACAATATAAAGCTGGAATGCATTGACGAATTTAAACTGTTAGGTTTGACGATAGATACCAATATAAACTGGAAAGCCCATATAGATACATTGGCAAACAAACTAGCCAGCTTTACTTATGCCCTGGGTGAGCTTAAAAGGTCTACTGATCAAAAAACTGCTCTCTCAGCATACTATGCCTACGCATACTCCTGGCTAAAT
This sequence comes from Athetis lepigone, assembly GCA_033675125.1. NCBI lineage: Eukaryota > Metazoa > Arthropoda > Insecta > Lepidoptera > Noctuidae > Athetis > Athetis lepigone. Next base: position 21,119,657 of record CM066233.1, on the reverse strand, counting down.
TATGGAATCGTAGTGTGGGGAAACTGTGTAGAAATAGATAGGCTTTTTATTTTACAAAAAAAATGTGTACGAATTCTTGCTAATATAAAAAACAGAGAAAGCTGCAAGCCATTCTTTGTGAAATATAAAGTCCTTACACTAACTAGTATCTACATTTTAGAAGTAAGCAAATTCGTTAGAAAACACCAGTCTCTATTCCCACTCACTAAGGACCTTCGTCCACAATATCGCAGTGTTGGACGTAAAAACGATAACGAATTAGCCCTACCGAGCTCAAAATTAACCATGTTTCATTCAGGACCTTTAGCCATGTGCGTGAAAATATATAATAAGCTTCCAAATTCAATTAAGGACATACAGTACGAAAATAAATTTAAAAACAGTCTTCAAAAATACCTTACATTAAAGTCGTATTACACTATAAAGGAATTCATGGATGAGAAGTATTCTTGAAATTTGCAAAACATAACTTACCTATACACAACACACATAGTTCCTACAAATTTGACTCATTGTTATGTCTGTTATGACAATTAGTATTGTTAGTGACATTATTTTGTTATAATAATATTTATTTTAATTAAGAATGTGAATGAAAACAAATTATTTGTAATTTACGACAATTTCTTACTTAAATGACACATAATAGATACCTAATAAAAATGCTCAAATTAGAATATTGTCCTAATGTTATAGCGAGCAATACCTATGTGAATAATAATAATATACTTGCGTTGTGACACTGAATTAGACTCCTTGAAATACTTATAATATTGTTGTGCCCTAGCAGGGTCATGTATGATACTTAATATATTAATTGAAACAACTTGTAAACTACATGAATGCAATAAATGATACTGATACTGATACTGAAGGAATCCTGGTGGTTGAGCCTGAGAGGGGTCGGGTTGTTGTTACACCTCGAAGGCAACACGCCACTTTGGTCTGGATTTCTCCCCAAACGGGCGGCCATGGCCTAGCCAGCCATGGTCAATCGGCTGCGACGTCCGGTCAGACGGCCGTCAGGCGAGTGCTCGGGGGTGATGGGGTTCGCAGCTGAAGGCAGATACGCACTGATATCCGTTGTGGGAGACAGCTGTGGACTGCTGGAAGCTCGCGGACAACACACTCAGGAGCACTATATCAGTCCGGTAACCTTGGTGCTTTAAAGCATCCCCGATGTTGAGGGCTCGATGGTGGGTGAGGAGCCGGGCTGACGAACAATATCCAACTACATTCATGGATAAGGTGAGAAAAATAACACAACAAATAAAAAAAGGCGACAAGACCGTTAAGGGCATGCCGCAAAGGACCTCGGACCTAGTTACAGGGACTGAGGTTTTAGTAAAGAAGGGGGCCGCTGCCTCCAAGCAGGATGTACCCGTACCGGGTGGCGACTCCTGGACCATCGTAGCCCGCAAGGGCAACATGGGACGGGGGAAAACCGGTATGGGGGGTCAGCAAGGAGGGAGTGATACCCAAAGGCGCGTGGGGACACCGGAACCGGTGCTGGGTCGTGGAGGCCCTAGCACGCTGATACCTCCACCTGGGACGGAACCTTTACAGGGAACGTCCAGTGGAGGGACGGCTGCCGGGGACTCTGCGAGGCGGTCACCGGGGCCGCATAACCGACGGCTGAGCGGCAGCGCAAGGCGCAGGAGGAGAGACCTGCGACGACAAGCTGCAACGGCAGGGGGCAGCACAGCACCTGTCAAAAGGGCAAGAGAGGTGAGCGACGAGGCAAAGGAACCGGGCAATGACCTAAAAAAGGCTAAAACCCAGGGATCCTACAGGGACGCTCTCACGGGGACGAAGATGGCAATAGTGCACTCGTCCCACCCCGACCAAGCGCTGGACGCTAAGAACCTGGGTCCAATCCAGGAGCTTCTGTGGAAGCTGCTGATGGAGACCCCGGATCCGCTGCCATGCGTAAACGTCGGCAACATGGTTGGCGGGGCCCTGCACGTCAGTTGCGAGGGACCGGCGGCGGTCAAGTGGCTACACGCCATCAATGGGCGGGAGGTAGATGGCATCAAGCTGAAAGTGCTTGATGCCAAAGACCTCCCGAAACCAGTAAAGATGGCGTGGAAGTCGAAGACGGTAAGGGGGGCTGACTTGGCGAGCACCCTACGGATGCTCCAACGTTTCAACCCAGCATTGCGCACCGAAGGGTGGAAGATGCTGAAGGTCGACGTGGAGCCATCCACGACGAGGCGCATCGTCCTCATGGACCAGGCGTCCGCGGATACCATCAGGGAGGCTGGTTATACACTCCACTCAGGACTGGGGCCTAGCCAGTTCAAACTGTTGGTGGACGCGGACAGGAAAAGGGAGGACCAGGCCGAGGAATCGGCCAGGGAGCCCGCGGCGACCGAGGCCGTACCGGATCCCGAGCCGGGACGGGTCCTAAGCTCGGAGGAGGCTCTCCTCGCCGAGAGGACCAGCGACGACGAGGTAGCACTGCACGAGGACTACCACCCAGCGATGGACCTAGACCGCGCATCGTCACCATCGACATGCGCGGGGGACCTCGAGGGGCTGGCGGTCCTCAAACTCGATACCATATTCCCGGAGTCGGACGATGACGGGGAGACGGGGACGAGAAGGCAGCACTAAAGGAACACCATAATGGCTGCAATAAGGTTTGTACAAATAAATTTACAACATAATAAGGCTGCGACCGCCCTTCTGGCGCGCGAGCTAAACATGTGCAAATATGATATAGCTCTAATTCAAGAACCTTATATATACAAAGGGGAGATTAGAGGCCTGGGCAGGACAGGGGGTATTGTATACTACCAACGTCATGACCTAAACGCAAGGGCGTGCATCTACGTCAGAAATGGCCTAGACGCTATTCCCCTGCACAATTTCTGTTACAGGGACCTGACAACCATCAAGGTCCCTCTAGGAGAGGAGGAGGGAGGCGGGGGGCTTATAATAGCCTCCGCATACCTGCCTTATGAAGCCGAGGACCCCGTCTCGACGAAGATGAGGGAACTCGTGGAACACTGCAGCCGGGAGGGCCTAGACCTGATCATAGGCTGCGACGCCAACGCGCACCACGTCACGTGGGGGAGCACTGGTAACAACAGGAGGGGTGAAAAACTACTGGATTTCCTGGTAAGCTCACCTTTACAAATCTTAAATAATGGCAGCAGACCTACGTTCGTCAATGCAAGACGGGCGGAGGTAATTGACCTAACAGTAGCTACTAATAGGGCTAGTAACCGCATAAGCGAATGGCATGTACCTAACGAGATCTCACTCTCGGATCATAGGTATATCTGCTTCAAGTACAGTACCCGACGAAGTAGGGTACTGGTAACAAGGAGGAACCCAAGACACACTGACTGGAACTCCTATTTGAGAGACCTGAAGGTGGAACTCGGGGACCCCAAAGGTAAGCTAAACTCAGCAACAGACGTTGAATTCGAGGCGGAGCGGATATCCGAGGCTGTGATGAGCGCTTGGATGAGGAACTGCCCCGAAAAAGAAGTACAAGCAAGGAGGGAACCATGGTGGAACTCTGACCTAGCCAGGTTACGGAGGGAAACTAGAGGGCCACCTTTAATCAGGCTAAGGCTATCAAGAATTTCGAGATATATGCCAAAAAGCTAACGGAATTCAACAAGGCCGTACGAAAGGCTAGGAGGCAGTCCTGGAGGAACCACTGCGATAGCATTGGCAGCATTCCAGATAGCATGAGGTTATCCAAGGCTATGGCGACTGCTAGGGTAAACCCATTAACATCCATCAGGGATGAGAATGGCAAACCAACAGAGTCTGGGGGAGACACCCTTGAAGTGATGTTCAGAACGCACTTTCCCGGCTCTTCCACATACAAGGACACGGCGGACTCAATAAGCTTAGATGACATTAAGTCAAAAACAACAAAAGCCGACTGGGACGCCGCGAAAAAGGTAGTAGGGTCTAATGGAATCAAGTGGGCCCTGGAGGGCTTTAAGCCATTCAAGGCCCCGGGGCCGGACGGAGTTTATCCGGTCCTACTACAAAAGGCGGGGAACATACTATACCCGCACCTTGGCAGACTATACAGAGCCTGCATCGCCTTTAGCTACATACCAAAGGCGTGGAGGCAGGCGAAGGTAATCTTTCTTCCCAAGTCAGGAAGAACAGACTACGAGGACGCTAAGTCATTCAGACCTATAAGCTTGACATCGTTTTTCCTGAAAACTCTGGAAAAACTTGTAGACAAGTATGTCAGGGAAGGAGCGCTGAAGAAACAACCGCTTCACAGGATGCAAAACGCATATCAGCCTGGCAAGTCGACGGAAACGGCGCTACACCAGGTGGTTAGCCGCGCCGAAATGGCGCTAGAGCGCAAAGAGATTTGCCTAGCATCCTTTCTGGATGTAGAAGGCGCGTTCGATCGGACTACCTTTAGAACGATACGAACAGCTGCAGAGAAACATGGCATAGACCCCACCATATGCGACTGGATGGACAATATGCTGAAGGGCAGAGTCATAGAGTCAACACTGCTAGGCGAGACCAAAAGGGCACACGTCACAAGAGGATGCCCACAAGGAGGCGTACTCTCACCAACCCTCTGGTGCTTGGTGATAGACGAACTGCTAACAGAGTTGAACAAAGGACCAACGCGCACGGTTGGTTATGCGGATGATCTCGTGATACTAGCAAACGGAAAATTTCCTAACACTGTGTCAGAGATTATGCAGGAAAAGCTGGACATGGTGGAAAAGTGGTGTAAACACAATCACCTATCCATCAATCCAAGCAAAACGGTGATAATACCGTTCACCAGAAGGAGGGACCTAACTCAAATGGGAACCATGAAGCTCTACGGCACCGCACTAGAGTTGTCCACGGAAGTAAAATATCTAGGAGTAATCCTGGATAGCAAACTCACGTGGAAAAGCCATGCCGAAGCGACAGTAAATAAGGCTCTAAGGGTCTTTGGCATGTGTCGCTCCGCCTATGGGAAAACATGGGGTCTAAAACCCCAAGTAATCAAATGGATCTACACCATGATGGTGAAACCGATAATCACATACGGGAGCATCGTATGGTGGCCTAGAACCAAGCTGGCAACATGCAGACAAGCGCTAAGCAAAGTGCAGCGGATTGCCTGCATGGCCATAACAGGAGCATTCAGGACCACGCCAACCGCGGCGATGGAAACAATGCTCAATCTCACCCCCCTACACATTGAAGTGGAACTAGAGGCGAGGAGGGCCATACATAGGCTTAGAAGTATGGGGCACTGGACAAACTCCGGTTGCAAAACAAACCATATCAACACAAGACCAAACAGGGTACTTGACTGGATTATGGACATGGGATGTGACAAAATACACACCATCCACAATCTCAAAAAGGAATACAAAATCTACATTCCGAGCAGGGAGGAATGGAAAGGTGGAATAAAACCCCACAAAGGTAACACTCAGATATGGTACACGGATGGCTCTAAAATGAGCACCGGTACAGGTGCAGGGGTACACAGCGACAACTGCAACCTCAGCCTAAGCATGGGCAAACTGGCGACGGTCTTTCAAGCAGAGACCTACGCCATAATCGCATGTGCGCAGGAAATACTAGATAGAGATACCAAAGGGGATACTATCTACATTCTAAGCGACAGCCAAGCAACACTCAAGGCACTTACGTCCAATAGAGTGGACTCTGGGCTGGTACTAAACTGTATCAAAATACTGAACAGGATAGGAAGGCGCAACCAGGTCAGACTGATCTGGGTGCCAGGTCATACAGGAGTGGAAGGCAACGAGAGGGCCGACGCTCTAGCTAGGAAAGGATCCGAAACACCCCTCTGCGGACCGGAACCCTTCATAGGACTCTCACCAAGGGTCATCAACCACACGCTAAAACAGGCTGCGTTGAGGACACACAGCATGCACTGGCACATCACAACGGGCCAGAAGCATGCTAAACTATTCCTCAACGACATAGATAATGGCTGGACCCGGAAACTATGGAGGTACAGCAGACCACAGCTCCGAGCAATCACAGGAGTCTTCACAGGGCACTACGCCACCAACAAACAGCTCCAAAACATGGGACTAGCAAGCGACCCGACTTGCAGGCTCTGTGGAGAAGGAGAGGAGTCTATGTTACACCTGCTGTGTGATTGCGCAGCACTAGGCTCCAAAAGATTAGGGTATCTGGCCCAACCATTCCCAAGACCAGAGGACTACAGGCTCAGCCCCATCAAGGCCATACTGGGACTAATGAAGGAGGTGCACAGAAGGCTAGGGGTTGAGTAAAAGGAGGAGTACAGCACAAAAGATCCAAAAGGGTCGAAGTGCTACGGCTTGGGCCGGCCCCACATTAAGATAAGATAAGATAAGATACTTATAATAGGGGACCTCACTCTTCTAACGTATTAATATTGTATTATAATATAAACAAATACTTTATGGTTTATGCCTAACGAAAAAGAAATACTTTATAGCCAAATTTTTCAACAGGCTAATGAAAATTAGCTATAATTGACAAATTATTCAACATTCGAAATTATATTTTAAATAGTATGACCAATAATCCCCTGGGGTAATAATATACCTAGGATGTCATTAATTTTCCTGCTCTGATAGTCTGCACTGGGTGAACAATTTGTAGATGATTAGATTTTCCTGAACTGTAAATGTTAATGTTGAGGTAAGCTATACCTATGTATAATCTGATTTGATAACAATTGAATTCTTATCAATAAGTATATTTATATAAAGCTTTATTTGTTTTATATTAATTAAAATTAAGGATTTGATTCTTTATCTTCTAGTCTATGCTTAATGTCCTTAGGAGCAATACATTGGTGAGACAGTCGCCTACTTTATTCGGTTACATACATGTACGTCAATAAGGTACTGATAATGATTTATTTATTATGCAAAATTTCCTTTCTATTCAACATATTGTAGGTAACAGAAATATATGATATTGTCTACCAACAAGCACAAGGAGGACACACCCTATTCCACCAAAATTACCACTAATTAAGCTCAATCAATGAATACGAGTAAGATATGTGCTAGTAAGTTGTAAGTAGAGAAATAATATAGTTACCCTGGGCGTCGTCGGTGCGTAGAAATCCAGTTTTTATGATGACACACTAAGGACAAGTTGTGCGATTAATATGCCTATGCCTATACAAGGGTTTTCCGAATCAACTTAGTTCGAACACCATAACAAAATCTACAAAACCAAACGTTGATAAACCACTTGTTAGATACGATATAGCTAAGCCAATTTCAATTTGTGATTTTGTGTGTTGGGTTTGGGACGGGTTGGATCAGGCAGGGACTGTCACTACTGTCAGAGACAGACTTTGACATTGACAAGCGACAGTTAAATTTTTTTTGAGGATTTATGGCCTGGTATCAAAGACCTTTAGCCAACGACAGTTCAAAGTTATCTATTGTAGGTAGGGATTTCTTCCAATACAAATTGAGTTAATCGATTATATTAAGCTCTCCGATTTTTCAAAGAGAGAGACTTTATTTCCTACAAAGAGAATACCGGACTCCGTCTCATTAATATTTTTTTGCGACAGTAAAACTGTAATATAGGTATAGTTAAAATGTTTGTAATCAAAAGATATAATACAATAATAATATTTTAGTAGAATTTTGTCTAGTAATAAATCAGTATTATTTGACAAAATAATACTAATTTATTTTCAAATGGTATTCTGAGACTGATCAGAGAGAGAAGAGAATGTCAGAGATGACAGTTCAGAAACTGTCAGTCACTCAGTTTACTGAACTGAAAAATCTACTACGAAGTTGCGGACGGCACCGAATGGGTTGAGTTCAGAGTTGTTGTGTTGCCGATATCGAAATAATTTCGTGTGCAGTGTAGCTGACGAAATATTAATTATTCAGTTTCTTATATGAAAACAGTAAAAAACTACGTATTTCATTCAGTGTTTATTGTGAGATTTTCGGTGATTATCTATGTGAAATAGTGTCGTCGGCTACGGAATAAGTACTACCGAATTACCGGTTACTGTAGTAAACATTCGTTATTCTTGAAGATCTTCATGTGTGATGGGAGATAGGGATTGGAGACCGTTTATTTACGGCGGCCTTGCGTCGATCGTCGCTGAGTTTGGTAAGAAGATATCAATTTTCTTCCAGCTGAACATAACCTTAAAAATGTTATATCACCTGGAGTTATGGTATTGTAATTTTCTATCAAGAATCTTTGTGATTTGAGTTTTTATTTATCGTAAATCTATGTATGTTAAGGTGGCTCTAATCTATTTTCTGTATTTAATTATACTTTTAAAAACCTGAAAAATTTTCTGTCATATATGTATAGTATTGTATACTTAATTTATAACAAAACGCTCATAACATTAATAATACCTAATAAGTAATTTACTTATCTGTTTTGAGATAACTGAACAGTGTAATTAACTAAATAGTCATTTACCTTTCAAAGTCAATTCATTTATTTAACTTTGTTTTAAGGAAATTAGGTAGTACAATAAAGTAAGGTAGTATTTCAAAAAGAACATGCATTGTCACAGGTATTTTGAAGCTTCAGTGAACTTTTGAAAACAATGCTATTCTCATAGGATTACAAACTTATTAGAGATAAATAGATCATCATCATTTCCCCAGCCTTTTTCCAACTATGTTGGGGTCGGCTTCCAGCCTAATCTGAATTGGCTGGATATCAATCATTTCATGATGTGACTGCCTGTCAAACCTCCACAACCCTATTACCCACAACAAGAATAAACAAACAACAAATCATAGCATAATAACTCCCAGTCTAAGTTCTAGTTTTAAATCAAACTACTAGTTTTCATTACTTAAGTCATTACTTTTCAGGTACCTTCCCAATAGACACAACAAAGACTCGTCTCCAGATCCAGGGGCAGAAGATAGACCCTCGCCATGTGGAGCTGCGGTACACGGGTATGGTGGATTGCTTCGTCAAGACCTCGCAGCAGGAGGGGGTTAAGGCTCTGTACTGTGGGTGAGCATTACAATTTGTGTATGGAAGTTTTTACTAACATTAATCCTTTGAACACAGTCATGTCAGTTGAGACACAACAGAAAAACAATAGAAAGACAATAGCAGCCTGACAGCCGGCTGTCGGTTGGTCGGCGAAAGCTTTACTAAGGTAGTTTGGTAAAAGTAAACGTAATAGAAACACATGAGTTTAAATATACCTTCTTAACCAGTTGGTGAACCATTTTTATAAGCCAAAAAGCCTGACTTGCACTAACAATGAACCTAATATAGTAAACAAATATAAAAAAAATCTAAAGTGTCTGCTATTTTGTGAGGTTTTTCTTAATCATACATAACTCTTGCTCTAATTTCAATCTGTACATACATGAGTAACTATTTACTAATCTGTGATGTTACCCAAAGCTATAGATGCAGGGCTGCCTCATTAACATGTCTTTTACAAGCACATTCTCACAAAGAAGGAAAGGGAAACATTACCAGGGCATTTAATTTTGTACACATACAGGTTGCTGATATAGGAGAAACTAGTAGTGTGCCATATACTAGGTGTATTTTTGGTCTTGCTCAACCCGCTAGGAGATGATTCTACTCATAAAAACAAACAACTTTTAGTTGGTTGGAAGGGCATTGAACTTTTGTTAGAAACAACTGATATTTTTTTCGCGATTTCGGAGTTGGTTCCATAAGAAAAGTTGTTTGTTTTCAGTATGTAAACAAGTGCTATCTCCCGCGGCTTCGCTCTCATGGATGTCCAAACTCAATTCCCTATATTTTCCCTTTATGGCTGGATTCTCCAAAAACTTCTTAGTGGTCACTTACTCTTTTCAAAGAACATATCCTCCAAGTTTGGAGTCTCTAGGACCAGTGGTTTGGACTGTGCATAGTCAACAGTCAGTCAACCAGTCAGTTTACAGATTATGATTAAAACTATTCATGATTAGGCGCGCATTTTCAATGTTGTTTGTTAAGGCTAATAGCCTGATTGCTCTGATAACAGTCGAGCAGTCACAAGGAGTCACTTCCTTCAAAACAATGTTTTCATCATGCGAGGTAAACAACTTGTGATAATGAATAGACACTTTGTTTCCTGTTAAATGTATGCATAGATATGTGCTATATAATATTATCTTTATTTAAATAATTCTGCTGTGCGTGTGTATGTCATTGAACTCCTCCTAAACGGCTTGACCGATTTGAATGAATTTTTCTGTATGCGTTTGAGTGGCGCCCTGGATGGTTTAGATTCACAAATCAGCCCGGCAGATGGCGCTAATTGCTTGAAAAAGCATGTGATCTCGGAAACGACCCTAACGATTTCGCTGAAATTTGATATGTGGGGGGACGAGAAATCGATCTAGCTCAGTCTTATGTCTGGGAAAGCGTATGTTTTCGAGTTTTAAGTTAAAATGTTTGGCGCCCAACGAAGTGGGCACGGGCCAGCTAGTTATATATAATTGCCTATGTATAAAATACTCTTTTGTTTTACCTGTCGTTGGTTAGGTACTGCTCTGCTACCAAGGTCGTAGCGTGTTGTTACATTGCCATCCGAAATGTAACACGCAAAATTTAAAGAATTTGCCGTCCACAAAGACGTCAGTTTATGCGCATACTGTGCTCGGTTCGTGCAAGCATGTCGTCACACAATGGGAATTCTAATGTATTTATGTTATATTTCGTAAGTCTGTACACGCCCTTAGAATGTTTGTCCACCACCGCCGTCACCGTCACGTCACCGACAACGAGACGTGAGAATAGTAAAATAAATGTCGTCTTCATCCTCCTTGGTGACGTTGGTAGACAAACGGCCCTAGAGTAGTCTGCTAGGCAACACTGAACCCATCTTTGGCTAAAAATAAACAAAACACAATAGTTGTGCGTAATGGTGTCACTTTTATTTTATTTAACCAAATTATAAAAATAAAGTGATGTCATTTAATTTTGTTTTATCTGCGGGACACCCGCTAACTCGGTAACCGCAACCCACGCGGCCGAAGTGGCGTGCAAACCTAGTATAATGTTAGACTGATTAAAATCTATCGATGATACACTATCGTTAAAACTACTGACCCCCTGTGTTTTTAGATAAGTGGTCATTGATAAACGATACTCTATTGTCGATATATCGGCGTGCAAATACTATACGCAATATTGAATCATGCGATATGCGTGCTCTTTCTGTGCCTTCTTATCTGCGGACGAAAGTACGTAAACAAGCTGTTTTTTCCTTGGAACTAAGAACATATGTTTTGTATTATTTCAGTGTCAAGATGTCATCATGTCATGTTCGAATGTATGTCCTTGTATTACTTATGAATAACAGGAAGAGACGGCGCAATTATTGTTTTAGGAGCTACGGCCTCCGGCTTGAAACGCTAGGAATCAGTATACTATTTATTTCTCCACTAGCTTTTGCCCGCGGCTTCGCTCGCGTTAGAAAGGGACAAAAAGTAGCCTATGTTACTCTCCATCCCTTCAACTATCTCCACTTAAAAAATCACGTCAATATGTCGCTCCGTTTTGCCGTGAAAGAAAGACAAACATACAGACAGACAGACACACTTTCCCATTTATAATATTAGTATGGATTAAACCCAAATTATGTAAACATTTGTGATACTGTAATTATGTGACGTATAATTTTTTTTTTGGTGAGTGGGAAATCATCAAATGACTGCTCCCGTCCCGCGTCCTGGGAGTTTAGCTTAAAAGGTTAAAGAACAATAAACATTCAGGATGATTTTCTAAAAGTCGGTGTACACTACGAACTCAAACATTCAGCCCATCACCATCAGCTCATCGCGTTCACAGACTGAAACTCGATGCCATACACTGAGTGTATGAATCCTAAGTGTAGTGTAAAGTCACCAATTCACCATGGCGTGTTTTGCACGTTTCCTACCTTTGTACCAACAGTTTATTGTAATCAATATATGCAAAGCCACCGCTGATAAGGTTCGGATTTTATTTAAATCGTATGTTGTAGGTACTGTGTGGTTGATTACAAATCCCATGTTATCTGCGTGTCGTGCTTGACGCCCGTTATTCGCGACCTTCAGTTTGCGAATAACACAAACTTATAAATTCCAAGTTATTACGTAATTTCGACGACCCCGCGACATCGCGAATGGTTAAAAATAATTTGCGAATTATTTAACGATTTTTTGTGTGGGGTTCCATTCAAAGTTGGTTTTACTAAATGAGTCAGATATTCACGATACTGGGTCAAATAATAAAGAATACTGTCTCCTTATCTTGCAGTAATATGTGTGCTAAAATAAGTGACCAATGACAAAGAATATTGAAGATACCGTATCTGAAATTCCCCTCCATCCTTACGCATCGACCTTCGCATGACTGGACTGTCCACATCCAGACTTACTGTCCCCAGGCTTATGATTCATTGTGACTGGTGAGCTTGCCAAAATATGAAGCGCACTTTAGCTAAATGTCACAAAAAAAGAACTACAAAGACAGTTTAAGATTATTGACATGCTGGTTGGTATTTACCTAATTGACTGACTGACTTAAGATGTAAATAAAAATTAATCAGTAACAATAATTTATCTGTTAGCGGATTTGTTTACCAGAAATAGAATTTCGATAAATTATGTATGAACCTCGTGTATAATCTATCTTTAGAAACATATACCAGCGATAGATACCTAGGTCATTGTAAATTACCATGAATGTGTTGCTATGCATGCGCAAAACTCGATAACAGCTACCGCTGGAATCATCAAGTTTTTAGGAAGGTATCTAGTATAAAGGGAAATGTTAACTAAAATATAAGACGATCGAATAAAATTTAACATCCCTTCTACTCGAATTTTTGTGTGAAACTTAAAGATTTACGCCGTTTGTCCACCGCGCCGCCGTCACTGTCACGTCACCGAAAACGAGGTTACGTGACATGCGGAGGACATGCGGCCATAGATCAAGAGCTGTGGATTTTGTAACAAATAAATAAATAATTAAATAGTAAATGTTTGTGTAGTGATAGATAGATAGAGAGATAAAACGTTTATTAGTGGACGGCGTTGTCATCTCCCGCTCGGTGACGATGACGTGACTGTAACGGTGGTGGTAGACAATCGGCCTTACACTACTGGGCACGGCAGGTAGCAGGATCTGTTGAAGTTTCGCTAAAACAAAAATGAATAAGACAATGTATGCGGAACTAAACACTTCCTTTTATCAGTGTATCACTTGAAAAACAGTGCTTCAGGGAGGTCCTAAATTGTTGCACACTGTTGCCATACAACATGAGTCGAGTGCTTTACAATCAGTCAGATAAGATACGTACACAGATAGGTACTGGGCTCATCGCATTAACATTGTTGTTTAACCAAATCACGTGCTATCTGTCCTGAAATCATTTAACTACATAAATTGGAATAGTCTGGATCAGGTATCATCACATCATCATCTCCCCAGCATTTTTACCCAAGCATGTTGGGGTCGGCTAAACTAACCTAACCATTCAGCTGGATATCAGTGTTTTAAGTGAAGCGACTGACTATCAGACCCTCACAACTCAGTTACTGGGCGACACACTGGCAGTTTTAGTCTTTACTTCTAAATAACTCCTCTGGTTTCCCCAGACGAGAGAGTATTCAAAAGGGTTTCCCCACGCAAAAAGGTGTTACAACAAAAAATCTCTATCGATTCTGGTATAAGAAGAGGTTGCCAACTTTTCCTCTAGACCAATATAATGGAATTAGTTTAATTTCTCTCAAAAATGTAGTGTATGGGTTACAAGCAAATTCAAATCTTTGTGAGAGCTGGAGTCAATACTCGGTTCGGGACCTTACCTGTATGACAGATCTCCAGGCTCACACTGTTAAAATTATTAGACACAGAATCTAGATATCTCTTACATTCTATATCTAGAAACATAACAGATTTTAAGCATGAATTCAAATTCAACACTAGTTTTCAGGCTTTTAGCATAATTGGCAGAAGATATTTTTATCACACGGCTTACATTGTGTGTTAATAATTAAGGTTATTTACAAACTAAGACACACTAGATAAGAGTAATCTCTAGGAAACGTAAATCTAAGACAATAAACGTATGACCTACCTACTTGGCGAAAGCGGTTCACCGTTTTATCTTAAAACGATAGCTATTAGTTTTATGCAAACAATTTATCTTTTTTGATGTTATTGAAAATGTTTTGTTTATCGTTTACCTTGGTTGTTTTTTTTTTGTTTTTAGTACATACCTAGTATTTGAGCGCAAATTATTATTATTATCCATTTATTTCAGGCATCAAGGCCCATATAAACATATACAATATTATATTAACATAAAACTTAAAAATACTATAAATATATAATACATGACAAATTAATAAACTAGAGCACACGAAGTGTCGGCGTCGAATGATGTTATTTCATGATGTTTTTTGAATTTACAGTAGGTATACAAAAGCACAAATGCGGCTCTTTTTCTACAGGGCCCTAATCTGGGGAAAACTTGCTAAAAGTACTGTATTCGGAATCCCCATTCGCTTTACAGGAACGCCGACTTACTGTCCCCAGACCTATGGGTCATTGTGAACATGCTAAAATAGTATGACTTTAAGGAGCGCTAAAATGAATACAAATAGTTACTAATCATGTAGCTTCTCCGATAAGACTCATCTCTCAATAAAAATAAAATAAAATAAATAAAAATCTCACCAGTAATTGCCATCAAAATATTAAGAGATTCTTGCTAAAGCAGCATAACAAACATCCTACATGCAAGTTGCTTACCTACCTGCCAGACTGCACGTAGGTTGTCTACCATGCGTCATTTGTCTAACTTTCCTCATGCTTTAGGTATTTAGAGAAGTAATTAAACGTTTATTCTATGCCTAATAAAACATAGTTATTAGTGGTAGTACAACGCATATACTCGTATATGCGTTGTAAAATAATACTCTATTACCTTACAACTTTCATTACTGTTTTGCGCGAACGAGCAACGGTTGGTATGTATGGCGCAGCTTGACAGAGGTCTCTTGCATCTAGCAGTTCTTTGTGATAGGCTGTTATTTCTTTGGCAGGTATTTTCTGCCTGCTACTGTCTTATTGTGGATTTTCCTCTACTGATCTATCTATTGTGTTTCTTTTCATCAATCCTATTCTTCTTTAAGGCCTCTCTCTTCTTCCGTAGACTAAGATAAAAATTGACCAATATTCGATTTCTTATTGAGATTACTCTTCCTTAGAATCTGGCCAGCGGTCCTCCGCCAGGCCACATACGGCACGATAAAGTTCGGCACGTACTACTCGATGAAGCAGTGGATAGCGCGGCACCGCGCGGACGGCGGCGCTATCGAGCACGTGCCCACCAACACCTTCTGCGCCGCCTTCGCGGGCGGCCTGTCCAGCGCCATCGCCAACCCCACCGACGTGCTCAAGGTCAGGATGCAGGTTAGTGCACACGGTATGTTCATCACTCATCATGTGTATTTTTATTCAGCGTTGTATCTTCTAAAAGAAAGTCCCTCTTGGATTCTGTTTACATACCATATTAGAGACTAATAGTACTTTACCTTTACTTTCATATAAACGTTATCTAAAGTATAACTTGGATATCACAGACATCGGTAAAGGAAAACATGATGAAGAATCTTATCCGCCAATTTGGCGATCAGACCAATCAGGCTAAGGCCCTGCAGTGCCTGCAGGGGTTGCGGAATAGTTCTAACAGTTCCCGCGGCCCCGGAACATAAAGGGCAACCGAAGGAACTAGGGTGAGTTTTAGTCAGCGCAAGTCTGACACTCCCTGCCGCCCCGCCCCGGGCGGGAGAAGTTATTTGATGATTTCCCATCCTCAAAGAAAGGCCCTGCAGTGGAATAATAATTTAGGGCCACGATACTGTTCGTTTACAAAACGGTAATTTCTAAAGAACTGTGTTTACTTTTGTGTGCATAGCTATTGTTAATCAAGTTCATGTCACCAGAAAATTCTTCTGGTAACCTTCTCCGGTACTCTTAAACACCAACAATTTATAATAAGCAAGTGTGCAACAGGTGGGTGACGAAAAACGCAACCTAGTCCGATGCTTCACCGAGATCTACCAGCTGGAAGGCACGCGCGGTCTGTGGCGCGGCGTGGGCCCCACGTCGCAGCGCGCGGCGCTGATCGCGGGCGTGGAGCTGCCCGTGTACGACGCGTGCAAGAAGCGCCTCACCGCGCCGCTCGGAGACTCGCCGCTCAACCACTTCGCGTCTAGTCTCGTCGCCAGTCTGGGCAGTGCTGTGGCCAGCACGCCGCTTGACGTCATCCGGGTAACTTCTAATTTTGATTTACCTAGCTGTCCCTCGCCATACTGCCTGCGTAATTCCCGTTTTCTAATAATAAAAAAGAATTTTTGAAATCGGTCCAGGCGTCTTTGAGAAATCGAGTACTTAACAAACAAAAAAAATTACAGTCGAATTGAGAACCTCCTTATTTTTAAAGTCGGTTGAAAAAGAATATGATGTGTAACTCTAAATGTGACTTTAATCTGTGACTATAAATAAAATCCTACTAGCATTATAAAAATTTCATTTCACTAACTACACAGAATACCCATATTAGGTAGAAGACAAAACTCTTCTCTTAATCAACGCTTTATTTAAAATCCTAAAAATCTCATTGATTTTTAATTAACTGAATAATTACAGTTTTTATTGCTTTGTACTGCTTCCATACAAAATTCGTCTTTTTTCCTGTGACTCAAATCCTATAATTATTTTTTATCCGTTTCAGACAAGACTAATGAACCAAAAAAATCTGAAGGGCGAAGTGACGCGGTCTACTGAGCAGATTTACAAAGGAACAATTGACTGCTTGTTACAGGTACGTATTACCTAGCAGCTGCCTAGCTCAAGCATTTTATAAAGATAGTTCATCAATATGCATTGAGCGTTAAACCGCTGGTACTAGAGACATCTTGAGGGAATTTTCTTTTTGAAGAATTAGTATCCACGAAAAAAGGATTGGAAATTCAACTCCTTAAGGTGTAAAATAGTGGATGGACTTGTAAATGATGGATCCACACGGGTCAAGCCGCCAGCGAAAGCTAGTGCTTTATAAATTCGGGTACACCGGCTCGAAGGACCATAAACATTTCAAATCTCAAGTGCGATGTGTAACTCATATGTCTAATGTAGCAGAAAACACTGATAGGCTTATTCAGCATGCAGCTATGACAGTACATCTAAAAATTTGTTAACGTGACATGCGCCGTTGTATATGGCTTAAATAAGATGTATATTGTTCCAAGCGACTCATCATTATCTCCCTAGCTCTTGCCCAACAACTACGTTGGGGTTAGCTTCTAGCCTAACGGGATTCAGTTGGATATCAGTGTTTTAAGTGAAGCGACTGCTTATCAGACCTCCACAACCCAAAAAATGGGCGACACGATACCTCTTGGTTAGACTGGTCTGTCTTTCTTCTTTCGTTACAAGCGACTCATATTTCTAACTAGCTTTTGCCCGCGACTTCGTCCGCGTGGAATAATAGTTGCCGTTCCCGGGGATTTCCGGGATAAAAAAATTCTATGTCCTTTCTTGTAAATTCTTTTTCTTTCTTTCTTTTTCTTTCTTTCTTGGGTCCCAGACTATATCTGTACCAAATTACATTCTAATCGGTTCAGTGGTTTAGGCGTGAAGAAGAGACAGACAGACAGAGTTATTTTCGCATTTATAATATTAGTAGGGATTAAAACGTACAAATATAATTTTCTAAGTCCACTTCTCCATTGCAGACGGTGCGGTCGGAAGGTTTCCTGGCGCTGTACAAGGGCTTCATCCCGACGTGGCTGCGCATGGGGCCCTGGAACGTCATCTTCTTCCTCTCCTACGAACAGCTCAAGCAGTTCTACTGAACGCTCACTGCTCCACATGACTGGGATTTCATGGGCTGGTGATGAGGTATCACATCTTATGTACATGAATACTCGTGGCGTTAAAGTGATGTCAGATAACAGAATTGCAATGTAATTTAAATATGACAACTCAAACCAGTGACAACTGAATCTCTCTTCTTGATGGCTCAACATGGATTTCTCCTACAGGGGATTCTTTTGACTTTGATTTTTAAATGTCAAATTGACTGGTCTAGGAAGAGTTGTACTGAGGGTGAATTGTTCTGGGGTTGAGTTTTCTGAGGAAAGAAGTGGCGATGAAACTTTTAGCAGTCTTGAAGTGAAGGCAAATTCAACAGGGACCGAAACGTGTCAAAAATGTAGACGAAATTGGTAAGTCAGACAGTCTGAAATACGAGAATTGCTTCTCTGATACCCTCTATACTCAGTCTCTCTCTCCTACAGTATTTTTCAATGGAAAAGGGTAAAGATCCGTTCGTCCACCAAATCGGCGATAGTTTCTATAACAGTTTTGTAACGAATCGCTGTTTTAATATTTCCAGATCACCACAAGCGCAGATGAATCGTGACCAGGGCGGCATATGAAGATGACCGAACTTATTATACGTAGTACTTCAACACAAATACATTTACACACAAACTGATCCCGTATTATGATTGTCTGTATTTCTCTTCAACATAAACAAATATTTAGATACTTGATAGATCAGTCTTCTTTGAATTTGAACTTTAAAACTGAGGACATAAGGTTGATTGGTCAAAGAACTTGGCAATGAATTTTGTTACCTTGAACTAGCAAAAGGTTTACTACAGTAACAAAGAGTGCAGCATAAATTAAGTGTTAATTAACAAAATAAATGAGCTTTTGTAGGTTATTTTATGTTAAAATCGTACAGAAACTCTATTTATTTGAAGTTCCTTCCTAGATTAAGTTCACATCTTGTGATAAGTTGACTTGTGTTTACGGCTGGTTAAACTAGCAGCTAATCTGATGTTTTACCAGTAGTTTTGTATAAAATAGAAAAAAACAAGTTATAGTCAATAAGCGTTAACACTGATTCTGTATAATTATGATGTATGAAGTACATTTTTCTTCTGAAATACACTGTACACATACACATACATTAAATACATCTCTTGCATTTGATATATTTAATTATTTCTGTAGAGTTGAACATACTCGTAGCCAAAACTCAGAACGTATATCAATTTAACAAGCTTTTATTTTTATTATTTGTGTTGTGCGATGGTTGTTACACGAATGTAATGTTTTGTAATATTGTTATATTGATTACAGTCTTAAGCCTAAAAGTCTGAAATCTGGTCTAACACTTGTGTTACTTTATTATTTATAAAACTCGACATGTTTTTGGCATTTCATAGGCGTGAATGCGTTATCTAGCTTTAGAAAGAGACTTTCAAGTGTATGACAAGGATGGCGCTATACAAAGTCTTTTTTTAAAACCCGATAGGCCATTTTACTAGGGAAAAGATCTCGCGGTCGGTGTGAGGGAGAGCGGAGTATATCGCGCGCTTTCTTGCACTTACAGGTGTTATGGTGACGTGTAGTGATGTGCAGAGCTCGATAATGTTATCGATGAGCTTATAGAACGTTTTATAGTCGAATGTATACGCTTAACCCCGTCCGAGCAGAATATATTTTATTCTCTTACCTGCCGCGAGATTTCGTCCCTGATTCGCCCGCGTACTATAAATATTTATTGAGTAAGTATATTGTTGGTAAATGGTTTTGGACACTGGTGTAATATATTGATATTCAGCTACTTGGAGTCTGCCAACATAGTTGGTGGCTGAGCGGGTGATGATGATGAATGGTGATGTAAAGTGATGATGATGATGATGACAGTTATGATATACATATCATGTGAGATTGAGATTAAAGCACACAGTGCTGACTTTTAGACGAATATTAATGTTAATCTTTAAACGTTTTTGTATAATTATTTTATGTTATGTTGATCTTTCAGCTATTTATGCCTTATTCAAAGAGTAATGAATAATACTCGCGTTTGAAAACTTCTTGAGACTTTGAATGTTTTCAGATTTGATTTAAACCTACCAATTCTTTATTTTTTTTATTGTTCAAATTAAAATGTTTGAGATGCTGAATTATTACTGACTTATGTAAATAATGTAAGACTGTACTGTTTAAAAAATTTGTTATATTATATTTATGAATATGGTGGGTGGCTAAGAAACTTCTCATTCGTTCTTTCTAAGAGAGGTACAAGTTTATGTTATATTATAAACGAAGCTACATATATAGTTTTTAAGTAGAAAATTTTGTAAATATTTGTAAGCAATATTTTATTTAAGATGTGTTTTTCAGTACCTTTCTAAAAATGTAAGGACGGTAGGGTTTTTAAACCTGTTTTTCTCACATGAATTTACGCGCATATAGTTCGTTTGCTAATAAAGGGACGTTCCTACAAACGTGGGTCAGAAACTACTGACTATTATATTATTTATTTATGGTCGTATTTAGTTTAGACGTCATGCAGTGTCTCGTTCAACGATGTCTTTTTGTAATCCTTCGAATGCACGTGATTTGAGACACAATAGAAAGACAATAGCAACCCGACAGCCGGCTGTTGGTTAGTCGTCAAAAGGTTAATGCGATTCAATTAAGAATAGAAATGTACTTCCGCCATATTGACCGTGTGACATGTTACACCATGTCCTACGTGAACGACTCAACGCGAACGCGATTGCGAAACGATGCGATGCGAATTTAATACGATGCGGAGCGATGCGGCTACTCTGTCCTACGTGCGCGCGAACCGTCCCCTCCGCGCGCAAAAATATGGCCGCGACGCGTCCACTTCGCGCGAAAATATCAAGCCAACTGATCGCGTTCGCTTCATTTCGCGCCGCTCCGCACCGCACCCCACGTGCGTTTGGTCACGTAGGCCACTTCAATAGGTTTCGAATGTTTGTTGTTTTCGCACCGCGCCGCGCCGCTTCGCGTTCGCGTCTAGATCGCTCACGCAGGACACCGCGTTAGTGGTTTGACATCGTCCACCGCCTTGTGACGTTATGCTATAAAGTCTTGCTAATTTGGATTTGGCAAAAACAATTATCTAATAAATTGAATATATGGACCGTTTTCGATACGTAAGCAAATAAATTTTCTCAGCAAGACGGTATTACGGAGGTCATTGGCCCTATTCTAAATTGAATCGTGTTATGCATTTGTATCAATCGTAAAAAATTATTCAAAGATTACTAAGTTAATGGAATTGGTGACATTAGAAATTGCGTGTATACTCCTTCCCACACTTTTTAATTCGTCCAATATGTTTTATTCTACAATTCTGAATCTGTTAATAACACTATATCGATGTGAACTCGTTATGAACCTCTGTGGCAGGATCTTTATAGCATTTTGTTATATATGAGTAAGTGTCGCTTGTACGTCTGTATGTGTCGTGTGGAACACTAGAAATAGAAGCTTTCTGTGAAAATACACTAGGTACAAAGAATTAGCCAAATTAATATTATTATCCAAATATACACATTTGTATAGTATTTTGTTGTTTTATTTTTTTACTAGCTGACCTCGAGAGAAACGGAACAAGCAGGCGACGCCATGTTGATTTTAGCTCTTGTTTTATTTCTGTCATGATTCAGAGATGGCGCTATATTGGAAATAGAGACGATGACTACATTTAAAAATCTGCATTCTCTTTCGTCCGTCCGTTAGACCGTTCAAAATCCTGCACACATTTTTTCGCTTGATCCAATCAATACATAGTATAAAACTAAGTAGTTCCGCGCTGTCTGTACCTATGTACGCTCAAATCTTCAAAACTACGCAACGGATTTTGATGTGGTTTTTTTATCGATAGGCCCGAGTCACACCGGAATGGCATCGGCGCGGCGAGCACCTTCAGTGTAAAATAATTTTAAACTTTAACAACATACTTAAAATATTAGTAACGCTTGAAAAGGTCGCGAGGCCGCCAGCGGCTGACAGCGGCCGCGAGCGGCCGCGCGCCTTTCGTTTCTAGCGATGCTGGCGGCCGCTGCCTTTCCAGCGTGACTCGGGCCTTAGAGTAACAACAAGTGGAGGCACAATAATACCACTTATTGTGCCACTACTTGTTGTTACTCAACTGAACTGAATTGGGAGAGGAACAGTAGAGATTTGAATTTGAGGTACTTTAAAATTCTACATCACAAAACGCAAATTAAGATTTATGCTTCGACATCACTTAAACATACTTGAAGAGCAAAGAGTTTACAACACACATGTATAAAACCTCATTTCTCACAGCCGAAAAAAAGGAAAACCGCCATTAACTCGAAAAAAAAAACTTCTATCAAAGAAACATCAAAAGTGACGCAGCCTTATTTTCGCACATATTTTTTATAATAATGCTACAATATATTTAAATAAAAATAGTCATATTTCGCAATGGAGCACAGCGTTGTGGAGAGAGGGCCGCCCGAGAGGGACGCGGGGTGCGGGTGTAGGGGGGGAGCCTCCCTCGAGATACTGAAGGAGATACAGCGCCTCTACGAGGAGAGGATGGAACAGATTGATAACACCTCCGGGTCTACTAAGTTGCAGGTGAGAGAGAAATCTTGTGATTAAAAGAGGGACAAGGCAGTTCAAAAGCTTTTCACGTTATTTCTTAGTTGATTGAATACTTATATGGAGTACAGGAGAAGGAACCTGTAGAGTTACGCTGAATTCTAATTTCATCGTTTCTAAAGATATACTCCATTAGTTATAACATTAGACAAATAGTGTTAACTGTTATTTCACAATAAATAAACAGGAATCTGAACTATTTGCCACTATTATAAATGTGTCAGTAAAAGGCGGATATTTCAATGATTGAATCAAATAACAAACTTATTTGCCCATTATTTTTTCAATGGCATAGTAGCTGTAATGTTTATAAAGAGTGGCGATAGAACTTATCTCAGATCCTGGCATCGCATCCTATCGCAGACTAACATTTGAACCATGCTATAAGCGTTTATGTTCATAATTTATCGAACTGATACATGATGAGTACTCTTCATGTATTACCTTTTTTCTACAATTTTCAATATTTTTTTCTTTTTTACAATTTTTATCCGTGGTAACCTGTAAGAAGCTTTTTGCTTACACCCCTGCTCTTTAGTTTAGAAGGAGGATCTAATAGGGGAACCAACAGATTTCCTATATATAGAAATAAATAAAATAATAGAAATCTAGAAATAAGTAAATGAATAATGTCCCAGCAACAAGTGACGGTGCTGCGCTCGTGGGTAGGCGACCTGGTGGGGCAGAACACCCTGCTGGCGCGCGCCGTCGAGGAGCTGGAGGCAGAAGCCACCTCCAGACTGCTGCAGGAGCGGAGGAAAAATAATGAGGTGACTTTACTATAGTTTAGGAACTTTAAATTAGATCTTTATCGGTATGTTTTCTTCAAGCCTGATCTGTGCTCTTTTTGGTTTACGCGAAACCACTTAATACCTACCTTAATACCTATAAATGTGTATGTGTGTGTACTATAGTATCCTTTTGACAATTTATTTATTGCGTTTGGTGCAGTCGTTTTGTTATTGTCATCTAGTAAGTACTCGAACACCACCTGATGTTAGACCGAAAAAATTATGGCCAAATTAAATTAGGAGTTACCTTATGAAAATAAACGCTAGTGATTGCGACGCTAGTGCACGGTTGACCGGTTATACCATGAACGTAGCAGATCTAGACAGCAGTGCCCGCTTCACTATTTCGCTCTTCCCTAACATTACGTATTAGCGGCCTCTTCCTGAACCATCGGTTCCATATAATCTCTTAACGTTTAATCCCCGCATCAGGTGGTGTCCGAGCTTCGCGCGGAGTGCGCGGCGCTGCGTCGGCGGCTGGCCCGTAAGGACAGCGACCTTCGAGGCCTCGTGGAGGTGCTACGGCGGCTCCGCGAGTTCGACTACTGCACGCTTGACGGAATACACTTCTTTGAAGTCACAGAGTCCGATATATTTGGGTCTGTTGAATGGTGAGTCGATTTGAGATATAAACTTTGTAATATGTTGCTTTAGTGTTTAGGCAAATGGTATTGTTGTAAAGTAGAAAGGCGATTCTCACACTACGCCACAGTCTGTCGCGGCATTTCCTATGCCCTTTTATGCCCTTTTATAACGCTGTGGAATAGAAAATCATCATATGACTCTTTCCGCTCTGGGCGGAGTGGAAGGGAGTGTCAAATTTCACCCAACCATGTTCCTTCTTAACCCTGTATCCGGGGCCGCGGTGTCTCTTTCGAACAACCCGCAGCCCCGGCAGAAATTTTCTATACCTTAGTTGTGAATTCCAAATATAATAACCAAATTGCTGCTGCTACCGCTGCGTCCATTCTTTCAAGCGTCTGTACTCTGTTTGATCGAATCTCTTCGACGCGGCCACCGCTCGTCCGCGCGGTGCATCGCATCTCCGCACGGTGCATCGCAATAAAATGCGCGTCGCGGCCGTCGATTGCCGCGTGCGGTGTGCGGCGTCGTGTGACAATCGCCTAGCTTAGCCTAGCTAGATTATTAATACAATTATTCTTTGCTATCAATACGCAGGCGACAAAAGAAGCTGGAGCAGGGAGACTCTGTGAGGACGCGCAGTAACGTGAAACACGACACCAACAAATATAAAATCAGTCGACGTTTTAGAGTTGTATAGACCTGTTTTGATGTTTTTGGTTTTTTTATATGTATTATTTTGAATATATATTTTTCTTTTATCACTTGATTTTTTTTGTTAAAACCATACGATTGCGCCAAACGAACAAGCTATGCAAGTGTTGAAACTTTGTTTTACATGGACTGAACATTTTTGGGGTTTGTAAGTTAGTAAATAAAATATAAATAAGTTTTTTATATTTATTATAGAGAAACCCGAATAACATGATATGCGTGAAAGTGTCGGAGCTGAAAATGTTGAACGAGTCACTGCACAAGGAGAATATCGCCAAAGAGAGGTACTTGCTTGACTATAAGAACATTAGCTATCGTCTGCAGCTTCATTAATCAAACTACAAGTAGGTACCTTTATTTTTATTTATCAAAAGGATTATTGCAGAATAAACCAGAAGTTTAGGGTAACTTATTTATATAAGGACAATAGTTACTACTTAACCCCGCAGATTATTCAATTTTAATTAAGCAATTAGTTTTAATTTTTAACCGACTTCAAAAAAGGAGGAGGTTCTCAATTCGTCTGTATGTTTTTTTTTGTATGTTTGTTACGCGATATCTCCGTCAATTGTAAACGGATTTTGATGGTTCTTTTTTTGTTTGATAAGTCATGATTTAGGGGTGGTCCTATATAAATTTTGTGGCGATCGGTTTAGTGCTTCTTTAAAAATTCACCAAGAACAAAACAAATTGACGAAATGTTCATAGACGATGTGTGCTTTTTATTATTCTTCAAGTTTCTATTACTTTGAAAGATACTATACACACTTTTTTCAAAAAAAAAACTTTTTCCAAAAAAAAAGATAACCGACTTCAAAAACGAAAAGCTTAAAAATAACTATTTCGGAAGTCGGTGGCTTCTCTTCTGCCGGTCGAATTGTGTTGCCTTGCCACCGACTTCCGAAATAGTTATTTTTAAGCGTTTCGTTTTTGAACTCGGTTATCTTTTTTTTGGAAAAAGTTTTTTATTTTTTACTTTTTAGTTAGAGTCCCAACTACGTTTTAGAGTAACTTTAAAAAAAAATGTACGTCTTTCTATAAAAAAATTGAGGAGCTCCCTCGATTTCGGCATGATACCATCATCAGATCCTGGACCTGATGACAATGGAACCATTTGGGAAGTTTACCCTTTCAAACAAAAAAAGAATTGTTCAAATCGGCTGGCAAAGGACGGAGATATGCGCGAACAAACATAAAAAAAAAACATACAAACATTCGAATTGAGAACTTCCTCCTTTTTTTAGAAGTCGGTTAAAAATAATAACCGCCTCCAAAAACTAAAAACCCAAAAATAACTAAAATTTCGGAAGTCGGTGGCTTCTCTTCTGCCATTCAATTTGTGTTGCCACCGACTTCCGAAATTTTAGTTATTTTTGGGTTTTTAGTTTTTGAAGGCGGTTATTATTTTTTTGAAAAAAGTTTTTGAACCTTCCAAAGCATTATATTTATTTTCAAATTATTTCGCAGAGAGATCAGACAGCTGAACAAAGACGCGCAGTGCTACGAACAAACGATCATGAACCTCAGGAAGGAGATGTCCAACTGCAAGCATCATAATTCGTGAGTTTATTACTATTACTTATACTAAAATAATCAAGCTTTTTGTTTGAAGAAACGCGTAAATCTCTGAAAATACTATTTGGATTAAATAAATCGTTTTACGAGGAACAGTATAGACTAAGAAACATCTCGCTTCACGGGAGCGAAGCAGTCGCCAAATCCCTGAGGACAATTTGTCTGGGTTTTCTAATTTCATAAATAGAGAAAACCGCAATTAATAAAAACATTTTTTCAAAAGGAGCACGCCCGTTTTTTGTTCAAAAGCGACAGATAAATGTTTATCATCTAACGTATATTGACATAAGTAATAAGTCAAAAAATATGCGGACCCTACTCATAACAGAGTTTATAAAAAGAATACCAAAACAAAAATACAAATACATGTTATCCCCGGTTGGTTTCCTGTGATAGATTCCGAACGGTGGACGCATGAAATCCGGCCGATACAAAAATACATTATATTATTATTATTTTGCCTGCTTTGCTTAGAAAGTTAATGGTGTAGTGGAGCATAGCCCATTACAGTGACAGGTGATTTCGTCGACAAAAGAGTTTTTAAATGTTTAAATTGTTTTTTAAAGCCCTTAATGTGTCTTATATTTTAATTGTCTTTTCTGATTATTTCGTTGCGGGATGCAAAAGAGTGCAATGTCTTGGCGCTTTTCTATTTGTTGGCATGGTTGATTTTGGATTTTAGAAATTGGAGATGTTGAAAGAAGCGTAGCGGTGCTTTCCCCGAAAGAATTTGGGCACGGGGAGCAATGTAAATAGGGTCCTGAACCCTCATAAAAAATGTTGGACTGCAAGATTTTTTGACGTACCCTGGAAACCTAGGCTTTTAAATTTTAATATTTTCCGGCAGTACACTAGTTAGCTTATAAAACCTTTTAAACTTGAGACTCGGGCTTTGTGTAAATATTTGGAAAGTTTGAAAAGTTAGCTGTAATCATACTTAACGCCCGTCTGTACATTTCTATTTCTATGGTCTGTACCTATGCGCAACAAATGATCCCGTAGCTAATCCCTGTTCGTAGCGAGGTGACCAAGAAAGACGCCGAGGTGATGGCTGGCATGTGCTGCACGGGGAATGAGGTATGCCTGTACCCTACTTGTGCCTCTAGTTTATGTGTAAACAATATAATATGCACGCTGGTCCAAACACATGATACTCTCGCTATTCAATTATAGAGGAACTTAAATCTCGCTGTTATAGAGCATATTTTTTAGATGCGTCCCCTTTGCAAATATATTGTATTGTAGGCTGAGAGAAACCCCTAAAACTGTACTTTACGGCCATTTTCAATAACATTGCTTAGTGGATTAAGAAAGATTTTTGACATAAGCTCATGCTCCAAAATTCTATCTCTAGTTGCCAAATGCGTTGATAGATAAATTATTGAGGATGGTCGCAAAATAGATACAGTTACTTAATAACATAGCCCGGCTGATAGCCGCAACATAGACACAGTTACTTCAATAATGACTTTTTGACAAGTATGATTTGAGTTCTAATTCCTTTTAACTGCATGTGCGTGTTGATTGGTTGCCGTAGTGCGGCGAGTGGGAGCCGGTGAAGGACTTCAGCGAGCTGCTGCGCGACGAGACGCTCAAGTACCAGGAGCGCGTACACAAGATGGAGGCCAGTCTTAAGGTAACGTATGCTTTAGTTGTTTGACCCATACCACTTTAAAGGTATAAGGAATCTGGTTCCTCATCTTTCATTAAAAATCTTTTGGCATGTTTTTGCCGAGATTTTGTATACGCCAATGTCGCGTCAAACTCTGATTGAGCGATGAAAAATTTCAGTTCCAATGGGTAATAAATGTCGCCACACCATTATATGGTGTCAAATTTTAAGGCTGGTTTAACCCTTCCCCCCCGCAGCTTACTAAGAGCAGGTACGAGGAGATGCAGTCGCTTACGTGTCTCTTGTATAGCTGTGGCAGCAGCCTGTTAGTGTGACGCAGTGTCTCTGTGCAGTCGAGCGGCGACAGCATCAGGGCGCTGCGCAAGGTGAACGTGTCGCTGGCGGAGGAGATGCAGTCGCTTACGTGTCTCTTGTATAGCTGTGGCAGCAGCCTGTTAGTGTGACGCAGTGTCTCTGTGCAGTCGAGCGGCGACAGCATCAGAGCGCTGCGCAAGGTGAACGTGTCGCTGGCGGAGGAGATGCAGTCGCTTACGTGTCTCTTGTATAGCTGTGGCAGCAGCCTGTTAGTGTGACGCAGTGTCTCTGTGCAGTCGAGCGGCGACAGCATCAGGGCGCTGCGCAAGGTGAACGTGTCGCTGGCGGAGGAGATGCAGTCGCTTACGTGTCTCTTGTATAGCTGTGGCAGCAGCCTGTTAGTGTGACGCAGTGTCTCTGTGCAGTCGAGCGGCGACAGCATCAGGGCGCTGCGCAAGGTGAACGTGTCGCTGGCGGAGGAGATGCAGTCGCTTACGTGTCTCTTGTATAGCTGTGGCAGCAGCCTGTTAGTGTGACGCAGTGTTTCTGTGCAGTCGAGCGGCGACAGCATCAGAGCGCTGCGCAAGGTGAACGTGTCGCTGGCGGAGGAGATGCAGTCGCTTACGTGTCTCTTGTATAGCTGTGGCAGCAGCCTGTTAGTGTGACGCAGTGTCTCTGTGCAGTCGAGCGGCGACAGCATCAGGGCGCTGCGCAAGGTGAACGTGTCGCTGGCGGAGGAGATGCAGTCGCTTACGTGTCTCTTGTAAAGCTGTGGCAGCAGCCTGTTAGTGTGACGCAGTGTCTCTGTGCAGTCGAGCGGCGACAGCATCAGGGCGCTGCGCAAGGTGAACGTGTCGCTGGCGGAGGAGATGCAGTCGCTTACGTGTCTCTTGTATAGCTGTGGCAGCAGCCTGTTAGTGTGACGCAGTGTCTCTGTGCAGTCGAGCGGCGACAGCATCAGGGCGCTGCGCAAGGTGAACGTGTCGCTGGCGGAGGAGATGCAGTCGCTTACGTGTCTCTTGTAAAGCTGTGGCAGCAGCCTGTTAGTGTGACGCAGTGTCTCTGTGCAGTCGAGCGGCGACAGCATCAGGGCGCTGCGCAAGGTGAACGTGTCGCTGGCGGAGGAGATGCAGTCGCTTACGTGTCTCTTGTATAGCTGTGGCAGCAGCCTGTTAGTGTGACGCAGTGTCTCTGTGCAGTCGAGCGGCGACAGCATCAGGGCGCTGCGCAAGGTGAACGTGTCGCTGGCGGAGGAGATGCAGTCGCTTACGTGTCTCTTGTAAAGCTGTGGCAGCAGCCTGTTAGTGTGACGCAGTGTCTCTGTGCAGTCGAGCGGCGACAGCATCAGGGCGCTGCGCAAGGTGAACGTGTCGCTGGCGGAGGAGATGCAGTCGCTGCGCCGCGTGTGCGCCGCGCTGGACGAGCAGTGCCGCGCCGCCAACATGCGCGCGCACTTCAAGGACGATATCATCCGCGAGATGCGCCGACAGCTCAAGCAGGCGAAAGCTAAGGTATCTGTTAAATGGGAGATTTTCTTAAAAATATCAAGCTAATTAAAAGCCGTTCATAATTCATCATCATCAATTAAAACTTGTGAAATAAAATGGAAAGACTGACAGAATATTGAAACACATTGTATAAATAAATAAATGAACACTGTCGGAGATAGAAAATAATTCAACTGACAATTCACTAATTTGGTAAAACCCAGTCTAACCAACCACTTTGTTAAGTTTTTGAAATGAGATTAGCATTAGATGTAATTGACACTTGACAGTGATTCCTAATAGTTTGTAGAATGAGTCCACTCCCAATAATGTCCCGCAGCACACGTGTAATGTGTGCGCATACGCACAGTGACCTAGGAATAGAGCTTACTGCAGTAATCTAGGTCGACCGTATGTTTTCAATGGAACGTCGCTCCATTGAAATCGATTGCAATAAACCGTTTTAACACACGCGCTAGTATAGTCCTTACTTCCTCAGCAGCTTTCGCGTGCTTAAATCTGATATTGAAGGTTTTTTTTTGTACTAGCCATTTTGAAATGAGACTGTTAGTCACAAGGTATTATTTATAGTAGGCAACTAACAATAATAGTGACTAACACGGAAGTGGTTGGGAAGGACATAGTACACTAGTAGTACACGACGGTTCGTAACTATATCCTTCGAAATTTTACTAATAATTGTTTAGTTTTAGGTACCGTACTTTCTGTCATCGTGAAAGCCTTTTTCAGTTCAATATTGTATTACATATCGGTTAAGGTCCAAGTCATTTATAAGACCAAAAAAGGCACTTTGGAACGTTATTTACAAAACAATAATTAATCTAATTGCCCATTTGTAGTCGATTGTCAGGAATCTCAATATTAGTCATGATCATTATCCAGATTCTCCCAGCACCTTATCTACTTCCCTATCCACAGCTTCGGGACACGAGCTCAGAAGTAACAAGCCAGAAGTCAAAAGACTTCGTCAGCGGCGACGCGGAGTGCGCGCGCGACGCGACCGTGTCGTACGACTCGGTGACGATCGCGTGCGTGCGCGCGCAGCCGCGACGCAAATGCGACGTGCCGCCGCGCGACTCGCAGCCCTGCGACTGTCGCACGCCCAGCTTGACTAATGATAATGATGACACGCTTAACATTGATTGAGAGAACGACTTTGGTTTCAGAGGTAATAAATGCTACGTTGATTTTTATTGGGAACCGTCGGGTTTTATTGGAAACTGTAAAACAGCGAAACTGACTTGTTACCTGTTGAGGAATTTGAAATTTGATTAGATGTGAATAAAATATCAAAATTTACCGCGTTATGATTGTTTTGTTTATGTTAGTTGCTAGAATTAAACATTTTCTCTCTTCTCCGGATTTTCCAAATCAGTTTTTTATAATCTTCTATGAACGTGCAGAATTTCTATGCCACTAAATATGTACCTGTTTCATTATTTGCACCTCACGGCTCTGTATTATTTATCGGGGGGCACGGTCGTGCCCCCGGCCAAGACAAGCAAGCGAAGCGCAGGGGCACTACCTACCTTTTCTCGAAGTGTTTCGCCGTTTTTTTGAACTCTCATAGAGTTGGTTTCCGATGTACCAGACACTTCATATTCACAAGATGTGATGACAATAATAGACTCATTAAACTTACGAAGTCTCAATTGAATAGCTCTAATACTTTAGATTTTATTGATATCTAAAATACACCGATTTCGTCACTGACTCACTGACACACTGATGATCATCAAAATGTTTAGCTACTTCCTGAAGTGCTAGAATGCTGAAATTTGGTATGTAGTCTGAGTTTAGTATACAACCAACAAAAAAATTCATAAACTTATAACTCGCCCTCCATCTCCTAAAATGGGGGGTTGGAAGTTTTGTGAGGAAACAAGTAAAAATCATCTAAGTAAAAATTCAAAGATAGAGAATGGGCTATGAAAACCGGCACTGCTGATGTACCAGAAATACACCCCAAAAAAAGAAGAAAAAAATAAACACCAAAAAGACTGCCTTGCAACTTACAAAAAGAACTGAAATCCCACCAAAAACATTTCATGTTAAATGTCGCCAAGACAACCACATAAGGTTTGTCCTGTGAAAAATATATTAGATCTCATGTAGAGCCAAGCTTCTGAATCTACACGACCTAAATATACCGACCTTAACATCACAAATTCTACATATCAGTAAAAATGTATGGCTTGGCTGTTTCGTTACTTACTTCAGAAACTAAATATTCTCATCACCTCCACAACGACGGTAGCGAAACGGCGAAGCCATACATTTTTACTGATATGTAGAATTTGTGATGTTAAGGTCGGTATATTTAGGTCGTGTAGATTCAGAAGCTTGGCTCTACATGAGATCTGATATATTTTTTTTGGTTTAAGAATATCTTTATTTCTCTTAAGAATTAAATTATTCACTTACAGAGAAATAATAACTAAAACTAAATTAAATGTTAGAGCGCACAGATTTGCGTATAACAAAAAAAATAAATAAAAAAATGTGGGTAAGCGGATAACACTGACTCGATCGTATACAATAACAACATGGATGTATTCGTTTTGATTTTATGCTAGATGTGGCATTGATGGCATAGTCCGTTATTAGCGGGTTTGTTATTATGGATGAACTATTTATATATTTTGTGTATATTTATCCATTTATAGACATGGTTAAAACATTTTAAATATTGGATTTTATTTATTTTTGATTAGTTTAAGTAAATATAATATATGTTCTAACTTTTTTTTTGTTTAATTTAAGTAATTGTATTATATGTTTTTTTTTTAAGTTTAATTTAAGGCTATAGTAAATCTATATACTGAGTGTGATTTTATTTATATCAATAGATAGTTATAATATACGTTCTTTATAAAAATCAGTTCACTTTTTTTTTTTTTTTTTTTTACTTATTTGTATGAATTTATTATGTGACTTTTTAGTAGTTTTTTGAACCGGCCATACCTTTGTTCTTTTTTTATAAGTGATGGTAATTTATTATAAATTGTTACACCCTCAAACTCCAAATTTCTTCTTCCATAGTTAGTTCTAGGAGGGCGTGTCACTAAATAACTAGCACGTCTTAATTTTTTTTTTAGTGTTTGTTGTTTTGTTACAAATTTTATATTGGAACGGGTTTTCTGATTTAATATTTTACGTATTAGTAAACATGTGTAGTACATGTACGTTTGTTTTATATTCAATATTTTTGTTTCCTCGTATATCTTTTCACTTGGTGTCCGAAATTTATAGTTGAATAAAATTTTTACCAATCTATTCTGAACCCGTTGAATTGGATCTATATTAGTCTTTGCTGCAGTACCCCAGATTTCAATGAGGTAGTCAATATGAGGCTTAACCAGAGAATTATAGATAAGAAGATATCGCACTTTTTGAGGGAGACAATTTGTTATATTGCGTAGTGCCCCTGTGAGTGGTCTCAGTTTGAGTTTAATTTTTTCTAGGTGCGGTTTCCAAGTTAGGTTGCTATCCAAAATGAGTCCAAGATATCTCTCCTTAGGTTTTCGTTCAAGTAGTTGGCCGTCTATCTTAAGTTCGAAATTATTATTAATTTTTTTGTTTTTTGCTGCAAACATTACATAATTGGTTTTTGTAATATTGATCGTTAAAAGGTTTGACTGAAACCAGTCATGTAACAGATTAAGATCACTTTGAGCATCGGCTATTATACCTTCAATTGAGTGTCCAAAGTAAAAGAGACTCGTGTCGTCTGCATAAAGGGAGATGTCTCCTTTCAGACCCAATCCACTGATACTATTAATATAAATAAGGAACATGAGGGGGCCCAATATTGATCCCTGGGGGACGCCAAAATTCAGGACACATGCATTGCTTTTATATTCACCTATTTTTACTATTTGTTTACGGTTCTCCATATATGATTTAAAAATTCTAAGTGCTTTGTCAGTAACACCGGTGAGTTCTAGTTTTTGTAATAATTTGTCA
Organism: Athetis lepigone; assembly: GCA_033675125.1. Lineage (NCBI taxonomy): Eukaryota > Metazoa > Arthropoda > Insecta > Lepidoptera > Noctuidae > Athetis > Athetis lepigone. The sequence goes on along the minus strand of CM066233.1, from coordinate 21,086,112 downwards.
TGACTGATGGTATCAAAGGCTTTTTTAAGATCAATAAAAATACCTAAGGCAACTTGTTTTTGATCAATTTTATTTTTAATTTTGGTCACGAGGTCAATTGTAGCAGCGAGAGTATTCGATTGAGGTCTAAATCCATATTGTTTACAGTAGAAGAAATCTTTTGAGTTAAGGAATGACTCTAATCGGTTATACAGAATCTTTTCAAAAACCTTAGAAATCACCGGGAGAACTGATATAGGGCGGTAATTGCACGGGTCATATTTACTTCCGGATTTATGAATTGGTACAACTTTTGCAACTTTTAACTCGTTAGGAAAGGTACCTCGCGCCATGTGGTAGTTAACGCAAGCTGTTAGGTCAGGGGCAATAATGTCTTTTACGCTTTTAATTGATTTAGTACTAATACCATCAATGCCAGATGCAGTATTACAGTCCAAATTTTTTATTATGGTAATAACTTCCTTTGTAGTTGCTGGTTTCAGAAACTGCAATTCTGTTTTATCAATTAGTTTACATTCTTCTAAAGATTGACTTTCTTTTGTTTTTTCAGTAATCATATTTGCTAGGGTTGAGCCAATAGTCGAGAAATATAAATTAAAACTTTCACATATTTCTTTTTGGTCCGTAATAGTACCAGCTGCTGTTTCAAGTCTGTCTGGTCCGGTTTTGTCTCGGTGTTTGTTTTTCGACAAATCGTTTATAAGTTGCCACATTTTCCGAGGTTTACTTGAGTTTTCTTCAAACTTCTTTAGGTAATAATCACTTTTCGCTTTTCTTATGTTGTGTGATACTCTGTTCTTTACATGCTCATACTCTTCTTTTAATTTCATGTCTACCGCATTTGTTTTATATTTTTGCCATAGTATATTCTTGTTATTTATCTCTTCCAATAGTTCTTTTTTAATCCAGTCTTGCCGCGGAGGATTCAAAAGTTTAAATTTTGTGATTCTACACTTATTTAAACAAGATTGTAATTTGTCTGCCAATTTGCCATACTCTATGTCTTCATGATTTTTAGGATATTCATTCAGGCATTGATAAAATTTATTAAAGTCTACTGCATTGTATTTCTGTTTTATGATAGGTGGTGGTTGGTAATGCTTAATCTCTAAAAGTATTTGTTTATGGTCAGACATTGAGGATTCCATAGTGACAAAATGAAAATTATGTTCACTTAAGTTACAAGAAACATGGTCTAACATTGCCTTGGTTGAAGTTGTTTCGCGGGTACAGTGTTTTGGACTTATTTTGTTGAGGATTTTGTAGTTGTGCTCTTTTAAAGTGTTCTTGTACTTGCGGGTCGCCAAGTCCGGATTGAGTAAGTTCAGATTGTAATCGCCAAAGACTATTGTTCGTTTAAATTTCTGTAACTGTTGTGAATATATCTCGAGAAAGTTGTCCATATTCATTTTATTGGGCTTATAGATAGCACCGATATTTAGAGAGAATTTTTTCACGTATACCCAGAGATAATGAGTGTCATCCACGCATTGTTCTTCAACTAGGTGATGTTTGAGATTGTTGTGCACAAATATTGACACACCACCTCCTCTTTTATTTTGTCTATAATTATAGTAATGGGTATATGAGGGTATCTGGAGTATTTTTGCCTCATCTTCACTCTTAATCCAAGTTTCAGAAAGTATAATAATATGTATCGTTACTTGTAGGGTGGCGATAATACATCTAAGCTCATCGAATCTTCCAGGTTTGACAATACTGCGAGCGTGGGCGTAGAAACATCTTAGTGATTTTTTTGTAAAGATAATATCTGAATAATTGTTAGTTATTTGGTAAGTTACTTTCTCTTGGGATGACGTTAGTTTTTTGAAATATCCTTTGTTGTTGTTTCATGTGTTTCTTTAGATGTGACTATTTTGGGTATGCCCTTGATATACTTGATGTTAAGACCATTTTCTCCATTTGAGGTGCGTTGCTGAAGCTCTTCTTTTAAACTTTGAAAGTATTTCCGTTGGTATGGCGTTTGATCTGAAAATATTTTGATGTGTTCCATGGCAATCTTATTCCTATTACGTAGTATATTTTTTGCGATGTCTACAGACGAGAAACATACTTTTACAGCACGAGTTTTCTCTGAATTGTATTTTCCAAGACGAAATATTCCAGTAGGTTGAGGGCAGCCATTATGTATTAGCCCAATTATTTGCAGTATTTCTGCCTTATCGTAATCTTGCCGACTGGTTGCATTCTGGGATTCAGGAATTCCAACGACTATAATATTTTTGGCTCGGAAGTTTCGTTCTTCGATTTCGGTGAAGATTTCATCATGTGTAGCAGTTGTTAGCATAGAAGATGAAGGTGGCATATGTTTTAAGTTATTGACATCGGCTTCGAGAACTTCCACTTTCTTTTCTGTATTTTCGGCAGCAATAGATAGTTTTGAGAGTTGGTCTTTTAATTTTTTATTTTCAAGGACAATATTTTGCATACTACTGTTAATACTACCGATCTCGGCTTTTATTGCAGCAACATTCATAGAAAGCTTATTTATACTTTCAGCTTGTTCATTCTTGGAGGATTTTAACAATTCCAGCATTTCAGACATCTGCCTTTTTATTTCAGTAATATCAGACTTGGTCGCTTCATTATCATCGGGCATTTTTCGTTTATTACGAAGAGTAATCTGTGGCGAAGTTTCTCTATGCGACTCAGACAAATTCGGATACGATCCGCTGCGTCCCGCATACATACCGCATCCAGGCGGTGAGCGCGGTGTGCTCATTGTAGATCTATGTATAAAATTACTCACGTGGGAGTTTCGTGTGCGCCGCCGTTAGGTGCGTACGGTGCGGAGATACAGCGGCAGATATTCCGTCCTTGTTACTCAAGGGGGTGAAGAGCGGTTACCGCGTCGATGATGCGTTCTTTACTCGAAGCTCAAGACAGTTACGGTGTATGTCACTCGCGCTCGATTTTGCAAAAACTTGTTGTAATTAGTTGTTATAAGCTTCGTAAATAGCTTAGCACCTTTTTTGAATTTATTGAAATAAACAGTAACACGTCCGCTCTGTGCGCTCGTCAGCTGTTATTTTTCACAGGACAAACCTTATGTGGTTGTCTTGGCGACATTTAACATGAAATGTTTTTGGTGGAATATTATTTATATACTTATATACTTTGCTGACTGGACTTAGTTGATAAATATTTTGTTAAAATTTTCTAAAATATTTTTAAGACTCCCTGACTGATTGTAACTGACCATTAAATATAACGACTTTTGATCTTCCGTTTCATCAGCACGGGCTCAAAGAATGTTTGTGACATTTACAATTTATTGTTATTATACCCAGTGACAAAGTGCGGTTATGGAAAACGTATAAGTTAAGGTAAGATGCTTCACACATACTTAGCAACACTTTGATCGCTCTAATTATCTTAATAATCTCTTCGCTTAATTAATTTATCTTAGTATCCTGTGTTTGGACCAACGTACACACTAACTGTCACACTCAAAGCTGTAACTTAATTAATATTATCTTTATAAACATGTAGGTATAAAACCGTTTGTCCACCGCCGCCGTCACGGTGACGTCAACGAGTGACAACATTTAGGTACTATAGCCGCGTGTCCACCTTGCGTCACGTCAACTAAACTTGGCTCGCCGCCGTCGTCTTGATTAAACAGTGAGGTGACGGTGACGGCGGCGCGGTGGACAAAGGGCCTAAGTTAAAACTCTTTTGTCGAGTCTGTAAGAGATTAAGGCCTTAAGGCTAAGGCTAAGACCGGGTTTGATAATCGTGGCTTATTCACATATCTATCGGGTATAATAATATAAAATTCTCAAACTACGGGTGCTAGATAAAGACGAAAACATAGTAAAGTTAAAGTACAGTGCTGATGTGCTATTTGCTCAATTAAAGGTGACGTTTGATTGTTTATTAACGCCTTTGAGTGTGGCCGTGTCACAATTTTTTTTAATTGTTATTTTCTTGTCTTTCAATTATTTATTTCTGATTTCCACAATTTCCAGTCGTCCCATTCGTGCCACGCGCAGAAATCCTCGCGCAACTCAAACGCTGCGTGCGCGCGCGCATCGTCTGCACGCGACGTGTCTGTCATAGAGAGAGTGCGTTCATTTTGTTTTTATTTTAACTAGCTTTGATCTCCCGCCCCGTTCGACACAGTTCCGAGTGTTACTATGACTCAGGTTGAGAGCAATTAAGAGTAGCTAATTGTCATCGTTTATTTGTGGTAAATGCGTAATGTATGATATATGATTGGTACTCATAGTAATATTATAGATTAACTAGAAATATGACACGGTTCTGTGATTTAATCACAAACAAAAAGGATATCATCCACCAGCGATGTTTTTATTTTATTTATTACTTCATAAAGAAAGATACAAAGGTGGACTTATTATTAGACAGTCTCTAATGGTGAACCCAGATGATTAACGTAAACTTATTAAATCAACTTTAAATGTTGTTCGCAGTCCACATCTCTGCCGATCCTGGTGTCAGACGCTTCGGTAGGCGTCCCACAGACCAAAACCAAAGGATGCTGTACACCAAACAACAAAACTTTCCAAATAAATACTATGCACTTCCTCGGTAGCCCCAAACAAACATCTAAGACCAGTATTTCAAATGAATCTACTGAGTGCAGTTCACCTGACACTGCTAGAACGGACCTCCCTTCCAAAGGGTCTTTTATGAAACTGCAGCATAGGAACCCTTTTAGAATCTGTCGCCCTAAGGAGTCACCTTGGATTCGTGTCCCCAAAAAGGCCCTAAGAGTAACTCTTCCTGAGGATGTTCCTAAAGATAGTACGATTATCCCTGAAAAGACCGATTCCCCAAAAATATGTCCCAGTTCTTCCAAAGACGTTACTAAAGCTGTTTCTTCAAACGATTCTCTTCAGAGCTGTCCCGGCGAAGTCTTGCCTCCAACTATAGGCCCTATTAGAATCTGTCTTCCTAAGAAGTCTCCTAAAGGCACTCCTAGGTCCTGTCTATCAAGATACAAGTGCAGTGCAGAACCTAAGAAGACGACCTTCAAATGTGAAAGCGACAACTCGTTGGATAAGGAAAAGACGGCAGTCAAGAGGGAAGTTTTTGAGGAGCTGGAGTGTTCATCTTCTAGGTGATTTTCCTTTATGGTATACGAGCGATATAATGGTAGACGAGCGTCGCGAAACTTTTTTTTTTTACTAAAGTCACTAACCTATACTTATGTCCATCCAATTCCAGATTAAGGCTGATATTAATATAAACGTTACATTGCACATACTTCGTATAAAATTATTCTAGCCATTTTCGCACAACTGTTAAATTACAATTAATAGTAAAAGAAAAAGTACAAAACTAAGCAAAATTATGTGCAAAGAAACATTTATTTACCACACACAGCCTCAGACATTTACAGCGTCCATCAACTTAAATGCCTTGTGTAATCTAATCTCATAAACAGCTATTTAATATTTGATGTCCATCTAAATATACCGTGCAACTGCAACATGTGACGTTTGTGGCAAGTTGACGCGCGTTTACGAGCTGCGGACGTTTTTATATGTACGACCTATTTGCAGGGCTCCACGCGCTGACGAGGGAAGCTCCGGTACCTTGAAGGTGAGGTTCTCAGTACTGTAGATATTCTGGGCTACTTTTGCCGTAATAAAACTTGTTTCGATAGTATTACTTTTAATATAAATGAATAAAAGAAAAAGACTGGACAGCTTGTTCGATGCAAGCAATCGCATGAAATATTATTAAAAAGAATTATTTAATAAATATATAAAAGTTTGAGGCTTTAGGTCCTAAAGTACTTACTATCTAATTTAAATTGGATATTGGCTCTGTCTTCAAAATGATCTATGCAATAACTGAATAAAACTGTGATAATTGTGTATTTCTTTCAGATTAAACGTGAACGCTCTACAGACTCGATAAAGTAAGTTTTAGTTATTTACTAGCTTTTTCCTGTGACTTCGTTCTCATTCCCGGGAGATTTCCGGGATGAAAACGCTATGTCCTTTCCCGGGTCTCACACTATATCTGTACCAAATTTCATTAATATCGGTTCAGTGGGTTAGATAGACGTGAACAAGAGGCAGACATACTATACAGGGTGTCCCACGGCTATGCCACATGGAGGGAAAGTACCTTAAATCTTGTAGATAGAACGTTTTACTGAAAGAAGACATTATTTGAATTTTAAAAACAATTTAAACTGCATTCATAGATTTTTAAATAATGAAATGGTTGGCCCGGGAATCGAACTTGTTCCACGGGCAAAATAATCATCCTGTAGTTTTATCATACCGATCAAAAGGTTTTATTATAAGGATTATTTTTTGCTAAATAACATAGTGTCACAAATAAAAGGAAGACCGTGAATTTTAACATTTGATGTAAAATTTTGTCCTGAAAAGTTAAAAGCTTACATTGCCGTAAGGACATACAATTGACAATCATAACTACTTATAACTAATTAATCTACCCACTTGAGTAGTACGCCTCATTTACATAAATAAATATCTACCACAACAAGACCAAAAAATCGTCAGGGAACGAAATAATCAAAAGTTATCACTTTGTGTTCAAGAAGAAGGGACTAGTTTTGAGCAGTTGAAAAATTTACTAATTTGCTATTAAAAATGTTAAAATTCATGGTCTTTCTTTTATTTTTGACACTATGTTATTTTGCAAAAAATAATCCTTGTGATGAAGCCGTTCGATCGGTAGGATAAAATTACAGGCTGATTAATTTTCTCGAGTAACAGGTTTGATTCCCGGTTCAACTATGTAATTATTTAAATATCTATAAATGCAGTTAAAAATGTTTTCACAATTCAAATAATGTCTTCTTTCAGTAAAATGCTCTATCTACAATATTTAAGGTACTTTCCCTCCATGTGGCATTGCCGTGGGACACCCTGTATATACTACTACTAATACTACTAGAGTTAATTTCGCATTTATTAATAAGTAATATGAATTGTGGACTTGTTAACGTCCTTTCAGTGATAGTTTAGTTCGGGGATAATCAGCGACAATCGAAACCACAATGCCCCAATAATTCAGTTTATTATATTTATCTTACGTCCAACTCATTGAATGCGTATAGTAAGACAAACATCCAAAATGAATTGTTAGAGTTAAAAATTACTTTGCCAGATTGGTCTTTAGTGGTAGAATAAAACACTAATTTAAAAATCCAAACCCAACTTTGAAAACTTTGTTTCAGAGTTAAAGAAGAAGATACAACAGTACGTGAAAAGTTTCAAACTAGCGACAATATTCCCGAGGTGGGTAAAATGATGAATAAAATAGCTTTATGACACTTCCATTGGGACATTTACCGATAATTCCATGACGCAACTACTATAACCCGTTTAATTAATTTGAGATTAACTGCATAATAACATTTGTGGTATTTAGTTCATTAAATTAATAGTCAGTCGGGTGATTGACACCATTAACTAAATAATTCCCAAATATAACTTCTTAAATAACATTCAATATTTAAGCACTGAAACTCTATTCATTTTTTAATGTAACTGTAAAATTAGGTTTTTAGTGAGTTTAAAATCAATAAATAGTTAATCAATTGAGTTTGCTAAAAAGTGACGTCACAATACTATATTACCCCACGTCTTATAATCTATAGGAAATTAACGTATTCATGTCTCAAATAAAGTATTTCGATTAGTGAAAAAAAACCTATTTCCTTCGACATAACCTGAGCCACCAATTTTCACGATCAAAGTTGCGTGTAAAAGCCACTTTCAAATAAATAAATTAGAAAACGAGAAAGAATGTAGGACTGTCGGTGGTGAAATTCAGTTGAGTTCCTTCAAAAATGAATGTAGTAGTTCCAATTCGTTATTAACGACATAATTTGAAACGTAAGTCTATGTTTATCTCGTGTTGTGACGAAACAAGCGGACGTCGCCGTCGGAAACCAATGCCGGTGATGCGCTTTTTAACTAATGTTCACCTGCATCTACAGGGTGCTGTTCTTGTCACTATTTTCTGCTCTACTGTAAAACATAGTCTCGGCAATGTAGTCTGTGTAGCTTTCTCTCAGCAAAAGGTTTTTGTTGTACTTTTAGAGAAAACCAACAAATAATCTAACAAACAAAAAAAAGTATAAAACCAACAACTTTTTTTCTTTCGGTTAGCTCGGAAGATTTGTGATTTGAATCTCTTTAAGTGTTGAAAATATTAAATCTTTATTAGGAACTATTTAATAGCACATAAAAGGCACAGACTGCGTCAGTTTGAACTGTTAAATATCGCCTTTGTTACTCTTCGTCTTTTTTTATACCTTAAGTTACTGTTTTTCTCAAACAGTAAACAAGCTAATAGTCTACGGTCTAATGTTTTGTGTTACCTATCTGCAATACCAGTGGCTTTGCAGATGGATTAACATCTCGACGTCTTTCCTTCTAACACTGCAGCAATGCTTTGCAGCAGCCACCAGATAAAAAGTGGTAGTACTTCCCTAGAAGAGCTGCTTATAAAGCGTCAAACTAAACGTAAAACTAAGTAATGACCATTCATTAATAAGAATGAAGGAAATTGGCATAATTGCTATTTCCATGACTTCCATGAGACCTTATACAATAGAATCAGAAAAAAGCAGAAATAAGGTATTAATTTGATCCAAATTATATAAAACCAAACATTACCAAAACAAAACACGCTGTCAACCCCACCGGGCCCACTATAAGAATAAAGAACACAAGTGGGACACCGTCCCTTCAAAAATGACTATTTACGAAGATCTAAATTTAGCGCGTGCAGCGTCGCGGGCGCATCCATTCGCGCGCAGACTGCGTACGCACACGACGCCGACGCTCTGTTTGTCAATAACTTTGTAGTAAGGTGTCGATATTAACATGATGTTCAATGGCCTGTTGATGTGTGCGGATTCGGACGCTAGTGATGTTACTAAAGTAAGTGGCCAGTGTTCTTTGAGTTTTGTGGTGATTGCAGTAATTGTTTGTTGTGTGTACGGTGCTTTGGTGATTGTCGTTGGCGGTGGTTTACAGGATTTTTATCTGATTAACTTTTGTTTTGAACGTTTTTGAGTTATGCTTGTATTTGACATAGATTTTTGAAACTTTGAATTGTACCTATTTCATTAATTTCATTTTTATCATTTTAAGTAGGTTGGTTTTTGTTCAAGTCACATACCCACTTGTGTTCAATCATTAAAAACCCTTGCCTTTAAATAAGAGTCTACCTGGTCTTTTTAATAAATAATGTAGTCGTAAACGTCGCGTACTTATAAGTTGTTTTTTCTAAAATCCTTTGCCTTTACAATAATTCGAACAGTATTAACATTTTGCCCTTAAATAAGAGTCCATGGGTGTAAAAGTACAATCGACCAATTGGATTCATGACCCATCATAAGCTTATTTTCCTACAGACATTCAAATACAATTAAGTCGACATTCACGTAAACATTTATTAAAAATGACACCCAAACGATTTATCGTCAAAATGGGTCATGATTCCAATTGGTCGATAGTACATTTACTTAAATAATATCAACAGCACAAAGACACGAACAACCACCATGCATGTTCAAGGTGGATAGCCGATTTCAGACTTAGCTCAAGTTTACTCAAAATGTTTACCTTTACAAAATTAAGAAGATACCCATGAAACGTCACATTATAAACTTTTCGTCAATAGTACACATATAAGTAAACAAAGAACTTTGACTTGGTACTAGAATATTCCTAAGCATGGCCCAGAACCAAAACGATAAGAAGACCTTACAGATTTTGATCTTGATAACCATGCATAGACTACACACTATAAACAGAGATTGATAACTATCAGTGGCGTGACAATCATACAAGATGAAAAGCCCGGCTTGAACTAATTAGATCATAATATTATGAGCCTGTAAGTTAACAAATATAAAAATAACTAGCCGTCTTGCACGGTTTTATTTGAGACTTTGTTACTGTTCCACTTCGTGATGTTATAGGTAAAGAGTATAGTCAATTTTCATTTCGATCCAGTAGTTCTTAAGATAAGCGCGTCCCACCAACCGAACAAACAAAATTTTCAGCTTTGTAATAATGTATATCTTACCACTGATGTATATATAATATTAACAAGAGTAAATAGATATTGGATAAATTAAGTCTTACGAAAAAAAAGTAAGTCTCACGAGGCTTACTGGGGGGTTTCAAAATCATAAAAGTCTGTTGGAATTGTAGGTACCAATTTTGACCCTCTACGGCACGCCACTGAGTACTAATATACCTTTAGAGTATTTAATTTCGTGCCATATAACATACCAAATATTTACAGAGTGTCAGAAGTTGCAACAAACATCGTTGCCCGTTTGCTTTGATCATTTTTATTACCGCCTATTTTCAATTGAGATATTTTGGTCTTCAATTAATTGTCTTACCATTTTAGGATGAGTGGTAAACGGCTTGAAGTAGACTTCAAACAATGTTGTATTTAGAACGATTATGTACTTTAAAAAATATATGTAAGCGTAAAGATTTGTTATAGCTTTTCAATCAATCAATGTACAGAATCCTATTAAAACCATTCTTATAAAATATTGCCAACCCGAGACCATATTGTGGCTCGCATCGCCAAAAAGTTATCAAATCTCAAGTCCAGACCCAAGGCCTAAGCCCAAAAACTAACTCAAAACATTTGGCAAAATAATGTGGCTTCAGCCACTATGAGACTATAGGTCTTTGCACGTATGATACTTGTGGTGGTCCGCTGTCATATCAATAGGGTTTCACTACCATATACATATTAAAGCTATATTGTATATAGCATAGACTCATAGAGCACATTGATAAATGTGAAAGTTTGTACCTATGTGTGTGTGAATGTTTGTTACTCTTTCACGCAAAAAGTACTGAACGGATTTTGATGAAACTTCACAGTCATATAGCCTATAGATCAGAAAAAGACATAGGCTACATAACATCACTCTTCGACCTACCGAAGCGTAGCAGTAACCAAAAACCTAACATAATGCGCGTGAAACCGCGAGGGACAGGTAGTACGAGTATCTCTGTTTACCAATCAGACTGACTAACAAGTTACCAAGAACCCATACTCCCTATTCCTTAAACTATAAAACACAACAAAACTTTAATGCTGTCGTCCCGGCGCCGGCGCCGCCCCATCCGTACCCCGCACGGCTGTCGTAACCAGTGCGGGTTCGCAGTCAAGCTCTTACGATTACGACTTACCTTTGATCAGTTTTATCGCAACCTCAATTAGGAATATTTGGCTTTTAACTGCTTTACCCTTTATAGTGGTCGTTAACGATTTCCTGTACATAAAGTTGGTTGGAAGAATTTGGTCGTGTTGTTTTCATAGCTGAAATACTCTCATAAGGCAGATGGTGTAAATTACAGCCTTCTCTGTCTAATTGAAACATGTTATTGTTAACACTTAGTCATTCTATACTTTTATTAAGAAATTTATTTGTGGAAAAATAGGCATTATTATTGTCTTTCTTCAATCGTGAAAATGTACAGCATTTTGCAATTAAGAACATTACAGTCAGTTTGTTTAGTACATTTTTAATATCGCCACATACTTAGATATTTGATTTCAGAAGTCCACAGTCAGGTTTTGTTTTGTTATTATTATTTAAAAAGTATTACTACATGCTAATATTAAGAATAAGCAACATAAGTGATAAGCAATGTATTTATTCTTCATGTTTATTATATTTTTCGTCAGTATTAACGTTTCGTGTCTTGGCACCTTACACCTCAAGGGTTCGTTTCAGACGGTGGAGACGTAAATAAATAAATAAATATCTCTTTTAGTAGATGTTGGGCTACCATATGGTAGCGATCATAGCGGAGCGTGCGTACCACCTGTCGACAACACATTAACACTGTGTGGCTCAACATTGGTTCATTATGTAACTTCGTGATTGATTATTTGATATTATACATCATGGTACTATGAGCATGTGTTATTACGCCCGAGGGATTCAATTATTCAGGATCTGAAAGGTTGATTTTAGATTAAATGACTTAATTTAATGGAATGTCGTGATGGCTCAGTAGATTAGGCGCCCGCCCCTGAGATGGTTGTGGGTTCGAATCCGGGCAAGTACTAACTAATGTGATTTTTTCAATTCATATGTACTTTCTAAAGTTTATCTTGGGTATCACTGACATCTCGTGTCTCGGAAAGCACGTAAAGCCGTTGGTGCCGGTTGTCATTCGTAGAATTTTGACAGTCGTTACGGGTAAGCCAGAAAGTCATACCAGTCTAACCAAGGGGTATCGTGTCGCCCAGTTACTAGGTTGTGAAGGTCTGATAGGCAGTCGCTCCACGTAAAACACTGGTATCCAGTTAGGCTGGAAGCCGACCCCAACAAAGTTGGGAAAAGGCTAGGGAGATGATGATTGTTTATTGTTGTTTATTGGTAAATAAAACGGTATACACCAATTACATTAATTAACACGGGAAAAAAAATACATTTACTAACACAAATAACAAAAAGGCAAAAAAACACACTATATTTAAAATTACTAACAATACATAACAAAAAAAAAAGATAGAGAAAAAAAAAATACAATAACTTACGAACAAATAATAGAGGACACTCTTGCATACTTTCCCTCACATGACATCAAACAAACACGCATAATTCTACTCCAATCATCGGCAAACAGATCACATTCGGGGTAATCGGTCAGGAGGGCATTAAGCATCCTTAAGAGTACGCTGTACGTCGGACTCAACTCAGTGGTGGGCGTGGCTAACATGCTTGCTATTTCACCAAGCGCGATGTGAGAAAGAGATACCGCCAGCGATGAGCAGTTCGAAGCTAGCGCGAACGTAATGCAAAGATTTTGACGAAACGATCTAATAATTATTATTATTAGTAAGGAAGTAAGAATTAGGATTATTTGTAGTGTACAGTGTACCTATAAGTTGTTACATTTAAATATCTTATAATAAAAATTGTAGGTATTGATTTTTTTCTCTGGAGTTCTGACCTCTTGGTAGTTTGGACGCTGTTCCTGTACCAGTGAGGCAATCAATGATGTCATAAATTACCCCTATGTTATTACGCTCACAAGTCTGAAATAGGAAATAAGTAGTGTCTCGAACGCAGCGACAGCACACGCTTCACCACATTGCCGACGATTAGGACAAACGATGTAAATCCCTTACATTATAAGTAGGTATTTAATTTGGTACTTATATAAAAAATAGGAACAAGGTTATTGGGAACTGGGTAGCTAACTAGGTATTATGTACAAATCGTCTTTTTATTTGAAAGCGATTGAAACAAATTTTTGACGCAGTGGTACCTACCTACGCGAACCAACCTGCAATCAAATGGGATACGGTAGTTGCCTACTGTATCTTGTCTGTATCTATTATTTTTAAAAAATATTTAAAATCATTCGGTTGGCACATCATTCATTACGTGCATTATTCAGTAGGTAGTGGCAATTAATAAAATTGAGAACTGTAAGGGTCAATTTATACTAGCGCAGAGTCGAAGCGCATCGAAGCGTCTATCCAAAACTGAACATAACAAATTCAACCTTAACTCCACAGCGTAACGCACATATTACTCTTGAGATTTTAAAAAGTCGCGCGCATTCTTTCGAATCCGCGCGTCTGCGCATGAACAACGCTGATTGGTGCGCGCGCATTGTCGCAAATACATGCGCCCACTAGCGAACCTACGCGTCACACAAAAAAAGAACACTATAATTCCGCTTTCTTTTTCTTCATTTTCTTCTTCAACTTCCGATATAAGTCAAATCATATCAAGATCCATTGATCTTGCTATGATATGATTTAAACATTTTACACACGTTTCAGTTACCTACGAGAGTCAACTGACAAGTGATAATATAGGTAATATTTATAGTGCGCTGTTATTCTAGCGAATACGCGCGCATTCGTGCGGCTTCGCTTTAGTTGTAAAAAATGTGACGTTTTGATGCGCTTCGACTCTGCGCTAGTATAAATTGACCCTGAGTAAGTTCTTACTACCTACCTAGCTTATTTATTTCCCTAGTGCATAGTGTAAATCTGTGATATAAATATTATAGGTAAGTACCTATCTATTCATAAAAAATAAATTAGCCTAAAATTGTTAGTACCTACCAAGTACCTACTTAACTGTCTTTGGTCAAGTTATAAGCTATAAAATAATGACATCGCGATATCAATTTTAGGCAAAAAAATTAAAATAGGTAGGTACAGCGCATCGGTATCACGCGGGCTCGCGGCCGCTCACAGCCCGGCTTGAATGATTTCAACGCTATGATGACAGTCGCTCTCTACTGTCATACAACAGCGCATAAATTATTATCATAGGTAGGTATATAATCTATTTTTAGGGTTCCGTACCTCAACAGGTAAAAATGGAACCCTTATAGGATCACTTTGTTGTCCGTCCGTCTGTCAAGACCTTTTTTCTCATAAACACGTCGAGATATCAAGCTGAAATTATTATCACATAAGTACTCAGAAAAATCAAATTTCTAAATCAACGCAATAAAAAATACTGTTGTTTTATACCTATTGCTTTTTTAGACATTTGCAAGGGAATCAAAATTCAAAACCTATAGGGTACTTTCCATTTACCTAGAATCCGGAAATTTAGCAAGAAACACTGGCATGTAGCACAAGTAAAGAAAAAACTAAACGGGTACCTAATTTGTATACCTATATATTTTACAAAAAAAATACGGAACCCTCGTTGAGCGAGTCCGACTCGCACCTGACCGGTATTATCATATTTATGCAAATCCATTTTGGTGTCCAAATCACAAAGTAGGTAACAATAAGTAAGTAAGTACTTCCTTCTGGTAATATTCAAAATAGTTCAATTAATCATCAATCGGAATCCACAGTATAAATTCCAGGAATCAAAATATTTCATTACAAATCACAACACATTTAGGTAAATAAAACACGGCACGTGCGCGACGGCACTGCTATTAGGTAGGTACCACGTACGTATCAAACTATCAACCAAACAAGCACTGATATTTTTACGCAATGAATGACCGGTCGGCCGATTCACAACATCACGGCGAGCGGCGGCGTACGCGCTTTCCCCCTCGCTGCCCGCGCCAGGGGGTGTACGATGAAGAGAGATGCACGATGATTATTCCCGAAAACGCGAGCGTGAAAAATATTAAACAGTGCTTTAGGAATTGGCTTCTTATAGGAAAAGTACTTATCGTATTTATATCAAATAAAGTTATTTGAACTTTATAATAAATAAACTAGGCCTAATGCTAGTTTATATTTAAGTTTTGATGTATTTAACGGTATAAATTGACGTTCAAACTTCCGTTAAAATTGGTGTTAAAAGTAGAATCTTTCCTAGCTCATAATTTCGAAATCTATGATTTTTTACTGGTGTTTTATAGCAATATGCCTAGATTGTAACGGAACAAATCAATATTGAGCTTAATTTTGAGTGTACAACATCTAATAGTGAAGTAATCAGACAATTACGTTTGTATGGAAATATAATCGTACAGCGCAGCCTTAAGGTACGACATACCGGGGACTCAGCTCTGGCAACAGTTTTAGAAGGAGGCAGCGCGAACAGATCATGGCGACGGCTTTTTCGATGTCCGATGTATTTGTCAGGAACAAACAGTCGACAGAAAAGATTGTGGAGATCGGGACAATCGATAATACCTCGTAGAGCTTTGCAGGCAACTATGAGCTGCTGAAAGCCTCGCCTAACTTCCAACGAGTTGAAGCCTAGAACTCCAAGGAGGTAATTGGTAGGATACATGTAGGGGAAAAAGTGCAGTGTCTTTTTGTGCAAAAATCTTTTTAAGATTTTTGCACCTTTTCCAGCTCTAGTGTTTGAGAAGCTGTGAAGGGATACCAGACACAGGCACCAGCCTCAAGTTTACTTCGAACCAAGGCAGTGTAAAGAAGCTTGATGACATTTGAGTTCCGAAAATCACTAGCATTTCGCAGGACAAAACCCAGACGCCTGAAGGATTCCCTGGCAAGAGTGGAGATGTGATCTCTAAATGTCAAACCAGTGTCAAAGGTCACGCCCAGGTCCTTTATTATGGTGACACGACTTATCACTACATTACCCAGCCTGTAGTCATTTTTTTTTTTTGCGGAGTGGGAAATCATCAAATGACTTCTCCCGCCGTGGGGCGGGAGGGCGTGTCAGACTTTTACTGACTAAAACCCACTCATGTTCCTTCGGTTGCCCTTTATGTTCCGGGGTCACGGTAACTATTATAAACATTCTGCAACCCCGGCAGGCATTGGCCCTGTTGGGCCCCTTCTTACGCTGACTCTCCCTGAGGCGCGCGAACACTAACGCGCCGCCGCAATGGGGCCATTACTGGCATTCCATTGCGGCCTCGGTAGTCGCGGCGGCAGCGGCGGACGCGGCAGCAGCGGGGACGTCGGAAGCCGTGGCGGCAGCGGGATCGGCGGAACGAGCGGCGGCAGCAGCGGGAGCGGCGGGGGCGGCGGCAGAGGGCTTCCTGCCCTTTCCTCTGGTCCTGGTGGGTGGGGCGCAAGCCTTGCCCCCAGCCCGGTGATCGGCCGGCTTGCCGGCTGCCGCACATACGAAGCAGTGCGGCGCGGCGGTGCACGAGCCGGCCTTGTGACCGGGCTGACCGCAGCGGAAGCAGTCGCCGCTGCGGTCTACCTCCGAGGTGCAACGGACACCGACATGGTGTCCCACCTGGCACCTGAAGCACCTCAGAGGCCTGGGCTCCAGCAGCTTGACCTGCGCCGAAGTCCAGTCTCCGACCAGTAGTCGGTGGCCCTTCCCCGCAATCGCCTTTGCCGCCGGTACGGGGCAACTCACGATGACCGCTCCCAGCCCGGAGCGGTCAAAGCGGATGGCGCCCACCCGCAAATCGCTAGCGGGACAGCCCCCCGCTTTGGCGACGGCGGCCACCAGTTCCTCCTCCGTGACGGAGTCGTCCAGGCCGGTGACGCGCATGTCAATGCGCATGGTGGGCCTGGACACTCGTACCTCTTCCGCCTGGAGAGACTACCGCAGCCTTTCGGCCAAGGCATCGGCGACGGGGCCGCTGGTCGCCCCCGGGACCTCCAGCATGCGGGCTCCGGTCGCCGTGACTCGGAGCCGCAGAGGCCTGTAGTCATACTGAAGTGGTTTACGTTTACGACTGATGACTTGTGAATGAAGATATGGATAACAAGTAGTACTATGTTTTGAAGTGTTTATCTGTTACTCTAGGACAGCGGTGCTACCAGCAGCCTGGCGGACAGCAGAGCGCCGAGCGCGGCCTGCGACGCCACCCTGCTGCACTACCAGAACAAACTGATGGCGACCCTGCAGGTCGTGAGTATCTGTCACTGCAGGACAGCAGCCTGGTGGACACCGAGAGTGGCCTGCCACTATATGTTAATTTTTGTACATACTACCATCTACATTAACCAAATTTATCCCGCGAAAACTCCGTTTTCGTCTTCACCGTCGGTTTTCGAAACCCTAAGGAAACTGCTACCTATTGAGCTGATACCATTTGAGTGGATGCCCAGATTGGTTTGGAATTGGAAGTCGCAAGCATGACTATTGAGGGCGTAGTTATAGAATATCCTGGATTAACTGTTATTTACTGTTCCAAGATCATCAAGATTATTTCTTATCATAACTACAGTTCAAAAACCTTTAATTATGCCTTCAACAGTTGCAGAACAAAGAAGAGACGATCAGCACACAGGCGGAGAGCCTGGCGGTGGCCGAGCAGCGCATCGCCACGCTAAGCGAGCGCGCTCGTGAGCTCAAGAAGGAACTGGAGCACAGGACCAAGGAGGTAATGGGGATTTTTTTGGTACTTCAGAAGTCTAGAGCGTCAGAATATTTTTTAAACTGTTTCCTCCACAAGTTATAATTTTTGCCACGGCCTTTTAAAAGACGATGCTTGTGTGTAGCTATACCTAAGAAGTGGGAACATTCAGCTAGACTTTAAATACTTCTACAAACATCAATGCAGGGCTATGAAACAGCACGAGTTGACTCTCATATAAACTGACTTTGTTTTTTTTCTTTGTGTCCTAGAATACAATTCTGCGCAAATCCATCGAGTGCAAAGCTGTACAAAAATCTGACGTATGCGTTGTCACCGACAGACCGGTAAGTATTCTAATACAGAAAGATTAATAAAATGACAATTTCAAAATAAAATATAACGAATATGCATTACAAATATTGTATATTTAATAAAAAAATACGTAAAATGGTATAACTTAACAAATTTTTAGAAATTTTATAACAAATACACATAATAAAATAAAAAATCTTGTTTGTTTTTATTCCTCTGTGTATCCGTGGTGGTGTTGGGTTCGTTCTAGATGGGAGACCAGAGGGATATAGTAAACACGCTGGAGAACAACTTGAGTGTCATCGAGGATCTGTACCGGGAGTGTTTCTATGAGGTAAGATACTGTGCTTATCATTACAAATGAACCACTGTTAGCAAATATTCAGCCCCGTATTGACGATTTTTCAAACTGCGGAAACAAAACTGATATTGGTACCACTGTCTTTAGCCTTTGTAGTGAATTACTTAAAAATATGTTTGGTATTTTTCGTGAATGGGATAATAAGAATAACGCAACTTATCGCATCATACAAGCTTTTATTGTCATGCAAGCCACATGCACGTGTCGCGAGTGAAAATTCCGCGGCGCCAACCCCCATGACAATAACAAGGCCATAAGATCCTGTGTGGCACCAATGTCTTGCCAGTTTACGGTGAGCTAACCAGTCTTCCTTATGCTACGCACTTAGGGACCAAGTACTGGCGCCTCCTAAAACTGTCACTCTTGACCTGCACTCCGGTTCGACGCCCTCTGGTCAGAACTGTTGTTATCAGTATGAGACATGATGGTGTTATCAGTATGAGACATGATGGCATTCCATCTACAGTTCAAATTACTGTTTATTTCTGAATTGTTTCTCTCACAAAAAAATATTGCCATTCTTGTTTATTTCCAGACAGCAAAACAAGAGAACTTAATAGAAATGCTGCGCAGTTCATACTTAGAAGTGCGGTTGATGGACAAACAGAAGGCGGACCAGATCGGACGCCTGCAGACTGTCATCGACACGCAGCAGTGGTCGCTGGACAGGTGCCAGGTCTGTACGGAACCTGCTCATCTTTATTTACTTAGCCACTCTGATGCTCATGATCGCCCAATGTGAAGATGCCTGTATCTTATGCAAGGTTGCGAATTCGGTGCGCAGAAAGTATTTTGTCACACGCTGAAAGTCGTAGTGGCGTTAGAAAAAATTGAGAAGCTGTAGTTTATAATTACTGTTTGTGATTAAAATAAGACAAAAGTTATTTATAGGTTTCTTTGAAGAAGCATTTATCTTAAAGTCATACAAATAACTAAGAATATTTCAATGTTAATCTTAAATTACAGGACATCGCACAGGAAGTGGACGGCCTGAAGATGGAGCTATCAAACTTTCTCAACAGCTCCAGTTCAACAAACAACGACTCGGTATTGCTATATCCTTGAAATCAATTACCTCTGCATTTTGGAATGCCGATACTAAGACGATTTCTGATACAGAAGACACTGTCATTAACACTAAATATTATAATTCCAAGAACGAATTAACTGGAATGAAAATAACAACTAGAGAGGAAAGTTAAAGTTAAAATCTGCATGAAATGAAGACGCTATCATGATTGACTTTTTCTAACGCAAAATCTGATAAACTAACACATTTTTGTAACTGACTGTAACAGAATTTAATGAAATAAACGTTTCCAAACTATTGTCTATCCTTGGGGCAGGGCATGTGGGAGCGCAGCGAGGAGTCTTACGCGGCCGCGCCGGGCGTGACCGACGACCTGCATGACGTCAGAGAACAGCTGCTCAAACTGCAGGACTTGCTCGCTGTAGGTGACGTGAGACTGACGGGATCCTTCTCGTTGTAAAAGCCTTCCAAATGACCTAGTCACAAGAACGGGCGACTAGGGGCCCGGTTGTGATCGCGGGTAACTTGGAGACCGGCACTGGGATTACGTATCTTGCAGAAGCCGAGCGATCGCGATAATTTAGCAATATAAACGTCAATTCAAAATACGTCATATCAAATAGCAATCTATCGATAGTGCTGCCTCTGTGGAGCAATCAGTTAACTAAAATATGCATTTTTCGTTTGGTGGTTTCTGGTTTTTAAGAGCAAAGTTAAGTTTTTTTTTGTTAAAGGTGATATTTAATTAGTTCCAGCGATTGCTACTTTATCGTCATCGTAGCAATAAGTGCATTAAAACAATCAGCGAGCGATTAGCAATCGGTTCATACATAATACGATTTTTTTTGACGTTAAGCGATTATCACTGCGCATATACTGCTGATTGCTGTTTCATAGGTACCCCGCCCGCCGGTCATTTTTACGTGAAGTTGTATTAAAGCATATAAAGTTTGTCAACTACTCGTAACGTTTTGCTTTTTGACTTAGCGTCACTTATCCATACTAATATTATAAATGGGAAAGTGTGTCTGTCTGTCTGTATGTTTTTTTTTTTTTTTTGGTGAGTGGGAAATCATCAAATGACTTCTCCCGCCATAGGGCGGCGGGAGGGCGTGTCAGACTTTTACTGACTAAAACCCACTCATGTTCCTTCGGTTGCCCCTTATGTTCCGGGGTCACGGTAACCATTATATGCATTCCGCAACCCCGGCAGGCGTTGGCCCCGTTGGGCCCCTTCCCAGGCTGACTCTCCTTGGGGCGCGCGAACACTAACGCGCCGCCGCAATGGGGCCATTACTGGCACTCCATTGCGGCCTCGGTAGTCGCGGCGGCAGCGGCGGACGCGGCAGCAGCGGGGGCGGCGGGGGCCTCGGCAGCAGTGGGAGCGGGAGCGGCGGCAGCAGCGGGAGCGGCGGCAGAGGGCTTTCCTCCCTTTCCTCTGGTCCTGGCGGGCGGGGCGCAAGCCCTGCCCCCAGCCCGGTGATCGGCCGGCTTGCCAGCTGCCGCACATGCGGAGCAGTGCGGCGCGGCGGTGCACGAGCCGGCCTTGTGACCGGGCTGACCGCAGCGGAAGCAGTCGCCGCTGCGGTCTACCTCCGAGGTGCAACGGACACCGACATGGTGTCCTACCTGGCACCTGAAGCACCTCAAAGGCTTAGGCTCCAGCAGCTTGACCTGCGCCGAGGTCCAGTCTCCCACCAGTAGCCTGTGGCCCTTCCCCGCAATTGCCTTTGCCGCCGGTACGGGGCAACTCACGATGACCGCTCCCAACCCGGAGCGGTCGAAGCGGATGGCGCCCACTCGCACGTCGCTGGCAGGACAGCCCCCCGCCTTGGTGACGGCGGCCACCAGCTCCTCGCTCGTGACGGAGTCGTCCAGGCCCGTGACGCGCATATCAATGCGCATTGTAGGCCTGGACACTCGCACCTCCTCCGCCTGGAGCGACGCCCGCAGCTTCTCGGCCAAGGCATCGGCGACGGGGCCGCTGGCCACCCCTGGGACCTCCAGCATGCGGGCTCCAGTCGCCGTGACCCGCAGCCGCACGCCCTCCGCCGCGCCGATCTCGGCCAGGTTGACCGCCGCTTTCGCCTTGGCCAATACCGCCCCGTAGGTTACCCCCTTCTTCTCCGCGTCCGGCTGCAGGGTGATTACCACCGCTGCAGACTTAGGGGCGCGGAGCCTGGCCGCGAGGCTCTTGGCCTTGCGGCGCTCTTGCCGCCGCTGCCGCTTCTTGGCGGCCCTAGCCGCCTTGGCCGCCTTTTTTTCCCCCCCGGCGACGCGCCAACCGGGTTCGGTTGGAGTCTGTCTGTATGTTTGTCTTTCTTTCACGGCAAAACGGAGCGACGAATTGACGTGATTTTAGTGGAGATAGTTGAAGGGATGGAGAGTAACATAGGCTACTTTTTGTCTCTTTCTAACGCGAGCGAAGCCGCGGGCAGAAGCTAGTAATTTTATATTTTTATTTGTTTAGCTTTAATCAGCTTTAATGATAATTATGTTTTTTTCTCAATGTCAACTTGCAGTTGGATACTTGTACTTGTGAAGATAATATGAAATGGAGGAAGAAAGCTGAGGCTCTAGAAGTGAGTATGATCTGGTTCTGATTCCAAAGCCCTTACTGTTGCCAGTGACATACATAAGTTAACTCCTCGTAAAACGTTTTTATAAATAGTATGTTGAAATATGGCTTGCCGTTAGTGCCGATTTCGTGACTGTAATAAGACGTATTTTATTTTATTTCTTAGGAAAACTTACAGTATTATCAAAATAAAAGTCATCCCTTTTTCATTAAAACCGTAATTTTCACAAATTGCATTCTTTTTCATAGTTTATCAAATTTCAAATAAAATAATATATATTCTATCGCAGATAAAAGTAGGCGAACTACGGCAGCAGCTATGCGAGTTAGAGCGTGGCTTGTCCAGCACGCGGGACGCCGACATGAAGAGCAGGGCAGAGCTGCGGGCGAAAGAGCAAGAAGTATTAAGTCTATCATCTATTAGCTACCTACCTATTTTTAGATAGATTTAGGGGTTTTGCACCGGCATAGTTCGTCGAATCGCCAAACGGACGGGCAGTATGGAGTAAGATGGACGATGACCTCATCAAGATCACCGGGTCCCGTTGGATGCGGGTGACGCAGGACCGATGCATGTGGAAATCGTTGTGAGAGGCCAGGCTTTTGTCCCTTTTCGACGCCTATCGGCTAATGATGATGATTGCGTAAATAATCATTGCCCCGTTACGAAAGGAATGGCGCTAGGCCATCGCGGTCTCCTTTACCTTGAAACCACAACCAGCCATGGTAATTTTTACTTTTATAAAATTCTGAAAATAAAAGTAACGTTGAACCCAACCGTATTGTTTTAGCTGGCGCATTTGAGAGAACAGCTGTTGCGGTCACAGGACTACTCAAGAGATCAGAGCTGTACCATCGAAGACATTTCAATGCAGCTTGCGGAGGCGAAAGGTAGGCTAATAGAATTAGTTTTGGGTTTCTAATAGAAAAACACATGACTAATCAGTTTTGTAAGACTGCACTAAACCCAACTTTGCGGATACTGATTTTTTTCTGACTGTTACTGCTGATACTGGTTTTTTAATGAATTTTATTCTATGATTAAACACAAAAGCTAACAATCGACCATTTCGTAGCCTCACTTTGCGAGAAGACAGCAGAGGTAACGCAACTGCGCCAAGAAAATGAGAAGCAAGCGAAGAGGGTTCATAAACTTCAAGAGGAGCTGTCAAAAGCTGAGGTCATCATCGAAGAGGTAAGCATTGAAGCCGCTAGTGATTGGTAGACGTCGAACAAGTACACAGGGTTTCGTATGTGTGTATAGGAAATACAGAGACAGCGCTAGCCATATCACTCACTCGTATGACAGGTGGCTGTGGCGTGGTGCGACAATCCGTTGCACACCCGCGTGATGCGCATGTGTTGCTACGCTGTTGCGTTGTGCCCTGGCCTCGTGCATATCTCGCGAAAACTATTTATTCGGAATCCTGTGTAGTGTTTATTTTATGAATGGAAAATGGAACTGCTTTCCCTTATGTACAAACTTCTCTCACGTATTGTCAATAATATTTTCAAGAGTTTTATCCGCTGCTTCACACGAGTGGAAATTGATAAATATCCAAATGTCCTTCCTCAAGCTATAAACTATCTCTATGCCAAACTTCATTTACATCGGTTCAGTATACTTAGTTACAGACAGACAGAGTAACTTTCGCATTTAAAATATCACTACGGATATGCAGGCTATAATAGCCAATAATGTTGTGTAGAACTGCAAGATGCGCAGCGAAGTGTCGTACTTGTCGTCGCAGGCGGGCGCGTGGCGCGCGCAGTTGGACGACAGTCAGCGCCGCGCGCGCGCGCTCCAGGCCGAGCTCGCGCGCGCGCAGGACCACGCCGCGCACATCGACTGTTCTTACAGGTAATGGGCCAGGGTGGCCAATGCTATATGTTGCTGAAAGTAATAATGCTAAACCTATACTTTTTACGAGCAACAAATTCCGGTTACTGCCGCAATAAGCATGTCAAATATTGCAATGCCGGCGAAAACATATTGAGAAAACTTGGACGTATAAATATTAGTCTGAAATAGTAAATTAATCACGGTGATGAACAAGGCAATCAGAGGTCTTTAACCGTCCCACCCCATTCCATCATAACCTGACCGTCGCGTCGTAGCGTAGCCTACATCGTGAAAATCTATGCTATATTTGGCAATCTAGAACCTCAAATCTTCAGTTTTCCACCAAATGATCCATGTGTGCGTGTGTAACTTGTTAAGTCTCTTCATTGTTCCATAACACAAACCTGACCGACGTAACCTTTTTTTGGTATGGGAAATCGATGGATCGTATGTAGCCTTCTTGGCACAAATTTATGCTGTTTTCGGCTAGCATAGGACCTGTCACGCATGCTTCCATGCATGCATCTGTCTTTCAGCAGAACACACCGAGCTGTGTGTGTGTGTAACTAGTTGTAGCGCTGTGTGTGTGTGCAGGGAGAAGGTTCACGCGGTGTCGGAGCTGCAGGCGCAGCTGCAGGCGGCGCACTGTGTGTGTGTGTAACTAGTTGTAGCGCTGTGTGTGTGTGCAGGGAGAAGGTTCACGCGGTGTCGGAGCTGCAGGCGCAGCTGCAGGCGGCGCACTGTGTGTGTGTGTAACTAGTTGTAGCGCTGTGTGTGTGTGCAGGGAGAAGGTTCACGCGGTGTCGGAGCTGCAGGCGCAGCTGCAGGCGGCGCACTGTGTGTGTGTGTAACTAGTTGTAGCGCTGTGTGTGTGTGCAGGGAGAAGGTTCACGCGGTGTCGGAGCTGCAGGCGCAGCTGCAGGCGGCGCACTGTGTGTGTGTGTAACTAGTTGTAGCGCTGTGTGTGTGTGCAGGGAGAAGGTTCACGCGGTGTCGGAGCTGCAGGCGCAGCTGCAGGCGGCGCACTGTGTGTGTGTGTAACTAGTTGTAGCGCTGTGTGTGTGTGCAGGGAGAAGGTTCACGCGGTGTCGGAGCTGCAGGCGCAGCTGCAGGCGGCGCACTGTGTGTGTGTGTAACTAGTTGTAGCGCTGTGTGTGTGTGCAGGGAGAAGGTTCACGCGGTGTCGGAGCTGCAGGCGCAGCTGCAGGCGGCGCACTGTGTGTGTGTGTAACTAGTTGTAGCGCTGTGTGTGTGTGCAGGGAGAAGGTTCACGCGGTGTCGGAGCTGCAGGCGCAGCTGCAGGCGGCGCACTGTGTGTGTGTGTAACTAGTTGTAGCGCTGTGTGTGTGTGCAGGGAGAAGGTTCACGCGGTGTCGGAGCTGCAGGCGCAGCTGCAGGCGGCGCACTGTGTGTGTGTGTAACTAGTTGTAGCGCTGTGTGTGTGTGCAGGGAGAAGGTTCACGCGGTGTCGGAGCTGCAGGCGCAGCTGCAGGCGGCGCACTGTGTGTGTGTGTAACTAGTTGTAGCGCTGTGTGTGTGTGCAGGGAGAAGGTTCACGCGGTGTCGGAGCTGCAGGCGCAGCTGCAGGCGGCGCACGCGCGCGCCACTGAGCTGTGCGGGGAGGCGCGCCGCGCTGTCGCCGGCGTGCGCCTGTGGGCGCGCCGCATGCGAGACAAGCACAGGTACTATCTACTTGTTGTGTAATTAAGAAATGTCGGTCTACCCGTACAGCGAGCGCCACGTATTATCCAAAGAAAGTTGAGACAGTTGTTCTTTGAAATCACGCGTGACGGCCTGCCGTAGGTACCTATCATTATATTTCTTCAAGAATCGTCAAAACCTTGTTTATCTTATCAGGACTGTTGGCTTTCTTGAATAATCAAAAACAGTAATGTTTGCTACTAATACCCAAATAAATAATAAAAAAAAAGACGGGTTGCACTCCGGGAGTGCCGGCAGAAGTGAAAACTTGATTATAGCTGTCTACTATCCATCCGTCCTACGCTTTTTCGATCAGGTCACGTGTCCTGACGCGAGTTTAAGATTTTATACCCATTACAGAAAAAGTGCTCAACGCCGCTAAAGAAGTTTTCACTTCAAAAACACATTCGCTCATTTATTTACGAGTGTGCCTTTGGCTCGCCTGCCCCAAGCCATTAGCAGGACCACTATATCTCTCTCTCTCTATCTACAGCAAGCTTATATTAAGCTGTTTCGCCAAGATTTTCCAACACTATTACTCCACGGGTTAAAATACAACTTTGAACTCGGGAAAATTGAACCTTGTATCAGTGTGTGTGAGATTTTGTTCGCGCGTTCAATTGTTATCCGTCCTACGCTTTTTCGATCAGGGTCACGTGTCCTGACGCGATTTTAAGATTTTATACCCATTACAGAAAAAGTGCTCAACGCCGCTAAAGAAGTTTTCACTTCAAAAATATTTTCTTTTACAGAGAGCTAGAAAACATACAAAAAGAGAAAGACTCTCTCATAGCAATTCTCCAGCGCCGGCTAGAAGAGAGACAGCACGATTCACAACATACAAGTGGGAGCGAGAACATAGCATCTTGCTCCTGTCGCGACGAGCACAGCTTCTGTCCCATGGACAGAAAGAGATGGAGACAGTACTGTAGAGGCCAGAGGGAGCAGAGTGCGAACGAGATGCCAAGCTGTTCGTCAACTCCCGCGCCGCTGCGCTTGAGAAAGAAGACTGATAAGGTGTGTATTTACTGTCCGTTTCTTACATTATTTATTTATATACATTAGTTGATTACTATTTGACTAATCTCTCTAAGATACCTTCTGATTGCCTTTATTGTGAGTCGTAGGAAATCATCAAATCAAATAACTCCTCTCTGAGTGGAGCTAAAAGGAGTGTCAGACCACAACTGACTAAATACCACTCATGTTCCTACTCAGCCCTTTGTGTTTAGGGCCGCCGTATTTCTTTCGCATAACCTGAAGCCCCGGCAGGCGTCGGCCTCTCACGTTTCGCCGCCTCCTTCGCTTGTATCACTGCTTCGGCGGAGGGGACTGCGTCCCATTCTCTCTCTCCCCGGACCATGGCGTGAACCAGGGCCGAACGCGATAGGTCTCCACCATGTCACCACCGACAATCGCTTCTACGAGGATACGGCGGGGGAGCACCCCCTTATTCTACGGGACCACGGTGTACATTTTGATTGAATGTCAAAAAGTGTAATTTTGAACCATAATTGCAGTCGGGCGTGTGTCAGTGCGACGCGGCGCTGCAGCAGCCGGAGCGGCGCGAGGCGAGCTGCGGCGTGTGCGCGCGCTGCGAGCGACACGACGTGCGACACGTCACGCTCACGCTCGAGAGGAACCCGGTACGTCGCAAGCAATTATCGTTTCACTGCCATACCTACTTTTATAGTTGTCTGAGAATTCTTTGCACTCGTGTTTCCTTGTAACCTGGCGCCGCTAAACACGTGCCTACAGCCTAGTTTACCTTGGGCCACAGTCATAGTCCGCGGCGTCCATATGCTCTGTTCGAAAATGTTACGAGACTTACACCACAGAACGACCGTCGAACAGGCCGCGACCGTGGCCTTAGGGACAATCCGTCTATGTTGGGCTCTAGGAATTCACATTTTTCTAACTATTCGGCTAATATACCTTTGCAATACGGATGTTTAAAAGAGTCGTCTTCTTTTTATAGGAAACCACGTTTAATATAGACGATTAAACTATTTTTTTTTAATTTCGAAAAATACTATTTTATTAATAAAATATTTTTTTATTGAATGATTTATTTTCAGATACCGCGCAACGAGTCTCCAATCGAGCAGGTGTTACTGCGAGTGGAACAGGTGACGGAGGCGCTCGCGGACGGCACTCGGCGCTGGAAGCGCAGCAGGGACGCGCGGTGACGGACATGTGCCGGACACGCGACGGACACGCGACGGACACATGCCGGATATACGTGCCGATTTCGCGACGGGCATTCGGTGACCGCGTACCCTACTGCTTGTGTAGGCTCGCTAGAATAGAGAAGTTCGAAACAGTCTTATCCGTCCATATCTTTTTACAGACATTCATTCAGTCATGGTTTATTTTTATTGCAACTATATTTTGTGGTCGCTATTACCTGACCTGACCTAGTACCTGACCCATCCTAAAACAAACTTCCCTATAGGGTAGGTCAGAATTGTAGCACGATAGTGTACAATTTTGAATGATATGATTAAGGGGAAATAGCAGACGTGTTAATGAAAAACCTTCCAGCCATCGGGAGGCATCGAGATTGTAAAGAAACCTACATACAAAGATACATTAAACAACTGTTACCGCTGTCATGGTTTATAATATAATAATAAGTTTCATTTCTGAAGATTGTAAAGTTGAAAGTGTAAAATACTTGCCACTATGACTGTACTTATTTATTTATTACTTTGATTGAAGTCATAACCGATTCCAAAGAGAACCCATTGATTTTAATTAGTTTTTAAATATAACTGAGATGTGACATAACGACAATATAGGGTTGCTAACAAATATGTGGATACTTGGATAGTGTTGCCACATTCGGGCATTTACTAGTTTTATTTTAAAGACATTTTAGTGCATTTATTAATTTTAGCGATAACAGTATTATGTACTAGTCTTATTTATAGTGATTATATTTATTAATAACAATTTGTTTTGTTTAAAGAGGTTGTTTCATTGCTGTCACATGGAAAAGTATTTTTTTCGTGTCTGTCCTATGTTATGTCCCCTTATCTTCAAAACTACTGAATCTTTAATTTCGCAAAGATACCATAAATACTTTTTTTTTACATAATGAATCACAGGAAATTCCTACGTAGCTCGCACTTCGCATTTATTTTGGCTTTTATACAAATAAAATAAAAACACATGTACAAAACTATTATGTATTTATTTATTCATGTCATGATTGCACAAAAATATAAAAAGTAACTATTAATTTTCAATAATTCGTTGAGAATAACATTAAAGTTGACACAACCCACTTAATACTTAGTCCATTGTGGTTGTGATACACATCAATTAGAACATTGCGCCACTTAACAATAAAGACTATTTTTGAGTGATAAACAACATATTTTTGAAAGACAATGAAGTGCGCATGAATCAAAACAAATCATTCTTTCAAAGGAATCCAATTTAATATAAGATGGACGTAGTTGTCTCTTCATTTTGACATCTTTTCCGCAGAAAAGAGTTTTACTAAAAGTTCCAAGAAAGTTGGTCCTCTGACTCAAAAGAGTGACAAAGACTTATTGAACTGGGCTGTGGAGGTCTGATAGGCAGTCTGCTTTATGATACTGGCATTTAGCTGGCGGACTGCAAGCTGACCTCAATTTAGGGCCAGACTCCACCAAAATGGAGACGAGAGATGTGTTGTGCAGTCAATACAATCATTATTTTCACACCTCACCGCTTACCGTTAGTGCAATACTAAATTTTAAAATAATTCTCTCCACTTTGGTGGAGTCAGTCCCTAAAGCAGGTCACACACCAGCGCCACACGCTACACGCATCGAACATTTACATGGCCACAATTGTTGCCCAACAATTGTTTGTATTGTATGCGCCCGCTACAAATGTGTCCTTAGTGCCACACACACTAAGGACACATTTGTGACCCGTGAATAGATACGAGGGTGATGTGACCCGTGAACAGATACGAGGGTGATAAATGTGTTACAAAAGTGGCGCCACAATTGCTGAGATACAAATGTGTCTGGTGAGCGGCCTGCCTTGGTAGGTAAAAGTCCAAGCAGATAACAATAGGTAGTGGTATAAGTGTGTCATGTGTGTGATGCGAGTGCGTGTGTGGTCACTTGGTGAAGACGCGCCACATGGAGACGAGCGAGGCGGCCGCTGACGTCACGAGTGTGGCGGCGGGCGCGGCCGGCGGAGGAGTGCAGCTTAGCTCTTCCATCTGGGAAACAGTATGTTATATTTTTATGTTGTGTCGAGTTTAGCCATACTATTATATTTATATTGGTAAAGAATTATGTTAATAAAACACCTAAAGATACTGGAAATTGTTAAATAGCTTTAAAAAAAACTTTATTGGGTTTAAGTTCAAGGTGCGACTTTGTGCTGCCCAATGGGATCTTCGAAGTACAGTATACACATGCAGTCTCCTATTAAAGACACGTTTACGATAGGCGCGGAAGAAGTAACTACCTTCATTTTCACGACTCCTTGAATATTGAAAAGTGCTAATAAATGGTAGATTAAAATAAAAAAAGCTAAAGTGGTGTACCTCCTGCGCCTCGGGCCAGTTGAGATGCTCGGGCGGCTCGGGGTCGTCGGCGTCGAGGTCGCCGAGCGCCGCCACCGCGTCCGCCCACGCGCCGCGCGCCGCCGCCGAGCACATCGACATCCACGACTCTACTCTGAGACATGAACAGTATGAACACCAGGTGTGAGACAGAAGGAACATTTTACAATATTTCTCTCTCTTTATTGTTTCACGATTTGACTGAGTAAATCAGTTTTATGCATCGTCTAATAACTTAATCGTTTAACTTTCTGAACTAATATTAAATAAAACAAAAATTTAATTTCGACCACAACGAGAACTTAAAATTTTCTAGGTAAATACACAAAAGTAATGGTTTACTTGTTTATTTCACGTTATACTGCACTACGTTTCTTGTTATAATACGCCATCGACACAAACATATTTGTGCCGTTGGCGTTCAGAAAATGTGCTCGTTTGTCACATATAATATGTGACATTAATGGCGTTCAGAAGGTGAATACAGTAATCACAAGAAAAAATAGTTCATCCTTATAACGAGAGAACTCACCTGCCCAGCATGGGGTCGTCTGTATTAGCAGCCACCACAAGCGTGTGCAGCGCGGCGAGCGCGTGTGGCGTGGGCGGCGCGGAGTGTGGCGCGGGTGTGTCCGTGGCGCGCGACGCGGGCGGCGGCAGCGCGGCGCGCGCGGCGAGCGCGGCGCAGCAGGCGGACAGGCGGCGCGCGCGCCACGACACGCCGCCCGCAGACACGCGCCAGTTGCAGTACTCGCTGTGCACACATCAATACTTAATATATAAATAGTACTAGCATAATATTTCCCGTTCCCGGGATATTTCCGGGATGAAAACTATCCTGTCCTTTCTCGGGTCCCGGGCTATATCTGTACCAAATTTCATTCAAATCGATTCTGTGGTTTAGGCGTGAAGAAGAGACACTCAGACAGAGTTACGGATTATATTAGGTACATATTACATTTCTTTATTGTCTGTGGATGGTGAAGGTATTACCAAACCAAATAAATTATATTTAATGTTAATTAACCTTTCAACGACCAAGCCACAGCCGACTGTCGCGCTGCTATTGTATTTATATTGTGTCTCGTATCACGTGTGTTCGGAGGTTTAAAGAATGAAGAGAATCGCTTATATAGAAATATATATTAACTGGTAAAAATAAGCGCTACATGTGTTTCAATTATGTTCTTTTTAAAAGCGAATGCCACAGGCACTACTATAATTCTATTTATTTAACTTGTCGTGAGTAGGCAAGTATACATACTTTAAATAAACAAATATTTCAGGTGGTATTGTCTTTTCTGTGCATTCACATTCATTATTCGAGCAATATATTAGACTTGTCGCAAAACATCGGTTCCTGCTGGCATAAAATTAACAACATAACTTAAGTTAATGACGTCACCGTTAAAGTTTTATTATGAATCATCTAGCAAAAAACCATTATTTTAACTTTACTAACCAATCAACTAACAATTTTATAACAACCGCCTTACTTAACAAACAAACAAATGAATAAATTACAAAAATTTATTCGAAAACAAAAGAGGAATATTTTCAAAAAGAACGTTACATACATTGCCTCCAGAGAGATTTGAACTCTCGACCCCTGGTTTACAAGACCAGTGCTCTAACCCCTGAGCTATGGAGGCGTATGGCAGGTGGCCGATATTTAGCGACTGCTGCAGTTGTTAATAATTCAACTAGTGGGATGTTGATTCAAGTGTATTTAATTATTTGTAAACGTTATCGTCGACTAATTGAGTCTTATAATTATTTTAATCGTGCACATTTTGTGTTATCGTGTGCCGTTTCAATCCGTACTTCCGTACTAATATTATAAATGCGAAAGTAACTCTGTCTGTCTGTCTCTTTTTCACGCTTAAACCACAGAACCGATATGAATGAAATTTGGTACAGATATAATCTGGGACCCGAGAAAGGATATAGGAGAGTTTTCATCCCGGAAATCCCCCGGGAACGGGAACTATTATTTTACGCAGACGAAGTCACGGGAAAAAGCTAGTATCACATAAATGGTAAAGGGAAAGTCAGTTCTTTTACCGTTTGAATGATAAGAAATGAAATTATTTACTATTAATAGTTATTGCAGAGCATTTCGTGCTACATTACTCATTTGAGACAGTATTCCATGCGCAAAATAATGGCTGTGTGCCGAATTAAATGAAAAATAAACTGAAGGACTAAGTACAAGGAAGTAGAACAATTAATAATGTAGGAATAACTAGAATTGTTGTGGGTTACATTTAATCCTTCGAACAAACGTGATTCGAGACAATAGATATACAATAGCAGCGCGACTGCCGGCTGTCGGTTGGTCGTTGAAAGGTTAAATCATTATTACATTGCTTATGTCATATCCTAACTTGGATAATACTAAAAAAAATACATATAATCTTATACAGCGCGTCGAGGCACATACTTATGACTTAAGCGAGCAGCGCCAGTAGTTGCGCGCACCGTGTATAAAGTATACGGCACTAACTTGAGCGACAGTGTATAGAGTGTAGGGCACTAACTTGAGCGACAGTGTATAGAGTATACGGCACTAACTTGAGCGACAGTGTATAGAGTATACGGCACTAACTTGAGCGACAGTGTATAGAGTATACGGCACTAACTTGAGCGACAGTGTATAGAGTATACGGCACTAACTTGAGCGACAGTGTATAGAGTATACGGCACTAACTTGAGCGACAGTGTATAGAGTATACGGCACTAACTTGAGCGACAGTGTATAGAGTATACGGCACTAACTTGAGCGACAGTGTATAGAGTATACGGCACTAACTTGAGCGACAGTGTATAGAGTATACGGCACTAACTTGAGCGACAGTGTATAGAGTATACGGCACTAACTTGAGCGACAGTGTATAGAGTATACGGCACTAACTTGAGCGACAGTGTATAGAGTATACGGCACTAACTTGAGCGACAGTGTATAGAGTATACGGCACTAACTTGAGCGACAGTGTATAGAGTATACGGCACTAACTTGAGCGACAGTGTATAGAGTATACGGCACTAACTTGAGCGACAGTGTATAGAGTATACGGCACTAACTTGAGCGACAGTGTGTGCGGCAGGCGCGCGTCGAGCGCCCAGGCGAGCAGCGCCAGTAGTTGCGCGCAGAGGGAGAGCGCGGCCACGAGGCGCGCCGCCGGCCCGCACACACCCGAGCCCGCTGCCTCAGACCGCACTGCGGGAACCACATAAATTCAACATCAAAAAACTATAACAGGAATTTGCACGGCTTAATTTTCTCCGTGCGGCTAGTCACTTCAAGAAATGCGCTGGCAGATTTTCACGATATCATTTTTCATCGCGGCGCGGCTCCTCCTCGTAGTAGCTGTTAGTATATCACAAGTATATTGCTGTGAACTCACGCCACTCGTGCACGTGCGAGTAGTCGCCGTCGGTGTTGATCCACGGCGCTACGATGTGGAGCTGGGGCCGGTGCGGGGGTTCCTCCTCGTCGTCGCCGATGAACTCCATGTCTTCTATACTCTCACTAGAAATAGAACAAAAGCTGTGATTGCTGGCTAGCTGGCGGGCCAGTACCAGTAGGGTAGCTTTCTGAAATTTATCTTGGATATCACTAACACCTTGTGAAAATGTCGTGAAGACTAGTGGATAAGTCACCCGCCTCTCGAGTAAGAGGTTGTGGGTTCGAATCTGGGCAAGTACCGATGTGACTTTTTTAATTTTTATGTATTTTCTAAAGTTTATCTAGGACACCACTGACATTCCGCGGATCAGAAAGCCGTTGGTCTCAGTTGTCATACGTGGAACATTAATAGTCATTACGGGTAGACAGACGCAAGAAAGTGTAACCAAAGGGTATCGTGAGTTGTGAAAGTCTGTCAGGCGCTTCACGTAAAACACAGGTATCTAGCTAAACCCGGTTAGTCTGGAAACCAACCTCAACAAAGTTGGTAAAGGGATGATGATCACTAACATCTTGTGCGTCGGAAAGCTTGTAAAGCCAGTGGCGTAACTATATCATCTGTCTGGGGCCCGTGGCAAATTCTTTTGATGAGGCCCTATCAGTATATATGTCGCAGTCAACTGGTTGAATCAGCTATTTAATTGTATGGCTAGCGCGTTAACTGAATAGCGACATTTAATTGAATGACTAGGCCGAACGTTGATTGAACAAGACTCGCTCAACGTCCAACTAGATAGCGGATTGAAACATAGCTCTTTGAACAGAGCGGACGTAAAATCAGTCAGGTGATTGAAATTTAGTTAATTTTTTTCCCACTGCGGCGTTAGTAGTCACCAAAACAAATATGGCGTAAAACAGCTTGTGTAGATAGCACTGTCTTGATATTTTTTTGCCAAAATTTATATTAAAGTGACTTATTAGTAATAAAATAGCGTGACCTCCAAATAAGATTTATTTTGCTTTAGCTTCAAAACGTATTTACGGTCTATAGTCACTCTAAGATTCGGTTAACAAGTTAATTCCGCTACTTGATCACAGATGGCGCTATTCTCAGAGGTCGCAATTATCAACTTAATTGCATTATACATACGGCTGACATTTGCGTGATCGGTCGAATTCAGCTCCTACTCGGTCAAGGCTGCACCACGTAGCATATTATAATTCTTTATCGATATCGATAGATACCCGATATTTTGATCAATTAGCATAAATAAGACTTCTTGCGAGTACTTACATTTATTTATTTGGTACACAAACCGCTGTTTAATTTAAAACAATAATTAATAGATAATTATAGATAGACAGGTAAATTTAAAATAAAATAAAAGTGCTGGTATACTTGTATATTTAAATTTTACACAATTACTGCAACGTTATGAATAATGTATTTATTGCCCTTGAAATAAAATATATTAATTGTTAGGTTTATTATTAACTTTCGCATTATTTGTTTTATCGCCACTTCTTTTCGAAAAACTTTTAAGTAAACACAAATTATTCTTTGTATCGATATCAATCGACAAATTCAATATTCGACTTGACCACATCACTACTTGAGTAGCGCAGTTGTACTATTGTAATAAATCAATCCAAAATAAACTTTCTCGTAATGGAATAAAGTTGATTTTGACTAACTGTTCTATTAAATATTAGTAAATTGAAACAAAAAAGGATTTTTATTGGAAACAGTGAAAATCATACATAACGATAATACGAAATACCTCCATTTTTTTAAGATTTATTCTCCTACTATCATTTTTGCTCTCTAAAACGTAACAATACGGCATAGCTAGGGAAATATGAATTTGTGGCGAGACAAGCAACTCGTCGCGATGTCAGAACGCGACTGGTATCGGTTAAGAGTTACAACGCTTAATTGTGCCACGCGTGCCACGCCTACTTGGCACTTCCACTGTTTTCAAAGTCGGCTATATCCCATTCAACGACAACGCTAAATGACGTTCAGTCAAGACGTTGAACGTTACATTAAACAACTTGACGAATTGTCCTTTAGTCATTCAATTAAATGTCGCTATTCAGTTAACACGCTAGCTATACAATCAAATGGCTGATTCAACCAGATGACTGCGACATATATATGTACTCACTGAATACTGAGTACTACTCAGTTTAATTTTAATAAACTTCCTATGTACAGCCGGGGGCTCCGGCCCAAGAGGCCGCGAGCTCAAAAATATATTTTACCCCGACCCTTGGGTCGGGGGCCCGTGGCATTTTGCCAGCCATGCCACCCTATTGTTACGCCACTGTGTAAAGCCCTTGGTCCCGGACGTGGTCATTCGTAGAATTTTAACAGTCGGTACAGGTAGTAAGAAGCCAGATTCTAACCAAGTCCTACCAGTCTAACAAAGGGGTATCGTGTCGCCCAAAAACCGGATTGTGGATGTCTGATAGGCAGACAGAAACACTGGTGTGCCGAACTCGGTTAGGCTGGAAGCCGACCCCAACATAGTTGGAAAAAGCTAGGGAGAGGGAGAAAGCGAAGCAAAACCTATTCCGATAGGAAACTGCTAGGTGTTGGTGTTGCTAGAAATGAGTATGTACAAACAACAAATAAACTCTTTAGTTGGGTCACGACCAGTTAACACGCGCGTTTTATTTGACCGTGAAGTTAATACGCAAATGTACCCTTTTATTTTAAACACGCTTTTACAAGGTTTGACCCAGGCCTGGCGCACGCGCTTCTAATATCAATGCCTTCTATAGGTATTGTAATCTTTTTAACCGACTTCAAAAAAGGAGGAGGTTCTCAATTCGTCTGTATGTTCTTTTTTTTCTTTTTTTTTTGTATGTTTGTTACGCGATATCTCCGTCAATTGTAAACGGATTTTGATGGTTCTTTTTTTGTTTGATAAGTCATGATTTAGGGGTGGTCCCATATAAATTTTGTGGCGATCGGTTCAGTGGTTCTCGAAAAATTTACCAAGAACAAAAAAAATTGACGAAATATTCATAGACGATGTGTGTTTTTTCTTCAAGTTTCTATATCTACATTGGGAGTCGACACTAAAAAGTAATAAATAAAAACTTTTTTCAAAAAAATAATAACCGCCTTCAAAAACTAAAAACCCAAAAATAACTAAAATTTCGGAAGTCGGTGGCTTCTGTTCTGCCAGTCAATTTGTGTTGCAAAAGTTTTTATTTATTACTTTTTAGTGTCGACTCCCAATGTAGATATAGAAACTTGAAGAAAAAACACACATCGTCTATGAATATTTCGTCAATTTTTTTTGTTCTTGGTGAATTTTTGAAGAAACAGTATGCCTGTGTATAAAGTCAATCCAAGTATATTTGGATTGATTATATATTGTATTGCTTTTTTTGTAAATACATCACAAATTATCTATATTTATAAAAGAAAGTCATGTTAGTTACACATTTTATAACTCAAGAACGGCAGAACCGATTTGGCTGAAAATTGGTGGGGAGGTAGCTTAGGACCAGGGGACGGACATAGAATACTTTTGATCTTCTATTTTTGTTTTTATCCTGTTTCCGTGGGACGTGACTTAAAACGTGGTTTCGAGTAAAATTCGAGCGGAGTAGTAACCAAAAATCTGATATAACGCGGGTGAAACCGCGGGGGCAGCTAGTACCTATATAAATGTTATACTCAGTTAGTCACATAACCAATAGTATACTTATATACTATTTTCTGTATGGCAGTGTTGTCTATAACTATACTGTGTATAAATCAAAATTCTACAAACAATTTACGCAAATAAAGAGTTTTTATCACTTTAGACACATAATGCTGTAATTAATGATCAGTGTATAGATAAGTATAACACATTACTGTCTTATCTTGCGGCAGACCTAATGGCCTAGATAGATAAATTAGATGTCCTGATAATATTGTCTCACAGTGTAACTTTTTCAAAGAATAATATTAAGACTACTATAATTTTTATAATATATATACTTAAATAAAAATGTTGTTTTTTTTTTGTATATATTATATTTAGATTTTAATTAAGTATAGTTATGTATTTCCCAATTTGTTTGTTGAGATAAATAGGAAAAAAACAAACTTTAAAATTAATGTCGGATATTTTAATCATGGCAAGTTTGATTTTATTGAGTGTCCTAATTCAAACACGAATTATATTTGATTGAAAGGTTTTAAGAAATAACATTGGGATAAAAGTTGCACTAACCTGGTATCATACGTCATGTAAACGGGAAAGATATACTTGGTGAGCTGCCGTATCCGTGACCTGCGTAGAGCTGCCAATGACTCCGCTTGTTCATTATATGTACTGACTTTGTTCTCCAGCTCCATCCGTTGCATCTGAGCATGCTTGCCGAGGCTGGAGACCCGTTTTTGGTACCTCGGCAGCTTTAATATCAACTCATTGTTATGACTCTTTAGTTCAGTTAATTGTCTTCGTTTCTCTTCAATGTTACTCCGTCGCTGTTCTATTGCTAATCTGAGGAGATCAAGTTTGTCTCTAGACTGTTTGGCTTCCGTCAATAATGTGTCCTTTTTTAGTTTTGAAGCCAATAATTTTTCACATCGGTCTAGTACGTGTTTTCGGTTCACTTTTAAACGCAGTAGCTTTCCTTGTTTTTCTGAATATCTATAAAATAATAATAAAAATGTATTTATTTCTCTTCCACAAATTATTACACAACAGTTTACAGCATAAAGTTAAGTTACACAATACAATAATTTGTGGGAGACTGATGCCTAAACTAAGCCGAGGCCTGTATCTTAGGACATCAGGCCCCCACCACCACAAAAAAATTTAAACAATATGGTGTGCTCATCATTCTGTCGAGAAATTTACAGATAAGTATAAGGAAAAAAAAAAACCAAAAACTAAAAAGTACTGCAAGATCTAACCTAACCTAACCAGTAATAAAAAAAAACTGTAAATTAATTATGTTTTTCATTAATTGTGTGTATACTTAGTGTAGTGACAAATGGTAAATCATTAAAACATAACATTTTGTTAATCTTATATTAATTTGTTTAGGTCACTGCTTTACTTTATTAGGTAAAAGTGTGATATTATGTAATCCCTAATAATCCTTAAAAAATATAGCTATCAGATACAAGAACACATAGGAATTTCCAAATTTCTAGTCAGTTTTATTACTATAAATTAGAAGTTATGTTATTAATTTTTTTTTAGCCCATTAAAAAAGTTATAAAAGTAATAAAATTAATAATACTCCAGCAACTGCCGCTGCTGAACAAATTTATTTAGATTTTGTTTTATTATATAAACAACATACCAGACACTTAACTACTTAATCTAAGGCTATAAATGTTGAAAAAGGACCAATGTAAAAAAACAAAACATAAATGAAAGATTAATACTAAATGGATTTTGTTCTAATAACAACCAAATAAAACTATTAAAAATTAAGTCAGTTATTTAGAAAGCAAATGTAAAGTTTATGTATTCAAAAAGCTGAGTCATAGACTTGTCTGTTGATGCTGCAACACGCAACCACGACAACATTTAATTCAAGGTTATGTAAGTTTGTAAACATAATCTAACTAATAACTACATAACCCTCGACATACTGACTTATACATCCTGTTTTTGCAGCAAATACTGCATTTCCTCCTTATCTCAGTGTATTCAATCAGTACATACAACATTTATGTATTGTTTACTTATAAATTGAACGCATATGGTAACAAAGAACGTTATCAAATAGCCATCAAAATAAAAACTGAACATTTTATCCGCAACTAACGCAGAGGTAGTTTGACTGTGATATATATAGGAGTTCATTGATATTGCTGCGTAATTATGGTGAAAGAACGTACCTGTCCGCGTAAGGCATTGAGGAATGTACGAAATTGCCCGCCCTGACGCAATCGGAACAGTAAAAGTTCTTTTTAACAGTATAACAGAGGAGACATTTCTTGTAATGGCCATCACTCTCCGTGGACGACACTCGGAAGTCCCGGGGCGCTTCACTTTCATTAAAATAACTCAACGCCATAGCATTCACTACACTTCTTTCCTCTCTTAATTATTTGTTGTACTAATGTTGAAA
This sequence comes from Athetis lepigone, assembly GCA_033675125.1. Taxonomy (NCBI): domain Eukaryota; kingdom Metazoa; phylum Arthropoda; class Insecta; order Lepidoptera; family Noctuidae; genus Athetis; species Athetis lepigone. The sequence goes on along the minus strand of CM066233.1, from coordinate 21,046,432 downwards.
TCGAAACACAAAAACTTGTCATTTGTCTTGTCAATGTCAGCTGGCTAAATGCACAGATAAAATATTACCTTTGCGTTTCGTTTCACAAAACAGAAGAGTAAACGAGAAGGTTTAGGTTCTTTGTTGTCAATAAAACTGAGTCCAAGTTCACACGTTCCTTTTATTTGAACGATATTTCAAAGGGCACCTTTTGAATCATAAAACAGCGATTGATTTGTTAAACAAAACTCTCGCAAAATCGAATTGTTGCGCAATACTAAACAAAATTGAGATAACCAATTTTGGAGCCTTTTCTCTGTCGCTTTACAATTTTGCTTTTTCTTTCTCGCTGTACACTGAAGTTAACATCAAAGACTGAAAACTTGTCGCTTGCCAACTTATAAACAATAAATTACATAAACAAACTAATAGGAATGGGATTGGGTTAGCTCATAGCTGTCAATATTGATCAAACTTCAACACAAAATAATTGGCAAATATAATTCACTAGCTGTACCCCGCGGTTTCACCCGCATTATATCAGATCATCGGTTACTATACAGGGTGTCCCACGGCTATGCCACATGGAGGGAAAGTACCTTAAATCTTGTATATAGAACATTTTACTAAAAGAAGACATTATTTCGATTTCAAAAATATTTTAAACTGTACTCATAGATTTTTAAATAATTAAATGGTTGGCCCGGGAATCGAACTTGTTCCACGAGAAAAAATAATCACCCTGTAGTTTTATCATGCCGATCGAAAGGTTTCATCATAAGGATAATTTTTTGCTAAATAACATAGTGTCACAAATAAAAGGAAGACCGTGAATTTTAACATTTAATGTAAAATTTTGTTCTGAAAGTTTAGAAGCTTACATTGCCGTAAGGACATACAATTGACAATCATAACTACTTATTACTAATTAATCTACTCACTTGAGTAGTACTCATCATTTAAATAAATAAATATCCACCACAACAAGACCAAGAAATCGTCAGGGAACGAAATAATCAAAAGTAACCACAAACCGCCTTATTACAAAACAAGGTTTTTCTCTAAACCAGGTTTAAACCATTGAGCTAGCTTTTGTATTTTGAATCTTGATCGTATCAGAATAAGATTCAAATTACAAAACCTGGCTGAATGGTTTAAACCTGGTTTAGAGAAAAACCTTGTTTTGTAATAAGGCGGTTTGTGTTCAAGTAGAAGGGACTAGTTTTGAACAGTTGAAAAAATTACCAATTTTGTATTAAAAATGTTAAAATTCATGGTCTTTCTTTTATTTTTGACACTATGTTATTTAGCAAAAAATAATCCAGGTGATGAAGCCTTTCGATCGGTAGGATAAAATTACAGGCTGATTAATTTTCTCGAGTAACAGGTTCGATTCCCGGTTCAACTATGTAATTATTAAAATATCTATGAATGCAGTTAAAAATGTTTTAAAAATTCAAATAATGTCTTCTTTCAGTAAAACATTCTATCTACAATATTTCAGGTACTTTCCCTCCATGTGGCATAGCCGTGGGACACCCTGTATACTACGCTAAGTCCAGTTGGTCACAGTGTGATGTTATGTAGTTTATTTTTTCATTATTTTAATGAGTATAATCTTCAACAAAATACGTACCTACAATAGTTTCTATTGCAAAAATATCCCTTATATCGGTCGTCACAAATTTTGACAATAATAATAAATCAAATAGGTTTTACCAATATAATAATACTCACTATAGAGATTTCACATTTTCAAACATGTGTTTAAAACTAGCCGTTACATCGAAAAAAAACAGGCAACGGTCATTATCTGTTGAGAAAAATAAGAAATAAAAAAGAAACACAAATGGCGTTCCCAATTTTTTCGATGAAAGAAGGCCAGCAACCCGTTGTTAAATAATAATTGAAGAAGATCCAATGAGGTTCTATTCAAAATATTATAAGAACTTTTAACAAAATAATTTCGAATTCTGTAAAGGTTTGGTCGTCTTGGTCGCAGCATGGCATTGTGATTGATGATATCGGTACAATAAGCCCAGAAACTCGAAACAAACACATCAACCGGGCAATGCTTTTTGTTATACTTACCATTTTTAACAAAGCTAATGTTTTGATTGATAAATTTTTCGTTTTGCTGTCAGTTGGGTTTTATTATGCCACGTTTTACGTCGCGTCGCATGGAACCGGGATAAAACAAAAAAAAAGTATACTATATGTCCGTCTCAAGAATATTAATATTGTTTTATATAAAATTCTTGGTCCGCCTCCTAGTTCTGAGCTGAGGTAGCTTTAGCTCACCAATTTTCAGCCAAATAGCTTCTGCCGCTCTTGAGTTATAAAAAACTTTTTCCAAAAAAATAATAACCACCAAAAACTAAAAACACAAAAATAACTAAAATTTCGGAAGTCGGTGGCTTCTCTTCTGCCAATTAATTTGTGTCGCCACAGACTTCCAAAATTTTAGTTATTTTTGTGTTTTTAGTTTTTGAAGACGGTTATTATTTTTTTGGAAAGAGTCAATAGAAACCATTCGCGGCAGACTTCCCTTAGTTGTCTTCTTAGACAAGATTTATTTTGTTTAAATCAAGTTTTATGCCACTTCCTTCTTCTGACGTAAATAGACCGATATTCCTTCTTTTATCTTTTTGTTATTATGCATTTTTGTGGTTTGAAGAAATTTGTAAAACCCTGGAAAGAAACTTCAGGATCTGGCTTTTGAGGTTATAAAGATAGCCTAACATCGGTTGAGGTTTGATGAGTTTTTTAGACATTTCTTAAAAAAAAGATATGTCAAGATTATTTACAGTAGCTGGCCAAATTATTAGGGACAGTGTCATGATTTTTGTATTATGAAGTTGGATTGATTTTTTCAGAAAAGTGATTGGTTGTAGACTTCAGTGGTATTTTTTATTCAAAAACCTTATTATCTAAGATTATAAAAATAAGAAATATGAAGGTGAAATTAAACCTGGTAATTTGTTTAAAAAAATAACGCATTAATAAGTTGAAAGTAAATATTTTGTGTATAACTTAATATTTTGCGACGCCGCCTAATGCTGTAATAACAGCTTGTATAAGACGTTTTATACGTTCTATACATTATATAACAGGTTGTTTAGGCTTGTGTCATGATAAAACTCATTTCTATGAACTGCAATGAGCTGGTGTTTAGTGGTTACGAAGTGCTTAAAGATAGCCCTCTTGATGAGCTTCTGCATGTTCACAATAGAGTTCGTATCTGGTGAATTATCTAGTTAGTGCAAAAAATATTTATTTATTTTTCCGACAGGAATGCTTTAACACTATTGGCCTTAATGTACGATGTAGAATCGTGCATAAAATTTAACTCTCCGGCTACTGAGCACCCATTCTTCGACTTGCGGCCATAATTCAGTTTCTAGTACTAACTTGTACAGATCTTGCCTTGTAGTCACTTTCACGAAATACAGGCACCCCATGCTTTTAGCTGAGATGTTAAATCACACAATGATGCTACCTGGTTGTTAAGTTTTCCCTAAAAAGCAAACTGCATGGAGCTGTTCTCGAACAATTCCACGATATGTACGACTGCAAATGAGCTCTTATCGACCTCCACTTGAAAAAAATATTCGTCGGAGAGGCATACACAGAAAATAATGCAATAATTACTGAATAGTGTATTTCAGACGTATGGGAATATTTAAAGTAATATTATTAACCGATTCCAGTCTGCCACTGTCATACTTCGGTGTTGCCAAGCCCACTGCAGTCGTTTCTACTTCATGGTCTCGGTGAGGCGCGATTTTTTAATCGGCCGGCGATTTATCCAGTTCTTCTCGGCCAACCTCCGTCAAACTGCCTGATCGAAAACTTCTATTTTCTTGTCTTATCCCTCGTTTATAATCGTAGTCAGGGAAACAATACACTTTTTATCATGTTTTAGGCAGATATCTCTGTTTTTAAGGTCAGAACAAAGAGTGGTGATCCGTTTTTTGCCACATTTTTTCACACTCTGTGTTTTTAGAAGTTTGTTCTGATCAGATTTTACTTTAATACTGTTTACTTCAGACTTTTAGACACCTGTAATAGCTGTGAAATCGTTCAGAGAATGTGTAAAAGACAGAAATAACGTTTTTATTTTTATAAACTTTCGTAGAGACGTGTCTACAGCTTTGTCCATTTGAAAAGACGAAATTTTAAACATATCACGTAATATCGTTCTCAAAACTTAATATTTTGTATTCAATTTAAGAAAAATAGGACATCATCAGAAACATTATCTACGGTTTGATTAGTTTTAACAGGAACATCTTGTAAAATTAAAACCAAAAATAGTTTTTGCCATCAATGAAACAAAAGTAATTTTCAACTGAAGTTAACAAAATTGCTACATATTATAAGCTATACCACTTTTTTTAAAAATGACTCGATCACATGGTGGTATCACATATCAAAATTAATAATAATAATACCAGGAGTAAAACCAAACCAGAAAAACCTATATAACATTATTTATTTTCTTGAAAAAGGTGTTTGAACAAAAAAATGTTGCTCGATGAATACTGTCCCTAATAATTTGGCCACCGATGGTAGTCAGAAAGTCTGACTAGTCCTCAACATGATTGGAAAAAGGCTAGTGGGATGAATATGAATATTACATTGCAAATTATAACATTGGTCCCGCGTAGTTTCAGATCTCGTGTGTTATCAACAATTTACATGTTGGGGGTTTCATCTTTTAGGAAATATTTGGGAAACAGTGTGGGATATCTATCTTCATCATCATCATTCACAGCCTAATTCGCGGGTCGGTTCATATGTGACGAAAAATGCGTTGAGCGTATCATCTCGCGTCTATTCGCAATATCGGTTGAGTGTGAAAGATGTTTTATTATATCTTTGTCTGTTCTGGCGTTACGCGACGGAAAATATGCGACGCATTTTCCGTCAGACATGAACTGACCGTCCGACCCTAAGTACTCGGTACTGGTTAATGACAATAACCAATAGTCCTCTCTTTGTACCAATTTATGCGCAGAAATGTTTACGCGGAATATGTACAATGTATTCTCTACCTATAATGACCAACAAAATTCGATTACAAAAGACTCAAAGTAGTTAAAATATTGTTTTACAGCTTTTCAGGTAAAAACTAAGACGGTATTTTATTTTGATGAAATATACCTACCATCGATTTTTCTTGTTATAATGCTCTACAAATTACTACTGACCGAACCTAATCTTTAAAGGTTAAGCTATGATAGAATAATAATATAAATAAAGTGAGTAATTATTCAGGCCCTTTACTTATTTACAAAAGGGTCGCATTAAATAGAAAACTATTACAAGTTTAATTTTGGGATTAATCAAGGTTACACCGGTAACCCTTACGAAATATTTAACAGGGTACAAATAGTAGGTATAAACATATCTGTTGGAAAATAAATATACGAAATTGCGCAGTCTTGGCGTCGACGAAAGGGTCAATGCGAATCAACCAGATTGGATTACCGTGTGTCGGAGTAACGAGCGGCCATTTTGTTTTTATTTTGGCGGGAAAATTTTTCGTCGCCGACCGCCATCGCCATTACGTTGGTCGTTACAGTTCAGAAACTAGGCTAAGTTAGTTAACAACACTGTATCGTTTGCAACGATACTAATCATATTTTGGATTTTATCGTGGGGATGATGATGTTTTTGACGTCAAATGCTTTGCCGGGAGTTTTAATGTATAATGAAGACAGCTCATGTTAGTTAAACTTTCCTACATTTTGGAAAACAAAGAATCTATGCTTGAACTTATTTTCATGCTGTTTTTAACAGTAGACATATTGCTTCAAGACGAAGTTTTAGGTTTATAAAACATATTGAAATATAGAAAAACGACCGAGAGGGTCGCTACTTCATATTATAATAAAATGTATAATACAATGTTAGCCCGGAGTAACATTGTCTTTCCTATGACTCCCACTCTTGGTTGCATCCTATATTCCATTAATGCTAATTTATAACAATCACACATGTTGGTGTAGGTAGCTACGACGTAGTTCGTAGTCGTGCTATGACTGCTACGAGCGCAACGCCAGCGCTACGATTACTAGTGTGCCTAGTTTGCCTAGGGTCTGGCCCCAAACAAATTATTTAGTAAGTTCTACTTATGGTCAACATGTCTATTTGACTTGTCTGTAAAATGTATATTATTTTTAGTTATTTTTGGTAATTGTGAATTTAGAATAATCCCAATTACTTAATTAACTGTAAGTATAATTATTCTATCTCTCTAAATACGTGTTTGTTTAAACTACGTGCTTTATTGTAGTTTTCAACATTTTTTTTTACTTACAATGAAAAAAATACAAATACTAACTCATCAACAGATTATTGTCCAGAAATGAGGGAAAAAACACACAGAAACACAAGTGAAAACCTGATACTACTAAATGTTTTTTCCCTATTTTCTGGACAATAATTTGTGGATGGGTTATCATCACCCGTATCCCGCATGTAGAAGTTAGTTATTCAATGCTACTCCTTGGCAAGATATATATAGCTACCACTAGCTTTTGCCCGCGGCTTCGCTCGCGTTAGAAAGAGACAAAAAGTAGCGCATGTTACTCTCCATTCGTCAATTCGTCGCTCCGTTTTGCCGTGAAAGAAAGACAAACATACAGACAGACAGACAGACACACTTTCCCATTTATATTATTAGTATGGATATTTTATCATATTTCTCTCACAAGTATAATCCAGCTTTACACAGTTTACACGGTGCAAACACGTCCATTTTTGCATACGATCTGGCAAATTATTAATTCCATTAGCGAGGCTGGCAATCACGTCGTAACGAATGTAACATTAATTACAGACCTCACAATTTTACACACCTTTCTATGGGTTTTTGCGGGATTTTCTAAACTAATTAACTCTGTTTTGAATGATTGTTTCATTTTTTGATTTCACACACGAATAACTCTGGTTTGTGTTTGTTTTGTTTTTATAAAAAAAAACAAGTGCACTACGAGGGTTCCGTACAAACGTGTAGGCGTAATCTTGTTACAGTAAGTAATTCATTTTTATTCAAAAATCCATCTACTTTACGGGTTTTAGATTATTCAATAGTCAAATCATTTATTTCCATTTGACCAAAAAAGACACTTTGAAACGTCATACTTATAAAACAAAAGTGAATCTACCGCCCATTCGAAAATGTTGTTACGTATAGAGAAGAATGGGCAAGAAACTCCATACTTACTCTTTTAAAAAATAGTCGTATTACAAAGTTTTTTTTACATGGTTAGGCGTGATTTAAAATGAATATAATCCAAAAACCATTTCCGTCAAAAATTACGTGTATATAATAAAAAAACTACTTTTTATATAAATTAGGAAATGGAAGCTTTATAATGTTCGCGAGCAAAGTGTTCACATGTTATGTTCATATTTCCTTTACTAGTGCTATATGACATTGCTTTCTGATAAATTTCATAGGTCTAGGTCTAGGCAAATACTCTGTAACTTTTGACTCTCTAGAAATTCTCGAAATATACGAATTTTGCTACATAAACGACCTAACTTTTTATTTCTTGAATTCAGAAGTTTGAATTTTTCATAACTTCAAGGGACTACTGACCTGAGTGTACAGTTTTAACATCAATTTGATATCTCTACGCGTGTTCGAGATAGAGGGGGTTGACAGACAGGACGGCCAGATGGACAAGAAAGTGTTCCTATGAGGGTTCCTTTTATTCCTCTTAGGGTACAGAACAAAAAAAAACATAATCAATAAACCCAACTTTAATTTTGGAAGTCGCTGGTTTTTTGACGTGACAACGTCTTAAATTAGGTTGCGGCTGGGAGTCACTTATGAAAAAGTGTAACGCTCGGTAACGTTACGATGAGTCACCGAACGAGAGAGAGGCCCGCCGAATGCCTTGCGTCTCTCTCCCACTCAACTATGATCGGTAAAAGACGTTGTCACGTAAAATCTTCGCCCGTAAAACCGACTTTACAGGCAACCATTTTTTTCTGATTCATCTAATTGCCACCAAGTTATTGAATTATATATATATTTTTTTTTAACCTTTCGACGACCAAGCGACATTCGGCTGTCGCACTGCTGAGACGAATTCAATGACACCTCATAACGTTAAATAGTGTAGGCTGTAGAGCGTGTCATAGAATGAGACATACAATACAAACATAAAAAGAAAAACGACAAAAAAGCGGCATTTCTTGATTCTAAGCGTATTTATTGGTTTTAAAGTTTTGTTACTAATGTATTACCTACTTATTGAATGGAAGAGATTTGTATACCATTACGAAATGAATCTGTTAAGTCATTTACTTTTATAAATAGACCGCGCACACACAGCGTCTGTTTAAATGTTCAAATAAAGAACCCCGACCTTTCCTTTGACTTCACTAATTAAAAGTATTAGACGCAAGAAAAATGCCATTCAGCCTTGCCTTGGTCAGTGTAATTACTGCTCGCTACAAAGGTTTCGGAACGCACGGCGGGCTGATTTCCCCCGGGCGCGGGACGTGGTTTCCGAACGTTGTTTGCGTGGAATGAAGACGTCTGTGGTTTTCATTAAGCGGGAAATCTTGTTTCGTTTTGGTGTTAACAAGTTTTGAACCGAGGTTATGGTTCTGTTAAGTGTTTATTTAGGAGTTCGGTTCCGTTTTAGAGTGCTCACTAAATTTAACGTTCGGTGAAATACAATGGAGATTGTATTCAAAGTTTTGATTGTGATCGGATCAGGGATGCGCGCGAGAGTTGGCTAAGTTTCTTCAATTGTTTCGATAACGTTAATTAATCAATTTCATTGTATTCATGTCATTATACCAGGGTTTACGGTTGGTTTACCCACATAAATGAAATATTGATGTTTACTTGTATTGAGTGCCTGACCTTTTGCTTAGCGTGGGTAGTATTGAAAGAAAACATTGAACGGCCTACCCGCTTATTACTCTTGTACTAAAAATCTCATCAGAAGCTTTAGAATTTACGCCGTGACTAGTTTCATCGTCGTTTGATGGCAATATCGTACAAAATGTCGATCGATTCTCCATCGCATCAGAGTGCACTTGTTATAAAGCGAAATCTGCACTTGTAAAGCGAACAGCGTTGATCGGGGACGCAATTTTAACGTTCTAATATTCTCGTTTGTAGTCATAAACAGGAACACTTCTAAAATCTTTTCATTTAGACTTTATTGTCCATACTTTGAATGATGGCAAAAGCGAGGTACAAGTGGCTAATAAGACTCGATCTACTATTTATTTAGTTTTTGCTTGTTTCCGAATCACGGGCCTAATTTGTTATTCCTATGTTAGTACTCAATACTCAATATCTTTATTGCCATGAATTTATTTAGTAGAGTATTTTAAAAATTATTATGAAAGTAGATGGTAGGGCTACAACAAAATAGGGTAACAGGTAACAGAAGTATGTATCTGTTCCAAATAAATTGTCTTACTAGAAATTTTGTATCGTAACAAATGTCTATGGACGGTATTTGTTTGTAACAGCTCACATATTTAGGACCCAGTAATTTTATTACAAATTTTATTCCGTGGTGCTAGGCAATCTGGGCTTCTCCCAGTTGTAATTGCCCCTTTGTTCCTATTGGCCTAGTTCTGATCTCTCCTGCTTGTTATGGAGGGAAGTGGAAATATTTTTTATTCTTACTCCTCCGCAGTTCTTTTCTGATTAATTTAGTTGCGGGATCCAAGACAGTTGAATCGTTTCTGCAGGACTCGTCGAGCTTTATAGCTCGGCGCTTTTCTGGCGGACTCCACTGTTGATTCTGGCTTTCAGGAGTTGTGGTGGTTGGGAATAGTGTGGCGGGATTGTCCCATAAGAAAAAAATATGGACGATACATATATTAGTACCATGGGGCAAAAGAACCCGCAATAGACGAATCGCGTCGTCTATACACAACCAGTAAGAAACAACACCAAATAATGCATCTCACAGAAAACTCTCCAATCCCGTATCTTTATAAGAGCTGTTTATCAAAAATACCCTTCCTTCACGTCATATTAATAATGTTTAGACCAGAAACGGGAGCGTCTACCTGAGCTAGAACACAATGCAGTCTTAATTTGTTCATCCCTTATAAATCAATAAAGAACAAAAAAAGTGTCGTCACTTTACATAAACGTACGTAGAATGACAATTGCCAGAAGACCATACCTATATTGTTTTCAAACGAACTTGCAATAGATGATTGATCAGTCGTTGCGCCAATTGAGCCGTCAATACAAAACCTATGAAAAACAATAATAATTTTAACTCTTCTGTTCCGTATCTTATAAGAGCTGTTTATCAAAAATACCTTCCTCCACGTCATATTAATAATGTTTAGACCAGAAACGGGAGCGTCTTCCTGAGCTGAAACACAATGCTGCAGTTCTAATTTATTCATTTCGCCCGGACGCGACGACGACGGGGGCGGCGCCGCTCTTAGCCTCCTAAAATATGCTGACACTGGGTTTTAGATGCCGAGGATGCATGGGCTCCTTGCATTAATTATGAGACGAGGTAATGTTGATTGTTTTTGATCAGCAACTATCAGCTAGTTATGGTGATGCAAAATACTGTGTGGTCATAGTTGTTTTAAAACAACAAACATTTAAAACAGTTTTATAATAAAAAGGTTTTCCATGGAGCACAATCGTTCCATGTTGCTGATTGGCTCCTCCTAAAAAGCAGATGTGATTGTCTAGTTGTAGTTACCCGCTTCTTATCCAAGATGTTGTGATTGGTGGGTTTGCAAACGAACACGGGCAAATACCGTTATGATTTTTTCTATGTTCGACACTATGGGAACTTTACTTGGCCTTCACCGATTGTAACAAGACATTTGAAGTGACTCGGACGCCAATCAAAAGTTTCCGTGTGACGTCTCCGACACTATCTCATTGAAAAATGGTTTCTTCCCACAGCGGGACCACAATCATCATAATCATCATTACATCAGCCTCCCTCTACAGTAAAACATAGACCTTCCTCAAATCTACCCAAGGCCATTGAGCAATCATCCAAGCTTTGAGAAATCACCAGCCATTAGCTGACCGCCACTTTATTTAAATAGTCAGACTACCGTGCTGCATGCTGGAACAATATTAGGCTTATGTTATTAAAAATACTGTAATTTATTATACCTAGATTGTCTCAGACTAAAGTCTAGATTTTCTTCTCAGTAAATTAAACGTTAGCAGGTTAGCTCACATTAAACTTGAGAAGATCCAAGGTGTTGGCGTTAAGTGTATCTGGTAATTTATTCAGGGCGCAGTTCCGGGGCGCCGGGTGATTTCCCCACGGGCCAAGCTTGCCCATCACGTCCAATGGCCACCTAACGCAAGTGCACTCTAACGACGATGTATTCACACATTTACTATTTTGTTACGTTCCTGAATAGACGGTAACGTTACAGGATTTTATTAAGCTATGGAGGAAGGGAGTGTTGTTGGCAAAACAAATTAAGACGGATGTTACTTGGTATACTTAAAATATTAAGAGCGTTATAATGACATTGTGTCTGAAGATTTTATTTCAAGCACAATAATAATAATAATCTTTTTATTACCCAAGAAAATTTTAACAAATTTGTTTGAAGTCCCTGACTCCCGGGCCAGGTGGTAAACCTGTGTTACAGGAGCCAGAGTCCTCTCTCCGGAGGAGATATTAATTACATAATCTTATGCAACAGTGAAATGTTATGGCACAGTTTTACGATCCATACAGTTGGAAAACGCCTTTGATGTCGGACGACACCGCCGCCGCCGCCCGTGTAGGTATTTACGCTACCGCGTGCAAATGTGCAAGGGTTGTCAAAAAAGACCAACTTTATTTTTTTCATAATTGAATATTACCTACATGTGAGAATTACGCGGCTGTGGGGTTTTATAAAGTGGGGCAAATTTTTCATTATTTTTGCGATAGGACACACCGTTTTCGAGATACAAGCTTTAGAAGAAAAAAAGACAGGTCACAGCGGCATGCGACTACGGTCATAACCTGGAAACAGACTGTCAGGTACCTTTGCTTATTGTTTTATCCGGGTTTTTTCGTAGTCAGGTTTTAGTTTTTTTTACTTTTGTATAAATAAATAACCTAACTGTCCAAGTGCCTGAGATAGCCCGTTCGCAAAGCGTATATACATACAATACGAAATATAAATGATGCCGATTGAAATGTTTTTCCGATTGTAATAATATAACGTATACGAATACGTGTATAACTTAACTTTACTCGTACCAACTATAATTATATACGTAACTATAAACACGACGGGTATTATTAGTTTATACAAAATAAATATTAGTAGGTACCCACTTGTTTAATACGAATTTATAAGAATAAACTTACCTCGCGTCACGGGGAAATCTATGAAATCTTAAATCCTTATTGTGTCTCGTTGTCGAGGTACATCCGTACACAGAACAAGAAGTGTGCACCATTATAATAAGTTTATTCAATGATTCTTGAAAACTTGCTTGCGATTTACACGGATGCGTTAGCCCCACAGAGTTTGGCCCGCCAACTACGCGCACTCGCGGGCAGCGATCCGCGCCGCCCACTTCCCCTCGAGATCCCCGCCGTTGCTCTATGCAAGTACATTCGTTTTACAACTGTATGGATCGTTAAACTGTGGTTATGGATCTTTTTAAGTTTTAATGACTAATAAAAAAATGGCCAAGTGCGTGTCGGGCCATGCATAGAATAGATTATATGCATTATAGTTTAAATTATAGTTGAAATGGTATTATCGTATTATCGAGATTTAGAATACACATAGACATATACATAGATTTACACTGTTTAAGAGAAAAAATCTAAAAATATGTTATTGAGGTAGCTTATGCAAAAAGCAGCCGAACAGTGTTAGTTTTAGTTCAAAACGAAAATATTTTTTTAAATTCAATTAAATTTTTTAAGTTTTTTTTTATCTGTTCTTGAACACAACGAAATAGCAGCCACAGACAGTGACAGCCGTTGACTGTAAACAGTGTCAACTAGACGTCACTATTTGTTTCGTTTATAACCTCCAAATACGATCTTTATTATAAAAATATACTTTTTCATGGAAGTTATTGTGAAAGATATTTTAGATGGCTAATGCACATAGGTACTTACATCAAAGTGATATTTACTAAAGTACAAACGGGTTTTTATGGTGTAATAGTTGGAATACTCTTCCCACAACTTTTAACTAAGTTTTTCCTTAATTTGAATCAGTTAACACTAGATTTCACAATTATTCCGATGTTTTCAGACTTGTGTTCTTGCATTCCGAAACGCACACCAACGGTAAGTCGAACAGTAACTAATTTTTGAGATAAAAACAATAATAATGATGTAAAGTGTCACAGCGCATTTGTTTACTTACACGACGTAAGGACGTCATAACCGCAGAGCAAAACCACGCCCACGGCGTCTTCCGTTTTTGGAAATTTCCGCGCGAAATTTGAAAATACAATTTTTAAATGCGTTTTTAGGGTGCTTGGCGTTAAAATAAAAATTCAGGATTTTTTTTTAGTGGTTTATTAGTACTGTAGGAGCTATTTGAAATACTTAAAAAAAAGAGTGTAATACCCTATTGCGTTTCTTAAGTTAGGCCTCTATAACTTCCGAACTAACAAAGTTTTCCAAGCCAACATAGAGGTTCTTAGCCCAAAAAAATATTGTTTTTTTTAGTGATTTAATTCTAACAGTTTGTCGTAGGTTGAGGAAGGACGGACGGACATGACAAAACTGTAAGGGTTCCTTTTGTACCATTGCGGCAAGAAACCCTTAAAAGCCCAGCAACTCAACGACGGATTAGACTACACAATATACGTGCATTTATACTTGTATGACAATTTACTAGATGTAATTTAAATGGGATCTTATTTCACTTGAACTTAAACATAATGGTAATAACTAACAACGAAATTGCACAAACTAGTGTTTATCTGCTCCTATTTGCTGGTTTAGACATTGTGACAGACGGACGGGTGTATGGACATACATCTTACAGATTTCCCCCGGGCGGCTTTAAGAATAGGTCACGGAGTGGTGAGCAAGTGGATTAACTATATGCATTTTTCTCACAAAAAATTATAATTAACGAACTCCCGTGTACTTACTTCATGCGTGTCACTGTCACTGCTAATTTGTGGGAATAGAAATCTTGTAACCAAATTTTTTGGTATTTTTTACGGTTTTCTGATCTTTTCTTTAGCTATATGATATTGCTTTTTGCTAAACAAGATTCTAGGTATCGAGTACTTTCGGTTTGGAAACACTCGATAGGTTTTGATTAAAAACTATACGCCCTTAATGGCCTTTCACGACTTTGTATCTAGATGTTTGATTTTTGTGTGCAATAAAGAGCATGAATTTAGAGAAAAAGATTACTGAGGTTTGAAAATCATTCCTAGTCATTTATGTTACAAATATTATTTCATGTAATTGATGGTTATGATTATGTTGCACGAAATTATTATGTTGATTATGTTGGCTTATGATGACTAATGACTAATGACGAAAGATTCTATGAAGTCAAAAGATAAAATACTCTCCAGTCTTTTCCCAACATTATTTCACGCGCTGTTTGGCATGAAATCGGTTAAAGTGCACGAAACACTTCCTTTAAAGATCCTTTTAATAGTAATGTATTGTAGTTGTTCCCCTCACATTCGCATTGTATTACAAAAATTCGCTAAATCACAACTCACTATTTACTCTTCTATAAAGTGTAATCGAGTAAACTTACAGATTTAAGTACTGCCGAAAAAGCTAGCAAGATTTAACGTTGCAGCTTGTCTAATTAACACAGTTAACTATCTGGTTGTATCTACTCTGTGGCACTTAACTATCTGGGTGTATCTACTCTGTGGCACTGTGTCACTAATGCGTCTCATCGATTTGCATCTCTGTACCCGTTGTTCAGACGGCTGTAGGATGCAACGAAGGAACTGTTGTTGCTAATTTATTCATGACGACTATTACTTATTGATTTCCCAAGCGTGCTGCGATGGTATTGATTTGAAATCGTTTTACTATCTAGGAGATTTCCTTGTGAAGATTGGCTAGGAACAAGTCTGCACACGAAAATGGGTGATGTTTTGCCGTGTTAGAAGCTATGAAAGCTTTATTGTGACAGCTAGTGCCTGTCTACCTACCGTTACACAGTATTTTATCGTGATTAGGGTCAGCGTGATTTAATATAACAGCCTTAGTGTATGTTCACATCATTATTTTATTTTTAAAGTCAATCTACTTACTGTCCTACTAATATTATAAATGTAGCTCGCCGCCCGGCTAGGACCAGGACCGCGTCGACGGTTAGTGTTATACGCGCGCCTCAAAGAGAAGAAGTCAGCACAGGAAGGGGCCCAACAGGGCCGCGCCTGCCGGGGTTGCGGAATGTTTATAATAGTTACAGTGACCCTGGAACATAAAGGGCAACCAAAGGAACATGAGTGGGTTTTAGTCAGTAAAAGTCTGACACGCCCTCCCGCCGCACCCAGGACGGGAGCAGTCATTTGATGATTGTTTTTGTGTGTGTCCGCGCGTGAGAGTGTGTGTGTTTGTTACTCTTTTACGCAAAAACTACTAAACTAATTTTGATGAAACTGTAATATACAGAATAACAGGGAGAAATATAGTTCAGAATAGGAAATAGGCTACATAACATCGCGCTATGACCGACAGCAGCAGATCATTAACCAAAAATCAAACATGACGCGGGTGAACCCGCGGGGGACAGCTAGTATTGACAAAATTCCATGTACTAGAGGTTTGCGTGTTTCTTTAAATAAAACCGTTACAGCTTATTTACATTAGCATAGATGTAAAAAAAAATAGCGTTTTGTATTTAACTTACTTAAAGCAAATGTTTAATATTCCCGCAAATTAGTTTAAGTTTTATGAAGTGCAGTAATTAAAGTACAGCTTATTAATTAAGAGAACGCTTGATTTCCCGCGAGTTACTTACGGGCTACATCCCAGAGTACCCACACAAGGCAGAATGAGGTACTTGGCTTTAGAAACAACATAAGTAGGTATATTTCTATTTATAAAGGATAAATGCAACGATGGAGAATATAGGGTGGAAAGCTATTACGCGCCCTGGAAGAAGACTACTTTAAATCGTTAATTTATTCAAAGAAGACCTTCCTTTTTTTTTTCAAAGAAATGAAACTGTGTTTGTAGATTTTTGAAAATGTGTCTCATACGGGAGGGAACTGAGGGCGTAGACGAGTGGCATTGTAGAATAGATAGCGAAAACGAATAGATTGTCAAATAACTATATGGAATTGTCTGAAGCTTTCGCTACAATTTGACATCATATTTGATAATCTGTTAGTTTTCGCTATTTATTCTACAATGCCACTTGTCTAGGGGGGCCTGGCTTGAAAGAGAAAAAAACATCCTGTATTTTTATGACATCAATTGATGGGGCCATTCATAAGGATTGATTAGAGGAAAAGATTGAAATTTTAACTTTTGCAATGAAAGGGACTGTCGATAATTTTTGTTAACTTGAAATAATATTGTTCAGATTTATGGTTTCCCTTTAATTTAATGATCCACGTTTGTAACCGAAATTAGGTCTTTATGAATGACTGTAACGTTTAATGGTACAAAAAAAAACAGAGCGCAACTTTTTCCGGTTTAATTCCCGAGTGTGGTAAGCGAATTTTCAGAAATCTTTGAATGCCATTTTTTCTATTAAAAATAAAGGAATGTTTTCTTTATGACGTATCAAGTAGATTTCCTTCACGCTTAAAACTTTCCGTCCTGTATTTACGAGTTCTCAATTCACGACACTCAATGCTTTTCGACTTCCAAAACTTCATGCTTATCGCATCAAACATCACTATTTGATATATCGATAAATAGACGCCAAAGTTGCGCACATAAGCCGTCCAAGCTAATATTAAGAGTTCCGTATCGACCACAGGCGAAACTTAAACTTAGCTTAGCTTTATGACACAATACAAACTCAGTTTAAGTTGTCCGAAGTTAGCAACGAGCGAACTTCAGCAACACTTTTTGTAAGCTTGTTACAAGAATTGAGTCACAATTTCTGAGAAAGATAAGCCTTTGGGGAGAGTTGAGTAATTATGAAGAAATTATATATTTTATGATAAACAGTCGGCCAGTTGATAAATGGGTTGTTTGGGGTCCTGGAGGAGGCTGACAGATGTTGGAGAGGTCAGGCTAAAAGGTTAATGACCTTGGTAGACGGAGTGACGTCGTTGGTACGATAGCCGCAAAAGTCGTACAGTTTTTTGATCATAATCATTGTTGAGTTCTATATTGAAGAAGACTACCTACTGACCGAAGAATAAAAACAGAATGGATGTGAAAGCTAAAATAAAAACTCTCGAGCATTTCAGATAATAATTTGAAACATTGTATTTTTGTGTTTATTTAGAAAGAATAACTAAAGAGAGAAAGTAAAAATAACAGTTATTAAAATAACTTGTAAACCAACTGCAAACCAGCCTAAATTAATATTCTAGAAGATTTATATTTAATAGTGATAATATTAATTGTGTTTGAGAGCAATATCATTAATTATGGCATTATAAAATAATTCCGAATAACGATAGCTATTGTGTTAATATTACAGAAAATGTACTGCATTTTAGTGAATTGTTTTAATGTATAATAAAATAGTCGACATTGCGTTGTATTTGTCGTACATTGTTTCACGACAAATACAGCTTTCAACCTGCTGGCTGGTAAAATGACGTTTGTGTCATGATGTTATTTGTTTAATGTTATAGATAATAGGGATGACGACAGCATTAAAAAAATTGCATTCTGTTAATCCGTCTGATAGATCGGCCGAAAATACGGGACACGTATTTTTTGCTTAAACAAATTAATAAAAAAGCATAATATATACGGTCGTATTGAGAAACCTCCTCCTTTTTTTGAAGTCGGTTAAAAAATAAAAAGATAAAGAGCAACAAAGTTCCGGGCTTTTGACGTCACCGTCCTGCAAAAATTGTATCTTATTGTGACGTCATGCACAACTTCAACGCACTGTATCGCCATTCTTCGTTTACGAGAAAAACGAAAAAATACGTGTCCAAAATTTTTTGATAATCTATCTGACGGACTAATTAGGTACTTTTTTATTGTCGTCACGCCTATTAATGGTGTTTAGCTTTACATAAGCATTGGAAAGTACATAAATAGTTTGGATGAACAAATATATAATATTTTGATCAACAAAATAATTATATATCTCAATCTGCAATACCAGCAGGGCAAAAACCTCTTCTCATACAGAGAAAACACGAGCATTGATCATCAAGGCGCATCGGCGATTTTGGGCACAAATTAACTAATGTCCAGATTTCTTCACGATGGTTTCCTTTACTAATGTCCAAGGTACACTGTAGAAAGAACATTTTAATTGTAAAAGTCACATCGGTACTTCCCGAATTTGAACCCACAACCTCTTGATTGCGACGCGGGCACGTTACCCACTAGGCTATCACAACTCACGTCTACACATGTAGTTATTAAATTACACAGATACAATTATACAATAAAAATACAGTAGAGTTAATTGCATTAACGGTCTTAAAGTTTTGAATGACTTTTCAAACCCAATTTAAATATGGTATGCTTAAGGCGCTTTTACAAACCCCTATTTCTAAGCAAACCAAGACAAATAACTCCTTAAGATGTTTTTCTATTGCGGTTATCTAAATTTACGTTCACGAGGAAACGTCCTCCATGTCCCGCTTAGTTCGAACACTGCTTATCCCAGCGAACACGAGCGTGATGAATGTCCCTATATTTTTAAGTCAGGGCTGCCATCTCGTTTTTGTTACATTTTTACCGACTACCCTCTTTAGGTCCCTTTTTAAATGAACCCTTGTTACACACAAATGGTTACCTTTTAAGAATTTTAATTAAACCTTCAAACAATAAAATAATAAATAAATATCCTGGAACAAGTCACACACGGCCATCTGATCTCAAACTAAGCAGAGCTTGTACTATAAGTGAACTAGCTTTTGCCCGCGGCTTCGCTCGCGTTAGAAAGAGACAAAAAGTAGCCTATGTTACTCTCCATCCCTTCAACTATCTCCACTTAAAAAATCACGTCAATTCGTCGCTCCGTTTTGCCGTGAAAGAAAGACAAACAGACAGACAGACAGACAGACAGACAGACACACTTTCCCATTTATAATATTAGTATTGATAATAAATAAATATACTGCTACAACTCACACACGGTCATCTGATCCCAAGTTAAGCTCTGCTTAGAGCTTGTGTTATGGTAACCAGACAACTGATGAACATACTTATATTATTTTTAAATACATACATTATAGATAAATCACACCCAGACATAGAACAAACATTAGTGCTCATCACACAAAGTTTGTCCTGGGTGGGAATCGAACACTTCCGGCTTAACAGTCAGGGTTACTAACCACTAGACCAACAGGCTCGTCTAACGGGTGTTAAAAAAGTGTTTTCAAGATTTTTAATCCAGGTAAATTGAAATGGCTGAAAATCAAGCTTACCTCCTTGATCTTAGCAAAAGTAACCACATACCTCCAGCGCCATCATACCCTGCATTTTCATCATAAGCAAAATTTGCGGTTGGCAGCCCTGTTGGTTGGAGAAGAAATATTTTAAAATGTTGGCACCAGCCCGTTTCTCCAGCAACATATTTCAGGCATCCATTTAATTTTGTATCAAAGCGAGACATTGTCGCTTTGCACTTTTTAACTTGCTTTATTGCTTCTCCGAGGAAATAATATAACTTTGTTATGACTGCGGCTGGCGGTTGTAAACGTATTATAAATTGTTTATTTCACTGGATTCGTTATTGGACATCTAGGAATTGTCTGTTTAATATTGCGTCAGTTTTTTTCTCTGGCAAAGTTCTTGAGAACCAATTTGGTATGCGTGCATTAACTAGATTAGCTTGCAGCTCGTCGCCTTGAGGAGCAAATCTAGTAATTTTAAAATGTAATCTAATCTCGGTCCTAATATTATGGTAAAATACCGTAAAATTTACTTAATATTTTTGATCAGTTCTTAACGGTGACTATCACTGAGATAAAATGTTGAATCTTTGTTTGTTGAACGCATTAATTTGGATTCAGGTCTAATGCAACAGAACGAATAACTAACCCAATTAAACCAAATAAGATTATGAACTTTTTTCTGGCCTTGCTCATGTGACAATTATACCAAATAACCAATCAATACTTATTTGAATATGATTTTAGACATCGCCTTTTGTCATTCTCATTTTTATTAAATACTAGCTTTTGCCCGCGACTTCGTCCAAGTGGAATAATAGTTCCCGTTCCTGAGGGATTTCCGGGATAAAAACTATCCTATGTCTTTCCTCGGGACCCAGACTATATCTGTACCAAATTTCATTCAAATTGGTTCAGTGGTTTAGGCGTGAAGAAGAGACAGACAGAGTTACTTTCTCATTTATAATATTAGTATGGATCTACATAATTACCGAACCAAACCTCATAAGAAAGACTTTCGAACACATTACTTCCTCACCGCCTCACCTACTTTAGTAAATGGTCTCATCAGCCACTCCACACAGTACCTATTTACGAGGCACTAGAGCTCCGTGCCTTTAGAAGTTTCGTTATAGCTCCCCTTAAGCTTAATTGAGCGTCTGTGAGACCGTCTGCTGAGAGCTAGTCGAAGATTTCCGATCACTGAGCTTTCCTCTTCGCTTCACATGCACCGGAGCTGGAGAGAATTAAGATGCTGTTCCTATGCGCTGTAGATTTAGGTTGATAGGACACAGGGTTCATAATGTAGACTACATTACACTAGATGGCTGGGTATTGGATACGGAATGGTTATAATAGTTACCGTGACCCCGGAACATAAATGGCAACCGAAGGAACATGAGTGGGTTTTAGTCAGTAAAAATCGACATGCCCTACCGCCCAGTGCCCAGGACGGGAGAAGTCATTTCAAGATTTCCCACTCCCCAAAAAAATAAGATGGCTGGATATTTCTGTTAGAGAAAAAAATTATGACAAATAATCGAAAATATCACTCATTTTACATTATAATTACACCTGTCATTCCTCTATCTTTTAGACATTCGAGCAAATGAAACATCGACAGTTTATCTGGTTATTTTCAAGGCCATCCGATATACTCCATCGAACTCAAGGCCCAAACTATCCTTCTTATCTCGAGATCAAAGTATCACGTCCTAGATTTCAATACTGGCATTCCAAGCTTACGAACTTCGGGCTTTGCCATTCATCTGCCGTTAACACATCCGACGGAACCCGCTTGCCGAGTACTTCCTACTATTCCCTTGCCAAATGTCGCACTCTACTGAACCCTAAACTTTTCTAGCTTCACCGCCTCTATTTTTGTTGCTGTAAGGTCTAATTTCGCGTGAATATCCGCTGTTATAATTTTGCTGGAACAATTTCCCTGCCACGCTGCTTTCTTTATGCGCACGTTCCTTAGAGACACTTTATTGGGCCTCTCTAATGCGTTCCGAAGGGCTCATGAGGGAGAAAAATGAGTCTCGTAATGGGAATAATTCTAAAATACGGGTCTTTCAATTACGTGTACTGCCGCATTACATCATCCCAGGGCCGTGGAATGGATAATTAATGTCCTTTAGGTACCATCAGGTAATGGCGGATCGATCTCCACGGTCCTATAATTACGGTCATAATTTGGATAAAATGTCGCACCTGTTGATTTGTAACTGGAACGGATGGTAAGTAATTTAAAATGGAATTAATAGGAATAATTAACTCGTAAGTAAGCAGTGTTAAAAAACTGAGAAAGTATTTAGGAAGTGAAATATTTCGAGAGGAAAAGAAGCAGATAGCTTTTATTTAACTTACAATGTTTGTTAATTGGCAAAGATCGAATGTTGCAATGTAAGCTGAATCCACTTCAAGAAACCACTCAAAGTTTATTGTTTCCTTTTTAATTTTACTTAATTAACAAAACTACGACAACCCCATAACAACACCCGTCTTTTCATTCCGATTTTTCTCACAAATTAAAGAATTTTAATCGGATATGCCTTACAAATGGAAGAATCAAAAAATCTCGGATAGAACAGATTTAATTACACGATATAGCCTCATATAGGTATAGCATAATGTCGGCTGCCGAGTACGTGCGGTCGCAATTAAGTGCCTGGAGTAGGTACTCCCCCGACTTAAATGAACACGAATGAGGACGAATTTAGATGAAATAACGTGAATTACTTGTGAGGCTGCGTTTAAAATTTTCATGGTATAGATATGTGGAGTATGGTATTATACTACAAGCTTGCCTGCGGTTTCGCCTGCGCTAAAGTTGAAACTTACATCCACTATTTTACGCATATGGTTGGAATTTCCAAACTTCCTTTCTTGGTGGTTAAAATCATAAAATCATATTTATTTTGTAAATAGGTTATATATATAACACTTTTACACGTTAGGTTACCTACTCTTTACAAAGAACACGCCCTGCAAGTTTCATGTCTCTAGGAGCAGTGGTTTGGGCTGTGCGTTGATATATTAACAGCCAGTCAATCAGTCAGACAGTTTACCATTTTATATAATTGTCTACAATGATATTGTAAGTAAAAAAGTGTAGATAGGTTACCCAAACGAAATTCTATCTTCAAAAACGGCA
The DNA here is from genome assembly GCA_033675125.1 of Athetis lepigone. Classification (NCBI taxonomy): domain Eukaryota; kingdom Metazoa; phylum Arthropoda; class Insecta; order Lepidoptera; family Noctuidae; genus Athetis; species Athetis lepigone. The sequence continues at coordinate 21,023,792 of CM066233.1, read as the reverse complement.
CACTAACGCACACATACATTACACGTCAAAGTAGGATGACATGATTGAAGTAGTGCGAGTGAAAAAGAGATACACGTCAAATGTCAACACGATACTCAATATCATGTCAATTGGCAAACTTTTAATGTGCCACTTTTTGACTGCAAATAACCTATCTACACTTTTTTACTTATAACATCATTGATTGTCTAGATGTGTGGGACTTGAGCACGGTTTGGCTGTGTTTAGTTTGGCTGTTGGCCGTCAGTGCACGTCTTTCGGCTGAATAATGATGATGGAGGACCTATCTATGTTGATATTATGTCTGTCTCCCTTCCCTTTCTCTCTGAACGTCTCTGTGCATCACCTACTACTATCTTAGGGGCAATTTTAAATGTAACAAAGTCTGTATTTTTAAACTTAGTATCAATTTTCATTCATACTATTTTTTTTCAACAATTTAGTTTTATACACATATTTGCAGGTTCATAAGTGACGTTTTTCGATATAATTTTTTTTGCAGATTTTCTAGGACATGACTAACATCGTTTAAAAAAGCACGTAAACACTTTGGTTCTGGTTGTCATTCGTATACTATAACAGTCACTACGGGTAGTCAGAAGTGAGAACTATAGATAACCAGTCGAATTCAGGGGTATCAAGTTCTGGAAGTTTGATGGGCAGTTTTTCCATGTATTAATACCAGGAACCAGACCCCAACATGGTTGGAAGAAGGCTAGAAAAATGATGACGATGATTGTTTTAGCAATGGCACAACCAACTACATTTTCAACCGACTTCAAAAAAAAGGAGGAGGTTCTCAATTCGACTGTATTTTTTTTTTTTTTTTTTATGTTTGTTACTCGATTTTTCAGAGACGCCTGGACCGATTTCAAAAATTCTTTTTTTATTTGAAAGGGTATGCTCGTCATTTGGTCCCATATTCATCAGGTCAAGATCTGGTGGTGGAAACCTTGAGAAATTGATGGCATCTCTAGAAAGTTGTAGGCGAGCATCGGGTAAAAACTTAATATTAATGTGTATATCTGATGAGACTACAATACCATGGAGGTTTGGGGCAGACCTGATGATGGAGACGACAGAGAATCAAGGGAACTCCTCAACGGTACATCTTAGCTACATCGTCTTTGGGCTTATTTTATTGGTGATGACAAGATCTTTATATCGAGATGCGTTATGACTGCCACTGCAAGCTCCGTGATGCAGGTGCAGTACAGTTTAGGGAACTCTTTAATGGTTGATAGCAGCTACATAGTGTTTGGGCTTATTTTATTCGTCTTGATGAGCACTTTACACCGAGATTGATTATACTGCAGATTCGATAGTGGTAGGTAGTGTATGAATCTTGGTATGAAAATTGGCAGCCTGGATACTTTAGTCAGACACTAAAAAGTAAAAAATAAAAAGCTTTTTACAAAAAAATAATAACCGCCTTCAAAAACTAAAAACATAAAAATAACTAAAATTTCGGAAGTCGGTGGCAACACAAATTGACTGGCAGAAGAGATAAGCCACCGACTTCCGAAATTTTAGTTATTTTTATGTTTTTAGTTTTTGAAGGCGGTTATTATTTTTTTGTAAAAAGCTTTTTTATACGTTATAATCTTTCCATCACAACCCAACAGAAAGACAATACCAGCCCGACCGCTGGCTGTCGGTTGGTCGCCAAGAGGTTAATTTACGAGAATTGACCTTCAGGTCTTGTATCTTGTATATTTTCTTTTTATCCTGTTGATATTATTATTGTTATTTAATAAGCAGATTATTCGAGAGTGATATTGCTAATCTACAGGTGCCGCCCCCGCATGTGGAAAATCCCCTAATCCGACGTCACTCGCTGGCGAGAGGACGGAGGATATTTTTATACTCTTCTTTATTAGGAGATTAAAATTGTTTGTTATATTATGAGTATCTAGTTTAAAAATAAATATAGAATTAAAAATTTAATTTTACCTAAATTAGATTTAAACTTTAAAAGAATAAAAAAATATATATCGCAAACTCGCTTTTCGATTCAAATTTTAATTAAAATAGATTGAATAATTCCTAGTACATTTTCAATCTATTATTAGATAAGTCCGATCAGATTGCTATATCCTGATTAATTTGATTGATGTTTCATTACACTAGTGTGTAGATCCTGTTAACACTAGGTAACGGTAGGTGCGTTCAATCTACTTGATTAAGTCTTCGATCTATAATACATCAGTATATATTGAGCTAATCATTTCAGAAAATAATATTATTTCCTTGTTAAACGGTCTGTTAGCCATCGTGTTAAACTGAAGATAGTTTAAAATAACCAAAGACCGTTTGTCCATCACCACCATCACCGTCACGTCTAGAACTAGATTAAATAAATATGAGGCGACGTACAGTGGACACGCGGCTGTAGCTAACTGTAACACCCAGTAACACCACTTCGGTGCCGTCATCTCGTTTTAGGTGACGTAAAGTTGACAGTGGTGGTGGATTTTCAGCCTAACAGTTTTTTTGTTTTATTTCTTGGTAAGAGTTTATCTCAACAGTCATAATTAGACTTTTTATCTATATAGCTAAGCTAAACCAGCTATAGGTGCTGATTCTCGTGTTCACAAACTTAACTAAATTTAAGTTAAATGCATCTTTCTCATTTCATTTCTTAAAGAAGAGGACAGAAGATACATTTTAGTTTAATCTTGTCAAATTAGACAGCGCCTAAAAAAATTGACGTATATATTTAGTCGCCATGTTTTTAATCGCGTCTAAATTATCTATGGAGTGTCTAAATTTGACAGGACGTAACTAATATAGTCTGTCCTTTTCTTATTGAAATGAAAAGAGGAACATGCACTTAACTTAAATTAATGTTAGTTTGTGAATAAGAGAAAGTTTTTCACTGAACGATAGTCATCTTTTTCTATCTGTATAATTCATATACACGTGTTCAACATGTGTACCCCATTATAATTCTACTCAATTACTTTTACGAACAAGGACAATTGAATTCGCCCACGCACGTTTATTGTCGATAATGTTTACTTCAATTAATCTTCGTAGATTTAATCGGAACAATAAAAAATAACAGAGTTTGTTATATATAACAGAACACGGTAAACAATTTTCCCGAATACCTAATTGGTTTATTCGTCGCGGAAATAAACAAAGTGTGCGCATAAAGGAAAATTTAATATTCAAACTGGAATCATTTTTCAATCGAAACGTTTCTGATTGACTTTTAAAATATTAACTACTATGGGATATAAATATTTTTGCTAGTGAGTGTAGTCAGTCGAGCGTGCAGTCCTGATATTGGTTTATTTTTAAATAGTTAAAACTATTTGTAAAAAAATAAAAACAGGCGCATTTTTTTAGGTTGAGGTATTTTAGTCTTGTCAGTTATTTTCAGTAAATGATACCTGTATATTTGTTTTCGGATAGACAAGGTTATTTGAAAGGCTTATAAGATAAATAATACTTATATTTAAAATAAAAAAAGTTATAGTAAAAAGTCAAGAAACAAAAATTGTTGCGTATGAATATTGATAACCACTTTTGTGCTGACTTTTCACGAAACCAAACATAAACTTTAAGCGCCTTACTAATAATCGCTGCATAAAGTTATGACAGGTTTATACGTCAAAAAATGTATGGTTACACAGGCTTTATTCATTGCATAACTTTACACAATGATTATTATTAGTAAGGGCATATTTTTTTTTGTTTCTGACGCTGTTTAGGCCAATATTTAATGAGTAGGTAACTATGTATTGGCAAAGTATTGTTTGTCCTTTTTGAAACCACGTAGTACAATTAAATATTAACACGTAATTACTCGGTTTCCGTAATGAATAGTCAGTACGCAAGACACAAAAGATCAAAATATTTTAATGAATACTTAAAAAAATCTGTTAATTTGGTTTATTTAAGTCAATGAACAAAAGTCGTAAAAGTCGTTGATAATAATGTTGGTAAAATAGTCGAAATAATTAGCGTTTTACAAATAACTCTGTATAATAACTATTCAGAAAATTCGTAAATATTTACTCGCTTTGAAATTCCTGGCAGCTGAGCTCTCAAAATTAAACTAATAAATACAAGTAAGTAGCTTGCGTTCTAACTCAATTATGGCTATTTTACAGTGGGGCATAAGCCGGCGCCATTTTAAATAAAAGGAAGGCTATTGAGAGCGGGTCGCGGAGGGGTTTTGGGGATTACCAGTAATCCCCGGGCGGTGGGGATTCGCGAGTTGCTTTTTAAGAATCACAAATAATCGCTAAGTCAAGGTGGTGGGGGGTACGGGTGGGGGGGGGGGGAGCGAGGGGGAGGGGGTTGGAATAAATTTGATATTTTATGGATGTTTTGTTGTTAGCTAGATAAATAATTGAAGGCTGTGCTGCTGACCTTTAATAAGTTATAGAATGCGCGTTACTCTGCGAGAATGAATGACAATATTAATTGTTTTGCCAATAAACTGTATAATCCCGGCGTAATTGAAATTGTTAATTACCTATATTTAATATTCATTAAATGTTTAACTTTAGCAGACAAAGTCTTGTAATTGTGCATTCTCAAGATAATTAGGGTGGCACCTTAATGCAAACCAATATGGTACGATCTATTTACCTCTAAAAGCTTGAATAAATGAATATGAAACCTATTGGATTCAATATTTCATGCTAATAGTCATGTAGGTGACCCGGTTAAGCCCTTATGAAAAAATTATAAAGTCGTTCCCGTTCGTCCTCTAAAGCTCTTTTATCTTGTGACCTATTTTACAAAATCCGAGATACCAAATTGGGACATTCCGAAAACTAATTTCACCGAAGCCAGTGCTCTAAAAATGGGTAAAAACTTTGCAAATTCGGTCATAACTAACAAATTACAATTTTACCGTGTACGGCGGAGCAGAGGCCACGGAATTAAAACCGTCCACTCTGATACAATTGCCGCCATATCTGTGGTGGCGTTGTTCTTCTCTTTGCAACACGAATGTCCATTATTGAGCATTCCTCGCTTTAATATCATAACCGTGCTCATATTGCTTTTCTGCTCTATTTCTGCCCTTTTCAATTTTTAATTTTCCAATTTAAAATTGCTTTTTGATCAGCTATTGAAAATGTTAACAATCCGATGAATTTAGTTAAGTTTCAGTCGTGTTTAAAGCTTAACAAAATATTCTTTGGAATTTAATTAACTTCGCTAAACGTTTTTTTATACTTTTCAGACATTTCACGCTTAGCAAGGCAGGCAGCTAAGTGGCCAGTCCGAATATTTTGCCGGTAATAATTATTCATAATACTTCGCAATCAGCCCTCCGGAGCGACGGGGAAGGGGAGGATTAATTTGTTTTCATTCAATTAGCTTTACCCTATTTGATTGGGATTAATCATGTTTGCACTTGATTCGTTACAGAGGCTTATTAGTTTGATCGTCTGGTGTCTGTAGCTGTACTGTTTGAGTTAAGTTGTAATGATGTTGGCCATGTACCCTTTGGAACTTTGATTGCTGGTCAGATCCCTGATTTCTCCCTGCTATAATTAATGCTCAAGGGTCAATTTCCAACTCCAGGACACTGATCTAAAATACAGCAAACAAATCCCGGAAGCAAATTACACTGGGTGCCATATAAAAAATAAACAAAACATGTAATCTTCAATTTCTTTGTATAACAGCCCATCACGGGTATTATTGCCATCTCAATTGTAGCGAAAAATCACGGAAATTTAAATAAAACACATAAAAGTTGGCGTCGTTAAAAATACTGTCGCGGATGTAAAGCCTGCTCGTAAAGCAGTTTTACGAATTATTGCTGTCCTGTGCGGAATTGAGCGACTAGCAGTGCGGCAGTGCGCAGTGGGAGTGGCAGTGGTACTTCCTACTGCTTTCGCGCAGTAGCGTGTGTTCGCGACAGCCACGCATATTTTATGTTTTGTCCAATCAAATATGAGCAGCTAGCTGTGATGCTTTTAGATACAAGCTCACGCTAAGGGATTTTCAGATAAGTTTTGGCAAATTGAATAGTGTCATGTTGTTGTGACACATATTATTATGCTATGTTAGGTATGTCTTGCATGTTTTCATTTGGTATCTATGTTCCAGTAAATGAAGTCCATGTTTCTAAATTGGGACTCAATTTGTTTACGATAAATAAATTAAAATGTATAAACTCTAAACTGTTGCCATGGCCAGGAAAAGAGCAGAATTAAAAAATAATCTCTGAAAGCAAACACTGATCCCATTTCAAAAATTCTATAAGTGATTTCCACATTCATGCCCCAAATAAAAACATGGCTACACCCACCCTCTGTTTACGATTTAATCGTCATTCGCATTCCCCAACAGAAACTACTACCTTAAAATTCTCCACCGACCCACTTTCCCATTTTTCTTCGATGTTGTAAGCGAACATCAATCACGCGTTCTATCAAACTGCAAGCTCCGGACAATAACACGTCGGATTAGAACATGTCTTCGGCAGCAAATGGTAGCAAATGGTAGGAAATGGGATCCGCGCGAGCTGAACCGGGCCGGGGTAATGACCGGCGATAGGGAATCATAACAACAGCGCTACTCGGGAAATAAGAAGACTTAGCACTGATGTGGGATGCTGGGTGGATGCGGCGGTTAGACGTGTGGGATTTTAGTAATTTACAGTGCACAGTTTCAGGGATAATCCCACCTGTGGAGGTGGGGTTATCCCCACCAATGGTGCCTTATACCCTTGTTTTACATTGTTTTCGTTAGACAATTGGATCATCGTCAAACGATCTAACGAAACTATAATTAGGCTCGGTTGAAATAACAATCGTTATAGAAGTGTGCGCGGTTGTTAGTGATGTGGCTTGTTGATTTTATAACATACCTAGTTAAAGAAATTATCAATTGCTTCGAAATATCAAATAATTTAACTTACCGGATTGTGCTACTAAAAATGCAACCACTGTCTGCCATATCCACGACTTCATGCCTCCACATCGATATGTCGCCCGTATAGTGGTTCTGATTGGATCCCCTTCAAGAAGCGCCGTCGTCGCCTAGTCGCGCGTCCGACAAATTGTCCGAGCGCCGCGCCGCCGGTAATTGGACGCGCGTCCGATGGGACTTCGCGACAACGCCAAGCAAGCGTCACGTAATTGGTTGATGCATGCATGCTTAGATAAAACTGAAGAACAAGCGAGAAAATAATTAAGAAAGGTAAATGAAAACATGTCTCCGTCCTTTTTGTAAATATAATTATTTCTTTTTTACATGACAACTTTGTTTGTGACAAACTTTCCTTTTAAGCTAGACACACACTAAATTAAATTAGGAAGGTAGACGGCTTGCCGGTACCAATTAGGTACTTACAAAAGTTAACAAAAGGCGGGCTGTAAGCCGAGGACCGGCCCGGACGCTCGCCGGTCCGATTAGAAGGCGTCCGACTATTGAAAGAAAATCCGGATTTAGAATTCTTTGCTGAGATTGAAAACGTTCCTTTCGCATCTTCGACGTCACGTCGCTTGGTTTGTGGAAGCTAGAGGACTGCGGTGTGAATTGAAACATTCATGAAAATAAATATTGCTTTGACATTATTGTGCACTTGCAGATGTGTTTTCGTCAGGTTTAAAAGTGGAAATAAAAATATGCTTCACTCATGAGATCATGATATAAGTTCGTGCTACATGAACACAGTATGGTTTCACTTTTGATATATAAATACCTTAATTCAGTGCCTAAGGGAATCCCCCTTATATGAGAAGGATTAGATAAAAACACACATACAGGAGTTGTCTTATGTGTTCTTAACCAAAAAACGTTTTGTACCATCAATTTTAGTTAACTGCATCAACAGATACGATTAACAGTTCAACACACGCAATAATACATGGAAAAAACGAAGCATAAATTATAATATTAAAATGCATCTCAGTCGAAATAGTAAGCTAAGATGGCTGACACCACAAAAGCCTGTTCGTTGATAGGCTCTTGTGCGAGACGTGTAAGGGACAGAAAGCGATATAACATGGCGCCCTTAGGACGCGGTCACAAAGCCAGCGAGCGAGGCAGCGGCGCGGGGAGAATAGGCGGCTAGACTAATATGCTAGATAAGACTAGATATTGTTGCTCGCGCCGCTGCTTTTAAGATAAGTTCCAAATAAATCTATGATATTTCGCCCATGAAGACTTGATTGATTAGATTATATACAATAAAGCAACAGTATAGATATGCTGCCGCTCTGCAGTCGCGATGCTGTTTGCGTTCACCGACACCACAAATTCACAGTCTCGTTGCAAATGCGACACTGTCGCGCTTCTGTCGCGAAGCAAACACGATACTGTGGTTGCATTGATGCTCGGTTCTCCTCACTTGTGCCTCCCTCCATTCTCTCCCCGCTGTGGTCCAGCATGGTCGCGAGCTTGCATCAATACAGTCACGATGTTGTAGCGCGTTAAAGCGCGCTAGCATCGCTTCTGTAGCGCGTTGCAAAACACCCGCTGAATCCGTGGCCACAGCTCTGGACTAACCGTGACGCCTCAATTTATCACCAGCTTCGGAGACTGACGATATCGCGTATTCAGCTATCATTCTCGAAAAAGGTTCTTCCATACTTCAACATGGGAAAGCAATGTGTGGGTTTCAAGGGTGGCATGCCGATATTATAATTAGGAGTTTTTGTTTGTTAAGTTTTCACGTTTTAACTATTCTGATCATAGTGAAAAATAAATAATGTAACAAAATAGGACAGTAAAATAAAACAGTCCACGAAAGAAGAAAAAAAAACTCTTTTATTTAAAAAACTAATTATGGAAGATCTTGTCCATTTCTCTCCATACGTAACAATCTTTTGGAATGGGCGACTAGATTTACTAGCTCTACAGAGCTCGTGTTCCACAATCCAAAGCTCAAATCCTTTTAATGTTTTCGAAAATATACAGTTTGAGAGAGAAGTAATGTTCCCGAGAGATTAGGAATGAGCCACGAAGAAAAGCTAATTATTCAGTAATTCAGAGTCGAAGTTATTACGTATTGTAGTACACAGACATTTCGATCGAACAGTTTAAGAGTTTTTCGTATCGCACGTGTATTACAATGGTACAACGTTTGAACCTTTTCACCTCGAACTTATTCTGCTTCTCGTCCAACCCTGCGTTATTTGATTAGTCAAGTTTTTGTATCAGGCGTCAGGCGCTAATGTAACTCTATTGAGTTGCTTTGGAAACAACACAAAAGTAAACTTAATAAAGCCTCCAGTAAACTATACTACACGATAGGGTCTGTTTTTGCGAGCGAGAGAAATAACGGCCTTTTCTCACGACTAGTCTTTAGTAAACGTATTTGAATATAATAATAAATAATATAAATAAATAAATATCTTAGGACAACTCACACACGGTCATCTGATCCCAAGCTAAGCAGAGCTTGTGTTATGGTAACCAGACAACTGATATACATACTTATATACTTTCTAAATACATACATATTATAGATAAATCACACCCAGTCACAGAACAAACAATCATGCTCATCACACAAAGTTTGTCCTGGGTGGGAATCGAACCCACGACCTCCGGCTTGGCAGTCAGGGTCACTAACCACTAGACCAACAGGCCCGTCAGATCATAATAATTACATAATATTAGTAATGAGGTAATTTTAAAAATAAACAAAAAATGTAGTTTGAGTGTTGGTCTGATTACAATGGCTTTTTGTCATTTTCGGCTACGGAACCCATATAGGACCATATATACCGTTTTAATTAACTATAAATAAATAAATATATAGGATCAATTTGTTGTTCGTCTGTCTATCTGTCTTTCAAGATAATTTATCGAGAACGTATGGAGGAATCGAACAGAAATTAAACTGTGTACACAGGTATACAGTCCTTTGAAGTTGTAAAAAAATCTAACTTCTTAGTTCAGGGGAAAAAGTTACGGCCGTTTATGTCGCACAAATCGGATAATTCGATACTCTCTATGAGTATTTGCCGTTGACCTATAAAAATAAAATTCGACACGAAGCAATGTCATATAGCACCAGTAGTTAGTTTCTTTACCTTCAAGTATTTACGGAACCCTCGGTGTGGCATACACAAACCCATGTTTAAGCTTGCTAGCATTAACTATTTGGGTGGTGAGTAGAGGACGGCCGGCGGACACGAGACTAGAGAAACTATAAGGGTCCCTTTTGTATCATTACACAGTACGGAACTGTAAAAAATCTGAACCTGTAACCTCACTAATGACATAACTTTTAAAGCGACTTCCCAAGACATTACTGAACGAGTTAAACCGTGGAGCGACAAACGTTTATAAGAAAACAGAATTAAAACAAAGATTTACTTATTTTCTGTGTGCTTAAGTCGTGTAACACGGAGCGTGAATCTGCGCCATCTTAACACAATCTCAGTTATTTACTGCGTCTTATTAAGCGTTTTACACACTGTGTAGCCGACGCACCGACATAGCCCGCCGACATAACCTACATGGAGCGGATCATAAATGAACTAGACCGCCGCGCCGACATATTACGTCATACCCGACTTACCTGTGCCCCTCGCTGGAATGCGACCCGTCTCCCGGGCGACGGCAAAACTCGCCTCGTTCGTTTAATGCATCAGCTGCTGACGTAATGTTCGCTAGCAATTATGTCAGCGTTACGCCTCAGCGCGAGGTGCACAGTTCAGTCGTACGAGTAGCTTATGTCGGCGGGCTCGCTGGAATGCTTGCCCTCTCCCGCTTCCCCGCGCTTGCTCATGTTCGCCTCGTTCGTTTAGTAGCGATAGCATTTTGTCAGCGTTACATCACAGCGCGAGGTGCACAGTTAAGTCGGGTGGCTTTGGTGTGCATTCCCCTTTACATAAGGTCCTGGAGTCGCGGCCATGCTGGCAGCTCGGGCTTCGCGCTTTACTTATTGCTTAGTTTATTTAAACAGGGACGTTTAGACGGCAAGTTACTCAGGCGTCTAGCTCAGTATATACTGCTGGCTTAAATACTGCCAAAGGGCTAACTTTAGCAGTCATTATTTAGGAAAATTTTGTTGTGTACCATTAGGATTGGTATTTTTTGTTGTACGTTTATAAAATACTACTTTACTTATACTTATTCAAATCTACTAAAATTTCAAAATTTAGGTCACGTTATTATATTTCACTACTCAATACAGTCAATGTCCAAGTTCACATTTCTCCAAAAATTCGTCTTACACTCATTATGTCGTTCACCTTCTGTACGGCTATCCTTACACCCTTAACACCGTAATTCAGTCAACAGTTTCCTCAGCCCTTTCGCAGAATTACTCAGAACAAGATCTAATTCACTAAAGTCACAGGCACTCGGGGAGTGTCACCTGATATTATTAAACAATTTCCATGAAATACCATCCAAATACCAGTCGCCTCGCAAATTCCTGAAACGAATAGGCCGTTTTTATTAAAGGTGAAAGTGCTAAGATTAAACAGGAATAAATAACTAACATCCGAGAGAAATAAAACGTTTCATTCGTCAAGAATTTTATTATGAAACTTTATGAAAGTGACGGTACAACACTGGCGCGTAGGGCTGTCGCCCTCCCGGCTGAGAACACGTATACTTCAGACATATGAATAGCATTTAATAACAAATACTTGTATTAGAAGACCAGCTTTTGCCTGCGACGAGGAATTTTCAGAACGGAGGTTAGTAAACTTTGTTTTGTACAGTAAACAAATATTTAATCTTTCTACTTTATTATATTAGTGTGAATGAGGTAAAACACGTTTACGCCAGGACTTACTAAGTTGTACAAAGATAGTTTAAAATCTATAACAATACATAAATGTTGTAAAACTGATGTTAAAATTTTACCGAAATTAACTGAAGTATTATTTATTATGTAGTGAGTGTAATGAAGTATTATTGATCTCAATTCCTCTAAAATGGAATAAAATTGTTTAACCTTTCGACGACCAAGCGACAACTGGCTGTCGGGCTGCTATTGTATCTCGAACCACGTGTGTTCGAAGAATTAATAATTATGATAGTAGGATATTAAATCATTTTCTGAAACTTGTTGTCTACTTCCGTTTGTCCTTCGTTATTTAATTTGTTAGCATATTAATGATTTTCATCACCATAAACACCATCAGTTTTCAATGCATAAAGTGTCGCCCTGGCAGCCCTAGCAAGTCGTTCACAGATTAATGGTAAAATTCCGGGAACGATGATTGCTGAGAGGTATAAAATAAAATATGTCCAGCGGGTGCCATCTCACAACTTTCTTAAATGTATAGTTGCAGCTTTGTGAGGGAGTGAAGGGGAGTGAATGGGAATGAAGGGGAATGTTGGGAAGTGAAGGGGAATGACGAAACTTCCGTGTTTACTGAGGAACGCTGTTGTTATTAAATAGGTAATGATAATTGATATTAATGTTATTATGCAGTAGAAAAGTTTTGTTATAGTCTTTGGACTCTTTGGTAACATAAAGGTGTCCTTTGTTTCAGTATATCATTTGATGTAATTAACATTTGTTGTTATTCGTGTTTTTGACTATAGAGAAATTTATACATATTTACATATCTTACTGACAAAAATGAGAGATCCATCATTTCAGAATGTCCATAAATAAGTAATTATATAACTACTAGCTTTTGCCAGCGGCTTCGCTCGCGTAGAATTTGGTCTGCCACAATTATTTACGTGGCCTTTTTTTTAATATTTATATTTTTTTTATGTAACTTCACATCGTACATCCCTGATTTCTAACTTCAAAATTAGTTTACATACAATCTTTGAACTCCTATACCTAATATTTAGAGGGAATCTCTTGAGGGTGGAATTATCTGAATTCCTTTCTAAGTGCTCATTATTTTAAATTTTAAGCTATAATAGAACTCTGCAAATTTCAAAATGCTAAGACCAGTGGTTTCTTCATCAATCTTTACCTGTATGGTGTGCTTATAAAAAGTAGCCCTATGTTCTTCCCCGGGCTTGAGATTATCGTATCCAGCACAAACGGATTACTAAACACTGACTAATAAACAGGTCGGACCAATGTTACTTGCATTTAATCACTACATAGTATAATACAAAGTAGCTTTCTTTGCCCCTATGTAAGCTTACATTTTTAAAACTACGGAACGGATTTTGATGCGGTTTTGTTAATAGATTTTGTAATAAGTAAAGAATTAATATGTATGTAATTGGAATAGGTGAACATCTGTGTTAAATTATCTGTGTTTTTACTGCAGTATACTCCCGTATACCTACTATGTTATTTATTTTTTATTCAGCGTAAATATGTACCTACCTAGATTTTGGGATTTAGATACATGTGAGCATGAGAAAAACAGGGCGTGCCTAAATGTATCCCCGCTACCTTCAAAGTTTGCCTTTGCGATTTATTAATAGTCATAGAAAATGCAACTTTAAGTGGGAACTGTAAACATTTGAAATCAAAGGGTAAGTTATTGGGTATTATTGGGATGCGTAAAATAGGAACATTTTCACCTATAGCTTCTCCAATTGGTGCCTAGTTCAATGACTCGCAATCTAGTGCCATTACATAGTCTCGGGGCGTCCAAGTTGCGCATTAACAAAACGGGTATACCGACTTTTAATCCTTCGAACACACGTGATTTGAGACACAATAGAAAGACAATAGCAGCCCGACAGCCGGCTGTCGGTTGGTCGTTGAAAGGTTAATTCGAGCTTATGTGATGGCACCCCGGATAGCTCGTACAGTCTTCAAATGACATGACTGTGTCGATGGATGGAGTTGGGTTGTTGCATCGTTGGTTACTTGGCCCAAGATAATTTTATTGATTTTCGCAACTGTCTCATTTCTTGGTGCTAGTATAGAACTTAGTTCTTTCACATAGCCAACTTTCATCGTGGATGTTCTGTTGCTTGCCATTAAGCGCTCCGTTCAAGTCAATCATATCGTGATAACTTTTAAACTATTCTGCCAAATTGCTTAGTGTGAAAGACAAAGTTTATCTTCATTATATACTTAATGTTAGAAATGCATTCATTTTGATAAGAGTTTGATAATTATATACTAATATGCGCATTGTAAAATAGTACCAAATTAAATTAAATTTATGGTTCACAATTTTGGTCGTACTGGCTTGCACATAAGAGGTAGATATATGCTATCGCGGACTTTTATTTAGATCTATTTAAGACAAACAATCCTGCCGTACATCATTTTTATGTAACTCCATTGGTTTAGGCAGCGCACGCCAAGATAGCTCTCAGATGGAAGATTTTTTTCCGACTTAATTGACACTTATCGTTTCATTATGATCAAAATTACATAAAATCATTATAAATTGTAGCCTATGTGTTACTCAGATAAATAACCTAAATTACTGTAAAGTTTCATCCAAATCCGTCCTGTAGTTTTTTCGTGAAAGAGTAACAAACATACATACACACACACATACATCCATCCTCACAAACTTTCGCATTTATAATATTAGTAGGATAGGATTTGCGTCGCTCGAGCGATGCAGCGCTGATACTGCTAGGCAATCGAATCTAGGAGCATACACGATCGTGGCAGCATATCTGTACCTTCTTACGAATATTATGAATAAAAATAAACAAAAAATGTAGTTTGATTGTGGTCTGATTACAATGGCTTTTTGTCTTTTACGGCTACGGAACCCATATAAAGAAAGAAAGAAAGAAAATACATTTATTTCACACAGCAGTGCCGGTATGACGGTTTAAATAGTGTTACATAATATAACATAAGTATACTTTTTTAGAAACATATCAGCTTAAAACTAGTTAACTTAATATTTGTGCCCCCGGCAGCTGTGTCAAAAATAGGACCATATATACCGTTTTAATTAACTATAAATTAATAAATAAATAGGATCAGATGTTCGTCTGTCTGTCAAGATAATTTATCGAGAACGCATGAAAGAATCGAACAGAAATTAAAACTGTATACACAGGTCCTTTGAAGTTGTAAAAAAATCAAACTTATTAGTTCAGGCGAAAAAGTTACGGCCGTTGTTAAAAAGCACAAATCGGATAATTCGATACTCTCAAGGAGTATTTGCCGTTGACCTAGAAAAATAAAATTCGACACAAAGCAATGTCATATAGCACCAGTAGTTAGTTTCTTTACCTTCAAGTATTTACGGAACCCTCAGTGTGGCATACATAAACCCATGTTTAAGCTTGCTAGCATTAACTATTTGGGCGGTAAGTAGAGGACGGCCGGCGGACATGGGACTAGAGAAACTATAATTAGACTAACTATAGTTCCTCTTGTATCATTTCAGTACGGAACCCTAAAAAATCAAATTGGTTCTGAACCTGCAACCTCACTAATGACATAACTTACAAAGCGACTTCCCAAGACATTACTGAACGAGTTAAACCGTGGAGCGACAAACGTTTATAAGATAAAAAACTTTTTCCAAAAAAAAAAGAACCGCCTTCAAAAACTAAAAACCCAAAAATAATTAAAATTTCGGAAGTCGGTGGCTTCTCTTCTAACCGTTAATTTGTGTTGCCAGTTTGCCACCGACTTCCGAAATTTTAATTATTTTTGGGTTTTTAGTTTTTGAAGGCGGTTCTTTTTTTTTTGGAAAAAGTTTTTTATTTTTCACTTTTTAGTGTCGACTCCCAATGTCTAACTGTGTATACCAGTATATCAGTATAAAACGAAAATAGAAACTTGAAGAAACGCACACTTCGTCTGTGTAATATACATAGACGATGTGTGCGTATCTCAAGTTTTTTGGTTCTTGGCGAATTTTTCGAGAAGCACTGAACCGATCGCCACAAAATTTATATGGGACCACTCCTGAATCATGCCCTATCAAACAAAAAAAGAATCATCAAAATCCGTTTACAACTGACTGAGATATCGCGTAACAAACATACAAAAAAAAAAATAAAAAAAAAAGAACATACAGACGAATTGAGAACCTCCTCCTTTTTTGAAGTCGGTTAAAAACAGAATTAAAACAAAGATTTACTTATTTTCTGTGTGCTTAAGTCGTGTAACACGGAGCGTGAATCTGCGCCATCTTAACACAATCTCAGTTATTTACTGCTTCTTATTAAGCTTCTTACACACTGTGTAGCCGACGCACCGACATAGCCCGCCGACATAACCTACATGGAGAGGATCATATATGAACTAGACCGCCTTGCCGACATATTGCCGTTATACCCGACTTATCTGTGTCCCTCGCTGGAATGCGACCCGTCTCCCGCGCGACGGCAAATTTCGCCTCGTTCGTTAATGCATCAGCTGCTGACGTAATGTTTGCTAGCATTACCTATGTCAGCGTTACGCCTCAGCGCGAGTAGCACAGTTCAGTCGTACGAGTAGCTTATGTCGACGGGCTCGCTGGAATGCTCGCCCTCTCCCGCTTCCCCGCGCTTGCCCGTGTTCGCTTCGTTCGTTTAGTAGCGATACATTCTGTCAGCGTTACGTCACAGCGCGAGGTGCACAGTTCAGTCGTACGGGTAGCGTATGTCGGCGGGCTCGCTGGAATGCTTGCCCTCTCCCGCTTCCCCGCGCTTGCTCATGTTCGCCTCGTTCGTTTAGTAGCGATAGCATTTTGTCAGCGTTACATCACAGCGCGAGGTGCACAGTTAAGTCGGGTGGTATATGTCGGTGGATTGGTGGCGTTGGTGTGCATTCCCCTTTACACCAGGTCCTGGAGTCGCGGCCATGCTGGCAGCTCGGGCTTTGCGCTTTACTTATTGCTTAGTTTATTTAAACAGGGACGTTTAGACGGCAAGTTACTCAGGCGTCTAGCTCAGTATATACTGCTCGCTTAAATACTGCCAAAAGGGCTAACATTAGCAGTCATTAATTTAGAAAATGGAGATGTTTTAGGTTTTGTATTTTTTGTTATAAGTTTAGCAAAACTTATACTGCAAATCAATTCAAATCATATATTTGTGATGCTCAGGTGATAATCAAGGTCCAAAATACATTTATATTATGTGTGTGTAATTTGTGTATCCTCCCCTTGTCTCAGAAACTAGCGTTGCATTTTTAAAAACAAATGGTATTTACCTAAAGAAAGATTCATTAATTTCTTAAAAAAAAAAACAAAACTGCATTCTCATTTTTCTTGATGAAGCTACCAAAACCAGAAATTCAACCAATTAACTCTCGTTATTATATTTCATTTCCCGACACGGTCAATATTCAAGATAACATTTGGCCAAAAATTCGTCTTACACTCATTATGTCGTTCACCTTATATACGGCTATCCTTACACCCTTAACATCGTAATTCAGTCAACAGTTTCTTCAGCCCTTTCGCAGAATTACTCAGAACAAGATCTAATTCACTAAAGTCACAGGCACTCGGGGAGTGTCACCTGATATTATTAAACAATTTCCATGAAATACCAGCCAAATAAAATACCAGTCGCCTCGCAAATTCCTGAAACGAATAGGCCGTTTTTATTAAAGGTGAAAGTGCTAAGATTAAACAGGAATAAATAACTAACATCCGAGAGAAATAAAACGTTTCATTCGTCAAGAATTTTATTATGAAACTTTATGAAAGTGACGGTACAACACTGGCGCGTAGGGCTGTCGCCCTCCCGGCTGAGAACACGTATACTTCAGACATATGAATAGCATTTAATAACAAATACTTGTATTAGAAGACTAGCTTTTGCCTGCGACGAGGAATTTTCAGTTAACTTTGTTTTGTAGAGTAAACAAAATATCTATCTAACCTTACTTCTATATTATATTAGTGTGAATGAGATAAAACACGTTTACGCCAGAATTTACTAAGTTGTACAAAGGTAGTTTAAAATCTATAACAATATATATATGTTGTAAAACTGATGTTGAAACTTTATCAAAATTATTTATCTGAAATCCTCTAAAATGGAATAAAATTGTTTAACCTTTAGACGACCAAGCGACAACTGGCTGTCGGGCTGCTATTGTATCTTAAACCACGTGTGTTCGAAGAATTAATAATTATGATAGTAGGATATTAAAATCATTTTCTGAAACTTGTTGTCCACTTCTGTTTATCCTTCGTTATTTAATTTGTTAGCATATTAATGATTTTCATCACCATAAATGAAACAACACCATGAGTTTTCAATGCATATAGTGCCGCTCTGGCAGCCCTAGCAGGTCGTTCACAGATTAATGGCAAAATTCCGGGAACGATGATTGCTGAGAGGTATAAAATAAAATATGTCCAGCGGGTGCCATCTCACAACTTTCTTAAATGTATAGTTGCAGCTTTGTGAGGGAGTGAAGGGGAGTGAAGGGGAGTGAAAGGGAATGAAGGGGAATGACGAAACTTCCGTGTTTGCTGGTCATTGAGGTTTTAACGCTGTTGTTATTAGATAGGTAATGATAATTGATATTAATGTTATTATGCAGTAGAAAAGTTTTGTTATAGTCTTTGGACTCTTTGGTAACATAAAGGTGTCCTTTGTTTCAGTATATTATTTGATGTATTAACAATTGTTGTTATTCGTGTTTTTGACTCATAAAGAAATTTATACATATTTACATATCTTACTAATAAAAAAATATTTACATATCTTACTAATAAAAAAAAGAGAGGTCCATCATTTCTGAATGTCCATAAATAATTATATAGCTATGTTCTACAAATAAACAACTGACAAATTTACTTTCATTAATTCATTTTATTACCATTATAACAAGTACCAAATATTTTCATTTCATTTATTTTGTTATTTGCGTCGTTTGAGCGATGCAGCGCAAATGCTGCTAGCAAATCGAATCTAGGATCGTATACCTAATCGCAGCTTCTGTAACTTCTTACGAATATTGTAATAACATTTTATCGCAAAGAATACAGTTGCAGCGTCTGTACTGCTAATTGAAAGATGTGCCACAATGCTTCTATTGTATTTTTTTGCAAATAAAAATTCGTACTAGAGCTTTCTTATTTTGCTTATTTGATGGCTATTAAGACGTGTTAGATAAAACTAGCAAAGTATGTAATAATAGGAGGACTAGTCTTTAGCTGGCTAGAAAAAAAACGGGACCCTCGTTGCGCGAGTCTGACTCTGACTTGACCTGTTTTTTTTATATTGGTATATAGATATAATTTTCCCAGTGGTCGGATTCTAGAAAGTCTGACCAGTCTATTAAAGAGGTGTCGTTTCTCCCAGTTACTGGGTTGTGGAGGTCTGATAGGCAGTCACTTCATGTCAAACACTGGTATCGAGCTAAATCCTGTTAGGTTGGAAGCAGACCCAACACAGTTGGGGAAAAGGTTAGGAATATGATGATGATATCATTTTTCCAACCTTTTCCTCAATAATTATGTATGGGACAGTCCCGCCACACTATTCCCAACCACTGCAACTCCTGAAAGCCATAATCAACAGTGGAGTCCGCCAGAAAAGCGCCGAAGCAATGAAGCTCGACGAGTCCCGGAAAAACGATTCAACTGTCTTGGATCCCGCAACGAAATTAATCAGAAAAGAACTGCGGAGGAGTAAGAAAAGGAGACAATACAGAACTAGGTCAATAGAATAATTATGTATGTTAGGTTCGACTGTCGTGTAACTAGACGCCACTATATACCTAAACGGATTGTCTTCACGACCTCTACATACTGGGTGGGTAACATATCCCAATCTGTAAAATTGGTTGTCAGATTTTCTGGCTTCTGACTACCCGTATCAAGTGTCAAAAACTACGGAATTTAATCGGGACCAATGGTTTTAACCAAAGGCTCGAGCACGGCATTATATTTCGTACGACTTCTGCGGTCTAGCGCTTTTGGTTACTGCTTCGCTCCTGTAGGTCGTAGGTTCGTAGCGTTATGTTACAAATAACCATAAACCTTCCTCGATAAGTGGGCCATCCAACACAAAAAGATTTCATTAATTCGGACCATCGGTTCCTGAGATTAGGGTTAGCGCGTTCAACCAAAGCAACATACAAACAAACAAAGTCATCAGCTTTATAATATTAGTAGAGATATATATGTGTATAATTGAATGTATTAATATCTTCTCTGCCGGAGTAGTGGACCGTTATCTAGACCGGCAGACCACGCCATCTATTATCTAAGTTTGTACACCGAGCGTCTGCAACTTATGTATTATGTAACTAAGTAGTAAGTACATATATAAGCACATATACTAAGTTCAAACTTTAGAGTTTACCATAGTATGGTCTTGGTCATAATTGAATGCTGCTACCCCATTAAATTTTATCGTTGTATTTGATCTATTTATAAAAAAAAGAAATGAAATGATTTTGATTTTGTAAATTTAATTTTAGTTATATACTCGTAGCATAATACTTATACACGTCAAGATTTTATTATTTTAAGCGAACGGGGGCCGTTGTTTCCTAGCTGACTGCTCTGAAAAGAAACATCCGACACAAATTCAGAGGTCAAAGTCTCTTATAAAGTTCATGCAATCATATTGGTCAAAAATGTGCGAGGACCATGAAAGTTTTATTTTATTTTATTTTATTACTTAAGTTAATGTCTAAGGTATTCTCTTAATGAGAGAAGCACACAGATTTGAGTGGACCTGTCCAGATATAGATGCTGGCGGGAAAAATTCCGAATCATTCCCGTCGAATACTTCGGAAGTATTCCGAAATATTCTGAAACTTTGGGAATATTTCAACTGCCAAAAAAAACCCGGTGAAATTGTATTAATCCATTAAAAGCCACTGTATTCGATTGAGTACAGCGTAATGAAGTAAAATAATAAGGTGTATCACCTAAAATTTACAAGATCTGTCATTTACACTTCGAAATAATGCTGTACTCAATCGAGTACAGCAGTTACCTCTAATGGGTTCATAGGGACTAAAGCCTACTAGCTGTCCCCCGCGGTTTTATCCGCGTTTAATTTCCTTTGGTTACTTCTTAGCCCCCCGTAAACCGTTTATGCAGCGCACGCAACAAAAGTCCTCAAATGTGAATAATTTTCCCCGTTTTTGCAACATTTCTCACTGACGCTTCGCTCCTATTGGTCGCAGCGTAATGCTATATAGCCTAATACCTTCCTCTATAAATGGACTTTGAAAAACAAAGAATTTCTCTAATCGGATCAGTAGTTTCTGAGATTAGCGCGTTTAAACAAACAAACAAACTCCTCCGCATTATAATATTAGTAGTAGCTTTCCAATAGTGAAAGATTTTTTGAAAGCGACACAATAGTTTTTGAGTTTATTTATTAGGTTTTCCTTTATTTAGTAATACCTATCTATGTGACTCGCGAATACTTAGCAATGCGAACAGCAGAGCTATATACAAACTAAACCAAAAACATAGGTAACCCTTTTTCAAAAAACAAATCAAATATGCTCGGCCTGGTTTTTTATTCCACAACTAACATTTTGAAAAATCGCATTCGACTTCGATATAACCTACATAAAATCAAAAAAATAAAAATCCTGTTAATCGCAGGATAACATAATATGTAGATATGTCATCCCGCGATTAAAGGGATTTTTATTTTTTTATAAAAATATTAACAAATATACTTAATCGATCAGATTTATAATAAAATAAACATTTATATTTTACTAACTTATGTGCCACTGAAAAATAATTAATTCACCCACCACACAAAAAATAAACACGTTTATTCTTATTGAATAATTCGGGCGAAATATTCCGCGGAAACATTCGATTGCGGGGTATGAATCTTTCTGAAAACTTCTCCGGGGGGGGAGCATCTCCCCTCTTACCGCACCCCGCACCGCCATCGCCTTCGTGCACACAGTCGGGCGGTGGCGATCGACGGTCGATGCAAAATTCCATTCGATATTTAAAAAAATATAAAAATATTTCTGCAAAAAAATACAAATCTAAATTTAAATTCATTTTGAATAATTCTGATTTAATGAAACTTTCCCAGAAGTATTCCGGAATTATTTCGAATTTTTCAGAAGTTTTGCAACTATAGTCCAGACCTGCGTTGGTGCCTTCTAATCACGATTTTGGACATAAATCCGCAATCATAATAAGTAACAACTAAGCACTCATCTCAAGCCATTTAGTTATATACCAACAGACGTAAACACAAATACTCAAGCACTTCATATATATGTCGCAGTCATCTGGTTGAATCAGCTATTTGATTGTATGACTAGCGCGTTCATTGAATAGCAACATTTAATTGAATGACTAGGCCGAAAGCTGATTAAACAAGCGTCACTCAACGTCCAACTAGATAGCTGGTTGAAGCATAGCCCTTTGAACAGTGCGGACGTAATATCAATCAGGTGAATGTAATTTAGTTCATTTTTTTTCCACTGCGGCGTTAGTAGTCACCAAAACAAATATGGCGTAAAATAGCTCGCGCAGATAGCACTGTTTTGAAATTATTTTTATTAAATTTACTTTAAAGTGACTTTATTCTTGATAAAATAGTGTGACAGCATGGATTTACCTATTGATACGCCGCCGCCGGCTAGTTTTAAAGTTTTTTTTTTTAATTAAAATTATAATAAAGTGTGTCATGTCATGTCCTCATTTTTGTTATGTAAAGGAAGTTAAGTTCTTAAGCTGCGAACTTATGGTCACCCTAAATAAACATTACAAAGTCGACTATATCCCATTAAACGACAATGCTAAATGACGTTCAGTCAAGTCGTTGAACGTTACATTAAACAACTTGACGAGTTGTCGTTTAGTCATTCAATTAAATGTCGTCATTCAATGAACGCGCTAGTCATACAATCAAATAGCTGATTTAACCAGATGACTGCGACATATACATTTATTTTTCTTCTGCTCTCAAAAAAGATTTCTTTGCTGCGAAATACATAAAAATGATTTACAAAATGGCGTTCTCTTGACTTGGTCTCGACTCGTATTTATTTTTGTGTTAAGCTGGGAATTCTTGTTATTTATTGTTTACGTTTGTTGTACATAGCACATATATGTATATGTATTGTTCGTAGAGTTTTATAGAAGATATTAAATTCAGAAAATTGTTTATTAGAAGTTTTTTTTTTGGTAAGTGAGAAATCATCCGATGACTGCTCCCGTCCTGGGTGCGGCGGGAGGGCGTGTCAGACTCTTACTGACTAAAACCCACTCATGTTCCTTCGATTGCCCTTTATGTTCCAGGGTCACGGTAACTATTATAAACATTCCGCAACCCGTTAGAAGATCAAACGTGATAATTTAGATTTTAATTTCATTATTGATTTCGTTCCGCTCTGAAAAACAAAGGAAAATTCCGCAATCATTCTGTCTTGCGTTTCCCATTCCTTTGGCTGTAAACTTAAAAACAAGTACTAAGTTGTATAAATCTTCTGAACAAGGAAGTTCGTTAAAGGCATCGAACAGAATGTCTTTAATTGGCTAGTTCGTAGAGTGGTAATTGTGTCGCCCGGCTCCGCTCGTAATTGAGAGTATTACACTATAATATAGAAGGGAATTAGGTGCTATCGGGGCTCGTTGTAAACTATTTTCATGTCTCTTCTTGGAACTATTTACTTCGGGGTCCTTTAGGTACATATTTAAATAGAGGTTTTGAACCTCAAGGCTGTTTCCTAAGTTTTGGGAACGTTTACAGTATAAACACAGTCTCAATATGTGAAATACGAGTATACTTTTAACCTTTCAACGACCAAGTGACAGCCGGCTATCGGGCTGCTGTTGTCTTTCTATTGTATCTCGAATCACGTGTGTTCGAAGGTTTAAAGGCGAAAAACTCTCTACCTAAAAATTTTTTTGATATTTTCACCAAACTTTATAACTAAAATAAGTGTAATCTGTGGTATAAATCTGGCTTCCGCAGTTTTACAAAGAAAAACTAATAACTTTAAAAGCTTAGTCAAGTTTATTACGTGGCTTTTTTAATTAAGTCTATGTTAGTAGTCCGGCAGGAATTGCAAGATGAATAGCAGAGCAGTGGTTCTTATTCAGTGATCCGTGGACCTCTGGTCTCTATTACAACCAGAAGTGGTCTGCGACATCACAATATAATTTGGTATTCACTTGGACTTAAGGTTGATAAATCTGGTAGAATTTGGGGGTTGTTAATTACAAATACTTATTATATTACCGCCAATACAGTAATTGTGATCCACACCAATTTCCTCAGAACTAAAACGTTAAGGACCACTGTCTGGAGTGAAAGGATGAAATAAAAGAAATAAAATTGCTTTTCATGTATTTCACTTAGATTATTTACCAGTATTTATGAATTAAAAGTCGATTAGTTTGAAAGTTGAGGCTAATGAGGGAGCCTATGACATCAGAAACATTTTTTTTTGGTGAGTAGGAAATCATCAAATGACTACTCCCGTCCTGGGTGCGGCGGGAGGGCGTGTCAGACTTTTACTGACTAAAACCCACTCATGTTCCTTAGATTGCCCTTTATGTTCCAGGGTCACGGTAACTATTATAAAAAATCCGCAACCCCGGCAGGCATGGCCCTGTTTGGCCCCTTCCAGTGCTGACTTCTTCTCTTTGAGGCGCGCGTGGAACACTACCTAACGCGCTGTCGACGCGGTCCTGGTCCTAGCCGGACGGCGAGCTACCCATCGCTCGCCATCCACAGAACCGCGCCTACGGTGGCCGGTAGTCGTCTTGCGACTCTCGACGTCTTCGCCTGGGTCTTAGTCCGGGGCGAGAGACTCGTCGTTGCCTCTCGCACGCCGCCGCTTCCTTCATCAGCATAACTGCTTCGCAGAAGGAGGCGACGGCTTAAATCAGAAACATCATACATCGAGTGCTTTGCTAACCTATTAATCATCTTCTCTACAAACCTAGATATTATATAAATAATTACTTGAATGCAATAAGTACTTGCCCGCGATCCCGTATTGACTCAAGCCGTTTGTTTGTTTGTTTGTCTGTTTGCGCCGTTCGACCGGGATTAAGCGCGGCGTGTGTTAGCTTTGATATCGACGAGCGTTGAGGACCCTTGACCAACGAGCTCATCGGGAGAAGCGGGGAAGGGGGGGGGACTCTACTGATTAATTGATGGAATATTAAAAAAAAACAATTGATAGTAGCTGTCCTTAGTTGTGTAGTTTGAAAGCTGTTACCAAAAATAACAAAGTTCCCAATTTTTAATATTTTCCAATTGGGTTTGTGTTTTTGCACCAATAGGGGCGTAGAAGCGGAATATTTAAGAATTCTTTTCTAATACTCACCTAAGAAGAGACAAAAAGCACTTGAAAATAACGAAAGACGTGCAATTGTTACGCTTCTAGACCCAACGGTTCCGTCTGTACGTTGATCGAAGTGAATCAGTCTGTTAGTTTATTATTTTATTTTATGGTTATATAGGTACTTGCTTTAAACTACTAACTTAAAATCCACGAAACCAGAAGGCAAGGATAAGAAGCAAATAATTCATTCATAGTTACTTTACGTGAATCACTGATCCTTTTATTCAACTTCCATAATGCTGAAGTAAGCCATAAAAACGTACAACCATCCCAACAAACTGACCAGCCCATAAATTGTGTGCACACACTATAAAGCTCGGCTACTAAGTAGGTAGGATACATTTTAGCCATTCAGATATACAAAGGCACTCCAGCGAGATTTATTTGCGTAAAAATTGTTTTTCTGGGCATTTACCTGCAGACATCCGTATGGTAGCGTGCTTCAACTGTTTTAAGAGAAGCAATTTACTCTCAGGTGGCTAGTGGCTACTATTTAGATTACTGGCGTCCTATTGGGCTGCATAAACAATGGCGGCGTGGCATTAAAAAAAGAATATGTGACATTTGCCGAAGAATTGTGGCAATATTGTCGAATTTTTTAAACCATTGCGTTCTATTGTCAAATAAATCACTAATTTGCAATTTATTATTAGCTATTATTAAAATATTCGCAATCGTACATATTATGGTAATCGTATCGTACAATAGAATCCGTAGCGAAAAATATAGTTTTCAGAATTTTTGTCTGTTTGTCTGGGATGAACTTAAAAATTTGCATGAATTACGAAGAAGACGGGTTATGGGCTATGTATTATCATGCTATCATAAACAAAATAGTGATGCTGGCATAGTATCTTTAAACGGTTCTTATTCGACTGCCGAAAGTTATCTTTTGGCTAGTCACATGGGCGTAGCCACACTGGGGCAAGCTGGGGCGCTTGCCCCACCCTGGCTCAGATCTATTAGGTGCCTAATTTAAAAATAAAGATTATTATACTAACAACAATCATAATATCCGTAAGAAAGTTACACTAAAAAAATTGTCGTCATGAAAAAAAGTGCGATCAAAACGAAAAGCGCGCACGATTGACCGAACGCGCGCATCGCAGCGGTCTTTTGAAACCGAGCCGTATTACCGTACACACATCAACATGGCTTAGGGATATTTCAATTCTATTAACTCTTTGTTAAGACACCTACACATTAAAATAAATCTTGTTTAATAGCCTATCTATAGATAAAGTAGAATTTCAATCTTAAAGTTAGGATTGAAATTTTGTCTGAGTTTTTCCTCTTCTTTTAAGTTTTTTTGAAACATCAAAACCTAAACAACACAACAATTTTTTTAATAAAAATTGTTGTAAACTTAAAATTAATAATCCGTGGATCCAGCTAAGACTCTCCTGACACATCTGCAGCGGTTCTGCATACTCAAAAAAAGGGTGTCAAAATCCTATTGTGGAATACTGCCCCAAGTCCTGCTAAGATGCAAGAAAAGCTGGTTTTCATCCACAATTTCTTCAGGGAAATTCCTAAGAGCTCTTTTCTAAAGCTTGGATGCTGTTGTAACTTGTAACGATAGGGGCCGTCGTATGTGGACGGGCATAGTTGTGCATTAGCTGGATAATTTTGTCCGATTTGCTGTCTATGGGGCAAGATTACAGGCTAGCACCTCATCTCGGTATTTTATAACAGTCATATCAAGCCTTATATCCAAACGAGGTCGGTTCTACCGCCGAGACGAATTCCTGCCCAAACCATAATCGTGCCACCTTAATATGCATGAACTTGTTGTGGATGCTGCACTCGATTCCAACGCCCAGGTTCACCCCATCGCGTACTCTTCGCGAATCAGAATGAAATTCAAACCTGGATTCATCAGTGAAAAGCACAAGTGACCATTGAGAATTTCTAGTTTTCCTGTGCAATAGCCGATTGTAATCTTCTTCCTTGATTGCCTCTCCTCAGCGCTGGTACCCGAAGTGACTTACGAGAACGTAGGTTGACTTCATGCAGTCTTCTTAAAGTTTGACGGCTTACCAGCAAACCATACTCTCTCTATGTCTCTATCGTATGTGAAATTTGTACCTAATTAGGTATTTTGAGAAGATTTTATTATTCTATATCTCAGGTCCAGAGCGTCCTGGCCCGTCCGCTCTGCTCTTTCCCTAGCACCACTCACACTCTTGGCAATAACATTACAAAATACAAAACATGGGCATGGCGAATACTTTTATAAAGATTTGAATAAATTAAATATTACATTTTATTAAGGATCAGTGCCCAAAAAAATACCGGGAGAGGGGGGGGGGGGGTAGGATGACTCCTGCCCCATCTTGAGCCCAAGGCTGGCTACGCCCATAGTCACGTTGTATAACCATGCTGATAATAATAATTTACTAGCCCAAGATTATTGTTTTCAATCATTTATCAAATAAATTTCAAGAATTACCTCTGACAATGTTTAAAAAAACTATTTAAACTGTTATTATGTAAGAGATATTATACTGTTAATAATTATTTAGAAGACAAATCCTTAGAATCCTTTAATTACTCGTATGTATTTTTTTTTTTACTAATATTGACACTGACTGTGAATTTGCACGCCATGTAATGGCAGGATATGCCGAAAACCAATATACCTATACCACCTTAAGTACCATATTCTTGTAAATAAATATTCATTCATTTATTCATTCATTCAATTATTCAAGGAATTTTGGCTCACGGCGTGTAAAGTGTCTTGGCGATATTCCGAAAACTACACACATCAAAAGTGTCTAGGGATATTTCAATTAAACCTAAATTACTAAAATTCTATTAACTTTTTGTTAAAACATGTACACATTAAAATAAACCTTGTTTAATAGACTATTTAATCTGATAATAAACTTTTAGATAAAGTTAAATTTAAAAAAAACTTAGAAGAAGAGAAAAAACTCAAACAAAATTTCAATCTTAACTTTATTTTTGAAACATCAAAACTTAAACAAAACAACAATTTTTTTTATAAAAATTCTTGAAAACTTAAAATTAATATTCCGTGGATCCACCTAAGACTCTCCTGATACATCTGCAGCGGTTCTGCATACTCAAAACTAGGGTGTCAATATCCTGTTGTGGAATACTGTCCCATAATTGCCGTTTCTGAAGCCATGAAGACCAGTCAGAGCGTTATATCCAGGCTTTGGTCATGTTATCGTGTCACGGAGGAAGTGGTGGAACGGCACCGAGGACCTCAACGCATTACAACACATGTACAGGACCGATTCATAGTAAATGCTGCACGAAGTCAACTAAATGCAGCGGCGATGCAATTGGTTCAAAGGCTACAGAGAGAGTATGGTTTGCTGGTAAGCGGTCAAACTTTGAGAAGGCGACTGCATGAAGTCAATCTACGTGCTCGTAGGCCATTTTGGGTATCAGCACTAAGGAGAGGTAATCGAGGAAGAAGATTAGAAGATTACAATGGGCTATTGCACACGAAAACTGGAACCATTCTCAATGGTCACTTGTGCTTTTCACTGATGAATCTAGGTTTGGATTTCATCCTGATTCGCGAAGAGTACGCGTTTGGAGAAAACCTGGACGTTGGAATCGACTGCAGCACCCACAACAAGTTCATGCATATTAAGGTGGCACGATTATGGTTTGGGCAGGAATTCGTCTCGGCGGTAGAACGGTCCTCGTTTGGATACAAGGCAATATGACTGCTCGAAAATACCGAGATGAGGTGCTAGAGCCTGTAATCTTGCCCCACAAACAGCAAATGGGACAAAATTTCCAGCTAATGCACAACAATGCCCGTCCACATACGGCGCGTATCGTTACAAGTTGGTTACAACAGCATGTTATCCAAGCTTTAGACCGGCCTGCACAATCCCCTGACTTAAATCCTATTAAGCATGCCGGGAGTATGCTTTAGAGAAGAGCTCGTAGGAATTTCCCTGTTGATATTGTGCATCAAAACCAGCTTTTCTTGCATCTTAGCAGGATTTGGGACAGTACTCCACAACAGGATATTGACACCCTTGTTTTGAGTATGCAGAACCGCTCCAGATGTGTCAGGAGAGTCTTAGGTGGATCCACGAATTATTAATTTTAAGTTTTCAACAATTTTTATAAAAAAAAAATTGTTTTGTTGTTTAGGTTTTGAAATTTCAAAAATAAAGTTAAATTGAAATTTTGTTGAGTTTTTCCTCTTCTTCTAAGTTTTTTTTTTTTAATTTAACTTTATTTAAAAGTTTATTATCAGATTAGATAGGCAATTAAACAAGGTTTATTTTAAAGTGTAGGTGTCTTAACAAAAAGTTAATAGAATTTTAGTTATTTAGGTTTAATTAAAATATCCCTAGACACTTTTGATGTGTGTAGTTCTAAACTTGTACCCCTAAGGTTTAGTGTTTCAACCCTAAACGTTTTTTAAGTTTCTAAAAAGGTAGTGACTTTTTTTGTATTAGAGCATGTACGCTTTCGCAGTTGTTCTGCACCAGTAATTATTTAAACGTTTTTAATTATAGCAATCCCTGTAATGGCCTTGGGAAGTTTACAGATGGAAGAATGTTTTTACAGCCTTTTACACCGAGTTGCTCGGCCGCCCAAAAAAAGCACTCCGCTATTTCCCTCCGTTTCAAACGTCATGGGAATACGAAAGAGATTACTGGAAAAAATATCTTTTAAAAGTCCATATTTTCGCACGTGTGTCTATGCACGTCTATTTGATTCAGAACGCTTG
Organism: Athetis lepigone; assembly: GCA_033675125.1. NCBI lineage: Eukaryota > Metazoa > Arthropoda > Insecta > Lepidoptera > Noctuidae > Athetis > Athetis lepigone. The sequence continues at coordinate 20,993,952 of CM066233.1, read as the reverse complement.
CATCCTGCGCCGCGTTTCTGCAGGATTTCGTCGAAAATATGCTCTTTCGATGCAGTGTTCGGGTTCGATATACTTATTATATTTTATTGTGTTCGAGAGTTGAATAAAGGAATTTGATTTTGATATACGTGACTCTGTATATGAGGTATGTTGTTGAGTTGTATTAGATGCTGCTCTTGTCGCTCCTCTTAGATATTATTTTGTATTGTTGAGATGTAGTAGATACGTTATGTATCGTGGAAATATATCTTATTAATTATTTTAGTACTTGGATCATTTCGTTCACACAGGTTGCTACTCTAGTCTACTTAAGCTAATAGCATGTCATTCTTTTTGATTTTCAGCCACCGCTACCAGCAACCCTGTAAGGTTCATCGTTGCAAAGAAGAGTGCCTATAGTTAAAAGACACTTACCTAATAGCTATTAATTCATTTGTCAATATAATAAAATAAATTTAAATAATATTGCTCCAGTTGTCAGGATTTTCAGCTGAGACTGAGACCATTTACAGGCACAAATTATCAACGAATCGGTCACAAATTTTAAGCTAGTTGCTTGTTCTAAAGCTTACGTCATTGGTTCCATCTGGCCTGGGGATTTCAGAAACATTACATTAAAAAAAAAACGCATTAAAACGTTTCACAAATTTATACGTGTGTTACAAAAAAATACAAATTCTGTATCTCATTCAGGTTCAACGATAAAGTTTGTGACAGAACAGTGACGGTAACGTTAGTGCAGGCGTGAGTCTGTGCGCGTTACTTTTTGCGTTGCGTTACGTTTTGTTACCGTAGCGCTCAGTTTTTGTTTTTGTTTTGTTACTCTGGACATGCGCAATGGCCATCACAAACAATAGTGTTAGCTGTTGTAGGTCGTGTTCAGATGGACTGCTGGTTGTCGTATTTTATAGATGGAGACAAAGTAAAGTGTAAAAGTAACTTATTTTCAGAATAAAACTTCCTACAATCTTATAAAACAAAAACCGAAATTCAAAATTCTTATTACGTGTAACTTGAACCAACTATAACATCGTCAATGTAAGAGAGTCGATTTTGGTTTTGGTTTTGTATTTTTTTTTAAGAAGTGTTATCGTGTATCTCTATAACATGACCTAATGAACATGAATAAATGAATTCGACTGCTTGTTTTTACAAGCAGTCGAATTCAGAACCGTTTTCTTCTTTTTGAAGTCAGTTGATTTTTTTGTAAAAAAAGTATAGTTTCTAGCCCATTCTTCACATATTGGATTAGGCAAGTAGACTTTTTTTTTGCAAAAGACGTTCCAAAGCGCCTTTGAAATGGTTTAATATAAATAAATGATTTGACTTTGACTTTGCATTGAAGCCCCCTTGGTAGGACAAGTTGTTCCTGAGATTAGCACGTTCAACGAAACAAACAAAGACAGAAACTCTTTGGTTTTGCAATATTAACCTTACAACGACCAGGCGACAGCCGGCTGTCGGGTCTTTCTTTTGTGTCTCAAATAACGTGAGTTCGTAGGATTAGTTTGGATTAAAATTTTAATAAGTGCTACTAATAAATTTAATTAAGGTTGATTGGTAGAGAATGCTTAAGGCATTAAGTCCGCCCATGTTCACTTGTGCATGAAGTTTAAATAGTTCAATAAATAATAAATAATATTAATAAAATTTCATTAGTGCGAAGTCTTAAATCAGCTTATACTGATTTAAGACTTCGCACTAATAAAATTTTCTCACAAAAAAAAAAACAAAAAAGTATTCTATTCTGCAATAGAATTGTGTCCCCGTATGAGCCTGCCATTGCTCGTGTGCCCCAGTTATATCCGGGCCATGAAAGTTGAGGTTCGACTAAAGAGCAATACGCAACTATGTCGGCACTACCGGGCTACCTTTTCAGCTAAATCGTATGTTTGTTATCTAATTACTTTTGTTTCAGGACAATGGATGTAGATTTCGCTTGTGAAATAATATATACATTTGCTCGAATGTAGTATGGAGGTGTTTTTTGCCGTTTTGTTTGTAGAGGGAAAACTCTGGAACTAATCTGATATAATATGCATTGGTAAACTGACTGTATGATTGTTGGTATATCAATCAACGCAGAACTCAAACCTAGGGATATGAAACCCTTCACAAAGAACACATCTTTGACGGCTGGTTCTAGAAACATGAGAAGTTGGAAGATGTATTCTTTGTGAAGAGTTGGAGCCACTAAGAAACGAATTTGGAAAACCGATTCAGATAAATTCGATAAAATAGTGGATGGAAGTCTGACATCCAAGCGGGCAAAGACGTGGGCGAAAGCTATTAATCTTATATGATGTTTCTTATGTTTATTTTATTAACAGAAAATTACTTACATTATTGTATACACAGTTACAGACGGTAATGCAGGCTCTAAAACTACAAAAACTCACAAAATGACAAAACGGTCAGGTGTGAGTCGCACGCCGAGCTTTGCATTTTGGGATACCGATATCAATATTTTTTTTTATTAACGAACTACATTACAATTTCAACTTGCACTTTTATCTCACATGTCACCCGTGATCGGAAAAGGTGAGCTAATTTACATAAAGTTCAAAAAATAACAGAGGTAAAAAGCGGAGACTACAACATTTTGCTCGGGAAATCCCGATTCTGATTTTGGGATATCACTTATTACTAGTGATTGAATTTATGTAACTCAAGCTTTTCCGATCACTGCACATTACCTTTCAACGACCAACCGACAGCCGGCTGTTGTGCTGCTATTGTCTTTCTATTGTGTCTCGAATCACGTGTGTTCGAAGGTTTAAACATGTCTTTCTTTTAGTTAAAGTGTGGGTCACGCCTCCGACCCCAAATCTTATCCTACAAAAATTTCCTCACCCAAAAAAAGAAGCCTATTTCCCACTTAAAACATAATTCCGCACAATTTCCGGCTGTGTCAACATATCCTCACAAGCTCAGCAGTTGACCGGAAATATTTAATCGTATGTCAGTCAGGGTGATGTACGCTGACACTCAATTTATCTAGCGCCGGAGTTTCTGACACTCGTGACACTCGGATTACACTGCGGAAACTGATTATTCAGAAATTGTTCAGTGTCGACACTGGAGTTGCGATGATTAGTGCAAATAGGGAATAATGTTTGGGGAATAATACCTGTATGGGTTAGGGTCGAATACCGGTATTTGAATACACCGGTATTCAAATACCGGTATTACATATTATTACCTATTATCATGCTGCCATAATAAGTTCTTATTTTCGGTTTCGTTCAATGAAACTAGTTTAAAGGTTTTTTGAAGACACCTTTATAAAATGAATAGCTTTCGCCTGCGGCTTCGCCCGCGTTGATGTCGAATCCCCAACGACTCTTTCAGGGGTTGAATTTGCAAAATTCCTTTCTTAGTATCTATTTAGTCTTCACAAATAATACACCTTGCAAGTTTCATGCCTCTAGGACCAGCGGTTTAGGCTATGTGCGTTAATATATGATCAGTTAGTCAATCTCTTTACCATTTTATGTTACTATACATAAATAAACAGTACGATATTTTAATATAGCACTTTTACACGTCAACTTTGTTTTTGGCTTATTTCAAACAACCGATGCACCTTTATTGCCGATTATTCTGAGCAGAAAAATCCGAAACTAACTCAAAGGTATACATATAAAGATTTCTTTCAAATAAACCGGTTCAAAGCAATAAAAACTAGTTTTTAGTTTTTATTCAGTACTAACAACATTTCTGTTTCATGGCGGACGTTTACCGCGTCAATCCGCTCGGCTGCTAAACTATTAAAAATGTGTAGTTTCCAACGTTTGCGCCGCTTTTCAAATAAACTGGTTAATTTAGCTTTAAAATGTTCGCGTTCTTTAGAAAGAACCGAAAAACCCGAATGTACACTGTATATAAATTGATTTTAACTGGTTTATTTTTTACCGGTTCTGACCGTTGTTGGTAATTATACTGTGTTTGTCAATGGATTATTGTTATTTTTATGTATTATTGCGTACTAGCTTTTGCCCGCGGCTTCGCTCGCGTTAGAAAGAGACAAAAAGTAGCCTATGTTACTCTCCATCCGTTCAACTATCTCCACTCAAAAAATCACGTCAATTCATCGTTCCGTTTTGCCATGAAAGAAAGACAAACAGACAGACAGACACACTTTCCCATTTATAATATTAGTATGGACTAGTCATTTGACACTTTATGTGCCTAAAAATGCTGAAACAATTAGTACTTTACGAGCTGCTGTGATGAGAAAAAAATAAGGCAAGTTCTGAAAAACACATAGCAAAACGTTCTGTACCAACTCATAAATTTATTTATTTATTACTTACATCTAACTTTAAAGGCTTAAATTTAATGCGATAGAGAAGTTAATTTAACAATATTTATAGTTTCATCCGTACTAATATTATAAATGCGAAAGTAACTCTGTCTGTCTGTCTTTCTGTCAGTCTGTCTGTCTGTCTCTTCTTCACGCCTAAAATACTGAATCGATTTGAATGAAATTTGGTACAGATTTAGTCTGGGACCCGAGAAAGGACATAAGATAGTTTTCATCCCGGAAATCCTATGGGAACGGGAACTATTATTCCACGTGGACGAAGTCGCGGGCAAAAGCTAGTTTCTATATATTTTAAAACGTAACAAAAATAAATTGCATTAACTTTATTAGCTAACTAGTTATAAGCTAACATTCTCGTAAAAAATTAGACAGCTATAGGTATGTAAGTATTGTTAAACAATTGGGAGACTTACCTAAACAAGGGCGGGCTGTCAGCAAGGTGTCACGTAAATAACCGACCCAAGCGCAGTGCCCGCCGAATCGAATGCATAATCGATATGCGAGTAGCGCAGCACTACGCTCAGGGTTGCTACTACCAACTAATTTATAGCAACTAATATTATAAAGAAAAAAGATTTGTATTTTTGTATGTAACGAACTCAAAAATTACGGGACCGATTTCTAAATATATTTTTTTAATTAGAAGTTACGTTATCTCTAAGTAACATAGGCTTTATAATATAACGCCATGTCACACGGGAGCGAAGCAGCTACCAAAAACCTTACATAACGCGGGTGAAACCGCGAGGAACAGCAAGTAAAATTATAATACGGTATGTTGAACCATCCCAGTCTAACTAAGAGGTATCGTGTCGCCCAGTTACTGAGTTGTGGAGGTCTGATAGGCAGTCGCTTCACGTAAAACACCGGTATCTAACTATTATCAACTGTCGTACTTTTTGAGTTGTCAAGTCTCAATACTCAATACTCAAGTCTCCCATAGATTTTGTATGTCAATCTCACTTCATGACGTTATTAAGTTAGCAAATCAATTCAGTAATAATTTATTGATTTCAAAGCAACTAAAAATCCAATTTTACAGGAAATTACAAATGAATTGGATTTTTAGTGCTAAAATTAAGTGAGGTTTTATAGAAATTGTTTCTAACATTATTGGTTAATGATGTAAAATACCCCATTTACCTTTTGACGACCCACCGACAGCCGGCTCTCGAGCTGCTACTGTCTTTCTTTCTATTGCGTCTCAAATCATGTGTGTTTGAAGGATTAAAGCTGTATGAAGCTGGAAAGACAAGTATATATGTTACTTATCACGTAGTTTAGCTTAGCAATGTTCCAAGTATCTTTTTAATGATCTTTGAGAATAATCAGTTTTGAGTTTATTTTATTTTGGCATTATATGACAATATTTTTTCACCAATGTGAAAAGAAAAATTTAATGTGGAAGCTTGTAATTAATATGAGTCTGAAATCGTTTACCCTTTTTAAGTAAGCGTAGTTATCAATGCTCAGACTTTTCTTCAAGAGGAGTAACCTCTTTTCTGCAGTGGCACCGTAATAGGCTGGTATAATTACCTACAATTAATTATCAAAGTAATTAATGAAAACGGAGTTTCTTTGTTTGTCAGATTCGTTAAATGTTTATACATGAGTAAAAATGTTATTATTTTTCTCATTATGCTAGAGTTTTCTCAAAACTCGCCACCCGTGATTTTATAATGACATTTCTCGTGAGACGCGTAAAGCTGCGGAAAGTTTTTTAGTTTTTTCCTACTTCAAAATCTTATTCGTTCTTTTATTGTGGGGTTGTGAGTTATGATTTTTTTTATGTCATTCATTTTACTAAAGTGTTGAGAAAATGATTTCTTCGTTTTGCAATAACACTGAATTTTAGATACAAACTCGATAATTGTTTCCAAGTACTGTTATAACTTTTTTAGATAAGGAGTTATAGAGACCTAACTTAAGAAAGTCAGATAATGACAAATCTTAACTGAATACATTAATACAAAGGCCAAATAGTTGTTAACCGACTTCTAAAAAAAGGAGGAGGTTCTCAATTCGGATGTTTGTATGTTTTTTTTTAATGTTTGTTCGCGCAAATCTCCGTCGTTTGCCAACCGATTTGAAAAAATTCTTTTTTTGTTTGAAAGGGTAGACTTTCCAAATGGTCCCATTGTCATCAGGTCCAGGATCTGATGATGGTATCATGCCGAAATCGAGGGAACTCCTCAATTTTTATAGAAAAACGTTCATTTTTTTTAATGTTACTCTAAAACGTAGTTGTAATGTAAAATAAAAAGATTCATTACGGGACCCTATTCTATGCGTGGCCAGACACGTATTTGGCCATTTTTAATTATTCTAAACTCCATAGACAGCCCTACTAGCGTGACAAAATTGCACGCGTTGTTCCAAACTAAACACACACGGCTCTAAAATATCACTACATTACACAATTAGAGCCCTCATTATCTATCGGCACCGGCGCCATTGATTGCACATTCCCTTGTGCGTACTTATTGATATTACTTCCATAATTGCGTTCACACTGCAATATTTAGATAATGAGGGCTAGTTGGCGTTTGTTGACAAAAACGTTTCTGATATAAACTTAATGTTGCTCAATGTTGCTGCCATAATCAGTTTAAGTCTGTCCATTGCTGGATATAGGCTTATCCTAAGGCGCGCCTTTTAACATGATCTTAGGCTACACCGGTTGCTGCTAGCTGTCCTTCGCTTCATCATCTAGGCTTGTGGGTGTCCCAAGTTTAGAGCAGCGTAGGTCCTAAGGCTGCCTAACCACATAGTATATCGCGAGCAGGATTTTCACAATTTTATTGGTAAATACTTTTCCGTTTCCCCGCTTCGCTTCGTCGCGTCGCTCGTGGTTGCTCCTCGCCGGTGAACAGGCAGACTTAGCGTGCTTTCACCAAATTTATCGGTTCTGCAACTGATGTGGTCAGCCCACAGCTACATCAGTTTGCTAATTTAAGTGACTATATTGATAATTCTGGTTCACTGACAAATAAAATTATTTTCAAGAGAGACTCTTAACATAGCCCATTTCACAGGTCGCTGAGTGTATTTTGATTGTACTTTGATTGGTTTTAGTGTAAGAATTTTGACCCAAAAGCGACATATTGGTTTAAATAGTATACCCAATGCCCTAATGTTGATAAAGTCTTTCTTATTTTAAATCTTATATTTAAAATTAAAATGACAATAAGCAAAATGCAGTAGCAACCCTACTGCGGTAAAATTTGCCGCGCTTTGCCGTTGAACTGCGGTGCGCTTCACCGGCTAAACACGTTTTGGCTCTAAAATATACCTGCAATATTACTGAGTGGACTTGCGGTTGCCTCTGTGATTAGAACCGCCCTGTCGCACCTCTCTGAACATTGGTGGTACAACAAATACATGTATTTGTTTGTTTGTTTATCATATTATGTAACCATTCAAATGTTTCTTTAAAATGGTTTAGCTAAATCTGTAGTACCTACTGATCTACGCGTTATCGGCATTGTTGTGTTCGTGAAAGGGCGCTGTCAGTTGAGATTAGTCATCTCTTAACTATTCCGATTAGTTTTAATTACTTGTTTCTTTATAAGATAGCTAGAAACATCACATTACAAAACCGTTATTTACTGTCCGTACCGTATTGAACTAAGCAACATTGAGCAAAAATTATTACTGAAAACCACTTAATTTTTTTATGAGAAAAAGAGTTTGTCTATTCTTGATATCCGACACACACATTGACGAAGTCAGGGACAATAGAGATAGATATATGCAGCGAATTTTTTTTTATAGATTACCTCCTATTAATATAGATAATGTTCAATAAAATCAGGCTTGTGTGAATGCACACAGAATCACTGAGCGATACCTGCGTAATGCACAACTGAGCGTGATAATTTATGTGAAACTAGTTGTGTCCCGCGGTTTTGGCTGCGTTATTTAACGTCTATGGCTACACAACTGCCGTGGGTTATAGCGTGATGTTATGTAGCTTGTGTGCTCTGATGGTAAAGCTATATAAGCCGGTTCATTAAAGAAAGGAATCTTAAATGGCGGCATGTACTTGCGTTGACAGATAGTACAGTCTGATATAAAATTTAAAGTTTTTTTTTTCAAATCGAAAATGTTATTAAGAATTTTTATTGTTTTCATCGGAAACAGTGCCTACTCTTACCACAATAACAAACAGGTAACAACAGAAAAATAACAGAAAACTATAACAAGATATTCGTAAAAACGAGCACTGAGCGCGTCAAGGCAGCGTGGAAGCAAATCAAGACAATTTTTTCATGTTGATGGTACGCGCGCGAGTGAGTATAGACGGCACTAGTGTGCGAGCGAGAGAACATGATAAGCGCCGCCATTTTAGATTCCTTTCTTTAATGAACCAGGTTATACTGAAAGTTTCAACAAAAACCGCTGTGGAGTTTTTGTTTGAAAGTAACAAACATTCACCTACAAACTTGAACATTTATAATGTTAATATAAATACATTTGTCTGAATGTATCATCTTTTTCATTTATTTAGATCTCTTCACTAGAACGAGTTAAGTTTTTTGTTCTAGGCCAAAACCTGGAAACCTTCTGTTTACTAAAAAATTATTGAACAACAATGTTCCAAATTGTTTGTACTATTTCTTGAATATCAAGTGGTTAAATTTAAAACACGCCTACGATCATTATTGTTTATTGATAGATAAACACAATGTTTTGCGTCATGATAAACATTTGTTAGTTGTTTGTGAGTATAGTTTGAAGTTTTAAGAAATTACTTTGTTTAAAACAACAAAAAGCCTCTTCGGTTTTAGTATATTTTTCGACGGGTCTGTTGGTCTAGTGTTCAGTGAACCTGACTGCTAAGCCAGAGGTCGTGGGTTCGATTCCCACCCAGGACAAACTTTGTGTGATGAGCATAATTGTTTGTTCTGTGTCTGGGTGTTATTTATCTACAATATGTATGTATTTAAAAAAATATATAAGTATGTACCTATATCAGTTGTCTGATTACCATAACACAAGCTCTGCTTAGCTTGGGATCAGATGGCCGTGTGTAAGATGTCCCAGGATATTTATTATTATTATAGTATATTTTAGACATTGATTGAGTTTACTGTTAATTGAAAATTTCGAGTTTTTATAGCTATATAAAAGTGTGTTGAATATATAAGTTACTAGCTGTTCCCAGCGGTTTTACCCGCATAGTTCCAGCCTACGTAAGATTTTTGGAAAAAATACTATCCCATGTCTTTTTTCAAGCTATGGACTACCTCTTTACCAAATTTCAAATTGGTTCAGTAGTTTTAGCGTGAAAGCGAGACAAACAGACAGAAATACTTTCGCATTAATAATATTAGTGTGCAACACCACAGCCGTAGCAAGTACCTATTAAACTGATAGTACTAGTACTACCTATAAAAGTGGTAATTCATTGAAATTCCATATTATCGTCTATACTGCAAGTTTTATTTAAATACTTATTGGTGCCGATTCCCTTGGCCACAAACTAGACTAAATTTAAGTTAAATGCATCTTTCTCTTTCCATTTCTTAAAGAAAAGGACAGAAGATACAATTTAGTTTAATACTGTCAAATTAGACAGCGCCGGAAGAAAATTGACGTATATTTAGACGCCATGTTTTTAAAACGCGTCTAAATTATCTATGGAGTGTCTAAATTTGACAGGACTTAACTAATATTTTATCTTCTGTCCTTTTCTTAATTAAATGGAAAGAGAAAGATGCACTTAACTTAAATTTACGTTAGTTTGTGAATAAGAGAATCGGCACCAATGTTCCTCTATCACGCTATTGTCATAACCACAAATACCACAATGCAGCGTGATTTCATTGGAAATAAAACAATGAAAACACCAGCTTTTATATTGGCTTTTTGACACCACAAAATGATTAGAATATGGAGGGCAATATTGCACTGTGATATATGGTATTTTTAGCTATTTCAATGTGTTGCGTTGAAATGTATTAAAAAATGCAAAAATCGATTTTAGTAGTTAGGGTTAAAATGAAAGGTGAAAATTGGGGCAAAATCCATCGCCTAACATGTGAAGTATTACTGACAGCTAGTGATCGATGCTGACAGCCCACATCGCGATAGTTTAAAGTGACATACCTACCAAAGCATTATATGCAAAATCCCGACTGATTGCCAGACATAACACCCATTCGGAGGATCCCCTTTTTGCAACGGAGGATAAGAAACTCCACTCTCTGTTCCTCACACCTTAAAGAATAAAAGAACTTAGAATGACATTTTAGTGGTGCGAGATATTGCACAGTATTTTACAAAAATAAGTTGCAAGCAAGCAGTTATGCAACCTGCACATTTATAATCACGTCACTTACCTACCAGTCTTCCTTCAGGCTCATTTCTGTGCGTCAGGCGCATTGCCAATACGTCTCAGTAAGTATTTACTTCTCATTTGTATAATCACGCAAGTCTGAGCACGCGTCGGGTCTATCACGGTGCCGTCACGCACAGCGCAGCGTGTTACCACATCAGAAATAACTGCAGAAGGTTCGTTCATGACGTCAAACAGGAAGGTACAAACACCACATAATAATAATTTAACTTAAAGGTATTTAAAAACTACAAAACTAGCACCACTGTTAAGCGTGGGCTTTTAATTTTCTATCAGGATCTTCTCAGCAATAGCGCTATATTACGAAGTGTCAGTGACATCCTGGTGCCTCAGAAAGCACAGAGGTGTTGATTCGTTCGTTTGTGGCAGAGTCTATTAAACAAGTGCTAGGCCGTCAATTGTTTGACAAAAAATTACTAAGAAAAAGTTTGCTGCCATTAATAGTTAGGCGTGCACCTTATGTGCTCGCTTCCAAGGTACTGCACTCGTGCACTCGGCCCATGTATTTGTCATTTAAAAATAGTTGGAAAAAGGCTAGGCAGACACAGACTGATGTGCATATGCCTTTTTTATGGACGGGAAATCATCAAATTACTTCTCCCGCCCTTGGCAGGGTCATATCCATCCATCGTTCGCCGTCCGCAGACCCGCGCCTACGGTGACCGGTAGTCGTCTTGCGCCTCTCGACGTCTACGCCTGGGTTCCTGACCGGGGCGCGAGGCTCGTCACTGCCTCGCGCGCGCCCCCGCTTCCTTTACCAGCAACCTTCTGCCTTGTCTGTTGCGTGGCGATGCACCTCCACCGGTGTATCGACAAGCCGTAATTGTGCGGTTGCGGTGCCGAGGCGACGCTCCGTTATGGTTCGCAGTTCATTTGCTTTGCCCATTTTGTGCATCGTTTACTCTGTTATGATAGTAAATTGTTATAATAAAAGGTTTTATTGCAAATGGTTTGGTTTAATATGGTAACTCGTGTCTGTTATTTTACTGGTTTGGTTTGTATTTTTGTAAATAGGTTGATGTTTGTAGAGATTTCCCGTTTTTATATTTTGTTTTAAAGCAAATATAAGTAACATTTTTAGCCTAATCTTTTCCCTACAACTTAACTTTTGGGAGGACTATTATTAAATGATAAATTTGTAAAAGTAACGATTTACTCAATTTTAACTGTTCCCACCAGCTCCGCAACCCCATTTTTGACCACAAATTTACCCGGTTAGGACATTATATTATATTTCCAAAAGAACATTCTTAATGCATGCGTACAAACATGTTTCTTTAGCAGTTTTAGCTGAAATACTAGGGTGCGCCAAAGTCTTCTAAACTCTTGACAGATTTTTATCCTCAAATTCAAAACTCAAATTGTTTTATATCCATCAGAGCAGAAAATATTCTTTGGAACATTCTTTGCGAATACAAAGAAATAAATCTTGTTGGCCATTTGAAAAGTTTGTTTCGTATGAAGAAGAGTGGGCAAGAAATTCCGAATTCATTGTTTTAAAACAAATGTGTTACAATATTTTATGTACATGATTATGTATCTTCAGAGTCAAATAATTACACACATCAAAAGTGTCTAGGGATCAAGCATTTTTATGCGGATTTCTTGAGATTGAGATGTGGCTTTGTAATAAATTTATGATTTTATAAATTTATATGGATCCTTTTTGGTGCATTTCATAATTTGAATCAGGAACTGTGAATCAAATTCGAGTAAAAGATGAAAATCAGCTGTCAATATTTTCCCTATAAAAACATACAACGCATTGAAGACATTATTAGTGCTACTGTTTCACTACTACTGATTAAAACCAACGTTATTATGGAGCGGCGACGTCATTTAAGCAGGGAAGAAATGCTCAGAGCCGTGGGAATGATGGAAGCTGGTTCCCGGCAACGTACTGTGGCTTTAGCTCTGAATACAAGTCAGAGTGTTATCAGTCGACTTTGGACACGTTACCAAAGCACTGGTACCGTGGCTGAGCGCCATGGAGGACGGTATCGCTGCACCACACGGAGACAAGACCGATACATTCAAATCTTAACTCGAAGAGCTCCAACAATAACCGCCATGATGTTAGCCGTGAGGCTTCATCACTCTTCAGGGAACTTAATTAGCGACCAAACAGTCAGAAACCGCTTGCATGAAGTGAACCTTCATTCCCGAAGACCGCTACGGGTACCACCTATAGCAATGCACAATCGTAGGGTTCGATATCAATGGGCTCTTGAACACAGAAATTGGGCAGAAGAACAATGGCGTTTCGTGTGCTTTTCTGATGAGTCTCGTTTTGGTATGAGACCGGATACAAGACGTATACGACACTGGAGAACCCCTGGACGCCAACAGCGATTAAAATCCTGCCAGGAAGTCCATCCTTATAGTGGTGGAACCATCATGGAATGGGCGGGTATTTAGATCGGCGGAAGAACTGAGTTGATTTGGATCAGAGGCAACCTCAACGCTCAAATTTATGCTGAGACGATTGTATCAGACGTCATCGTTCCTCTACAAGTGCAAATCGGTCCCTTATTTCAGTTAATGCATGATAATGCACGACCGCACACCGCAAGAGTTGTAAGACAGACTCTCGCCGCAGCTAACATCAATGTCCTGCCCTGGCCTGCTCAGTCGCCACACTTGAACCCGATTGAGCATCATGGGATATGCTACAGAGAAGAGCTCTGCCGAATATGGAGGGTATCCAGTCGCAAGAAGACCTTTTTTTGTTGTTGCAACGAACATGGGCGGCCATTCCACAGCGTGATTTGGATGAACTCATTTTGAGTATGCCAAACCGATGTTCTTGTGTTGTTAGTGTTCGCGGTAGAAACACGGATTATTAATTGTTTAAGTTACCCAATAAAATTTTAGAGAAAACTGTTATTTCTGTCTTTTTTTCGAACTTTTGTGTTAGTGGTTCAAATGTCAAAAATCCCTTTATTAGGAAAATGGCAAATTTCTTTATTAATGCATAGGTGACTTGGTTTATCGTTACTGTGACAAACGAAAACACTTTATTTGATGAATCCTTAAAGAAAATTTTATTTAATATCAATCAGGAGAAAAGTTATTGCAAAAATATTATGTTGATCCCTAGACACTTTTGATGTGTGTATTTTCAGCTATATGAATTATCACGACATAACATCACGGGTCTTACAGACCCACTTGCTCATACATAACTTACCCTCAGCCATTACGCAATACTTGCTCATACATAACTTACCCTCAGCCATTACGCAATAAACAAAATGGCGGCGGAAATTTCAATACTACCCATAAAAGAAAAACGTACGAGCATAGATTATAAAATTTTATTTTTGAAGTGAAAACTTCTTTAGCGGCGTTGAGCACTTTTTCTGTAATGGGTATAAAATCTTAAACTCGCGTCAGGACACGTGACCTGATCGAAAAAGCGTAGGACGGATGGATAGTAGACAGCTGTCACCATCCATGGATGCGCGTGGCACGCTGTTAATAATCAAGTTTTCACTTCTGCCGGCACTCCCGGAGTGCAACCCGTCTTTTTTTTTTAATTGTAAGAAATTTATCCAAGAACTTAAATAACCAAACTTGTTCATACAAAAGTAGTCTGTAAGTAATAAAAATAAGGACTATAATGAAATGGGATACGCCGACAGCCGGCTGTCGGTTGAGTGTCAAGGGGTTTAAACAAAATGATTACAAAACCAGTTCTTTATAAAAGCATGGCAAAACCAACAACCTCATAAAAATCACCATGTTATTCTATTAAAATTTAAAGTTCAAATATAAGTAAGTGAGTAAAATTAACAGCGATGTTTGATGAAAAGAACCGCGGAGGTCTGTAGCCGTCGTGGCTTGTGGTTGAAACTCCTTTGAATATAAAGAGCGGACTGAATTCTGACTAATTACACCACACTGCATTCAATGCTCGTTAGTATAAATAAGAGTCGCACTCAGACAGACCGACTGGGACTTGTGATGTGGGTACACGACTGGTTTCTACAACTTGACGCGTAGGTTCGACTCCCACGCCACGGTAACAGTACCGTGGGTGGGCCTGTCGAGGCTTTGGTCGTCGCGTTCGATATGATTTGAAAATCAGCGACCCATATCAATTTATGTTTTATCACTTAGGGCAGGAATTTCGAAGAATCGGTTAACAATTCAATCTTTACATGACATACTTATTATTAAATTAGATTCATAATAAATTGGTTACTTCTTTTTGGCAGAATCTGGATTCTCCGAAATTTATTTGGAATAACACACTTTAATCGAATATTTCAATATTTTTATGCCGAAAGGTGATTCTGAGTAACAACAATATGAGTTTCGAATTAATGATAAATGAGTGTTTGCCAAACCCCTTTCTATGAAATGAGGATTATTGCTATTCTGACGTTTTTCTATAAAAGGTAGGAGTGCTAGTCTCTCACTGTACATTAACTGTTATGTTATTAACTATTTCAGAATTCTAGTTTAATTCTAAGTTTATTCTGCTTGTATATAATCCCGTATTTCCACACAACGGAACATTTATTATCATCTACATCTCGCAGTGTCGCATCTCACAACAGATTTAATTCTCTCGCGCTAAACTTATTATATTGCAGAGTATTGTGTCTTTTCATGTCATCTCTGATGCTTGAATGTCTTGCGAAAGAGGGGAGGGGGAGGGACCTAAGTTGGAGGTGTGAGTGAAGCCTCCTCAAGGCGACGGAACTAAGCGAAAGCTCGGAAACTTTTAGCTTGCTTTTTATTTTGCTTTAAGAGTAGCTATTGGCTTTTTTAGTTGGCGCCACTTGAGAAGAGTTTGACTAACTAATTACTGGTGTTTAGGTTACCGTTTCGCGCGTATTTTTATGCAGAATTATAATTAAATGACTGACACTTTTGCTATATAAAATTATGACTGTGTTTAATTAAGTAGGAAAGTAAGCATTGTAACTACTAATATTACAGCAGCAGATTTTTTTTTTGAATCCGTTAATATCAGACACTATTTAACTAATTCATTTAAAAAAATTTCGAGCGTTACTAGACGAAGATCAGACACCTATACAGCTTAGATTTCATTGGCAATTATTATCATCACCTTAACAAAATCGCAGACAAAACGACAGTAGACAAACACTGTGTACTGGGAGAGCAGTGACTGACGGAGATCGATAATTTTTGAGGACAGTAATTCTGATGCATTGGCTATCATACCGGTGCACCGAGCTAACTGATAGCTCTACGATTTGTTGGGAGCCTGGTGACAGACAGTGTGTAGGTACTAGGAGAGCAGTGACGGACGGAGATCGATAGTCATTGAGTTAGTTGCAATGAGGACAGTGGGGTGAGGTATGGGCTATCATATCGATGCACCGAGCTAACTGGTAGCTCTTCTATTTGTTGGGAGCCTGGTAATAAGCGAACGAAGTTCGGAAACTACGTTGTAGAACGATTTTTCTTTTATTCGGATATCCATGAAAGTCTCGGTCTAAAGCGACGTATCCAATGTGAACTGACTGATATCTCGATTTTATGAAGAATTCACTTAGCTTTTTACTACAACAGACTTGATAATATTATTTTGCTTTGAATAAAAACCAAAACCGATTTCATTCAACTTTTTATTACACACAAATAGCTATCCTTTCTCAAAAAAACTAGTGTTTTCTTCATTAAAGAAAAGTTCTCAAAAATGAGGTTATTTCCGTATTTTAAATATTAGTATGGATTTATGATATCGCGAAAGTAGTTAAGCACTTGGTAAGCTTTTGCCCGTGTCTTCGTTCACGTGGAATACAAGACCCCTTTATTTCGGCTCCGTCGTAAATCCGTTCTTAGTTTAAGCTTGAAAATTTTCAGCTGCATAGCTGAAGTAGTTTTCAAGATTCGGTATATATGTAGGTATATATAAAACAAATGTCAAGTTAATACGAATTATAATGTTATATATAAAAGATTCAAGCTGAAAAGTCGCACTTTCTATGGGTCCAATTAGTTTACTTGATAAAGTGGTAAACACTTAAAAATGACAAAATAAATAAAATGCTTACTCGAACCTGTGCTTGAACTACCTATCTTTAAACGTGCATAGATGTGGGAATCAGAAATATGTTTGGAGTTGTTAAATAGGTAAATATTGGCCATCTTGAATTCAATGTAAATAACTGACCCATGCATATCTCATAGTTGCCTCAATTAGCATAAACCTCTATTATTATCTTGCAAACTGAACTCAATTCACCTAAATTTAAGTTGCAGTGCAATCCTTTTCTAAACGACACCTTTCCGCGGCGAGTGCTTATCGACTCTCCTCAAACTTGAGTTATTTTCCTTCAAGAATACTGTTCTTTTTGTGAGAAAACTTCACTTAGCAACCTTAGGAAACTGCGGTTTTATTACTGCTCATTTATCTATCTAATATAAAATTGAAAACTGACTGTCTGTAGATATATCAACACACAGCCCAAACCGCTGGTTTTAGAAACATCAAACTTGGAGGGTGTGTTCTTTGTTAAGAGTAGGTAACTAATACAGGATTTTTGAAAATTGTAACCTTAAAAGGGTACAAGAGAGGTTAGAACTTCGACGTCCACGCAGGCGAAGCTGCGGGTGGAAAGCTAGTTAGGTTATGTGAGTCAGTTCGCTGTGCAGTATTTTTGCTAGATAAGTTAGCAAGTTGTGAAGGATGTGGGTTCTCTGGTTACATAAGGTTGAGTGATTTAGAAAGGGTCCACATACGTTGGATTGATGTATGCTAATGAGATACGTCATGGGGTTGTTTTCCGAGCCGAGCAGGGTTTTCTGGACTATATCAATGTTTACTTAGCCATTCATGCCTAACTTTTGGCTGTGTAACCTTTTTCATGTGTTAAATGATGCTCAATTTTCTGTTAGCTTTAATATAGATAACAGTTTTAGAAGAAAATCTGTTTCGTTCCAACATAAACATAAGTCTCTCAATTACCTATAAAATATACACACAAACAGCTTCCAAGCCCCACATCATAACTATGATACATTATACGAACAAAACACATTGCGTTAACTCCAGAAAAAGCCTCATAAACCGCTCTAACATTCACAAAGCTCGTTTAGCTTAGACTTTATATCTCAAAAAAGCATTTTCACGGTTCAAAAGTCAAAACCAGGGAATTTGGTCGAACAACTCCATCGGACAAATCCAAATGAAGTTGCTAGTCGATCAGGGTATCAGGGATCCGTGGGACGCAGATATCACAGAGGGAAAATAAAGGGGTCCGTATGCAGGCAGACGGTGGCAATTGGTTCGTTCAATTTTCCAATTTAAAGAAGCGTAAAGCGCACCCGCGGCATGCGGTGATACTGCGCTCAGATACCATGTGTGGAGAATCTGATTGTTGGTTTATGTGAATGGTAAATAATGTGAGTTGGAAGAATACAGGGGCTGACTGCGTTTGTATCTTTTCTTAGTGGATATCTCTTCACAAGTTTCATGTCTCTAGGATCAGTGGTTTGGGATGTGCGTTGATTTCATGTGTTGATCAACAGTCAGTCGATAACTATATCATCTATATAGATGTGGTACTTTAAATTAGGTAAAGAAGATTGTATTTTTAGTTAGATAAGCCCATTTCTGGCGGAAACTATAGCATAGCTAATCAGTCATTCTGTTCTGTTTATGTGCACTTATAGTATAACGTATACCAATACGTTTATTGCACCGGTAAAGTCTACTTTGAAGGCAGTTTCCTTGTAACCAAGGTATGTAAACATTGGCTTCTATGAAAAAAGTTTACAGCAAGAAGATTAAAAGTAGAGAACTCTGTTAAAATGTTGTTTACCAACACATTTAAGAACCTATCTTACAAAGACATTTACACAAGCGTGATTCTGCCTTACGTTGTAAGCTATAGAGTCTAAATTTCGGTACTGACAGTTTAGGGCTTTATGTTTTAATAGTACAGGATATATTAGTAGTTCCTACGATGATAATGTAAGCCCCAGCCCCTAGCCCGTTACAAGTAAACTCCCATTCTGGAGGATTTCAATGATATTTCTATTGTACAGTACGTGCTCCACGGTACAGGTGGCGCCACCTGGAAGGTTCAGCGCCAATTATTATAATTTCAACTTTTAGTACACGTGTTGTTAGGGAATACCTTATTAGGTACTGAGGTTCTGGTTGGTGTAACCATGTTGAATGGTATTACCATAAAAATAATGGCCTTAAACAATGGTTTCCTTAAGATAAAAAGGTAAAATATTTATGTACTCGTAGTGCATAGTGCACACAAAACTATATTTAAAAGGTAACTAATAACTGGATACAAAGATGAGATACTAATATAAAAATATAATACTTATAATATTATATACTATACTATATAATTATATACTTATAACAAACCCATTTAAATATAAAAATTGAAAAAAACAAATATAACAAGTTCGATGTACGTCTCAAGGTTCTTACTAAATGAATAAGGAAGTTCAATGTTATCCCATGGTCAATGAAAAGTGCTATGCTCAGAATTTGTCTGCGAGGTCGAATTAGGCCTGAAAATATTCTCAGAAAAACCAAGGTCTCACGGATATAGCCCAAACTATTGCCAAACTTAAGCGGTATTGTGCAGGGCGTGTTATTTCGAGATCAGATGGCTGATGAGGCTGAAAAGTTAGCATACGCCAAAATCGATTGACCAAATTGTCATCATCATCTACCTAGCCTTTTTCCCAACCGTGTTGGGGTCGGCTGACAGCCTAACCGGATTCAGCTCGATACCGGTGTTTTACGTGGAGCGACTGCCTATCTGACCTCCACAACCCAGTAACTGGGCGACACGATACCTCTTGGTTAGACTGGTCTGAGTTTCTGACTAACCAGTAACGACTGTCAAAGTTCTACGAATGACAACCGGGAGCAACGGCTTTACGTGCTTTCCGAGGCACGGGATGTCGGTGATATCTAAGATTAACTTTAGAAAGTACATATGAGTCACAATGCAATCAAAAAGTCACATTGGTACTTGCCCGGATTCGAACCCACAACCTCTTACACGAGAGGCGGGCGCCATATCCACTGGGCCATCACGACACCATCGACCAAATTGTATTAATATAAAAAAATAAAAATTGTTTATTGTTCCAAAATCGTTACAATACATATAGCATGAGGCAGCCCTGTTAAGTTATTAACAATACTTTTTTTTTGTGAGTGGGAAATCTTCAAATGACTGCTCCCGTCCTGGGTGCGGCGGGTGGGCGTGTCAGACTTTTACTGACTAAAACCCACTCATGTTCCTTCGATTGCCCTTTATGTTCCAGGGTCACAGAAACTATTATAAACATTCCACATTAACAATACTTGTGTTGTATCTTCATAGAAAGAAAAATACGCGTGTGGAGAGTGGCTCGCAACTTTTTTTACATGAATGTCGAAGATTGTGGATGCATCCGAAGTCGCAGATTCATAAGTCTATGTACTGCCGTGCAGTTCAAGCTTACTATGTACCAAATATCATCAAAATCAGCAACTTAACTGAAAAAGAGATTGATTGAGATTGCGAAACGTTTAGTCGACACTTCACGTGATCAGAAGGCTGGCATCTATTTTGCCCAAAGAATAAGCATCGCAATTCAGCGTGGCAATAATAATAATAATAATAATAATTCATTTATTGCATCAAATATGGTAGGTACAAAAGGTCTTATATTTAAAAATATTAGTCACACACATTTGGCCATTATATAGCATGCAATAGTACAAGTTTTAAAACTAGGTCACTATAGTCAGTTAGATGTATCGGTAATGCTGCCAGCCTTCTGGGCACGCTGCCCGTCGACAGTGATGACGAGTTTTACGACGCCGACGGATAACTCCTTTCTTATTTATATTTTAATTTTTAGTTTTATTTTAGTTTTAGATATTAATTAGTTTTTTTGAGTTAGTTTTAAGTTAGCCATATTTATTTGTATATTTTCCTAGAAAGTCCTTATAAAGTTCTACTTTCATACTGAAAAAGCGTAAAGGCCGATAAACTATTCACATTTATATATTAAACATTGTTTTACCTTACGTGGACTGATAAGGCTTGCCTAAGGCAAGACCGCCTTTCTTCCTTTGTGCATGAAGTCTAAACAAATAATTTATTCAAGCACTTGAAAAATGAAATCACAATAGAATTGATAGGTACTTTTTTATGAAAATTCCTTTATGGTAAAACGCTACAGGGTGGCGTCCAAATGGCTACCGACATACTGTTAGTTTATGGACTCATAAAGCTGTTGTATTTTTATGGAAACTGATGTTGGAAGCTCAGATATGATTTATTAAACGACGCCTGGTTTTTACCGACTTTTACTGTTTTATTCGATAGTGTGTTTTTTTTGTGGATCGCTTCTATCGGTGCAGTTCAGTTTTTAAATGCTAATTTCTTTGTTATGATAGGAATGTTATTTAAATATTTAATTTAGCGCAAAAAAATAGTCATCAACTACGCATACTGATTATTAAACTAAACAAAGTTGAATAAAAATTAAAATGAAATTGCTTTCGTGTAAAAAACTCTGCATATCTGTCATAAAATTTGATTTCTGTTGATTAGCTCATACATAATAATATATGGTGACTGATAGTCTTGAACGCATAGTTTTAATCAGAATACAAATAATATTTTCAAAGAACAAAATATTTTTTTGTTTGGTTTCTCGCTCATTTATGTACACATGATTGTGTATAAGTATCAAACGGTACATTATGTGTATCGGTCACAATTTACAACCAATCATCTTTTATTTATCTCAACCTGAGAATCCATTATCTCTTAGCACCCAACATTATGAAGGTATATAACACCTGTCTTAATTACCAATTACACAGCTAAACACTTAGTCAGGGTAACAGTAACTATTCATGTACTCTCGTAACGTTTACCGATATACTCCGTGTTAGGTGAGACGGGGGACATATTGAAAGAGGCTATTCAATATTTTAATCTCATTCCAAATAATAATATTTAAAAAAGGCTTATTTTTACCTAATAAAAAAATAATAAAAACATTGGTGCCGATTCTCTTGTGCACAAAGTAATGTAAATTTATTTAATTTAATTTAGTTAAGTGCATCTTTCTCTTTCCGTTTAATTAAGAAAAGGACAGAAGATCAAATATTAGTTAAGTCCTGTCAAATTTAGACACTCCATAGATAATTTAGACGCATTTTAAAAACATGGCGTCTAAATATACGTCAATTTTCATCAGGCGCTGTCTAATTTGACAGGATTAAACTAAAATGTATCTTCTGTCCTTTTCTTTAAGAAATGGAAAGAGAAAGATGCACTTAACTTAAATTTACGTTAGTTTGTGCACTAGAGAATCGGCACCAATGCCTCACAAAATTTATAAAATGTTGACACGCCCTCTAGATAGCTATCGAAAGAAGAACGAATCATATCTAGGTAATTTACTCTCTTATCATAGGTTAGTCACCCGATGAAACCGCGAGCGCTGGGGTGTCCTTTTCAGGGTTCCGTGGGTTCCGTTCTCGGTAAAAACGGAACCCCTTATAGGATCACTTTGTGTCCGCCCGTCCGTCTGTCAAGACCCTTTTTCTCAGACACGCGTCGAGATATCAAGCTGAAATTAATATAACATACTCAGGTCTGCTATCTCTCAATGCAGTGAAAAAATAAAATTTCTTAATCAACGCAATAAAAAGATACGTCTGTTTACATTTGCAAGGGAATCAAATCCTATAGGGTACTTTCCATTGACCTAGATCATGAAATTTGGCAAGAAGAAATGTCATGTAGCACAAGTTAAGGAAAACCTTCGAAAACCGTAAATTTGTAAGTATTTTACTTAAAAAACGGTTTTTTAAGGAACTCTCGTTGCGCGAGTCCGACTCGCATCTGACCGGTTTTTTTTAAGACTTAGAGCTTTATTGCGGTAATTGAACCACTGTTTTCTTTGCGATTCTATACTGTTTTATTTATTTACATTTTTATTAGTCACATGTAAGCATTTATCATGGCGTCCTTAAATCCCTCGACTTACCTAGCTCGGTGTATAGTCATTACGATCCGACGTAGGGTGCGTAGGGAACGCAGGGTTTCTATCAAAGGTAGGCTTTGTGCCACTAATTGACACGCGTACACCTGCCATTCTCACATACACACCCCTTTTAGCTAGGAGGGTAGAAAATACTAGAACATTTGTGAGCCTGGCCTTATCGCGACCATTCCGAAGTCATGTATTAGTTGTAGTACAAATAAATAATGATAATCTATCCATACTAATTAATAATATAAATGCAAATGTAACTCTGTCTGTTACCTTTTTCACAACTAAACTACTGAACCTACTTAAATGTCATTTGGTAGGTACATATTATTATTTAGATATTTTTCGACAACCACGCGGGCAAAACCTCAGACTAAAGCTAGTAATAAATATTTTGCTTATCTATATTTATAAAACTTGCGTTAAACTCGCGTTAGAAAGAGACAAAAAGTAGCCTATGTTACTCTCCATCCCTTCAACTATCTCCACTTAAAAAATCACGCCAATCCGTCGCTCCGTTTTGCCGTGAAAGAAAGACAAACAGACAGACAGACAGACAGACACACTTTCCCATTTATAATATTAGTATGGATGGTAACAGACTGACTGATTGACTGACTGTTGATATATCAACGCACAGCCCAAACCAATTGTCCTAGACATAAAACGGAGAACGTAAACATTTTCACGATTTCCTTTCACAAAACCACTACAACACTACAGAAATGCTTTAGAACAACGTACGCGACACTTTACTCCACAACATAGTTACGCGGAACATAAAGCAAGCATTACACAGGGCGTATAATAAAAACGTGAAAAATAAAATGTGTTCCATCAAGTTGATGGCGACAAGTAGCGATGTACGGCAGTGTCGCGAGAGCAGTGTCAGGTGTCGCGTCGATATATCACGGCCATGACGCGGTGTCAAGAGTGTCGTGTATACTAACGACATCAGTGTCACCATGATAAAGTACCTTGTTACAGGATATTTTGATGTTTTATTTGCCGGAATAATAGGTTTCTTGTTTCTGATGAGTTATGGTTTTGGTCGTATTTGGTTAACGAGTGATTGCTGAATTTTTTGGCAATGTAAATTGGTTACAAAAAGGTACAAAAAAATTTAATTGATTGCTTTTAATGTTGATGTCGTTAAAATTCATTTATAAATAGATCCTGTCTCACAACCTGATAAAAAAAAAGGTTATTAGGATAGACTGAAGTTGGTAAACAAACTATGGTCACCCTACTCACGTGTACAATTCGAGTCTGTTGAATTGCTGTCGATCTTGTGTTGCTCTCGTGATACTAGTAGGTTTTCCTGCCTAGCTTTTGACCAACTATGTTTTGGTCGACTTCCAGTATAACCGAGTATAGCTAAATACCAGTGTTTTGCATGGAGCGACTGCCTATTAGATGCCCACAAACCAGTTACTGGGTTTTTCGATATCTCTGATTAAGACAGATTATCTTATTATTATACTTAGGTAGTTACAATGACACCGGTGAAGGAAAACATCGTGAGGAAACCTTGACTTGTAGTGAATATAAGTCCGAAATCGCCAACCCGCCTTGAGCAAGCGTGGTGATTAATGCTCGTGCCTTCTCTGTATGAGAAGAAAGAAAGAAAGAAAGAAAGAAAATACATTTATTTTACACAGCAGTGTGAAGGTTTAAATAATGTTACATAACCTGGACTTTAATATATTTAATATATTAGAAGAGGCCTTTGCTCTGCAGTGGGACAGTAATAGGCTGGTATTATTATTTTTAGTAACAATGAAGTATTGTTTCTAGTCATTGAACGCACATCAGTAAACGTGTGATATTAGAAGAACCCAGAAATGGGTCAATAACACGCTGATATTATTATAGTGCTAAAATAATATAAACCAATATTCTTACAAATAAAAACATTTTCATGAAACGGTTTGAAAATACAAAATAGCTTAGGGCCTTATCACACCGACCGACGTTTTTCGCCACATTCTCGTCTCGCTTACAACTAGCTCGGAAATAGCCAATCTGATAAGCCACTAAGGGGATGTAGTGTTATCGCAAGCCATATTAGTAGTTTATTAATATTTTAGTCAATAGTTATATTAAAGTAAATGATAAATTGTAGATAAAAACGGTCACTATTTTTGGCTTGTGTGTGTGTGACCCGCATATAACATCTCGCGAGAGTTTTTCATTATATCCATATTTAATTTACACATTGTAATCATGTAAGTATAGTAAATAATTGTAACACATATTTTTAAAATAGTACGTATGGAGTTTCTTACCCATTCTTCTCCATATAAAACTACCTTTTGGAATGGGCCACTAGAATCAACATTTTTTTTAATGTAATTGACGTTCCGACGTGCCTCCATGGTCTAATGGAAATAAACGTTTTGACTTTTGACTTTTTTTGTTTTGAGATTAATGCCCTTACTAATAATCACTGTGTAAAGTTATGCAATGAATAAAACCTGTGTAACCATACATTTTTTGACGTATAAGCCTGTCATAACTTTATGCAGCGTTTATTAGTAAGGCGCTAAGTTATTAGACTAAAACTGACTGCGCCTATCAAATCAAAAGTGTAGTAAAGAAGACGGGCGAAGGTCCATACATTATTGGGTTTGACTATACAGCAATGATTCTTGCATTATTAATTTTTGATATTACTATTATTAAAAAAAAATACCAATATTTACAATTTCTACATGGGAGAAAAATAAAAATATAGGATGTTATTAGTCCGTACAAAATTAGCTTTGTTTGTTTTGAAATAAACGCCTTGAATTGATAATTATGGATTATTGACTGGATGTTTTCATTATGATCAGCCTTGGTTTTAGTAAATATAAATCAGAAGTATTTTAGTAACAGTAACAGTTTATGACCATGTGAACTTATTTTGAAATAAATTACTTACGACTGCGTGCGATCCATTGCTGTCTAACTGAAAGAATTCATTCCTTTTCTATTTAGCGCAAACCTACAGATGAATTACGCCACCAGGTTAATATAATGAAGATGTTGATCACTGATTGTATTTTACTTCGTAATCCAAGATAACTTATCAGTCCGATGTAAGAAATGGGTAGGTCGTTCGTCAAAATAATAACCGTCAGAATCCTTTATACGTAGCCAAAGTTGTAAAATAATACCAATCAAATAATGAAACCGCACGGAAACACAACAAAACATAATATCCACTATTGCAAGTTTAAAACCAACGAAGTGAATGATTTGTTTGACTTTAGATGTGACATTGACATGAGTTTTTACTGTGTGGCCTGTATAATAAAAAAATATATAATTTATTGCAACTTCATTGATTAAACATTATTTTGTGCGATATTTAAAAATAAAAACAATTATTTATAATATATTATAAAACATGTCAACAGGTGAAATCATGATTCAGTGTTTCTTCTGCAGATAATGTTTTCTTTATTTTGTTTTACATTTCCATTATAATCTTATTTCAACTGATCGATTAACATAATATTTCATTTGGCAACATTGTTAAAAACCGGAAGTGCAGACAGTCAGTAATGTTTTGAATTAATAATTAATTTATTATCCCATGACTAAATATCTTAGTATTTCATGGTAAAAAATAATAAATCTTGAAAAAAATATTGATAAAGTTTTCATTAGTGTATTATAAAAAGCCCAGATTCGCTCGCCTCCTTTACTGTACATTTTAATAGTTCTGGAATCAGTTAGTCTAAAACCTGTAGTTAGTAGTCTGACTCTCTATAGGTCTCTTGTGTATTTATCATAAACCAGAACTTTATTTTAGTCCAAATAAATCAAGTTCCGATACATTTTGGGTAGCTGTGACCGAACTGGCAGTTCAGATTTATGAGTGGACGGTGATTGCAACTCTCGCCACTATATTGACACTACATAAGACAGAAATTGGCGTGTCATGGTCAGCCAGGATATTGAGGACCGCTGGGTGATTAATGTATTTTGTGATTTTGCACTTTTTGAAGGTGCTGGAAATTGAGTTTTTGTAGTAAAGGTGGTTTTTCTTTTAGTGGGGTTACCGCGAAAATAATAACGCTTTAGATAATGATAAAAGTAGTTTGGTAACCGTAGAGAAAATTTTATTACACTTTGGAAATACTATATTTACTGTACTTACCTACCTGCTGTATGTGTGTAATTAAAATATTATATTTTACTAGCTTTTGCCCGATACTTCGTCCGCGTGAAATAACTCCCGTTCCCGGGCGATTTCCGGGTTGAAAACTATCCTAAGTCCTTTTTCGAGTCCCAGACTATATCTGTACCAAATTTCATTCAAATCGGTTCAGTGGTGTAGGCGTGAAGAAGAGACAGACAGACAAAGTTACTAACGCTTTTATAATATTAGAATGGAGTAGTATGGATAGTATGGATTTATTTATATTACTTAAAATAATTATTATTGTTTATTACTCTGCAAGTAGGATATAAAATCATTCTTACACAATTTTTTTTTAACTAATCGAAAATCTTTTTAACCTTAAGGCAAAACAGACGTTCATTAGACACAACACCCGTCTGGTCGGAGAATCCTTTATTTTAAGTTATGAATGAGCAACTTTCCTTGTTGCTCTAACTAAACTTATTTTTAAGTTAGGTAGCTTTTAAATCTAGTCTAGTTTGTCCTCTTGCTATCCCCCAGAGACCCAAGAGGTCCGACGAACTTCACAACTGGTGTCCATTGCGCGTAATAACTTAGTTGTAGTTATAAATTTCACACTCCGACTGAAGCACACATATAGGGTGGATGGTAATTAATAAATACCGAATCCAATCCAAATAAATTCCAAGAATTACCTCTGACAATGTTTAAAAAAAACCATTTAAACTGATAATATGTAAGAGATATTATACTGTTAATAATTATTTAGAAGACAAATCCTTAGAGTCCTTTAATTATGTATAAATTTTTTACTAATATTGACACTGACTGTGAAAAGATTTGCACGCCATGTTATGGCAGGATATGCCGAAAACCAATGTACCTATACCACCTTATGCACCATATTCTTGCAAATAAATATTCATTCATTCATTCAATTAATGTACGATACTTAAACACGCGACTGTGCTCATGATAACCAACAACTTTTACTATGGGAGCAAAGCCGAAATCGCAAAACAAATATTAGCTGTTCAGTACATTAGGCAAACATAAATGTACTGAGCAGCAGATTTTTTTCGCAATTTCAGGTTTATTCCCATAGTAAAAGTTGTTGGTTATCATTTATTAGTACAAGATCTCCCAATAGATACATATTTTATATCCTATATTATAATTTATAAGTACCATTACTATATCTTAGGAATTACCTACCTACTGTGTTATAATTATAATTAACAAATGCTTCCTCTCTCCTAACTCACTTATTTTGCTGTGCCCGACAGGGTCCATGTGATTTAATTTTAAGTTTTACCACCTAAGTACTATATGTGGAATGCAATAAAGTATTGAGTATTGAGTACAATGTCTAAGGCCCGTATTAATAGACGTCACTCAACTCCGAGACGCTCTCAAGTCTCTTGCTGTCCTTATTTTTTCCCTTTAGAATGACAAGGACAGCAAGAGACTTGAGAGCGTCTCGGAGTTGAGTAACATCTATTAATACGGGCCTAAGACGTGTTTAAGTACCGTACAATAATTACCAGTCACCATATAGGTCTTAATTTATTAGGATACCACATGAAAGTTTATCCAATCTCCCGATAACCTCAAAGGTGGAACTGCAACATTTTATACCGAAAAAAGTAAATACATAGGTTGTTTTCAATAAGCCCAATATTCAGCCACAGCCATAACGGCCTGTTCGATCACACGGCCGATAAAAACTTGTTTATGTGATAAGTTACACACATAGCTTCACGACGTGAATATTAATATTGCAAGCCGTTTAGTTGCGACATTATAGGGGATATTTTGGGGTATTCCTCGGAGCGCTCCTGTTTTGAAGCGCTCCTAACGAAGCGCTCCTAAAATATTCCGCCAAGCGCTCCTGTTGGGAGCGCTTAAAAAATCAAACTAAAAATATTATTATTTCATTCCTCGAAGCGCTCCTATGACGAAACATAGAGAAGAGCATGAAGTGTTCGTAACAAATTATATCGATAAACATTTCGACGGCTACTAGTTGCTTATATTAAAACTAGAAATAGCTAGAATAACTGAATAGTAAAAATAAAAAGCTTCGATGAAAAGTACCAGGGTGGCAGAAATTGCCAGGAGGCACCTAAATGATCTCATATAAATTGTACACCATACCAACGATTAGAGACCAGGGTGGCAGAAAAATTACGAGGAGGCACCTAAATGATCTCATATAAATTGTACACCAACGATTAAGGTCTAAAATTATTTTGTTATTATTCACTATAACGATCTTATTATTTAGTAATTGTTTATAACTAAAATGTAGTCATAGATTTATAACAGTACATTACCTATAGCTATCAGGAAAACAGAAATGAACTAGAAGTAATTCTTTATGCGATACTACTCAACTTGTACCTATATTATAATAATAATATAGTTTTAATAATTAACTTTCATGTTATTCCTTTCTTTCATATCCATCCCAGCAATAGGTTCCATAGATTGATCACAAATTAAAAAAACTTTTCACTTTTCGCCAATTTTTTAATAAAACAAACTTTTCTTAGTACACAACTTCATGTGACGTAGGCGCACTCGCATATAATAGTTTAGAAGACAAAAAAAAATGCGTATTCGATGTAAACTAGTTCCGGAAATGCTCGGCTGCATTCGGAATCACTTGGTAACGCGACCACGCGACTCTCTAGGATAAAACAGGGAAGCGGGGTTGACAACAGCGGGTAGTGTCTTGCTTGTGTCACTAAAGTCACTAAAGTACGTAGTTCCAGTTCATTTATGCTTCCCTAGTAGTTTAAAAAAAATTAACAATTATGATAGTTGAACTTTAAAACGTCGATATCGATATCGATTCTTACAAATCAAATCCTTCTTGCTCTGCCCTATGGTATCGTCACGTCATAGGAGCGCTTCGAGGAATGAAATAATAATATTTTTAGTTTGATTTTCTAAGCGCTCCCAAGAGGAGCGCTTGGCGGAATATTTTGGGAGCGCTTCGTTAGGAGCGCTTCAAAACAGGAGCGCTCCGAGGAATACCCCGATATTTTGTCCTTTCTCTGTAACTAAAAGATAAAAAATATTTATTGTTTAATAAAATTTAATTCGTAATGTACCTGGAGATAACTATGGTGTTTTAGCTGACACAGAGATTAATTAATACTTTTACGTGCTTTTGCGGTGTTTGAAATTTTTATATTTTTAATGGCCTTTTAGAGAGAGAGAGAGAGGCAACTAACTTTAGGAATGCATTAAACATTTTTATACACGAGAAAAATAACATACGTCTAAATTCAAAAGACTTTTTTTTTTGGTGAGTATGAAATCGTCAAATGACTGCTCCCGTCCTGGGTGCGGCGGGAGGGCGTGTCAGAGACTCTTACTGACTAAAACCCACTCATGTCCTTCGATTGCCCTTTATGTTTCAGGGTCAGGGTAACTATTATAATCATTCCGCAGCCCCGAATTCAAAAGACTTATATTTGCTATAAAAGTTTAATTTAGGTTGATAATAAATTCCTTTGAACTTTAACTAGCATTGAAACGACCTCTAATTAGTAGAAAAGAATTGCTCTCCTGTACACAGACAGTTTAAAAGCCCAAATGTTTCCCAGCTGTCATAACGGGCAACCCTTCGATCTTTTACAGCTCTAAAGCCCCTCACACATTCACACAAACTGAAGATTCGAAGCGTGACATTCGGTTTCTCCGCACGTACCATCAAATCGTCCATAAAAACGGTATACGACCGCATTCAACCGAACTGCCAACTAAAAGTGTCAAAGTTTAGTCGTATCATCCGGCGATCGCATTATCTGAGCGGCTGAGCGGAGCGGAGAGCGGACGAGCGGACATATTTACGAATGTGCACTAACAATATTCCTAATAGTTATTGTCAGTTAGGAGCGAGACGCGTTTAGATGTTACATGTGGGGATGATTTTAACGACGTGATTTAGAAGCGACTGTGCTGTTTATTATATGCTTAGTTTATTTGCACGAGGACTTTCTAAAGTTTATCTTGGACATCACTGACATCCCGTGCCTCGGAAAGCACGTAAAGCCGTTGGTCCCGGTTGTCATTCGAAGAACTTTGACAGTCGTTACTGGTTAGCCAGAAACTCTGACCAGTCTAACCAAGAGGTATCGTGTCGCCCAGTTACTGGGTTGTGGAGGTCAGGTAGGCAGTCGCTCCACGTAAAACACCGGTATCCAGCTGAATCCGGTTAGGCTGGCAGCCGACCCCAACACGGTTGGGAAAAGGCTAGGGAGATGATGATGAGTTTTTATTTGCACGAAGGGAAAAAATATTGATGAATTTTTAGTGCAGGGCGTATTGTCTATCCGTTTTCTAATATATAATTGATTATCGTATCTGATTTGTTCAATAACGCTGAATCTAAACAGTTTGGTCTACAAACTTGAAATTATGACATTTAATGTCTTTTATTATGATCGTTATTTATTACGAGAAAAAATTTGAAAGAAGAACAGTCACTCATTGATTTATTCAAGAAAGTCAAAGGATATAGGCGCCTATTCTTTAAGTGTAAGGTATTCCGTCTAAAACTTCATTTAGATCAGTTTAGACAAACAGAGATATATTCGCTATAAAAAAAAATATTGATCAATGATAGTAGCACTAAAGTAACATCGAGTTCGTGTCTAACTGAGAAGGCACACAGGAGTGAAATTTGCGACACTGTAAATAATGCCGTAACGATGGCGGCGGTTACAGGGTGTCCCAACTTGTGTTATATGTTTATGGTCACCCTGTAGCTGTGATTAATTCACTTTGAGGACTGTTCGCAGTTTATGTTTGTTACTGAATGTAGTACGGTTTGTTAGTGTGGCTGGGCTGGTTAGTGAATCAAAGAAGTGTTTTTTATGTTTATTTTTTTCAAAAAAGAGGGCTCTTCTCCGCTAATTATTATGAAAGGTTTTTGATGGTTCTTGTTAGGTAGGTCATGTTTTAGAGGTGGTGGAGAAAAATTCAACAAAATTAAAAAAAGACTCATATTCTTTGACAATGTTATTGAATTTGTTAAAGTTACACGTATTGAGGATTTTGAATTTCTGTTTTAAGCGCAACCAGGGTGAAATTACTCTATAAAACTCAATTCCTATCCACCAGGATAGTTTTAATCGTGCGATTAAACTTTCCAGCCTTTACGGGGCAATCGTTGTAATTGAAATCACATTTAAAATATCGGAAAGACTAACTTATTCTGCGTTTAAAAAGTTAACATTACATTCAGAAAAACACTTTCCAAGAGCAGTCTGTGACGAAGTTGCGAGAAAACTTCAAGATTTCTGTTCTTAAATGAAATGTTAGAAGAAAAAGTTTAATATTAAAGTTTTGTTGGCCTCCGGGGCGAAGTTCCCTCAGCGCCAATGACCCCTACCTGCGCTGGCCATACTTCATCAAGTTAGCGAAACTAATTAGTTGCAAGCTATGTACATAATTATTATATGCCTGACGCAGACGCGAGGTCCCACCTGGGCTTACTTATGAAAATATTCAATAGTTCCTCTTTTAGAATAATAAATTATAGGCAAGTATTTTTGACTCATAAATTGTTATAATATGCACAAAATATAGATGGTAAGCAATAGCAACAGTAAAAAAAAAGAATGGCAAATAAAACTCCTCCGAATCGGTGCCAATCGGAAAAGTGGGAGGCTGGCGGAGCCAGAGGCTTGAAATCATAAATATTAAAACTTTTCCTTAAATGACTTATAATAATATGTTTTATAGTCTCGTCTATAAACACATTCTGAAACACAAAGAAAAAAAGCTCTGGCACTCAGAAATAGTTTACGTTTATACCATACTAGCTTTTGCCCGCGACTTCGTCCGCGTGGAATAATAGTTCCCGTTCCCGGTGGATTTCCGAGATGAAAACTATCCTATGTCCTTTCTCGGGTCCTGGACTATATCTGTACCAAATTTTATTCAAATCGGTTCAGTGGTTTAGGCGTGAAGAAGAGACAGAAAGACAGACAGACAGAGTTACTTTCGCATTTATAATATTAGTACGGATTTTAAAAAGATTTTTAGTGTCAGATCAATCCTTCTGGAGATTTTGCTTAAACAAACAACAAAAGAACAAACATTATCATCATACCATTACAATACCAATTATTTTTACCTCCGTCATGCTGCATCGCATTCCATAACCACACCCCACATTGCACACCTAGGACACCGGACCACGAGTGGTATGCATAAGTTTTGTCGTAGTCGGAAGTTTGCATTGTCGAGGCACGGCGTTCAGGCTTGTCTTATGCTTTTTGAACGCAGTTTGACTCTGCGGATGGTTTAAAGATGAGGGATATTAAAATGTGGTCCAAGTATAGCTAATTTTTACTGTGTGAATTTATTAATTTGAATAATTATGGTATTCCAGTTATTACAAGAGTTAAGATCACGACGGAACTGTTAATTCGTCGGATTATTGCCTGTAAGATGTTTAAAAATATTTATCCGTACTAATATTATAAAAGCAAAAGTTACTCTGTCTGTCTATCTGTCTGTCAGTCTGTCTTTTTTTCACACCTAAAACACTGAACCGATTTGAATGAATTTTGGTATAGATATAGTCTGAGACTCGAGAAAGGACATAGGATAGTTTTCATCCCGGAAATCCCCCGGGAACGGGAACTATTGTTTCACGCGGACGAAGTCGCGGGCAAAAGCTAGTGTTCTATATATCCATAATGCTTTAAAAAGTTTTATAATTGAACTATTTAAACAGGAGTTTTTAAACAGTTTGTAATACAAAAATATCGCACAGTTATGGCTCAGCAGTTTTTATTTTATTTTGTTGATTGAGGGATTTTATTCACAGAAATTTATTCATTTTTTTCACAGAAACGTAATTAACTTTGATATTCCGTGATGCAGTCATACAGCAAATACACAATAACACGCATATATACACAAACATGCATTAATATATTCCTTTACAGTATATTCAGCAGTGGGTTACAGTTCAACTATTGTCAAAGGTTCCAGCTACACGATACTTTAACTTAAGTAAAATAAACTCGTGAAAGCTAATGGTGTGAAAAAATATCAGACAGGGGATAGCGAGTTTCACTTGTGTCAAAAGTAATTTATATAATAGCAGCTTATTTTTATTGTCCCACTGCAGGACAAAGACCTCCTTACACTGGGGAGGCAAGTCGGATAAAAAATATACCCGAATATGATATCGGAGTAAATTAGAAGTCTTGGTTTCCTCACGATGTTTTCGTTGTCTGTGATATCCAAGATAACTTTTTTTTTTTTTTGGTGATTGGGAAATCATCCAATGACTGCTCCCGTCCTGGGTGCGGCGGGAGGGCGTGTCAGACTCTTACTGACTAAAACCCACTCATGTTCCTTCGATTGCCCTTTATGTTCCAGGGTCACGGCAACTGTTATAAACATATCATTCCGCAACCCCGGCAGGTGTTGGCCCTGTTGGGCCCCTTCCTGTGCTGACTCCTTCTCTTTGAGGCGCGCGTGAAACAAAACGCGCCGTCTACGCGGTCCTGGTCCTAGCCGGGCGGCGGCGGCGAGCTACCCATCGCTCGCCATCCGCAGAACCGCGCCTATGGTGGCTGGTAGTCGTCTTGCGACTCTCGACGTCTTCGCCTGGGTCTTTGTCCGGGGCGAGAGGCTCGTCGTTGCCTCTCGCGCGCCGCCGCTTCCTTCACTAGCATAACTGCTTCGCAGAAGGAGGCGACGGCATCCCATTCCGTCTCGCTCCGTAGCATGGCCTGAACCAGCGCTGGGCGCGAGAAGTCACCGCCGCCGATCGCCTCTACGAGGACACGTCTATGGTCCGCCCATGCGCGGCACACCTCCACCGTGTGCTCGACCGTGTCCTCCAGGCGACCGTTGCTGCAGTGGTGACACCCAGGCGTCGCTTCCGCCTGAATTCGACACAGGAACCTCCCGAACTGACCATGTCCGGTGAGGACCTGTGTCAGGCGAAACGTGAAAGCGCCGTGGCGCCTCTCCAGCCACTCCTCAAAAAGGGGTCTTACCGCCGCTATTACGGCGTGCCCAATCTAAGATAACTTTGAACATTATTGTTTGCTGGAAGAAAACTCATTCATGGGTTAAGCTCGCCTTTGTATGTACATAATTATTTATTTGCTACTATTATGTATCTTTTTTCCTGGTTGTATGCAATAAGGAATTTATGAATATTTGAAAGACGAAGTGCTATGGTAAAATTATATAAAAAGCGCATTCAAATTTCCGTCTTTGAACCCGCTCGTCTGATTTTCGATGGAGGTTGGGACAAGCGGCGCCGCGTGTGAAGTCTACATGTCGGAGTTATGTGATATTACGGTAATGGGGCCACAGCGCAATTTGCCCCCGAATAAATGTCGTAATTCCGGGCCTCGGGCCCCGGGCCTCGGGCCCCGGGCCTCGGGCCCCGGGCCTCGGGCCCCGGGCCCCTGCCGCTAATGCACCGTTATAATATCTAATGCTAATATTTCTTCTTCTTCGCGTTTCTGGCGTTCTGCCAGCGAGCGTACGATTTACTTGAAAGAATAGATTGAGTGTGTTGTGTTTTGAAATTTTATTTTTGTTTAAATAAAATGTGTAAGAGAGAGAGAGAGAGTTACATAGTTTTTTGCTGTAATTTAATACGAAAGAAATTTATTGTATTATGCCTACAATACCATTAACCTTTTTTAGTTTAAATTGGTTTAGTTCTTGGCGGTCATTCAGTTCAAAATGTAAACTGAAATTTATCTGCAAAAGAGCATAAACTATTAGTCCAAAAATTACATAAAATTCTCAAAGCTAACTTAAATGAGTTTCCTTACAAATTGAAGTTTATAACTACTACAAAATTGTTTCGCTATACTTCATCGCGGATCGGCGAAGTTGTACAACTCTTCTGATTGTGGATTAAAAACAAACAGATTGTGAGCGAAGCTGTGTTTCTTGCTTGTTCTTATCTAAAAGTTCGTTAAAACTGTCAATTGTTTAAAACTGATTCGTTTAACGCTTGACTGTAAATAATTGTCAAGTAACTGTTGGTCTAATGATTATTAAATCTAACTGCTAAGTTCTACACCCAGGACTAATCTTTATGTGATTAGCATGATTGTGTGATCTGTCTGGTTATAATCTATGCTAATATTATAAAGATCATGAGTTTGTTTGTATCTAATAATGCGGGTAAAACCGCGGGTGACAGCTAATTTATTTATAACTAGGTTTTGCCCGCGACTTCGTCCGCGTGGAATAATAGTTCTCGTTCCCGGGGAATTATTGAAATGAAAACTATCCTGTCCTTTCTCGGGTCCCAGACTATATCTGTACCAAATTTCATTCAAATCGGTTCAGTGGTTTAGGCGTGAAGAAGAGACAGATAGATAGATAGACAGAGTTACTTTCCAATTTATAATTTTTGTACGGATTTTAACCCCCGCAGCTTTTGTAGGTCGTAGCGTAGTACCTATTATTATAGCATTTATCGATAAAAGGGCTATTCAACTCAAACATATTTTTTCAATTCGTAATAGTACTTTTTGAGTTTAGCTCGTTCAACCATACAAAATACCAGCTCTTTTGCTTATTACATATAGTAATATGTATTTTTTAGCTCTGCCTGTTTTTTAATCTTATGGCAATGACTGTGTGTTCCCAATACCTTTTATAGTTTGGTACAGAAAATGTGAAATACCGTATTGCCTAATAAGACTTTCACATGACGAGGTTGAAGTAAACGCTTTCACACAAAGACGTCTAGGCGTAGAGGTAAAAAACGAGTTGAGTGAAGGGCATATATTCCGCGGACCGCGAGTAAGAATCTGTAGGGCGACCACGTGTCCGCACTTCACGGACATTTTTATATTCATGCGCAATTATGGTACAGTTACGACTGAAAGTGTTCTTTAACATTACGGTAAAAACCTGGTTGAGCTGTCGGCGGCCCTTTTATAACTGTTTTTTGGATAAATTTGTAATGTGATGATGAATTTTTGTAATTAAAAAAAAATTCTTCGTATTAATTGATAAGACACTCTATGTATAAAGGGGTAAGTTTTATTATCCATGTCAATAATATATTAAATATGCATGTACCCACTTATATTATTATTATTTAGTAGTACAGGTATTTGTGGATGAGCGTGCCCGCAACAGTATTTCTACCATGCCAATTTCTGACACAAATAACGTTGGGTTTTTAGGTGTCTGTCTTTTACAGGTGCATGAGACATATCATCAACATCTTTGACATAGCAACGTAATAACCGTGTTTTCCATGACTTGAACAACATCATTCTCTCCTGATTACGAATCCACCCCGTATGGTCACCCCACCGCTAAGATTAACGTGTCCCGGTAATGCCGGCGCTCTCAGCTGATTTAATGTTTACATGTGTAGCTCTGCGCGGACTATCGCTTACTGCGGACTAACCTGGGGCACCGAGATTTTCTCCGGACTAATAGCGGTTGTACGGTGTAACTTGTGGTAAGTATGAATTTATCGACCTGCGCACTTTATGAAACAAAGTTTCTTGGCTGGTTCTCGACTTATAAGTTATCTTTCTTATGAAAGTTTTGAAAACGATGGACTGTTGTGTTTTATGTGACAAAAATACCTTCAAATTGTTTATATTCTTGATCGCCGAAATAAAATTCAACTAGAAAAGATCTTAGGCGCCCCGCAAATGTGAGTCTTGTGCATGAATATTTGATTTCTATAGAAACAGTATGAAATCAGTCGCTCCTTGCGCAGATATTGACTTTTTGTGTCCAGTTGCTTTCACTTACACCTACTTGTTAACGATAGTGTGCGAAGTCCAGTAACAAAAAGTGTCTACATTTGCGCAGCCTCCGAATTGTTATAAATACGAAAAAAAACAAATAGTCATGGCCTTACAATACGATTTCTTCAATATCGTGGAACAAACAACGAGACTTAAAATAAATACCTAGAGGCCATACACATATTTGTCTCATATGGTAATCAAACTCGCTACACGACAACAGCAACAAAATCTGTTCCAAATCATAAGTGAAACTAAAATCAACCAAAAATTTTCAGCCCATCCACGAAATACTCAGCACCATTCATTCAAGCCGTTATCATTGCCCTTCCGCTGCAGTACTAAAGTGCATGTACAGAGCAGTAATAGCTGAAGGTATTTTTCCGGTAAGGCTCTGCACTTAAGTGAGGCAGGAAGCCGCAGTAAGTGAGGCTTCGCGATAAATTAGCGTGATGTACTGCGCGCTAATGCTCGCGGCTGCCAAGCGCTTGCTTGCAGATCTACTACGCGGTATTGGAGGCAGTCTGTTTTTCATACAATGTGGGAAAAGTCAAGTGCATATAGTTCGTTAGTTTGCCGTTAACGGATCTTTAAAAAAAAACATATACTCAACAGACAGACGTCACATTTGATAAAATTAGGAAACTTTGGAGTTTTATTAATAAACAAATATTGTAACAATTATAATCGTAAACCGTTATATATCTCAATTAAGTAAAGATGCCTGTGGTAGGATGATCCTGACTGTTAGATTACTGCATATTAAAATAATAAATTTGATTTGAATTAATGAAAAAGTGAAAAAGAGTAAAAGAAAAAGAAAAAAGTGAAATTAAATACTACTAAACAGATATTCTTCTTAGAGTATCGAGCTACCAGCTCACGGCACTATCATTTGGTTTAGACAAACAAAAACTACATTTTCATTACCTAAATTAAAAGTATTATATTTCACAAAAAGTATTATATTTCACAAAACTCAAATAAATATTAATATTTTTATCATTTCAAATTTCCGATTACTTTTTAAAGAAAAAATCTTGGGTGCCCATAGTTATGTTACATGAAAACAATGTACCACGACATTATTCCTCTTGAAACTTCCATTGTATTCAAAAACTAGTAAACAACTTACATAAACAACTATATAGTCATATAGCTATCACAAATTCACAATAAACATTAACATAAACACGAGATATCAAAGTTTTCGATATTGTGTAGCGAGAAGTTCGTCTGCGAAGCGTGGAGCTCGCTCTAGTTTGCAGACAAACAATTTATATTAATTGGCCCTTAGTTGACTATCAGACAGACGCCTATACTATATTCTTGTAGTACTAGTTGTAAGGTGTTAAGTATTCGTTGAAACACCAACCAATCAGAAGTTATAGAATCAGGAGTTGATTTCAGAACACATTTGCTTAAAACTAATTTTTTGGGACAAACCCACACAAAACAGCGTCGTCAGTTGTAGTTGTAACAATGTGTTCAGTGATTAGCTGATACACCAACCAATAATAAGTTATGAAATTAGGAGTTACTTTTAGAATACATTTGTTTAACATTTTATTTTTAGGGACAATCCCACATATAAGAGCCTCATCAGTCAAACATAAAGCGATAAGATTTGTTTCAATTTATTTTTTGTCATTTTATACTCTCACACTTATAGTGCATATACCTCACAATTTCTCTGCACCACCTGAAGGTAGACTGGCAGAGAATGCCTATGGCATTAAGTCCGCCTGTACACTACGTACTAAGTATAAATAAATAAATAAATAAGATTGTGGACAAAAATGATTCTAACAATATTTACCACTACACTACAAACTTTAATATTTCTCAAACAAATCGCTGAAACGAAAAATGGTGTTAAAAAGTTGTAGTCGAACTCATAAGAAATCAAACACTCACTCAGATACTCAGTTTGGAGTTTCCAAACTTATTGACAAGTTCCCCAACTATGAAATAGTGTCAACACAACTAACTATTTAAACCTTCAAACGCAC
Source organism: Athetis lepigone (assembly GCA_033675125.1). Lineage (NCBI taxonomy): Eukaryota > Metazoa > Arthropoda > Insecta > Lepidoptera > Noctuidae > Athetis > Athetis lepigone. The sequence goes on along the minus strand of CM066233.1, from coordinate 20,954,303 downwards.
GTGATTCGAGACCAAGCGACAGCCGGCTGTCGGGCTGCTATTGTCTTTCTATTGTGTCTGGAATCACGTGTGTTCGAAGGTTTAAAAAGTGTTGCTATATAAATAAGAGTAGTAAACAAAACGCCAACATTCCTGCTCGTAATAAAACTAAATATCGAAGTGTGACGCCACACAGTTCACTGCCCGCCGGTCCGGCTGATAATATAACATTGTTCGTTGTGCTGCGTTTGAATGGAGCTAGTAACTTGCTCTGCGGTCACTTACTGTCCTACTTGCGGACATAAAACTTGTTTGCTGTAAATTATAATCTTATGAAACTTTTATTGTGAACTCTAATCTGCGTGATACGCTGTCTGAAATATTTTTTTGTTGAAACTTGGTACACAATAAACTTGAACCTGAAAGAAATACATACGGTACTTGCCAACCTGCAACTTTCCTCGTTAATATACTAAGTTCTATTTTCCCAACCAGTTACTATTAAGATAACTTAAACTATAAAAGAATTGTATTGTGATGACTTTGCGATTAAGGTGCCCCTTTCATTTGAGTTACTGACTTGATACCGGGCAAGCAACAACATAATCTAATTGTTATTTATGTACTTTCTTATAAACGTCACGTTTTTTAAACGTCACTAATAATTGAATTTGAAAGTAATTAAATCGCCAATTTAAATACAAATAAATACAAATATTCTTTATTGTGGTACATAGGTAAGCAAGTTGTTACATGTTTTCGAGATTGTACACAATTCCTCTTGTTAGCGTGGTTTACCTTGTTACCTTTCACATGCAGTTGGTTATTAAGAAACTAAAATTCTCCATTATCCACTAGCTAATAAAACCTCAAGCCAGCTGTACCAATTACGACTTGCAGTTCAAACGCTCCTCGGTATTGTCTCGCTATCTCGCCGATACATTTGTTGGTAGCTATTGTGTTGCCGCGCTCCCAGTTATTTACTCCTCACAACCGCAAACCAACATATTTTTATTGTTGTATCATCGCCAATATACGAGCTGCCGTCTTAAATGCCCAAGATAGAACTTACTTTATGTGGGTTAGGCTGTAAAAAGTTTAGGTGTAAAATTTTAACGGCATATATTTTGGCGCTTTTGTGGCAGTCTTTTAATGTAAGAGCCTTTGGTCCGACGCTTTATGGATGATCAAAATTCTACTAAACATCTACAGGTCTATAAAAAAATACTACAATCTAAATAGTATAGAAAATATTGGTTGATTTTTACAAAGTAGAATAGTGCTACGCGCTTGACTACGACGTGCTACGAAGCGTAGCCGCTGTAGACATTTCGTAGAATCTCGGTAGCATGACGCTACGCTCTTAAAGTAGGAAATAAATAAAGAGAATGCAATAATGTACAGAGTTAATGTGTTGTGTTATGAATTTGATAGATATTACTTAACATTTTATTGTGTTTATGACTCGAATAAAAATAATATATTGTACCAGAAATGCAATAATTGTACTTTGTTGCAGAAATTCCATTCGTTTTGTAAGGATGCCAGATTTTGTGATATATCTATGCTTTTATTTTCGTATTGTTTATACACTGCAAGAAGTTGTAAACGTTCGTAAAATCAATCAATTCCTAAAATACCTATGAGTGGCCAAATGGACCTATTTCGTGTTTTTCTCTGAACACTTAGTATTGGGCAAACAGCTGAGAGTAGTGGCAGTTAGCAATACAGAACAAACATGAACACCAAGAATGTTTGTCCTTTTGTTGGTCGCACTAAAGGCAAGTACAGAAGTGCCTCATTGAGGGGACAATGAAGTCAACCATTTTTTTTTACATATTTTATTGAGTTGAAACTATCATATGTCCTTTCTCGGGTCCCAGACTATATCTGTACCAAATTTCATTCAAATCGGTTCAGTGGTTTAGGCGAGAAGAAGAGACAGACAGACAGAGTTACTTTTGCATTTATAATATTAGTATGGATTTCATGATTCTTGTAGCAGGTAAAAGCAGACAAACCCTATTAACCAGTAGTACTGGTAATTGTGGTTTAGAAAACAGTAGATTAATATTTTTTTAAAGTTCGCTGTGTGCGAATTGGACTCGCTTGATCGATTTTTCTTTAACTTTTACTAGTGTTACTGAGATTATATTGCAACGAAATTTAAAAAAATCAACAAACTTATTTTCTTTGTTATTTTATACTAGCGACCCGCCCCAGCTTCGCACGGGTGTTACAAATCTTTAAAAATCTCGGCATTTCTCTACTGTGATAAGCATGAATTATAATTAAAAACCTTCCTCTTGAATCACCCTTTTTACTAAAAAAAAAACCGCATCAAAATCCGTGGCGTAGTTTCAAAGGTTATAGATATAAGCATACATAGGGATATACATAAATAAACGTTTTATCTATCTATCTATCTATCTATATAGCGACATAGACGAAGAAAGCGACATTGTTTTTGTTAGATATGTAAATTCGGGACAAGAAAAACCACGGCTAACTTATACTCGCCGAATTTATTGACAAGCAATGACAAGACAGACATTGACATAATACCATAGAATACCATAGTATATACAACAATCCTCCCCGTAGTTTGAAAACATAAACTATATATAAATTCTTCTCATTAATAAAAACGTTTATAGTCTACCCTTGGTAATGGTCGCAGATTTTTACCGTCCTCAGTTTGCCTTTCTGACTGTGATATCTGACCTGAACCAGACGCTGTTGCGTTATCACCGAGAGGAACATCTGTGGCCTCGTAAAAAGCATCTTCTTCTATTGAATTGCCCGTTTGAGCTTCTGTTTCCACTACTTCTTCTTTCTCCTTATTTCCCTCCTCCATGGTATCTGACTGACTGTCAGCCGCTAGGGGTGTTACATTTGGCGGTGAAGTTCCTTGTGTGATAATATCCTCAAATTCAATGGGGCCTTCACCTGACTCGGAAGTCATTGTAGCTGTTCCTTTATATGGTAGTATTTGATTTTTGTGTTTTTTAACGCTATATGAAGTTATGCAGTCTTTTACCAAGTATACTACCTTACCAATTTTTTTAATTACTATTCCTTTTTGCCATGAGCTTTGTTTATTTAGGTGATATTTTTTAAAGAGTACTAAATCCCCAGCCTATAAACATTTAGCAGTCTTCACCTCTGCCCCTTTACGCTGCACACACTGCTCGTTTTCGACGTTTCGAGTGAGAGGAACAGACGCCGGAAGAGACGAATTCGGTTTAATTAAATCCAAACGCGATCGTAGTTTCTGACCAAAAACTAACTGGACAGGTGAACAGCCCGTTGAAGAATGGACGGAATTTCGATAGTCAAATAAATATTTTAACAATGTGTTATTAATTCCTTTAGTACTACTACTGCTTAAAATACAAGATTTAATACCCTTTTTTACTACCTTCACGTAACTTTCCGCCTGCCCATTACTGGCAGGATGATAAGCCGGCGACGTCACATGCGATATACCGTTAGATGCACAAAACATTCTGAATTCTGCCGATGTGAACTGCGTGCCGTTATCACTAACTATAGTATGCGGTAAGCCAAATCTTGCCATGAAGTCATACAATTTATTAATTAGCGATAACGACGATGTACTTGTCCCCATATCATAAACTTCTACCCATTTTGAGTACGCATCTACAACAACTAAATACGAACGATTCTGGATGGGGCCAAGAAAGTCAATATGAACCCGATAGAAAGATTGCGGCGGTTGTGGCCACAGTGCAACCGGCGCGCGCGCTGGTAACTGCCTTAGTTGTACACACACCTCACAATTTGCAATCATTTTTTCCACGGCATTATCTATTCCTGGAAACCAAAATCTACTACGCGCCTCGGCTTTGGTTTTCACTATACCTAAATGTGATTTATGAAGTTCGGTTAACAATCTAATTCTAAGTATCTCTGGTATTACTACTTTATGGCCTCGCATGATGCAACCACTTTCATACGACAACTGATTTTACATAAAAAATAAGGTTTAATTATTATATCTGATAAACGCTCAGGCCACCCATTAACAATATATGATGTAACTTTTTTTAATATTGCATCTTTTATAGTTTCATCCCGAATTTCTTTAAGCGTAACGGGTAAACTACCGTCAATAACAAAGTTTACATGAAGCGCGATCTTCTACCGGTATTAAGGTGCCATCAGCTTCGTAACAACGTCCCTCTTCGTAGCCCAGTCCCGTTGATTCATCGTCAGGTAGGCTAGCTCGCGATAAATAATCTGCGCTGTTGTCAACGCTGCGTATGTATTCAATAGTGTAATTATAACCACTAAGAAACATCGCATAACGCTGCAATCTATTTGCAGAAACCTCTGGAATTCCGCGATATGGACCAAAAATAGACAAAAGGGGTTTGTGGTCCGTTCGTAGAACAAAGGGAACTACTCTTCCATATAAATACTGGTGAAAACGTCGTATTCCAAAAATAATTGCTGTGGCCTCCTTCTGTAACTGTGAATATTTCTTTTCAGCAGTACTTAATGTACGCGAGGCGAAAGAAACTGGACGTTCCACTCCATCGGTACCTATTTGTGATAAAATCGCTCCTAATCCACTGGGTGATGCATCCACAGTTAAAATTATTTTTGCATTTTGATCAAAATGTGTAAGAACCTGATTTGACGCCAAACATTGCTTTTTTGAATTAAATGCTTTATCATGCGTATCCTCCCATTTCCATTTATTGCCTTTTTGCAATAGAGAGTAAAGTGGGCTTAATATCGACGACGCGTTTGGGACAAAGTTCCGGTAATAATTTACTAATCCTAGAAACGACTGTAACTTATTTACATTTGTCGGTATAGGAGCCTCAACAATTGCCTTAACTTTTTGCTCTGATTTCCTTAAACCATTCTTATCTATAGTATAGCCTAAATATTCAATTTGATTTTCGAAAAATGCACATTTGTCTTTACGAAGTGTTAGCCCTGCATCTTGTAGTCTTTGCAAGACTGCATGCAATCTTTCTGAATGTTGTTCTTGAGTTTGTCCCGTTATACAAATATCATCAAGCAAACACATGACACCATCTAATCCCGACAATAAACACTCCGTTGCTCGTTGGAAAATAGCTGGGGCACTAGCAAGACCAAAAACTAAACGCGTATAAACAAACAATCCCCGATGAGTGTTGATGCAAGTAATTTTTTGAGATGTTTCATCTAAAATGAATTGCGAATAAGCTTGCGTTAAATCTAATTTACTAAACTGCTGACCACCGCGTAACTTAGTAAAAAGTTCTTGAGCCGTCGGTAACGGATACTGTTCCACAATCAGCTGTTTGTTTACACTCACTGAGTAGTCTACACATAGTCTCATTGAGCCATCGCGTTTTAATATCGGCACAATAGGTGACGCGTACTCTGAGTACTTGACCGGCTTTAGTACACCTATACGAACTAAACGGTCGAGCTCGTTGTTAATCTTATCTTTAAGTGCGAATGCTATTGGTCGTGCTTTAAAAAAAACAGGTTTCGCGTCATGTTTTAATTGTAACTTAACTTTATATTTTGTAAATAGACCCAGCTCGTCAGAAAAAACAGATGGATATTTTAATTTTAACATTTCGGCAATATTATGAGAATCGAAATAATTTATTTGCAACATTTGTAATCTAAACAAACAAATAAAATCTCTGCCTAATATTGGAGGTCCACCATTACGTATAACTCGCACTTTAACTACACACGTAGTTAAAGTGCGAGTTATACGTAATGGTGGTTTTATCCATATAAGTAATAGGCAATTGCACTATCCCTAAGCAATGGATTACACGACCTGTATACGTAAATAATTGATCTGTCGTTGACAATAACGGCTCCAAATCAAAATATTTCCTGTACAACCTCTCAGAAATCGCTGTGACTGCCGAACCGGTATCAACCTCGAACTTTAAATCTCTATTTAGTACAGAAACTACTAACGTCATAGGTTCACCATTATATGAACAATTTTTTTTTATCTTACCGACATCGTCACTCTCACCCGATGCGCCAGCTCCTACGAAATTTACATTTTTGCACATTCGGTGTAGATGTCCTTTTACTTTACACTTTTTACAAGTGTAGCTTTTAAAACGACAGTCAGACGTTTTATGATTTTTATATCCGCAGACGGAACACTTTTCTTTGTTAGCGCTGGATTCCTTTGTGGTGGTAGCGATCTTGAACAGCGGCTCGCTCGACGATGGCACTTGCGCCAACGCCGATGAAGATGCTGCTGCTCCCTTGCGTGCACTGCGCACGCTCTCCGCCAACTCCACTGCTTTTGCCAGTGTCAACTCTTGAAGGTCGCGTGCGAAAAGCTTGTCCTTCTCCGGTCCCGGCACCATACCCATAACAAACCGATCGCGCAGTGCTTCTTCTATATTCAAAAACCCGCAATGCGTGGTGAGTCCACGAAGCCTTGCAGCCCACTGCGAGAAAGTTTCTTCTTGACCTTGAATAGCAATATAGAAATTATACCGCTCACCAAATCCACATTTCTTTGGCGTAAAATGACGGTCGAGAAGTGCTAGAATGTCTTCGTATGGCACCTGCGTTACTTCCTTGGGCAGCGCTAAATCAGCCGTGAGTTTGTAAGTGCTGTCTGTGAGTGCACTTAGCAATATTGCCCGTCTTTTAATTCCCTTTGGGTCCTGTACATTGTCGATATCGTTCGCGATGAACCATTGTAAAACTCGTTGTTTATAGTTTTGCCACGTATGAATATTGTGGTCAAAACTCGACAAAATCCCAAAGTGAGACATTTTTTTTTCTTTTTGCAAAGTTGTGGGTTCTCGTCGCCACTGTTAGATATGTAAATTCGGGACAAGAAAAACCACGGCTAACTTATACTCGCCGAATTTATTGACAAGCAATGACAAGACAGACATTGACATAATACCATAGAATACCATAGTATATACAACAGTTTTATATTATGTAGTGAAGAGATATTCTTATTCAGTGTTTTTTTAAATTATTTTCCTACACATTTTGTCTGCGCCGTACCTACGCCTGTGTGATTTTCTGTAGCAATAAGTTGCACGTTCAAGTGATGCTATCAAATTATTTTTTATTATTTTTTGTTTTACGCACACCCGCACACTTTTGACTTTTTTACTCACTTCTATATTGTACACGGTTGCGTCGCTAGAAAATTCTACAATTTTTGTAATATTAAAAGTTCAGATTATTAAAGCAGTTATTGTGAAGAAACTGAGGTTTTTTATTAAACTTCCAAATGTCTACTACTGGACATTAATTGGCGACCGTGACAGGACATATTTGCAAAAATTCGGATCGACTACGAAGACAAAGGAATTCTGACCAAAAGGAAATCTACCAAAGATTCATTGTGGAGGACTACAGACGCAAGAACACTATAATAGAAGACAACTAAGCCAGCCAGGTCGGTCAGCAGAACTCGCCGCGCCCAGCCTTAGCTTCTACTCTGTCCAGGTTCACCGTCAGCCTGCCACGTCAGAACGGGAACTTTGTCAACATCTGCGAGCAGCTCGTGTACCTATCAGTACCACAGCCACCAGCGAGAACCAGTGCAGCCAGAAGCAGCCGTCTCGCCTATCAGTTAAGTGCCATTCCTACGATTTACCCTAATACCTAAACCCATTTTTTCCTATCAAAAGGGTCGCTGTTTGGTACACTCCACTTGTGTATTTCATTAGTTTAACAAAATATCTAGCTATTTTAAGGCTTATTTCAAGTAAGTATTCATCATATCTCCTAAAATAGTAAAATTAAAATCTATAATTTAGTGTCAACTACCTACGTAATAATTTGTAAAATCATAAATTCATTTAAATAACAGTAATTTCATAAAAATAAGTTCATAAATAAATAATATTTGAGTGTCTATACACCTATTAGTAATTACATTCCCGACATTTTCATTTTGCTAGGTAATTTGAAGGCCTAAACTTATCCACCCTCCCAATAGTGCGTGCCATTATTCTATAGTACACATTACTTCAAATATTTTTGGCCGACTATTCCAGAGAATTCGTCGCCGCCTGACGTCGCGTTGCCGCTAGCCGCGATCGGGTGACGAAACGCTTGCGCTTCGCCACGCGCCGAGCCGCCCCGCCGCGCTGCTGCCGCGCTGTTACCGCGTTGCTGCCGCGTAGCTGCGTTCGGGCCCCAGGTGTCGCCGAGGGAGTATCAGATAAGAGTTGAACATATAACTTTATTCCTTCATTTTGCATTAGTGTGTTACCGTTTAGATTACTCAATCACATATTATTATAATATTTTCTTAAGTACTAATTTCTCGTTTGTTGTTGCTACTATTAATTAATAAACAAAATGTCTTTAAGCGAAGATAAAGACAGTAATGCAAAACAATTGAAGGAACTATTTGCTAAACGTAGCTCGGTCAAAGGACGTTTAACGAAATTTAAAAAATATTTAGATGTAGTATGCTCTTTGAAATTATCAAAACCCCAAATTAAAGAGTTAGAAATTAATATTGATAAAATACGAGCTATGTCTAGCAAATTCGATGAACTACAGGCTCAGATTGAGGTTATTAATTGTGATAATATGGACTCTGAGATCGATGAACGTGATGAAATTGAGCAGATCTTCACCTCACATCTGGCAATTGCTGAAGAGCAACTTGACAAGTATAAGACTACTTCTCACTATTCTGATTCGCACAATCATAATTCATCACAATGTCATCACGATCAGTCAACTCATTGTCAACATGTTGATTTTAAATTACCACAAATACAAATTACAAAGTTTGATGGCGCTTATTTTCGCTGGCTTGAGTTCCGCGATACCTATTTGTCGCTTATTCATAACAATGAGCGTATTAAGCCTATTCATAAGTTCCATTATTTGGTATCGTATCTCGAAAATGAAGCCGCGCGAATTATTTCTAATTTAGAGATTTGCGAAGCTAATTATGAAACTGCATGGCAGCTTTTGTGCGATCGTTACGATAACAAGCGCCAGCTTATAAATCAACACCTCAATTCATTGTTATATTTTGAATCGACACAGCAACAACACAAACGTGAATCAGACAAATCACTGAGGTTTCTAGTTGACCACGTAACAAAAAACTTGCGAGCATTATCAAGCCTAACTAAACAAGATGAACTGCTTGATATGATAATTATTAAAATTATTATACCTAAATTAGATAATCGTACTGCTATGAAGTGGGAAGAACACCGTAATAGGTTGTCCGATCTCCCCACTCTAAAGGACTTCAATAAATTTCTGACTGATCGCGCTGATGTGTTAGAAACTATGTTTCAAAACAAGTCTGACACACCCAAGGCTACACAATCACGTCAAAATAATAATAGTAATTCTCGTAGCACTAAGTCTTTTTCATCTACAGTTCAGAACACCGGCTCCGTCACTAAGCAGTGCGTTGTCTGTAAAGGTGACCACTGGATTTACGAATGCCCTACATTCTTAGCGAAGAGTGTTCAAGAACGACGAGACGAAGCATTTAAGTTGCGCTTATGCTCCAATTGTTTACGAACTGGGCATCCAGCACGTAATTGCAAGTTCGGTCCCTGTCGTGAGTGCAAGCGTAGACACAACTCACTCTTGCATTTACCTAATTCTAACAATACTAGCACGAGTAATGCTAGTACAGTCAGCAGCAATAACACTAACACAGATCGCGGTACAAGTGAAATATCAGTCAATAGTTCGATTAGTGATAATTTCGTAGAAAGTCATATTCTTTTGTCAACAGCCATGGTAAACGTTATCAATCCTCAAACAAACAAACAATTTCGAGCGCGTGCTTTATTAGACTGTGGAAGTCAGTCCTCATTTATTAGCCAGTCACTTATGAACAAGCTATCATTACAGGTATGTACTATAAATACTATAAACGTTATTGGTATAGGCAACAACTTAGCAGAACATGTAAACAAAAGTTGCATTGCCCAATTAAATTCATTTAGCAATGACTACAGTGTTGTTCAATCATTTTATGTGTTGAACCAATTAACAGGTGCTATTCCTAAAAAATCTATAGATATTAGTCAACTTAATATCCCACGAGACATAAAGTTAGCTGATCCTAATTTTAATCAGCCTTCGGCAATAGACGTCTTAATAGGTGCGGACCTATTTTGGGACCTATTAGGATGTGATCAGCTAGCATTAGGTCACAACATGCCCAAGCTACGTAGCTCAAAGCTAGGTTGGCTAGTCGCCGGCCCTATTTCTTTAAGGTTAGGGAATCGTTCGTCACCAAAAGATATTCCGTGTCATGTTTCAATCAGTGATAGTGACGAATGCAATAATTCCGATATTAATTCTCAATTAACCAAGTTTTGGGAACTGGAGCAAGTCCCAGATAGGCAATATTTCAGCAAAATTGAGCAGGCATGTGAAGACCACTTTTATCGTAATACTTACCGTTTAGAATCTGGCAGATTTTGTGTTAGGCTGCCTCTAATTGATAGTCCAGATTGTTTAGGAGATTCTTACGCAATGGCCAAGAAGCGATTTTTGTATTTAGAAAAACGTTTCCGTAAGAATCCAGAACTAAAATTACAATATTCAAATTTCATTCAAGAATATTCAGAGCTAGGCCATTTAGAGGAATGTCCGATTGTAAATCCCGTTCCATCCTATTATCTCTGCCATCATGCAGTGTTTAAACAAAACAGTGAAACGACAAAGACACGTGTTGTCTTTGATGGATCGGCACGAACTTCCTCAGGTTTCTCTCTGAACGACCTACAGATGGTCGGTCCCAATGTTCAAGACTCAATCTTTTCTATTTTGATTCGAGCTCGTCAGTACAAATACATTTTGACAGCCGATATTGAAAAATTTTTTAGGATGGTTGAACTAGATGAAAAGGATCGCAATTTACAATTAATACCCTGGAGAAGTGATGAGTCAGATCCTATCAAAACTTTACGTCTAAAAACCGTCACTTATGGTCTCGCAAGTGCTACATATTTAAGCACCAAGTGTTTGTCAGTATTGGCAGAGGATTGCGATGATCAATTTATAGGTAATATTATTAAACACGACCATTATGTCGATGATTTAGTTACTGGATCCAACAATGAGTCCGAGTTATTATACATTCAGCGTAAGGTGTCGGACACTCTAAAATCTGCAGGGTTTAAACTACGCAAATTCAGGTCGAATTTACCAAGTATCTTATCATCATCGGTCATTGATCAAAATGACAAGGTTAGTTTAAGTGAATCTACTAATACTTTAGGATTAAATTGGAATCCTAAAACCGATACTCTTCATATATCAATTGTAATTCCCAATACAGGTGATGTAGTTACCAAGCGATCTATACTGTCTACATCATTCAAGATTTTTGATCCACTTGGTATTCTCAGTCCATGCGTGATTATACCTAAAATGTTACTTCAGTCCCTATGGCTCAATAAAAAGGACTGGGATGAACCGGTTAGCTCCGATATTTTGGAATCCTGGAACAAGTTTATTAACAATTTAAGTTTTTTATCAGATCTACAGATCCCGCGATTAACACTATGCGAAACTCCTAGTTATGTAGAAATACATACCTTTAGTGATGCTTCCCAAGTCGCTTACGGTGCATGTGTGTACCTGCGGTCACACAACTTAGCTGGTGATGTAAAGGTTAACTTACTGTGTGCTAAGTCTAAGGTCGCGCCGTTGAAGCCGACGACAATACCACGTCTGGAGCTTTGTGCTGCTCTGTTGGCTGCAAAATTGTGCAAGATAGTTACCAGTTCTCTGCGATGCGAGGTTAACCGTATTATTTATTGGTGCGATTCCAGCGTTGTCCTTAGCTGGCTAAAAGGTAATTCTGCAAAGTTAAAGACATTTGTAGCAAATAGAGTTGCCGAGATTAATGAACTTACCGATAGTTCGTCGTGGCGCTATGTGCCGACTGATCAGAATCCGGCTGACCTGATCTCAAGAGGCGTAAGTCCAGATCAAATTACCAATCTCAATTTATGGTGGTCAGGTCCAAATTTTCTCATACAGTCTGAATCTGATTGGCCTTATTTAAATAAACTAATAAATGAAACAAACTTACCTGAGATGAAATCCACTTCCGCTGTTGTCCAGGAACCTGTAACAGAAATTCTAAAAATAGATACATTTTCATCGTTTTTAAAATTAAGACGCATATTTGCGTATGTAAATAGATTTATACATAATACTAGACATAAAAATCCTAAAGATAAATTACTTAACAAATTTAGTGTTGCTGAATTAGAATCATCCTTTATTAGCCTATGTAAAATTGCTCAACAAACTTCATTCGCTCTAGAGTACAATATTTTGTTAAAAAATAAAAAAATAAGTAGCAAATCATCTCTCTTGTCACTTTCACCCTTTTTGGACGATGACAAGGTGATGAGAGTCGGTGGTAGAATAGAATTATCAAATTATAATTATACTAAAAAACATCCTGTACTTTTACACGCCTCACATCCACTCACCAAATTATATTTCAAACATGAACACTTACGGAACATGCATGCAGGCCTCAACTGTTGCTGGCATGTGTAAGAGAAACTGTGTGGCCTATAAACGGTAGGCACTTGGCCCGCCGCACAGTACATGCCTGTGTCAGATGTAGACGTATTCAAGGTAAAACATTAACACCCATGATGGGAAACTTACCTGCACAGCGCATCACACCTGATTTTCCATTTCGCACTGTTGGCGTTGATTTCGCTGGTCCGTTCCTCACGCTAAATAGAAAGGGTCGAGGTGCACGATTAACTAAAACCTATTTATGTTTGTTTGTATGTTTTCGCTATAAATGTGTGCACCTGGAAGCCGTCAGTGATTTGTCCAAAGACGCCTTTATTATGACATTGCGCAGATTCATATCGCGACGGGGCAAGCCAGCGGAGATATTTTGCGATAACGGCCGCAACTTTGTTGCAGCCGCTAAGGAAATAGGCAATTTTCTTAAAACTAATCATGAACCTGTAGTTGACTTTGCTACCAGTGAAGGTGTAAAGTTTGTGTTCTCTCCCACGTATGCTCCACATTTCGGCGGCATCTGGGAGGCCGGCGTTAAATCCGCGAAATACCACTTAAAACGCGTTATGGGAAACAATCATTTAACATTTGAGGAGATATGTACTCTTTTCACACAAGTGGAAGCTGTGCTTAATAGTAGACCTTTATGTCCACTCTCCCCTTCCCCTAACGATTACCACTTCCTAACTCCCGGTCATTTTCTGATAGGGCGTGCCTTAAATGCATTGCCTGGTCCATCGCTCGAACACGAGAACCAAAACAATCTCCAACGCTACATGAAGCTTGAACAGATACATCAACATTTTTGGCAGCGCTGGCAAAAGGAATATGTAGCAGAGCTACAGCAGCGCTCAAAATGGCGTACTAAATCAGCATCCCTGGAAGTCGGCGACCTAGTTCTTCTCCATGAGGATAATGTCCCACCACTCAGTTGGCGAATGGGACGAGTCAGCCGACTGTTCCCGGGGACCGACGGAGTCACGCGAGTCGCAGACGTACAAACTACCAGAGGTTGCTTCAGGAGACCTCTCACTCGGATCTGTCCCTTGCCTACATCTTTACCGGATGAAGACTAAAGTAGTTGAAAGGAGTCTTTCAACGGGGGGGAAGATGTCTGCGCCGTACCTACGCCTGTGTGATTTTCTGTAGCAATAAGTTGCACGTTCAAGTGATGCTATCAAATTATTTTTTATTATTTTTTGTTTTACGCACACCCGCACACTTTTGACTTTTTTACTCACTTCTATATTGTACACGGTTGCGTCGCTAGAAAATTCTACAATTTTTGTAATATTAAAAGTTCAGATTATTAAAGCAGTTATTGTGAAGAAACTGAGGTTTTTTATTAAACTTCCAAATGTCTACTACTGGACACATTTCTCCTTCTGAATCCTGCCTGTGTATTGCAGTCTCAGCTGCGAGTCGACACCTAATCCTGGCTAAAAAGCCACCTCCAGTTCTTGCGGAGCAGTTCGGTGTTGAAACAGCAGATTATGGCGATTGTAAATAGTGCGGCCGCAGTGTTTTGTGCACAGTTGTTTGGGGATATTGGTCTTCTACATCCGTAGTACATTGAAATGGCATATACATCTATGTTACTGTTGCAGTTTCATTTTTATGGCATTAACCTTTGGCCTGAATTGTTGAAAGGTTCTATGGTAAGGCAACATTGTTCTAAGTATCTTATTTTTCCTTTTTTTACATTTGAAATCGTTTCTTTGTACTGGGAAATTGTCTTTTGTTGTGCATTCACCAACATTTTATTTTACTTATAACGCAAATCAGACTCGGAACAAATTCAAATATTTCATTACTAGCTTTTGCCTGCGGCTTCGCTCGCGTTAAAAAGAGACAAATAATAGCCTATGTTACTCTCCATCCCTTCAACTATCTCCACTTAAAAAATCACGTCAATTCATCGCTCTGTTTTGCCGTGAAAGAAAGACAAACATACAGACAGACAGACACACTTTCCCATTTATAATATTAGTATGTATTTCTATTTTGCCGTAATATTAATAAAATAATAAATAAATGAAACACTGTTTTTTTTATTATAACATCTGTCGTTGGACCACGAAGTGTTACTTACTTCGTGAGAAAATCAATCATCTTTAAAGTAATGACAGCCATGGTTGGGCCACAATAAGTTATTTTGTTCGTAAATTAAAATTCCAATAAAACCAAAAACTCTGAAAGAAAGACACATTTTTCTAAACAGGCTACAAATTGCGCGAAAACACAAAGAATATTTAGTCTAACTATAAAAGTTTTTTTGCCAAAAACTTTTATAGTTATCCAAATTGAATCACACAAGTTGTGTTTTGAGAAAAAATCAACTCCCCACAAATGTCGTGTAAAATAATCCTTCTGTCATTTACACGTATTGTTGAGGTACTTAGTTATCGGGGTATCGGGGGTATTGATAAATGAATTCCCGCCATTGTGCACGGGGCTGGGCCTAACTCACTGTGACCATGTGTTGTATTAGCCTAATTGTTTATTAGTTGGTGTTTGTACCATTGCTTGTTTATATGGGGAGGGGGAGGGGTTTGAAATGTTCTTTGGAGGTCTGAGGAACAAATAGAGTGCATAGTTCCTCATACTCCATTGAAAAGGGAGGATTCTCCGACCAAATGGGTATTGTGCCCGACGGTTCCTGTCGAGATTTTGTATACGATAAATATGATACACCTACACGCTGTCAGTGACGTAAGTTGTTTTTTTTTCTGGTGAATATAAGTACTGTGAAGGTCTGAGGGACCTCTACTGTACCGAGAGTGCTATAAATACCTAATTAAAAGGTATTTTGCGTAAATATTTTATATTATCGTATTCATGGTATTTTTAAGCGACTGCTTGTCATAGTATCACATTCAAAGTTATGTCAAGTAGTGTTTGATCATTGTATCACATTCAAATATTCCAAACGTTTTGCTTATGACTTGAAATTAATCTATTCAAGGAGGTCTTATTACTGCAATCTGAAAGGATCTCTACAGTACTTACACTAGGTTCTAAATCGTGTGTTGTACTAACCTAAATGACTTTGTCATGGTCTTTCATAATAAAAGTACGTTTTATTTTTATCTTAATGTCGCATCAAACTCTGATAGCGAGATGTAGGATGTCAGTAATAAATCACACGTTGAGTCCTATAGGTCTCTTACTAAAAAAGGCCTAGATAGTGGACTGTTGAATAGCACAGTTCTTGGGTTGGTTCCAATTTGATAATCGCAGTGAAAACGGTTTAATTTGCTGATCCGAATGTTTATTGAGGGGTGTGTGTGTTTTGACTACAAGCGGTATAGTGTTTGCTTTTGTTGTTTTTTTTTTATTAGTGGATTACAAAACCAAGAAAGAAGAAACAAGAAATATCAAACTTTTATTTTTCATCAATATATTAATTACAAACATAAACCAAACTCATCCATACATACACACACATATACACAAACGCAGTCCTACATTCACAACCACACACTTGCTTTACACACTACGTACACTACCACTACTACTTTACACATAACACGAGTCTCATGAGTCTCACTAACTTGTTTTAATTTTTTCTTTTCTATTAAAAAATATGTGATTTCATGTATAGTTGCCGATAAATGCGATAATGTTTATAAGGGTGTGAGCCTGGAGATTTGTCATACAGGTCCCGAACCTAGTTCAGACTCCAGCTCTCACAAAGGTTTAGAGTATAAGGCAATTTTACATAAACAAATTAATGTACATGTTCTACCTTTATGAGAGAAATAAATATAATTTATTATTATTATTTATTATTATTATTATCGTTTTGTGATTTTTACATTGCTTGTCTTGTCACTAAGTGACAAACTTGCGTAGTTGTGAAGGAGCAATGTATTTCAGCAGAAACAATGCAGTCGCTGTGATGCTTAGAAACGAAATAGCAGAAAATATTTTTCGATTTGTTATTTTTTATGATTTTAAAGACAAATATAGGAAAAAATATATGAAATGTGATTCCATTGTTGACATAGTTTTGGTATCTGCTTCACTTTTTGCAAGAAATCGCTGAACAATACGGTATTTTAATTTGTTGACACGATGGCGTTCGAAAGCACACTAGTTCGCGGACACGGCCACTTACGTACGACCTGTCGCACGATTGCATGTTGCGCGGACAGCGACACGCCCACTTGCCACTTCTCCTGTTATTTATATTTCTATGGAGAATATCTTCAAAGGTATTTTTTGAAATTATAAATGAATTATACGCTAGAGGCATTTTGCGTTTTAGTAATTTTATATTATCTCCGGAACTACATGACCAATTGACATACTGTAAATGGCAAATCTTATCTGTATGATGTCCTTGTGATACTGAAATAATTTATTGTCATAAGAATGAATATTTTGTTGCTCAAATAATCAACCAAACGTAAGTATGCCGAAAAATCATTTTTTTAATGCAATAAAAGAAGAATAAAAGATAAAATATAAAAGATAGAGATATGATATTGCGGACTTTTTTGTAGAAATTGTTAAGACAAACCAAGTTGCCATACATTGTTTTTAATTTTAAGCAACTGTTTAGGCAGCGCACGCAATAATTCTGTTTTATGAGGTATTTTTTTCCGACTTGCTAGACAAAAGTTGCGATAGCTCGGTTAATATACATGTTATAAAAATAATTTATAGCCTATAGCACTCAGGAATAATGTAGCTTTCTGCCAGTGAAAAAATTTTTGGAATTGGTTCATTAGTTCCAGAGATTACCCCAAACATACAAACATACAAACTTACAAACTTACAAATTTTACCTCTTTATAATATTAGTATAGATACAAACATTTGTCCCGCTAGGGAATTATCGACGCGCTCAACCATTGTCTACTATTATGTTTTGAGTAATCAAATTACTAGTCAGAACCATTAGTGTTTTACGCTAATAACTTTGTTAGGCAATATTCCTGACATTATAATCAACTGTGTTCTATAACCTTTAATTATTCAACGAAAAGCAATCAGCGGCTCTAAACATTTTATACTGAACATGTGTGAAGCTGCATTTCGAGATATATAGGAAACTAGCTTTTGCCCGCGACTTCATCCGTGTGGAATAATAGTTCCCGTTCCCGGGGGTTTTCCGGGATAAAAACTATCCTATATCCTTTTTCGGGTCCCAGACTATATCTGTACCAAATTCCATTCCAATCGGTTTAGCAGTTTAGGCGTGAAGACGAGACAGACAGACAGGCAGAGTTACTTTCGCATTTATAATATTAGTACGGATAACAGGCATACCAATTATTATAGCGACAGCTCAAACACTGCATCGCAAATAAACTGACAGTCCGTTTGATGTGAAGTGACCAAAGGATTTGCAGATGTGTTGCTATCCCAGGGACAAAGTTGATATCTCTCAGAATCTGAATCAAAACCAAAATGCTTTATTTGTGAACGTAGATAAAACCTCCATGTTTTGCCTAGAGATGTACAAATTTACATTGCTAAATTAAATTACAAGTATTTACTCTTTTTAACTTAATATATGAAACTTACATTACATTACACATTTAAGCTTCAAAATTTTATAAATATAATACAAAATCGAAGTTTTCTATGGACATTAACTGAATAGAGCTGAATAAATTTGTGTAATGCCTTAAATGTGACGGCTTTTCTCATTCATAACCGCTGAACGCGGCTGATAAAAGCCGAACTGAAAAATCGTTCAGCGAAAGTGTGCGAGTCCTGTCTCGACCTCAAGCGCGATAGCTATCCAGCGTTATTGAGTATTTTATTAAGAAATTTCTAAATTGCAGTCCGAAATGTTGAGGTGCTGTGACTGTTTTTTTTTGTCTGGGTGGAAATTCCTCATGGATGTCCTCTGCAACTTGGGCGAAGGCATCTGTCAGACTCTTACTGACTAAAAACTACCCCGGTGTTCCTGCGTCCACCAACGACGAGAATCGCGGGAACTGATGCCACTTCCGCAATCTCTGCAGAGTGCTGTGACAGACTTACCCGTGTTGGACGTAAAGCCATTGATGCTGCAGCCGATTTCTCCACCGTTGTGTCTTTGCCGTTACTTGATTAAAGTCCCGTCGGGAAAATATATCTCAAAACTCAATGTTTTTATTGCTTTTCCAATTGCTAAGTAGCTATGGTGGTAACAATATTAATGAGGTCAATTATGGAGCCTGTACGGCACAGTAAAATAAGGTAACAGGGGAGAGGAAGCCATGTTTCAATAAGTTTGGGATGCCGTCGCCTCCTTCTGCGAAGCAGTTATGCTAGTGAAGGAAGCGGCGGCGCGCGAGAGGCAACGACAAGCCTCTCGCCCCGGACAAAGACCCAGGCGAAGACGTCGAGAGTCGCAAGACGACTACCGGCCACCGTAGGCGCGGTTCTGCGGATGGCGAGCGATGGGTAGCTCGCCGCCCGGCTAGGACCAGGACCGCGTAGACGGCGCGTTTTGTTCCACGCGCGCCTCAAAGAGAAGGAGTCAGCACAGGAAGGGGCCCAACAGGGCCAACGCCTGCCGGGGTTGCGGAATGTTATGTTTATAACAGTTACCGTGACCCTGGAACATAAAAGGCAATCGAAGGAACATGAGTGGGTTTTAGTCAGTAAGAGTCTGACACGCCCTCCCGCCGCACCCAGGACGGGAGCAGTCATTGGATGATTTCCCACTCACCAAAAAAAAAAAAAAAATGTTTCAATAAGTTAAAAAAAAAATATACCTATCTGACTTTACTGGTTTTACAGCATTCCATGATGTAAAATTTTAATATATCCTCAGTTTTATTTTAAACCAACTCAAAAGCTTTATTCTGCATCTTCATAACAAAGTATCAACTCGCGAGGATTTTAATAGAAAATTAATTGCGTCCCCTAAAATTTCGAAATAGCTACGTTTAAATATCTGACAGCACTATAACAATAATAATTTAACTAATTAAAGCAATTAAGCTGAAATTAATATTCGTCGCCGCGTCGCTCCATTATTTTAATTGCGATAACCTTGATAGTTTGGTTTTAATGTGTCTTGCCTTTATTATTTTAAATAGGGTTGGTTGGGACTTTCACTTTGTTATTTAAGCTGATGTTTTGGGAAGGAACGGCGAGGGGAAAGTGGTGGACTAAAAACAGAGGGCTTGCACATAATTCTACCCGGTTTCCTGGTGAGGAACCAACCCTCACAAATATAGTATTACTATATGTATAGTACTCCCCCGCGGTATTACCCACGTAGTTCCTGTGGGTTTGTTGGATGAAAAGCTATCCTATGTCCTTTTACTGTACCTACTAAAACTGCTGAACCGATTTAATGTGTAAAACGATGCAGTTGTTTTAGGATAAAAGGCAGACAGACAGAGCTACTTTTGCATCTATAATATGGATTTTTGTTGTTGTAACCGACCATGTAGCGATAAGACTTTATATTTTACAATGCACGAAGAATGATCAAGAAAAGCATTGTGAAAAAAAGTACCCCACTCCAGAGGGTCGTAGAGTGATATTTTAGCTAGTTCTTCTAATAAATTTGCCTTTTGTATACGTTAAGATGCATATTTTCACGCATTCGACTGGTAGTTCCAGAAATTGGCTTGTTTAGCCAAATTAAATGACTTCCAATTTATTAAATTTGTTTAGAATACAAACAAAATAAAATATCTCAGTATGTAACCCCTCTCGTTTCATTCGTCCGTCTTCATTACTTCTCCGTCGGTTTTTCTTGCGGTGAACTATTGCACAGGGTTGAGGGGGGGGTGAGGTGCGACGTGCTCGCCGGTGAGGGGGGGGCGTGTCCCGTCGAGCGCTCGTTTGTTACAAAGTTTAGCGCGCGCTGCATAATGACGACTGCAGTGTAAGGCGCGCTAAGCGAAGCGAGGCGATGCTATCGGGGGCTGCAGGCTTAAGATATGTGGATAGTACTAATTAGTAATAACTATCTACATATATTATATATATATCCATACTAATATTATAAATGGGAAAGTGTGTCTGTCTGTCTGTCTGTCTGTCTGTCTGTCTGTCTGTCTGTCTGTCTGTTTGTCTTTCTTTCACGGCAAAACGGAGCGACGGATTGACGTGATTTTTTAAATGGAGATAGTTGAAGGGATGGAGAGTAACATAGGCTACTTTTTGTCTCTAAAATTGCGAGAAAGATAGAGTAAAACAACAATTCCATTTTCCCATATAAAATTTGTCCATGTTCTGTTGGATGTCGTTGTCATAGTAACCGGCAAATCAAGTGTCAAAGCAGTTACAACCATAGAGGTTACAACCCGTCAAACCTGACACAAATAAGTAATGTTTAATTGTTTTCAAAATACGAATGGAATCATTTTCATAAATCCAAATCATGCAAATAAAAGCCATTTAATACGGTTTGAAATAACAAAAAGGCGTGTAATATGCTGTAAAAAATAATACTGTAACAGCTTTTCTTATTTCCAACGTACAAAAATAATATTAAGATAAAAAAAATATCTAGATTTAAAATATTTACTAGCCTTCGCCCGCGGCTTCGCCCGCGTGGATGTCGAACTTCTACCTACTATTTTAACCCTTTAGGGCTATTTTTTATATTCTTCACAAAGAATAAACCCTCCAAGTTTAATGTATTTAGTTAGTTATTGTTATATATTAACAAACACGTTGATATCAGGCAGTGAGTTTACTATTATATACATACTAGATGACCCGGTGACCTTCGTATCACTTACCTATTAATGTAAACAAAATTTATTTAAACCATATCACCTTTATTCATAAAAGATTTGTATCGATTCCTATTATCACAATCTAGATTCACGTGTATATGAGTGGCCTAATAGTTGTTTAGTAATCTGGCAATACTGTCATTGTCGCTGTCACCTAACTTTTGAAGAAAAGATCGTTGAAAGGAAATGTTATGAAATGGGCTTTTAGTTTTTAAAAAAAAGTCCAGGATGGCCATACAAAAACAAAAAAAATATTAAAAGCACCATTATACAATCAATACATCAATACATATAATAAAATCATTATATAATAAAATCAATCCATACTAATATTATAAATGGGAAAGTGTGTCTGTCTGTCTGTCTGTCTGTATGTTTGTCTTTCTTTCACGGCAAAACGGAGCGACGAATTGACGTGATTTTTTAAGTGGAGATAGTTGAAGGAATGGAGAGTAACATAGGCTACTTTTTGTCTCTTTCTAACGCGAGCGAAGCCGCGGGCAAAAGCTAGTAACTGAAATAAAATTTCAGATTATACATTAAGAGTCTGAAATTTTTTTTTTGTTAAGTTGGTTGGACTAAGTTCGTCGATCTCTTTATGTTACGGATTAGTACCCCAATTTTCAGACCTTCTCAAGCCTATTTTAAGAACTTTTTGGGTCTATTTTAAGACCCTTTGAAATAAATGTAGACTTTTCTACTTTTATAGAATTCAGTACCTCTGAAAGTTAATCAGAAAACCTTTTGAGAATTCCTACATTGTCCGTATTCGTAGCAAGTTAAGAGTTAAGATATTCTTTCTTTTTTTATTTTTCTACGCGTGAAAATATTAAATTAATATATTGTTAACAATATTAATATATTATTTTGTGTAAAAATGTAATTCGAACACAATGTAAATTGTTGATAAAAAATAAATAAACAATAAAATCAGCATTGATATTTAAAGGGGATCCAAACCTATTTTAGTTGTTTTACCATCATTTGCAAGACAATATTGTAAAAAAAAAATAATTGAAAAAGATAAGTATGGAGTTCTTTGCCCATTCTTAATACGAAACTACGTTTTGAAAATGTCTTTTTACGAATTACCATTTTAATGATCTAAAGAAAATAAATAACGTAACCTAAACTATCGTTAAAGATCTCCATAAAAATTACGCTAACATCACCACACTACGGGGACAAAGCTTAAAAAAATAACAGAAGCGAAACTTTATAGCTCCGGTCTCCTGGGTGGGGCACAGGCCATGATTAACGAATGTCGTCAAGTCCTCGTTGAAAAAGAACTGCTCCTTATTTTGCAGCTGGTTTTAGTGTTGCCAGGATATGAGAAAACGGGATACTTATGGTCCGGACGCCCGGAACCTACTTGAAATGCACTGAACGCTCATAGTCAAATGTTTCGTTTTAGCTTACTGATGCGTTTTTGTTTACTTCGTTGAATTCCAATGGGATGATGTTTTGTTAAAATTGTAATATTGGGTGTCGGGGGAAATTACCTAAGTTTTCTTAGCGTCATCACATTGGTCGAAAGTAACAAAAAATAGAGGCAGCTGCATATAGCATATCTATTTATTTATTCATCTACACTTAGTTGTTTTTTGTTTGTATGGAAATCTCCGGAATTGCTGAAAAAAGAAAAAAAACTTTTACTTTCTGACAGAAAACTACTTTATCGATATGTTGAAGCGCGCAGATGAAGCTGTAGGAAAATGTTAGTATCTTATACAGAATGACTTTAAATCACACCTTGAGTTCCAGAATTATGAACAACTTTAACTATCATACCAACTTTGAAATTCAGAAAAAAAAACAGCTTTTCCTTTCATAACCACAATTCAACACGATCAAAATGAGTAGGACATCTGATCATTCAGAATTGGTCCTAAAATAAAAATCGGTCAAAGTACTCATGAATATATGAGTATTTTCACCCTAAAAGCATGCCCATGAATTAAAAGTCACCGGTATATCAGGCGAACACACTCACAGACAATCATCCCCTTCATAAATAGGAATTTATAATCCATCGCTTGACATGTAGGAATAACTGGCCTGGTCGACAACGTAAATTATGCAATGAATATTGCTGAACTGTCAAAATGAAAGATACTGTTTGTATACACCCGCTAGTTTTGACAAACCCTGCGTTCAGCGTTCACATAATCGTTGTATGCTTTTCAATAAATCCGTCTAACCCATATAACTGAAATTTAGTATTTCATAATTTGAACAGCAGACAGGATTTAATATTCACTCACGTCATAAAACGTGAGTTAAGTTGACGTTGATGTTTCAAAATTGTCGTAATAAAACGACGTCACTCGTCGGAATAACGTCAGCCGAACATTCAAAACACAGGTCGTCACGTCGGGTGAGTGGTGTAGCACAAAACTGTACAAATATTTGCACAGAGGAGCACAGGACTGTGCAAACTAGTGTATTTGCGGGCGCGCTAAACGCCGGTGTCCGATGACAACACTATTTATGTATAATATGTGTTTAGACAGACAGGTCGTTTCGGCGGAGAATTTTGATGTTTACGAAGAAAATATTAGTTCTAAAGTAGGTTGGAATTCATGTTTTTTAGAGTTCCGTACCTAATGGGTAAAATGGGTACCAAGACTCCGTTGTTTGTCATTCTATCTGTCACCAGTATAAAACGCTATATCGCTATTTGTCGGTATCTCATGAAGCGTGATAGCTAGATAGTTGAAATTTTCACAGATGATGTATTTCTATTATCGTTATAAGAGAAAAAAAAACAAAACAAAGAATAATTAAACTGGGCCACCAATACGATTAAATATGTAATATGGTGTTGCTCAGTCCGTCGATAGGCGGACTGAGGGAGCTGCTATCGATCTGCGAGACGTATGCGGAGGTGCATGGCCTTAAATACAACTCTAAGAAGAGTGAGGTCTTAGTGTTTAAAGCACCTAAACAACAGCCACGTCGTGTACCTCCGGTATATCCATAGATATATTAAAGAAGGAGATATGCCCTGTAGACGAAAATGTATCGGATACCTGTGTCTCCTGTTATCCCTACCACACGGCAACTACTACACGCGCAGTTCAGTAAAAGCAATAGATACGCAGCCGCGCACACACCCGCATTTCTTGTACTAGAACGTACAACACAATCAATTATGAACCTTAAAACACCTACACAGCGTGTATTTACCATGCACCGTAAAACTTACTCACACATTAACATTGATGACTATCGTTGTGCTGTGCAAATGTAATTTATTTTACATTTACGCTAGTGATTGACTAAATCGGAAAATTATCGAAACTTCTATTTATTATCGACCAAATCCTTTTTGGGTTCTCGTAAGTAAAACTAAATAAAAAGATGGCGTAAATAGATAAATTTGGGTTTGTGTAACTTAAAAGCATTTTTGAATTTTATAAATATGAATACGATGCAGTTATTTATTTATTTATTAATTTTTTACGATGGTATAATACTGATACAAAATGGACACGATGGTCCAGATGCCACGCGACATGCACTTGAACCGTGTTAGGTAAGCCGAGGGAAATATTTAAGAACGCTGTAATATTTGGTCACATATGACTAATAATAATACAACAAAATTAAAACAGGGTAAATATTAGTATTTACTTTGATATTCCAAGCGGGTTAAAACGGTGGACAAATTTAAAAAAAATAACTCCCAAACAATATTTTATTCGTCAGGCGACTTTGTTGTCGATAACCTACGCTAAAGGATTTGCACATGGACATCATTAACTCACGGCAAGAACCAGCGGCCGCATCACGCGATTCTTGCGTTTAGTTAAATATCGTTTTGTGATTTTTACATTGCTTGTCTTGTCACTAAGTGACAAACTTGCGTAGTTGTGAAGGAGCAATGTATTTCAGCAGAAACAATGCAGTCGTTGTGATGCTTAGAAACGAAATAACAGAAAATATTTTTGGATTGTTATTTTTTTATGATTTTGAAGACAAATATAGGAAAAAATATATGAAATGTGATTCCATTGTTGACATAGTTTTGGTATCTGCTTCATTTTTTGCAAAAAATCGCTGAACAATACGGTATTTTAATTTGTTGACACGATGGCGTTCGAAAGCACACTAGTTCGCGGACACGGCCACTTACGTACGACCTGTAGCACGATTGCATGTTGCGCGGACAGCGACACGCCCACTTGCCACTTCTCCTGTTATTTATATTTCTATGTATGGAAGTATGGACGTGTAAGTCATTCACAATACAACACCCGAGAATCAAACCTAACACCACGTTAATCTCACAGCCCATCAGGTACTCATTATAGTCTATGATTCTAGGACCATAAATTACATGATATCATCTAAGATCAGTGACCGCAGACGCAAGTTAAATTGGGAGCAAGGAAGAATCGAATAATTGCATTTAACGCCATCTAGTGAGACGGTAGTAAACTTAGCGGTTTGATTTATTATAGGCCGTCTGCGAATTTCATGTCTTCATGGTTTTACTTTCATTTGGTTAAGATCTAAGCGTTTACCATTATTTAAAGTGAAATTGCTAAGATAGACCGTAGTTGCTTGTAAGGAAACATAAAATTAGCTTATAAATAATGTTTTATTTTTTCCTTACTTAAAATCATAGATATATTAAAGAAGGAGATATGCCCTGTAGACGAAAATGTATCGGAGACCTGTGTCTCCCGTTTCCCCTACCACACGGCAACTACTACACGCACGGTTTAGTAAAAGCAATAGATACGCAGCAGCGCACACATCCGCAATTCTTATACTAGTACGTACCACACAATCGATAATGAACCTTAAAACACCAACGCAGCGTGTATTTACCATGCACCGTACAATTTACTCACACAAAAACATCGGTGGTTATCGGTGTGCTGTGCAAAAGCAATTTATTTTACATTTACGCTAGTGATTGACTAAAACGGAAAGTTATCGAAACTTCTATAATTCTTACTATAGACCAAATTCTTTTGAGTTCCTGAAAATAAAATAAATAAAAGACGGCGTGAATAGAAAAATCTTTTAATTATAATAAACAATATATAGCTTAAAAATATAATTATGATTAAACTTCTACTAATACTATTATGATTAAGCTGTCATACTTGAGCACACAAATTATTTAATAATTGGAAGACGTTAATGTTATTTATCAAGACACTTGCTCGTAAAGTGGGTCTTATTACCGTGCACTTAGACCCGTTATTGAGTATATTACGCACGCGTGCGTTTGACTTTACATTATCGCACTAGTCAATAACAATCACACACCATTAATAGCAAATAAATAGCATGAAAATTCTCATTATCTGAACCACGCTGATTAATATAACACATTCATAGAAGTAACGAAAAAGCACAAGGATACGCAATAATATAATTACGTAATTCAAAGCAATACTCCACTGAGTATTAACCTAAATTTTTATTAACTTACTTTACGAAAGTTGGCTACGCATTTCTCTACTACGGCTGTAAAAAATAATTAAAAAAATGTAAATAATATTATTTAACATCGATATTCCAATCGAGTTAAAACGGTTGACTAATTTAAAAATAAACTCTAAACAATATTTTATTCATCAGGCGACTTCATTGTATATCGATAACCTACGTTAGTGGATTTGCACATGGACATCACTAACTCACGGCAAGAACCAGCGGCCGCATCACGCGATTCTTTCGTTTAGTTAAGTATCGTTTTGTGATCTTTACATTGCTTGTCTAGTCACTGAGTGGCAAACTTACGTAGTTGTGAAGGAGCAATGTATATATAGCAAAACAGTGCAGTCGCTGTTTTGTTTTGAAACGAAATGACAAGGAATATTTTACGATTTTTTGTTTTCTATGATTTTAAAGACAAATATAGAAAAATACTTGTACTTACAGATGGTATGTGATTCCATTATTTACGTAGTTGTGGTACCTGCTTTGGTTTTTGCAAGAAATCACTGCACAATACGGCATTTTAATATGTTTTTACCATAACGTTCAAAAGTAGACTAGTTCGCGGAGACGGCCATTTACGATTATATGTATTACGATTGCATGTCGAGCGGACAGCGACACGCCCACTTGCCACTTCTCCTGTTATTTATATTTCTGTGGGTATATCTCAATGGCATAGTACTCAATGTGGTTGATAGTTTTAAGTATCTGGGTCATGTTGTCACTAGTAACCTATGTGATGATGGTGACATAGAGCGTGAGCGTAGGGCGTTGGCGGTGCGGGGCAATATGCTTGCCCGTAGGTTCGCTCGCTGCACGGCAGACGTCAAAGTGAGTTTATTCAGGGCGTTCTGCCAGTCTTTCTACTCGAGCGGCCTGTGGGTATCATATACGCGCCGAGCTTACAACGTCCTGCGCGTACAATACAATAACGCTTTCAGGATGCTGTTGCGGCTGCCGCGACGTTGCAGTGCGTCGGGAATGTTTGCTGCAGCTCACACGGATGGCTTTTACGCCATTATGCGTAAGAAAGCAGCTTCCTTACTGCAACGGTTGCGTAGCAGTCGTAACAGCATCCTGAAAATGATTGCTGGTAGACAAGATTGCCCCTTCCAAAGACACTGGGTGGAATTAGCTTTAGGATTGCATAATTAGTACTAACAACACTAACATAGTATATTAAATACATTCTGTTACTAACTCACTAACAGCGTTATGGACACTTTGGGTCTGAAATAAAGATATTTTATTTTTTATTTATTTTAATACAACAAACGTGTTTTTTTGCCATATTTTGCAAGAAATGAATGGTACGGAACTCTACGTACACAAACGTGACACGCACTTGGCCAGTTTTTATAATTCCTAGCTTTTTGAAGCTTTATTATTTAGATAGACCTAATCTCTCTATCTCGGTATGAAAAACGAGGCATTTTGTTTGTTTATTATGGAAGTTTAGCTTTCTTTAAGTGCGTTGCTGCTCAGACCACTATGCTCAGCAAATAACAGCGAAGTGCTTAGTACACTTTCGTAGCTGAGTACACAATTTTCTGTCTTGCAAGCTTTGTTTGGTCAATATTTATATTTGGATTATATAAATACTAGCTTCTGCCCGCGGCTTCGCTCGCGTTAGGAAGAGACAAAAAGTAGCCTATATTACTCTCCATCCCTTCAACTATCTCCACTTAAAAAATCACGTCAATCTGTCGCTCCGTTTTGTTGTGAAAGAAAGACAAACAGACAGACAGACACACTTTCCCATTTATAATATTAGTATAGTATGGATTAATACCAAATATAAAATATTGAAATAGATACGTGGGTATATATTTATATTAGCTTCGGCTAGCGGTTTTATTTATCTGAACGTGGATTCATAAGTAACCCGTATTTTTCTTAAAGCTGAAATTTGTCTATTTGATGACTCAAATGATAAACATCAAAATAGGTATAGTTGATTCTAGAATGCGTAACAATTCAATAGATAGTGTAACAACTCAGGGTATATAATTATGACTATGTAACTGTTTTCCTACCAACTTATTTATACGTTATGGTACGAAATAAAGAAATGAGAACTTTTGTACAATATTATTACTATGTGGATATTTACGAGTCACTCCAAAAATCCATTTCTTTGTGTGACTACATGATTGTACCAGAATGTTCTAAGATGTTCTCTGAAGCCCTGCTCTGTGCGTAGAATACAATTTTTCCTTTCCGTCTCCCAAATGGCGAATAACATAAATTCTCGTCTCGCGAGAAATATCATATAATTTGTGAACTGCTGCGAATTCTTGCTTAGGCTTTGTACTGAGCGGGAGATGTGTATCTCAGTGGCGTTGTGTATGTATGTAGTAGTCATAATATTGCAATAATGTACGTTGTTTGTCGACAGCTGGCCAAGTTCTTCTGTGGCCTTACAGACTGCAATAATTCCTGTCTTAAGCTAGCTAATCTATTGATCTTTCTTTTATATCGTAAACAATGCCTACTTGATGTTAAATGATCACTGCAATGAACAATGCTGCCAAAAGGCTACGAAATGCATAGAAATAAAGACAATTATTACACTACGAATGAATTAATGAATGATGAATTCAGTTGCGTGGCAACTACAGATAGCATAATAATCATTATCGTCCAAGTTTTTTTCCCAACTGTCTTGAGGTTGGCTTACTTACAGTCTAACCCTATTCAGCTAGTCGTCAGTGTTTTACGAGGATGTCAGTGTTTGTGAAGCGAATGCTTGTCTGATCAGCCCCCCTTCCTAGACAAGTGGCATTTTAGAATAGATAGCGAAAACAAATAGATTGTCAAATGCGTTTTCGTTTTCTATTCTACAATGCCACTTGTCTAGGCCCTCAGATGGTCAAATGTATGGAATTGACATAAGCTTTCGCTAAACAATTTGACATCTCCATACATTTGACAATCTAGACAGATACTAGGCAGAGGGCCTAGACAAGTGGCATTGTAGAATAGATAGCGAAAACGAATAGATTGACAAATGTATGGAATTGACATAAGCTTTCGCTAAACAATTTGACATCTCCATACATTTGACAATCTATTCGTTTTCGCTATCTATTCTACAATGCCACTTGTCTAGGGGGGCAGATCTCCACAATCCAGTTATTTTGTAACACGATGTCTAAGACAAACTTCAGAAAGTACAAATGATTTGAAAAACATTAGATACTTCGATAGCAGCGATTAAATTAATAAAAAACTACCAACCCTCTTGTACAAAGCGTACAATTCGTATATTTTTTGTGTCAGATTCCACTTAAGTAATAAATAAAAAACAGCGAAAAATACATTCTTTGTTACTTCTTTAACATTTCCTCGGAAAACGTACGAATCATGTCTGCGTACCTTTGTTCCGAACACTTTAACTGAACTACTTTCTGTGATAAAACTACAATGAAATATAACATTTTGTGTTTTTAGGGAAAAGGTAAATAGTACCTACTTTTGTTTTGTTTCATTATTATCTGCTTTTATATAACTTGGGACGTGAAACGTGGGAATATTATGAAGTACTAGCGACCTTACCTGGATCCGCACGGGTCAATGTAGATACTAAATTGTGGCGTTTTTAGTTCGATTTGCTATAAGTGTCGTGTATTTTTTTTTTATCAATCCGTACTAATATTGTAGACATCGGTGAAGGAAAACATCGTGAGGAAACCTGGACTTGTAGTTAATATAAGTCCGAAATCGCCAACCCGTCTTGAGCAAGCGTGGTGATCAATGCTCGTGCCTTCTCTGTATGAGAAGAGGCCTTTGCCCAGCAGTGGGACAGTTATAGGCTGGTATTATTATTATTATTATTACTAATATTGTAAATGCGAGTGTAACTCTATCTGTCTTTCTGTCTCTTCTTCACGCCTAAACCACTGAACCGATTTAAATTAAATGTGTTAAAGATATAGTCTGGGACCCAAGAAAGGACATAGGATAGTTTTCATTCCGGAAATCCTCCGGGAACGGGCACTATTATATATGGAAAAGTTAGTGTATAATAAATTAAAAACCTCTTTAAATTACTCTATTATTGATAGATAAAAAGCATTAAAACCTATTTCGTATTCCAAAACATCTACATACAGACAAGCAAGCCACGTTATAATTTCATACCAATATTTTGGCACATTTAAGCCTATAATTTATCATAGAAACGTTAACATCATCGCCTAAGTAATTCAATCATGACTAAGGACTCACTTTGTGACTTGTATAAGCTCAGCGGTTCACGCCGACCCTTCACGCTCATTGGCTAGCGCCGTAATAGGCAGCACGCTTCGTTGGCCCCGTGGCTTTGCTCGCTAATCGCGTGCGAAACACGCAATTAAACGCGTGCTATTCCACGCTTGATTTACCAGAGACTATCGTGATTGTCTGTTTGTACGTCTGAATGAAAATCTCGTTTGGGATAATAGGTGTGGTGAGTATTTCGATAGTGATTGCTTTGTTTGTGAGAAGTAAACAAATTAATTGTGTTGCGCCCAACTAACTGTTAATATTGTCTTCGATTAGAGTGTGTAATTAATCTAAGGAAGGTCGCTTTAATATATATATTACTTACTCACTATAGCTATTGTTCGTTAACATGCCAAATACAAGTCAAATAAAAAGTGGGCTTTGTCTTTTTGAGATTCTAGCTTGCTTTATACACTTAATCTAAATCGGTACAGCGGCTTAGTAATAGCATATCAGATGGACAGACGAACAGAATGTTGCATTTACAATACTAGCTGTCTCCCTGGTTTCATCTATGTTACGGTATACTGTGTTAAGTTTTTAGTGACTGGTCTGCTCTCGTACGGGTAGGCGTGATGTTTGTAGCCTATGCGTTATTCTGATGTATAAGTTATATGATTGTACAATTTTAAATCTATCCGCTGATTAGTTTTTGCAGAAAAGAGTAACAAATATTCATCCATTTATCCACGCAAACTTTATAATACCTACCAGCTTTCGCCTGCGGTTTCGTCGTATAATGCCAAAAATCCTTCCTTAGAGGTTACCTACTCTTCACAAAGAACACACCCTGCAAGTTTCGTGTCTCTAAGATCAGCGGTTTGGGTTGTGCGTTGATATATCAACAGTCAGTTTACCATTTAATATACAAAGATTTTCAGTATCAACTTTAAACCTGTCTAATTAACACCACATTCGTATCCATTAAAGGAGACAACTACAAAAGATTTCTTCAGTACTATAACTTTGCGAACTTTCCCAGTGTAGCTAACCTAATGGTCGCTAGTCCCGGAGCCAGCAAACTACGACCTGATGCATTGAAAACTTTCTAAAGACACTCCTAGACTATAAAGACGTCTCGTAAAACGTTAGCGGGTGCTCAATTTCAGTTTTATCCGGATATATGATGCTTTCAGTCTGCAGATATAAGTGAAACTGATGAAAAATTCAGTAGATGATAGTTTTGTTAGGAACCATAAAGTTTTTGAACATTTCTCGTGAAAAGCTAATCTCTGAAACTTTTGGTTGCACTGGAAATAATATTTTTGTTTCAGAGAACCAGATTTATTATAAATGGTAAAAAAACAAATTTTGGACTCACATAGGAAACCCGTGAAATAATAAATACATAGGAATCAATATTGCATTTGCCACGATTTACACATGCATACAAAAGGAAAACGGGTTTCTTGGCCTACAAACCAATAACGATGTGATACATAGCATTAGAAAAGACTTTTATGTACTTGAAATACTTAAATGGCGAACTATTTTTATTTTCAACTGAACTATTGATAGGTACCTACCGGGGTTGCGGAATAGTTATAATAGTTACCGTGACCCCGGAACATAAAGGGCAAGCGAAGGAACATGAGTGGGTTTTAGTCAGTAAAAGTCTGACACGCTCTCCCGCCAAAAAAAAACTATTGACTTAGGTATAGGTACTTTTGAATTGTTAAAAAGTAAGTTTGATAAAAAGTTGAAATTATCCACGCGTTCTTAAATAGTACCTATTATTTAAGAACGCGTGGAAAGTTTCAACTTTTTATCAAACTTACTTTTTCATAAACACTTTAAAAAATCATTAGAATATTTCAATTTTTAGGCTACACCACTAAAGTTAATCTAGCTAATTGTATAAAAAAGGTATAGAACAGAATAAAAAAATGTGGTTAAAAACAACACACGTGATTTGAGACACAATAGAAAGACAATAGCAGCGCCACAGCCGGCTGTCGCTCGGTCGTCGTGTCGTCGAAAGGTTAAAAGAAATTTAAAATAGCCGAGATGGCCGAGGCCTCATGGCATGAGGTACAGTACAACGCGACGCATGCATTAAATTTTTTATTACCGCATAAATTACACCAAATGCCCCGATAATAATGGGGGCGGATGCCTCTTTAAATGCCTTCGTTTCAAGATAAATTATTATTAATTTCAGCGCTTATTCAACGATTGAGTTAGTGTCACGACGCCCGAATAATAAGGATACAAAATAATATTGCGCTATAATCCCGTATTGTAAATATTGAACACATTTTGAATTCAGTGCGCGGCGAGTGTTCGCGACAATGTTATATTTATGCTATGAATTTTAAAATTTCATACCAATGGATTCCTCGTGACGAGCAGAGATTAATATTATAAAACCAAGTTATTAATTAATATTTACCGGCAAGTATGCAACATATCCTTTGTCAATTAATTTCTGAAAATTCGCTTAAATTAAATCCAGCCAAGCTATTAAATGGGAAAGCTTATAAATTGTATTTGTTCCAATCAGCATGAGGATATTTAGTGGTTTGTTTACTCCGGGAGACGCTGCAGCCATTATTAGGCGGAAGCCGCGCCATTAACTTAATTGGCAAGTCGCCAGGGCGCCGGGGGGGGGGGAGGGGGGGATTAAGTGAGGAGTAATAATAATTATAATAATTTATTTCTCTCAAAAGGTACAGACTATGGTTCATGTCATTTTATGTCAAATCAGATTTGTAACCTTTGTGAGAGCTGGAGTCTATAGTGGGTTCGGGACCTGTATGACAGATCTCCAGGCTCTCACCCTCTTAAACAATACTAAATGATACTAATTTGAACACAACACAATGCCTTCACGTACAGAGAGGAATATTTAAGAACTAAAATAGAAAAAAGTTTAAACTAAAAAACAAAGAAATATGCGTGTGTGTAGTGAATGGTGTCTGTGAGAGGGTGTGTAAGGTGAGTGTGTGTTTGTGTGTGTGTGTGTGTGCCAGTGTGGTCTGCAGATATGGCTACAATATTATTATCTAATTTATTTTAAAACAGCTAAAATATTTTCAGTCTCAAAATATTCCAATTCAAGAAGCCAATTTGTTATTTTTGCTTTACATTTGGATTTGCACAAAGGGTATATGTTTAAGATTTTGTTGATGTTATTATACACATGACTGCTTAGGAAACGGAAGGAGTGTTGGGCCAGTGCACTATTTGTACGGATAGAAGGACAGACTGAATGCTTACGTCGTTGGGAGATCAAGGTAGGATCGTAAGGAGTGTTGCCGTGTGTTGTCATTAAAAGATTTAATATATATAATTTACGAACAGACAGAACCTTACAAGTTTTGTAAAGGTCTGTGGTAGGAAAACGATAGGGTAACTGCCAGCCGACTTTCAACAGCGCCCTTTGGGCGCGTTCTACTTTCAACATGTGGGACCTTCCTGAACCACCCCAAGTAACTATACAATATTGTATGAGGGATTGGCAGAGAGCCAGATACACCTGTTTAATCACTTTGGTGTCAGCAACATAACGGAGGTTCTTAAAGACATAAATTAACCTGCGCAATCGTGTAGAAAGTGTATCAATGTGAGTACCAAATGTCAGACAGTCATCTATCTGCACTCCTAGATACTTAATGCAACTTACCCGATAGGAGTGAGGGGCTAATGCGATTATTATAATAATATTATTTATTATGCAACTTACAATATAGTTAGGTTTTATGATAGCGATCAATCTAGGATAGGAGATTTAGGGCCTATTGAATTTATTAAATGAATTTATATCAAAGTGAAAGATTTCGAGATATGGGATGAAAATAAGTTGCATTTTGTCTTTTGTTATATTATAATGCAGAAGAGGTTGTTTGTTTGGTTGAACAGGTTTATCTCAGGAACTACTCGCCCGATTAAATTATTGTTGGCCCATTGTGTTAGATCAATAGCCCATAATATCGAGGAAGGCTATAAAACCTCACGATTACACCTACGGGAGCGTAGCAGTCACCAAAGATGCAGGTGAAATCGTGGGGGACAGAACTAGTACAATAAGCGAAGGGTATGGCAGATATTAAGAATTTTCCATACTTAATATTTCTTAAACCTTTCGACGACCAAGTGACAGTCGGCTGTCGGGCTGCTACTGTCTTTCTATTGTGTCTCGAACTGGAATCACGGGCGTTCGAATGTTTAATGACTATCCTTTTTCTTTCTCTTATAAATAATTAAGTTACAACGCTCAAGTTTTTTCCTCACAACTGTGTTAAAAATGTTCTAGAACACGTGACAGCTATCTGCCCCATTTCGTCCTCGCCTTCGTCGGTTAGAAGTATTAGAAAAAGGGTTTTTGATGATAATAAATATAGGACATAACGATGACGAATGATAATCTACAGCATGTTTTGCTCTCCGACCGATGAATCACAGCCTGCGTATAAACCTCTAGACATTATCATCCAAATAAATACCACTGTACGACAAATCACTTATTTAATAACCCCAGTTTATTCCGCAAGAGAATATTATGCGACACCCATTAAGGAACGATCCCAACGCCTTTCCTAGTTATCATAAATACATATGTATTGACACGATACAAATTTACTTTGATAGGATTTATGTCCCCGCCCGTGGATTAGATAGCTCTTGAATATTCAATCGAGATACGTCGGACAACGAACCTTGAATAAATAGGTGCACGTAAAAATAACGGGTGTGGCTATTGATGGCGTTTGTGGCTTCGTTTTGTGGGGTTTTGTGTTTTTGTGCGCACAGGAACGTTGCGTTGGTTTTATATTAAAGTGAATGTTAGTTTGACGCGGCGCGTGGCGATGTGGCGCTGTCGGTTGTCGAACGTTTTACATATGAATGTTTGTGTAACTATACATATATAGACTATCTAGGAACGTCAAAGGTTCGTGGGTTTTGGCCTCTGTAGCTGTCATGAACTAGTGAGTTGGTCAACCCTTTTGTCCCAGACCCATGGCATCCATATTACATACTATAATATTATAAATGGGAAAGTGTGTCTGTTTGTCCTTTCACAGCACAACGGAGCGACGTATTAATGTGATTTTTTAAATGGAGATAGTTGAAGGGATGGAGAGTGTAGAGACCAGTTTTTGTCTCTTTCTAACGCGAGTGAAGCCGCAGGCAACATCGTGTCATCTTATTGTGCATTGGAAATATCTATGATTATATACTACACTACTACTTACAGCTCCAAGACAAAACGGGTGCACTTAATTGCTCAGTGAGAACAAGGCAGATCAATGTAATGAGTCAAAATGTTTGAGTGAACACAGCGCGCTGTAAAAACACCTTCTTAGTATAGGAATCAAAAAGCGTATGACAACGATAAATAATATTGCCGAGGGTAATTTATTTCTGCAGTAGGACATTATGTGCTTTTACCCTACCTTACGGTGCACCAATAGTCGTAGTACTTAGTGTAAGTTCAGTTGGTGAATAACCCAACGTATTCCATTGGGTTATTCACCAACTAGTTGAGAGAATACAGTTGAGAGTATAACCTTTTATTTCAAAGATAAAACAAAGAACATCAAAATAAATAGGAAGAGAAAACAATATCCAACAAACATGAACTTTACATTTAGTTTTTTTACAAGACAGCGTTGTCAATTCAGTACAAACATTGAAACTGCTGAGCAATGAAAGTCAAACTAAAAATAGTAAATTGACCAGTTGGATGCAGCACAATCTCCATTGTTGTAGTTTGTGGTTACTCTCTGAAGAATATTTGTCGTGTAATAACCACGGGATTGCAGTGGCCAACTTCTTGAACCTTGTTCAAAGTTCTTTCTCAGTAAACTTGTGTAAAATACGAGATTGGAATTTCTTCCAAGAATACAGCGTATTTATTTGAAAGCAAAATTGGACGAGGTAATTGTGGTTTCTTGATATTGTAAGCAAAGAGTAAGTAAGCCGTAGATGTGACTAACGTAAGATTCGAGCTTTGAGAACACATACTCATAGAATACTAGCCGTTTCCCGCGATTACACCTGCGTTTGCAACGCACGCAACGGAAGCTCTCAAAATTAATACTTTTTCAAGATTTGTCCAATTTATTATTGAAGCTTTTTATAGGTCATAGCGTGCTGTTATACAGCCTATAGCCTTCCTCGACATGATGGACTAATTAATACCAAAATATTTTTTTGAATATGTTCGGTAGTTACGGAGTATACCTACTCAATGCAAACGAACAATCAAATTTTCCTTTTTAAAATATTAGTATAGATAATTGACACACTATTGGGCAACGCCATAGAAGTAGTACGTGACGATGTATGTAACATTAACAACATTTTAAAGTGTCAGTCTATACCACTTGCGGAAGGGTCATAACCTATCTACTGGCTGTCAACTAAGATCTTTTGAACCAAGAAACAAAGGCAATTCAGCATCTATACTTAAAGTAATTCAAAAGCGAGGTTTACACTAAAATACAAATAATAAAACTTCTAATACGATGATCGTTTTAGAAATTTAAAATACATAAGTAAAAATGCATTTAAACACGGTAAATTATGTACTGTTTCAGTGGTACAGTCCCACTGTACACACACACACACACTCACAGAAACAAAACAATAACTCAATAAAAAAAACTAACCTCATCTCCCAACACTATTACGAGCTAATTCGCACTAAACAAAACTTGTACAGGCGTATCGGATTGTCGGACAAATAAGTCGATAGGCTCCAAAGTTTACCGATAACGCTCCGGTCAGTGCAGGCCGAGTGCCGGGATAATAGAATCAAACAGATTCGCTTCAACACGACTGTTGTCGACGGTTTTATGGCGCTAATTGTTAAGACCAAGTTAGGGTGGCGATGCAATTCTAGTTTCGTGTTTGGAGAGTCGTATTAACGCGTTTTTGAACAGGTGCTGTCTTTTTGTGTGGATGGCAGTTAAGTGTACCATTAACCAACGACCGAACGACAGCCGGCTGTCGGATTGCTATTGTCTTTCTGTTGTGTCTCGAATCACGTGTGTATTAAGGTTTAAACAGGATTTCAGTCGGCAGTATAATTTTCAATCATTATTATTCATTTACCCACCACGCAACGGAGAAGGTGTATGCGTTTTCGAAATACTAATACTTCTTTAAACCACTTATCTTTTTCTTAGCTTTTGCCCATAACTTTTCATCGTGGCAATAAATTCCCAAAAGGTAGGTACAATAGCACTTATCTTATGACACTGTATTAGGGTAGCTTTCTATTAGAGAAAGGTTTTTGTAATTGAACAAGAACTTTAGGGATTGCCTCTTATTAATCAAATAACGCAGGTAACATAATAACATCTTAATAGATCTAGATTTTTCAAATAATAAAATGGCTCCGGCACTGGGACCTTTCTCTAGTATCGTAAGTATATTATACAAAAGCACAAAAATAAATACTTACTTATTTGTACTGCGGAAAAATTGCACACACAACAGCCAAACGTTTCACTTATATTTTATTTAAGAAGTCGTTTATTATCACCTCCACTTAGATTATAACAGTGAACATATTCAAAACACCATTCTATTAATATTTTTTTTTTGGTGAGTGGGAAATTATCAAATGACTGCTCCCGTCCTGGGTGCGGCGGGAGGGCGTGTCAGACTTTTACTGATTAAAACCCACTCATGTTCCTTCGATTGCCCTTTATGTTTCAGGGTTACGGTAACTATTTTAAACATTCCGCAACCCCGGATTAACATTGAACATCACGTAACACCACATTCCTCTGAAAATTACAAAACCGAGCGTCAAGTAAAAACTTGAACAAAGTCACGATCAGTCCTTCGAGATCTAAGGCGGGGGTTATCAGTCGATCCTGACAGTATGGATTGATCGCTAGAGCTTTTAATTAAAGTGTCAGTCGGAGGGATGGCGTCGTAACTCTCTGCTGTGCCCCGTATGATAATAGGCGTTAAGTACTCCATAATTAGATGCTTTCTAAGAATTCAGGGTGGTGATTTGCGTCGTGGATTGATGGTTCGGACGTGTGTTAAAGTTTGGAATGTAAATGGGAGATCGACTTTTTATAATGGGGAAGCTAAAGAATACAGTGTTATTTCAAGATAAGACGATGAGCGGAGTGACTCAAGATGACTCATTCCTGATGGCAGTTTTATTAAAATTTGGAACAATAAAAATACTTTTTGACAAATGGCAAATAAAGTGGTAAAAGTACGTCTATATTTATTTATAAATCCCATCTTAAATATATTAATCCAGGTGTTTTTGTATTCTCAATTCAATAGTGTACTTATCTAATTAATGGTTTGGACGGGTTTTAACTTTGGAATGTAAAATAGGTGATCGGAGAATAAAATAGAAGATGTTTTGAGGGCGACTCAGGGGGACTAATTCCTGATTGCTGTTTTGTATTAATTTTAAGCAAAAATGTAAACTTTGACTGTTGGCACAAAAAGTGATCTAAGTACTATTTATTTAAATATTTATCCCATGATACATATTTCATTACAGGTTTCTTTTGAATCCCAATGCGATAATCTAACTATTTCTAATTCTAAGCTTAATTAACCCTACAACAGATAACAAACCACGTTTTCTTTAAATCTATTTACGCGAATAAAACTGGAAGAGCCATAATATTGATAGTGAAATTCTTATAAGTAGGAAGTGTATTTAGTTTTGCTTTTTCATGAATCCACATACTCCGATAAGGATATTTGAAGTCGACAAATTCCCGAAAATAAATTACATATTATTTAGAAAATCGAGCGTCCCACGTACGCACAAAGAAGTAGGTTGGGATTACGCAATACCGAAAAACATGACAACCGAAGTCTGGAAGTCAACCAAAGACGAAAAAGGAATAACTTGGCAGGTAGCAAAATATATAACTACTGAAACTTCATTTCCATACTTATATATTATAAATGCTAAAGTAACTCTGTCTGTCTTTCTGTATGTCTGTCTCTGAAACCAGTGAACCGATTTAAATGAAATTTGACACAGATATAGTCTAAGACCTGAGAAGTTTTTATCCCGGAAATCCCCCGGGAACGGGAACTATTAACCCACGTGGATGAAGTCGCGGGCAAAAGCTAGTCTATACTAATATAATAAAGAGTTAAAATTTATAAGTTTGTATGTAGGGGGTAATCTCTGGAACTACAGGTCCGATTTGAAAAATTCTTTCCGTGTTAGATAGCCCATTTATCGAGGAATGCTATAGGCTATATACAATCACGCTACGACCCACGGGAGTGGAGCAGTAACGAAAAATGCGGGTGAAACCGCAGGAGACAGCTAGGTCACAATAAATGCGAAAACTTTTATTTACGACTACAACTACATATTTTTATTTTATTCCTTAACCACCTTTCAAAGCCCAAGTGATAAATAAAAAAATAATGTCGTATTTAGACCCTTATTTTTCAAACAGTCTTAGGATAAGCATGTCTATAGATTTGAAATTCATAAAAGGGTTTCTGCGGGTCACTTCCCGTTTGTTTTGTTAAGAAAACAAGAGATTTACGACGTCCGCCATATTGAATCTCACAAATTATCGTAGCTAGTTGTTGCTTCGAGAATTTCGGAATTGTTTTGCAGAAATATTTATTTATTTTTACAAAAATAAAAATTAATTATAAGACTGCTGCATGGTTCCGCCACGATCTTAAAAATAATTCATTTTTAGGTATTCAACTAAATATGAAGAATTTTAACATGTCTTTTTATCCAAAAGTTTCGTTTAATGATGCGTAGAAATTGACGTGTTCACTTTTATTCTAAACTGCCGTTAAGTAAAATACTCATTGGAAATAATATTGGTATGTTTTTTTTACGTTTCTTTTTATGTTTAAGATACAAAGATATGTCAAGATAGTTCACAACTACCTAAACCAATGAAGTACAGTGCTTACCTGGTAAGAACAGGGAAAACGTAACCTAACAATAAATGTTCAAATAATAAGCCCTGCTCTAACAAAATACTTAGCTATTTAACTTGGCCCAATCCCAACCACTGTACTAATTAATAACTACAACGAAAGTTAATCCAACAAAAACAATGTGAACTAACTGAAATAAAATCGAGATAAAGTAAACAATTTAAGGGTGTTCGCTCACGAGGCGGTGATTAGTGTCGC
This sequence comes from Athetis lepigone, assembly GCA_033675125.1. Taxonomy (NCBI): domain Eukaryota; kingdom Metazoa; phylum Arthropoda; class Insecta; order Lepidoptera; family Noctuidae; genus Athetis; species Athetis lepigone. Next base: position 20,913,234 of record CM066233.1, on the reverse strand, counting down.
GCGGTGATCGATGTATCACCACCGACAGCCAGCCACTCTAACCATTCTAGCCACTGTAGCCACAATGGCCACACTGGCTGCGGAAGCCACTTCAAACTGATTACCGACTCTAATTATGATGGATGGCGGCGGCCAAACATTGCTCATGTTTTAATTGTGTTTTCTTTATCATCTGTTGGCGAGTGGAACTAGCAACAAGTTGTTATGAGTTTAATTTTCAGTTTGTCATTGAGTGTAGAGTAGTTTTATGTTTGTAGTATTTGGAGTGCTATGTGGACTTTTTTAAAATTGGTCATCGTGGGTTCGATTCCCACCCAGAGCAAGCGTTGTGATATGAGCATGATAGTTTATGTATGGGTGTATTTTACCTATTAATGTATATAATTTTATTAATCTATATATATAAAACAAAGTCGGGTTTGTTACAACACTTATAACTCGAGATCGGCTAGACCAATTTTCATGGTTTTTGGTTCGTTGGATTTGTCCCCGCCCCGAATAGCAGAATACATCTTAAAAATAATGAAAAATCGACGAGAACATAATTATAAAAGATGAATAATTTTCCCCTATAGTTAATTCTAAATTCAATTAAAGATTGAAAACTTAAGAGAACAATAGTACTAGGAGCGCAGTAATGTGAAGTGAAAATGTGGGAAAATTTAAAATACTGAGATACTTAGTACTTGAATCAATCAAAAGTACTAGGCGCGCAGTTGTGTGAAGTGGTCAATAGAAAATGTGAGCGCAATTTTAAGAAAATATATGTTTATGAACTTAAATAATATCCATCCATACTAATATTATAAATGGGAAAGTGTGTCTGTCTGTCTGTCCTTCTTTCACGGCAAAACGGAGCGACGAATTGACGTGATTTTTTAAGTGGAGATAGTTGAAGGGATGGAGAGTAACATAGGCTACTTTTTGCCTCTTTTTAACGCGAGCGAAGCCGCGGGCAAAAGCTAGTTAATATTATAATTACAATTCAAATACAATTCATTACAATAAAAAATTAAATAAAATAACTAAAATAACGTCAACTATCAAAAATAAACCCGCAAAAATAAATATAAATGTTATAGGGTGGTTGAATTAAACGGCACAATACTTTAAACCGATATTTAATTCCGAACACAAAACACTCTATTAACTTTTTGGATATAAAACGTAACAATAGTATAAGTAGGTACGCCGCGGCGCCGCCACGGATGATATTATTATGCGGTTACGCTACGCCGGCTAAACGCGAACTAAACTGGCGCGTGCGGGCAAGGTGGGACATCCACGTTGCCAGCGCGCGCGGCGATCCTGGCCGAGCGGCGACACGGCGGGAGGGTTGGCGGGAGGCGAGGGATGGTGCGAGCAGGCAACGTCTCCTTATTTTGGCGCGCTATATCCTCCCCCTCCAAGTCACAAGAACGACCTGGCAGTGACTTGGCTGGTCGGCCACGCCGACGTTGGTGAACCACTACTGGGTTTGATCCCATATAAGGGGTCAGAGCGCTGGCATGGTACCTTCCCTTTACAACCCCGCTGCTATCAACAATTAAAAAAGACGTGGGACTAATGACCTGCGAGGCACGATACGGGCCTTCCCGTCTTGGAGCAAACTTGCTCGTAAAACCTTTGGCTGCATTACTCGCCAAATGGGTCTCCACAAGGACCAGATCTCCCTCCTTATAAGAAGGAACGTCCCTACGACGTTGATCACCCGTCGACTTCCTAGCGTCCTGCTGTTCCTCTACTCGGAGCTTCACGTCATGAAGGACGCGTGCAAACTCTTTCAAATATGGTGTAAATTGGGGCACAAAGTTCTGCTGAGAGACAATAGCTCGAAGATCCGTCTGTACGGCCAGAGGAGAACGCAATTCTCGAGCAAAAGTGAGAAACGCTGCGGATTGACCTGTACCCTGATTGTAAGCGCTATTCAAAGCGCATCGTACCATCGGTAGAGCGAACGGCCATCGGCGATGCTCAGGTCCAACTAGAATGGCAAGATGTTTTTTCAATTCACGGTTTTTGCGTTCCGCAGGATTAGCCTCGGGATGGTATACTGGTATCAATGATTGATGAATCCCAAGCACAAACATAGCCTTTTGCATTACGGCCGAAACAAACTGGCTTCCGTTATCATAGATAACACGGCGAGGCAAGCCGTACCGCAAGAAAACTTCCTCAATCAGTACTTTAGCACATGACTCAGCAGTCGCGTCACAAAGTGCAAAAAGTTCGATCCATCGGCTGGAGGTGTCCTCGACTAGGAGAATCCACTTTTCCCCCTTATCCCCTTCGGGTAATGGTCCAAATAGGTCCATTGCGAGAACCTCGAATCTTTGCTGATGTATTGGGGTTTGAAGCAAACCAGCAGGCTTTAAGTTGGTAGCTTTGTACTTCTGACAAATATCACAGGACTTTAGGTACTGTGCCACGTATGTTCTCATATTTTTGAAATAATATTTCTCTTTAATCTTCCTCAAGGTCCGCTCTAAACCCAAGTGTCCGGCGGTAGGCGCGTCATGAAACTCTTTGAGGAGTTCTGCCTTTAAACTCTCCGGGACTACTAATTGAGGTTCCTCGGAATCTCCATCCGGGTCACAGCGGTACAAAACACCTTGTGAAAGGTAATATCCTCTGTCGGTCCAGCGCATAGCTGCTTCTGGATTGTTGGTATTTTCAAAATCTAATATGATTTTGTTAACATCCATGTCGTTCAGTTGGGAATTGCGAATGTCTTCAGGTGATTTTTGAGGTAAGTCAACTACGATCGGGCAGATGCTGCAAGCATTTGAATCAATTTTCTCCGATTCGGTAGTCACTGGGCGGCTAAGTGTATCCGCGACTAAATTGACCTTACCTGGTGTATACTCTATGACCAAGTGGTATGCCTGAATTTTCATTGCCCAACGGGCTAAACGACCACTAGGAGTTTTTAAAGACAAGAGCCATCTCAAGGGCTGATGATCAGTAGACACACGAACCTGTGCTCCTTCAATATAACCTCTGAATTTATCAAGAGCCCAAACAACTGCAAGAGCTTCGCGCTCTGTGGTGTGATAGTTACGCTCGGCATGTGTTAGCAACCTACTAGCGTACTCTATAGGCCTCTCTTCAGTATGAGTCTCACCTTGGAGTAACACAGCTCCAAGGGCATACGCACTGGCGTCCGTGCGCAAAACAAATGGTTCATTAAAATCGGGTTGGCGGAGAATGGGGCTAGTTGCGAGCCGCAACTTGAGTTCTTCAAAGGCTCCTTTCTCACCCTCCCCCCATTGCCAACGACGGTCTTTCTTCGTCAGATTGGTAAGAGGACGCGCAACATCCGAAAATTGTGGGATAAATTTCCTAAACCAAGAACAGGTTTGAAGAAACGTCTTAAGTTCCTTTAAGTTTGTCGGCGGTTTCATATCTAATACCGCTTTAACCTTCAAGGGATCGGGTTCAATACCCCGAGATGAAACAACGTGTCCCAAGTAAACGACTTTATCTCTAGCGAAGACACACTTATCTCGATTTGCCCTCAGGTTGAACAAACGAAGCCTGTTAAAAACCAGCTGAAGGTCCTTTAGATGCTGATCTACATTTGGTGATATCAAAAGAATATCGTCAAGATATCCTAGGACGCAAACGTCCTTGAGGCCAGATCTCATCCGATCCATGAGACGCTGAAAGGTGGCCGGGGCATTCTTCAGACCGAACGGCATACGACGGAACTGGAAAGTTCCAAACGGTGTCGTAAACGCAGTTTTGTGCCGATCCTCTGGAGCTACAATCGTCTGCCAGTTTCCTGCCTTCATATCAATCGTAGACATAATACAATTGGGCTTAGTGCTCTGCAGCAGCTCGTCGATGACCGGTAGTGGGTATTTATCGTTCCGAGTAACGCTATTAAGTTTCCTGTAGTCAACACAAAACCTAATCTCACCGTTTTTCTTCGGTATCAATACTACAGGTGACGCCCACTCCGACTCGGCATCTTCAATTATATCATCTTCAAGCATCTTCTCTATTTCTCTTTTGATTATTTCCTTTTTGGCAGAAGAATACCTATAAGGTGGACTTGCTATTGGTGCGGCATCTCCAGTATCTATGCGGTGAACAGCGAACTGGGTAGGTCCTCCCCCTGGAGTGAATATGTCCCGGTGGACATTCAAAAGGTCAGACAGTCTCTCTCGTTCGTCTGAGACGAGGTAAGATCCTTCGTCCTCACGAAGACCCACAGATGAGCAAGCGAGAGGCTTAAATGACCTGGATTCGAAAGTAATCGGCAGGGGCGCCCTATCATGCCTCACAGACCATATACCACGGTCAAAGTCCAATACCATGCCAACGTCCTGTATAAAGTTCATGCCTAATAAACTTTCAGTTGCTTCGGGCAACATAATAAAAGTAACAGCTAACGCCATCCCTCGTACTGTTACACTAACGTGCGCTATTTCAACATTTTGCGCACAAATTCTACCATCCGCATATTTTAATTCTGTAAATACATTATCAAATGTATGACCATTATTGACTAAGTGAGATCTTAATGATACGCTACCAATACAATGTTTAGCTCCTGTATCTAACAACAAACTACCTACTACACCGTAAATCTCTACACTGATTACGGGACGCACACGCGAATCAATTTTATCGTCACTCGCGGACACTGATTGGAACACTGACGCGGGCGACACAACATTATTCTTTTCCTTGCACGTGGGACAGTTGGAGCGAATAACCCCGGGCGCTCCGCACCCGAAGCACGTGACCGCAGGCGCAGACGACTCTCCCTCCTTTGCCTTGTCTTTGTCCTTGGTCGTCTTCTGCTTGGCAAGTCGCTGGCAAGCCTCCTTTAAGTGGCCGTACTGTTTACAGTAATTACAATGGGGCCGAGACTTATTGGAACTAGGCGCGGTCGGCGACTGCGAGGTCGGCACAGCAGAGGATGTCGCTGGTTTAATATCAGCTGTGGCCCGTGGACGAGTTTCGTCCAAAATCTCTTCAACGCGACGAGCTTGGGAGAGAAGTTCCGCGAAGGTACAAAAAGAGGAGCGCGGAATCTTCTCACGGATCTGTCGATGCGACAACCCATACGCCATATCTAGCTGAACCACCTCAGTAAGAGAGAAAGGTGGGAGTTGTGCGATTATCGCTCTAATGTGACATATAAACAAATCAGTCGCTTCATTTACCTTTTGTTCACGTTCGAATATTTTTCTATATACTTTATGCGGCGGTAATCGTGGTCCAAACGTTTGTTTAAGTGACTCTACGGCGGCTTGCCAGGACAAGGTAGTATCCTTTACGCCTTGCCACCACGTGGCTGCAAGTCCCGTCAATAACATTGGAAGTCCGCGGAGCGCATTATTATCGTCGACGCGGACACATTCCTTATACGTTTCTATTGAATCAATAAAAGCTAGCACGTTGCTTGACTTTTCCCCGTCAAAACGTGCCGTACATTTGGCAAAATGGCCTGTAGAAATAGGTAATGCTGTACTCACAGGATCGCTGCGACTTAACCTTTCTATCAGCAACATTAGCTGGTCGGTCGACATCGTAACAGACGTCGGCATAGCACCAGTAGACACAGGCTGCGGGTCCACCGTCACCGCCCTTGCGGTATCGGCGTCGGCGCCGCGCGGAACGGAGTCCGGCGCGGGCGCGTGGGGCGGCGCGGCGCCACGCCGTCCGATGAAGCGCCGGCAGACGCCGGGCTTGCAGCGCGCGATCTTGTTAACACCATCGCGAACACGTATTTGTTTCACGATAAATAATGTCCAATGCGAAACACACACTCACACAGGTCCACTTAGTAACTTAGGTTCAGGTTATTCAAACCTGGAACAAAACCTAGTTACTTACTACAGTTACCACGCGTATTTATTTCAAATAAATTGTTCGAAGAACGCGTAGGTAACCAATACACAATAAATTGTCCGAAGAACGCGTATTTATTTTCAATTAATTGTCCGAAAACGCGTTTTTATTTACAATAAATTGTCCGAAACACAACACATAGGTCCACTCGGTAAGCTAGGTTCAGGTATTTCGACCCTGGAACGAAACCTAGTTACTTACAACGCGTTTATCCACTAATAAAACCGCGCGAAAACCTACGCATGTGCATAGCAACAACCGAAAATGCACCCGGGACACGAGGCCCGTGACGAATATACTTCACGAACCTACAAGTACCTACGTCTAGTCTTAATGTTCTTTCAATGTTCTGCACCACGTTAGGCTGCCATTTTTATAGGGTGGTTGAATTAAACGGCACAATACTTTAAACCGATATTTAATTCCGAACACAAAACACTCTATTAACTTTTTGGATATAAAACGTAACAATAGTATAAGTAGGTACGCCGCGGCGCCGCCACGGATGATATTATTATGCGGTTACGCTACGCCGGCTAAACGCGAACTAAACTGGCGCGTGCGGGCAAGGTGGGACATCCACGTTGCCAGCGCGCGCGGCGATCCTGGCCGAGCGGCGACACGGCGGCGGGAGGGTTGGCGGGAGGCGAGGGATGGTGCGAGCAGGCAACGTCTCCTTATTTTGGCGCGCTATAATGTATAATATTATATATTACATACATATGTATGTAAATCAATTGCCTGTTTACTATTACTGCCTGTTTGGGATCAGATGGCTAGGTGTGTGACTTGTCTCAGGATAATTATTATTTTCCATCCACATTTTATATTGCAAAGCTTAGCGTTAAGTCTCATGCTGGCCTAGTAGTTAAGATGAACATTTTAGCTCCTAGGTAATCCTGGCATTTTGTTTGTTTACTTCACACACTCAAAAGCCAAGATTTCATCCTTGAGCAAGTGTGGTGATCTATGACCGTTGCTCCTCTGCGTAAAAACATGCATTTTGTCCTGCAATGGCCCCGATTTTGACATCACCAACCCAATTACTCCTTTTGTCAACCCTCCAGTGCCGATAACATTACAACACAACAAAAAGAACAACAAACCCCAACACAATTACTGAAATTAGATGTGTAAATTATCTCCAATTCCATAAACCTCTTAGCAGATCTCACGAGAAGCTCTCAGAGGAACATGCCACGCAAATCTAAGCCTTAGTATCGACTGATACATTAGCAGACATGTCTTGTTTACCGTGGGCCCGTAATAAGCAATCAGACGGGTAACCCGGTTAGCTGGTAACTCGGTTATATGTCGGACGATTGGGAGCAACACCGCACGTATCTGTGGCTTATAACGACTTGTTGTTTGTATCAATGTACTGATAGTTTCTAAGAAGGTCGGGATTTCCAATCAAGAAATTGTGGCTTCAATATGTATGATACCTTCTGCTCGTGACATGGACTGCGTGAAAATGGCTTATTACACAATATCTAGCTCATAATTTGAAACACCGCTTAGGTAAGGCAATAGTGTGGGTTTTAACCAGTAAAGGAATTATACAGTATGGATTTGAAGGATTACCATTTACAAAAACATATTTACCAGAAAGGAGACATGTTGCTTCGCAATCTATACTAATATTATAAAGAGGAAAACTTTGTTTGTTTGATTGTAATGAATAGGCTCAAAAACTACTGGACCGATTTTAAAAATTCTTTCACCATTAGGAAGCTACATTGTCCACGAGTAACATAGGCTATATAATAATATCACGCTATGTCCCACGGGAGCGAAGCAGTAACCAACAACCTAATGTAACGTGGGTGAAACCACAAGGAACAGCTAGTGTGTTGATAAACTAATACTTCAAATTGAATCTTTCCATCTACTTTTCATTCAATTTTACATTACGTCTAAATTGATATTAAAAGAGAGCTATGAAAACTTAAGAAAAAATATCGGTTGAAAAGAAATAAAAATAAATAATGATTGGATTGGACGGCTCAACAGACGCTTATTAGATTTCATAAATTCTTTTAATAATGTACACAATATTAGTTGAGACCAAAAAGTTATTTCGAATAATGCTTAGTTCAGTTTGACATGAAAAAGAAAATAAAAATCCCACTGAGGTTATAACGCAGCGGGGTGTCCTAATTCTCTTGCACGCTATTTATTGCCCAAGTTAGAGTATTTTATGGAAAAAACGGCCAAACTAATGCCAAATTGTTTTCGCCAAAATAAAGAGATTTTGCCAACAAAACATAATTATGAGCATGAGATTTTTATGAAAAATGTCTAAACTTAACCCACGTTGAGCCTAACGCGGTGTCCTGCGTAAGCGACGAACGCGACGCGACGCGACGCTGCACGACGCGACGTAATGCGACGCGAGGCTATACGCGACATATTATGTCCTACGTGATTTTTATTCATTACTTCTCGAATCATGGAGAATCACGCACTGCGGCGATCAACTCTTTTGAATTTCTGAATCAACCATAACGAAGTAAGTGGTGTCGCATCTGGTCGCCCTCGAAACAAGTGCGCGTTACGTCGCGTCTCGCCGCAGGCTGTCATTTAGGCCGCATGTAGGGTTTGCCGTTGAGTTGATCGCGTTCGTCGCGTTCGCAGCGTCGCGTCGCGTCGAGTCGCGTTCGTCGCTCACGCAGGACACCGCGTAAACAAAGAGGAACCAACTGGAATTTTCCGAAACACAAATTAATTACGAACTTTCCATAATTATCTTATTGGAACGTAAACATGTATAAGAACGTAACAAATAAAATGTCGTCTCAAGAAATGAACTCGCAAGTTCCTTATTAATGTTATAATAATTAACAGAACTTGTATAAAAGGGAAAGTTGTGACAAATCTGACGGATAACTTCCGCGGAAGTTCGCGACGAGTTCGGATAAGGTTCCGGTGTGTTCGGTGTGTGTGTGTGTGTGCGATATAATTATGTTGCGTGGTGTCTGGGTGGGACAGGAGATGTTCAAAGGCATACAAAGTATGTTTCAACATTGACAATTTGACATATTTATAAAAGTTGTTAATGCGAAAGTCTGTCTTTATGTTACGTTTTAATAGCAATTAATAGCAATCGTGAAAATGATAGAATGTAGATTTTCCAGAAATCTCTGTTTAATTATGTTTTAGTGAATAGCGTGAGTGAAAAAAAAATTTACGATTTCATTCACTCACGCACGCTATTGACTAAAACATAATTAAACAGAGGAGAAGAAGTCGTCGTCTTTCCCTCCTTTTCAATTTTGTTTTATAAATATGACTTAAGTAAATAAATTGTCGACTATGGTCGACCAGTATATTACTTGTCCCACTGCAAGGCAAAGGCCTCTTCTCATACAAAGAAGGCACGAGCATTAATCACCACTCTTTCTTAAGACAGATTGGCGATTTCGGACTTAAATTCACTACAAGTTCAGGCTTCCGCACAATGTTTTCCTTCACCGATGTGTGTAATATCCAAGATAAACTTAAAAATAAATACAAATGAATTGAAAAAGTCACATTAGTTCTTCCCCGGATTCGAACCCACTAATTAGGCAATGGCGCTCCCACTACCACTAAACCATCACGACTTATACTATACACAAATATACTAAGGGAAAAAATTCAATACTATTTCCGTATTCAAATTCAAATTGTAGTCAATTTTTTTCACTGTAATATTTTTCCTGGCACTTATGAATTTATTGTCAAATAAGTTTGGTGACGCTGTTGCTTGTTATAATACTAATGCGCCGGCCACACACTCGACGAGTGGCATAGAAGTAACGAGGAAAGGAGGCAGAGACGTAGTGTGGCCGCAATACTCGCCATGCCACTCGTCATTGCAAACATCGCGGCAGCGCGAGGAGAATGGCGATGAGCAGCGCGAGGGTCATAGTGTGGCAGACTTATTAGATAGATCTATTTTTAACCAAGTATTACAAGGTCTTAATTTTTTTTGTTTCTATATTTCAGAACACAGTTGGTACTTAACAGCAAATAAATAATCCAAAGAAATATTTTTTTCTCAACCCATCAAAACCAAAACAACAGAGTAATTTATTTAAAACACAGAGCTCTAATGCAATAGTACATTCAAATAAAATAAACCAACAAAACAAAAACTAATAGTTTTGCGATCCAATTCCCGCGTGGAAAATGTTTGGGCTTGCAACAACGATTTGTATATTTAGTTTTTGGCGTTTCATTTTACATACGATTCGATAAAAATATGTATCACCCGATGTACTATAGCGGTTCTGGCAAGCTCACCGTGTCCAAATATATATCTATACTAGTATTATATGAAATGAAATGAAGTAAGTATCTTGGGACAACTCACACACGGCCATCTGATCCCAAACTAAGCAGAGTTTGTGCTATGGTAACCAGACAACTGATAAACATACTTATACAGGGTCACTTTTCAATCACCATCCAAATTTTAAAATCGAGGACTTTTAATTATGTGAAACAATATAATCAAATAATAACAAAAACAAATAAAAACATTCAAAAGAAAATATACGAAAGCGGGGTGCAACGTGTGAGGGAGGGGTGGGCGTAGTGCGTGCTTTTGTGTGCGTTGCGTTTCCGAATTTTAAAGGTAAGCGCGTGTGCAGTCAAGTTCAACAACCTAGTTGAATTGTATTTATTCCACACGTTTGGATTTTAGTAGCGGACAATAGTGAAAATCGTGTAATTTTTTTTATTTATTTTTATTTCATTAATTGATAAGGTTATCGATTCTGAACCATTTCTGAAAATTTGGATGGTGGTTGCAAAATTACCCTGTATATCTTTAAATATATACATATTATAGATAAATCACACCCAGACACAGAACAAACATTCATGCTCATCACACAAAGTTTGTCCTGGGTGGGAATCGAACCCACGACCTCCGGCTTAGCAGTCAGGGCTACTAACCACTAGACCAACAGGCCCGTCATATAGTAGAAAGATTTGATTGTTATTAAACCGATTTGCGAAATTCTTTCACCAATATTAAGCTACATTATCAGCGAGTAACACAGGGCTATGACTAATTGGTAAAAACAAATATGGCAATATAACATAAAAATCCACATACATCAATGAAGAATGTGGCAAAAATGAAAAAAATACTTATAGGCATATTTTGCTGAGATCCAAAGGAGCAGTTAATCCAAAACCTATCATTACGTAGGTGAAACAGCGTGGAACAGCTAGTATATCCATATTAATATTATAAATGGGAAAGTGTGTCTGTCTGTCTGTATGTTTGTCTTTCTTTCACAGCAAAGCGGAGCGACGAATTGACGTGATTTTTTAAGTGGATATAGTTTAAGGGATGGAGAGTAACATAGGCTACTTTTTGTCTCTTTCTAACGCGAGCGAAGCCGCGGGCAAAAGCTAGTTTATTATATTTGTCTAGCTTTCGGCCGCGACTTCACTCGCGTGGATGTTGATACTTGAATCCCCTATTTTACCACTTAAGCGTTGGAATTTCCAAAAATCCTTTCTCAGTGATTACCTACTTTTTATGAAGAACGCACACCGCAAGTTTCATGACTCTAGGGCCAGCGGTTTAGGCTGTGCGTTGACATATCATCAGTCAGTTTATATACCTATATACATTATAGACTAGCGTTTCCCTGCGGTTTCACAAGCGTTATATCAGATTTTTGGTTATTACTCAGCTCGAATATTACTCGAAACCACGTTTTATCTCTCGTCCCACGGAAACAAGATAAAAAAAGAAGATAAAAAGTATTCTATGTCCGTCCCCTGGTCCTAAGCTACCTCCCCACCAATTTTCAGCCAAATCAGTTCTGCTGTTCTTGAGTTTTAAAATGTGTAACTAACGCGACTTTCTTTTATATATATATATATAGATATAGATATGAGAAAAGCGTTATCTATCTATGTACCTATATGAGATGGTAAACTTAATGCTTGGATGATATATCAACACACGGCCTAAACCACCAAAATAATATCTAAAGGCATGTCGAGGTATTCAAAACTCCTACCGTACCTACATCAGGACTCGACCTATGCTATAAATAATTCAGACGACAGACATCGAGCTCCTGACGAATCTAGAATTGCTCCTGTCGAATCTAGAATGTTCTCACGTTGCTAGTAAGAACTTATTGAGAACTTTAACTTAGCTGACATTTGGTTTTGATTCTTTGTTCGTAAGTTAGCTAAGATTTTATTACCTGAGTAATGAAACCAATGATGTTATAAGTAAAAGAGTGTAGATAGGTTATATGCAGTCAAAAAGTGGCACATTAAAAGTTTGCCAATTGGCAAACATGATACTGAGTATTGCGTTGACATTTGACGTTTATCTCTTTTTCACTCGCACTACTTCAATCATGTCATCCTACTTTGACGTGTATGTGTGCGTTAGTGTGCCGTTTTTGAAGATAGATTTCGTTTGGGTAACCTGTACACCTTTTTACTTATAATATCATTGGATAAAACCATGTTTTGATAATTGACCCACATTTTTTTGGGGAGTGGAAAATCATCAAAAGACTGCTCCCGTCTCTTCGTGTCAGACTTTTACTGACTAAAACTCACTCATGTTCCTTCGGTTGCCTTTTATGTTTTGGGGTCACGGTAAACAATTGACCCACATGGGGTTGCAACTAAAATAAAAAATGTTCAGTACACTGTACCCCGCTCTTTACTCTCGCTCTTACTGCTTTGCTCCTGTAGATCGTAGCTTGATGTTATCTGCCTTCTTCGACATACAACGTGCATTTTTGGTCTTGGAAACCCTCTAGGAGATGATACTACTCATAAAATTCTGCAATTTTTGTTTTTAAACAAACATGGAATTTTCGAATAAATTATCAGCTGTTTTATGAATTGCTAGCTTTTGCCCGCGACTTTATCCTCGTGGAATAGTTCCCGTTTTCTGGGATAAAAACTATCTGGCGTCTTTTCTCGGGTCCCAGTCTGTACCAAATTTCATTTAAATCGGTTCAGTGGTTTAGGCGTGAAGAAGAGACAGACAGCTGCTACTTTCGCATTTATAATATTAGTATGCATGATCGGGGGGGCATTGAACTTTTGTTAGAAATAGCTGAATTTTTTTGCTGACAGATTTGAATCCGTAATAAAGGTTGTTCGTTTTTATGGGTAGAGTCATCGCCCAGCGAGTTTTTTAGAACCAAAAATACACGTCGTATGAAATATCCTCTTTTTGATTGGACCTGTAGTTCCTGGGATTCATCCAAACGCGTTCAACTAAACAAACAAATACTTCAGCTTATAATATTAGTAAAGATTTGCTGTATCCCAAGGCGTCCACGTTAAGTGAGATATTTAATTAAACCTTATACACACGTAATTTGAGACACAATAGAAAGACAATAGCAGCCCGGCAGCCGGCTGTCGCTTGGTCGTCAAAAGGTTAATATTCCATTCCAGTGTAAGTGCCGGTTTTTTACGTATAAAATTGAATGGTATGCCACACGGTACGTCCGGCACCGCTCCGGCGTTGCACCGCATGCACACCGGACAACGGCGCGAGGCGGACGAGGCGGGGAGGGGTGCAAGCAGTGCGGTGCCGCAGCGGCGCCGCAGCGGCACCGCTCAGTTGTTTATACGGCATAGGCAAAAGTGCTCGCTCGTTGATAATAATTACATGTATATCATACGGTGCCGTACTGCTCGTGTGGCCGCCAGTGCGGTGCGGAGTAATGCGGTGCGGTGCGTTGCCGCACCGTTTGGCCTGGCACTAAGTAAGCCTATGTGTATCTATTTCAAGCTATATTACTCACAAATGTTTTCAAATTCCATCCAGTAGTTATTGCATGGAAGAGTAACGAACGCCCATACATCTATCCATCCATTTATCACAAACTATTAATAATACTAGTACATAGGATATTGATATTTTAATAGAATTTGTAGGTGTTGCGTTGAACGCTCGATGAAACAAACATTCGATATTTTGAATTCGATGTATTGTGTGTACGACATGTTAAATGTTCTATTTATTAATCACTAGCTTTTGCCCGCGGCTTCGCTCGCGTTAGAAAGAGACAAAAAGTAGCCTATGTTACTCTCCATCCCTTCAACTATATCCACTTAAAAAATCACGTCAATCCGTCGCTCCGAAAGAAAGAAAGAAAGACAAACATACAGACAGACAGACAGACACACTTTCCCATTTATAATATTAGTATGGATGTAGTATTATAAACCTTCTCGTATTTTTTGATGAATGATCTTTGATTTTATAGGATTCTATTTTGCTTATTACATTTGACTTTTTCGATCTAAATGATTTTCCTAAGGTTTTCTTGGTGACGGAAAACTTTGTGAGAAAACAAATTCTGAAATCGCCAATCCACTTTCTTTAGAAGAGAAAAGCCTATTTTCCTGCAATGGATTTATTACAATAACGGCTAGTAATAAGCAGATTTATAATAAGACATCAAAGTAAGAAGCAATTACGTAATACCAAAAGATAATTTACAGCCAATTTAGAAGTTCAATATTCGCAAAATTTTTTGAAACCTTTATCGAATATTACCTTTCTAATAATATCGCATAGGAGGCTTATAAATTAGGAGTAATAATAAGTTATCAGTGGGTAGATAATGCCGTAATGGAACCCATTCATAAAACTGTCCGCCCACCGCTTGTGTAAGACCAGGAAGCCAATTCTCGTGCGTTAGATAAATATCAACATCGATATTTATCAAATTAAAATGACGGATATCGAGTTATTTGGATAAATCGGTATTCTCAGTTTATCGAGTGAGATAATTATCCAACGGCAGCACTCGATATGCAACGATACGGATATCGTATGTGATAATCTGACTGCGTTCCGTTACATGTTATGTTATCCCTTTTCTTAAGTTTTTTATTTATTTCAAGAATTAAATCATGATCACCAAAATAAAATTAAATTCTATAATAATATAACATATTGAAGAAAGTGCTGTAACTTTGGGATATTTAATAATACACAATGCAATAAACAGAAAGCGGAAAAAAATCCTCGATAATTATTTAATTTTAACTCGAGAAAATGGAACGTACTCGCCATAGAAAAAGTGACAGGTAATATCTAATGAGCCCGAGAATGCAATATAGCGATACTTTTGATATTTTTGTGATATTTTTGATTGATATAAGACGCTTGATATCTTATCGAATTCGATATTATGTCACATAAACCGAGAATTAGGTCCCAGGGTTGACATCTACTGAGGGATCAAAGTAAATAAAAGTAGGCTTTATTCTAGATTTATTGCCTGGAACCAAGAACCAAGAATAATATAAGAAGAATATTATATCGATGTTCATTACGGTTGGGGATATGAAATAATTTTGGACTTGCTTTTGCTCGCGACTTCGTCTGCGTGGAATAATAGTTCCCGTTCCCAGGGGATTTTTGGGATGAAAACTATCCCCTTTCTCGAGTCCCAGACTATATCTGTACCAAATTTCATTCAAATCGGTTCTGCGGTTTAGGCGTGAAGAAGAGACAGACAGACAGACAGACAAGTTACTTTAGCATTTAAAAAATTAGGATAGATATGGATATTAGTATGGATTTATTGCCTGGAACCAAGAACCAAGAATAATATAAGAAAAATATTATATCGATGTTCATTATGGTTGAGGATATGAAATTATTTCGGATTATTCGTCAGTTTAACCTTTAAACACACGTGATTCGAGACACAATAGAAAGACAGTAGCAGCTCGACAACCGGCTGTCGCTTGATCGTCAAAAGGTTAAGGATAGTTTACATAGAATAGGTTTTATTTAGTATTATTTTTAGTGATGACCAAGCAACAATAAATCATAAACAAAGCTAGGGACCCGCGTGGCTAGTGTATAAAAACACAAATTGAACATAACATTACTAAGACTACCCTATCCTATCTCTATCCGATATTTTTATGTCAAAACCTATTATAGTTAAGGCTACTTTTATATTTAGGATATACCAACGATCCGGTTACGGTTACAAAACTCCTAAACATCCTTGGAAAGGACTGCGATAAAGGGGTGGGAGGGGGGAGGAAGTTAAAGTTACCGCAGAAGAGTTTCAGTGTCCACCTTAAGTCCGAAGTTGTAACTATCACAGTTCTGAGTTGTCACAGATATCTATGATATCTATCTATGTTTTGTTTGGACAAAGTTTCGATATGAATAAAAGAATGGAATTCCCTGCCGGCGTCTGTGTTCCCAAATGCATATAACCCGGATGTATTCAAGAGACGAGTGCATAGGCATCTTTTGGGTGTGCTCGCTCCATCGTAGGCCCCGTCTATGCCCTCGGGCTAGTCTGGGACCAAGAGCAAGCCCATATGTAATAAAAAAAAATCGGTTGGTTAATATAAGTTGTTCAAAAAACTGAAGCAAAATTAAAAAAAAAACCTCTGTGGTTGCGTTACCAACATAAAAACACGTACACTTCGCACAAACCGGCAAATAGATATTTATCTACTTTGTGTCCAGACTCAAAAAATAGTTGTCTCGCGCTGGCATCGAACTCGCGACACGTAGCATAAGCACAAAGTAAATAACAACAGCCAATCGCTTAGCTATGAGTCTAGCTCAATAAAATAGTTTAAAAAAGATGTGGTTAAGCTATTTGAACTCATGTCATGACACCTTGTAAAACTGTGTCAATAGGCGAAAACGAATCTTACCATAGGATTAATATTTTTTATTTATTTATTAAGGACATATAATGCCCTGACCTTGAGGAAGCCCTGGTATCTAGTCCGAGGCACACTTACCTAAATAACATTTAATTAATCGCAAACTGAAAGCAGGTAAATAAATAAAATGCGGTACGAAAAATACATTTTTTATAAAGTATTAGTTACCCGTGTGTCGGCCCTGGCTGTTCGGCTGTCTGTCATAATTATTATCTGGTAGAATAAAGATCGCCAGATGTTCACTACATCAATATATAACGTGTGGTATTGTTACACTCCAATTTCATTTAAGTAATCCATGCTAATGTTAAAAAATGCGTATGTCACTCTGTTTGTCTGACCCGCTTTTACTCCAAGTAAGCTTTAACTAAAAATAGGAACATTTAGTACAAAGTTTTATTTTGGGGTCTGTATCTCCAAATCACTGGTGTTTCTGTCTGTCTGTCTCTCTGCCTGTTCACTGTCCCCTTTATCTACAAACCATAAACCTATTATGAAAACGCCGGCAGAAGTTATTATTCTGATAAAATTAAGACTCAAAAGATTGATTCCAAATAGAAACGTATATTTTTTGCTTAACTTTCATTTACAGTTCAAGATTTTTCAGTTTGTAAAAGTCATAAAAAAAAAACCGAAAAATTGAAAAAAAAAATGTAATTTGAAGTCCAACTGCAAAAGACCCGCCTCATTCTTACTCACATACGTAAACACACAACCACAATAATTTACAAACATACACCATGCGAGCTATACCACACTTCCTTCACTCAACCCTCCTGCAGATCCTGTACTAACTTCACACAAATACTCGCCGAGCCCATCTCTGCCTTTGTGGAGCTAAGCGTGATGATTACAGGCTGATATCAAAGCCGAGGGCAGCCCATCAGGACCCGCAGCCGTGCGTGAGGCGACGTGCCAGGCCCGCGCTTGAGGCTCGCTCAGAAATCAATCTTCAGAAACGTATTGCTTTGTGCTGACGTGACATTGAAATGTGTTCCAAATTCGTGCGTAGCGTTGAAGGGTTGGATGGTAAACTAGATATTTTTTCGCGTTTATTTTTTGTGTGTTTGTGATTTTTTGGAAATGGAATTTGTTGGGGATGTGGGTCGGGGAAGAAATTTTATTCTTTAAGCTTGTCATTTAATTCTAAATCACATAGGACCATTTGATCCCAAGCTAAGCAAAGCTTGTGTTACGGTAACCAAACAACTGATACACGAGCAAATACTTAAAATATGATTTATAAATTATAAATACACACACTATTATAGATAAATTACACCCAAACACAGAACAAACAATCACGCTCATCACACAAAGTTTGTTCTGGGTGGTCACTAACCACTATACCAACAGGCCCGTCGATTATATATTTATTGCTTTGTAATCCTATAATATTTTACACAGAAAACTCATAACTATCCTGTTATTGAAAACTGGAACGGACTTTTGTAGTCTAAATATCGTTCCAAGAAGGAAATGTGGCAGTTTTTATTGAATTTATTTTGTGTACAGATAACACCTTTATCAGCAATATTATTTCAGGTTATAAAGCGTGCGAACAACAATATTATTATAACCTTTCTGTGAACTGAACCCCACAATTGGTTATTTCACAGCCCCAGTTTTTATTTACCCCGATCACAAAAGTGTTATTAAAGCACAATACGAATTGTTACAAATCCGACTGATTATACACAAACAGCGAGAGGCTCAGAGTTCGGGAATCAATTAAAAGTTATCGCAAGAATTGTTGTGATTTATACGAGAACCCTATCGTTGGGGCACCTCGCAAGTTTGTTGAAAAAGTATAACTAACTAAATAAATAAATATCCTGGGACAACTCACACACGGTCATCTGATCCCAAACTAAGCTGAGCTTGTACTATGGTAACCAGACAACTGATATACATACTTATATAATTTATAAATACATACATATTATAGATAAATTACACCCAGACAGAGAACAAACAATCATGCTCATCGCTCAAAGTTTGTCCTGGGAGGTAATTTTTTTTTATAAATAATTAAATATCTTGGGACCTTGTACTATGGTAACCAGACAACTGATATACTTACTTATAGCAAAGCCGAGATCGCGAAATAAATATCAGCTGTTCAGTACATTAGCCAAACATAAATGTACTGAACAGTTGTTTTTTTTTGCGATTTCATGTTTGTTCCCGTAGTAAAAGTGGTTGGTTATCATGAGCACAATCACGTGTTTAAGTATCGTACACTAATTATTACCAGTTACCTTTTATATTTTTTAAATACATTCATATTTTAGATAAATTACATCCAGACACAGAACGCAATCATGCTCATCACTCAAAGTTTGTCATTATTGTGCTGTGTTATTTTGCTCGTAAATTAAAATTCCAAGAAAACCAAAACCACTGATAGAAATCCTCAGTTTTTCTGAACAAGCTAGAAAATTACGCAAAATCATCAAGAATATTTTTCTAGTCTAACTATAAAAGTTTTTGGGGTTTGTTCCCGTTGAGTCACACCATTTTGTGGGCATAGAATCACCACAGTAGTATTTGGAAAAAAAGAAAGAAAGATTTATTTGTAAAATAGATGTGAACGTTATATTAAGTTCCTTATATTCTACCATTTCTGGTGTACAAGTTTTTAAACCATAATAACTCAGCTTTAATAACTAGCTTTTGAGAAAGGTTCACCTTATAAATGACTAGCTTTTGCCCGCGACTTCGTCCGCGTGGAATAATAGTTCCCGTTCCCAAGAGATTTTCGGGATGAAAACTATCCTATGTCCTTTCTCGGGTCCCAAACTATATCTGTACCAAATTTCATTCAAATCGGTTCAGTGGTTTAGACGTGAAGAAGAGACAGACAGACAGACAGACAGACAGACAGACAGAAAGACAGACAGACAGAGTTACTTTCGCATTTATAATATTAGTACGGATGTCGTGTAAATTGGTCCTTCTGTCATTAACATGTATAGTCGAGGTACTTAGTTATCGGGTATCGGGGGTATTGATAAATGAATTCCCGCCATTGTTCACGGGGCTGGGATTAATTCACTGTGACCATGTGTTGTATTAGCCTAATTGTTTATTAGTTGCTATGTTTGTACCATTGCTTGTTTATATGGGGAGGGGGAGGGGTTTGAAATGTTCTTTGGAGGTCTGAGGAACAAATAGAGTGCATAGTTCCTCATACTCCATTGAAAAGGGAGGATTCTCCGACCAAATGGGTATTGTGCCCGACCGTTCCTGTCGAGATTTTGTATACGATACAACTACACGCTGTCAGTGGCGTGAGTTGTTTTTTTTCTGGTGGATATAAGTACTGTGAAGGTCTGACGGACCTCTACTGTACCGAGAGTGCTATAAATACCTAATAAAGGTATTTTGCGTAACTATTTTATATTATCGTATTCATGGTATTTTTAAGCGACTGCACAAACTTGTCAGCCCAGATGGCTGACAAGTTTTGTTTGATCTTTGTATCACATTCAAATATTCTAAACGTTTTGCTTATGACTTGAAATTAATCTATTCAAAGAGCTCTTATTACTGCAATCTGAAAGGATCTCTACAGTACTAACACTAGGTTCTAAATTGTGTGTTGTGCTAACCTAAAGGACTTTGTCATGGTCTTTCATGATAAAAGTTCGTTTTATTTTTATCTTAATGTCGCATCAAACTCCGATAGCGAGATGTAGGATGTCAGTAATAAATCACACGTTGGGTCCTATAGGTCTCTTATTCTTATTTTTCTCTTGTCTTTGGTGCTGCTTTTACGTAAGCAGCCGAAGCGTAGGCAACGGAGCGTGAGCCCAGAGGTAGTACTTTTTGAGATTCAGGCTATGTCACTTTATGCAGGCATCTGGATTGAGAGCCCTACTTATTTCATCATAACAGCTTTATTTCACGTTTAAGAAATTCATGGCATATTGCCCTAAGTTTTACTAATTTTTAACTAAATTCCCTGTAAATCTTGTTTTCGTTTGAGAAGATTTAAAATTTGGGCTCTCAATCCAGATGCACATGCGCGTTAGTAGCGCGACGCGGTCGCGCGTTTGTATCGATACAATCGCGATGCAGTAGCGCGTTGCAAATGCGACTAACACGCGTTAGAAGTGACGCAGTCGCGCGTTTGCTAAACGCGCGACTGCATCGCTACAAAAAGTCGCCGTGGGCGAGGGCCCTTGGTCCCAATTTGATAATCGCAGTGAAAACGGTTTAATTTGCTTATCCGAATGTTTATTGTTTGTTGTGTGTGTTTTGACTACAAGCGGTGTATAGTGTTTGCTTATTTGTTGTTTTTTTATTAGTGAATTAAAAAAGCAATTCATTAATTGAAAGCTGCAATGTTGCTAAGTGTTTAGGCGTATGTGTTTGATTCTATTTTTAGGGTTCTGAGCATTATTGTAAAAATAGAGCTGCATCTGTTTGTCGATCTATTGTTCGTTTTTTTCTGCAAAATTACTAAATCAACATTTTAAAACAAAATGAAACGAAACCCTCTATGTGCTAGCCTAAATAATATTTTATGTAGCATTTTTTTTCTTAACCAAGAACCAGTACACAAGCGAAGTCGCCGAAAGAATTTGTATGATACAAAAACTTCAATACAATACAATACAATACAATACAATTCTTTATTTGCACAGAAAGTAGGTACATGTTACAGGTGGTTTTTAAGTGAATGATCCTTATACAATCTACCTTAAATTAGGCATGCAAACATTTTCTGTCAGTGGATAGGGCGACTCGTGAGATGCATTATCTATACCAAATACTAGTGAAACTAATTTGAAAAGAATAAAAAATGTCAACTGTAATACTGATATTAGAAATTGAAAATACATAGTTGTAATTTAAAAATACAGATGTCAATGTATAATCTAATTTAAAATATAGATGTCAAAATATAATTTAATTTAAAATACAGATGTCAATATAATGATACCAAAATAACAAAGTAGGTTAAGGATATGAAAGTGTCAGAATTAATTTAAGTGTATGTCGTTCAAAAATTCACTAATACAGTAATAGCACTTATTAACTAATAGGGCGGTTAATTTCTTTTTAAAAAGTGACAAGACATTTTTTCAAGACATTTAATTACACAAAATTACAGTAACCAGTTCCTTTTATTTTATAGCCAATTACGCACCTGTGACATTCAACGAGTTTAAGGCGCTGTCCATAGCGTACACCTTGTAAAACGTCAAGATTTTCGTCGCGAAGTTAGCCGTATCTATACATACCACAAGCCAGAAAAAAATACAGTGTATAGTCTAATATATAAAGAAAAGACTTACACAAAAACAATTTGCAAAAGTGGTCTAGAACTACGAAAAAAAAATGTTCAAAAAGACCCCTGAAAAAAAATTTTCGTCTCGAATTCTCAATTTTTTCAGCGACAACCACCATATTTTTTATATCTATAACAAAGAAAATTTAATAAACTAAAGAGATATCTAAAAATTTTAATACACAGAACTGTATATTCTTTTTAAATATTTAATTAAAACTGCAAAATGATTTACATTTTTGCGGACATGCTATTCAAATAAAATGAAACGCCAAAATATTTTCGACCTTATTTCTATTAATTCGATGCATTACTGTCGTACATTGTGTCAAGCTTGTGTCAGTCCACGCCCAGTCGGCAGCTAGCCGTTGCTACGAGAGGTCACGTCCGATTTTTACACATTTGGTCCATTATTATTTCGCGCTTTGTTTATTTTTTTGATTCTTTGTTTTTGATTTTAGTAATTTACTTATAGTGATTCGTGTTTCTAAGCAATGGGAAATAAAAGAAATAAAGAGTTGCAACGGATTTGTACAAGAAAACGACGTAATAAAAGTAAAAAATAAAGTATACAAGTAAGTATTCCTTTTTTTTTATACCCATTATGGCATTATTAGTATCAATATATTATGAAACTCATTTATATTTTGGTAATTCGTAAAAAATAGGCAAACAAAATACATCAAAATAAAAACCAATTTTTGTCTACAGATAGACCAACTTATCTGTGAACTGAAGGAGGGCGACACTGTCAATACAGCGTTGCTAAGAGAAAGAGACAGAGTATACTCAAATGAAGTCAAATGTATGACTGAAATGTCATGTCAGCCGTAGTTCCAATTTTAGCCATTTCACAAATAAGTTGGTAAAACAGTAGCTGCGGCTATGGGGCGCTAATATGCTGCACGCGGAGCGTGCGGCGTACGATGAACGACGAGGCCTAAAATGGCGCTTCGGTAGACCGACGTGCACGAAATTAGTATTACATTGTTTCTATACTTATTTTTTGTGCCCGTTTACTTTGTGATATTATTTTGTAAACTATGTTTTTGTGAACATAAATTATTTTTGCAAATCTACATTATGAAAATTAAATTAGTTCAAAAACTGTTTTATTTTATTGGTTTCATTGTTATAAAAGAATTATCTGTGCCAATGTAAAAATCGTGCTTTTTATATTTAATTACAGAGAACTCAAGAATTTTCAACTCAATAGGTCTGAAACATCCCTATCACTTCTAACTGCAGTTAATCCAACCGCGACAAATAAAGGAACCATTGAAGAACAAAATTACGAGTATGTGTCATCAAAGTAAAATAATCAACGGGTTTTTTATTGAACTGCCCCCTTACCATGACGTTTGACACGTTGTCAGCGTTAGACACGTTGTCTAGCGCCGTCTCTTTCCCACTGAAAGTAATATCAAAGTATTACCAGGCGTCCGTCACTCGCTCAAGGCCACGCGTTTTATGCCTACCGCTTCGCGTACCGTCGACGGTACAACGAACACCGGGCTGTCGCGCGCCCGGCTGTGTGCTCGCGCGTCACGGGTACAGCGCTGACTATCAAAATGCCGAAACCACGTAATTATTGTGTGATTATTGTGCCATTCCCCTGTTTCCCAATTCTCCTTGTTTCCCTTTTGATTATTTATTAAAATTATTCACGCGGTTTTGGATACGACACTAAAATATAATAATCGGGAATTCAAGGGACGAAAAATATGCATCAGTCATTTTATTAAACTAAAAAATATTTGATCAACAAATAAAAAAAATATTGTTTTTAAACATTCGTTTTATTACCATTATCATCATACGTATAACCCTAGCACATTTACTAGATGGCACGCACACACGTTAGTCGCGCGGCGGGCAAAAGAATCTCAACTCTCTTTGTGCGTACTTATGGTACATTTTTCCTCGCTGCAAACAGCTGGTATTATTATTATAATTTTGTAGGCTATCATAGCGTAGGTATTTTCGTTTTTGTATTGGAGTGAAGTATCTGTTACGTAGTAACTATTTATTAATCTGTGGTATTACTGCTATAAGGGCTTGTGGTAGGCCCCCTGGTCATTGTGATACAACTTTTATAATAAGACCAAGTCCGAAATAGTTACATTTCGACGAGTCATCTCACGTAATGATGTCATAATAGTTTCAGCACCCCACACATTATTTATTGAAGTGAAAACTTCTTTAGCGGCGTTGAGCACTTTTTCTGTAATGGGTATAAAATCTTAAACTCGCGTCAGGACACGTGACCTGATCGAAAAAGCGTAGGACGGATGGATAGTAGACAGCTATAATCAAGTTTTCACTTCTGCCGGCACTCCCGGAGTGCTACCCGTCTTTTTTTTTTTTTAACAAACGAGTACCAAAAATTTTTTGCATTTTTATTGGTCCACATAATCAGCATAAGTGTTATCATTAGTGGCATTGGCTCCGCCTCGACTAATTTCCCATCTATCTCTGTCCAATACCGGAAATATAAAAGAGATATACTTAGTACTCGTTTGTTAAAAAAAAATAGACTACAGTATAAAAGTATTGCACCAAGTTGGCTATCTATCTATCTTTTGTTGAGAGATCAGAAATATGCACGGTCCTATCTGTAATGAACGAAAACATACAGCAAGAAAGCTGTAACAGACAGCTAAATTTTGACTAACTGTGGATCTCATTAGTGTCTAATGCTGTCTAATGAGTTAATCATAATCATTATTCACCTACAATGGTCCTGCCGGGGTTGCGGAATGTTTATAATAGTTACCGTGACCCTGAAACATAAAGGGCAATCGAAGGAACATTAGTGGGTTTTAGTCAGTAAAAGTCTGACACGCCCTCCCGCCGCACCCAGGACGGGAGCAGTCATTTGATGATTTCCCACTCACAAAAAAAAATATTCACCTACAATATTCCCACTTATCTTTGTATTTCTTTTTTCAAATAGGAAATTATTTGATTTTTAACCGACTTAAAAAAAGGAGGAGGTTCATTTCGTCTGTATGTTTTTTTTTGTAGGTTTGTTACGCGATATCTCCGTCAATTGTAAACAGATTTTGAGGGTTCTTTTTAGGGTTCCGTAGTCAACTAGGAACCCTTATAGTTTCGCCATGTCTGTCTGTCTGTCCGTCCGTTCTCGCTTAATCTCTGTGACCGTTATCACTAGAAAGCTGAAATTTGGTACCAATATGTATATCAATCACGCCGACAAAGTGGTAAAATAAAAATTGGAAAAAAATATTTTATTAGGGTAGCCCCCCTATATGTAAAGAGGGAAGTATTTTTTTTTTAATTTAACCCTTACGTGTGATATATTGTTAGATAGGTATTTAAAAATGAATAGGGGTTTACTAAAATCATTTTTTGATAATGTCAATAATTTCGGAAATAATCGCTCCAAAAGGAAAAATCAAAGCGTCCCCCCCCCCCTCTAACTTTTGATCCGTAGGTTTAAAAAATATGAAAAAAATCTGGAAAGTAGAACTTTATAAGAACTTTCTAGGAAAATTATTTCGAACTTGATAGAAAGAACAGTTTTTGTACAAAAAAGACAAAAAGGTTGTACAAAATAATTTCTGCGTACTTAGTATGTCAACGTAACAAAAGCCTTTTTTTAAACTTATAAGTGGGAACACTTATTGTGACGGTCGGGAAACTACGGAACCCTACATTGAGCGTGGCCCGACACGCTCTTGGCCGGTTTTTTGTTTGATAAGTTATGATGCAGTGGTAGTCCCATATAAAGGACATGTTATGAAATGGGCTTAAAATAATTTTGTTTTTGAACAACTATCATGTGCGGTTTTTCTGGTAGGGAACATTGTCCAGGATGGCCATACAAAAACAAAAAAAAAAATATTAAAAGCACCATTATTTAAAAAATAAATATTTAAAATCTAGATATTTTTTATCGTAATATTATTTTTGTACATTGGAAAAAGAAAACCTGCTACAGTATTATTTTTTATAGCTTATTATACGCCTTTCTGTTATTTCAAACCGTTTAAATGGCTTTAAAATAAAACCAACTAATTATATGCATGATTTGGATTTATGAAAATGATTCCTTTGCGTCTTTTTAAAACAATAAAACCTTAGAATAAAACATTACTTGTGTCAGGTTGACGGGTTGTAACCTCTGCAGTTGTAATGTCACTCTTGAATTTGACACTTGATTTGCCGGTTACTATGACAACGACATCCAATCCAACAGAACATGGACAACTTTTTAAGGGAAAATGAAATTGTGGTTTTACTTTATCTTTCTCGCAATTTTTCCTTATTTGCTCACCGTTTAGACCTACCCTGGACTACGACAAAACATTTTAAACCCAAAATCAGCTCAATCGGCCCAACCGTTCTCTAGTTTTAATCAGACTAACGAACATCAATTCATTTTTATTTATATAGATAGAAAATTCAAAATTCAAAATTCAAAGCATTTATGTCACTTAAACCATTTACAGGTACTTATGAATTGTCAAAGAGTCTGTCGGTTAGTCAGAAAAGAAAAGTGACGCTAATTGCCTGTTCCAAAACGTAGATCTCTATGGAGAAGAACAGGCAAGAAACTCCACGGACACTCTTTTAAAAAAATCATGTGTTACAAAATCTTGGTTACATTTTCTTTTTGTTGCTTCTACATGTGAAAACAATGTGTATGTAACAAAAATAATAAACAAATACAAAATTAAAAAGTAAAAAGTCATGGCAGTTAAGAGATGACCCATCTCAACTGACAGCGCCCGTTCACGAGCATGACGCGTGGCATCAGCACCATTTAGCTCAACCATTTTGAAGGGAACCGAATGATCCAACGCACTCGCCACCATCAGCGAGACTTTTTAAGCGAGCATGACAATGCTCCTAACCGCCATGTCTATTTGTGTCAGTAGACTATCGTAATAAATCACTGCATCGTACTCACATTTACAAAAATTCAAATATGCATCTAAATTACACAAACCAAAGTTTTGTACTGTAAATGAATAATATACATGGGTGAAATTTATTTAGGTACCTATAAATATAATAACAATAACGATTTTAAATAATCATGTCAAAAATTAAGGGAATAACAAACATTTTAATCTTCCAATGATTAAAATTTCTAATTTGGGAAATAATGCTATTAAATTATATAAAACTAAAGTTTTAATCTAAAATACAAAAATAGGTATAACAGTATTAGTTATTTATGTCAATTTTGGGACCATTTAGCATATTTCTCTTCCAAACATCCCTAATTTGTGAGACTAGGTGGCTGTGGAGCAGGACCAGCACCCAACCATGCATTTTTATCTATAATATAATCCTCTAATTTATAGTAAGCTTGACTGCATAGTGTGCGCTTAATGCATGTTTTAAATTGTTTTTCATTTAATTGAAGAATATTGAGAGGTATTTTATTGTAGCATTTAACGCAATACCCCATAAAAGAAGTATGTACCTTGGACAATCTGAAACTTGGCTGGTCTAATTTGTTCCTGTTTCTTGTATTGAAATTATGCCTGTCACTTATTTTACTAAAAGATATATATATATATATATATATATATACATGTGCCAATAAGTATGTACATCTTAATAAGAAAGTTCTCATTTTTTATTCCAAAATGACCTAAAATGGTGCTTTTTTTAAGTGATAATTTAATTTTAAATTTAAGTCATTACCAAATATCTTAAACAAACCAATTTTTAATTATGAATCACTGTATTCTTTTTATGATAAAGAATCCCGATCTTTTTTACCAAGACAGCTTTCTATATTGTTGCACTAAGAGGTACCACTAATTGACCCAAGTGTGTACATATACATATATTTTTTTAAAGTTATATACGATATAACTCATTACGCTAGGTGGCTCGATTTACGAGTCCGGGAGTATAGAATACAGACGGCTTCAGAATACGGTCGCGCGCTGCCTAAAAGTAGGCGGAGCTTCGCGCTCAATTTCGCCGCCGCTGCTTCACCCCCGCGAATACCAAAAGATTAGCTACTTACCGGGCCTTAACAATATTGAACCTACAAAGCACGCTAAAACTCATATACCTTTAATTTCCAATCTAAATGACAGAAAATCCAGTCATCACGTCGCAGTAATCCTCATAATAAGTAATTCCGGGAAACGACTACATTTCCCGAGTTTTACGTCCATGTCACACTGTACTGATGTTACTCCACTAATAAAATTGTAATGAGTCTCTCTAATGTGCGCCGGCCTTTAAAAGTGCGCATTTGCAAGTCTCTGTGTTCATGTTGAAGGTATTACAGAAGGACCATTCGATAATATTGTTTTATTGACAAGCTAGAGAAGAAGGCTAGGCGCATGAGGCAGCGTCAATCCTCACGTTTCGAACACAGACCCAAGCGTAATCGTCGATAATCGCAAGCCGACTACTGACAACTGTAGGCGCGGATCTGCGGACGGCGAGACGGCGAACCCGGCTAGGACCAGGCCATGTTAAAGGCACGTTTTGTTCCACCCGCGCTCAAAGAGCAGTTAGCACGTGATGGGACTGGCCCTCTAGGGCCAATGCCTGCCGGGGTTGTGGATTAATTCTAATAGTTATTACCGCAGCTCCGGAACATAAAGGGCAACCGAAGGTACAAGGGTGGGTTCAGTCAGTTAAAGTCTGACACTAGGGCGGGAGAAGTCATTTCTAATCTTCAAAAACCGGCCAAGTGCGAGTCCGACTCGCGCACGAAGGGTTCCGTACTATCATCTATAATAGACAAGTTTCTACCTGTTTATTAAGATCAAGTAAAAATTGCTTAAAAATTACGTTTGTTGTATGGGAGCCCCTTTATTGTTATTTAATCATTTATTTTGAAAGGTACAATTAATATTTTGGGAAAAATTGAAGCGTCTACCTCTTACCGTTTTTAATATTGACCAAAAATACGAAAATAAACTCATTTATTGTATGGGGACCCCCCTCAATATTTTATTTTTGTTAATTTTTAGTATTTGTTGCTATAGCGTCAACGGAAATACATCATTTGTGAAAAATTCAGCTTTCTACGAGTAGCTATCACGGATTATGAGATACAGCTTGGAGACAGACAGACAGACAGCGGAGGCTTAGTAATAGGGTCCCGTTTTACCCTTTGAGTACGGAACTTTAAAAAACAACAATATTGGAAGTGGAGAAGATTAGAAGGAATAGGATCGAGCCGTCCATAAAGTCAAATTCAATAATGGAGTTCGTTTTAAAGTTATTTATATTGGTAAATGTCGAAATTAAAAAAAAAATTTTTGAAAGTGTCATTTCTTTTCATCATCATCATCATATCAGCCGCAGGACGTCCACTGTTGAACATAGGCCTCCCCTACAGATTTCCAGTAGGACCTGTTGGAAGCGGCTTGCATCCAGGTTTGCATCCGCAGGATCGCGCTGGATGCAAGCCGCTTCATTTCTTTTAGTTTAAGAAAAATAAAAAATTAGATTTTGGATTTAAAATAATTATGAGACGTTTGTCCTCCGACTCCGTTTAACTTTTTGTTAGACCCATATTCAAGACTCGATTCTCGTGGTTGACAACTGTACATACCTTCAGGTTTGTAGGGAATCCTCAGTAAGCTTATTTGCATTTGCCGGTTAATTTTTTTTTGGACCATACCTAGAAATCTTACTGATTCGCGAGATATTGAAGGTCAAATAAATCCCACCAAAAACATTTCATGTTAAATGTCGCCAAGACAACCACATAAGGCTTGTCCTGAGAAAAATATATCAGATTTCATGTAGAGCCAAGCTTCTGAATCTACACGATCTAAATATACCGACCTTAACATTACAAATTCTACATATAGTTTGATACTCAGTGTTACGTAGTTAAAGTGCATTCGTATTTCATTTCACGATTTCGTATTTTTTTGCTCGGGAATAATTTTCACAATAAAACTACAGTAGCACAGTTCAACTTCTGCATAGTTTTTTCATGTGAAAATAAAACTAGAGTTACGTGTTAGTGTGACACGACTTTTTTACATTCCAAATGTACTTTTTATGCTAAATAATGTTGAGGAAACAAAAGAGTTGGGTGTTAACGAAGTTTTGGCTTTTTGTGTTGATTGTAATGTATCCACATACATACTTACATAGGGGAGCCTTGTGGGGCTAGCTGAAAGGTACATAGACGATGTGATTTAATGCTTTGTCTCAGCGGTCGGTAACCTTTTGGCAGGTAAGGGATATGTAGTGACAAAATGAGATGTACGCGGGCCGCACTTCCCTACTTAGTATAAAACAAAATCGCTGTCTTAAAACTACGCAACGGATTTTGATGCGTTTTTTTTTGTAATAGACCGATTTATTTATTAACCTTTCGACGTCAAGCGGCAACCGGCTGTCGGGCTGTTATTGTCTTTCCATTGTGTCTCGAATAGTGTGATCGAAGGATTAAAGTTATCTACTAAAGTTATGATGGGAGGTAGGTGTATTTAAATCATTAATTCAAGGTTATAGAGAGAAGGGAAAGATAATAACAAACAAGAAGCACAGTCATTTGATATTCATATACTTTTAGGGTTCCGTAGTCAACTAGGAACCCTTATGGTTTCGCCATGTCTGTCCGTCCGTCCTCGCTTAATCTCTGTAACCGTTAGCACTAGAAAGCTGAAATTTGGTACCAATATGTATATCAATCACGCCGACAAAGTGCAAAAAAAAAAATTGGAAAAAAACGTTTTATTAGGGTAGCTCCCCTATATGTGAATAGGGAAGTGGTTTTGTTTTTTAATTACAACCCTGACGTGTGATATATTGTTGGATAGGTATTTAAAAATGAATAGGGGTTTACTAAAATCATTTTTTGATAATGTCAATAATTTCGGAAATAATCGCTCCAAAAGGAAAAATCAAAGCGTCCCCCCCCCCCCCTCTAACTTTTGACCCGTAGGTTTAAAAAATATGAAAAAAATCTGGAATGTTGAACTTTATAAGGACTTTCTAGGAAAATTATTTTGAACTTGATAGAAAGAACAGTTTTTGTACAAAAAAGACAAAAAGGTTGTACATAATAATTTTTGCGTACTTAGTATGTCAACGTAACAAATAACCTTTTTTTAAACTTATAAGTAGGTACACTTATTGTGACGGACGGGAAACTACGGAACCCTACATTGAGCGTGGCCCAACACGCTCTTGGCCGGTTTTTTTTTTAATTAAGACTGATTGATATCTTTGATTTATTTATAAAGGAACTGTGCTATATATACTTCTTGAACACAATAATAGTAACCAACTCTCAGATTCCTTACACTGTATGAACCAATACCTACAGATATATATTTGAATGTCGGAAGCGTTAGACAAACGTTGAACTACCGGAAATACATTGTAAAGGACGCCACGGTAGACATCTGTCGAGCACGCCACCACACCGTCCGGGGAATCAATCCGACACATTATTTCTGCGTGTCGCAACGGAGACGGAGAGAAATCTTGTTTGCAAGATTATTCACCAGCACCTTGTCATGAAATACAGCCTTTTGTAATCACAAGCAACGTACTAAAGGTAGGTGTCCGACTCAGTTCTTAAAAATGGCGATATCATATTGTATAAACATCGATCTGTCATTAATAGACTATTGTTGTTAATAAGTCTGATATAGTGGTGATAGATCGATTAGAGCGTCGCGCAGTGATTGTTGTTATAGCTGTTCCGTACGAGAAATTCGTGAAAGCTAAAAAGTATAAGCAGGCCAATTTTCTTTGCCTATAAAAATAAGTTTACATTGCTCTTTAGCTTCTTTGTTTTCACATAATGGAAGCAACATGAATAATGTAACAAACATTTTGTAGAACCTTATGATTTAGAAGAGGTCACTCACATACATGAGGTTTCTTGCTTGTTTTTCTCCATAGAGACTAGCTTAAAATTTTCTCCGACTGTCTCTTTGCCATTTCAAACGTGCCTGTAAATAGTCTAATGCTATGATTGATTGATTGATTTGACTCAAAAGGTTGTCGACATGTGGCATGTGAATTCAGCAGACATTGTGCCGATAGTCGTGATGACCTATTACCTAAGAGCCTCGACCTGAATGAAGCTCGCGGTAAGAAGCTGATACAGGTGTCTAATGTGGAAAGCGGCACTCCCCGTCACGTACTCTTTAGCCGGTAGCTGAAGAGCTGCAGTTGGAATAATAATTTATTTTGGAAGAAAGAGAAATATATTGCATGTCGCACTCACGCTTTTTACTATGTATGGATTTAGTCAAACGAAGTCATATACACATACCGTCTATCATTAATATCTAACTATGTTTATAAAATGCTGACAAGTTTCTGATCAGTAAATCTATCTAAGAGAACATTTTTTTTTTGGTGAGTGGGAAATCATCAAATGACTGCTCCCGTCCGGGGTGCGGCGGGAGGCCGTGCCAGACTTTTACTGACTAAAACCCACTCATGTTCCTTCGATTGCCCTTTATGTTCCAGGGTCACGGTAACTATCTAAGAGAACATGACATTATAACAACTGAAATACCATATACATAGAAATAAACAATATTCTATTCTATCTAATTTCAAAGTAATTGTTTCCTCACACAAAAAGTGTTCACACAAGTTAACACAAAATTTAATCAACAACTTTCGAACGGCGTGAAAACATTGTTTCAATTTGAACAGACAGGTTTGCTCGTTACCCGTAGCCTGGAGCATCTCATAAATACGTTTATTTCAAATAAATAGGAACAGGGAGTTGGTTAACTCTAAAACCAATATCAATCACGTGTGTAGTATCTGGACCGCAGCCTCCGCCCTCCCGGGACGTCGTCCTCCACTAAGTTTTATTGCAAACAAGTTGCGACACCCGACAGGCACGGGGCGGAGCTCCTGACCCTGGTTTTACAACTAAGGGTTTTTGACTACAACTTTATAACACGACATTAACGCTTGTATTCCCGAAGGTAGACAGACTTGTTTAGTATAAACATTTCATACGCTATAAATCAGAAAGTACATTTGTATGCGCATCAACATATTTAACTCAGCTACACAACAAGATAATAAATTCACGTTATTATCTTTCGGAGATAGGGCGCGTCCCCACGCGTGCAGATATAAAGAATCTGTCTGCGTATATACAGGTTTGTTTCCCGGCCCCGCGGTATCCGTTAAGTGTTGACGAGTTTTTTCACGAGAAATTTACACATAACATGTAAATTACTTTTATGTGCCCCTTGCGAGGGATCTCACTGACAGGATTAAGGCGGTCTGCAAGCGATACCGACGTTTTGTGAGACATATAATACTTTAAACTTTTGCGTTGCATACCTATTTATACTTCACTGTTACACGGGATTTAATTTTTTTTATTTTCAGTCTGCTGGTGACCTTGGCAGGTGCAACCCTGCTGAAACGTCAAGCAAAAAACAAATAAAAAGTTTGTTTTGGTGCGCGTTAAATCCCGTGTATTCAAGTTTTGTGAGACGTCGATTCTGATAAGTAGCTCTAAAAGTTTTATTATCAATAATAGCAAACAAATAAAATTATATGTACTTCGTTTTAACTATGTCTTTCAATAAACTGCACAAAGTTTTGAGAAAAAGTAAGACTGTCTTGATTGACTGTGTCTATACATTCTTATAACCAGAAATGTGGCCTAGGTTCAGGATTCACTGTTAAAAAGGAACAGAAGACTCAAAACAAGCTAATAATGGACCTACATCAAGCCAAGTCGCTCGCATGACGCCCGCCTTACGTCAGAACATAATACCCACACAGAAAGTAACGTTATATCAAAACTCAAAGAGCCGATACGTAGAGAAGTGCAAATTTCTCAAATTGTGACTCGTAACATGAAACAATTCTACTTTTTGTTTCTTAACAGGTAATTTTACCGTCTAACTTCGGTGAGCGGGGCGACGGCGGGTGGGGAGGGAAGGGAGGTTTATTCAATAAGTTGTCATGTTATGAATTTATTGCGTATCCATGTTTTGACTGACGTCTGACGCGGGGTGGCTTCTGTTTGATACCGTGAAGATGACTGGTACCCAAAAGTTTTTATATACCTTCATTTTATTGAAGTTTGACGAAGAACAGGGAACTTCTTACTTATCGCTGTATACACAGCAAATTGAGTGTAAGCAATAGAATTACTTACGCAGGAAATGATAAAATACTGTTAAACCAGTTATTTTATTTACCTTTTTCAAGCGTGAACGGCTGAACCGATTTCGCTAATTCTTTTTTGTTTTTTTTTTGTTTTTGCCGGAAAATTAGACAATTTAAACATGCAATGCGCGCTGCAGTTTTACATATGTTTTATTATTGACTATACTTACTCATTTCTGGGTTAAACTCACCAATGATTGTACATTATTATACAATTTCTTTTTTTGTGAGTGTGAGGATTATGTGGGTCATTCATTATACTAAGAATACACATGTTCTTACTAATATATTTTCTTTGACTGTCAGTTTGAGTAGTTATGCGGCCTACCCAAATGTCCTTACTTTGGTATTGTTCGTCAAAACGTTAGGCTCCTTACGTCTTAAGTTGAGCTAAACGATTGCTGACAAATGCTTGCACTATGTGGACAGGTCCACTCAAATCTGTGTGCTTTTCTCATCAAGAAAGCACATTAGTCATTAACCTTCATGATCCTCGCATAATTTGACCAATACAATTGTATGGACTTTAAAAGAGACTCTGTGACCGTTAGCACTAGAAAGCTGAAATTTGGTACCAATATGTATATCAATCACGTCGACAAAGTGCGAAAATAAAAATTGGAAAAAAATGATTTATTATGGTAGCCCTATATGTAAAGTGGGAAGTGTTTTTTTTTTAATTTAAACCCCAACGTGTGATATATTGTTGGATAGGTATTTAAAAATGAATAGTGGTTTACTAAGATCATTTTTTGATAATGTCAATAATTTCGGAAATAATCGCTTCAAAAGGAAAAATCAAAGCGTCCCCCTCTAACTTTTGACCCGTAGGTTTAAAAAATATGAAAAAAATCTGGAAAGTAGAACTTTATAAGGACTTTCTAGGAAAATTATTATGAACTTGATAGAAAGAACAGTTTTAGAACAAAAAAAAAAGGTCGTACAAAATAATTTCTGCGTACTTAGTATGTCAACGTAACAAATAGCCTTTTTTAAAACTTATAAGTGGGAACACTTATTGTGACGGACGGGAAACTACGGAACCCTACATTGAGCGTGGCCCGACACGCTCTTGGCCGGTTTTTTTTTAACATACTATTGTTCTTTCATGATAAGATAACTTCTGTCGGGTTAGTTACTATGTCTACACATATAAAATGGTAAACTGACTGACTGATTGACTTACTGTTGATATATCAACGCACAGCCCAAACCGCTGGTCCTAGGGACATGTAACTTGCAGTGTGTGTTCTTTGTGAAGAGTAAGTATTCATTAAGAAAGGATTTTTGAAAAATCCCACACTAAAATGGTAAAATAGAAGATGTAAGTTTCGACATTAACTCGGGCGAAGTCGTAGGCAAAAGCTAGTACATTATAAATTCTACTAATCAAGTAACTGCCTTATTATTTCGAAAGTGCCTTTCAATTTTATGAGCAGCCTATTTCGTGGACATCTTGAACCTCCTAGAGACAGTTTATTAGATCATCGCAATCGATTTAGCGCGATCTTTTTATTCCTCGTCGGGAAACTGAGAGGAATACTAATGACAAGGCGGAGGCGACGGAGGTCGCCGTGTTTTCAACCTTTATGAGGTCAAAAAAACAGAATTACTACGGAAAACGTAGTTACAGACAGTCAATAAAAGTCCAGTAACATTTAAAAATTCATAATTGTAATATTGAATCTATATACAATGTGTTAATGAAATAACCCAAAACCTGAACATGTTTGTAATCGGCAGCAAAATCGAATACAATAATTTTTATTATAGAAAGATAGAAAGAAAGAAAGAAAGAAAAACAGTTTATTCGTGCTTAGTTGCTAAAGTTTTACAGCATAAGAACTTAAATAATGTAGGTAGATTTATATATAAAACTTATTGCACGAAAGGGCTAGCGCTCAGCATAATGCCGGGCCCGTACACAGGTACGAGTCCACGGCGCTGGTTTTCAGCGCTAGCCGAGGGCGTGTTTACTGTCTCAGAACAATGGAGAACTTAGTTGCTCAATTGTTCTGAGGCACGATAAACACCAAAAAAGGCGCTGTACCGGTGCGGAGCACACAACAAAAAAAAAAATACGAAAATAAAGTTACAACAAACAAGTTTACAAATTTTTAAATATCTGGCAACATTTTTACGAAAAGTCGACAAAAAAAACCGGCCAAGAGCGTGTCTGGCCACGCTCAATGTAGGGTCCCGTAGTTTCCCGTCCGTCACAATAAGTGTTCCCACTTATAAGTTAAAAAAAGGCTATTTGTTACGTTGGCATACTAATCACGCAGAAATTATTTTGTACAACGTTTTTGTCTTTTTTGTACAAAAACTGTTCTTTCTATCAAGTTCAAAATAATTTTCCTAGAAAGTACTTATAAAGTGATGAGAATAAGTCTGAAGTGTGAGTATTATTACGTAGTATACGATACCTATGTGTGCGCGCACTTAGCTAAGTAAGCATCATTCTATATATTCCTTTTAATGTCATTACGTCTTAGTCTAATAAAAGACACCAAACCATAAAGTGTGTTTCCTTTACAAAACACCAAGGTTCCAACATCACATGGCGACCCTGCCAGGGCTCTGCCAAGGAACTTTTTTCTTTTGTTTTAGCTTTTAGGTACTGGTTACCAAATCATCAAGATGTGCCAGTCAAAAGTTGAAAAAGAAGACGTGTTTTTAACCCAGAACGCTGCTGGAGATAATTCAGCTCAATTGAAAGAGTTTGGAAACCACCTACAAAATATAAGCACGGTAACATATATTTTGCTGGCCCTGGTTGTGGCACTTATACTATTTTTTGGTTGCAAATTATATAGAACGTGCCATCGACGCCTAATTCAGGAAGAAATGGGGATGCAAGCCATATCCCGCATCAGGTCATCTCTACGAGCCAGGCGCAGCGTTGAGGAGCCTACTGCTTAGGCAAAATGAACTATTTTGTGAGTGTTAAAAACGCAAAATTGCGTATTTCATACAAGTATGAGGCGGTTTCTGAATTAGTTAAAGATTTAAGGAATAACTTATTAACAAAAAAGTCGTACACAGCCATTCAATCGCAGATGCAGATTGTGAGACAAGGTCAGAGGTCTATTGAGGAATATGGTAAGGAAATAGAGCAATTATTTACTGACATGACAATTTCTCAAGCAGACGGGGATTCCAGTGCGTATTCTGTACTTAAACCCATAAATGAAAAATCTGCAATAAAAACATTTTCAGACGGACTACGCAGCTCGAGACTATCCACAATCATCGCGTCGCGCAATTACAACAACCTGAAGGAAGCAATCCAGGCTGCGAAAGACGAGGACAGGCCTGCTGCACAGCAACAAGGTAACGTCATGCGTGCATCAAAGCAAGGACGTACTTTCTATAATAATAGACGCTTTAGTGACAGTCGTGGTCGCGGTGGTAGTCACAATTATGGTCAAAACGCAAACTATTTTCGTAGACAGCTAGGACAAAGTAGTGGTAATGGATACCAGCGTGGAACAGGTCGCGGAAATTATAATAACTATAGAGGAAACAATTTCAATTATAACTTCAGAGGAAAGCATAGTAATCGTAGACCTTTCAACAGTTTCCAGAAAAATAGGGGTAGATTTAACACTCAAACCCGTAACTTATATATGGCAGAACACAATGTAGCGGACCCTCAAAGTAGTGAACAGTCAAATAATAGCCAGATTCAGTTTTTTCGATCTTAAGAATACCATTTTATCATGTAATAAAAACACAAAATACGTGACATTAAACATCAATAACTTAAAATATTGCTGGCTTGTTGATACTGGCGCTTCATTATCTGTTATAAAAAGTAGAGCAATTCCCTTTAACACGCCAGTGCAAAGAGACAATACATTAATAAATGGCATTGGTAGGCCAGTCATCTAAGACATTTAGGTCGCAATAAATTGCAAGGTCCTGATTTTTTGTGATGTTGTTAGGATAGATACCAATAGTGTAAATCTAGATTTGCAACCTCGAAAGACCTGTGCTAACTTCGTGGTGCTCGAAAAACCTCGAAATTTTCGAACTTTTTTCAGTTTTTGGCTTACAACTTCTAAAATATGCATTTTGCAGCAAAGTCATCTATGAAACTTTTAAATAAGACAAAATAAGCAACAAAATCCCAGTAACCCCAGCTCTGTATGTTTAACAGATCTCAAGATATGACATTTCGAAAATGGGCAATTTTTCCCAAATTTTATCAAATTTGTAGTTAGCTAGACTTTAGATCAAAATACTGTCTAAATTACTCATCCTACAAGGAAAGTCATTAGAAGTTAAGTGGTAGAGCAGTTATTTAGCTTTAATTTAAGTGTAAAAGGAACTGTTTAGGACCAAAACTTCTCATATTATGAGGTAAAAAGTAATAATAAGGATCGAATTTCGCAAGAAATAGTTATTTTTGCTTATACATTGTTGAATGAAATTTACAATACTAGCAGTCCGCCCCGGCTTCATCCGTGGTACATACATACATAGCCTATGTCACTGGAACTGTTCAGGACCAATAGTTCTCTTATTATGAGGTAAATAAGGAAATCAGATTTTTTTCGAAATTTCTCTAGTAATATGAATATTACTTTAAAAATAAAATAAAACAGACAATTCAGTAAAAACTCTTTATTGAATAAAATAAAATTGAAAACTATATAATATATATATAAATCGCGAAGGATTTCTAGCGTCTTTACAATCTACCACCCTGCGGCGTCCACTGAATGTAGTGAGATTTTAAATGTTTTCAATGCGTATGTTGAAAATACATATATACATATATACCTAGTCAAGTCATAAATTCTGTCAAAAACTTTTAATGTAATTTTTGTAATCGACGCGGCCAGTCATCGACCGCAGCACGCACCACATTCATATCTATTTCTGCCGCTGCTTTAACCAGAGATACTCAGAGAGAGAGACTCCAAATTCCTATGAGGTTTAGCGCAGAATTTTTCCTCCAATTATTGCCTTATTTTGTAGTCCAGGGGGTTTAAATCTGGACTAGAAGAGGGCCAGTCTTCATGTCCGATGAAGTCAATTCCATGGGCGGTCAACCAGTTTTGCGTGCTTCGTGCCCTATGAGCTGGTGCAGAATCTTGTCAGAATATCCAATGTCTGTTTTTGAACATTGTTTGAGAAAGAGGTTCCACTATATTCGATAGGACGGTATTTTGCTACACAACGGCACTGGTTTTCACACCTTTTTCACAGAAAAACACCTCAGTTAAGCCTGAATATGAGACTCCAAACCAAACCATGAGTGAGGAAGGATAATGCCCACGCTGGACCCTCGGAATACCCCCCCCCCCCCTGCTGTGGGCGTACACCGTATCATTTTGTATGTTTTAACTTTCTTCAAAAGTAATTTTTTTTCATCTGAAAATAAAATGTTGCGATGTTTTTTTTCCGCGTACCGCCGTAACAAAGCGCGGGATCTTTCCAGCCTAATTTTTTTCAAACGCTCGTTCAAATAATGACCGGCTTTTGACGATAAGCTCGTAGTCCTGGGTCTTTGTTCAACACTTTTCTAACCGTGGTTCTGCTTAGCCCCATGTGAAGAGCTAAGATTTTTTGTTTACGCGAGGGATTTCGTTGAATTCGCGCCTTCACTGCTTTGATGACCGCTGGTGTCCTAACTGTGCGAGGTCGGCCGCTCCTCTCACGATCTTCGAAGCTTGAATATTCAATGTATCGTTTGATAGTGCGATAAACAAACCGTAGTGTTATTTTCAACTTTTGCAGAATTTTGAAAATTTCTATTGGCGCGTAACCATGGCGGTGCAACGCGATAACCGCGACTCTATCTTCCTTCTTCGACCACACTATATTTAATATTTTCTTTTTTATTTTCGGCAAGTACAAATGTTCTATTTTTAAAATTAGTCAAAGTATATCTGGGCAGTACTCGAAAGTTAAAATAACAAGGTTTTGACAGAACTTATGACGCCATCTATACTTATACTTAATATAAAGAGAAAAGATTTGTTTATTTGTTTGTTTTGTAATGGATAAACTCAAAAATTACGGGGCCGATTTTAAAAACTCTTTCCCCGTTGGATAGGTATGTTATCCGTGAGTGACATAGGCTATGTATGTATGTACCACGGATGAAGCCGGGGCGGACTGCTAGTATTGTAAATTTCATTCAACAATGTATAAGCAAAAATAACTATTTCTTGCGAAATTCGATCCTTATTATTACTTTTTACCTCATAATATGAGAAGTTTTGGTCCTAAACAGTTCCTTTTACACTTAAATTAAAGCTAAATAACTGCTCTACAACTTAACTTCTATTGACTTTCCTTGTAGGATGAGTATTTTAGACAGTATTTTGATCTAAAATCTAGCCAACTTCAAATTTGAAAAAATTTGGGAAAAATTGCCTATTTTCGAAATGTCATATCTTGAGATCTTTTAAACATACAGAGCTGGGGTTACACTCATTTTGTTGCTTATTTTGTCTTATTTAAAAGTTTCATAGATGACTTTGCTGCAAAATGCATATTTTAGAAGTTGTAAGCCAAAAACTGAAAATAGTTCGAAAATTTCGAGGTTTTTCGAGCACCACGAAGTTAGCACAGGTCTTTCGAGGTTGCAAATCTAGATTTACACCATTGGTATCTATCCTAACAACATCACAAAAAATCAGGACCTTGCAATTTATTGCGACCTAACGCGATTTTTATGTCTTAGATGACTGGCCTATGGAGGGCAGACCCGATCTAAGGGATTAGTAAACTTAACTTTAAAAACCTTTGACAATATACATTTTAACCATAACTTTACAGTTTTTGAAACGTTGCCACTAACGGCTGATGGGATTTTAGGATTAGATTTCTTAATGAAATATGAAGCTAATATTAATTTAAAAACAAATTTAGTAACTTTATATAAAGATAATAATAGTTATTCATTACAATTAACCAATTATGTTAGTAATAATAAAAATCTCTTAGTTATTCCTGCTCGATCCGAATCGATACACCATATTTATGTAGGTAAATACATAAAAGGTGATGTTGTTGTATGTGGAAAAGAGTTAAGCAAAGATATATTTTTAGCAAATGAAATTGCAAGAGTAAACAATAATATGATTCCTATTAAGATCTTAAATGTTACAGAAAAAGACGTAGAAATACCATTATTTACACCAGAGCTACATTCTTTAAATGACCATCATATATGTTCATTTAATAAAACTGGCATAAACGTTAATAGAGTTCAAAAACTACTGGACGAATTAAATTTATCTCATTTACACGATGAAGAGCGTAAAAGCATTGAATCAATATGCGCAAAATATGCAGATGTGTTTTATGTAGAAGGTGATAAGTTAACAACCACAAATATTTATCAACAATCAATTACTATTAAACCAAATGTTTCCCCAGTATACGTTAAACCATATCGTTTACCACAAGCATTAAAGCCCGAAATTGAAAATCAAATAAAAAACATGAAAGAAAATGATATCATAGAAGAAAGTAGCAGTGAATGGTCAAGCCCAATATTGTTAGTACCTAAAAAAAGTGTTGAAGGTCAAAATAAGAAATGGAGGATGGTAGTAGATTATAGGAAATTAAATGAGATCGTGGCTGATGATAAATTTCCCTTGCCAAACATCAATGAAATACTAGACTCCCTTTCTGGCGCAATTTACTTTAGTCACCTTGACCTTCACCAAGGTTACTACCAAGTGACCTTGAACCCTGAGAGTCGTAAGTATACGGCATTTACAACTAGTTCAGGACAATATCAAATGAAACGGTTACCAATGGGGCTAAAAATTAGTCCAAGTTCATTCAGTCGTATGATGTCAGTTGCCATGTCGGGCCTAACATTTGAAAAATGTTTTGTATATTTAGATGACCTAGTCATTTTTGGGCGTAATTTGACTACTCATAACCAAAATTTAATAAGCGTAATGGAAAGACTTAGAAAAGTTAACTTAAAATTAAATCCACAAAAGTGCGAATTTCTAAAAAAAGAACTTTTATATTTAGGGCACGTCGTGTCAGAAAAAGGCGTTTCTCCTGATCCAGAAAAAACTAAAATACTCCAGAATTATCCAATTCCAAAAAAATCAGACGACGTCAAGCGTTTCGTAGCGTTCTGTAACTATTATAGAAAATTTATAAAATCTTTTGCTGATATTACTATACCTTTAAATAAATTATGCAGAAAAAACGAACCATTTCAATGGACAGATGAGTGTAACAAAGCGTTCGAAATTTTAAAAAAGTTATTAATAACACCCCCAATACTGCAATATCCTGATTTTTCTAAAGACAATGAATTCGTTATACAAACAGATGCATCGGGAATAGCTATTGGCGCAGTTCTATGCAACAAAGACTTGAGACCCATAGCATATGCTAGTAGACCATTAAATAAGGCAGAAAAGAATTACCCGACAATACAAAAGGAACTTCTGGCTATTGTCTGGGCTGTGAAGTACTTTAGGCCTTATGTTTACGGCCGAAATTTTACATTAATGACTGACCACAAACCCTTAGTGTATCTTTTTGGAATCAAAGATCCTTCTAACAGATTACTCAAATTTAGACTCGCTTTAGACGAATATAAGTTCAAAATTATTTATGTTAAGGGGAAAGAAAATTCTGTAGCAGATGCTTTATCTCGGGTTAGAATGACATCGGATGATCTACAAAATATGCATAAACAAGTTGTGAATGTGATGACAAGAGCACAGAAAAAAATGATGGATGAGATGAATGAAAATAAAGATTTGAAAGGGACAGCG
Organism: Athetis lepigone; assembly: GCA_033675125.1. Taxonomy (NCBI): domain Eukaryota; kingdom Metazoa; phylum Arthropoda; class Insecta; order Lepidoptera; family Noctuidae; genus Athetis; species Athetis lepigone. The sequence goes on along the minus strand of CM066233.1, from coordinate 20,870,454 downwards.
GATCTTAATAAATCTGAAGACGATTGGCCTGATCAACCAAAAGTCGTAGATATATTAAAAAAACCACGTGACACGATTGAGATGATGTTTATGGATGGTAAAATATTAGAAAAATTGAGTAATATGATAACTGTGGAAATAGAGTGTTTCGCTTATAGAAAAGATGTAAAACATTTATACATTAATCTTAATTTCAAGGCGCATTTCTCGCGAGTCGAATTTGTGCAGAAATTAAGTCTATTTTGCAAAAAGATAGGTGTCGAAGAAGTATGCATAGTAAAAGATGAACACAATGTTGAATTTATTAAAAATATTTGTAGCGAAATAAAGTCACTAGACGATTGGACAGGACCCCGCATATGTATATTGCGAGGTGTTAAAAGAATTACGGACGATAAAGAGAAAACTCTCATAATGAACGATTTTCATTTACTGCCATCTAGCGGACATGCTGGTATGCGCAGGATGATAAATACTATTAAGAATCGATATTTTTGGCCTAGTATTGAAAAAGATATTCAAGAATTTGTACGAAAATGTTCGAAATGTCAGAAAATGAAACACAGTCGTTACACTAAAGAACCAATGGAAATAACGAGTACGGCATCTTCAGCTTTTGAAAAAGTATACCTAGACGTAGTAGGACCCCTAGACAAGTCCATAGATGATTATTGTTATATTTTAACGATACAATGTGAATTGACCAAATTCGTACAGGCAATTCCTCTTGTAAATAAAGAAACTACGTCTATTGCTGATGCATTCGTGCGTAATTTTATTCTGTTATTTGGTATTCCTAAGGAAATAGCCACAGATCGAGAAACGGAGTTTATTTCGTCTACAATGGAACAGGTATGTAAAATTTTGAATATTACAAAACTATCATCTACGGCTTATCATCATGAGTCAATAGGAGCTTTAGAAAATACCCACAAAGTGTTGGGCTCATTTTTAAGAATTCAATGCGACAATCATCCGGAAACTTGGAGTCAATGGTTACCTTTTTGGTGTTTCAGTTTTAATAATACCATTCATTCAGAAACAAATTACACGCCACACGAATTAGTATTTGGTAAACTATGTAATATACCTTCTAATTTGTCTAATCATGTAGAACCACTATACAATGTCGACAGTTATCCATTGCAATTAAAATATAGACTACAGTTGGCACAAACTGAAGCTAAAAATAACTTAATAACTAAAAAACATAAGAGAAAAGCTAAGTATGATATTTCAATGAATCCTGTTAGATATAAGGTAGGAGATTTAATATTAATTAAGATAGAAACTGGACGTAAATTGGATCCTCTTTATAAAGGACCGTATGTAGTTATAGAAGACTTAGGATGTAATGTTAAGATAAAAAATAATTCAAATAAAGAAGAAATAATTCATAAAAATAGGACTAAACCATTTTATGAATAAAACTATTAAACTATAGATTCTTCTTCATTAGATTATAAGGGTATCAGGACACATGCGCGAAAGACATTTGCGCGAAAGACACTTGCGCGCGGCCATTTGGGCGAATGGATACATGCGCGAATGGACGTTTGCGCCCATAGACATTTCCGCGAATGGACACTTGCGCGACTAGACTTTTCCGCGCCAAACCACTTGCGCGAAGCCCTTTGCGCGACGGACACTTGCGCGCCAGACAGTTCCGCGACAGACGTTTGCGCCCAAACACTTCCGCGACTAGACACTTGCGCGAACTTTTTATTCAAAGGACATTGGGCAAATTTAAAAATATTATGTAAAGGGTACCAATATTTTTTTATTTACTTTTGGTTTACATGGCGTCCACATATCTACCGAAGGTGATAAGTCGTTTACAAAAGCAAGATGGCGGCCATAATATTTTTCACAAAATACGTCATGGGTGTCGATTTCATGGTTTTTTGGGGTGCCAAGGTCAATAATGAGGTCGCTTTGAGAATCCAAGATGGCGGCCGTGACCTTTATCATAATATGCGTCATGGGTGTCGTTTTCATGGTTTTTTGGGGTGCTAAGGTCAAAAATGGGGTCAATTTGACAATCCAAGATGGCGGTGGTGACCTTTCTCACAATATGCGTCATGGGTGTCGTTTACATGGTTTTTTGGGGTGCTAAGGTCAAAAATGAGGTCGATTTGACAATCCAAGATGGCCGTGGTGATCTTTCTCACAATATGCGTCATGGGTGTCGTTTTCATGGTTTTTTGGGGTGCTAAGGTCAAAAATGGGGTCAATTTGACAATCCAAGATGGCGGTGGTGACCTTTCTCACAATATGCGTCATGGGTGTCGTTTTCATGGTTTTTTGGGGTGCTAAGGTCAATAATGAGGTCGCTTTGAGAATCCAAGATGGCGGCCGTGATCTTTATCATAATACGCGTCATGGGTGTCGTTTTCATGGTTTTTTGGGGTGCTAAGGTCAATAATGAGGTCGATTTGAGAATCCAAGATAGCGGTCGTGACCTTTATCATAATATGCGTCATGGGTGTCGTTTTCATGGTTTTTTGGGGTGCTAAGGTCAAAAATAAGGTCAATTTGAGAATTCAAGATGGCGGTCGTGACTTTTCTCATAATATGCGTCATGGGTGTCGTTTTCATGGTTTTTTGGGGTGCTAAGGTCAAAAATGAGGTCGATTTGAGAATCCAAGATGGCGGTCGTGACCTTTTACACAATATGCATCATGGGTGTCGTTTTCATGGTTTTTAGGGGTGCTAAGGTCGAAAATGAGGTCGATTTGAGAATCCAAGATGGCGGTCGTGACCTTTTACACAATATGCGTCATAGGTGTCATTTTCATGGTTTTTTGGGGTGCTAAGGTCAATAATGATGTCGATTTGAGAATCCAAGATGGCGGCCGTGACCTTTCTCACAATATACGTCATGGGTGTCGTTTTCATGGTTTTTTGGGGTGCTAAGGTAAAAAATGAGGTCAATTTGAGAATTCAAGATGGCGGTCGTGACCTTTCTCATAATATGCATCATGGGTGTCGTTTTCATGGTTTTTGGGGGTGCTAAGGTCAAAAATGAGGTCGATTTGAGAATCCAAGATGGCGGTCGTGACCTTTTACACAATATGCATCATGGGTGTCGTTTTCATGGTTTTTGGGGGTGCTAAGGTCGAAAATGAGGTCAATTTGAGAATCCAAGATGGTGGTCGTGACCTTTTACACAATATGCGTCATAGGTGTCGTTTTCATGGTTTTTTGGGGTGCTGAGGTCAATAATGATGTCGATTTGAGAATCCAAGATGGCGGCCGTGACCTTTTTCACAATATGCGTCATGGGTGTCGTTTTCATGGTTTTTTGGGGTGCTAAGGTCGAAAATGAGGTCGATTTGGGAATCCAAGATGGCGGCCGTGACCTTTCTCACAATATGCGTCATGGGTGTCGTTTTCATGGTTTTTCGGGGTGCTAAGGTCGAAAATGAGGTCGATTTGAGAATCCAAGATGGCGGCCGTGACCTTTCTCACAATATGCATCATGGGTGTCGTTTTCATGGTTTTTTGGGGTGCTAAGGTCGAAAATGAGTTCGATTTGAACCATGAAAACGACACCCATGACGCATATTGTGAGAAAGGTCACGGTCGCCATCTTGGATTCTCAAATCGACCTCATTTTCGACCTTAGCACCCCAAAAAACCATGAAAACGACACCCATGACGCATATTGTGAGAAAGGTCACGGCCGCCATCTTGGATTCCCAAATCGACCTCGTTTTCGACCTTAGCACCCCAAAAAACCATGAAAACGACACCCATGACGCATATTGTGAGAAAGGTCACGGCCGCCATCTTGGATTCTCAAATCGACATCATTATTGACCTCAGCACCCCAAAAAACCATAAAAACGACACCTATGACGCATATTGTGTAAAAGGTCACGACCGCCATCTTGGATTCTCAAATTGACCTCATTTTCGACCTTAGCACCCCCAAAAACCATGAAAACGACACCCATGATGAATATTGTGTAAAAGGTCACGACCGCCATCTTGGATTCTCAAATCGAACTCATTTTCAACCTTAGCACCCCAAAAAACCATGAAAACGACACCCATGATGCATATTGTGAGAAAGGTCACGGCCGCCATCTTGGATTCTCAAATCAACCTCATTTTCGACCTTAGCACCCCAAAAAACCATGGAAACGACACCCATGACGCATATTGTGAGAAAGGTCACGGCCGCCATCTTGGATTCTCAAATCGACCTCATTTTCGACCTTAGCACCCCAAAAAACCATGAAAACGACACCCATGATGCATATTGTGAGAAAGGTCACGGCCGCCATCTTGGATTCTCAAATCGACCTCATTTTCGACCTTAGCACCCCAAAAAACCATGAAAACGACACCTATGATGAATATTGTGTAAAAGGTCACGACCGCCATCTTGGATTCTCAAATCGACATCATTTTCTACCTTAGAACCCCAAAAAACCATGAAAACGACACCCATGATGCACATTGTGAGAAAGGTCACGGCCGCCATCTTGGATTCTCAAATCGACCTCATTTTCGACCTTAGCACCCCAAAAAACCATGAAAACGACACCCATGATGCATATTGTGAGAAAGGTCACGGCAGCCATCTTGGATTCTCAAATCGACCTCATTTTCGACCTTAGCACCCCAAAAAACCATGAAAACGACACCCATGACGCATATTGTGAGAAAGGTCACGGCCGCCATCTTGGATTCTCAAATCGACATCATTTTTGACCTTAGAACCCTAAAAACCATGAAAACGACACCCATAATGCATATTGTGAGAAAGGTCACGGCCGCCATCTTGGATTCTCAAATCGACCTCATTTTCGACCTTAGCACCCCAAAAAACCATGAAAACGACACCCATGATGCATATTGTGTAAAAGGTCACGACCGCCATCTTGGATTCTCAAATCGACCTCATTTTCGACCATAGCACCCCAAAAAACCATGAAAACGACACCCATGATGCATATTGTGAGAAAGGTCACGGCCGCCATCTTGGATTCTCAAATCGACATCATTATTGACCTCAGCATCCCAAAAAACCATGAAAACGACACCTATGACGCATATTGTGTAAAAGGTCACGACCGCCATCTTGGAGTCTCAAATTGACCTCATTTTCGACCTTAGCACCCCCAAAAACCATGAAAACGACACCCATGATGCATATTGTGTAAAAGGTCACGACCGCCATCTTGGATTCTCAAATCGAACTCATTTTCGACCTTAGCACCCCAAAAAACCATGAAAACGACACCCATGATGCATATTGTGAGAAAGGTCACGGCCGCCATCTTGGATTCTCAAATCGACCTCATTTTCGACCTTAGCACCCCAAAAAACCATAAAAACGACACCCATGACGCATATTGTGAGTAGTACCCTTTACATAATATTTTTAAATTTGCCCAATGTCCTTTGAATAAAAAGTTCGCGCAAGTGTCTAGTCGCGGAAGTGTTTGGGCGCAAACGTCTGTCGCGGAACTGTCTGGCGCGCAAGTGTCCGTCGCGCAAAGGGCTTCGCGCAAGTGGTTTGGCGCGGAAACGTCTAGTCGCGCAAGTGTCCATTCGCGGAAATGTCTATGGGCGCAAACGTCAATTCGCGCATGTGTCCATTCGCCCAAACGGCCGCGCGCAAGTGTCTTTCGCGCAAATGTCTTTCGCGCAAGTGTACCAGATCCGATTATAAGTAATAATAGATTGTTATTTTTTTACTCTTATAATTTTTGTTATACAATTTTCTTGTTCTATCGTAAAAATAGTTTAAGTAGGTACTAAGTTTAACAAAAAAAAAATGTAATATTCTTTTTTTTTTCTTCGCCCCCGGGAGGTGAAGTGTGAGTATTATTACGTAGTATACGATACCTATGTGTGCGCGCACTTAGCTAAGTAAGCATCATTCTATATATTCCTTTTAATGTCATTACGTCTTAGTCTAATAAAAGACACCAAACCATAAAGTGTGTTTCCTTTACAAAACACCAAGGTTTCAACATCACAAGTCCGTACTAATATTATAAATTCGAAAGTAACTCAGTCTATCTGTCTGTCTCTTCTTCACTCCTAAACCGCTGAACCGATTTGAATGAAATTTGGTACAGATATAGTCTGGGACCCGAGAAAAGACACAGGATAGTTTTCATCCCGGAAATCCCCCGGGAACGGGAAGTATTATTTCACGCGGACGAAGTCGCGGGCAAAAGCTAGTAAATAAATAAATTCATTTATTTTTCTCAGAATGATTGTTTGTTCTGTGTCTGGGTGTAATTTATCAATAATATTTATGTATGTATTTATAAATTATATAGTGTCGTGATGGTTCTGGATAAGGCGCCCGCCTCTCGTGTAAGTAGTTGTGGGTACGAATCCGGGCAAGTACCAATGTGTTTTTTTTTTTTTTTTTGGTGAGTGGGAAATCATCAAATGACTTCTCCCGCCATAGGGCGGCGGGAGGGCGTGTCAGACTTTTACTGACTAAAACCCACTCATGTTCCTTCGGTTGCCCCTTATGTTCCGGGGTCACGGTAACCATTATATGCATTCCGCAACCCCGGCAGGAAACCAATGTGACTTTTTCAATTCATAATAATAATATGTACTTTCTAAAGTTTATCTTGGACATCACTGACATCCCGTGCCTCGGTGCGCACGTAAACCCGTTGGTCCCGGTTGTCATTCGTAGAACTTCGACAGTCGTTACAGGTAGTCAGAAGCCAGAAAGTCTGACCAGCCTTAAGCAAGAGGTATCGTGTCGCCAATTTACTGTTGTGGAGGTCTGATAGGCAGTTGCTCCACGTAAAACACTGGTATCCATCTGAATCCAGTTAGGTTGGAAGTTGACCCCAACATAGTTGGGAAAAGGCTAGGGAGATGATGATGATGTATTTATAAATTATATAAGTATGTTAATCAGTTGTCTGGTTACCAGTACAAGCTCTGCTTAGTTTGGAATCAGATGGCCGTGTGTGAGTTGTTCCATGAATTAATTATTTATTTATCGTAAGTAAGAAGTAAAAGTCTTGCAGCTGACTGTACCACTTACTAAATATTATTTCCGATAAAAACGTTTTACGATATTGTATCAAAAGATCGGATATCTTGCAGGAAAGTAAGTAGGTAGCTAAGTAATTGCGAATACGTTCATACTATATTCTTCACCATTCGTTTACAACACACCTTTAAAACTAGTTGTCCCCCGCGGTTCCACTCGCGAGTTTGGATATTGGTCCGGTACTTAATAACGCAAGTTGATGTTATATAGGATTTTACGAAAAATGGGCTATACAATATAAAGAATAAATACAAAGCAAATATATAAACGTTATAAAGAATTTATATAGTTATATAAATAATATTTTTTTTTATTCATTTCTACCAAATTCAAAAACGCTGACCTCGGCAACTTTTTGATCTTGAAATTAGCGTATTCAAATATACAAATAACCTCTCTTACTCCCTCTATATCTCAGCTTAATAACACAAGTAAAAAGATTAAATCAGTCAGTGAGGTAAAAACAAGCAAAGAAATAAAACAAAAAAAGCAACAACAACATAATAATCAATAAATATCACAGATTTCTAAGTAAAACCACACACAACAACTAGTGCAAAAAAGTAATATTTAAAACATGAATAGAAATTGTAAAATTGAAACACAATTGAAGCAAATATTAAAGTTGCATTCGTAACGCCAACTGCTACGGATATTGCAAATACGTGCTACTAAAATGGCGCTTGTTAGCTACGCAGCCGCTACGCCGCTACGAAGCTACGATACGAGCGTAGCTGCTACGCCGTAGCGTGTTGCTTTTATTCGCGAGAATTTGATTATGCAATTTAAGTTAGAGATATGTTTTCCATTTTTCTTTTTATCGGAAAAATGGTGTTCATTTTAAGTGGCTTGTTAAACGTTGATTAGCTTGGATATAACATTCTTTAAAAACATCTCATATTATGATCAGTATTTACTTATCTTACTGATTAACTGTTCTTAGAATGTAACACAATTTTGGTAATTAAGCTTGCTGTTGCATAATGATGGTGTTTTATTTAACTAAACATCTCTTATTTTATACCATCAGGGCTGAAGTTTTCCAAAATTCCCAATAGCCAATAGCATAAAAAGTCGAAGACTGGTCGTCTACCATCATCCCACCAAATTGGTGGATTTGCATACAGTTCCTATTCCCAGCAATCAAGCAGTAAAAGTTTGAAACTTAAATATCTAAATGGAATACACATCACTTCTACACATACAATGTAATATTGTAACGTCTAATATTGTTACTATCGGAAACATCATTTACGCTACTCTAGCTATAAATAAGCCAGATGGGAACCTTCTGTCGGGCTACTTACGAAGCTTATAACATATCTACATCTTTACATACAACTTTGTCTTCAATAGAGGTTCTGCGTTGATTTAATAATCAGTTAGGATATACAGTAACTGGCGTGACGAGGACCATATTTGAGGAGGCTATTCAGTACTAGCTTCTGCCCGCGGCTTCGCTCGCGTTAGAAAGAGACAAAAAGTAGCCTATGCTACTCTCCATCACTTCAACTATCTCCACTTAAAAAATCACGTCAATTCGTCGCTTCGTTTTGCCGTGAAAGAAAGACAAACATACAGACAGACAGACGGACAGACACACTTTCCCGTTTATAATATTAGTATGGATTTAATTGGATTGGATTTAAAAGACTACACTATCGTATTGGGGGTTTTGGGTTAAATCGTCATGATAGATGTATCTAAGTCTAATAAACAAATTAAAAAAGAAAGGTACGTATGTACATCAAGCGGTTAACGACGAGGTTGAGTAACTACGAAGGCAGGCTGCTGTGATTTGATTCGCGAGTTCGACTTCTGCTCTGATTTTTAACAAACAGGTAAAAGGATCACATGTATGCCTGTCTGTCTCTGTCTGTCTCTCCGGTAAATTTAACTCAACTCTGTTTGCGCCAGTCAGCAGCCTGCGTAGAGCCGATAAATTACATACGGTTCCAAGCAAAACTGCTATGTTTCAGAAAAGCACGTTTGCAATCTCTAGCTCCAAAAGTATACAATAAAGTACCAAAATGTATTAAATCAGTAGATAATTTTAATATTTTTAAAAAAAGGTTGTTTTTATTTCTGATAGAGAAGGCATATTACTCTGTTCAAGAATTCTTTAATGATAAAATGTAATTGACTGCTCCAAAATGACTGTTATAATTATGTTCTGACTGACTGCAATGATATGCTTATTATGTTAACTTATTTTATTATCTGAAAACAATACCCGTATTAATTAATGTAATTTTATGACATTATTTATTAAACTATTTGTACACCATCAAGTGGTAGGACGTAGAGATCAAAATGTATTTGTCTGTAACACCTATTGTAAACCTATGTTCACAAATAAATATATTGAATTGAATTGAACTATTTCGAAGATTATGTATATTCTTTTATTTGTTTTTTTATAATACACCTACCATTTCTACTCCACCCTAAGTGAACTCGTAAATAATGCCTTTGATAAAGTCCACCTTAATACCTTTGTGCATGAAGTTTAAAATAGCAAAACTAATAAATAAACGAAAGCCTGTGCGCGTCCAAATCGCATTTGTCTGACTTTACTTATTTGTGTAGCAAATTCAAATTCACATTCAAAATTCAAACATTTATTTAGCAACGACTTTTCAACTTCTGACAGAAAATAATTACATTACGCCGACTAATTACAAATTAAAAGCGAAACGCGAAAAACATTCAAAAACATTTCTTTAAAAACTCGAGTGCAGTTTTTAATTGCAACCTTTTTAACGACTATAATAATCCAGAATAGATGAACGAACGAATGGAACTGATTACTGGCCGGTTCTATTGAATGAATTACAGATCAATGCATTCATTATTATTTATTGTTAATGGCTGAACGGAAATTCGCGTTTGTACCCAGTGAACTGATAACTATGTTACCATTTCGACTTATGTGTTAAACACGTTATCGTACTGCAAATGCATGGAAATTGCGTTTTAATCATGTTTATTTATGTCGCGTTATCTCTATGTTCTGTTATCATTATTTCTCATAGATCTGACGGGTCTGTTGGTCTAGTGGTTAGTGACCTATCTGCTAAGGGGGAGGTCGTGGGTTCAAATTCAATTGATGGGTGAGCTGGTCTAGTAGTTCGTGACCCTGTCTAAGCAAAGCCGGAGGTCACGGATTCGTTTCCCACCGAGGACAATCCTTGTGTGATGATCATGATTGTTTGTTCTGTGTCTGGGTGTTCTGTGTTTGGGATCAGCTGGCCATCCACTGATATACTTCATTTTATTTATTATCTGTGACATTGGTTATGGGTATTCAGTGGCTGGATAATCTGACAATCTGACTTACCTACGGGAACTATGTTATGCATTATCTATGGAGGTCTGACAGGTAGACATACTATGTATAACAGTGGTATTCCATTAGACTGAATTACTTATTTAGTACTAGCTTTTGCCCACAACTTCGTCCGCGTGGAATAATAGTTCCCGTTCCCGGGGGATTTCCGGGATGAAAACTATCCTATATCCTTCCTCGGGTCCCAGACTTTATCTGTACCAAATTTTATTCAAATCGGTTCAGTGGTTTAGGCGTGAAGAAGAGACAGACAGACAGACAGAGTTACTTTCGCATTTATAATATTAGTACGGATAATTTGGCCCACGCCCGTTATTTCCTTGCTGTTAAGCCAGAATTCTTTCTATCGTTAAGAAATACGTTAGTAGTTGATCCATAATAAGAATTTCTTCTGGAAGTATAGAAAGAAAGAAAGAAAAACATTTATTTTGGTCACACACAGGAAAAGAAAAATAATCCAAACAAAAACATGAAACTATATAACAAAAAAAGATACCTGTGCGAGGCCAAAAACGGTCTCTATCTCAGCATGATGCTGCGATTTTTTCCATAAAAAATACCGCAGCGCTGGTATTCTGATAGGGCAGAAAGTGCTAGTGATGTCACGGATGCACATACGGACACTTGCAGAAACACAAAATTATGTATTAAATATATGACAACAAAAACAACATAAAAAATAAACATAAATATTGCCAATAATAAATATAAATTCCCCGCGCAATGAACGCGCGCGGGTGCAGACTAGTTTATTATCTGTGGCAGGCAGGACTGACATTTGACGTCCAAAGCATTTGACAGTTATTATTTCAGAGAACAAAGTATAGAGTTTCTTGCCCATTTTTCTCCATACGAAACTACATTTTGGAATGGGCAAGTAGAATCACTGTTGTAAATGACGTTTCAAAGTGCCTTTTTTTTGGGATAATGAAAATAAACGATTTGACTATTGACTATTGACTTCTGTTGCTGACTTTTGTTAACTGTCAATCTCTGTTTTGTCTTCATAGAGTTTGAGATATTTTTTAAGTACATGCTTGGGTTTAGTACGTTCAATAAATAATTAACGCTATTCATATATATTTCACTTGGATTATATTATACAGGCAATCATAAATAGTCAAGGCGACGCCGACGCCAATTTCAGTTATTCTGAAAGATGAAGTTAGTGACTAGTTCCAAAGTGTTGGTCTCTAAGGAGAAGAACAAACAAGAAACTGAAACTTTATGGTCAATCTTTTCAATTAAGTTACTTTTATAAAATCCGTGTTACATTATTTTTGTTGTTTTGAAGCACAAATGGAGCATCATGGATAACAACAGCTTAAGCGGTTTACAGCCCAATACCAACCGACAGCGGCCATTTAGAATCATGATGCGTATATCAGCAACATTCAGCTCAACCATTTTGAAGAGCACAAGCAATCAATTTGTTTATTCACCTAAACATACACATATTGAAACCCTATGCCAAACTCTGATATGTAACCAATTGTCTAACTTCCAAACAATCTAATTATCTCAATCATTGATTTCAATTAAAATTATTTACAGCGAACGAGCGCGCATTAGCAGCTCTTTATAAATACCGATCTGCTTTGCAACTCCACATCCTGCCAATTACATCCGGGAACTGGAATAATTTGAACAAATTGAAATAAACTCCATTATTCGAACCGTTTCGCATAACTAAGAGATATCGAGGCGACTTGTTATGTACTTTGTTATTGAGTTTCTGGTTGTACTGGCTGATGAACGTATTTTGCGGTTGCGGCTAAAGAGATTATTGTTTTTGATAAGAGCGTTTAAGGTAACGGTTTTGTGGTTGGAGCTCAGAAGATTTGGTTTAATTTATGCAATGATTAGCTTACGCCGGCGGCGACGGCCGTGTGGTGATGTTCATATTTGTTTGAACAACTACGCAGGTAATGCTATACTCTTCCTTGGATCTCATAGTATGATAGGACGTAAATTTTTCACGACTGATGACAAATCAGTCCCAGCATTAATGATTTTTTGCCCTTTCTTTGGTAAGAGTGTCACACCACTCAAGCCCCGAACTAATGCGGATTTTTTAATACTACAGGTAGTATTCGAGGAGTGCAGGTTCAAGTACTTACGCGGTGTCCTGCGTGAGCGACGAACGCGACGCGACGCGACGCTGCAAACGCGACGAACGCGATCAACTCAACGGCATACCCTACATGCGGCCTATATGACAGCCTGCGGCGAGACGCGACGGAACGCGTACTTGTTTTGAGTGTGACCAGATGCGACACCACGAACTTTCAAGCAAAATTGTACTGTACTTCTCCATGATTCGAGTAGTAATGACCAAAATCACGTAGGACTTAGGACATTTGTCGCGTATAGCATCGCGTCGCATTACGTCGCGTCGTGTTGCGTCGCGTCGCGTTCGTCGCTCACGCAGGACACCGCGTTAGGTCAGGACCTAAGTACTCGAACCTGCACTCAACAATATTGTGTTCGTAAAATTTAAATCAAAGTAATAGTACACTGCATACTGGATTTAGCTGCCTTTGTATGGTACATTATAAATAATTAAATAGCAATTTGCTGAAAAAACTTAGTCTTTGCACCTACCATATTCTGTCTCTGCATTAAGGCCCCTCTTCATGTCTGCCAATGCGTCTGAAAGACGATTGCCGCCGCATCCGCTGATGGATCTGTGCGAACCGTCCACACGTCTGTAGGTCGCTCAGTCTATGTTCATCCTCGACAGATGCAACACGTATTTAAACATTTTTATTTTTGTGGTATTTATTTTTTGGATACACACACAAATAGTTTTCGGCTTGATATAGCTCAGGAAACTTACAAGTTTCCACGGTGCTCATACTGTTAGTCATTTCTGTAAAGTTTGCGCGCAATGTGAGTATGAAATTGCAAGAAGCACGCGTGCTCTTTCAACCGCAACTTCAATCAGACTGATGCATCCGCATACGTGTGGACAGTCATCATACTATTACGTCTGCGCCAAAAACCCTTTGATGATGTGTGCGAACCGTGCACACATATGTAGGTCGCTCAGTCTATGTTCATCCTCGACAGATGCAACACGTACGTAAAAATAAATCTAGAGACCGTAGCTGCTGCAGCTATTTATGTATTTAGTATGTTTAACTACTACGTGAGTGTGCATCGAAATAGAGTTATTAAAAAGAAATGGAAAAGAAGAAGGTGCTGGATGCGGGCTATACATAGTATCAGTGTTGGCAAAAAGTTAATAATAATGATTAATGATTACGATTAAAAAGTTAATCGACATTTTGTGATTAAGATTAATTTAATCATAATCAAAATTTTGGTGATTACGATTATAATCGTAATCGTTAATCACAATTAAAAATGTACGATTATTTTACAGTAGGAGCATGAATTAAAAAATATACTAGTAAATCAGACTTTTTGAAACGAAGTTCCTTATCGCTTGTTGTGAAAGGGGACTAAGTCGATTTGAGAATTCATAATGGTGGCGGTCGTGACCTTTCTCACAATATGCATCATGGGTGTCATTTTCATGGTTTTTTGGGGTGCTAAGGTCAAAAATGGGGTCGATTTGAGAATCCAAGATGGCGGCCGTGACCTTTCTCACAATATGCATCATGGGTGTCATTTTCATGGTTTTTTGGGGTGCTAAGGTCAAAAATGGGGTCGATTTGAGAATCCAAGATGGCGGCCGTGACCTTTCTCACAATATGCATCATGGGTGTCATTTTCATGGTTTTCTGGGGTGCTAAGGTCAAAAATGGGGTCGATTTGAGAATCCAAGATGGCGGCCGTGACCTTTCTCACAATATGCATCATGGGTGTCATTTTCATGGTTTTTTGGGGTGCCAAGGTCAAAAATGGGGTCGATTTGAGAATCCAAGATGGCGGCCGTGACCTTTCTCACAATATGCATCATGGGTGTCATTTTTATGGTTTTCTGGGGTGCTAAGGTCAAAAATGGGGTCGATTTTAGAATCCAAGATGGCAGCTGTGACCTTTCTCTCAATATGCATCATGGGTGTCTATCACGGTGTCTTTTTCATGGTTGTGTCAATTTAAAGGTGAGCGTCCCAAAAAACCATGACAACGACGATTAACGATTAACGAAAAACGATTAAGTAATCGATTAAAAAAATAATCGATTATTGCCAACACTGCATAGTATTCATTCACAATAGCCTCAACCAAATGATAAGATACCTAATCTTAAATTTTTTAATTTAAATGGAAATAAAAAATATTTACCCACCTAAACTTATAAGTATTAAAAGTACGATTACTTTATAGTCAGTTAGTATCCATTTCATTAGCCTCAACTCAATCAATTAATCGAAATATGTACCATAGTACACTTACAACGTTACAACAACGGGTCTGTTGGTCCAGTGGTAAGTGACCCTGACTGCTAAGGCGGAGGTCACGGGTTCAATTCCCACCCAGTACAAACTTTGTGCGTTGAGCATGATTGTTTGTTCTGTGTCTGGGTGTATGATATGTATGTTTTTATAAATTATATAAGTATGTAAGTATATCAGTTGTCTGGTTAAAATAGCACAAGCTGTGCTTAGTTTGGGATCAGATAGCCGTGTGCGTGTTGTCCCAGGATAAAAAGGATTAATTTTGTAATTTATTGTGTGTGAAATTGTGAATTCAGATACAAACTATTTGTTCATGAATAAATGACTATGACTAAAAAAAACATTTTTATTTTTGTGGTATTTATTTTTTGGATACACACACAGACAGTTTTCGTCTTGATATAGCTCCAGAAACTTACAAGTTTCCTCGGTGCTCATACTGTTATAAACTTTGCGCGCAATGTAGGTTTGAAATCGCAAGAAGCACGCGTGCACTCTCAACCGCAACTTCAATCAGACTGATGCATCCGCGATTCCGCGCCAAAAACCCTTTGATCTGTGCCACGAAAACCGCCAACTATCGGGTTGGAGGCAGATGCGTCAGCTGACGTCTGCCGTATATACCGTACCTACAACAGTCGCTTAAACCACCCCCTCTACACGTCGGCGTATGCGTCGGCCGGTGGCAGCAGCCGATGCATCGGCAGACGGATTGGAGGCCAATGCGTGGCAGATTCACTGTCGGACGTCTGTCGTATGCAAAATACCTACCATAGACGCTCAAACCACCCCGTCTACACGTCGGCGTATGCGTCGGCAGGTGGCATATGCTGATGCACCGGCAGACATGAAGAGGGGCCTTTACCCTAAGGTAGACGGGGAGAAAATGCTTAAGGCATAAAGTCCGCCTATGTGCAGTGCTTTTTGCATTATGTTTATGAAGTTCAATAAATAATTTTATATCTAAAACAAACAAGAAGCAATATCGATTCCCAACACGCTCGCCTAAGCGTGATGAGAATCAATGTTGATGAGCTTACAAAATCACTCCACAAATCCGTGCATGATCTCCTATCACTTACCTAATTAACAATGTGTACGATAAGACCTCAGACACACACATAATCTTCAAGATCAATAGAACCGCGTGTGAAACCATCCATCACCGCGTCTCCACGGACCAATTACTTGTGATGTAATTGAGTGTCGCCCGCCTCATCTCGCCCCGGGTACAGTTTGCGCGGCGCCTTATTAAAAAACTTTGTGCTTTTTCTTTATTACTTTAATGTTTTCAAATTAATTTTGTTTTGTTGTTATAAGTGAGATTGTTTATTTTTATTGCGGTGTGTGGAGCTTCTTTTTGTTGTTTTTGGAGTCTGTGTGTTCTTGAAGTTTTGGTTCTATTTTGGAACATATCGGCTTATGAAAGCTATTGTTTGATATGTGGTATGAAGGGTAAGTATAACTATTGTATACAAGAGAAAGAACCATACTCAAGACCTATCAATCAAAGACAGCGCATAATTTTACTAGTGAAAAAATTAGCTACATTGTGGACCCTGTTACAAACCATCAAATCGTGAACGAACCACAATTTGATGGTTTGTAATATTTTAAAATTAAATTTCTAAAGTTTAGTTTGTTCTCGTGAGGTTCACAAGATAAATCAAATTATAAAGTAGTATTCACAATCATTCGATAACGCACATATAATGCAGTAAAATCAATATCCCCTCAGTCTAGTCAAGGCGTCACAGTCGAGTGGCTCGGCAGACAAGTTTAACATCTAATACGAGTGTCTAGTGGCACTTGTCGATATTGGGGGCGCGGCACGGCGCTAGCAAGACGTTGGGGCGCGGGGCTCAGACGGACGGGCATCAACGTACAGCTCAAACGAGCGGGCACGAACGTACTGCTCAGACGAGCGCGCGCGCACACGGACCACGGAGCTCGGACTAGAGGGTACAGAGCAACATGTTGTGTTACTTGTGCTTTATGACAGGTCCACATTATGCAAGATTGTTTATTAACGTTACAACATCTACCTGACATACGTCATGTTGACTCAGTAGCTAAGGAGTCTGCCTCTCATGTTGTGGGTTTGAATCCGGGCAAGTACCAATGTGACTTTTTCAATCCATATGTACTTTCTAAAGTTTATCTTAGGTATTTCTGAAATCCTTGCCTCGGAAAGCATGTAAAGCCGTTGGTCCCGGTTGTCGTTCGTAGAACCTTGACAGTCATTAGGAGTAGTCAAAAGAAAGAAAGTCTGACTAGTCAAACCAGGGAGTATCGTGTCATCTTGTAACTGGGTTGTAAAGTTCTGATAGGCAGTCGCTTTACGTAAAACATTGGTTTCCACCTAAATCCAGTGAGATCAGAAGACGACTCTCGTAGCTGGGAAAGAGCTAGTGAGATGATCATAAGTGTCTTAAAGTGAGACAAAATTATTATCATTAACATATAACAGTTCTATTCAGTGTCCAAATTACTAAAACATGTTAGATAACAATTTAGATAGCAAAGTTAAGAATGTTTTATAGCATGTTAGACCAGCGGACGCAAGCACGTAAGCGGGGTTCAGACGAGCGGGCTCAATCAGACGGACGGGTAGCTCACACGCGCTGCACCGCGTTGTTGAGTGTGGCTGAAATTTATTAATTGGTTTCCGAGATGTGTTTATGCGTTGGCACCACTTGAGCGAACACGAACGTGCATCTAATCTAATTTGTGCAGCGATGTTGATCTAGCTGTGTTTTGGTTACATGCCATAGAATGGTATTGATTTAAGTTCAAAGATTTAACCGATACGGCAATGTTATCAGTTACAAATAGGTTCTGTTAGTATTTTTGTAGTAATAAAGTGGTTTTGTCCCAATCCTAACATTTTTTTTAAATGCGAAAAATCTGTCGGTTAGAATTCTAAACAACAGGTAAACGGCAGAACCTATTTTGATGAGGTTTGTTATAAATTGAACTTTGGATATGGGAACAGACAATTTTCTATTCCGCAACTATTACCAACACTTTAGAATACTCGAGCAAAGGCTAGTATTTCATTTATATCATCATCGTCAGCCTGTATATTCAAACTACAAACTAAAACCCCAAAAACAATGATTATGATTGGTGCAGACAACACACAATAGGAATTCGTTGAACACTGATCAAAAAGTTGCTCGTGCTGAGGTTGAATACAATTAGTATTACACGAGGGTGCAGCATCCATCGAACGCAGTCAATATTGCCTCACAGGAATTGCTCCAAGTTTCGGGAACAAAGGAGGTTACATGCACGCGTTGTTTGCAACTTCAGAACACAGAGTAAGTAAGAACAGAAGTTCGGTTTCATGTAACGAGCGATGTATGACGCAAATGGCAGATAATGTTTTTCATCATTTCGTCATCTTTGCCCACATAATGGTTGACTGAAAAAACCAAGGGTATCCAGTCCGCTTTTGTAACTTTAAGCATAGAGTGAAAATAAAGAAATAATTCCAATATACACAACTTTTTAAGTAAACACTTAATTCGTCATCATCTGGGGAGATGATGATTTACCAAACCATGTCTTTACTTAAACCATGTCGGAGTTGGTTTCCAGCCCAACGACACGACACGATACCTCATAGTTATACTGGTCAGGCATTCTGGCTTCTGATTCTTGTGTTTTTTCAATTTGTAGTATAATATAATTTGAAAATGTAATAATAGAAAGTTAGTCAATTGATGATTGAATTTTGTAACGTCTCGGTTGTTATAATATTTTCTTATAGAATATTTTCTTATTTCTACATTTTTTGACATTTCATTAGTTTTTTTTGTGACCACTTGCATTTTATTTCTTCAGCAGTTTGCTGCTTAATCTGAGTATCCTGTAGTGGCCTCATCTGAAGCTAAGGCTCCCAGCCGAGGCTAACAAATCTACAACTAGATAATAATTATACATCATTACCTATATTCAGCGTGAGCCGATTTCTATGTAACTGAAGCTTCTGTAGCTACCTACTCAATGCTAACTAGAAGACGTGTATGCGAATGCTCTCAAACATCTGTACCTTTGTATAAACATGTTCAATAGCGCGCTCGCTCCAACAATAGGTAATTGTCTTTGCCTAGTCCCACGTCTTTTCTACAACTCTTCGAGAGTTTATTATGTGATTTCTAATGCACAAAAACAAGGGTATCCTATTTTTCTTCTTAATTAGGATAAATAAGTCAGTATAATATGTCTTGTGACGACTCACATACGGCTATCTGATTAAACTTAGCAAAGTTTGCACATACTATGAATAGAATAGAATAGAATAGAATATGGTGACCAGACAACTGACAAACATATTTACAATTTATAAATATATGCGTAAATACATAGTGTCGAACAAAGTCGCTCCCCGGCTGTCTGTACCTATGTACGCTTAAATCTTTAAAACACATCAAAGTCAATTAAGTAGTAATTGATTTTGATGTGTTTTTTTTTATATACTGTGTAAATAAGTTTAAAAGACTGAGTGATTTAATTAAGGGGAAGGTATAATACGTGCGTATTATAGTAGAGAAAAGCCAGGAAAAAAAAGTAGTAATTTTTGGAAACCCAAAGATTTGTAGCACTCGAGCGAAGCTGGGACGGGTCGCGAGTATACCTGTAATAGATAAATTACACCTTGTCACTGAAGAAACAATCATGCTTCTCACACAAACTTCGTGTTGGCTGAGAATCGAAACCACGATCTCCAGTTCAGCAGTAAGGTTTAATCAACAGGCTCGTCTAAGACGAAGTTAAAGTATATTTGACAGAACAAACAGGTATAACATTTTCAAAAGAAAGATCGAACGTTTAGCCTTTATATTCTGTCTTTATCAGTGAGTGGTGTGCAGTGGCACTTCAATCCATACGGAATTTATATTTCACGTTCTGTTCGCAAATTCTCCAAGTAATCTATATGTTAAAATGATAAACTGACTCACTGATTGACTGACTGCTGATATATTAACGCACAGCTCAAAACGCTAGACTTAGAGACACGAAACTTGGAGGGCGTTTTCATCGTGAAAAATAAGTATCCACTAAGGAGGATTTTCGGAAATTCCAACCCCAGAGGAATAAAGAGGGGATGGAAGTATCGAAATTCACTCAGGCGAAGTCGCGGGCAAAAATAGTATAATCCATAAAATCGCATTAGTATTTTTTTTTTCGAAAATGCAGTGTAACAAAAATTGTGTCTAATTGCTTTTAAGCTCTTCGATTT
The DNA here is from genome assembly GCA_033675125.1 of Athetis lepigone. Classification (NCBI taxonomy): domain Eukaryota; kingdom Metazoa; phylum Arthropoda; class Insecta; order Lepidoptera; family Noctuidae; genus Athetis; species Athetis lepigone. The sequence continues at coordinate 20,850,439 of CM066233.1, read as the reverse complement.
AAAAGCAATTACTCCCTTTCTCGAATGCACCCAGGAATATGTTATTTGTTAATCCCCCCTCCCTACGCAGGCTACATTTTTCCCTCCCCCCTCTGAAGACTTTACAAAGTAACAGAAAGGACGCAGACCATAATTTAGTTAGCGACGGCGAAGTTGTCACGTACTTCCATACCTTGGAGAAGAATGCTGCGTCCGTGAGGGTAAGAATAAAATGTGGAGCGCTAATTTAATTGTACGAAGAATATTATGTACAGTCGCGGTCTGAAAGTTTTTACCACCATAAGGATCACAATTGCATGCACACATTCAGGCCACAAGTTCTAAATGTCTATTTCATGATAATTTGATTGAGCATAGATTTTTTTTTCTAATTATATGACAATCAATCGCTTTAGGTGATGCAATGATGGACTAACTACGAAAAAAGTTTGATATACAGAAAACCTACTTTGAAAAACAAATATTTTTTTAATAAGGTTACTAAGAAATAATAAATAAAAGTTTTAAAAAATCTTTATTCAATATCTGGTATAACATCACTCCTCAGCTATGACTAATTTAGTTTTTTGAATAAGAATATGAAGAAATAAGAAAAATAAGACTGAACAAAATCTTTATTAAATACTTATTGTCCCCGGCGGTTTTACCCGCGTAGTTCCCGTTCCCTTAGGATTAAATAAAAAACATTCCTATGCCCTTGCTCAGGCTATAGACTATCTCTGTACCAAATTTCATTTAAATCGTTTCGGTAGTTTTGGCACGAAAGCGAAACAAACAGATAGTTACTTTTGCAATTATAATAGTAGTATTGACTAGGCCGGATCCACAGCTACGACTAATTTAGTTTTTTTAAATAAGAATATAAGGAAATAATAAATCAAATCTTAAAAAATCTTTATTGAATATCTAGTATAATATTACTCCGCAGTTACGACAAGTGCATAGATGCAACAAGACACGTGCATAGATTAGTATTTCTTGTATCATTTTCTGGTATCACTCGAGCACAGCGTGATCTATGAGGATTTCTTTCACTTTGTCAGTTCCAGCGCTAAACCCCTCATATTTTTGAAGTGAAAACTTCTTTAGCGGCGTTGAGCACTTTTTCTGTAATGGGTATAAAATCTTAAACTCGCGTCAGGACACGTGACCTGATCAAAAAAGCGTAGGACGGATGGATAGTAGACAGCTATAATCAAGTTTTCACTTCTGCCGGCACTCCCGGAGTGCATATTTTTTTTTATTGAGTTTAAATCAGCAGACCGAGCGGGCCATTGAATGAGACGAATAATTTCACGGTGCAGAATGAACCACGCCATAGTAGCACAAGCTAGCTGGGTGTATCCGTGCATTATCTTGAACGTAATATTAATGTGAGGAAATCCTGTTGCAAGATAAACTACGTAGTAGGCAGCATCAATTCTTCCTGAATCATTTCCATGATCTATTATTTGGTCTTCTTCGCCGTGACGTCTTATTCAATCCTCACAGAAAATCACAATAGTTATAATGCATTTTCGTAATAAGGCAATAATGATATAAAACTATGTCCATTTTCAAAGATTGTCCCTTGCTCCAGGGTTAAGCTTGCCATTTTTTCGATATGAATAAAAATATTTCGTAAAATTTTACTCTTGTCTAAACGACGTTTAAACGTTGTTTTTTGACAAATGTCAATTCAACAAATTAAGAAAAGAGTTTCATTCATTATCACTTATGGCGAGATAAATAGGCATTACTAAGCACTGACTTTGGCACTATACCTGTCACTGTTACACAACTGCCAAACGTCAAGTGCATGATAGAGACGAAACATGGCTAAGCCTAAGCCGTTGCTTAGTAACGTATTTGTTATTCCTCGTTGTGTCATTTTGCATAATAACTTCTAAAAGGTAGCAAGTAACCTGATATGGCATTTTAGATTTTAATGAAAAAAGTGTGATATAGAATGTACTTTCAAAATTGGCAAACCTTTTCAGACCGCGACCGTACAGCTGATTTTATGCGTGGCAGTGGGTTGGGTTTTAGTCTAAAGAAGTTTAAACAATTATTGAACGGCGATTTATATCAGCTATTATCATCTACCCAACGGTCTTTACACACCTTAAACCCACATCAGAGCAGAGGAAAATTGTCTCCCAATAACCGCATTTGTTCTGACAATACTCAACTTAAAACTATTTTATTTAAATAAACCATTTACAGGTGCTTTTGAATTGTCAAAGAGTCAGTCTATCTGGAAAATGAAGCTAGTTGTTCGTTCCAAACAGCCGCTCCTATGAAGAAGAACAAGCAAGAAACTCCATGAACACTCTTGTAAAGGCGCAATTGATTCGTTGCCTTATTCATACGCCAGCCAGTCCCTTCACGGTGTCCCCTCCTCAGCCTCCCTGTGTCCTCCTGTCAGATGTTTTATTAAGGAGAAGTTTAATCACACGCCCCTCGCGAAACTTGTGGAATTTCAGAATTAACTTGTGCAGGTAATGAGATCGAGAGCGAGTGTGCTGTGCGTGAGAGAACCGGCGTGGCGATTATTCACTTATGGCAAAGTTGAGCTGAGGAAATTTGTTTCTTTTTGTGGTGGTTTGTTAGGAGAAACTGAAGAAAGTAGGAAGAGTATAGGTGAAGAATATCAATGAGAGCCCTTTGAGAGTTTTGTCTTATTAATTATTTTTTGTCTCTCTTCCTATTCTACGTTTCCCTCATTTATGAATGAAATCAAGTGAAACATTTCTAGGCCAGCCAGGCACCTTTAGGTGTTTATATAAACGGGCAACATTTTTACAGGATATAGGTATAGCTCTCATATTTATTGAGAATATATTGACGATACTTCAAACATTGCTGGCAATTTAATAGATTGTGGTGGAAGCATTGCAACGGGTCAATGCTTTATACTGTAACAGCAATTTTTAGATCATAATTAATACGATATGGACAAACATTCACGATAACATTCTTTCAGTTTATATTTATATTTCATTAGCTCGACAAATAAGTTCCAATTACGATAATTGTATAGGAAAACCTTACGAGAAAAAGAATCTAATTAGAGTCCATTAGAAACTTGGAACGACTTGGAGTCACAGAGTTACTTTTGAACTAACAGTACACGTTACGTCCTTCCGACGTATTTAACAGTATGTTAACTACTGGATACGTCGTAATATGTACGTAGATAATGACATCTCCTGCAGAGAATTCAATAACCTCTCATGTGAAGATTATTTAAGCCCGTGCAAACTTGTCGGCTCCAGTGAGGCTGACTCGATCAAGTAAATTTAAGTAGGTCTTTACACGTGTAGGAACTTGACATGATGAGGATATTATTTTGACAGTTGAGATAACGGTACTGATTCTCTTGTACACAAACTTAACTAAATTAAAGTTAAATGCATCTTTCTCTTTCCATTTCTTAAAGAAAAGGACAGAAGATACGTTTTAGTTTAATCCTGTCAAATTAGACAGCGCCTGAAGAAAATTGACGTATATTTAGACGCCATGTTTTTAAATCGCGTCTAAATTATCTATGGAGTGTCTAAATTTGACAGGACTTAATTAATATTTTATCTTCTGTCCTTTTCATAATTAAATTGAAAGAAAAAGATGCGCTTAGCTTAAATTTACGTTAGTTTTTGGATAAAAAAATCGGCACCAATATTAATAATACCTGCGCGTTATACCCCGTTCCTATGGAGTTTTGGGATAAATTCTATCCTATGTCCCTTCTTAGGCTATGAGCTATCTATGAACATAGTGTTAATTTCCGTGAAAGACGGACAAACAGACAGACACATTACACCACACACTTTCGCATTTATAATATTAGTATGGATAACGAAAAAAGATTAAAGACTCTGTCAGTCTAAGGCCTTCTTTTCGAGCTTCAAGATCGTAAAATATAAGTATTTGATTTTCCTTAAGGAATTGCCCAGTAAGTGTTACGATTCTTTATTTTATTTTGACAATAATTTAATTTCACTTTAACACAATATAAGTAAAAAACCGGTCAAGTAGGAGTTGGAATCGCGCTCAAAGAGCTCCGTAAAGTTATCGCCAGAAAAAACTTAATCGTTGTGTGGGCGTCCCATAAAATATCTATTTTACACGTATTTTGTTTTTATTACTTGTTTAAATTCATCATCTGTAAAATTTTCAACTGTCTAACTGTCAGTCATTTCCGCCTTAGAAAATTATATTTAAGTGGGGAGATTGGGAATCAGAAAATTTTTATAAGGGGATTACGAACATTTTTTTTCAATTCCCGTTTTCCTTAGGGAGGAATTTTAGAGTGGATTTTGGGAACAACACTTACTGTGTATGGGATACAGCCTGGTGACAGACATGCGGACATATAGACAGCGGTGCCTAAGTAATAGAGGGTCCCGTTTTACCTTTCGGGTACGGAACTCTAAAAGGATGTGAACTTTAACATCGTGTGGGCTTCTCTCCCACAAAACTCCTATAAATAAACCTTTTGATATAAAATAGTTTGTGTTGTGGAGTGAGAATGAGATTAACGGCGACTTTTATTGTTCCCCGCGTCAACGTTCAAGCGCGCCTTTGATGATTTTATTTGGGCAACTATTGCCCGTTTTATGGAGTGAAAAGTTTACTAAACAATAATACCGTTTATGTTTTATTTATTTTCTGGTATCGTAAATGTTTTTATGTGTAACCTGTAGAAGATATTGGAGAAGATATTGAATGTGTATTTGTTGAGACAATGTTTTTATTATGTAATCTACAAGCGGCTTTGTATGGGTATTTCATTTTTTTTTTAAATCCCGGCACTCCTCTACTATAATATTCACGTATTATAAATATAAAAATTCCTCTTGAATCACTATATTAAGTACTTATAGTGAATTTTTCAAATTTTATAACCGTGTTAAAATCCGCTGTGTGGTTTTAAAGATCTAAACATACATAGGGATAGACAGACAGTAGAAAACGACTATGTTTTATACCATGTAGTGATCCATAAGTGTTGATTTTTTAAGTTTACAAACTTTTAAGTTAAGTTCATCTATCTCTTTCTATTTCATTAAAAAGAAACAGAAGGTACATATCAGTTTAATCCTGTAATACGGAATCGACACCATTACCTATCATAAAATTAGAATAGTTTAATACGCTATAAACACTGAAAACAGGGTATAATTCCGAACCAAAATTACATCTAGGTAAGAACATTGAGGCATAAGACCGGTTCAGTTAAGTCTGGGTCCCAGCGGATCGCTTAGTCGCTCATAAATTGAACGTAAAACATACCACGAGCCAGCCCCGCGTTACAGGTGCGCTCAATCGACGTATGGTTTCAAGTAGCTAGGGTTTAGCTTTAAGTGATTCCTGTTTTAATTTTGTTTTGGGATTAAGAACGATTGTTTTTAAATTTGTTTTCATTAAGGTTTTAGCGTGGAAAAGGCTTAACTGTAAATTATGAATTAACAACCATTTTATCTAGTACTAGCTGTCCCCTGCGGTTTCACCCGCATTTTTCGTTACTGCTCCGCTCCCGTGGGTCGTAGCGTGATGGCATATAGCCTATAGCATTTCTCGATAAATGGGCTATCTAACACTGAAAGAATTTTTCAAATCTGACCAGTAGTTCCAGAGATTACCCCCTACATACAAACTTACAAACCTACAAACTTACAAATTTTACCTATTTATAATATTAGTATAGAAGTATAGGCTAGTATAGACTAGCTGTCCCCCCGCGGTTTCAACCGCGTTATGTTAGGTTTTTGGTTACAACTCCGCTCCCGTACGTCATAGCGTTATGTTATGTAGCCTATGTCTTATTCTTATGTATAAGCCATATTTCTGTAAAGTTTCTTCAAAGTCCGTTCAGTAGTTTTTGCATGAACGAGTAACAAACATCCACACACGCATACAAACTTTCACATTTATAATATCAGTGGGATAACTTTTACCCACAGCTCGTCCGCGAGAATGTCGAATTTTCCTTACACTATCCAAAAAATCATCTCTCGGTAAATACTTACTCTTCACTAAGATCACACCATACAAGTTTCATGTCTCTAGGACCAGCGGTTTGGGCTGTGCGTTGATACATCAACAATCAGGCAATCCGACCTGAGACAGATGATATAAAAAGGTTGGTTAAATCACAACGGACAGCTAGTATCCTATAAAAACATCATCATCTCCCTAGCCTTTTCCCAATCGTGTTGGGGTCGGCTGCCAGCCTAACCGGATTCAGCTGGATACCAACCAGTGTTTTACGTGGAGCGACTGCCTATCTGACCTCCACAACCCAGTAACTGGGCGACACGATACCTCTTGGTTAGACTGGTCATAGTTTCTGGCTAACCAGTAACGACTGTCAAAGTTCTACGAATGACAACCGGGACCAACGGCTTTACGTGCTTCCTGAGGCACGGGATGTCAGTGATGTCTTAGATAAACTTTAGAAAGTACATATGAATTGAAAAAGTCCCCTTACACGAGAGGCGGCGCCTTATCCACTGGGCCATCACGACCCAGTATCCTATAAAAACATACGTATCAGTAATTAATTAATGAAAGAGAAGCTCATTTACGTCGCTAATTCGTCAGGTCATCATTTTAATGAGGCGCCAGTCGTTATAACATTAGCAAATAAATCAATCGCTGCGCCGGCACGCGATCCTAATTGAGCACTAATTAGCGCGCGTTTGACTGCAAACAACCTAAATTGTCGGAAATTATTAAACGTTATAACTGTCAAATACAATGTTTTATAGTGTTTTGTGGTTTCAGGAACACTTTGTGTTGAAATATGAATTGATACCCGTTGCTTGTAGATAAAATTTGTCTTTTTAATTTCGTACGTATTTTTGTGAGTGTGTGAGTGAGTGATCTTGAGTAGCTCAAATCAGTAATAATTTCATAATGTCTTCTTTGCTTGAGATGCCATAAGAAATTCAGACGTAAACACTGGCTGGAAGAAAGCGGTTTTATATGTTTCAAATTGAACTTCAATATCATTGTCTTGGTCTAAGGAAAATCATACTTTGTAGCCAAGCACTATACAAACGGCATTGTCTATTTAAAACCCCTTTAATTAACTCTACGTAAGTTCTAAACAACAAACAATCAAAACCTCCACCAAATGTTTAAAATCCCCATCATATTCAAGCAAAATTAGTAAAGTGAAGACATCGTGGTAGGTAACATGAAGCTATGGATATTGTAAGTTATTTACAAGGCCGGGATTACGGGCCTTGTTGCGGGCGAGCCGGCTTTATAGGCACACCGCCGTTATGCCGGCCGGTTAGACGATGCCGTATGCTTGATAATGGCGGCCATTCTCTTCAATATCGCTGAGATAGACTCGGCAGCGAGAAAATTATGTTCAGACCAACTTTGAGGCCTTGTTGACGGTCCAGAGGCATCCTAAACAGGGTTAAGCACTTCCAACGTGGCCAACACTCTTAATTTCAATGTAAACTTTAAATATTTACAGGTTTTTGCCTTCGAAGAAAGTTTTAATCCTACGTCAATATTGACCCGCTTTCTGACTGAAAAGACCCAGAGTCAAATACACAAACCAGTAAAGAAAAACATTGTGAATAAATACTCCTTATCAGTTCTCTAACATTTTCAACGTTAAACTTTTACCGGCCTTTTTTTAGTTCCAAATTCTTTCAATAAGTTACCCGACCCTAGGCTGTTTTCTACAAAGATTTTGTATGCGAAAGCAGCTATTTATAAAGATCAGGCGGAAATCGTCGCCTACAAATCTAATGGCAGGTAGGGAGCGTGTGGCGCGGTGTGGATGGGCCACATTTATCTTAGGGCCGCGTGTCTCGCCCTCGCCCCCGCCCCGGTGCCGGTGGTCGGCGCGGCTCATAAGCGCGGGTCTGTCAGTCGTCAGGTGTGTTGCGGTGAGCCATCAAATAGCCGAACCCTCGGCCGGATCGCTTGTCGATACTGCTAGCTAATCGCTCCCCTGGGCGACCCTCGGCGGCACATTAGCCCGGTCCGCTTTAACGACTCGCTGTAAACATAGAATCGTTAAGATTTTGGGCCCGAAATTCCAAGCCAAGTTTCTTTGAAGTAGGTAGGTACCTATATTTCATTTTTTTATGTAGGTACGTATGTGCACTTTGCTCGCGCGGAGGATGTGGTGAAAAGGGTCTAAAGTCTGAACATAATTAACCTAGTTTCCGCACAAAAGCATTGGCGGCTCCTGGCGCTCCTCTACGTATAATTATATAAGAGTACGTTCATATAATAAATTGAGCTTTGAAGCTCGAGATTGTTTATATTTATGTCGGTGACATTAATGCACGTGGCTTACAAAGTCACTATAAGAACTATACTTACTGTTGAAATTAAATTACTTAGAATTATATTTGTTTTTGCTCAGAAACGATTTCTATTTTTTATGTAAAAATGCACAGGACAAGTCATTTATTTGTATCTATAAAACATAAATATAACATAGGTACACAAAGCAACTTATTTAAGTTTACAGTCACTACATACATAATGTATGTGTGAGTAAAATCAACTCGTGTATTTACATTGCCTATTTGTTAGTGTTTGCTTGACAATAACCTGATGTTCACGCACACAAATAAAATTATTAGCAAGACTTCGTCATATTTGGCTTTGGAAAAATGTATAGTCTACCCTCAAAAATTAAGAATCATGTATACGATTATTAATTTTTGAGGGTAGAATATTATTTAATAGTTTAGTTTCATCGTTACATTGCTTTTGACTATCGGAAACTCACAGAACATCTATATCGGACTTACGTTACGTTTTAAGACATTATACCCTGCTTGTTTGGAGAAGTGTTGTTTTTTGTTGTGTTGATTTAGTTGTTAGTCAATATGAATCACTTTACTATACCTTTGAGAGCTGAAATTGTTATTTAACATGAGCAAAACGTTTTAATATGTGAAATTGCGATGAAGATGAAGATTTTGGTGAGTAACAAAATAATTATTCAGTTTTTTTTTTCATTATTTATGATTCGAATGATGTTACATCTATACTAATATTACAAAGCTGAGGAGTTGGTTTGTTTGGCTGAGTTGTAGTTTGAATTGAATAATTATATGTGTGCTAGATGGCCTATTTATCACGGAAGCATATATAAAACTTTATAGCTTCCTTATATAATTATATTATATAATGTTTTTATATATTACTTATATATATTTTTAAATAATATGATTATATATATAACATTATATATAGATTATTATAAATATTATAATTATTTACATCTCGTTAATTATTCTTGTTTTATATAACAATATTTCATTTTTGTTCACAGAGAAAAACTGTAGGTGCACCGCTATACAGACACGAGAAGCATTGATCGTTGTCGATCGACCGCAAGATTGGCATACACAAATGACAATGCGCGACACCGTGATATGGTTGTTAACTTGTTACGCATAAAGCTGAGGCCTTCTTGACTTCGTCACGTTACATTACAATGTGTGCGGAACCAGCAGCTGGTTTAAAGCGTCGTCGTCGTAAGCTATTCCTTCCCATTGTTTACAGGCAAAACCGGAACCGGGTACGCGTCGCAAGAGACAATTTACAATAGATTTTATTTTTTACAATAATAAAGTTATACTTAATAACGAACTTAATAAGTGTTTTAAATCGGACAAGGACAGTCGCGAAATAATTATTATGGCGTAAAAATAGTGAGCGGAATAGAAAAAAAAATGTAGATAATATTACTGTTCTGAACCCAAACGAACCCAAGGGCTAATATGGTGCTAAAAGTTATAGATAGTGAAGGCGCATCAATCGGATAAATAAATATAATATGTGGAGGTAATTTCATTTATGTGAGTGATGTTATTGTTTGTGAGGTTACAATTGGGAGAACTGTATCTTAATATCTCACTAACATGTTTATTCATATCATAAATAAATAAATTACCCACTTAAATACAAAAAGTGTCATTCATTCTTGTCCGATTTAAAATAATTGTCATGCATAATACTTTGTTATTGAAATTATCATAAAAATCTACTGAACAATAAATATTGTTGATTTCTAATTACAAATTGTTTCATTTTTATTTCTATTCTATTATAAATTACAAAAATAAACAACAAAATAACAGAAATGTTATTAGAAATGAAAAAAAAACAACACCGGTTGTGAGTTTCGATGCAATGTCAAATTAAAAAAATGCAAAAAGAAAGTGGGGTTTCTGTGGCTCGAACCTGTGACATACAGGTTACCGAGTCCTAGGCTTATAATACACCTGGAACAACTTGCGAAACACTCTGAATTTGTGCTTCTTATTTTTTGGTTTATATTTATATTGTCAAGCAAACGCTCATAATGAGCGAAGTAGCTATTGACTACCTACAACATTAAAGTTAAAGAGACAAGATATAGCAAATGTGTGTGTAACGACAGGTCTATCTTACAAGTAGATTTTACGCACACCAACATTATGGTAGTAGGCGTATGTAAACTTAATTAGTTTGCTTTGCGTACTAGTTTTTGCCCGCGACTTCGTTCGCGTGAAAAAGTTCCCGTTCCCAGGGGGTTTCCGGGATGAAAACTATCCTATGTCCTTTCTCGGGTCCCAGACTATATCTGTACCTGTTGTATATATCTGTGTATGTGTAGAGCTACTTAACTACTGACAGTGTAACAGTGTGTGTGTGTGTCAATCTGATTCTGCAATAAACATCAGTGCGTAATCAACCGCTAAGTGTTTCACTTGTCTCCTGTGTCACGTATATAACAGCACCAAATTTCATTCAAATCGGTTCAGTGGTTTAGGCTTGAAGAAGATACAGACGGACAGACAGACAGTTATAATATTAGTACACATAGGTATTTGGGTTGGCATTGGCTAAAAATTGGCCAAGTGCGAGTCCGACTCGCGCACGAAGGATTCCGTACTATCATCTATAATGAACCTGTTTTTTAAGATCGAGTAAAAATTGCTTAAAAATTACGTTTGTTGTATGGGAGCCCGCCTTTAATATTTACTTTATTGTCATTTAATTATTTATTTTGAAAGTACAAGTAAATATTCTGTGAAAATTTGAAGCGTCTACCTGTTACTGTTTTTAATGTTGAGCAAAAAATACGAAAAAGCCCTTAATATTTTATTTTTGTAAATTTTTATTTGTTGTTATAGCGGCAACGGAAATACATCATTTGTGTAAATTTCAGCTTTCTAGCTATCACGGTTTATGAGATACAGCCTGGAGACAGACAGACAGACAGCGGAGGCTTAGTAATAGGGTGCCGTTATTTACCATACATTTCTCTCCATGTGAATCGAACCAAGGTAGAGAAATAGAACCTAGTTAATAATACAGCAAACATCACTTTGCCGTAAAAAATACTTGTGTACAAAATTTAAATCAAAACCTAAATATCTTTAAATTCAAAAGGTTTCAGTATATAGGACGTGTGTGGGAGTAATTAAGGCTTAATTACTTACCACACACAAAACTTATTTCATATTAAACCTAAAATTGTAATTTTCACCCATTAGGGTTAGTTAACAATAACAATGAGCGATAAAATTTATTTGAACAACGTGTAAGGACGTTTTAGGTCTGTTAAAAGCATTTTTACATGAATTATGCACACGTCATTGTAAGCCCTAATTATCACATGCCCTAATTATCAAATGCCATAACATAATTTGCCATCGACATCGCGTGTGTAACGGTTGTTTATATCAAGAGAAATTGGATGCAATTGGGACTTTAGGGCACCCCGACTCGGACAGGTTAGGTTAGAAGGGGATGGCGGGGTCGTGTGAGCGAGCGAAGCGAGCGAATAGACCCCGCCATCCCCTTCGTGGTTATTTTTTTATAAGCCACACAGAAGTAGGAGCCCCGCGAAGCGGGGCTCCGTCGACCTAGCCCTCCATCAACCATGCACAGAAAAAAAAAACCATTACGGGGCTTAAATATTTGTCTAATACTTGTTATGCCATTTAAATATTATGACATTTAAATATTGTCTAATAATTATTATGGCATATAAAAATAGGGCAAACAATACTTATGGCATTCGTATCTTATGGTATCTAAAATTCGGGCAATTAAAAGTATGTCATATGTCTTTTAGGGCAAATGAAACATTCGGGCAAATGAAATTCGGGAAAATGATGATTATGGCATATAATCTTCGGGCAAACAATAGACAACCTCAAAATCTATTCTGAGTTCGTAGTTTGCAGGAGTTTGTGATGTCAATGTCAAAAAAAATGTACCTAGGCCTAGGCTTGACGACACGTGAAATTGCACTGTATGATCGTCATATCTATTTCATTTACGAGAAAAAAAGAACAAAATAGGTACGTAAGTATACAATTTTTTTTGTTAACCTGACTGACTAAATAGTTTTTTTGTTGTTTCGCCTACTGCACAAAGGTTCTACCGTGTTTTGGACCAGAATACACCCAAAGAGGTTTTCTTTCAGGTTCAACGACACAGGCAGAGAAACAGTTAATATCTCTTTTCGAGCTGAGTGTAACGACTCCCGCGGGAGCCATAGAGTGGTTGAAATCGTAACCGGGACCACATCTACTCATCGTAAACATACAATCCATTTAAACTTTATTGAATTGGTCTACTTTATATTTACGTTCATTTCGCTCACTCAGAAACTCTAAGGCAATATTGTAGGTATAGAAAAATCTAAAAGCGTTCAGCGCAATCCAATTTCATGTATAAGCCTAAAATGTTTTGAAAATAAACAGAATACCTACGTTTCAATCGGAACATCCAATACACAAAAATAATCACGTTCCTTACTCGGATTGACGCAGACGCTCGTTCGCTCACCGCTCCGCTCGATGGAATCCATTCACTCGTTCATTCGCTCAATCATTCACCCCACTTGTGCGAGTGGATGCATGCCTTTATGCAGAATTATTGAATTTCCGTATTCACGTAGCGCCTGATTCGAGGCGAGGCCGCGAGGCGCGCACACAAAAATCCATTTGGCAAATATTTATACGCGTAACGATGGGGAAGGCACATTAACGGCCATAATAAGTTGTGGAGCGCGCTCTTCATACTGATTTCACATTATCAGTTGATATTTTATTCAATTTTACGTCCATTACACAGTTTACTATGTAGACCGTGTTTTCTGAAAGTGGTGTGCTTTTTACTGGGAAAATCAACTGAATATACAGCATTGGAAACTGAAGAGCAAAAGCTGTTTTACGATCTCGAGCAATATGAGAACCACCAAAATACTGGTACCTAAACTTTGGAGTACTTAAAAAGCCGGTCAATAGCAAATCCCGCACGAGGATTCATTTTGGTTTTTCAAATATAGAAGATCAAACAATAACGCCCAAACAATATATTGTTGTTTATATTGGTCCCCACAAGCCCACAACGATAGCCGGATAGACGGACAGACATACAGCGTGGTCTAAATAAATACATGGTTCATTGTCTCATCAAGAGAGCACCACAGTCATATTTTATTGTAGCAAGGAATATTTTTTAAACCCTCAAAAACACGTGATTCGAGACACAATAGTAAGACAATAGCGGCCCGACAGCCGGTTGTCGCTTGGTCGTTGAAAGGTCACTCAGTTCATTCTAAAGGCGGAACCACATTACCGTGTCGTGGCGTGTCGTGGCGCGCCAGAAGCATATCGGTTTCATACATTTAGTATGGTTAGAGACACACTTGCATGGCGTGTCGTGGCGCGACACGTTCGGCCGTGTCGCCGACTGCTCGCCACCGATTGCGCCAGAGCGGTGGTGGGGGTTTATGACGCGACACGACACGCGGGCAAAATGTGTTTCTGTACCGGCGCGTGGCTCGTGGCGCGAACCGAACATCTGGCGGGCACTTTTGGATTTATTAATATTTGCAGCAAAATTACTGACGATCTTATTGAACTTGTAAATGGTGTTTGGAAAGGAATTGCTGAAATTTTGAAAGTCAATAAAATAGTATATTACTTTATTATTTATTTAAAAAGGGATAAATGAATAATTATACAAAATTAACAATCCTCTGTTTATAGGGTGAACCCAGTATTTTCGTTTATTTTTTTGCTATTAAGAAATTTCAATGCTAAGAGAAATTAAAGGTTTTCATCAAAAATAATCATTATGTACGTTTGAACGCTGCAAAGGTTCGTTAAGTACTGTTCGGAAAAAACGCCAGAATGCGCCACGACACGACACGTAAGTGTGCACACTCACCGCCACGCCAGTAAGCATCATGGCGCGCCACGACACGGTAATGTGGTTCCGCCTTAATAGTTTCAATTATAGTTTTGGCAAATTAATTACCTATTTCACTGCTTTAAATTGCTCGGCTTACCACATAACGAAAAAAAACTGATGTGCAAAAAGGATGATAGAAACTTTTTTTAAATAACGGCCTTCAAAAACTTAAACAAAGGCGGGTCCCTATATCAGTCGATTTTACCTTGGCGTCAAGGTCACTGACCTCGAGCGTTCCCCGTCATTTTCCTGCGTTATCATGAATTTGACCTTGATCTTGATGTTAAGGTCATTGACCTTAGGGTCAAGGTCATTGACCTTAAGGTCGTCCCCCGGGTGTTTCCCCACATACAAGGCTAGTAAGTGCTCCCACATCCCACCGGATCCCGAAGACTTGATTAGGCGTTGTTTTCGGGTGAAATTTTTCTAAGTCTTTTTTTTATAGTGCCCCGTTTCGTATAACATGACCAAACTGGACCATTTTGACACAGCTGTCGGGAACACTATAGTTATAAAAAAAATGTAAGAAAGAAAATGCATTTATTTAACACAACAGGGTATGACAAATCAAAACATAGTACATACATAATGCATAGAAAACAGTAAATAAAAGATAATAAACCAAAAAATAAAAGTACATAATATTATTTACCTACTCGCGTATTTGTGAATGTTCTCAAAATTATTTTCTCGTTGAGGGTTTTCAAAAAAAGGATTATTTTTTCATGAATTTCCAAGCTTTCACATTTATTTTTATTTTATTTTTTTCGTAAAAAGTGTTCGAGTTCATGTTATACAAACACATGATATTATATTAACTGGCAACACAACACCTATGTCAACTTGTCAATGTCAAATTTAATTCTAGCTGTCACTGCTGTGTCAGCTGTCAAGTCAATGTGAAACTCCCGCGATGGCGATGCTGCAATAGCGTCCCTCTGTTTATTTTATAATAAATTGTTTGACCAATTAACTTTATTGAATAAGTGAATACAACTAAAATTAGTGTACCTGTAAGTTTTCAAGATGTTGGTATTGTTCGAAACATCGGCGGGATACGCCATTTTCAAGGTAAATACAACACGTGTATATTCTAACCTATAAACTTTAACGCAATTTTGGTTTCAATTAAATAATGTATTTACAGCTTTATTTCACTAACTATCGTGATGAATATGTACATGTTACGTATATGTATGTGGTTTAACTTATATCTTTTAATAAAGTTCCATGTAGACAATGTAAATTGTAGGTTTCAGCAGGAGTGTAAACACGTTTTCTGATTTGTGTTTGAACAGGGAATATTATGGATCGAAATATTGAACCTGGTTATTTAACCTTATTTACATTAAAAAATTAGAACTGAATTTTCGTTCGAATGACAATGGTGTCAATAGATGGTAATTTAATCATAGGACTATCAATTAATCAATTTATTTACATTGGTACCATTTGGTACAGAATTCCTACACACTGGCCTACTTCTTTTAGCCTCAAGATTATATTTATAACTGAATGTTTGTCAGTTATTGTTTCCAAATATCTCTTTCAGACTATTGACTACACTGTTTGATAAGAAAATGTTTTTATAACCTCATTTTAATTTTGCTATGATGTTTAGTACTTACAGTTTCTGTCTAAAATTGACAACATATTAGTAGTATATTGTCAAATGTTAGTCGCAATTCCTGGCTGGACGTGCAATATTAAATTCTTGCATTATTAAATGTTATTAAAAGTAATACCCAAGCTAATATGCTAAACCAAATCATTGATATGTATCAGCCAGTAGTATGTTTATACTACTGGCTCACTACTACGGCTAAGGCTACTGGTGGAACTATTAAAAATATTTTTTGGATCAATAGCTATGTTAGGTACTGTCGAGTGCGAGTGCCATGTGCTTTGTTAGTGTATACTTCTTGTAGATTTTGTTGTGAGAGCTTATTTAACTTGAAACAAAGGGTTTATACTTCCACCAAATTCAATGAACAATTTTTTAACAATAGACATTTTGTGCTTACTGCATCACTAAAGTATAATATTTTTTTAACTAACCAACACTCATTAATACTAATGTTGGTTTGTTTATTTGAACTCGCTGATCTCAAGAACTACAAGTCTGAATTGAAGTCTTTTGGTGTTAGTCAGCCCATTTGTTGAGGAAAGTTAAGCTATGTAACATCATAGTATGACCTTTGGGAATGGAGCAGTAAACCAAAACATAGATGTAACTGCGGCTGGCAGCTATCATTTATAAAATACAACGGATTACTGGAGGAAATATGTCTATTATCAATTGTTTGTTATTAATTTTCTTCAATAGTTTTGGCACAAGTTAAAAGATAAGAAAGTGATGAACTATTATAAATACTAACACTCAGTTTTTCTCAGTTTGTTAGTAATTTGTAAATTTTTTTATGGGACAAATGACATAGTATAGCATTGTGATTAATCTGGGTTTTATTTCTAACATACTTACTATTGATGATATTAGCAAAATTGTAGTGTAAACCATTGGAAAGGAAATAGTTAATGCTGATTTATTGTGTTTTGTTCTAGTTATTGGACGAGTCTAAGTTGTCACAGATTGATGACTTGTACCAGGAGTTCAACACACCCGAGGGGGCTTCTTCTGTGTGAGTTTATGTTTTAATTTATTTAGTTGATATATTTTAGTTTAAATAATTATGTTTTAGCACTGTTACAGGTTTTAGTAACAAGTAATGACTTTCATAAGTTAAAAGGTCCAAATGTGTCATTTGTGGCTGGAGTAGCGGCCGCCGTGGCTCACGTACAATGGTCCTATATAAGAGGACTAAGTGCGGAAACCAAACCTCCCAGAGGGAGGCCCATGATGAAGAAGAAGATGATGATGTGTCATTTGTTAACTAAAATTCTTATGTTTTATTGTCTTTATAAAAACCTATTATATATTTTTGATTTTATTTCTAGTTCGTATTTATTTACATAGGTTTATAATTTCAGTGTAAAACTCAAGAACTTCATAAAGTTTGAAGATACAGCTGAAGCCCTAGCAGCCACAACAGCAGCTATTGAAGGCAAAGTCTCCAAGCCACTGAAGAAAGCCCTAAAGAAGTACATCAGCAAAGAAGTACAGGACCAACTTTTAGTCGGAGATGCTAAGCTCGGTAGTGCCATTAGAGAGAAGTTTGACTTGCAATGTGTGTCTAACAATAATGTTCAGGAACTTCTCAGATGTATCCGCTCACAGATGGACAGCCTCCTTGCTGGCCTACCAAAGAAGGAAATGACAGCCATGGCCCTTGGTTTAGCTCACTCACTGTCCAGATACAAACTGAAGTTCTCTCCGGACAAGATCGATACCATGATTGTTCAGGCTCAATGCCTGCTGGACGACTTAGACAAAGAATTGAACAACTACGTCATGAGGTGCCGAGAGTGGTACGGGTGGCATTTCCCTGAACTTGGAAAGATCATCACAGACAACACACTGTTTGTCAAAATAGTCAAATTGATCGGCACCAGAGACAATGCCTCTCAAACAGACTTGTCTGACATTCTACCAGAAGACTTAGAAGAGAAAGTAAAGGAGGCAGCTGAGATCTCCATGGGCACAGAGATTTCTGACGACGACATCTTAAATATACAGAATCTGTGTGATGAAATCATTTCAATAACAGACTACAGAACACACTTGACAGATTATTTGAAAGCTAGAATGATGGCCATGGCTCCAAATCTCACTGTATTGATCGGTGAGCATATAGGTGCTAGGTTGATTGCCCATGCAGGTTCCTTAATGAATTTAGCCAAGCACCCTGCTTCAACTATACAGATCTTTGGAGCAGAGAAAGCTCTGTTCAGAGCCTTAAAAACAAAGAAGGATACACCAAAGTATGGTCTCATTTACCATGCACAGCTAGTAGGTCAGTGTAGTACTAAGAATAAGGGTAAAATGTCGCGTATGTTGGCGGCCAAGGCGGCGTTAGCGACGAGGGTGGACGCTTTTGGAGAAGACGTGTCCTTTGAATTAGGAGCTGAACACAAAGTCAAACTGGAGAATAGGTTGAGGCTATTAGAAGAAGGAAATCTGAGAAGAATAAGTGGAACAGGCAAGGCAAAGGCGAAGTTTGAAAAGTACCAGAGTAAGAGGTAAGGCACTGTTTGTAACTTTTTCATTTGTGAAGCATTAGTTGCTTTCAGTTTTATTGTGAATAATTCTGCAAATCACCATTGAATATGAATATTGTTCAGCAAATGTCATTCTTTGAAAAACATTGGTTTCCCATATTTTATTCTACTAAGAAAAATGATGTTCATTCTTTATTTGATAACAATGCACATAAATTGTGTTCCTTACTAACCAGTGTTGTTTCCTTCAGTGAGGTGTTCCATTACCAAAACGCTGGAGACAGCACCCTGGGTCAGAAGCCGGTGAAGCGCGAACACTCGCCTGATGAAGACGGAGGACAGACCTCCGCCAAGAAGATCAAACTGGAAGATGGGGCTGAAAACAACACTGTGAGTTGTCATTTTTATGTTATTAGGTGGCACTTGGACTTTTTTACAAGGCTTTATTTAACTTACAATGTATATTCAGTATGTATGTGACCAATATCAGTTAGCAGCAGTAGCAGCTAGTAATTATACCTAGGCCTTTTCAAATCTAGACATAGTAATTACAGAGGACCAGGAATTACACATTAATTGTGACATAAATAAACAGTTTTATAGTTAAATGGGTTGTGTATGTGTACTGTATGGTACAATATTGTTCTTTTTACTCCATCCCAAAAAATTATAATGCTTGTACTAAGATTTGGTGAGGCACAGTCAGCACCAAAAATCGCTGAACACTTCGATTTTCAAAATCACTGTACACTATATAATCTATAAATCGCTCAACAAGATAGGCGCCAGTATTGAATGAAAATCATTAAAGTTAAAAATTTGCTGAACACTATTTTGTCATTTATAGATTACTAGCTTTTGCCCGCGGCTTCGCTTGCGTTAGAAAGAGACAAAAAGTAGCCTATGTTACTCTCCATCCCTTCAACTATCTCCACTTAAAAAATCACGTCAATTCGTAGCTCCGTTTTGCCGTGAAAGAAAGACAAACACACAGACAGACACACACTTTCCCATTAATAATATTAGTATGGATATAGTGTACAGTGATTTTGAAAATCGAAACGTGTTCAGCTACTTTTGGAGCTGACTGTACCTAATGGAAAAAAGTTGTGATTATAATTTCGAGATATTGTCTTAATGGTATAGACATAGGTTGATGTTTCTGCTCATACTCTGTTTACCTGACGATAAGGATCATTCATTTATTTATTTATTTCTTCCTTAGGTCACACCGAAAAAAGAAAAGAAAGCAAAGGCAGAAGTGAAAGAAGAACCCACCGAAGAGACCCAGGACGAGCCCGTGTCAGAAAAGAAGAAGAAGAAGAAAAAGAAGTCTCTTCAACCCGCCGAGGAAGCACAGCCAGAGGAGGTCGTAGAGGAACCTAAGAGTGAGAAGAAGAAGAAGAAGAAACGACAGTCGCAGGTCGAAGAAGAATAGATGTAATCTACCTCCAGATAAAGTTACTATGAAAGTGCAGCATTCAAAGGGTCCTTTCACACAGACCGGCTCGGAGGGCATGGGTGAGGCTGAGGCTACAGTAGGTAGCGATTTGCGATGCGACTGGAAGAGCGAAACGAGAAAAACATGGTATGGCTACATTACAAGCGAAATTCCGGCGAATATTCGGCGATGACATGGCTACAGTACACATGCTCATCAACGGTTACTATAATAATAATAATATAACCACAATAATGTATGGTAATGTAGCCACACGCATATTTAGCAGCACTATTGAACTAGTCGTGCAAGTGAGAAATTTTCTAATAAATTCGCTTCAATTTCGCTCATATGTTGATGTAGCCGATGCCGTGATTACAGTAATGTTGTTCCTATCGCATAAAGAAATCAAAGATCGGTAGTAATATTTGATGTACGGTGTAGCCATTTACGTGAGCATTCATTTACTTGTTTTAATCGCTCATGTGTCGCAGGTCGCATCGCGGCCTAATGTAGCCTCAGCCTGAGAGTTATTTGCAAAGAGTACGTTACGAGAGGCATCCAGGTGGCTTCTCTTATTATTTCACACAGTGTTAGGTTTAATCTTAGCATTCTTAATAATAAAAGAAGTGACATTTAAAAATAAACCTTATTACAGTCATTCAAGAATTTTTTAGGTGATTTAAGATCTGCTCTTTCCTCTGAGCTGGTCTTTGTGAACACAGTGCCTGTTTGATTGTATTTTAAAACTGTGTATTGAATAGTACATTTTGTACTCTCCTAGGTTTTGATATTGATAGTTCTGAATGGCTAAAGCCTGCGGATCGGCCTAGTCGCTGTGTACATGTTTACATGTTTAACTGTAAGGTGAAAATGTATTATAACCCCGGTTATAATAAAAGATTTATAATTATCTATATTTGTCTCTCATTTTATTTGGTCCTTTACAATTGTTCAACTGAATACTTGCTTAAAAGATTTGAGTCCGTATGCAGATAGGTGATCAAAAGTTGACAGAACCTTTCAACGACCATGCGACAGCCGGGTGTCGCGCTGCTTTTGTCTTTCTATTGTTTAAGTTTACTAATTTCACAAATTAATTATTAATTGGAACACCTTACTAAGAGAATTCAAGCAAAGAATAACAAGTTCCTCAGTACAAGAAAATCTTATAAATACTAGAGTAGACACTGATTAATTATAGCCCTCCTAAAAAAACCTGTTACTGTCACCACACATAAATAAAATGCTCTTCCTAAGTGGCGTAAAGAACTGGCCCTTTCAACAAACGCAGGGCAGTGTCCGTTGAGTCAACAGTCCTGAGCCAGCCTTAGCCAGATTATCCCGCAATAAGTGAAGCAAAGCCGTGGCGGGAAAACGCCGCGCTTCGTAGCGTAATGGCGGCGGGTTAGCACTAATGTACGCTTCAACACAGATGCAAGGTTTTATGTCCTCTATTTTTGGAATGTTAAGTGTGTTTGTTGGTTGCTTGTCGCTGGAGAAAGTAAGTATGTTTAAAATAAAATTGGAAGGAAATAATAAAGTTATCCACCTAAGTGCTACTTGCAATAATCTAAAGCTATAGATACTAATTTTATTTTATAAAGCAAATCTCTAAAAGTACTAAGTCGAATTAACTAGATTTATTTTATTTTATTTTTTTATTACTTTTGGGCTCGCGCTTGGTCCCAGACTAGTCCGAGGGCATAGACGAGGCCTACGATGGAGCGAGCTCACCCAAAAGATGCCTATGCACTCGTGTACGTTACTCCAGCAAGAAAGTATCTCCTAGAGTTATATGAGTAGTACGTATAGTTGGTGCCTTATGTGCTGTAAATGTGCCCCCTCATAAAAAATGTGTGCCCCCTGCCGTTTTGAAGAAAAATCGAAAAAACGATTCTAAGAATCGTTTTTTCGATTTTTCTTCATAATAAGGCACCAACTATACGTACTACTCATATAACTCTAGGAGATACTTTCCTGCTGGAGTAACGTACACTATGCACTCGTCTCTTGAATACATCCGGGTTATATGCTTTTGGAAACAGACAAAGAAATCCATTCTTTTGCGGTGCGCATAATAAAGGATTTCGAAAAACGCTGTGTGCGGATTCGAGGAATATCGATCAAGAAAGGGTGGTATCCTGCCGTACGTCTGGATGTCCGGTGGTAAAACGGAGACGAACGACAGACTCACCGAAGTGCAATCTGTAAAACAGCGCCAGACAGGCAACTTTACGCCGATGTGCTAGAGGTTGCAGTTGGGCCACCAGCTTCTCGTCGCCAATCAACCTCCTGGCTCTGCGTTCTACCGAATCTAATGCGGCCAGTTGGTATTTAGCTGAGCCATCCCATAGGTGACAGATACTCCATACACGATCGGACTTGAGCTCTATAAAGTGTTAGAAGCTGTCCCGGCGTGAAATATCGCTTTACCTTGTTAAGGATGCCCAGCTTTTTCGCCGCAGTCAGTGCATTACTCAACTCCATGCCAAGGAGTTCTAGGGAGCCGGTTAGATTTACAGGTGCACCCCGGACTTTTTCAGTTGGATAACCATTTATCGAGCTAGGCTACGTATTGTAACATTACGCTAATACCTACGGGAGTGCGGTAAGCAAAGATGCGGTTTTACCCGCATCTTTGCTTACTACACTGCGCGGGAGTGAAGCTAGTACTTAAAATGGGAAGGAAATAAAAAAAATCCAATACTTGCAATAAACGCTAACATAATGTAATTTAAAATCATGGCCAAAAATACTAAGGCTGAGATAAGCGTTGCTTAATAAGGAAAATATTATAAGTATTGATATTTTCCTTCGTTTCACGGCTAATTACTGAACAGGTAACCAAATAAAAATATTTCTCTATTGTATATTACACATTTACGACACGTCTATGATACTATTATCATTGAATATGGAGAAACTTCGGCGCACACAGATTGCGCTTCCACTGCACCTGCGTATCGTACGTTCGAATTGCGAATACGTGACCGCTCCGCCAACGACATCGGATGATCGGAGACTATGTTAGCTAATTTTAAAAATATGGAATCTAACTTAGTTAGAGGTACCTACCTACCTAGTCCGGGGTCCAAGGTACATGTTTATGACAAGTTAGATAGTAATATGGCCTCGTTGTCACGTTACTTGGACTGAACGATTTATCGAATTTTAGCCACCGTGGTTTTTGGTTACTGCTCTGCTTCCGTGAGTCATAGCGTGATGTTATGTAGCCTGTTGCGGAATATTTATAAGTTGCGGAATGTTTATAAGTTGCGGAATGTTTATAAGTTGCGGAATGTTTATAAGTTGCGGAATGTTTATAACAGTTACCGTGACCCTGGAACATAAAGGGCAATCCAAGGAACAGTAAGAGTCAGTAAGAGTCTGACACGCCCTCCGGCCGCACCCAGGACGGGAGCAGTCATTGGATGATTTCCCACTCACCAAAAAAAAAAATGTTATGTAGCCTGGTTGCGGAATGTGTATAATAGTTACCGTGACCCTGGAACATAAAAGGCAATCGAAGGAACATGAGTGGGTTTTATTTTAGTCAGTAAGAGTCTGACACGCCCTCCCGCCGCACCCAGGACGGGAGCAGTCATTGAATGATTTCCCACTCACCAAAAAAAAAAATGTTATGTAGCCTACGTTTTATTCTGATGTATAAGCTATATTTCTGTAAGGTTGTCTATTGTTTGCTCGAAGATTATATGCCATAATCATCATTTTCCCGAATTTCATTTACCCGAATGTTTCATTTGCCCTAAAAGACATATGACATACTTTTAATTGCCCGAATTTTAGATACCATAAGATACGAATGCCATAAGTATTGTTTGCCATAATTTTATGTGCCATAATAATTATTAGACATAATATTTAAATGGCATAACAAGTATTAGACAAATATTTAAGCCCCGTAATGGTTTTTTTTTCTGTGCATGGTTGATGGTGGGCTAGGTCGACGGAGCCCCGCTTCGCGGGGTTCCTACTTCTGTGTGGTTTATAAAAAAATAACCACGAAGGGGATGGCGGGGTCTATTCGCTCGCTTCGCTCGCTCACACGACCTCGCCATCCCCTTCTAACCTAACCTGTCCGAGTCGGGGTGCCCTAAAGTCCCAATTGCATCCAATTTCTCTTGATATAAACAACCGTTATACACCCGATGTCGATGGCAAATTATGTTATGGCATATCATAATTATGGCATGTGATAATTAGGACATGTGATAATTATGGCTTACAATGATTATGGCAAATGATGTTATGGTAAGTGACTTTATGGGAAACAATGATTCTGGCACGTGACTATTATGGCAAATGAGAGTAGGGCAAATGAGTATTATGTCGTATGATATTATGGCTGTTGACTATTATGGCAAATGAAATTAGGGCAAATAAAATTCGGGTAAACGGCGGTATACCTTTCTGTAAAGTTTCTTAAAAATCCGTTAAGTAGTTTTTGCCTGAAATGGTAACAAACATAAATACATACAAACCTTTCCTCTTTATAATATTAATAGGTATCTATAGATTTATTCATCGATCGACTGCCTTGCAAATGAATGTTGGTTTTTGTTTTTGAACTACAAGCACAGATTACTAAATAGTTACTTACAGGGTCATGTTATCAATATATCATGATACGCAATTAATTAATTACATAATTAATTAAGAAGTAGGTACTTAGTAATATCCATTGGTAGGTATTATACCTATACCTAGTAAAGTGTACTAGAGGAATCCTCAGAGCCATTTTACCGTTCTTAGTTTCTGAAGTCAATCGTGCAGCTATTACGTTCAGATTTTCGGAAATAAATAGAACTTTGAATAATAATATACCTAGAATATACATATAGAGATGTACCTAATTTTATAATGTAACTGCGTTTCTATAGGTTTGAGATACGCAATTAATATTACATAATTGATTTAGAAGTAGTAATATCCATTGGTGGGCAGGCCTGTTGGTGTAGTGGTTAGTAGCCCTGACTGCTAAGCCGGAGGTCGTGGGTTCGATTCCCACCCGGAACAAAATTTTTGTGGTGAGCATGATTGTTTGTTCTGTGTCTGGGTGTAATTTATCTATAATATGTATGTATTTAAATATATAAGTATGTATATCAGTTGTCTGGTTACCATAACACAAGCTCTAAGCAGAGCTTAACTTGGGATTAGATGGCCGTTTGTGAGTTGTCCCAGTATATTTATTTATTTATTGGTAGGTGTTATACCTTGTAAAATATAGGTACTAAACGAGTAAGTACACGTTTACTGTACCTAGTATCTAAACTTGCCAAAATTCTAGGATTGGTCTCGAAACCTAACCATAGCTACCCACTTAATTACAAATGTAAACCGTATTTATCTACCTGAGTATTTATTATATCTCACCAACTCCAGTTTACTTTGAAAATTTCAGATTCAATAAACAAAAAGTTAAAAAGAAAAATATCAACTTTGTTTCGTTCGCTGTTACCGAAGTTGTTAGAGTAAGTAATTATTAGTACAACACTGTTATTTTGCTGAAGTCTGTAGTTTTCTTACGAGTTGTAAAGTTAAGACTAACAAACCGATTTGAAAACCTTTCTATGTACGTAGGTATTTATTTAGTACAGCAATAAATAATGGTGCCTATCTTCGTTCCATTTAATTTAAAACAAACAGAAGATAATACATTAGTTTAGTTCTGTCAAAATAGACGTATAGAGTAATCAAGTATAGAGTATCTAATGTGACAGGACTAAAGTACTATTTTATCTTCTGCCTTTTTCGTTCAGTTTGTGAACGAAGGTATCTTACAAGTTACACAATTTTCACAGATCGCGGTCTTGTGTTTTGTGTAGTGTTGTAAACTGACGGTCACGTACGTTAGGCGTCCGTCAATTAATATTAAATGACCGGTCACATTGGGCATTTATTGTCATACTGGTCAGATTTATTAAATTAGTATTCTTTACTTGGTGTAACTATTATTTTCGTAAAATATTGAATGTCAGGGCCTCAGATTATAAAACAGTAGGCAGATAGACAGCGCGGAACATTACGAGTGCGGCGAACGTCGAGACATGTGTGCGTGACTGCCACGTGACTGCGCTGTAAGAACACGTCGTCTCTGTGTGCGTTCCGGTTGCCAGGATGATGAAAAATTACCCGTAATGTTTCATTCTTATCTGTTTATATTAATTAAAATATCAATAATAAAGTGCTTAGGTGTATAACCATTTTATAAAGCAAAAAAGTTTGTTTGTTTGAAACTTGAACGCGCTAATTTATTCTCTTATTCACAGAAAAGGTCAGAATATAAAATATTAGTTGTCATATTTTTCTGTTCACTGTTTTTTACTATATTTACTTTATGTTGGCGAATCGACTGGTGTACATAATTTTAGTTAGAGACAAAACATTCACTACTTTTATTAACGAAGACTTTTGACACATACAAGATAAGTACACACACATGATACAAACATACCAACCAAAAAGAAAAAAAAAACACTCGAATTAAATATTCTTGTAGATCGATAATCCTGTGTCCAATACATATTTCCCAACTTAGGGGTAAATGTTTTCACAATAAAATAGCAACACCGACAGATTCCTGTTGAGGTTTTGTGTTCCGAACAAAATAACATCCAAAAAGGCAAAAATAACCATATTAATCTATAAAAAGGTACTCCATCTTCTCTCTTTTGATTTAGGGATCAATTTTTGCAATGTTTAAAACAAAAGACGGCATCATTCTCGAAAATATGAATATTTTCTGTGACATGTTTACGGCGCGACGCTTCGTGCCGTACTGACTCGAGATTGTATTCGCTTTTGGTTTTGTATTTGCTTTGTTGACCTCACTCGCGGTGTTCCGCGCTATCTATCTGCCTTGTGTTTACTAATCTGAGGTCAGGGCAAATTCAATACTAAAGAATGTGAAATAATACCTATTGACTTTCTAAACCAACATAGTGTTAAAAATACAGGCTACACTTTATGGAAATTTAAAACAAACGCTAAAACTGACTGATTCACTTTTTTCCAGATTTAAAATAATATATGACAATATAATATCGTTAAAATAAATATTATCGCAAACCCGCGTAATTTAAAACGCCGCGGGCGTGTTCGCGCCTATTTAACGGACTACACGGTGGAGGGGTACAGAGAATGACGCGCTAGCGCGCTGCAACGGTTCGTGCGAACCCCGCGCCGCGCGCGCCACTTGAGTCGAGCGAGTTGTAACTAGACCGGCGCACGCGTAACTCCCGCTCAGTGATGTTTCCCCTTTTTATTAGTTTTTTCCACTATGTTTAAGTTAGTTCGTAGTATTCAATTAACTTGTACAGTGTGTGTTATATATAAAGTACGTGATTGCCATGACTATAAGTGTTTTACTTACTGACTTTCACTAACCACTACTATAAAATGGCGTCCCAACGTGCGAGCCCGAATGCCGCATGTAAAAGTTTTGAAAAACTGTGACTGTTAGTGATCGATCAGTAATAGTTTGCATCATCAATCATGCCACGTACCAGAAGGCAATCCGATGACGGTGATAATACCGTTGACTACGCGAGTACCAATGTAACCATGTCGCGCGAGATGTTCGCGTCCTTGTTAAACACGATTCAGCAATCGAATGCTGAAATCTGTGATCGCATGGTTAATCGCCTGGAAAATTTGTCGTCCACCCCTATCCAGCAGGCTGGCACGCCGCCGCCGCTGAGTTCCTTTATAACGGGGGAAAGGACCGGCAACTTCGCTCGCTGCACGTCAAGATTCTCCGGAGCGCCCGACGACAACGTTGAAACATTCATAGATGCCGTAGAAGCATACAAAGAATGCACAAATATTACCGAGGAGGTCGCGATCAAGGGAATTTCCATGCTCCTCACTGATGAAGCAGCTACCTGGTGGCAGAGCATCCGCGCCGAAGTGTCGTCGTGGGATCAGTTCATACAATACCTACGCGACGCGTACGGTGACCGCCGCCCGGAGTACTTGATTTATCGGGAAATCTTTAGTTCCGAACAAAGAAAGGACGAAAGAACCGATATCTTCGTGGCGAAGAAACGCGCCCTTATAGCGCGCCTCCCACGTAGCGACTTATCAGTGAAAGTACAGTTGGACATGGTGTTCGGCCTTCTCCATAGCAAAATATATTCTAAACTGCGCCGTGAAGAAGTCAATAATTTCACTGAGTTACTGTCTAAAGCGAGACGTATAGAAGAAACCATTCAGAGAGAATCCATGGAGAGTATCCCCGTTCGTAAAAGTGAGACTTCGCCACCGCAACGCGCGACATCTGTGAACACGCGCGCCGCGCCTGCCGACACCGGCGTGCGTACCACGCAACCCGCCGTCGCCGCCGCGAGCGCGCCGCGCGCACAACCGTCCGTCGCCGCCGCGAGCGCCCCGCGGGCGCCGCCCGCGCTATCGTCGAACGCTCACGGTGCGCCAGCGCCGCCCCCGCAGCCGCCGCTACGTGATAAGGTTGACAAGACGACACCGAGGCCACAACGAACGTTTTGCTTGTATTGCAAACGCTACGGACATCTTCGTGACCAGTGCCGTAAGTTGGCGGAAAGAGGTGAGTCCAGTGCTGATAATAACTCTCTGAACACTGTGCCTATCGTTTCATGTTACAAGTGCGGTTCGAAAAACGTAACACGCGAGAACTATAAACAGTGCAATAGTAATAGTAACCAATGTTTTTATAGTGTCGACACAGACACAGATGTGCCTTCCGATTTTCGTTCATTGTCTAGAAGTGATAGTTTCTGTATTAATAACTTGTATGATGATAACAATTTTTGTAACGATTCAAACTTCAAACTTCAAACTTCAAAACTATTTTATTCAAATAAACCAATTACAGGTACTTTTGAATCGTCAAGGTGTCAGTCTGTCAAAAAAAATGAAGCTAGTTGCTCGTTCCAAAAAGTAGGTCCCATGGAGAAGAGCGAGCAAGAAACTCCATGGACACTCTTTTAAAATCAATATATTACAATAATTTGGTTACATCATTCATTGTTGTATCTAAGGTACTATGTGAGAACAACGTAACAAGTCGGACATGTTAGAAATATTAAAATAAACAAAACAAATTTTAAAATAACTGTGGCAGCTAAGAGATGACCAGTCTCATCAGACAGCGCCCGTTCACGGACATGACGTATGGATTGGCACCAAATAGCTCAACCATTTTGAAGGGAACCAAATGATCCAACACACACGCCACCGTCAGTGAGACATTTGAGTGAGCATGACAAACTCCCAGCTGCCAGAGTATATTCAGTCAATGATAGACAGAAGAAATGTAAAGAACATAGTGCTCACATTGTATGCTATGTGAATTTATATAAAACAAACACTTTGACTCGACACAATACTATTATTTTTGTAGTTTTACAATCAGATATTGTCGAATACTAATCAATTACACGGTTGTGGAGCTAGACCAGCATCCAGCCAAGCATTTTTGTCAGCGATATAATCGCTCAATTTATAATATGCCTGGCTACATAGTGTGCGTTTTATTTTACTTTTAAATTTAGTTTCATTCAGCGATAGAATGTGAGGAGGTATTTTATTATAGCACTTTAAACAGAACCCCATGAAAGATGAGTCTACTTTAGCTAGCCTAAAGCCTGGTTGAACCAATTCGTCCCTATTTCTAGTATTATAATTATGCCTTTGCCCTCTTGATTATCGTGATAATGATAATAGGTACAGTTGCGTACAAAAATCAGTTGATTGTAAGAATATTTCTATTAACAATTTTCCTTGTAATGAGTACAATCGTGCACAAAAGTCATTTTGTTTGAATGATAATAGTTTTGTTAATGATAATTTTTCTGAGAATGTGTACACTCACGAACAAAAGTTATTTTGTATTCAAGAAAATATTTCTTATAATGATAATTGTTGTTATAATGA
The DNA here is from genome assembly GCA_033675125.1 of Athetis lepigone. Lineage (NCBI taxonomy): Eukaryota > Metazoa > Arthropoda > Insecta > Lepidoptera > Noctuidae > Athetis > Athetis lepigone. The sequence goes on along the minus strand of CM066233.1, from coordinate 20,820,714 downwards.
TTCTTTTTGTGATAACCATTATTTTCGTGAGAATGTTGATACCGCGTGCGCCGGGAATAGTACTGATCGAAAACTTCGACAAGTTTTACGCCCGATTTTCGACATAACGATATTGGGATCGCCCGGAACTGCTTTGATTGATACCGGGGCTAAATATTCTATCGCGGGTCACACTCTGTATGCATTCCTCCGCCGTGTAAATCATCCATTAGAGCCGGCGCGACAATCTATAAAATTAGCAGACGGTCATATTCGAGACACTAACGTACTCCTGACTACCGTTGACGTGCACTTAGACGAGAAAGTGATTAACACTACCTTTCTTATTCTTCCTGAGGCGCGAAACAACGAGACGCTGCTAGGTATGGACTTTTTGATTAAAGCCGAGATTGTTATGGATTTTTCTAAGGAATGTTGGTATTTTTCTAATAACAGCCGCGTTCATAGAATGCGCTTCGAGCCTGTTTCTTTGCCGGAGGTTTCCTGCTCCTCTGCAGTCGTACTCCGTGATGACGAAGGTACAGTTTTAAATCCACCTGAACGTGATCAGCTGACACAACTACTGGCTGACAATGCGGACATCTTCCAGCCAGGGGGAGAACCTACCCCTTACGCTGAGCACCGGATTGACACAGGTGAGGCTCCTCCCATTTCTGTACCTCCGTACCGCCTAATCCAGGCCAAGAAGGAAGTCATGCGTCAAGAAATCGACAAGATGCTGAAGGATGACATCATCGAAGAGTGTGAGTCTGCTTGGTGTTCACCAGCTCTTCTGGTTCCCAAGTCCAATGGCAGCGTCCGCTTCTGTGTCGATTATAGACGTCTCAACGCCGTTACTAAAACGGACCATTATCCGATGCCGCTGATTGACGAGTTGCTTCAAACCACAAACAAGGTAACTCCTTCTACTTACCTCATCTCTGCTATGGGAAAACCTGAGGAACCTTTAGGCAAATACCATTCCCAGGACCTAACGCCGTTCGTGTCCAGTGATGCAGCAGGTGCTATACCTAAGCCGGTAATGCCGAAAAGACGCCGCGGACGTCTGAAACACGCAGGTATTAATGAGCTAGCCCAGGAACGAGGGCGTTCTCCTAGACTAGAGGGGGAGCCTATCGCAAACCCGCGTAATTTAAAACGCCGCGGGCGTGTTCGCGCCTATTTAACGGACTACACGGTGGAGGGGTACAGAGAATGACGCGCTAGCGCGCTGCAACGGTTCGTGCGAACCCCGCGCCGCGCGCGCCACTTGAGTCGAGCGAGTTGTAACTAGACCGGCGCACGCGTAACTCCCGCTCAGTGATGTTTCCCCTTTTTATTAGTTTTTTCCACTATGTTTAAGTTAGTTCGTAGTATTCAATTAACTTGTACAGTGTGTGTTATATATAAAGTACGTGATTGCCATGACTATAAGTGTTTTACTTACTGACTTTCACTAACCACTACTATAATATATTTTTTTAGCCAAATTTTTAATTTAGCCGTATGATTGTTCGCGGAGATGACTTTGTGACTTTCGTGTCTTTCTTTTCAATTCAGCCATAATATATACAACTACACTAAAACTATTTGATTTCCTAACTATTTTATTAGGTATTTTGTATTACTGTGTTATAGATCGATGAATGACATGGTTAGTTTCGATGATTCTAAAACTTCCGTAGTTTTATAGAATAAAGTATATTTATATACAAAAAAACGTTTCTGATGTTGCAAACAATAAGTGATCGGTCAAATTGGATAAATATCCAATATGCTCGGTCAGATTAATCAGTCACATATAACCTGACGGTCACTTTACATCTCTAGTTTTGTGTATTGGTTTGTTAGCGCGTCGTGCTGATCGTGAAGGACAGTAAGATCACTCCTTTGAACTAAAGAGAAGTACCTATAGTTTGACCAGGAGCTTCGCACTCGTACTGAGTGTCGGACAGATCAAAATCTCCAGATTTTGTTTCCCTTATTTGAGTGCGTAGTCGATTCAGTGCTTTACAAAGCCACTGCAGATCAAGACCGGGAGACAGGTGTTTTCATGGTTTCAGGATTTCAAATAGTCGCCAGATGCAGGTTGCCTTTCGTTCCACAATTGGTGTAGATAGCTTTGATGATAGTGTTTCCAAAATTGCCTGGGTTAATCAGAGCTCCAGTTACTTTTGAATCTACCCTCAAAAGCCGCATAGTCGTGTGTCATGTGTCATAGGGAGTAGAATTAGTCGTTCGTTGTGATTTCAGATTTCAATTAAGTATGAAATTAGGTATTTGATAGATGGTAACTGCGTAGGCGTTGGGCGTGGGAGGACGTGGCCACGAAATATGCGTAGGTAGAGGCTATTTACAGCGATACCTACGCACAAATTAGTTACTAATTTTCTAGTCTCTAGCACAATGTCTTTATCACAAAGAATAACGAACCTTATTGATATTCTTGTCAACTAATTTGATCGCTTCTTTTATCTTTTGTTAAAGCGTGGACAGTAGTGTGGGTTACGTGATTGACAAATCTTAGTTTAAGTATTTCTTTGTTATTCTGAAAATATAATTGTTTTTTGTCCTTAACAAAAAATCAATTACCTACATGCTCTTATATACCTAAATACATGAATGACTTGAGAGAAAAACACTTTGATATCATCCAAGCAAATGCTAATTCTATGAAAGGCAACATTGTAAAAACGAAGCGATTTTGACACAACTACCTATAGTAAAATGAATTCTTACTAACTTACTAAAGTTACAAACTAAATAGGTTAAAATACCTACATAAAACCAATACTTTCCTAGACTAAGTTCAAATACTTCCTAGCTCTGGAGCTGGAGTCACGAACTCCAAAGTTATCGTCGATAAATGTTGAACTATTGCGACCGGTAATAGTTCACTAATATCGGTTGATTGAAATAGTTCGTGCAGCGCTGCTAGTGCAGTTTTTAACTAATTACTTGGGAAGCTGTTTTTCTAAAGGTTGTGAGGCTATCATGAAATGTGTAGTTTGCTTTGAACACATGATTTTTATGTATGTTTCACGGTGTATAGAGCTTATATAGTGCTGTGTATAGGTATAGACATTGAACATGTGAGTATTTACAGCACATTTAAGTCATAATTTGAATGCGAGAACAACGCAGTGTATCTTAGATTTATTTGCTTATTATACCAGACATATTTACACATTTAAAAACTAAAACTTAACAAAAAGGAAACCAGAGTAGGCAAAAAATCATTTCACGTGCAAAATTGGTTTTGAAATTGTGATGTAAGCACACAAATTGTAATTCAATGTATTAATTAACGAGCTAGTTACTTATATATTAAAGTGCTAGTGACTTATATAAGTAATATACCTATGTAGTTTAGTCAGGTACTTTTGTAATTCGCGGTAAATAGAGCAAACCAACTTTTATACATAAAGGACATATTTTAACAGTACGTGGAAAACAGAAGTAGTGCTCCGAGTAACTAAAAAGCATTTACTAAAGGAAAACAACGCACAAACACGTTATTTGAACACTAACGCGTCGCAAACAATATTTATGTCGCGTAACTACTGTTTTATGTAATTTAAGTACTCTAAAATGCCCATATTTGCGCATATCAAACTACCATTTTCAGCATTATAATAATACTAGCTTTTTCCCATAACTTCGCTCGCATGGTTGCCGAAACTTCATCGCTTTAGACTTGGAATTTCCAAAAATCCTTTCTAATTGGTTAGCTTCTCTTTACAAAGAAAACACCCTGCAAGTTTCATGTCTCTAAGACCAGCGGTTTTGGATGTGGGCTGATATATCATAATTATCGTCAAAATTCTTAAAATTCATGGTTGTTCATTAATTTTATTAATTATGTTTGTTAGAGAAATTTGGTCCGTATGATCCAAACGGTTGATTTAATAAAAATACAAAGTGTATTTTTTTTGGATTTAAGACGCATCCATTTCCGAGTACGACAAGCGAATTTTCGAAAATCGTTTATTGCAGTTTGGTTTCTTCTCAAAAACAATAGAATGTGTCCTTTAATTCTTCGAACACACGTGATTCGAAACACAATAGAAATACAATAGCAGCCCGAGAGACGGCTGTCGTTTGGACGTCGAAAGATTAAGTAAAATCTATCTTTACGATTTAAGGTAGTTTTCTTCCAGGGCCCATTGAAACTTTCCGCCCGGTATACACAGAGAGATTTTATCCGTGGATTTTATACACTAAAATGCCAAATTTGTGGATATCAAACTACAACTTCCAGCATTATTATAAAGCATTGTGTAGTTTCTGAGAAAATTGTTGCTAAACGTTAAGCAGTTAGCTGGCATTGTCTGCGGATATTGTATCATAAGCTCTCGTTAAATCTCAGGGGAACTACAGTACCGAGAACCGACCAAGTTTTAACCTTTTACATTTTAGTTACAGCTTGTATTATTGTTACTATTAGCTGCTAAATTGGTTGTTTGTTTTTTGTGTTTTCGCTTTGAAGCGCTGATTAACCTAATTGTTTGATAACAATTATCCGGTTCTGTTATGATGAACTAGCTTTCACCCACGGCTTTGCTCACGTGGATGTGGAAATTCCATCCTTTATTTGACCCTTTCATGGGTCAAATTTTCAAAAAATCTTTATTTGTGGCTACCTATACTTCACAAAGAACGCACTAACACTAATAATTGATTAGGTATCTACTTACTTAACTATTTAACAGTTTATTATATGCTTCAGTTAATCCTTCAAACACACGTGATTTGAGACACAATGGAAAGACAATAGCAGCCCGACAGCCGGCTATCGCTTGGTTGTTGAAAGATTAAAGCAAACAGAGAGAATTTTAAATAATTATTTCCTAGAGCTCTTCAAGAATGGAACTCTATTACAAGACTTAGAGTATCATTATAATAAAATTATGTCATTTCGCTCTTCCTGTGGTTGTGATTTATTAAAAGACATAGCTTTTTATATTTTCTCAAATTCAAGTTAATTAATTTCAATATCGTAACTTCTAAATATTTACTTCTTATATCAAACCACAGTAAAATAAATCTACTTACTACGAAGTAACGTCCAACATCCGGCCAGTGGATAGGCGACCGCTTTATATCCTGTCCGGGATAGCCGACCGCGGGATTACCTGTCCCGGTCCCGCACCCCGTACTAGGGATGGGACAGTTCCGTGATTGATGGGATGAAAAATTAAGACACTTGTCGGTGGTTAGCTGGCTCTGTTTTGTGGTTGGGGTTTAACATAAATATATAAAATAATAAAAGGTGTAACGACCTGTAATAAAAATTCGATGCTTGTTTCTTCCCACGGTGATAATCTTTTGGAAACATTCTGATGGGCCATTATTTTACGATGACAGGTTTTATAATATATTCTACTAAACTTGAAACGGTCTTCGAACTGTGTGTTGTTTAGTTGGATGGTGTGGGGAGTGGGTAAAATTGCACAATTGCATGGTGTATTTTTTTTGTAATTTTCCAGCAATAGTCTACATTTCACACATACCGTAACCTAAAACAAAGTACATCACGTTTCTTCAAAACATCTTTGGTCTAGTTTTCATTTTATATTTTTTTATTATTTTTACTGTTTTCTATTCCTTCTACAAAAAATGGTAAGGTAAAAATTGTAAGTTTGTAGGTTTGTAAGTTTGTATGTAGGGGGTAATCTCTGGAACTACTGGTCCATTTTGAAAAATTCTTTCAGTGTTAGATAGCCCATTTATCCCGGAATGCTATTGTCTATATACTATCACGCTACGACCCACGGGAGCGGAGCAGTGACGAAAAATGCGGGTGAAACCGCAGGAGACAGCTAGTGTTTAATAAAGATACAATGTAACATGGGCATTTTCACTAAAACGTGCACCCTTCACTTTTACGCTGTCCCACGTTTTCGAAGTTGTATTGTGTTTTAAAATGTATTATAAATTGGCTTTTGATCAACAATCGTTGTGTATATATACTTAATTAATTTAATTATGAACAATTTTAATACCAAAAGAAGCCATTTTTTACTTGTCCCAGTGCTTAACCTCTTTGAGTAAACCTAAATTACCGGAAATTTTCCTACCAAAACGTTGTCAAATTTTTGTTCCAAATGTAGTAGATTCCTTTTTCCATCTCACTAATTAAAATGAATAATAAAACCCTAATATTACAGACGTAAAATACATTTTTGTAAAGGACCTCAAAACTCGATCCGACCGGACATGTCAGCACAGTGACGGTCCAAATGCAAGTATTTGTTTCTACTAAACTCGTTATAATTCTAAAAACTTGCAACACTATCCACTAAGAATCACCCACATTTTTTAAATCCTGTCAGTTTGCTAAATTCGTGAAGTAAAGAGGGTGTTTTGTTGGTGTTGGCGGTTGGTCGCAATTTGATAAGTCATGTTTGAAGCCTTTTTTCTTATTACGTATTTGTGTCACAGTATTGAACTACTTTCCATTGATTTTTGGTATTATTCAAGAAACGGTTTTATTAGTAATTTTAGAAAAATATAATTTTATTTGGTGAGAAAGGATTTTTTTTTCGTTTTACTTGGATAATGTGACAGTCAGTTCAGTGACGTTTTGTGTACAAAAAGTCACTGAACTGACTGTAAAAAATCTCCTCAGTTTTCAGACGGGTGCATTTTTAAGTAAAAATGCCCACATGCAACATTACCTGTGATATGGAACAGCGGAGTCTCCTAACACAAGCATTGCTTGTCTAAAAGGCTCCAAATACATTCTTTGTTTATGAAGCACTTTGTTTAAACAATAGATAATATTTTTTCATTTTATTTTTTCATTTTTTATTTTCATTTTTTTTCAGTGTTTGTTCAGTCTTGTACTTAGTTTCATGAGCAATAGACGTATTTAGTTAACGGCTGAGACATATTTATACTTTGTTTTTTTATACCCCGTTCTTTTAAGTCATAGAAATCCATACTAATATTATAAATGGGAAAGTGTGTCTGTCTGTCTGTTTGTCTTTCTTTTACGGCAAAACGGAGCGACGGATTGACGTGATTTTTTAAGTGGAGATAGTTGAAGGGATGGAGAGTAACATAGGCTACTTTTTGTCTCTTTCTAACGCGAGCGAAGCCGCGGGCAGAAGCTAGTCATTTATAAAATTAGCTTACAGAGCTAGTTAGTTAGCTAATTAGCTAAACGATTCTAGGTCATGGAGTTTCTGCTGTCGTTTACTGTATCTATCAACAAGTCTTCGTTGTACTGGACACTTATTACAAATCTCTACACTCATTACAAATCCCTCATTAGTAACTTTGCTTTTTCATTTAGGAAAGTCCCGTTACAAAGATATTCACTTGTCGGCCTCACCTTCATACTACCCTCTATTCTTTTAAAACGAATTCCTGTCCCACATTTACATATCTGTCGCTTTGGTACGAAAAATGAAAATTATTCACAGTTTTGTATACCTTTGTTATTTTCGCACTCGTTTTATTAAAACGGAAAGCTTGTGAAATCACGGGTCTCGTTGGATCTCACTTGTGGCTCGTGTACTTACTCAGAGAGAAACATTAAATAATAAATTACGGTAATCTTGGCTCGTAGTAGTGATACTTCAGAGTTGGCTTTAAAATAAAATTAAGTATGAGAATAGTCAAGTCCGTAAAACATGGAAGAAAAAGTCAAACGTAACCTATTTTAATTAATTAATTTATTATTAATAACACTTACATCTATCATTACAGCGTTTACTCCACAGGTGTCATTGTCGGTCCTGAATATTGCATGCGTCATTGCGGGATAATTTCTTACCCTCAACTGCGATAAGCAGTGTGTAACTTTGTAGCTGTTCTAATCTATATCTATATATATAAAACAAAGTCGGGTTTGTTACAACACTTATAACTCGAGATCGGCTAGACCAATTTTCATGGTTTTTGGTTCGTTGGATTTGTCCCCGCCCCGAATAGCATAATAAAAATAATGAAAAATCGACGAGAACATAATTATAAAAGTTGAATCATTTTCCCCTATAGTTAATTCTAAATTCAATTAAAGATTGAAAACTTAAGAGAACAATAGTACTAGGAGCGCAGTAATGTGAAGTGATAATGTGAGAAAATTTAAAATACTGAGATACTTAGTACTTTCATCAATCAAAAGTACTAGGCGCGCAGTTGTGTGAAGTGGTTAATAGAAAATGTGGGCGCAATTTTAAGAAAATATATGTTTATGAACTTAAATAATATACATCCATACTAATAATATAAATGGGAAAGTGTGTCTGTCTGCTTGTCTGTTTGTCTTTCTTTCACGGCAAAACGGAGCGACGGATTGACGTGATTTTTTATGTGGAGATAGTTGAAGGGATGGAGAGTAACATAGGCTACTTTTTGTATCTTTTTAACGCGAGCGAAGCCGCGGGCAAAAGCTAGTATCTATATAAAACAAAGTCGGGTTTGTTACAACACTTATAACTCGAGATCGGCTAGACCAATTTTCGTGGTTTTTGGTTCGTTGGATTTGTCCCCGCCCCGAATAGCAGAATACATCTTAAAAATAATGAAAAATCGACGAGAACATAATTATAAAAGATGAATCATTTTCCCCTATAGTTAATTCTAAATTCAATTAAAGATTGAAAACTTAAAAGAACAATAGTACTAGGAGCGCAGTAATGTGAAGTGATAATGTGAGAAAATTTAAAATACTGAGATACTTAGTACTTAAATCAATCAAAAGTACTAGGCGCGCAATTGTGTGAAGTGGTTAATAGAAAATGTGAGCGCAATTTTAAGAAAATATATGTTTATGAACTTAAATAATATCCATCCATACTAATATTATAAATGGGAAAACGTGTCTGTCTGTCTGTTTGTCTTTCTTTCACGGCATAACGGAGCGACGAATTGACGTGATTTTTTAAGTGGAGATAGTTGAAGGGATGGAGAGTAACATAGGCTACTTTTTGTATCTTTTTAACGCGAGCGAAGCCGCGGGCAAAAGCTAGTACATAATATACTAAAAACAGATACTTCGGCCGATAATAAAGCACCAGTGTGGTCAGACTTTGTATATATGTGTGGCTGTGAATCATGTTTAATAACATCATGTTTCACAAAATAATGAAATGGTTGGATATTGAAAGCTACACACGCTTTTAGTGTAAAATGGCGCCAATTCAATCTCTTTAAGTATACGGCCATTTTAAAAATGTTGTACGTCTTTTAACTTGCACATTTTAATAAAATACCATCTATCGCCATCACTGCTTTGCTGTATTATAGTGCCGTAGTCATTACAGACATAATTATTGCTACCACTCTTATTTTATATGAAAAATATCTTGAACATGATTCTTTTGAAATTCTCAACGAATAGCAATACCAATTTCTGTTATTGAAAATGAATATTTCATTATAACGAGGAGTAAAATTTGAGTTCAAGGAAAACACATGATATTTCCGGGAAAGCGTTTCAATGCGAAGATCCGATCAAATAGCCCTCCCCCTGCTTACCCCCTGTTCATATAAATTACGCCGTCGTTATATTATATTTGTCGATACGGGAATGAAATGGTTCGGTAGTTTCCGCAAACGGTCGGTGCGCGGCTGGCCGCCGACCATTCGCGATGTATTACGTGTTTCTATGCGGTTTTAAATAAACGCACGCCCTACCGATTAATGTGTAGGGGTCACGGGAAACGGTGTTTCCAAAGGGAGAGAACAAGGAATAAAATGGAAAACGAAGAATAATATACGTTTTTATAAAAATAATAACTTATTAAATGCTACGTGACCCTGGCAGTTGTCCGGTCTAATGAGCATGGTTTTGATATCATACAAATATTTCGTGGAAATCCCTTTAGGTAGCAACGAAATTTTTCGGTTCAGTTTTTTCTTGAATTTGTAATCTGAACTATAATACTACACCCCTTTTTAGTTTATCTGTCAATTATTATGTAGCAGTAGCGATGAGGACATAATTACGTTATGTAGTAGTAACGGTGAGTTGAAAAGTTCCAAGGCGATGAATGAGTTTTTCTGACTTTCTTAAGGGTTTTCAGTTTAAACCTTTGAACACACGTGTTTCGAAGCACAATAGCAGCCAGACAGCTGGCTGTCGCTTGGTCGAAAGGTTAACAAGCAAAGATGGTTGTATTCGCCGTTATAATTTACGCGATTCAAGGAGCGAGAGTCGGGAAACAACATTGATGGGAACCTATAACGGTTGAGGTACACTTATACAGTGGAAGTTAGATGCACTTCTGGGCACTAAATGTCGCTGCCAGATCCTAATAAGCGATCTACAACACAACACATTACATTATATTGGACGGGTCTGTTGGTCTAGTGTTCAGTGACCCTGACTGCTAAGCCAGAGGTCGTGGGTTCGATTCCCACCCAGGACAAACTTTGTGTGATGTGCATAAATATTTGTTCTGTGTCTGGGTGTTGTTTATCTATAATATGTATTTATTTAAAAAAATATAACCATAGCCATAACAAAAGCTCTGCTTAGCTTGGGATCAGAAGGCCGTGTGTAAGATGTCCCAGGATATTTATTTATTATTTATTTTTTAGCATTAGCTTTATCTGCAGCTTCGCTCGCGTAGAAAGAGACAAAAAGTTACCTTTGTCGCTCTCCATCAATCAGTTAGTCCTTCAACCATTTTATATATATAGAAGATAGAGAAATTGTGTTACGTAAGTAAACAGTGTTCAAAATTATTTGCGGACGATAGTAGCTATGTATATAGTGTAAACAAGTGGGTAGACACGTCACGCGTAGAGGAGGACAAACAGACAACATTACAAAGTGATCAAGCCAATCCAATCAGCCGGTAAACACTACAGACTGACGACAGATTACATATTATCATTTTAACTAGAGGGTTTATCTGCGATTAGAGAGGATGTCGAGTTTGTTTGTACATAATTATATATAATACACTAGCTTCTACCCGCGGCTTCGCTCGCGTTAAAAAGAGACAAAAAATAGCCTATGTTACTCTCCATCCCTTCAACTATCTCCACTTAAAAAACCACATCAATTCATCGCTCCGTTTTGCAGTGAAAGAAAGACAAATATACAGACAGACAGACTCACTTTCCCATTTATAATATTAGTATGGATTATTAGCTGTGCCCCGCGCTTTTATCAGTGTCATATTAGGTATTAATTCCCGTGGGTCTATGACCCAGTAGTTTTAGTGTAAAGAAGTAACAAACCCATACCATACACATACATTACATCCATGTTTATAAGTTTTCAGATTTATTGTTACTAAGATACATTTAATACGAAGCGAAATAGATATTTGTAAACGTTTGATGTTCTGTGAGATATAAATAAAAGATTTGAATTTATGTTATTACCTAATTTATTTCCTTTCTATTGTCATGAAATATTTTCATAGGGAAAATTTGTCTTTTTTGCTATTCACTGCGTAAATACTTTGATGTTATTGTAAAGTTCCACGTGTACGATCGACTACGCCGTAGCACGCTGTTGCTACGGCGTAGTCGATTCGCTACGAAAAGTTGGTTTTCGTAGCATTGATGCAGACTATCAATAGACGTATATTACTATTAGTAAAGGCTGTTTTTTGCAATTCCACCTTAATTTTTGGTTACCGCTCTGCTCCCGTAGGACGTAGCGTGATGATAATATAGCCCGTAGCCTTTCTTGTTGAGTTGTGATTGGGCTAACCTACACCAAAAAAAAAAATCCTACCTTGCAATCAGCGTGTTCAATCAAGCACATTTATAATAATAACATAAATATTCACCATCTATTTTTACATGACACACTTAGTTATATACCTGTACCTGGAACTAGCGACTATTACTCAATTCCCCCAACGATATATGTACTATCAACAAAAGTTAGGCATGCCCATTTATGAAAATTTTCCTGCGAACGCGCAGCAAGTGACAAACCACGCCCTTCTTTGCTCCGGCCAATTAGAGACAATATGTGATTGTGTGAGTGCAGTGTGTGCGTGTCACAAAAAATAACAAACAACAAACATTAGCCAGTGCGAATTTGCTACTCGCTCATTGTTCACGCCTCCCGTTGTCATTCCCGCCTCAATTTTTACGACCTGTTTATTTCTACCGGACTGATTGCCTGCCTAACTGTGACCCCTTGTTTTGTATATCGGACTGTGATCGTAGAACTCTTTTTGACTCTTGCTCGTATCCTGGACTTTGTGTATTGTGCCTACTGCCGCTTTATCATGACGACGCGAAACCTTAACCAAGAAGAAAGAAACGAAATTATTGTCTTGTATAGACAAGGGCTGAATATATCACAAATTGCTGTGGAGTTGAATTTGCAAGTAAGTCATAGTTTTTTATTCAAAAACAAATAAACATAAATTCACTCCTCCCACCGAATAAAATGGTAATTGTTTTTTATTAATATTACAGGATAAATAAATTTTACAGAATACATAAAAACTATTTTATGGAAATATTATTATCTAAGCATGGGTAGATCGCAAGTTAGACATTTATACGTCAAATCAAAGCATTTTTTTTACAATATTTTATATATTATAGTTTGATAAAATTAAGTTACTTACAAAAAAAACATTACTGTAATTAAAGGGCAGAAATTTTGTAAGTAATGCATCATAAACATTTTATTAGCGAGAATCGTAACGATTTCGTTGTTAATATTCATACATTAAAGTTTATTCATTTAAATAATGTTTTATAAAACCTTTCGCTTAGTATTCGTGTGAAATCTAAGCGATAGTGCATAGTAATATATTTTCCTTTAAAAATTTTAATTATAAGATACTGTAAATTAGCAAAATGATGTTATTTTCTTACGCGAATGATTTAATGGTAAACATAGCTTACCGATTAGTTAGCAATCTCACAATTCAAAGATCTCACAAAAAAAAAGGAAATTTTTAATAATTTCTTGTGGTATTGAAGTGTATTTAGATGTTTAGAGAATAATAATTGTTTTTTTACGAAACTATTGAAATTAAGGTAGGCCGCCTAATAAATCTTATAAAAAAATTCGAGGAATCTTAAAAAAAATGCAAGAGTGTAATAAATGCTCTGACTACCGAATATGCAATAACACAAAAATTATAGTGTTGCCACATTACCATTTATTGAGTGGGGGCGTGAATTATTAATTTAATCAAATTATTTGTGTATTTTTTTTTTCTATGGGCCTCAGTTGCCTGACAATAAAGGTTTATATTATTAAGTACTGTTCCATGAAAGTATTTATAAAGTGTGTCGTTTGTGTCAATAAAGCTTTTTTTATTTTTAATTTTATTTTTAGTACTAACCAATATTTTCATTGTAGGCACAATTATATAAATCGCATTATTTCTGTATGTCATAAACAAAATTTGTCAAACATTCAATACTAAACTTTAAACTACTAACGAAATTTCTGACGTCGCTTCGTTTCATATAGGTAATAGATTTTTAAATATTTCTTACATGTTATAATATGTAATTTTTTTGTGTGATTTAAATATATTATAGTCTGATGCAATATCGAAATATTCCTAAATGTATGAAAAAAAGTTAGTTCAACAGGTTTTTACAATCGTATGGTTGGTTCGGTAATAAAAAAAATTGATAAAATAATGACCCTTTGGTGGTGTTCGGGAAACAATGTATAAACACATCTTTTGTTTCAAAAGAAAATTCTAACTGCACATCAAAAATAACAAGTGTGCATGTAGTATACTTATTTTCGAAAAAAAATTTGGGCACCCCGAAGTAGGTTTTTATTGAGTCCGTTTTATTTATACAGACGGATGTAGAAGCCCTGCAAAGCGAGGCTCCGTCAATCTTTCCTTCCGTCCTTGATTAATTAATTTCGTTCATAAAAAATAGTGCTGCAAATGGTTGCTAATTTAGTTATATTTTGAGTTGAGTATTATGCTGCGTCAGCAATTCCGATTGAATTTTGGATTAGTTTCTTAGCTCAAAAAGTTTATTTTGTTATTTTCGTTTATATATATTATCATGCAAAATATTTAAGCTTAAAGATCTTATTGTAATCGTGTATAATGCAGTCAGAAAGTTTGTTTTTTTCCTATCTTTTTCAAAGACATTGTTTGGGACTTTTATGACCCTATAACAAATTTTTCAACATTTAAACAATGGCTCTTCGTCACCATTGTTTAAAACTGTGCTTGCGCTTTTAAGTAGTTTGAATAAAGCACACATTTGCTTAAAAGAGTTTCATACACGGATGGAATTTCCCACGTTTGTTTGTTGTTTACTAACCATAAAACAGATAAGACTGTTACTACGACCCAAAATAGATAATATTATTTAAAAACGTATGGGATATTTCTCATGAACTTAATCCTTTTGCACACAATATTTTATTATAGTTTTAATAAACTGCTTGTAGTGTATAATATAGGAAATATTAAGTTACAATATAACGCTAATTGTGATTTAATTTTTTGCAGAGGTCCACGGTTCGCCGCTGGTTGCGAAGTTATGAAGACGAAGGGAGTATCCTCGAACGCGCTTGTGCACCTCGACCGCGGGCTATTAGTCAAAATCAATTTTATTAAGCAACATGATCAATACATCCTTCCCGCTCGCCAGATTTAAATCCCATTGAAAATTTATGGGGTTTAATGGTTCAAAAATAAGATAACAGGGCAGAAAGAAATAAAGAAGCACTGGTAAGCCACTGCGAACAAGCTTGGGATTCGTTACGAGGTTCCAACTTGTGTGAAGTCCTTGTAAGGTCCATGCGTAACCGGTGTGATGCTGTAATAGATGCAGAAGGAGCAGCAACAAAATATTAAAACGTAAAATTTTGAACAGTATTACGGTGTAAACGGGTTTATATATTATCCTATATACAGGGTGGAAAGTTTTTATGGGCCCTGAAAGAAAATTACTTTAAATCTTTAATAGATTTTTTATACATTCCTTTATTTTAAAAAATAAATAAAAGTGCATTAAAATATTTTTGAAAATGTGTCACACCCGGGTATCGAACTGGCTTAAAATATAAAAAAACAACATTCTGTATTTTATGACATCAATCGATAGGGTCACTCAAAAGGATCAAATCTTTCAAACAAACAGTATATAATTAGAGCAAAACCATAAAATTTCAACTTTTAAAATCTAAATTAATTTTTGTTTTTTTTTAATACATAAAATTCTTCAGATTTATTGTTTTCCTTTAATTTAATGAACCATGTTTGTTACAAAAATTTCGTCCTTGACGTCTGTTGTCATAAAAATACAGGGCGTTATTTTTTTTTTATTTTAGCCAGTTCGATTTTCATGTGTGT
The DNA here is from genome assembly GCA_033675125.1 of Athetis lepigone. Classification (NCBI taxonomy): domain Eukaryota; kingdom Metazoa; phylum Arthropoda; class Insecta; order Lepidoptera; family Noctuidae; genus Athetis; species Athetis lepigone. The sequence goes on along the minus strand of CM066233.1, from coordinate 20,805,454 downwards.
CCGAGTGTGGATGCCATTTTATTTCTTTTCAAAAATAAAGGAATGTTTCCTTTAAGTAAAATTCTTTGACTTAACGATTTAAAGTAGTTCTCCTCCAGAGCCCATTGAAACCTATATCGTAACCATGTTGTGTAATTATATTCCTTAAACAATTAGATTTTTCAACAATAAGATTTTGATTTTTTATTACAAAACCATGCTGTATATGAAACAATAAGGTTTTAATTCAAGTTGGTTCCAATTTTCACTTTTTTTGCGATTTTCCAATAATAATAAAGTATCAGACAAAACCATCCTGTATAATTGAATTATAGTTTAATTTTTTTATTCTTATGAGAAATATGAATAAAATTTTAATCTTTATCCCTACGCATTAAAAGATGAACAATTATGAAAATTGAAAACGAATTTGTTTTTAAATAATTACGAACTGGTTTAAGATATCACCTTTAAGCCCTTTTTTCTCATTTGTTTTATTATATCCGGTTGGATAGGTGGTTACCGATACCAAAATAAATTATAATTTATACAGTGAAGTTTGAGTAATCAAAATCATCTTGTATAACTGTGTAACATTACATAATAATCATATTTGTATACAGAATGGCTTGTATTGTAACTTTTTTTACCCTTTCACAATAATATATAATAGTGCCTGTTCAAACCACCCGGTTAAATTGCATTACACAGTTTGAAATAAATATAATTGTTATTTCCCCACGCCATAAAATATGACCATATTTTGGAGTGTAATTAAGTTTATTTTGATTCGATAATAAAACATTGCACAGTAAATAATGAGGTTCAAAGGTTCACTTTTAAGCCCTGTTGTTTTTTACAATCATTTTATTGTAATTAACTTACCAGAAGAGGTTCCTGCTCTTATATTCTGTATTATATGTTCCAGTAAACCATAATTTTTCAGGAGTGTTAACATAAAAAGTAATTCCTAAAAAAAGAAACTATTTATGTGCAGGTAAATGTTATGTGTTGTGTTTTTACTAATCTGTAAAAAATTGTTAATAAATTAATATCAGCATGTTTGTGCATTGCATGTTGCATTGTCAACGATTTTGAATACGCCATGTTAAATCAGTACAACATAAATACTATAAGCAGAGACCGCATTGTAACACAGTCTCTACTTGTCGAATGTATTTATTCGTTCGTATATTCATGCATTTTACGTTTTCTTGTCTTGATTTTTTTTTAATGCATTCTAGTCATTTCTTAATATTAACAATAATGTTACCAGACGAAACACTTATTATTATGTTATTTTTTAGTTTATGTTATTATGTGTCTATGTGTTGTTAGTAATACTGAAAAGGTATATAATGTAATATATAAATAGAAACCAAAATATATGATTTACTTAACAATATTATCTTATGTTAATTGCAACATATTTTTATTGTTATTAGGAAATTGTGTTTAAAAAAATAAATGCTTTATAAGTTAATTCGTTGTTTTTCTACAAATGCCAATCCTTAAAATTATATTATATTTTATTTAACGCCCTAATAACCCTAAAAGAAATCTAATTCTGTAGAGATTTTGAAACAAAAAGCAAAAATGTTTAACACTTAATGACAAATAAAAAAAAACATGCCGTAAAAAATCTTCAACCCACGCCCGTGTTCGACATCTGTATAATAAAACATAGTAACTCTTTTATTATGCCCATACAATTGTCTGTTACCTGCTGTAATAACTGTCCCCCGCTTCGCTCACGTAAGTTAAACACGTAAGTTCTTAATAATTGTACTATCCATCACAAAAATATTTTTTCTATTTGAACCAGTAGTTTGAGATTGGCTCATTCAACTAAGCAAACACAACCCTTCAGGTTTGTAATATTGGCTCCACTCCGGCAGCCAAATGGCATGCAGAGTTAAACGTAAAATAAACGAAATAACATTTTGCAAGAAAATAACATCAGAGTTAATAGAATAGATCGTTAGATGTAATCCCACTAATATTAAATGTGTTTTTTTTTATGTTTGTTCTGTTACACTTTCACACAAAAACTTAGAACGATTTTTTATGAACTTTAATGTAAAATAGCCAGAATAACATATGGGCTATATGACGTCATGATTTGTCCCAGCGCACACCGCTAAAGGTGCAGCGGAGCGCATTTGAAGATAACAACTTAATATAAACCTTAACTACCTTGACACACGGTCAATAAAAGAATAAATTTGCACGCAGTGCTCGGAGCGCGCTCGAATATTGACCGTATGTCAAGGTAGTTAAGGTTTATATTATATTATTGACTACAAATGCGCTCCGCTGCGCATTCAGCGGTGTTTGCTGGTCCTAAGACCTATGGGAGCGAAGCTGTAATCTAAAACAACATAATGCGGGTGAGACCACGGAATACAGTTAGTTTATTACAGTTTAAATTAAGTTTATAATGTCTTAAAACATTTATTCCAGGAATATAGCTAAATATTAAAATAAAGCAATATCAATAAAACATTTTGCCAAAAACAATCAGAATGTATAAATACGTAATTACTTATAGTTAACAATGATTCATAAAGCGTCTTACTAATAATCGCTGCATAAAGTTATAACAGGTTTATACGTCAAAAAATGTATGGTTACACAGGCTTTATTCATGACATAACTTTACACAGTGATTATTAGTAAGGGCAAAAGAGTTTTAGGCCGAGTAAGAATTACAAACACGCCACAAAACAAATGAATGAACCCTGCTAACAAGCACGTGCATAGTAGTGTGAGTGTTCACTTCTAAACTTCATTGTATGTCGTTGTGTAGACAAACACTATCATAATACGATTCCTATTGGTCGAAACTCAAGCTCCGCGCGATCGAGCCGAGAGCCGTGCTATGCGATTGTCGCCTTAGAGATGGGCAAGCGGAACTTTAGTCGATAGTACGTCAAAGACGTCGATATTTCACGAAAGGTGGCGGAAAATAAATGAATAACATCGGAGAAGGAGCGAAGGTCAGTAGTGCCTATATACCAGTTATTACTTATTACTGTACCGAAATAGACCGAGCCAGAAAATAAACATTATTTTTACGTTCTATTTGAACGCGTCTCCTTCAAATTGGATGGAAAAATAATGTGATTAGATGAAAATGGTATGAAAAGTGTGCATGTCGGTTGTCATTGTGTATTTAGTTGTCCGGGTTTTGTTCCTGAAGCGGGTCAACGGATTATTACTATAATAAATTATGAATTTGTAGCTAATAATTCACTATTGCATCTTTCTATTACACACTGCAGAATTTCCACTTGCCCGCTATTTTCTTATTGTAATTATACAACACAATCAGAATAACAAATCCACGTTACCGACAACGGCTCCCATTGTCCGAAGAAGTTAACTAAACGCTCGAATAAACACAAAACAACATAACAACTAACTCCTTCAAATTAAATTCCAACAGCATTATATCTTTATGAACGAGCATGTTCTACCGGCAACAGAACAAAAAAAACAAATTTCTCACAAGACATAATTCAATAAACCGACAAACGAACGTAAAACAACACGCCGACAATTCAATTATCAATAATCTAATACTTGTTTCATCCATTGAAGAAGGATTTCGCGGATTCTGAGCGAGATTAAAAATATAAACTTGGTGAAGTGGTATTGACTTTTTTACCGTCTGTGGCGGCATCTATCGCCCAGCATGTGAACTGTAACTGACATTCTACATCGCGCAAACAGAGTTCGACGAGAAATTAACATTATGGTGCGACTTAACTGGGCGTGTTTGGTAAAATGTTTACGTGTTTGGTGCAAAGCTAGGTGAACCTTATTTAAAAAAGTCTCGAGTACAGTGCTATCTAAGTAACGCAAATATTTTGCCAAATACGCCAAGTGAAGTCGTACCTAAAAATCCCGATAACATCATTGGAGGATCGTCACTTTCTAATACAATGATGAACTTTTCACTCTGTCCCTCTACTTTTATCCTAAATTGGGGACCCAAACACGAAGATCTTCCTGTCTTCTTGTAGCTATTTCATCGCCATTATCACTCCATCAAGGTCTAACGCAGAGAGTCATAATCGATCAGTATTTTTTAATTTACTGTACCTCTTTTAACATGCACGACTTGCTACATTGCTCTCACATAGTACCTTAGATTCGACAGTTAAAGATGGTACCAAATTAAAATCTTTTGGTTTTGAGAGTGTTGGAGTTTGTTGCTCGTTCTTCTTCTTAGAAACCTACTGCTTGGAATGAGCAACTAGCTTCAAGTTTCTGACTGACTGACGCCTTGATAAATCAAAAGTGTAAATAGTTTATTTGAATAAGATAGTTTTCAGTTTCAGTTTAACATATTTTTATTCTGTTCTGATCCCCTCGGAAACCCTAGTTATCAATTAACAGATCTGCCCCCCTAGACAAGTGGCATTGTAGAATAGATAGCGAAAACGAATAGATTGTCAAATGTATGGAGATAACAAATTGTTTAGCGAAAGCTTACGTCAATTCCATTTCATTCCAGGCCTGGAATTAAAACAAAAGAATAACCGGCAAGGGATCAAACCGGAATAAATCCCTTTTTCATCCCACCTATTCGAAAAAGACGACTTTGTTCCCCTTTAAGTACGCCCAAAGTTGGTGTTTTCTATAAGAAACTTTCAGCGGGCAATAATGACGCTCCAAATTCAAAAAGTGCGCCTAAAAGTAACTTTTAATCGCACTTTTTGAATTTGGAGCGTCTTTGCATGTTTTACGCCCTGTTATAAGTGCGCCTAAAAACTCTTTGATATGGAACGTGCTGTGAGCAGCACGTTCCCTATCACGACGGCCAATATTGGTACGACGGCCAATACCATAGTCACGCCGCGGCTAAATAAAAAAAAACTTAAATAGAAATAAAACGCGCAAACTACAGCCCGAGTTCTCGTAAAAATTTTCACGGATTGTTTTGCAGCAAATTATTAATGTAGCTGCTATTATTATCAAGCTATGAATTATCATGCTATTATTAAATAGCACTCAGCTACAATAAAGTATGAAGCGCCTTTTATTTTCTCATAGGGGGTGATGAAAAGTAGAGTGTATCACTCGGGCGCAAAATATATTTTTGGCTCGGGCGACGTACTTTGAATCCCTCGCTACGTTCGGGATTCTATTTAAGAATCCCTCGCGAAGCTCGGGATTCTACTCTAGAATCCCTCACTTCGCTCTGGATTCAAAAAACGCCCTCGCCGTAAAAATATTACTTTGCGCCCTTGTAATACAATCTACTATTATTGCCTTTGTCAGTCTGAACTTTAAGAGCGTATTTCGCAGAGTATTCTTTAGTAACTGAGTCATTTAAATTAACAATATCATAAAAGTGTCTCGTCTGTACCCGATGGCCGTTATTTGTATTGGGACAAACGAACAAAAACAGCCGCCGCATCTATTGCTAGCAAAAAGACAATATATATTCCATCGTTGTACCTATTTTAATTCAATCCTATGTTTTGTTAGGAAATTAGTTTTTCGTACGAACGATGTTTTGTGTTGTGTCGCTAGTGACCCGCGTTTTTGTTTGGCTTCCGAATTTCCGATAAATTGGACGACGTTCGGCGTTTGATAAATCTTGTTTTTATTACCTATTTGTTGTTGTGTTTTCTTTGCAACAAATTCATTATTGCTTGTCGGTGATCGAAGCGCTCGGTTCCAGTTGGTTGCGATTCACTAAGTTACAGTTTGTTCGCGAAAATATCTGAATTGGTTCGGTTATTTAGTTGATTCATCGCGTCATTGTACTTGTTTTAGGCCTGTAGAATATTTTATTTTAAGCTAGCTGTTTCCCGCGCTTTCACCTGTGTTATGTTGTTGTCATAGCGTGATATTTTGTAGCCTATAATAATATGATATTCTGATGTTTAAGCTATTACTGCAACGTTTCATCAAAATCCGTTCAGGAGTTTTTTGTTCTTGAAAGAGTAACAAACATCCACACACCCACACACACATAGAAACTTTCACATTTATAATATTATTATAGTAAGAGATAGTAAGATTAAAAATAACAAATAGATAAAGGAAATAGAATGAAAATTCCCGTTTATTTGTCGCTGTAATAAAGTAAACAAGTTACAAATAAACTAAAAGTCTCCACTATGTGGTTAAACATAGTTTCAGATATTACATTCTTAATATTCCTTTCATTTCTTCATTATTATAGTAAAGAGGTACCAGAACCTCTTAGCTCTCTACTAATTACTACATCTTTTGATGAGGCCTCGCGGAGTTTACAGGTAGACCTGCCATAAATGACCGAAGCTTTTAGCGTTATTTCCTAAGAGCACGCGTAAACAGATATTTAGAGGAAATGCTGTAGGGTCAGTGAGTCGGCTTGTTCAGCTAAATCTTACGGCTTTCTTAATAAATCAAGGTCATAATGGCAAAGCAGAAAGTTAAAAGAACTGCCAGCGACAGCGATGTTTAATTATTTTTAATTAAATATTTAATGTAAAGCGTTTGTAGCTGACTTGTTTGCTAGATGATAATTATGTTAGAGTCACAATACTTAAATAAGGAGATATGCGACTTATTATGTTACGCATAACATAATATACAAATGATAATAATTAAATATTAATAACTAGCTTCTGCCCGCGACTTTATCCGCGTAGAACAATAGTTCCCGTTCCCGGGAGATTTCCGGGATGAAAACTATCCTATGTTCTTTCTCGGGTCCCAGACTATACCCGTACCAAATTTCATTCAAATCGACTTAGTGGTTCAGGCGTGAAGAAGAGACAGACAGACAGACAGAGTTACTTTCACATTTATAATATACTGATATTATAAAGCCGAATGGTTTGTTTATTCATAGGGTTGAACGCGCTAATTACAGGAACTACTGTATCAATTAAACAAAAAAAACTTTTGAATAGCCCAATCGAAGGAAAGCTATAGGCTATATAAATCACCGCCGTAGACTGTTAGTTAATTAAATACGTAATATTGAGTTGAAAAATGTGTCTGGTTTCAAACTATGTATTTTTTTATCAATAACACAGACTTCTCGTCTAGAACTGGAAATCACCTAACTTTCACCCTTCTCAAGTTAAATCCACAGCTACTTTTTTCTTATGTTTTCATAGGTTTTCTTTCTCTATGTGCTGTTATAAGAACACTTACTAAAACGAGCTCTTTTATTTGAGCATTCGTTCACATACACAGGTTGGGTTGGAGGAAAGCTAGATGGTAACATTCGACTTTACTTATAGGTTTCTAAGCACAATGTTCCGGAATAGCACTGTTCCTCTCGTTTTTATAAAAAAAAAACTTAATTATTTTTAAGGTTGTCTGTGGGACAAATTTAATCTCTGTGTGATGAGCAAGATTGTTAGTTCTGTGTTTGGGTGTAATTTTTTTTATCACCTTATTAGCTCTGCCTAATCAACCATACGACGGGCCTGTAGGTCTAGTGGATAGTGACTCTGACTGCTATGCCTGAAGTTTTGGATTTGATTCCCACCCAGGACAATCCGTGTATGGTAAGTGTGATTGTTTGTTCTCTGCCTGTGTGTAATTTCTCTATAATTATGTATGTATTCTCATTTTTCTGGTTACTATACTACTAGCTTAGGATCAGATGGCCGGTTAAGAGTCATTCCAAGATGTTTATTTACGTATTCAGATAGCCGTGCATTATGAATCATCTACTTTTTAAGTTAATTGATTACCTACTTAAACTTTATTCCTTATCACGTTTATATTTCAGAAACACCACACAGTTACCAATCGCTAAGATTTCAGTCAGTTACATGCATCATATCCGGACAGCCGGCTCGTAGCGATTCTTCGCAAACAGCTTCGACTTGCGACTGTTTGTCGCACCCTCAATGAACTGGAAAGTTTGTATTGTGCGATTTATTTTGACTGAAGGTTGAATTTTTAGTCGTGTTGTTTCACCTTTAAAATGCATGTTTAGAATACTGGACAAAACAAGGTGCAAATGTTGAAAGTAGTTACAGTTTTGAGTAACATTCGCTTTTTGTGATTAGTTAGTGTACAAAATAGTTAAGTACTTAAGAGACTACGTCTTGCATGGACTTTATAAGAAACTTTGGCCTTCTGTGAGTTTTTTCTTTTATAATTTCACACTTCTTCTCAGAGTTAGGTTAGCTAGCTAGGAAACACAGTACCCATCGTGACAAAAATGATGACGTTTAAAAGTAATATTTTTTAACCAATTTACAAAAAAAAAAACTTAATTTTTATCATTTATCACTTCTACGCATACGCGTCCGTTCAGCTTACCGCATCGATTAAACTCATTTTTTCTATGGACATAATATGCTGAATAAATGTTCGTGGTCCTATACTGTGGATTAAAATATTAATCAGGTTTATTTAATGCAATTCATCCTTGTATCAGTTATTCTAGGCTCATAATGCGAAAAAACCAATTGATTCGCATCACACAAGCCAGCTCATCAATGTTCGACAATTATTTACCGACTCGATAAACCTAAAAATTGCTTACAAGCAAATAAATTGTCAATGTAACGGCGGGGACAACTCAAATAAAAATTAAATTCTCTCAGAAGCAATATGGAAAAAAACATTTAATCATGTTTGGTACTTATGATCAGGGATGTGTAATATCTTCGGCGCAAGTCGTGCGTTGTAACAAGTAGCCGCAAAATGAAGCGATCGCTTTTATCAATATCTCATTTTCTTCATAACATTTTAGGCAATATATTAATTTACTTTTTTTCAAATTATACGGCCTCTTGAACTGTATTACTCCCAACTTTAGCGTAGTAGTAACTAGAGTAGAGGTATGGAGTTTCCTGGAATTTGAGTTTGGACTTTTTATAGGTCTTCGTTTTTATCGGAGATTAATAACTGAGAACGTAGGATTTAGGGAAAGAAAGTGGATTCTTAGAAAAAGTTTCTGAAAATGTTTTGTGATTTTGATCTCTTATATAATAAGGATTCTGTTAGAAAGTTTCTTTTTTATCCTGTTAGAAATAAAACCAACAGACCAAGAAACCTTATTAAGTATTATTTACTAGCTGTCCCCCGCGATTTCGTCCGAGTTATTTTATGTTTTCGAATACTGCTCCTCCCGTAGAGCACAGTGTAATGTTATGTAGCCTATGTATTATTCTTATGTATAAGCCATATTTCAGTAAAATAAATATCTAAAGACGCTTAGTAATTTTTGCGTGATAGAGTAACAAACAACATATATCCATACCTCTAAACTTACATATTTATATTATTAAAAAGATTTTAGATGTAGTACCATAAGAAAGTTTATTTAATAATATGACTTGCTTACATATAACATGTGATACAATTAAAAAGAGTCACAAACAAAAGATATTGAGAGCACATCACCAATTTGCCGCCATGTATCCGCAACACAGACATTGTAATCGTCGGCTGAGTCCCCAGTCCCGCGCTCCCCGGGGCTCCCTTGGGCTCCCGGGATTGCGCCGGGACTCCGGCCTCAATTGGGTCAAGACGTTGTAGAGACAGTGTCTCGTTAATCGTATTCATCTGTAAGCGTTTAGGGACACTTTCCGGGAACTGATTTGATGGTCCGGGACTATGTCATTATAAATGGGACGAAGAAATATTGTGCAGACACCCTATTTGATTTTCTTGAAATATCACACATAAAGCTTCGCTTTGATGCTTTTTATGAAATGTTAGATTGTTTTTTATGTTCGGCTATTAAATTCAATACCCGTTTTTCATTTCTACACCATTTTCTAACAATTCTGTTTCGTTTTTGTATCAAATATATTTTAATGTTTTAGAAGCAAATGTTTTTGGTTTAGTTACAGTTTTTAACCGACTTCAAAAAAGGAGGAGGTTCTCAATTCGTCTGTATGTTTTTTTTTTGTTTTTTACGCGATATCTCCGTCAATTGTAAACGGATTTTGATGGTTTCTGGATCTTTTTTTGTTTGATAAGTCATGATTCAGGGGTGGTCCCATATAAATTTTGTGGCGATCGGTTCAGTGCTTCTCGAAAAATTTACCAAGATCAAAAAAAAATTGACGAAATATTCATAGACGATGTGTGCTTTGTCTTCAAGTTTCTATTTTCGTTTTATAAGATTGAATAGTTTTATTTTGAAAATAAATTACTTTAAAAGATACTATACACAGTCAAACATTGGGAGTCGACACTAAAAAGTAATAAATAAAAAACTTAAAAAAAAATAATAACCGCCTTCAATAACTAAAAATCCAAAAATAACTAAAATTTCGGAAGTCGATGGCTTCTCTTCTGCCATTCAATTTGTGTTGCCACCGACTTCCGAAATTTTAGTTATTTTTGGGTTTTTAGTTTTTGAAGGCGGTTATTTAAAAAAAAAAAAGTTTTTTATACAATATAGTCTACTCTGAAGAGCGTTGACCTTTCCAACGACATTCACAAACTTTGGCTATTGACTGCACGACCTTTCACGAAACGGTTTATGCTTCACTGGGCTCCAGTCCGTAATTAGGTGAGTATAACAAAATGCCTTCAAAATTAAATTCATAAACTGTTTTAACCAACAGTCGAAAGTTGAAAACACCAGCCGTTGTAACTTGGCTAGTTCAAAGCTATTCAATAAACAGCGGTCTACAACTATTCAACTATTCAACTATGTCTGTAATTTTGCATTTATAGATTTAATTGGCGACATAGTACGGGAGGGGGAGAGAGGCGTGTGTCGTGCGGACAAAACCCCGCCATTCGCTGGACCGCACGACGGCCGTTCTCAATTAATTTCAACACAACTTGGCCGGTTCGAGTCCCGGCTGAAGCACGTGCCAGTGGTTCGGAAAGTTTGGATTGTTTGTCTGGATGGTCAAGTTATTTTAATGGTTGGATTTAATGTGTGCAAATTAACGCGTTATTTAGTGACAATTTATTGGATTTAAGTTGCTTGCTATAAAAATGTTTAAGTTTAGAATGACAGCTCATTACATTTCATAAGATTTTAACGTTTAAAATGTTCAGTTATGCTTAGCAATAATAACTTTAATAAAACCTAGATGCCTTTAGAAAGTCTAACATCGTACAAACACGATTACAGCGAGATAGCTGTTTATTACACTAATTTCAACTTGTCGAGTAGATTGACTCAAGTTGTATCTAAGTGTCCATTAATATCTGTGTCATAGATACCACAATCAGAATGCTAATTGTGAAATCTTGACACTGAGATTACATTACGAAGGTTTGGTAGGTGTTTCAACCGCTGCGATTAGTAGGAATTTCACTATTTTTATATATTAAATGTTAAACTGACTGACTAATGACTGGTTTTTCATATTATTATATCAATCCCAAACCACTGGTCTTATAGACATGAAACTTGTGGTGTATGTTTTATTTTGTAAAAAGTGGGTTACCACTAAGAAAGGACTTTGGGAAATTCTAAGACTAAAGCACTGAAATAGGGGATAATTATCGACATTCACGCAGGCAAAGCTGCGGGCGAAAGCAAGTTATTAATATTTTTGTTTAGGACAATACTCTTTAGCTACAATCGGAATAAAAAAATATTTTCTTCATCCTGCAGATTTAATTAATTAGATTTTATTTTACTTTACGTTGGACGGTGAGGAAGAAAAGAATTTAAAAATTAGATTTAAAAAATTGTCGTCCAAAACACTCTTCAAAAATATATGAAATTCCCTTTTCGACCGGAGCGGGCCAAACTCAGCAGTCGAAACACCAACCATTACCAAGTGGCCTTCTTCTAAGTTTAAGAGAAGGTTAGGTACCCACTCATTCAGTGGTATCAGTTCGATTGACTTTTAAGGTCCTTGAAGGACTTTCAAAGACTAACAGAAGTTTGAGAAGCAATGGCTGTGAGTGCGGCGACTTCGCATATTAATTTATTATTGGTTGTTTATTGCGGCGCCTGACAGAGAAAGCTATTGTCACAGATAGATAGATAGATAGAATATTCTAATTATTGTACACCAATAGGACAAAAACAGTAAAGGACAACACAAACAAATATGCAAGAGTACAATAGGCGGCCTTATTGCTAAAAAGCAATTTCTTTCAGACAACCTTTGGATGGAATTAAATTATTAAAAAATGGGTAACGGGTAGTCTATGGCGTACATGAATATATATATATATATAGGTATATATATATATATATATATATATATATATATATATATATATTGCAGTTGCGCGATCGTGGTTACATTCAGGAGTTAGAGCTCTTTGTGAAGAGCTAGCCACTTCTTGACGGGCCTGTTGTTCTAGTGGAAAGTGATCTGCTAAGCCGGAGGTAGTGGATTCGATCATACCCAAATGAATAAGTTATATAAGTATGTATAAAGAGTTGTCTGGTTTTGTAGCTTTTGCAAATCTGTGCCAGGACATTAGGTCAATTTTATTAAGGTTTAAAAAATTGATAAATACGTAAATATTAAGGTTTATTATTTAATAACTTCTGCTGCAAATCAGCATTGTTCGACTTTAAAGGTGCTAGGCAAGAGAGCATAAGACATAATAAAATATTATCTGGCAAGGCTTCTGGTATTTCAGATATATGGTCCATACTTAGTTGATTATGACAACTTACCAGGATAGCCATCGCCTGATTTGGTTCAAAATAAAAAAATCTTACTATGTGACTTGCTTAGATTATACTAATAGGAATATAGGAAATAACTAAATGTAAACAATCTCTTCATCTCCCTTTATAAAAACGTATAATTAAAGTCTTAGTTCTAGCACAGATTACTAAATAGGTTCTAGTAAGACGTTAGATGAAAAACTAAATAGAAGCAATGTTGGTATGTTTTAACGCAATTGTTGATAACGACCGTTAGATAAAAAACTAAATGTCAAGATAGTTTACATTTACTGAACAACCTAAATCAATGGACTATAAGTAAACAGAAATAAAAACGTATCATGTCTGACGCCTTCTATTTGTTTGTGTAATTTCGCCGTCCGTTGACAGAGAGAGAGAGCTTTGTCCGACGACGCGTATTCTTTTTTCCTACCTGTTCTATTGAAATCGAATCGAAGAATTTGAGGGTTCTCAAATCTACGTTTGTCCACAGCCCGAGGCAGTCACTTCGTTATTCTGACCTCGTGCACAAATAAAAACGTGGACTTTTGAAACGGTATTAATAACGACATTTTCGTCAATCTCTGAAGAGCCTAATGGATAGCGGAGCCGCTTATGAATATTTATCAGTCGACTTCATGAAGCCGAGGGCTTCTAACTGTACTCCGACTCCTCATTTTTTAAGGAATGTTTTTTCATCTGTTGATACATGGTAAATAAAAGATGCAAAGTTTTAGTAAAGTCGAAAAACTTTTGAAGCTTTCTTGTTTGGGATGAAGCTAGTTTGATAAATGATTGAGTTGCTGAAATATTTTAAACTAGCTTCTGCCCGCGGCTTCGCTCGCGTTAGAAAGAGACAAAAAATGCCTATGTTACTCTCCATCCCTTTAACTATCTCCACTTAAAAAATCACGTCAATCTGTCGCTCCGTTTTGCCGTGAAAGAAAGACAAACAGACAGACAGACAGACAGACACACTTTCCCATTTATAATATTAGTATGGATAATTGTCTTAGGTCTATTTATTTATAACTAGCGCCCCGCCCCAGCTTCGCACGGGTGTTACAAATCTTTAAAAATCCCGGCTTTTCTCTACTATAATAAGCATGTATTTATTATACTTATAAACCTTCCTATCTCCTTCCTTCCAACCCAAAAAAAACCGCATCAAAATCCGTGGCGTAGTTTTAAAGCTCTAAGCATACATAGGGACAGACAGACGGCGGCGACTTTGTTTTATACTATGTAGTGACTATAAAAAAATCTTGTAATTTTAAGCACAAGATGGCTTTACCGTTAAAAGTACTCAATCAAACTTTTCAGCTAATAAACTCCTATGAAAACTACATAAAATTAATAATTATTAATTGTGTTTAAAATAAATCCTCTTTCTGTATCGAAATATGTCGGGATTAACCTGTGCATGTGACATAGAGGTCTGAAGGTCCCGTTTTCCGGCCCCGAAGGCCCCTAGGGTGCAGAGGGCCTCGCCGACCCTCTTTGGTAATGCACTTAAGCCGCGGGGTCTCGGTTCACAATAAATTTGCAATATTTGCCCTTTCAGACTTGTCCTTTGCGGCCCTGGCCTTGGCGCTAATAACTGAAATTGAGATCACTGAAATTAAGCATTTGAGTGTTGTTATGTTAGCAGATTATGGAAGTGGTACGATATAATGTTTGTAAAAGTACCTGATAGGATTTGTTAAAATATTTTTGTTGTTTGAACGAGTATTTGTGTAGTTTAATATGTAAGTACATATTTATATCGCCAAAACTTAAATATTTAGTTTTCCGTGGACACAGTGGGCAAAAGAGAATAGATACCAAACTTTCAATTTATTCCAACTCTCGTTACTAATTATTAATTACTAACGAGACAAATTACAGTACAAATTGAATTGAAGATAATTAGTAATTTTCTTTTATATAATTGTAAACTTTTAATTGATAATATTAAAACTTTTAATTGATGCTGAAACAAATAAATAAAATAAAATCAAGCAAAGTGTTGTTTAACACGAATACTCTGGACATAGAGCAATACGAAACGATCAAATCAATTTCTTCGTGTCATGAATAAAAGGTAAGGACACCACTCTAAAAATAAACACGATCAATTTCAACAGAACATTGGAGTTGGACCGGAATACTCGCAGCATGATAAAGTGCAGCGCTCAAAATGAAATGACTACCTGGAATTGATAATAAATGAACTCTCCGCATATTCAAATTCGACGTTTGAACCGTCGATTCTAGATCACGTCCATCCATATTTATGGAGCAAAAACCTTTTATCTAAAATATGACGTATGGAAAACAAAATGGACGAACAAAATTGTTGATGGATACGAGTGTCCGTGTGACTGTGATATGACAAGCTTATCTATAACAATTTATCTGTCGCGTCCGGCGCGGGTAATGGGTTCGATGCCGAGTCGGGGCACAGGACCGTCCTGCCAAGATCGATGTGTTTGCTGTGTGGTGGTGTGAGTGATGACATGCAGCGGAAATATGTTCGCCGTTAAATTGATTGATAGCCGCGCTGATGAAGCGATGTCCATTTTTAAATGAGTGATAAGCTGTTTTTTTTTTGGTGAGTGGGAAATCATCAAATGACTTCTCCCGCTCTGAGTGGGGCGGGAGGGCGTGTCAGACAAATACTGACTAAAACCCGTTAATGTTCCTTCGGTTGCCCTGTATGTTCCAGAGTCACGGTAACTATTATAACTATTTCGCAGCCCAATGATAGCTGCTGATGTTTTAAAAACCTTTAGAGGAGCAAGCAGATGATTTGACTCAACATGGAGGTATCCTTACAATACTTATTATAAGATCCATAGTTCCATTCCGTGTTATAAACTAGATTTTGCCCTCGAATTCGTCTGGTTTAATGTGTCAGAGCACGAAGTCGTAGTTTAAGTCAGATAAAAAGTAAACAGAGTTAATATTATTTTGCATAATATTAGATTGTTTGTTAATGGTAAAAATAATTGAAAAGAAAGAAAGAAAGAAATAAAAACATTTATTTTGGTCACACACAGGAAAGAAAAATAACAGAAACAAAAAACATGAACTTATATTTAAAAAAAACCTGTGCGAGGCCAAAAACGGTCCCTATCTCAGCATGATGCTGCGATTTTTTCTATTAAAAAACGACTGTGTCTATCTGTCTGTCTCGCTTCGTTAGCAGAACCACTGAACCGATTTTCATACGATACGAAGTAAGCTTAAATCCCTACTTAGCTTAGTTTATATTCTGCGACTTTGTGCAACCGCGATTCCGACACTTACACAGACAAGCGCGCTGAAAATTTAGTATAACAATAAAGATTTACGTTGTCTAAAGCATCAATATTTTAAAACGTAAAACATGTCCTTCACATGCTCCCTGCTCCGAGTCGACGAGGTCACCTACCCAGGTATTGATTGCGGTCTGAGCTGTTCAGACTGGAAGGTAGATCGATACAGGCTGAAATTTTGTACATAAATAATGTTACTGGCTGATTGTGACGTTCATTTTGAATGTCTTGCTGATGGTGTAAGTAGTGTGTTGGATCCTTTGGCTTTCTTCAAAATGAACTGTAATGTCAGGTTCGTAAACGGGCGCTGTCTATTGTAGTTGGTATTCTGTTAACTGCCATTGCCTTCGTCAGTTACTAAATGGTTACGTTATGTTAAGGTATTTGGAACGTATGTTCTTTGTAAAGAATATATAAGTATCCACCAAGAAAGGAATTTTGGGAATTCCAACCCTGAGTGAGTTAAACAGGGGATGGAAGTTTTAACATAACGCTGGCGAAGCTGCAAGTGAAAGCTAGTTTTAAAAAGTATTTTTGCACAAAAAACAAAGAATTATGTAGCAAGAATTTTGTAAAAACCAACTTAAGAGTGTCCTTGGAAACTTGGAATCCACGGAGGCGTACCTTTTGTTACAGCTTTAATTTCAATTTGACCACACTTTAGAATGGTTCAGGAATCTGTTAGTTAGGCCCACTGTGAACGGATTTCGCTAAGTCGCATATTCCTCATTATTATGCTTGCTGTACGCTTGCTTGCATCTTAAATACAACCATTCAAAAGTGCGTATTAATAATTAAAGCTTTAACTATTATATGACTAGTATATTTATAAACGTCTCCGCTATAAGCAACATAATTAATTAATCGCTTCAGCGTATCACTCAGCCAGCCAGCTTATGCACACTGTTCTGCACTTCACTGTATATTTGCCTTCAACTGGCTGTTGTCGATGCGAAGAATAACCGCTGGACAATATGGCGGGGCTACAGCACACTGCATCATGTTGGCGTTTAGTTAATATGCCTTATATGTTGCCTGACTTCTCTAGACAAGATGCTATATGTCGCCTGGTATATAACTGGGACAGGTAATTATGCTTGTGATTCTCGACACGAATCAACAATAAAATGGGTAGGACGTTATTGAAAAATATAAATTAAAATTCATAAGCGTAAGTGTGAAACAACCGTTCTTAAAACGCAGCCAGTCTGTAATCATTCTATCCCATAAAATAATTTAAATAAATAAATTGGTATTTTTGATGGTAGACCAAGTGTCGTAGTTAAAAAAATGCACCTTGTACAATAATTTCAGACAGATACACCAGTTCACCAGCATCGTTAACCTTTGACGACCAAGCCACAGCCGGCTGTCGCACTGCTATTGTATCTCGCATCACGTGTGCTCGAAGGTTTAAAATAATTCTGCCGAAAAACACAATAACACTTAGCCGATCCAAGGTTAAACCCGGGATTCAGTCGTTAATGCAGTCGTCTAAATTTAGGTGGTTTAAAACCAATTTTACGTTTGAAAATTAAAGTATATTTTTCTTGATTACGTTAGCATTTTATAACTCAGTTTAATTAGCTCCAAGTCTTATTTACATATCTTTATACAGAACAAAATTAAATTCACAATAGCTACCAAAATAACTGACGTGCTTCTAAATAAACCACAACGTATTAAACATAGTAACTCGCTTTGCTTATCACTGAGAATGTTAACAACTTTAATAACTAATTAATTCAAAAACTGTAACTTTGTTTCAGGAAGTACGGCGCATTTTTTCAGCGTAGTTCAAATGAACCGGGACTAACAGCTTAGCGTGACACGGCGGCCATTAAACTTACCTATTTTAATTACCTACTGTTTGCATTCACCTGTTTTTTAATTAGTAAAATAAACCCTCCCTTGCTAACTATAATGTTTAAATTCAATTGAGCGACGCCCCACAATATTTATTTGCTTTATTAAGCTAGTAAAACCCGCGGCTTTGCGTGAACGCTTTATAAAAGTGTATTTCATGTGATCCGCTCCAACACGCCTCATTTGAATTTAAATAGCATGGAGACTCACCGACACGCACTCATTGTTAATATTGTTGTAATTTAATTAAATAACAACAGCGAATGTGATAATGACAGCACATTAATTAGTAAGTGTACATGATAATTAGTGTACGGTTTAATTCGGGATTTTTGTTTCTGTGAATTCAATTTTCAGGAATACTGTGGCCATGGATACCGAATTCGGTTATGGCTGAGCCTCTATTAGCAGAAAATTATTGTTGTCACTCATTATGTTTGCTAGGTAAGCGGATTAATAAATATTACTGATATTAAAAAAAAATGGCATGTTTCGTGATAACTATTTAGTGATATAATTGTAAATCTTTTACCTGTACAAAAAGAAATAGATTGCTTTTTGCTTAATGTCGTTATTCCAGGTAAACGGGACGTACTCTATTGATTTTTAGTTTGTTATAGTTAACAGACAAGATATATACGGCTATATCTTTAACCTAGAAGTCTGTTTTTCAAGAGATTGTGGTTCTGAGTATTTAATCTTAAAGTAAAGCCTTGACAGACAGGCAGACAACTGATCCTTTAAGCTTTTCCCTTTTCACCTCCAAAAATATATTAATCTTAATAAATTCAAAAAGTAAAAACTGAAAAAATCCAACAGAAAAAGCCTAACCAATTATTTTACCAAGGAGAAACGAATCTTAATTTATCATCAAGAATATATTCACCTCCCCCCATCAGAGTAAATCCGTGCGCGTATCGATACCTCCCCTCGACGTGTGAGGCGCTGATTAATTTACAAACAAATGTATAATTAATTAGCAGGTGCGTTACCGTGTTGCCGACAGCCCTCCCTGAGGAATCTCATTTGATTGTGCCGTGATGAATGACATGGCATGTGATATGCGGAGGTTATTGCTTACCGTACGGCGATAGGGTTGATATGTTAGTACGTGATGCAAGGTAAAGCTGCTGGATGTAGACAAATGGTGCTGATTCTCTGGTTTACAAACTTAACTACATTTAAGTTAAGTGCATCTTTATCTTTCGATTTTATTAAAAAAAAAACCG
Source organism: Athetis lepigone (assembly GCA_033675125.1). NCBI lineage: Eukaryota > Metazoa > Arthropoda > Insecta > Lepidoptera > Noctuidae > Athetis > Athetis lepigone. The sequence goes on along the minus strand of CM066233.1, from coordinate 20,786,498 downwards.
GTCAAGTGGGAGTTGGACTCGCACAACGAGGGTTCCGTTAATTTTTTTTATGAAATAAGTACAAAACGGTTTCCGGAGTTTTTCCTTAACTTGTGATACATGACCTTGCTTCTTGCCCAATTTCATGTTTCTCGCTCATTGGAAAGTACCCACCCTATAGGTTTTGAATCCCTTGCAAATGTCTAAATCTATACTAATGTTATAAAGAGGTAAAATTTGTAAGTTTGTAAGTTTGTAAGTTTGTAAATTTGTAAGTTTGTATGTTTGGGGTAATCTCTGGAATTCATGATCCAATTCTAAAAATTTTTTCACTGGCAGAAAACTACATTATTCCTGAGTGCTATAGGCTATAAATTATTTTTATAACATGTATATTAACCGAGCTATCGCAACTTTTGTCTAGCAAGTCGGAAAAAAATACCTCATAAAACAGAATTATTTGCGTGCGCTGCCTAAATAGTTGCTTAAAATTAAAAACAATGTATGGCAACCTGGTTCGTCTTAATTATTTCTACATAAAAGTCCGCGATGCCATATCTCTATCTTTTATATTTTATCTTTTATACTTCTTTTATTGCATTAAAAAAAGTATTTTTCGGCATACTTACGTTTGATTGATTATTTGAGCAACATAATATTAATTCTTTTGACAATAACTTATTTGAGTATCACAAGGACATCATACAGATAAGATTTGCCATTTACAGTATGTCAATTGGTCATACAGTTTCGGAGATAATATAAAATTACTAAAACGCAAAATGCCCCTAGCATAATTTTCATTGTTCGGACGTCATTTATAATTTCAATAAATATCTTCGGAGATATTCACAGTTTTAACCCTTCGAACACACGTGATTTGAAACACAATAGTAAGACAATAGCAGCCCGGCAGCCGGCTGTCGGGCTGTATTACTCCGCAACAACATAAATTATAGTACGTACGGGCCGTAACAAGGCTGGCCGATGCTTTGCAAGATATTCGTAGCTTATACATCAGAATAACACATAACATTGTCCTATTATAACATTACGCCATGAATTATTAATAAAAAATCTAACATAACGCCTGTACGCGTGGATCATGCGGTCCATGGCCCTCTACGGGGCTCCGGTTTGGGCGCCCAACTTGGCCTTGGCTCCGGCCCGGCTACTGAGGGCGTCCCAGAAGGTCATGGCTGGGATTTGGAGGCAACAGTCCTTGCACACACGTACCACGCACAGTGGCGCGTGGAAGTGCAACGCAGCTATTCACGGCGTGGCACACAGAGCTCCGGCGGGATCTCATGGCGGAATGGAGACTGCGACTGTCGCAACCCAGTGCTGGTCAACCCTCTTTGAGGAGTGGCTGAAATGACGCCTCGATGCTCTCACGTATCGCCCGACACAGGTCCTCACCGCACACGGACCTTTCTGGAGGTTCCTGTGTCGGAGCCGCGCGGAAGTGACGCCTGCGTGATAAGATGGAATATACGGTGGAGATATGCCCCGCTGGCGAACCATCGCCGTCTCCTTGCAGAGGCAATCGGCGGGGGTGACCTCTCGCGCCCGGCGCTGGTCAGGACATGCTTTGGGGCGAGACTGAATAGGAAGCTGTCGCCTCCTTCTGCGAAGCAGGCACGCTGGAGACGAAGGTGGCGGGGTGCGTGAGGCAGCGTCAAGCTTCAGACAGAGACCCAGGTGTAGTTGTCGAGAGTCGCAAGACGTCGGCCACCGTAGGCGCGGGCCTGCGGACGGCGAGCGGTAGGTAGCACGCCACCCGACTAGGACCAGACCCGTTTCGACGGCATGTCGATGCTTCTAATACTTAGTTACCGCGGCCCCGGAATTTATAACCGAAGGGACTTTATTGGATTTTAGTCAGTAAAAGTCTGACACTTCTTCCCTCTCCAGGGGCGGGAGAAGTCATTTGATGATTTCCCATCCATCAAAAAAAAACTATCAAACTGTTTGTCGTATCAACGTGTTCGCGACAACGCCATTGGATATTAATAGGATGCTTTTACCATGGTCAATGTAGCTCTTAATATTTTTTTGTACGCTCCAGATAGTTCCACAGTTAATATTGTTTATAAAGAAGCACTGGAATTAATCAATATTTTATGTATCGGTATCCACCAACAGCGATTAGAACTTAAAAAATACATTGTTAGGTTCCGACATCCACGCGAACAAAGTCACGGCCACAGCTATATTAAATAAATAAAATGAATGTTTCACAAATAATATGCTTTATTCAAATTAAGCTAAGCGGGACGGGTAGTCAGAAGCCTGAAAGTCTGACCAGCCTTAACCAAGAGGTATCGTGTCGCCCAGTTACTGGGTTGTGGAGGTCTGATAGGCAGTCGCTTCACGTAAAACACTGGTATCCAGCTGAAACCGGTTAGGCTGGAAGCCGACCCCAACATAGTTGGGAAAAGGCTAGGGAGATGATGATGATATGATTCAAATTAAGCTAAGCGGCTGGTAAATTCAACTTCACGTGGTCAAAGTGTTTCAGCGTTACCTATACTACCCATAGCAACTACAACAAAAGAACGTTTCTTATGTTTGTTTGGAAGGAGTCATTAATCCGTACTAATATTATAAATGTGAAAGTAACTTTGTATGTCTGCCTGTCTATCTGTCTGTCTTCTCTTCACGCTTAAACCACTGAACCGATTTCTATGTAATTTGGTAAAGATAGTCTGGGACCCGAGAAAGGACATAAGATAGCTTTCATCCCGGAAATCTCCAGGGAACGGAACTATTATTCCACGCGGACGAAGTCGCGGGCAAAAGCTAGTGCCATATAAACCGCCGTATCTTTTTATAGCGTTGATTTAAAAACTTGATTTTTCACTGCTTTGAGAGATAGCAAACCTGAATATGTGATATTAATTTCAGCTTGATATCTCGACGCGTTTCTGAGAAAAAGGGTCGTGACAGACGGACGGACGGACAACAAAGTGATCCTATAAGGGTTGGAGCATCGACGTGTCCTCGTAGAGGCGATCGGCGGCGGTGACCTCTCGCGCCCGGCGCTGGTTCAGGCCATGCTTCGGGGCGAGACGGAATGGGATGCCGTCGCCTCCTTCTGCGAAGCAGTTATGCTAGTGAAGGAAGCGGCGGCGCGCGAGAGGCAACGACGAGCCTCTCGCCCCGGACTAAGACCCAGGCGAAGACGTCGAGAGTCGCAAGACGACTACCGGCCACCGTAGGCGCGGTTCTGCGGATGGCGAGCGATGGGTAGCTCGCCGCCCGGCTAGGACCAGGACCGCGTCGACGGCGCGTTAGTGTTCCACGCGCGCCTCAAAGAGAAGGAGTCAGCACAGGAAGGGGCCCAACAGGGCCACGCCTGCCGGGGTTGCGGAATGTTTATAATAGTTACCGTGACCCTGGAACATAAAGGGCAATCGAAGGAACATGAGTGGGTTTTAGTCAGTAAGAGTCTGACACGCCCTCCCGCCGCACCCAGGACGGGAGCAGTCATTGGATGATTTCCGACTCACCAAAAAAAAAAAAATCCTATAAGGGTTCCGTTTTTACCTTTTGAGGTACGGAACCCTAAAAAGGACAGAAGACAACATATAAGTTAGAAACTGTCAAATTAGGATACTCCATAGATAATTTAGACGCAATTGAAGATATGGTCAATAAAATACGTCGATTAACTGAGTTGATTGATTGAATTTGTCAGGTCTAAACTAATATGTATCTTCTGTCCTGCTCTTAATAAAATGAAAAGAGAAAGATGCACTTAACTTAAATTTAGTTAAGTTTGTGAACAAGAGATTCAGCAGTATTTGATTGTCAGCCTAAAAAAAAGCAACCAAATCGGCTTACTCAGCACCAACAGCTAGACAAACATATAGACACACACACAGTGGTCAAACCTATAACGCCCCTCTTATGCTTCGGGGCTTAAAAAATTACATTTAGGTAAACAAATCTACATAAACACAAACTAGAATAACTAGAACTAGAACTAGAATAACATTATGAATAAAGAAATGAGATGAAGTTGATCTCTGCAATCTCAGACCACCGCACACATTATAATTAAGTGGGTTTGTATAGTCGGGACTAGTAGTTATCTAGGCATGTTTTATTCAGGACCCTGGGCCCCGGGCCCCAGGCTGGGCGGCTCGGAAGACCTCTGTGCACTCATTTTCATTATATCTCTGGCAGAATAATTCACCCATTAATTATAAGGCACGAGTTCTTTTACTCGTAACAGTTCGTACGTGTTGTGTGTGTAACGTTGTGAGTACGAAGTGCTTGCTCATGATTGTTGCTGTTATTTAGGATTGGTGGAGGTTGTGGTCTAGGATTTGTATATATCTTTCAGTGTTTTCATAGTTGATGTTGTGATAATTGCGAGGCACAGTGGTTAGGGCTCCCAATTCTCGTGTGAGAGGGTACTTTCTAAAGTTTATATTAAACTTTATTATTTACTTATTAAACTTCGAGCTCACTGACAACCCTTGCCTCAGAAAGCACGTTAACCGTTAGTCCCGGTTGTCATTCGTAGAACTTTGACAGTGGTTACGGGTAGGCAGAAACCAGAGAGGATGAACAGTCTAATCAAAGGATACCGTGTCGCCCATTAACTGGGCTGTGCAAGTCTGATGGTCTCGTAAAACACTGGTATCCATCTAAATTCAGTTTGGCTAGAAACCGACTCCAAAAGTTCTTGGGAAAAGCGAGGGAGATGACGATACAGTCTTTTCATAATTATATCTCAAGTGTTTCATTTGAACTAATTAGTGACATTAATTTGTTTAATTTACTAATTTTTCATTGTTTTTCACATTTATTTTGTGATTATTAATGACATTCATTTGTCTCATTCTCAATTGACAAACCTATCATTTTTTAGTTATAAAGATGCAATAAAAACTCTTAAATCTAAATAAAATTGGTTTGCATACCTAATTTAAGGTAGATCTCTGAAGAGAGAGTATTAGATCTCTGTACAAATCAGAACATCTTTTTGTGTAAATATTCTATTCTTTTCTAAAGATCAACGTTGTAAATGGTACGTTTGCAATGCTATCTTTTCCAATTCACAATGCCACTAGTACCTATCCATATTTTAAAAACTAAAAGGCGAAAAATCCACAATGCAGTGTATCAATCATTTCACAGAATATCCGTTGAAATATTCGCTCTGATCTCTTCTACAAACAGAGAGAGTCGCGACAGAAACTTGAGCCAAGTCAAACAAAGCGACTTACTTCTGCTCCATCTGAAAAATTATCTCGAGACGGCGCTCTTTAGATCGTTAACATTTATTATTTGAGAGCTTCAGTCTCTTTTCATAAGATTGGGAAAGGTCGATGACATGAGGATAGGTGATTTTCTTTTGTTTTATACTAGGTGTATTTTTGGTCTTGCTCAACCCGCTAGGAGATGATTTTACTCATAAAAACAAACAACTTTCATTATGGAACCAACTCTGAAATCGGGAAAAAAAAAATCTGGTTCATACATTATAGTCCGAGGGCATTGAGCTTTTCTTAGAAACAGCTGATATTTTTTTCGCGTTTCCAGAGTTGGTTCTATAACAAAAGTTGTTTGTTTTCATGGGTAGAATCATCTCCTAACGGGTTGAGCAAGACCAAAAATACACCTTGTATAACGGCAGTATCAAAATGTTTTGAAAATGATTTTCAGCGGCTCAGAGTTCAGAGTGATATTCGTTGTTGTTTTGTTTGACGTGCCTTTTGGTCTAGTGGTTAGTGACCTTGACTGCTAAACCAAAGGTCATGTTCGATTCCCACCTAGGTTAAACTTTTTGTAGTATGATTGTTTGTTTTGTGCCTGAGTGTAATTTATCAATAATATAAATGTGTTTATGTATTAATGTGTATCAGTAGTCTCGGTGACTACCGATAAACACATAATATGCTAACAGCATAGTAGGCTCTGGTTATTTAGGGACCGGATGGCAGTGTATGAGTTATCCCCGGATATTTATTATTATATAATCCGAAAATAGATTAAGTTTGTTTGAACAATAAATTAGGAAAGGTATTTTGTGATTTAACACCGAGCGTTAATCTGATGTTTTTATTGAACTTGACTTGACTTTATTGAACACACTGCTTTTGTAATCGTTATACTAGATTTTTCAAGTAAGATTATAAATAATGTATGAAGAGATATAATGTCATATTTCTACTACCAACTGTTTACACGCGTTTATATTTACATATATACATCTCAAATAATAATTAAACAAATATATTTTCACGTTGTGTTTTAGATAACAGTTTTAACGACGGCTTTGAAGGATAAAAAGACTTATAAATAACATTGGAAAAATCTCTTTAAATAGATTCTTGAATGAGAATAATCAATCTTATTTTATCCATTCACATTGATGACTCAAATGTCTCCATCGTTTTTTAATAATACTTAAGTAAAACGCTTAGATAAGCTTTTAGGCTCAAGTATTTCATCCTAAATCTAGATTGATGCTCAACTTTTTCTGCACAATGCTGAAATGTCTCGGTATAATATGGAGATAAAGTTTCATGGTCGGCTCATATCGAGGTTTAACATAAATATTATACCATACGGCTAAGCCCTAACTCGTAGTTTCTAAGACCTTGACGCTAGCTCTAAACTTAAATCTGGGGTAATTTTACCCTTACAATGTTTGGTTTATGGCTGTTGTACTGTGAGAATTTCCCGTTCGAGGTACATTTTTTTCAGAAGAAGTGTCGACCAGTGTATTTTTTTTTTTTTTTTTTATTACATATGGGCTTGCTCTTGGTCCCAGACTAGCCCGAGGGCATAGACGGGGCCTACGACGGAGCGAGCTCACCCAAAAGATGCCTATGCACTCGTCTCTTGAATACATCCGTATCAAAGTGTAGGGTATCGATCTCTACAAAATATCGTTTCTAAATATTGGCTGCAGGAAAAATGTGTTATGATTTTTTTTACTTGGCAAATTAATTGACGATCGCTGTATATATTTAAAAAAATATCTGAAATAGTTGTGTTATTTGATTGTCTCTTTGGTTCTGTACTGAAACGCGGCGCTTAGGCGCGAGATATCGACTTTATGATCGGTCAAAAATGTTAATGGGTTTTTAATTATTTATTATATTTCTGTAGAATATTATTTTATGTTTCTGTAGCAACCGAGAGTTTAGTATGACCTCCTTGTGACTGGAAATGCCCGTAAAACGAGACATCCGGGAACAACGGGGTCCCTGTTGTTATTCATAAATTTTTGGCAGTAGGCGTGAAGTCAGTAGCTTGAAGAATGACAATCAGTTATACCATGAGGTATAGTGTCAGGATTTTGAAGGTCTGCTAGACAATTTTTTCTCGTAATACGCTGGTCAGCTGAATCAGGTTAGCCTGAAACCGAACTAACATGGAAAGAGTCTATAGAGAAAATGACTTGTGTTAATCTTTAACAACGACCACAAACTTTCCGAATGACCTTTCAACTTTAGCCGAGACATTTGGAACATTAACAAACTCTTTCATCCACTTAACCCAGTTGTGTAGCCCAGTCAAAGAGCTGAGTAAGCAAAGGCTCGAAGTGGGAGCAAGAACAGCCCAATGAATAGTAAAGAGGAGCAATTAATCGCCGCCTCTCGCAGCCCGATTGGCTTTGCACCTCTTTGCCAATATATAGCTAGCTATTCATGTACGCATTTTAAAGGTATTTACGATGCTTTTGTAGTTTTCTTTTACCGTTGGTTGAAGGTAAGTAGATTTTTGGTACCACGCCCAAATTTGTATCGGAAAACTCTTTTAAAAGTTGTGTTATTAAATATACTTTAATGTTAGTTTACGTATAACTTTTCTGTTATGTCTGGTGACGTGACAGTCACTTATTTTGAACTAGCTTTTGCCCGCGACTTCATCCGCGTGGATTAATAGTTCTCGTTCCCGGGGGATTTCCGGGATGAAAACTATCCTATGTCCTTTCTCGGGTTCCAGACTATATCTGTACCAAAGGAGAATGTTCAAATCTAGCATCGCTTTAAAATAAGAGGGCATAGCCACAAAAATGTACTCATAAATCATAACATAATATTTTAACTTTCCTAAAATAACTTCATGGAAATCTTTTTAGGGGTTAATATTTTATATTTAATTAGTTATTTATTCGACTTTGTTGCATTCTTCCTTTAATGACGTACTTAAGTAAAAGCGGTGTTGCCAATTTCATAAACTTTCCCATAATCAGTCTTAACTGATAGTATTACATATTTTATTTTTAAGAGCACACGTTGATGTCTCAAAAATAATTACGAATATAACATTCATTTGCGTTACCAACAATTTATATTTAATTAACATTTCTAAAATAATGTTATTTTACTAACAAAAAGTATTTAGGTGTTTAAGTTATCACTTATGGTTGATTTTTATCAGCTGTGGGCAGCACTGCCACGGAAATTCAAATGTTAACAGTCAAAATTGACACTTTCAAGTAAAACAAAGCGACGAATATTTTTATTGAAAATTGAGTTTATTTTGCGTTATTAGATAACGAATCATTGCGGTTAGTTCGTGTACAGCAGACTCTTCCGATTTCTGTGCGATCAAGCAATCTTTTCAATACTTTCGTACGTCGACGTTTTTACGACTTCGGATCGTTTCTCTCTTTAGGCAGTACCGACAATTTTGTTAAAATAAAAATAACACGCTGTGCGGACTGTGCCCCCCTTGCTCTGAAACATCCTCTACCCCGTCGCCAACAGGGGGAAGCAACGGATGCAATGGTTACAATTCTACGATACTGGATTAATCCGGCAACGGTTAGTATCTTATTATATTGTATTTACACGTTTTTTTGACGTTAGTGTAGTAGAAAATGAGCGCATTATTGTTATATTATCAACAATATTATACGTTATTATGGATAATACCAAAGATGGTCCAAGTCAATAGCACTATTTGTATTTTGTTGTACAGCTAACTGTAACAGCAGATAACGAAAAAAACTATTTGAAAATCCTATTAGAATCATTTTCGGTTTCCACGCGGACGAATTTCCTATTAAACTAATGCTAAGATCAATCAACAATATGTAATAATATTTATTATATTTATTTTCAGATGTCAGAAGAACATCCTCTTCTCTCAGGAATGTTATATTATACTCGAATGAGCATCTCTAAACTCTTGAAGTGTAATGTGTGTTGAACGAGCTTATGGACATCAACAGCTAAAACATACAGAGTATTTAGAATAACCGACCAACTCTGACAATTCAGTTGTGCTTGTAAATAATCTAAGTGAAATAAATGCCATTGACTTTTGAATATTTTTATTTCCACACAAACACATTAATATTTCAAATGTTTAATTACACGCATTGCAATGATGACTAAAATAAGATTTTGTCTGTTTACAATAATAAATTAGTTTCAAATGGTTTTTACAAAAAGAACCCTTATAGTTTCGTCATGTCCGCCCGTCCTCGTCTTACCACCTTAAACCTAACCCTTTGTGACCAAGCGATAGCCGGCTGTCGCCCTGCTATTGTCTTTATTGTGTCTCGAATCATGTAAACATCATTTTAAAAATAAATTATAACAATTAAAAAGGGGATAGAAAACCCTATTCTATGCGGGGCCTGTTTATTTTCTACTCTTTATGCCTATAAGCCACTTAGATTTAGTATGACCTAATTACCATTTACTTGGGAACTTTCCTTGGTTTGTTTAAAACTATTCCGTTTTGTTTTATGAGAATAGAAATCATAATATTGTTGTAATTTGTACTTTTTTGGTAGAAGTTATGGTACATAACTAACCTAAAAACTTGCACATATAAATCAAAATTCAACAAAAACCCCTAAAAATATGTAGATAATTTTTATTTCCTTGGAAAGTATGACCTCTCCCCTCTTTTATATTCAATTTACACTAAGATTACATTATTTTTTATGCGCAACGGCGTCCTATAGTATGGTGGTCAATGTCCTTTCATTCAAATCGGTTCAGTAGTTTAGGCGTGAAGAAGAGACAGACAGACAGACAGACAGAAAGACAGACAGAGTTACTTTCGCATTTATAATATTAGTATGGATAGTATGGATTTTAGTAATATTTATGTTTTGTTGTTATCAGTCTACATCTTCGAAGCGACGTTTGCTGGATAAAAGTTGCAGTGAAAAAATTACGTTCGTATGTAGTCGATAATTCAGGTGCTAATGGTCTATTAATGTGAATTACACGTGTAAAAATACTTTGAACGTTTGTACTATACACATAAAATTGTACTAAAGTAATATACGTTGAAGCATCACGCGAACTAACTGGTCAGGTCAGTCTGTTAATCGGCTTTTCAAAATCATTAAGTTTTATTATTCAATACTTTTTCTAGCTACAATTAGATCGATGTGAACAAGGTCTTAGGGAAAATTTGTTTATACTAGCTGCCCCCGCGGTTTAACCAACGTTTTAGGTTACCGCTCAGCTCCCGTAGTTTGTACCGTCATGTTACATAGCCCTACTTATAACCTTCCTCAATAAATCGGCTATCCAAAATAAAATATTTTTTCAATTCGGACCAAGACTTTCAGAGATTACTTCCTACAAAGAAAGAAACAGAAAAATAAACTTCCCTCTTTATAATATACCAGCTTTGCCCGTGACTTTGTTCGCGTTAGAAAGATACAAAAAGTAGCTTATGATACTCACTTCCCTTCAACTATCTACACTTTCAAAAACCACGTCAATTAGTCGCCCTGTTTTGCCGCGAAAGACGGACAAATAAACACACACACTTTCCCATTTATAACATTAGATAGTATGGATAGTGCAGATTAAAGCTGTGCGCGAGTTTAGCTTATAAACGAAATATGTATACTTAGGTTTTATGGATGCAATCGCCTTTGTTATAGAACACATGCTAGCGCATCCTCAGCTCAAAGTTTTCTCTTCAATCGCGCACGTGATGTGTTTCAGCTTAATACGTTTAGTTTTAAGCGTGATTCCAATCCCCCCTTACCTTTGTACCAGTACCTCTACCATGAGTTTGCAATGTTAAATTCGCTAACGTCCCCGTAAATAAATTGTATGAAATGGTGCACAGCACCCCAGCGGTCACAGATAAAATTGACAGTGTCATATTGGGAATCAAAATACAAACACTAAGTGCCAGGCCACACGGTGCGGCAACGCACCGCACCGCATTGGCGGCCACACGAGCAGTGCGGCGTCGCAAGGTTCTTACGGCGCCGCTGCGGCACCGTATGATATACATGTAATTATTATCAACGAGCGAGCACTTTTGCCTATGCCGTATAAACAACTTAGCGGCGCCGCTGCGGCACCGCACTGCTTCCACCCCTCCCCACCTCGTCTGCCTCGCGCCGTTTGTCCGGTGCGCATGCGGTGCGACGCCGGAGCGGTACCGGACGTACCGTGTGGCCTGGCCCTTAATCCCTAAAGGAGTTCACTAACAGCCAACCATTCTATTTAGTCGGATTATTGGCTGTCACAACATTTTTTAATTTACGCTAACGGTAGCAAGTAAGTTGTCGATAATAACTCATGGTAGGGGTACTGAACGTCAGGTTTTCAAACTTCAATTCCAAGTAAATTGCTCCTCTGTACTGCAGCGAATATTCCCAAAAAGTTAGATTGTAGCTTGTTAACGGGTAAAATTTTTTCGTATATTTTTTTCGTACCTATTGCATTTTTCGGTGCAAAAGTTTAACTTTTTCAGCCTATGTTTTTTGCGTGTAAATCATTCATTTTGTTTATTGGACTTTTTTAGTAGAAACACAACAATTTGATATTTTAAGCTCCTCAAAAAGCCCGAAAGATTCTCTTTTAATATTTTCTTACAAACTAAACTAGCTCCGTCTCTTCGCTTCACCGTATTTTTTTACAGTGGCAACACAAATCCGACGAAGTGCTCAGGTAGGCACAGAAGGCTTTCATTTCACTCCGCAACGACTTACAGTTATTTACGCGCAACCAAATTGGTTTCTCGTAAGTCCAGTTTCATATTTAAGTAGGGTCGCCATCCTACTGGCTTTAAGATATTACTATATGATATGGCTTTCGATTAAGGGAATTTGGGCTTTCTTGGCGTTGGGGATGAAGTTACTTAGTTACGGTACGTATATTTTGGTGAAAACAGCAAAAGGTATCAATATCAATCAAAATATATTACATTTCCATTGAGCGCAACTGATTTTTTTTTGGTATATAAAAATATATCTTACTAGCTTTTGCCCGCGACTTCGTCTGCGTGGAATAGTTCACGTTCCTGGAGGATTTCCGGGATGAAAACTATCCTATGTCCTTTTTCGGGTCCCAGATTATATCTGTACCAAATTTCATTCAAATCGGTTCAGTGGTTTAGGCGTGAAGAAGAGACAGACAGACAGACAGTTACTTTCGCATTTATAATATTATAGTATATAGTATGGAAGTATGGAAGAATGGAAGTATGGAAGTAGGAAGTATGGATTGCGTTCCGAAGTGCCTTTCAAATGGTCATATGAGTATAAACGTTTTGGGCCTTAGATTAAACTTTTTTGTTTTCTTTTAAATGGTTTAATGAACAAAAATTGCTCGAATTTCAGTTTAAACGGTTTTTAGGAAGCCACACAACCAAAGAGCTCAAATATCAAACTCAAAAGATTCCCATATCGGATAAAATATAATAACATTATACCTACAAAGACGCAATACGGGTTCTAAACCCTAGATCACTTTTCAGCCGTTTTCAAAATAAGGATTCTGCAGGTATCCACAAGACCCTGAAACCTTGGTAACCCTGGCTGGGTTGACGCCGGTTACGTGAGTACCTTCGCCATTCGAGACATCGTTAATCAGAACAAGACTTCGCCATCTTAAACGAAAGAATGATTGTTAAAACTTTTAACGATGCTTTTTAAAAATAAACTTAGAAGTGAAATGGAAATTGTGTAATACTTGATAGATTGGTTATTTTAATAATGAGGAAACTCTAGCGGGAATAATCCCTCGGTTTGAGAAAGAAAATCTAGGAATTGTTATCGATAACTGTATTTTGTAGTTTTACGGCTAAATAGCTGGGTTTTTGAATACATCATTTATCAAATATCATCATGTTTAAAGATAAATATACCTAAATAAATATAGATATCTTGGGACAACTCAAACTTTACATTACTTCACAGATTACTGATGTTTGTTATGATATGTTAATTCTGTTTGTGGTAACTAAATATTAATGATATACGATATTGTGGATTATTATGTGATGTGTGTCACGCCTGTTTTATAATTTAACTAGCTACTGCCCGCGGCTCCGCTCGCGTTACAAAGAGACAAAAAGTAGCCTATGTTACTATCCATCCCTTCAACTATCTCCACTTAAAAAATCACGTCAATCCGTCGCTCCGTTTTGCCGTGAAAGAAAGACAAACAGACAGACAGACAGACAGACAGACAGACAGACAGACACACATTCCCATTTATAATATTAGTATGGATTGTGTTGCAATTTCTCCTTTAAACTGTACAAGCATATCCGAAGGATGCTGACTTTATCCACACATACATAAGACCACCCAGTCGTACACACAAAAAGTGTTGCTCTCAAATCAGCTACCACATGAATGAATCTCTAACCATATTGTGACTACATGCCACAAAAAACATGAGCAAGAAGCATCACAACAAGTTCCATTTAAGTATATATAACTTTACTAGCTTCTGCCCGCGGCTTCGCACGCGTTAGAAAGAGACAAAAAGTAGCCTGTGTTACCCTCCATGCCTTCAACTATCTCCACATGAAAAATCACGTCAATCCGTCGCTCCGTTTTGCCGTGAAAGAAAGACAAACAGACAGACAGACACACTTTCCCATTTATAATATTAGTATGGATCCTCATGTACCAACTGTTCTCCAAAACATTAACATTACAATAATCTTTAATTATATCAGATAACCGTTTACTTTAATAACCATTTAATATCAACAAACAGAGCCCGTTAATGAACAAAAACTCAATAAGCCTATAATCAAAGACAATGTTAATAATCTCTTTGACACAAATGTTCTACAAAATAAGCAAATAAACCCTCTTTTAGGGTAACAACCCCTTCTCGAGTGGGAATCCCAAATTAAGAACACAGTTTTTACAATAATCTGGATGGTTCTCATTTAAAAGCACAATCATCGTGCTTGGTACACAATCTTAGACATTCAGGTGGTATGAGCTTTATTTTTGGACGATTAGGTTTCTATTCCTTTGTGCTAGTGTATAAAGTATTTTGGTAGGTTAGCAAATGAGATGGGCAAGGGAGTTGTAATAAGATCAAATTAAAATTTCAGCGTCCCGTAACGCATGTGTGCTTTATTTAGCCTGGTAATGTTCCCTCGTTTGTAATTTCCTATCGGAAGCTTTAGGAAGTTATTTTGATGGATTCCATATTGAATTTTGAGTGGCTACATGAGGCTCTAAATGCGGTGAAATGAAATAAGGACGCGAACGTAATTTCGGCAAAGTGAAAGCTTTTGAGTCCTGATTGTGTTAAAACACTGATAAAGCTGTTATTTAAGGAGTCTTAATGGAGTTTTTGTTAAAATTGTACTAAATAAAACTTACCAAATTTAACTTAATAAACTGAGAAGGAACCTCGTTTTTTGCCACCGTTTAAAAAAAGTTTGATCGAATTGTCATTCACAATCTAAATACAGAGCTGAGAAACACCTGAAGATCAAAATGACCTCCGAGCGACCAGGAGTCGCTATAACCACCACCCAGGACGCAACTATTACTTCCATTCGCCGAAAACGTCTTCATCATCATCACCGAAGCCTTTTTCCAACTACGTGTGGCGACATCTATCGCCGAACATGCGAACTACAACTAACAATCCTGCATCGCGATATATGAGTTATTCGCGAGATTTGAACGTATACAACAAACCCGACTAGAACATTGGGCAGTAGTCCCTTTTCAACGGAGGATGAGGAACTTTACACTCTGTCCCTTATACCCCTAAATACGTTAAGGTCGGCTTCCAGCTTGACCGTATTCAGCTGGATATACCAGTGTTTTACGTGAAGCGACTGCCAATCAGACCTGGGTGACACGATACCCCTTGGTTAAACTGGTCCAACTTTCTGGTTGCTGACTACCCGTAACGACTGTCAAGGTTCTATGAATGACAATCGGGACCAACGGCTTTACGTGCTTCCTGAGGCATGAGCTGTCAGTGATGTCAAAGTTAAAGTTTAAAAAGTACATATGAATTAAAAAGTCACACTAGTACTTGCGCGGATTCAAACCCTCAACCCCTTACATAAGACGCAGGTTCCTCAATAACTGGGTCATCACGATAATCGCCGAAAAAATAAAAGCGCAAATAATGCTCAACTCCGTGTCATGACGTTTTAGTAGAATTGCGGCGTCCAATCTACTCCGTACGTGATCTAATTAGGAACCAAATGCCATGACGGCTGTATAAACAGGAATGGCAGGAATTTGACGCTGCTGCGGTTGGCAGGGGTGAGACAGGTTATTTAGCTGGCCGTACAATGTTTATAAACTAATTATCCGCTAATAAGGATGATAACATAAAAAAATGGCATCAGTTAGACCGTCCAAAAATACTAGTCGAAGTTGTAGTTGAGTTTTTAGGGTTCCGTACCTCAAAAGGTAAAAACGGAACCCTTATAGGATCACTTTGTTGTCCGTCTGTCCGTCCGTCCGTCTGTCAAGACCCTTTTTCTCAGAAACGCGTTGAGATATCAAGCTGAAATTTATATCACACACTCAAGTCTGCTATCTCTCAAATCATTGAGAAAATCAAGTTTCCAAATCAACGCAATAAAAAGATACGGCCGTTTATATTGCATATTTAGACATTTGCAAGGAAATCAAAACCTACAGGGTACTTCCCATTGACCAAGAATCATGAAATTTGGCAAGAAGCAAGGTCATGTAGCACAAGTAAAGGAAAAACTTCGAAAACCGTAAAGGAGACAATTTTTTTTGGTCCCACTATTAAACGGTTACGTTTATTAATAATTTTACGCATGAAACAAGTCATCACCTTATTATAACTAACCCACTAAAAATTATATAGATATCTAACGGGAATAATGAAATAATAGTAAAAAACTATTACGAAAAAATGCATGTTGAGGAGCGTTTTTACATTTATTTCAACGTGAATTTAAATATATTATGTGAAACGAAACGTACCTAATTAACATTCCGTTGTAGATGCTCTGTGGTACAGTTTCAATCAGTTTGACACTGACAGACTACATTATTAAGCTAAGTTCATACGACCGCGCGAAACCGCTCTGTACCACTAACCGCGCGGTACAAGACCAAAGTAAGCAGCAATTATCGTAGACATTACCGCGCGTTCTACGTTCGTTGAAAAGCATTCTTGCATCCTATTTTAAGTGAAAGACTTTCATTTAAAATAGGATGCAAGAAAGCTTTTTTATTTTCTTTGTCATTTTCTGCGACGACTCAGCCTTCGGTATAAAATCCATTAGCAAATTGCCCCCTCCTCAAGCAACATTGACATCCGGACTGGTATGCACATCATCATGCGAACGCCTCAACCACGCGGCGACGCGCGGCTTCTCGCGGTCATGTAAACTTAGCCTAATAGTTTCCAACAGTTTTCTAGATAGTCAGATAAGTGCTTCTTCTGTTCTTTTCGTATTTTTATTCAATAGATGTTAGAAAAATGGCTTCTGGAGATACAGTGCATAATATATAAAGCTGTTGTAACAATTGTACAGCTCGATTTCAACGAAATGTGCAACAACTTTACTTATAAAAGCATTTGCGTCCACAGTAAAAGAATAATCGAAAAAAAAATCACACTAAAGCCAGGTTTTTATGTCATTTACACCTATATTATTATTGAAAGTGCACTATTCTAACATAAAATACCTAGGAAACCTATTCACTTATGAAATAATCGCTCTTGTGAGATTTTAGGTCATTATGAGAGTCATGTTTTGACTGTCGTATTTCCCAGTATTCCGGTTACTTAGAGTTTTGCTAATATTGCCACTGTAATCTAGAGATTATAATGAATAAACTAACGTGCATTTCATTAATAAATGCCACAATTTGTGGTGGGCCTAATCCCCGAACAAAAAAAATTGTCTCCTTTGTAGTTAGTTCACATCCGTCCGTCCGTCCGTTCGTCTGTCTGTCAAGGCCCTTTTTCTCGGAAACGCGTCGAGATATCAAGCTGAAATTAATATCACACACTCAGGTCTGCTATTTCTCAAAGCAGTGAAAAAATCAAGTTTCTAAATCAACGCAATAAAAAGATACGGTGGTTTATATTGCATATTTAGACATTTACAAGGGAATCAAAACTCAAAACCTATAGGGTACTTCCCATTGACCGAGAATCATGAAATTTGGCAAGAAGCAAGATCATGTAGCACAAGTTAAGGAAAAACTCCGAAAACCGTAAATTTGAAGTTACTTCACATCCGTCCGTTCGTTTGTTCGTCCGTCTGTCAAGACCCTTTTTCCCAAAAACGCGTCGAGATATTAAGCTGAAACTAATATCACACACTCAGGTTTGCTATCTCTCAAAGCAGTGAAAAAATCAATTTTCTAAATCAACGCAATAAAAAGATACGGCGGTTTATATTGCATATTTAGACATTTGCAAGGGAATCAAAACTCAAAACCTAAAGGGTACTTCCTATTAACCGAGAATCATGAAATTTGGCAAGAAGCAAGATCATGTAGCAAAAATAATGGAATAACTCCGAAAACTGTAAATTTGTAGTTAGTTCACAACCGTCCGTCCGTCTGTTCGTCCGTCTGTCAAGACCCTTTTTCCCAGAAATGCGTCGAGATATTAAGCTGCAAGTCTGCTATCTCTCAAAGCAGTGAAAAAATCAAGTTTCTAAATCAATGCAATAAAAAGATACGACGGTTTACATTGCATATTTAGACATTTGCAGGGAAATTAAAACCTATAGGGTACACACGGCTACACATCAAGCTATACAAAACCAGTTTTAGCTGACCTCGCGTTGTGTATGTTTTTCGTACAATTAGAAGTCAGCTTTTCCTGGTTATGTATAGCTTGATGTGTAGCTCACCGTACTTCCCATTGACCAATAATCATGAAATTTAGCAAGAAGCAATGTCATGTAGCACAAGTAAAGAAAAAACTGCGAAAACCGTAATACTGTAGTTATTTCGCTAAAAAAAAACAAATTAACGGAACCCTCGTTGCGCGAGTCCAACTCGCACTTGACCGGTTTTTTGATTATTTAATTACTAGCGGGTTTTTGATTATTTAATTACTTACGGGAACTATTATTACACGCGGACGAAGTCGCGGGCAAAAGCCCGCGACTTCGTCCGCGTGTAATAATAGTTCCCGTTCCCGGGGGATTTCTGGGATGAAAACTATCCTATGTCCTTTCTCGGGTCCCAGACTATATCTGTACCAAATTTTATTCAAATTGGTTCCTGGTTTAACTGTAAAGAAGAGACAGATAGACAGACAGAGTTACTTTCGCATTTATAACATTAGTACGGATTATTTTTTAATTTTCCTTTTTTAAATAAATACCCTGTGTTACCCTATATATCCTATGTCATAAGTCGAAATCCGTTAAGCAGTTTAGGCTGTAGAGCGCGCCACAGAATGAGACATACATACATACATACATAATTATATAATATACATACGCCAGAAAACTTAACCCTCCTTTCGGCAATCTGGTAAAAAATACAATGATAAAGAACATCAAAGTTCCGGCGTGAGGACTTGTGATGTCACTATTCAGTAAAATTTGTACCTAGGACACGTCACGTGAATCTTCAACGCACTGTATCGTTGTCGTTTTTCGTTTACGAGAAGACAGAAAAAATACGTGTTCAAAATTTTTCGATTATCTAATTGACAAACTCATTACTTTTAGGGTTCCGTACCTCAAAAGGTAAAAACGGAACCCTTATAGGATCACTTTGTTGTCCGTCTGTCCGTCCGTCCGTCTGACAAGACCCTTTTTCTCAGAAACGCGTTGAGATATCAAGCTGAAATTTATATCACACACTCAAGTCTGCTATCTCTCAAATCATTGAGAAAATCAAGTTTCCAAATCAACGCAATAAAAAGATACGGCCGTTTATATTGCATATTTAGACATTTGCAAGGAAATCAAAACCTACAGGGTACTTCCCATTGACCAAGAATCATGAAATTTGGCAAGAAGCAAGGTCATGTAGCACAAGTAAAGGAAAAACTTCGAAAACCGTAAATTTGTAGTTAGTTCACATCCGTCCGTCCGTCCGTTCGTCTGTCTGTCAAGGCCCTTTTTCTCGGAAACGCGTCGAGATATCAAGCTGAAATTAATATCACACACTCAGGTCTGCTATTTCTCAAAGCAGTGAAAAAATCAAGTTTCTAAATCAACGCAATAAAAAGATACGGTGGTTTATATTGCATATTTAGACATTTACAAGGGAATCAAAACTCAAAACCTATAGGGTACTTCCCATTGACCGAGAATCATGAAATTTGGCAAGAAGCAAGATCATGTAGCACAAGTTAAGGAAAAACTCCGAAAACCGTAAATTTGAAGTTACTTCACATCCGTCCGTTCGTTTGTTCGTCCGTCTGTCAAGACCCTTTTTCCCAAAAACGCGTCGAGATATTAAGCTGAAACTAATATCACACACTCAGGTTTGCTATCTCTCAAAGCAGTGAAAAAATCAATTTTCTAAATCAACGCAATAAAAAGATACGGCGGTTTATATTGCATATTTAGACATTTGCAAGGGAATCAAAACTCAAAACCTAAAGGGTACTTCCTATTAACCGAGAATCATGAAATTTGGCAAGAAGCAAGATCATGTAGCAAAAATAATGGAATAACTCCGAAAACTGTAAATTTGTAGTTAGTTCACAACCGTCCGTCCGTCTGTTCGTCCGTCTGTCAAGACCCTTTTTCCCAGAAATGCGTCGAGATATTAAGCTGCAAGTCTGCTATCTCTCAAAGCAGTGAAAAAATCAAGTTTCTAAATCAATGCAATAAAAAGATACGACGGTTTACATTGCATATTTAGACATTTGCAGGGAAATTAAAACCTATAGGGTACACACGGCTACACATCAAGCTATACAAAACCAGTTTTAGCTGACCTCGCGTTGTGTATGTTTTTCGTACAATTAGAAGTCAGCTTTTCCTGGTTATGTATAGCTTGATGTGTAGCTCACCGTACTTCCCATTGACCAATAATCATGAAATTTAGCAAGAAGCAATGTCATGTAGCACAAGTAAAGAAAAAACTGCGAAAACCGTAATACTGTAGTTATTTCGCTAAAAAAAAACAAATTAACGGAACCCTCGTTGCGCGAGTCCAACTCGCACTTGACCGGTTTTTTTGTGACGTCTCGCCACACGCAGCATTATACATTGTCTATCATTAGGAGGTTTGGAAGACGTCCAACGTCCGATATCGTTCATAATCCTATCTATGCGCTGTCAGACGCAAGCTGCACAGATTTCGATATACGACGCATATAACACTAATATAGCACCTAATTAGCTAATGTAGTGTATATTGAGCGCAAAATTATGTAACAACTTCCAGGAACAGGCTTCCATTAATTTCCTAATGAGTCTTACTCAATTATTTGCTCGATAAGTAAAGAATTAAGTAAGCAGTAATTAAGGACAGAGTTTTCCTTCTAATTCTAATTCGCGTGGGTGAGTGAATAACGTTTAAAAGATAAAATTGAAAAGGTAGGCAGTTACCAGGTTGTCTGTACACTCTAAGTAACTATATTTAAATCTTTTGTGTTTGCTAAATCAGGCTATTTAGTTAGACATCGGCATTGTTGTACTTTGTTCGAAATATTTCAGACAGAAATAAAATATTTAAGTACTTAGAGAAACTGGTATTTGATTCAATAACTTCACACCAGATCCTTTGAGGACCAACAATTAATCGCACCAGGGAAACCTACTTCTCCCAATCACCATAAAATACATCACTAGCAATAGCCTCATAAAGCTGTCTGCACAACTATCGCGCAATCTCGCCAGATTTAGTGGCGCCCTCTCGCGGTTGGCACGCCACTCACGTCGCGCCTTAATTAAAGATGGCGCACGCTAAACAACTGCCAGTTTAAGTAGTACGTACCTTTTCGTGGAGGAACCGTCTAATTGTTGGGTAAGAGAAGGGTAATAGCTGTATTGTAGGGTAAAAGGTACGGTTGAGCTTTGATTAAAGTTGTGTCTAGGAGACACTTGCCTTTATAGTCCCGTAACATAACCGTTATTTTATCGAAGACAAGGAAAAAAACGGTTTCGTAAGTTAATAAAAAATCTACATTGTTTTCGAAGATAATCTGCCATTCCCGGCTTGTTTGCAAATCTTAAACATAAACATACAAGCGTAGGTATCGCTATAAGACCCGGGACTTAGGATCAACCGGGGTTATGCGAATATTTCTATCTAGATAAGCTGAAAACTAACACAAACTTAATGGAAACGTCTAAGCTTCCTAACTAAACAGAATATCGCACAATATTGCACTGTTTACTAACGAAACTTGCACAAAGAGAACACACAACATATCGCATTATAAGTTTAATTTAAATCTGAATACAAAACAAACTTAAAAGCAGTGTTTGACTTTATTAGGCCGCGGACAGATAAGCGAACAGTCAGCTGTCAAACTTGTGTAAAACTCCAAACCTGTCAGAGAACCGTTAACGTCAAGACGCTAACTTTATTTAAATTTCATTATTATTTAGAATTGTTAAAATGTTTGTTAATCTAATCAACATCTCAAGGGTTGTTGACACCGAGAGATTGTTCGCAAATAACGAGTGTTTTGACATCATTGTCCGCAGTTGAACATGTTGACAATCGTGTTTTGCTAACTTAGATTAAATTATTAAAAAGCTTTTTACAAAAAAAAAAAAGATAAACGACTTCAAAAACTAAAAGCACAAAAATAACTATATTGGAAGTCGGTGGCAACACATCAAATAGACCGACAGAAGAGAAGCCAGCGACTTCCGAAATAGTTATTTTTGTACTTTTAGTTTTTGAAGTCGGTTATCTATTTTTTAAAGGCTTTTTATTTTTTACTTTTTAGTTGGAGTCTCAATGTCTGACTACGTTTTAGAGTAACTTTCAAAATTACTCTAAAACGTAGTTAAGTTAAGTTTTTTTCTATAAAAATTGAGGAGTTCCCTCGATTTCGGCATGATACCATCATCAGATCCGGGACCTGATGAAAATGGGACCATTTGGGAAGTCTACCCTTTCAAACAAAAAAGAATTGTTCAAATCGGTTGGTAAACGTCGGAGATATGCGCGAACAAACATAAAAAAAAATATTTTTGAGAACTTCCTCCTTTTTTTAGAAGTCGGTTAAAAATAGAAGAACTCAATATTATTATAAAAATGACAGTTATATACATATATGCGGAGAGATTTCAGTCCTGCGATTGAAATCTTTCCGCATAATATAAGGTACCTATAAGTTTTAATTTCAAAGGTAAACTTAAAAATTACATACGTATAAATTGGAAAAGTATTTTTGTTACATGCCTAGTATCGAACTGGTGCCACAAAAGGGCACCGAAGACAACATAATCTTTAAGAAGAAGAAGAGAAGGAGAAGGTGGGCAGGCCATAAGATCAGTCCATTAATGACACTAATTGTTCAAATCTTCAAACACACGTGATTCGAGACGCAATAGAATTACAATAACAGCCTAACAACCGGTTGTCGCTTCAACGTTGAAAGGTTAAACAATAGGTTTTTTAATGCTAATCATAGATAAGTCAATGAACATCTGACAATCTAAAAGAAGAGATGGACCGGTACACGCTAGTGTTAGTGCTAGTACTTACTCTGAGCGGTTTCTAGTGCAATCCGCAAAAATAATCTAGTAAAGAACTAAATAAACTTCATGATACGTAGCATTATTAAGGAAAGTCCGCAATCCAATCTGACTCCGCCCTAACCTACCCACATTGACACTAAAGCGTATGTCAAACGTCCGCAGGTCTCTAATGAAACACAAGTGAATGCGTTGCAGCTCAAAGTCGCGTCTAGTCGTCCTCTAATGGTATGCAAATAGCTGCTAAATGGTTTTTTCCCGTATCTCTTTAATATGCCGACGGTCGTTTAAGGCATTTCCATTTTAATTTCGGCGAGTTTAAGCTCTGTGCGCACTGCGCTGGTTGAACTATTATGACAGTGTGTGAATATTCATGGTTGACAAGAATTTTGGAGGACATTTTTGAGATGCGACGGTTTTGTTGTCGCCTTTGTTTTGAAATTGTTTGGATTTTCATTTTGTAGGTGTTTTTAAATTTTTAATTTAGCAAGCTGAGATAAATAATATGGTTTTAGTCAATATTATTTTGGTGTTCATAATTAATTTGCTGTGGAAAGTGTTTAAGAATTTGTAATTATGTTAGTCTTTCAAGTAAAATATGCGTATACCAGATGTAAACAGAGCTAATATTAATATGTGTAGACATATTAATATTAGCTCTGTTTACACTCTTAAATATTATATAAAATATTATACTTTATTATAAAGAAAATAATTTATATGTCATTGTAAATGTGTTTTAAATCGCTTTTAATTATTATTTTACCAATCTAAGCTTTATAATAAAAATAAATGTACTATTATAACATACTTCTTACTACAGTTACAAAAGCTAATAGCAAGAGCGAAGCGGTGTCTAAAGATTTAACATAACGCGGGTAAAACTGCAAGGAACAACATCTTGTAAAGCACGGTAGGTATTCATAAATGTATGAATTCCGATTTAGAATCAAACTATGACAACCCTAAATATTATTTCCTAAATTGATTGCATCGTAATATCTATTTATTGTGGCACTAATACAATGCAAGCATGTGCCAAACCACAATGTGATCAATGATTAATTCCTTTTGATAACTCCAACGCGAATATATTAAACTATTTGAGAAATATTTCAGTATTTATCAAATATGAACGCAGGTATTATTTGCCGATGTCTGTTTTCATTCATTTAAATAGGCATTGTAAACTGGCTTGCTGAATGACTTTTGATATTTTAACCTATTATAGTCCTATAGACATGAAGCTTGGAGGGTTTTGAACAATTTGAAAGTATTAAGAAAGGATTTTTGTAAAGTTTAATCCTAAAGGGTAAGATAGAGGTTTTGACATTCACGCTGGCGAAAACTAGTTTTCTATAAAGTATAAGTTTCACATTGTTGAATACGCCTAATTTCTTTAAATAATTTTATTATTGAACACATCATTCAAGCTAAAAAAAATTTGAACATTTATTTATTTATTTCTACACGGTGACTTCACAGCTGGTAAGTATTACAACTTAAAATATAACAAAAAACGTTACGCCAATGACGAAATTAAAAAATATAAGATGGCTAAGAGAGACAGTATTGTGCATAATAGAATCATGAAAATGGAAATTCGTGATGTGTGTGAATCTGGACAGAGTGGTGATTATTGAATGTCTGAGTCTATGTAGTGTGTGAGTGTAATTAGGAAGAAGAAAAAATAAATACTATAATTTAAAACTAGATACTTATTGGCACTACTAAGGAAGATAGGCATCGGATACCGGACAAACAATTGGATATTTTTTTTCTATGTTATATAAATTATTGATCATTATATTTAAAATAGCTGTTAAGATAGTTATTAAGTAAGTGATCGCAATAACCATTTGTTACACATCAGTGTACCAGAGTCCTAACAACGTTTTTTGAGTCCAGCGCCACGAGGAAATTATGATTGGTTCGGAGCTTTTAAGCCGGGCTTTGGCAGACTAATAAAAAGTTGATAGGTGTAATATTCAACCGGATGACTACTCTCTTCCACTCTAAAGGCTAGAATAAATCTATTTATTTCTATCCATACTAATATATTATAAATGTGTCTGTCTGTCTGTATGTATGTTTGTCTATTTTTCACGGCAAAACGGAGTGACGAATTAACGTGATTTTTTAAGTGGAGATAGTTGAAGGGATGGAGAGTAAGGCTACTTTAAAGCCGCGGGCAAAAGCTAGTGTACACATAAAATGATTAACCAACTGACTAATTATCTGACAGTTGATATATCAACAAACAGTCCAAACCACTGTTCCTAGAGACATGAAACTTGGAGGGGGTGTGTTCTTTATAAATAGTAGGTAACCACTAAGAAAGAATTTAAAATAATTATAACTCTATAGTGTTAAAATAGTATCGACATTGACGGTGAAATCGCGGGCGAAAGTTATGTACGATAGATCTGAAGTGGTACTTGTACATGTGCTTAGAAGATGAAAACTTACCTTTGATACTTTAACGAAGTAAATTGACGGGCCTGTTGGTCTAGTGGTTAGTGACCCCGACTGCTAAGCCGGAGATCGTGGGTTCGATTCCCACCCAGGACAAACTTTGTGTGATGAGCACGAATGTTTGTTCTGTGTCTGGGTGTGATTTATCTATAATTTATGTATGTATTTAAAAATTATTAGTATGTTTATCACTTGTCTGGTTACCATAGTACAAGCTCTGCTTAGTTTGGTATCAGATGGCCGTGTGTGAGTGGTCCCAGGACATATTATATATAAAAAAAAACTCTTAATCTTAAGAGGGCTTCGTATTGTTTCTAGGAACAGGCAAGCTTTTAAGCATGAGAGTTGCCTAAGATTGGTGGCAAGGACCTCATTAAGCCATAATTTTATTAAATAGGAACATACTAATTTGGGGGCTAATTGGTGCAAAAAAAAAAAAACATGAGAGTTGCCTAAGTTTGGTGGCGAGGACCTAATTGAGCCATAATTGTATATCAACATACTAATTTAGAGGCTCATTGGCGCAAATAATATTAAGGAAAACCTTTTCATTTCCTATATGGTCCTTTAATCCCATATTACTGCGCGTAAAGAGTTTTTGACCACCCAATATTAATAAATACCTTAGAATTTGTTACTAACTCCACGAAAAATATTAACAGAAGCCCAAACAATAACGCGACCAGCCCACGGGTACTTAAAATATTCCCAAAACTTATTAAATCACTTTTCATGTAGCTAAATTGTAAAGGATTTGTCGTCTGCCTCACTGGGGCAACATAATGAGTTTCACTCCAGTAATTGTACTCGAGCTCAACCCTTATAGATGAAACAACTGCTTACAACCCTTTCAGGGCAAATTTCAAAGGTTTTTGATTCAACTTACCCCCGATTAAATTTGCGTCAAATATTGCCGGAATATTTTTTGTTAGTTATTTGGTTAAGGGAATAATTAATTTGCTTAGTGTTAATCAGGCTTTGGAATTAGTTTAATTAATGTTTGAGTAATTTGATTTCTGTTGAAGTATTTTAGGCCGGTGAATTTAACAATTTTGTTAACACGGGGTCAAGGTAAGAGCTATTTATAATAGAATGCTATTATCATACAATTTTGAGAATTGACCTTCCATATCTATTTATAGAAGGAGGTGTCGTGATGGCCCAGTGGATAAGACGCCCGCCTCTCGTGTAAGAGGTTGTGGGTTTGAATCCGGGCAAGTACCAATGTGACTTTTTCAATTCATATGTACTTTCTAAAGTTTATTTTAGACATCACTGACATCCCGTGCCTCAGAAAGCACGTAAAGCCGTTGGTCTCGGTTGTCATTCGTAGAACTTTGACAGTCGTTACTGGTTAGTCAGAAACTCTGAGCAGTCTAACCAAGAGG
Organism: Athetis lepigone; assembly: GCA_033675125.1. Taxonomy (NCBI): domain Eukaryota; kingdom Metazoa; phylum Arthropoda; class Insecta; order Lepidoptera; family Noctuidae; genus Athetis; species Athetis lepigone. The sequence goes on along the minus strand of CM066233.1, from coordinate 20,759,787 downwards.
TATCGTGTCGCCCAGTTACTGGGTTGTGGAGGTCAGATAGGCAGTCGCTCCACGTAAAACACCGGTATCAAGCTGAATCCGGTTAGGCTGGCAGCCGACCCCAACACAGTTGGGAAAAGGCTAGGGAGATGATGATCTATTTATAGAAGATGGTAAATTGGCTGAATGTTGATATATCAACGCACAGCCCAAACCTCTGGTCTTAGGTACGTACATAAAGAATACGTACCCACTAAGAAAGGATTTTTGGAAATTCCAACCAAAGGGTAAAATAGACGGTTTTGACCACGCATTTGTTGTGGAATATTAGTCGATACCTACTAATATTCCACTATATATGCGAGAGTAACTCTGATTGTCAGTAATTCTCACGTCTAAACCATAGCATAAAAGAATAGAATAAAAAATATAATGAACACCAAGGACAAGGTGACCTCAATAACTTTGATCCTCTATTCTGTGAACTCAGATTACAGTAAAGTATCATATATACGGCAAATATTATGTAAATATGTTTTCCTAACAAACTCACACATACAGCTTCCTTCCCTCCTCGGAGGGAATGATTACTGAGGGCCTAAGAAACCTCAGACATAATGTGAACTCCGCAGACGGATCAAATACCAATAACTTATTGTTAGCGTCGAGATTAAAGGAAAAAACGTATTCGAAGGATCATTTATATATATTATTTTCAATTACGTTTTCATGAGTTTTTGTAAGACTTCAGTTATTAGAATATTACAGGTAAATATTATGTTCATGAAACGCTTTGTGGGTAAATAAAATTGAGGAAATCTTTTAAAGAGATGATGTTGCCGTGATACGTATGTAATTGGAACGGGCTTCAAAGACTTGAGTTCTATTTATATCTATAAGAAAAGACCATTACTCCCGTTTTGTTTTGTACATAATCTAGATAATTTTAATCAAGATCTCATAATTACACCTGCATTACATCTTTAACAGAGCTTTGCTGGCTTATGACACAGAGTAGGTACGGGACAGAAGGTGTACTTACAATGAACACAAAAGAAATATAAAATACTAGCTATTGCTCGTGTGAATGTCGAAAATTTAATCCTCTATTTTACCTCTTTAAACTTTTTTTTTTTTTTTGGTGAGTGGAAAATCATCCAATGACTGCTCCCGTCCTGGGTGCGGCGGGAGGGCGTGTCAGACTCTTACTGACTAAAACCCACTCATGTTCCTTCGATTGCCCTTTATGTTCCAGGGTCACGGTAACTATTATAAACATTCCGCAACCCCGGCAGGCGTTGGCCCTGTTGGGCCCCTTCCTGTGCTGACTCCTTCTATTTGAGGCGCGCGTGGAACACTAACGCGCCGTCTACGCGGTCCTGGTCCTAGCCGGGCGGCGAGCTACCCATCGCTCGCCATCCGCAGAACCGCGCCTACGGTGGCCGGTAGTCGTCTTGCGACTCTCGACGGCTTCGCCTGGGTCTTAGTCCGGGCCGAGAGGCTCGTCGTTGCCTCTCGCGCGCCGCCGCTTCCTTCACTAGCATAACTGCTTCGCAGAAGGAGGCGACGGCATCCCATTCCGTCTCGCCCCGAAGCATGGCATGAACCAGCGCCGGGCGCGAGAGGTCACCGCCGCCGATCGCCTCTACGAGGACACGTCGATGCTCCGCCCATGCGCGGCACACCTCCACTGTGTGCTCGACCGTGTCCTCCAGGCGACCGTTACTGCAGTGGTGACACCCAGGCGTCGCTTCCGCCCGAATCCGACACAGGAACCTCCCGAACTGACCATGTCCGGTGAGGACCTGTGTCAAGCGAAACATGAGAGTGCCATGACGCCTCTCCAGCCACTCCTCAAAGAGGGGTCTTACCGCCGCTATAACGGCGTGCCCAACCTCTTTAAACTTCCACTTGGGAAAATCCAAAAATCCTTTCTTAGTGTAGGTGTAGTCTTCATAAAGACCACACCCTTCAAGTTTTTATGTTTCTAGAACCAGCGGTTTAGGCTGTGCGTTAATATATCAACAGTCAGGTAGTTCGTAGGTTGGTAGTAGTCAGGTAGTAAATTTTTTAATATATTTCTTTTTAAAAAGCTTTTTCCAAAAAAAAAAATACCGACTTCAAAAACTAAAAGCACAAAATACCTAACTATTTTGGAAGTCGGTGGAAACACATCAAAAAGACCGGCAGAAGTAAAGCCACCGACTTCCGAAATAGTTATTTTTGTGCTTTTAGTTTTGGAAGTCGGTTATTTTTTTTTTGGAAAAAGCTTTTTATTTTTGACTTTTTAGTTAGTCTCAATGTCTGACTACGTTTTAGAGTAACTTTCAAAAAAATGTACGTTTTTCTATAAAAATTGAGGAGTTGGCAGAGGAGTGGTGTCGGCTTGATACTATCATCAGATCCTAGACCTGGTGACAATGGGACCATTTGGAAAGTCTACCCTTTCAAACAAAAAAAGAATTGTTCAAATCGGTTGGTAAACAACGGAGATATGCGCGAACAAACATAAAAAACCGGTCAAGTGCGAGTTGGACTCGCGCAACGAGGGTTCCGTTATTATTTCTTTATGAAATAACTACAAATTTACGGTTTTCGGAGTTTTTCTTTTACTTGTGATACATGACATTGCTTCTTGCCCAATTTCATGATTCTTGGTCAATGGAAAGTACCCTATAGGTTTTGATTCCCTTGAAAATGTCTAAATACTTATGCAATATAAACAGCCGTATCTTTTTATTGTGTTGATTTAGAAACTTGATGATTTTTTCACTGCTTTAAGAGATAGCAGACCTGAGTATGTGATATTAATTTCAGTTTGATATCTCGACGCGTTCCTGAAAAAAAGGTTCTTGACAGACGGATGGACAGACGGACGCCTGATGCGAACTAACTACAAATTTACGGTTTTCGGAGTTTTCCCTTTACTTGTGCTACATGACCTTGCTTCTTGCCAAATTTCATGATTCTAGGTCAATGGGAAGTACCCTATAGGTTTTGAGTTTTGATTCCCTTGAAAATGTCTAAATATGCAATATAAACCGCCGTATCTTTTTATTGCGTTGATTTAGAAACTTGATTTTTTCATTGCTTTGAGAGATAGCAGACTTGAGTATGTGATATTAATTTCAGCTTGATATCTCGACGCGTTTCTGAGAAAAAGGGTCTTGACAGACGGACGGACGGACGGACGGACGGACAGACGGACAACAAAGTGATCCTAAAAGGGTTCCGTTTTTACCTTTTGAGGTACGGAACCCTAAAAAAAATACAAACCTCCGAATTGAGAACCTCCTCCTTATTTTAGAAGTCAGAAGTCAGAACGCCACTGTAACGTAGGTGTTAGTGGTAGGTAGGCTACGTTAACAATAAATAATAGAAAGTTTGAGAATTTACAATATTTTAATTATAACAAATTATGAGGGTCTAACATTTGAGAAAATCGGTTGAGCTGGGTGTGAGTACAGAAAAATATCGAGCACGCGTGAAGTTCAAGATAACAATAGAACACCACTATCCTGCTCAGTAGGATCGTAGGCGAAGGGCTTGCAGTCGAGCCTCGTAGATGTGTCCGTCGAAGTCGCGAGGGCAGAAGTAGACGGCTTCTTCGGCGGCGGTGTTGAATTGACACCCGATGCAGTGATGAAGTGGGTGCGCTTTTAAGCAGGTGCTAAAAACCCCAATACGGGGTTACACTGATTTTAAGTTTTTTAGTTACTTTTAGTTTAGCGTTAGTGCCACAAAGATTTTAATAAAGTTTTCTCGCACAATCGAATTTTTAGTATATTAAATAAAAACGGCGTAGACAGTCGGTTTAGTTGGTATGTGCGGTACAGCTAAGTGCGGCGCGTGGAGTCTAAAAATTAAGGAATGTTACCTCAGAGCAAAATTTCTATTTAAAGCAATTTTCTCCGAGAACCCATTTAAACCTCCCTAATGACTTCAAGTAAGTTCTTTCACTAAAAACTATTACAGCATCTAAGAATTCGACAATTCTTCATAATGATTATATCCTAAAGCGAGTCTGTTCACAAAGAATGCAGCGTCTCCTACAATAATAATTACACCTGCATTACACTCTGTAACAGAGCTTTGCTGGCACGGAGTGGGTACGGGACAGAAGGTGCACCCTAAATAAGGATAAAAGAAATTAAGTGAATCTCTTTGTGAAGAAGTTTGCGCAGGTACCTCCACTATCCCGTTTTCTGCGGCACAGGAGAGTTTATATTTGGTTTGAAGGGTTTTGCTGTCAGTGTGCGTTTGCGCATGAGTCATATTATCTTTATCTTTATAATTGACTTGAACTAATTTTATAATTGAATTAACCTGAACACTTAAAAACAAATCTCACACTCACACTAGCACGTCGTATAGCTTCCTACACTCAGAGGAAACAAAAATGGTCTAAGAATTAGAGATGAGAAATTATCAAATGGGCCGTCAACTTATTTACTATTCAATGATACAATCGTTCTTTGAGGTTGGGTCCATCAGCCCTTATCTCACTTGCACTCTTTATTCACTATAAGTTCTAACAGTACAAGGTTGTAATTATTGAAAGACAATAACTATATTTGTTCTGTATAATTACCAAACAACAATAGTCTAGTTAGTCGATAATTGTTAGGTATAGGTAACATTAGTGTGTTATGGTCGACAACTGAGTTTATCAATTGATTCGAAGAATAAGTTTTTTTTGCTTTGGTAAAGCTGTGCTTCTGTACCTCCACACTCTGTGTCCCACACCTCGTTCCTCTGCACCGTGGAATAACTTGTATTTATTCGCTCGAGGTGGGATAAATTCACCGCTGGCAACACTGATATTGCCACTGTGTGTGAATTTACTGCGGGCACCGCTGATGTTACCTCGCTGTGCAGATTTAATAAAGCTATCATCCGAGTGAGTAAGGATTCAATGGGAGAAAGTGGTTTCTTTGCAACGAAGGGATTACGTCGGCTTTAGGGCGTACATTGATGACGTTAACGGGTTTGTATTGATAGTTACATAAAGGCGGCTGGATTAACTCCTCACTGAGGTATAGCTTTATGTTTACAAGTTGGGCTCTATAATTAGAATTGGAGTGTGTATCACGCGAACTTTTTGAATGCCAATCTTTCGTATTCCGTGATACAGTCAGTGTGTATGCGTACAATAATTTAAAAGCTGGTGAAATCCGTAGAACAAAATAATTGATACATCTTTCTTTTAGTATATTTTCATAAAAATGGTAATATAATATTCAGACAAGTTCAAATATCAATAACGTACTCATTAAAATCTATGCTAATGCGAGGATTCTCGGAAAAGGATCCGCCATTATGTCCAACAAAGGTTCTAGGAGATTCGATAGGTTTTTGTCATAGAATCGGATCCGATCTGTTTCAGCTCCCATTGTTGGCGCTCTGCTGACGACAGGTTATGGTCGGCGTGAGGAATGGCGCCGTATTTCAACTTCGCTTCGGGTTTAATTATGCGGAATTAATCTGTGCGTCGCTAGGAAGCGTTTGTGAGGGAAGATACTTAATATAATGTAGTGTCGTGATAGTGACACAAGCATAGTAGGTATATACGGACTGCGGCAGGTGGACCAAATGCGTGGCGCGTTCTAGGGAGTGTTTAAGGCGATGTACAGGTGTTGAAGAAGTTGTTAATTTTACATGAGATGCACTTAAATGCTGCATCAGAAGACTTACCCAGTATTATTGTGGGCATTTTGTGTCCATTTAAACGCTGATTTACATCGATACAGTTTAGTAGCTGGCGCCTGTATCACTGAATTCTGGCGCTGGATCAGCACTGTATCAATGTAAACATGTTTCAATCCGTTGGTCACTGGATGCTGGACTTAATTAAAACATGTTTACATTGATACAGTGCTGATCCAGCTCCTAAATCTAACGTAAATCAGCCCTAAAACTCTAAGGCCTATATTCTTTTTTTTTTGTGGTAATTCAGTTTATCTCTACATCTGAATATATACCATTATCTGGAATATTGTTTTTCATTATCAGTCTGTTTATTTATATCGGCAAGTAACAAATCATTGATCAAGCCTGTACACACCATGGACCATATTTTACAATATTCCAACCGTGGGATGATAATAGCACCCACATATCTTTTAGATTGAAATAACATTTTTTCTCAATCACATTCATCCAAGTCCAGCTGTGTCGTCTCTATCTCCTGAACCGGGCATCCTGCCAACAGTTTTAAGTAAAATTACTTGATTCTCACATCGCTAAGTGAACGCGTAGAAAACCTCTCTCTTCACTACGACGTGACGGCTTGAGTTATGGATGGGGTTCACTTGAATTTTAACTTTGATATTGTTTTGATAGTTTGATGGTTATTGAAAACCGTGAAAGATTTAATATAAAACGTTTAAGGGTAGTGAATGGTTTATTTGTTTTCTCTGATGCTGTAAGTTTTTTTTATTATACTTTGAACAATATGATGGAAAATTGTAGTTACGAAATTAATAGGAATCCTTGTTACATCATAACTCGACTTTATCATATACTAGCTTTTGCTCGCGGTAGAAAGAGACAAAAAGTAGCCTATGTTACTCTCCATCCCTTCAACTATCTCCACTTAAAAAATCACGTCAATTCGTCGCTCCGTTTTGCCGTGAAAGAAAGACAAACATACAGAGAGACAGACAGACAGACAGACACACTTTCCCATTTATAATATTAGTATGGATTTTGCTTTGGCCCGCAGCTCTGGCTGCGTAGATGACAGACTTTCACCCTAATTTTAACACTTTGAGTGTTAATTTTCAAAAAAAATTCTCAGGGCTTACTTACTCTTCATAAAAAATACACCCCCCAAGTTTCATGTGTCTGGGACCAGTAGTTTGGGCTTTGCGTTCGTATATTAATTCAATCAGTTTACCATTTTATATAGATTTTTTATTTTATTTTATTTTATTTTATTCGGGAAAAAAAAAACGATATTACATTACATATTACACTTATCAGTAACTTACATAGAACTTAAGTAAATGTAATAACTACAACATTTTCCACATATTAACTATAAAAAAGTATGCTATGATAAGGATGCAGAAAACTGTCAACCAATTAATTAAGTTTTAATTATTGAGTACTTTAATAATATCTTTTCGAAAAGCACTTCTATTGAGAAAAAATAAATCTATATCTGTAAAGTGTTCATTATACAATCGCGTAAGACGTGAAACGGGTGCGCGTTCACCTGCGTTTGTCCGGTTAGACGCCTGATCAAACAATCGGTAATCGCGCACTCCACGCCGATGAATTGATCTAGGAACTATCAGTCTAATATCATTACTAAGGTCTATACAATTCAACTTGTTATGATAGAGGTCGTGCAGTGTCATTACTTGCAGAAGCATTCGTCTCTTTTCAAGTGAGAGTAAGTTATACCGTGCCAAAAGTTTGTCGTAAGGTAACCGTGGTAGTTGGCATCTGAATTGCATTGTTCGTAGGAATTTCCTCTGAACTTTTTCTATGGCTATTTTATATTTATTATATTTAGGGTCCCATACAAGACAGGCATATTCGAGCTGAGAGCGAATACGTGAACGATACAAGTGTAAAAATGTGCTAGGGCGCCCAAAGTCTGTAGAAGTTCTTATTACAAAGCCGTACATTTGAAATGCTCTGGTTATTATATTTTCAATATGAAGGTCCAAGTGTAATTTACTGTCAAATAGTATTCCTAGGTCTCTAAGGCTCGTCTCTCTATTTAATATAGTCCCACATAAAGTGTAATCATGTTTTATTATAGTTTTATTTTTAGTAAAGCTGATAATGTGACATTTGGGTATACTTAAATTTAAATTATTGATTGTGCAGTATCCAGAGAGCCGATTAAGATCACTCTGAAGTTCTGTGCAATCAATATAACTTTTTTATAGATTTATATATTTTCAAATCGTCAGCATATAAAAGAAAATTAGTATATTTAAAGCAAGTATTTATATCGTTTATGAAAATAAGAAAAAGTAAGGGCCCTAATATGGATCCCTGAGGAATACCAGATGACATTCCAGCACTTCCCGACCTATATCCGTTGATCACGACTATCAAACTGCGGTTAGTGATATATGAGAAAAACCATCGCAAAAGATTGCCCCTAATTCCATTAAATGCTATTTTATTGAGAAGGATTTCATGATCCACCCTATCAAATGCCTTCTGAAAATCTGTATATGTAGCGTCCACCTGTATCCCCTTGTCGAGGCTATGAAACAGAAAGTTAGAGTAGATTGCTAAGTTCGTCGTGGTAGATTTTTGTTTTACAAATCCGTGTTGTTCGGGTATGATGTAGTTATGAATGAAGGGGTAGATGGCATTATGTACAAGTTTTTCGAAGAGCTTTGATATTGCACTGATAATAGATATTGGTCGGTAATTTGTGACGTCATGTTTTGAACCACTCTTATGGATTGGGACAATGTAGGCGCATTTCCAAATGTCTGGGAAAAAACCCTCTGTGATGCACTTGTTAAACACAATGTATAATGGTTTACATATTGAATCAGCAGTGCGTTTAAGAAACACTGCTGGTAGTCCATCTGGTCCTGGACCCTTGGAAGAGTCCAGTTTTTTTAATTCTCTTTTAATAGCAGTTATGTCAAAGTAGATATTTAGTAATAAATCACACTGATCTGAGTAACTGTTTGGTGGTGACCATTGAGGGCTCAAGGTAGATGGTTAATACACAGACTGGAAAAATAAGGAAAACAAATTGCAAATAGTTTCAGGATCTTGCGAAGTCTGGGTTTTGTATGTCATACTAGATGGTATACCTGTCTTTCTTTTTTTGTTAAATATATAAGACCAGAAATATTTAACGTTTTTGGGGATGGAATCCTCTACAGTATTAATATACCTATGGTAACATTTTGTAACCTCACTTTTAAAGCGGGTTCTGTATAATGAGAAGATTTCGTAATCCGAATCATTTTTGTATGTTTTCCACTTAATCCAAGCTTTACGTTGTAGATGTAGTCTTACATTAAATAAATAAGCGTTTAAAAAGATTTATTACAATTTAAGTGAAAATATAGTTATTTATCCATGGTTGCCTATTTATTAATTTTTGAATTCTTACAAAAACCAAAGCGATATTTCCAAATGCTCTAAAACCACACTTCACCTAACCTACCAAAGATACCTACATAACAGCATTATACTCGAGTAATTACACAGAAATGCGTTGACCATCGCAATGTCCATTGCCCGTCAACTGTGAACTGTGGACGTTCCTGCGTGCAAAGGCGTGAACTTGCCGCGCAATGGACAAAGGGCAAATTAGTGACAGGAATGCACGCACGGCGCGTTCACACATAGCGTATTGAAAGTGTGCTTAGGCTGGGTTCACACATAGTGGTATGCACGTCAAACATTTATTTGACAATGCCAACTAATGGAGAAAGTCTGACCAGTCTAACCATGGGGTATCGTGTCGCCCAGTTACTGGGTTGTGGAGGTCTGATAGGTAGTCGCTTCGCCCAGCTACTGGGTTGTGGAGGTTGGTCATGTCTTGACTTCTAGACTATGTTATAAGCAGGTAACTTTTGTATAATACTTTTTTATTAGAAAAAAATATATAAAAAAATTAAAATATATTCCAAAGCTACGTTATTAACTAATGCCATACGTTTCATGATGTAGAAATTCTAATTGTCTTCCAGGCAAATATGATTGCGAGCAAAAGCTAGCCAGCCATAATAAAATTACAGCAAAATACAAACCACACCACCATCCATCATTTCCAATCCAATTACAATTCAGTGCAGCAAAAAATCGCTTCCAAGCACTCAAGTCCTACCTACTATCTCCAAAATCGCAAAACAATCTACAAAACACTCAGATTTACGGTTCCAATTCAGAAGCAAGTTTTTCGCAGGTTTTTGCATGACAGGTTCTCCCCTTTAGGCTTTTAGTGGTCCCTGCAGGTCCCTGCAGGTCCCGCCGGGCCGAGTTTGGGCACAAAGGCCGGTCCCCAGGTTATTGTCACATGTTCTCGTGCAATTTCAATTGTTTCCATTCGCTTCTCGCTAAACTAACGGCTTGTTTCGCTGAGTTGTGTTTGTTTTGTAGTTGAATTTTGGTGGACGTTTTTAATGGTAGTTTCATTTACCTTTAGTGTATTAGTTTTTGCGTGGATAGGATTTGGCTTGGGAGGCGTACGGAATAGATACTGACGGAAGATATACGTAATATTTTCGGTAGACACAAAAAATATTAAGAAAATCGTGCATAGCAGTCGAAAAACTTATTCGAATTGTCTCTCCTATAAAAATTCTGGGAAAAAATAGACTTTCATAAAAAAAAGATTCTTAACAATTTATCTAGTGATCTTTTCTCTCAAATAATTAAATCTCTTAAATTCCTTCCAGAGGGCAAAATAGACTTACCTATATAAAACTTAATTCCAAAAATCCTCTTTAACAAAGCTTAGATCAACACGGGACTCTGATAAAACACTAGGTTATGCCGGAAATTAAATAGACTAAAATATTATAATATTAAGTACTAGCGACCGCCCGGTGTTACAAATCTTTAAAAAATCTGGATTTATCTATGCTATATATATGCATCTATTTAAAAAAAAACTCCGTTAAATCTGTTGCGTACTTTTGAAGATCTAATCATATATAGGACAGACAGCAGAAGCTACTTTGTTTTATATTATGTAATGAAATTATGTTAAGTGTATACTTTGGTTATAACACAGTACCGTTGAAAACCACATTTTTCTAAACAGACAAACTATCCGGGGTTGCAGAATAGTTCATAAAGTTCCGCGGCCCCGGAACATAAAGGGCAACCAAAGGAACAAGGGTGGGTTTTAGTCAGTAAAAGTCTGACACTTGGGGCGGGACAGGTCATTTGACGATTTACCATCTATGAAAAAAAAAACAATTCTACCAATTCTTTAGCTGGAAACAAAACTTTAGATTTTTGCTTGCCTAAACATAAAGTCTCTTATTACACACACAAACTAAACTTTACATGGCAGTTTAAAAAAACCATGAGCCTGCTAAATTCAGCCACGAAGGATGCATAAATCTAAATAGAGAAGATTTATATCATATTCTTTTCATATATTTAGTTTATATAAACATCCAGCTCGCTTCACGACACTCGTGGGAAATCGGGACTTTCTTAAACCAGACCTAACTATGAGATTGCTTGGATCTTGTTGTTTAAGATGATCTATGACCTTGAATGGGCTGAGGGCCTTTCAGGAAGAGGGTCTCCTTTTAGAGGTCCCTTTTATTTGTTGGCTTGGCTATATATATCTACTTGTTTATTTGTAACCTACTGCAGGGTTAAGGTTTTTTTTATAGAGAGTATTGACCAACACCATGTAGCTTTATGCGAATTAGTAATTTTGTGATTTTTAAATTTAGGTTTTTTTACGACATTTCTTTTGGACTTCGAAAAACATTTTGCTGTATCTCATGGCTGAAGGTAGTGACAAACAGAAGGAATGTCCTTGATCGTTCCTTGCATTAGCCTTCTTTACTTGCCTTACCTTACCTTCTACATTTCTACATCATTAACTTTATTAGTTCAATAGTACGTTAAGCATCGGAAAAATTCTAGAATGCATAAAAAACATTAAAACAAGTGAAAATGCAAAAAAATGAACGTCAATTTTACTGTTATTGTGTCGAAATAAACCGAAATAGAAAATAAATATAAAACTTCTTTTATATCTATAGCTAAACAATCCGCCACTCAAACAATGCTTAATATTACAAGCACATTGTCTTCCAATAAACACATCACACGCCATAAAACTTATGAAATCAATTTATAAAGGCGTGTCCACACTGTTTATGACCGCCTGGTACTGCTAATGGCCGGCCACGATTTACGACCGCTCGGACAAAAACTTTATGAGCCACCCTTAAGCAAACGAGCTACAAATTTTATCGCTGTATTACTTCTATGTTAGTTTACTATGTGTTAAGTACTCTGAGTGATGAGGACGCCATTTTGTCACCATTATGGATAATGGCCGCCGTTATAACTATTCAAGTTTCTGATGTGTAAACTGGGTTTTTGGTCCTAGATACATTGAAAACTATTTTAAATGTAACCTTTTCTTTTTTATAGACCTGTCTGATTTCATTCAAATAATTAAGATTGTCGAGCAAGTACCAATGTGACTTTTCTAGTTTTTTTTGGACATCACAGAGATCGGTGAAGGAAAATATCGTGAGGGGCACCTGGACTTGTAATTAATGAGTCTGAAATTGCCAATCCGCCCTGATGATCAATGCTAGTGCCCTGTATGAGAAGAGGAGGCCCTGCAGGGGAACAGTTATAGACTGTTTTTTCATTAAATAAGATTACATTTTGTAGAACTAGCTGCAAAGACGTGAGCCTAAAAATATGTGTAAAACTAAACAATTACAGCAAACCCAACTGAAGTTATGAAAATTAAATAAAACCACGTACACACACTAATCTCCGGCGGAAACGCCACGCTTTAGTTTTAAAACTAGCTGCCCCCGCGGTTTCACTCCGCTTGTTTGGTCTTTGACAATTGATCCTTTTTGTGGATTCCAGTGCAATGTTATTTAACCTGATGTTATTCTGTTGTTCTCTTCTTTATCCTGTACAGTTTCATCAAAATCCGTTCAATAACTTTTGCGTGAACTAGTGAAAACATCCATACTCATTCGCTTTTATTCTGAGTATTTTATTCCCCTTTTTTTTAATTACATTTTATATTTTATCTCCTTAAAGTAAAAACTCTGTATATTTAGTCGGGTCTCAATCACTGTATTGCACTACTTTGCGAAGACACTGCCTCTTAAGATACAGGATTTTCCTAGTTTCGGAGGCATGGCTCAAATTTTGTATTGTCTGTATCAATGCTTTTGTAACCTATAATTTGTATCAAATGTTTTTATCTAATAAACTATTATTATAATGATTATTTAGGGTGTAGTAGAATATGGAATAGTTATCTACTGAAACTAAACCAAGCCAGACTACCTACTTATTAGAAGTTTTATATTTGAGACGTCTCGAAATGACTTTGCTTATAATGATTTATTGTTATGCAATTAGATGATAAACATTTTCATCACATATTATTATTTTGGTGCGATAAATACTTAATAAACCCTTAACCCCATTAATGACCCACCAACCAAAACCCAGCTAATCTGGAGAATAACCAGCCGAGACCCCCCCCCCCCCCCGGCCCCCTACAATGAGATACGAACAGTTGCGCCGTATGTAACCCTTTCAAGCCGTTACCCTCTGTTTAATATCTCGCTGGCCGCTCGCCAGCCTCCGATGCAAGATGTGTACCGTGACCAGCTCTGATAACTACGTGAAAAACTGTTTTTATCTACGTTCCTACAGTATTAATGTTGCAACTGTAAAAAATGTAATGTGTTTGTGGGCTGTAGTATTGTATGAACAATTAATGTTGTGACCTAACTTACTTAACTTGAAAGTTGTACAAAGAAAACAATATGAATATAGTTGGTTGGTTTAAAATGCTTACAAATCTTGTAATCTTAACAGAGTTTTAAATGAAGATTCTATTAGGATATTATCAAATCTTGCAACTTTTATAAAGTATAAAATTAAGAAGATTCCGGTCTGTGGGTATACTATGAGCTTTGAAATATCAATGTTGATTTTAATACAGTTTTCATCTGTAGATAGAGTGATCCAAGAGAAAGGTTTATGCATATTATATCAAAGAATAGCCAAGAATTTCAAAGCTGTATAACACCCATGCAAAGCCTGGGGCGAATCACAAATTCGTACTAATATTATAAATGCGAAAGTAACTCTGTCTGTATGTCAGTCTGTCTGTCTGTCTGTCTCTTCTTCACACCTAAACCATTGAACCGTATAGTCTGGGACCCGAGAAAGGACATAGGATAGTTTTCATCCCGGAAATCCCCCAGGAACGGGAACTATCATTCCACGCGGACGAAGTCGCGGGCAAAAGCTAGTTTTAAGTATAATTATAATTTATTTATTAATATAATGCACTTTACGTAATAGTATTTTCAAACCATAAAGTGCCCATATAATTTCACCGCACAAAAATTCAAAATCAATTCTTCACCTAAACCCTAAGCAGCCTCACATCCACCCCGGAAGCCGTTAGCATACACTCTGAGACGACGTCATAACCGTGAGGTGTACTATTAATGGCGGTATTATCGCGCTCGTTAATTCGACGTCTCGTTAACTACTCGCTGAAACGTTGAAGGGAACCGTCAGTAAACAGGAGACAGTAATACAAGCTAACTAACTTGCCATATTGGGTTTCATTGAGGTTAATATAAACTGAGAACGTATGACTCGAGAGTAACATAATGGCTTGTTTCGTCGTGAAGATGATAATTAGTTTTGGCGAGCGATGGGTAGCTCGCCCCCCGGCTAGGACCAGGACCGCGTAGACGGCGCGTTTTGTTCCACGCGCGCCTCAAAGAGAAGGAGTCAGCACAGGAAGGGGCCCAACAGGGCCAACGCCTGCCGGGGTTGCGGAATGTTTATAATAGTTACCGTGACCCTGGAACATAAAGGGCAATCGAAGGAACATGAGTGGGTTTTAGTCAGTAAGAGTCTGACACGCCCTCCCGCCGCACCCAGGACGGGAGCAGTCATTGGATGATTTCCCACTCACCAAAAAAAAAAAAAAACATGATAATTAGTTTTGTGTAGGGGATGTTTAAGCTTTTAAGTTAAAAAATTATTAAGGAATTTTATTTCTTAAGTTTTACAAATGTATATGATATGATAGTAATATAGATCAAAATCCAGGCCAAATTCTGGTTAAAGCGGCCAATCTTAAAGGAGACAGCCGAGTATGCAAGATAATTTAAGAATGCTAGTGTGTGCTAAACACAAGGACAGTTCCACTTCTCTCATTTTTAGTCTAGGTAAAGAATGACTGGTTTTATTATTTTAGCAACAGATTGGTTGAAAGGTAATAAGCAGCAGCAATTTCATAATAAAAAAAAGAAAGACAGAGGAATACATTTATTTGGCACACATAGACACACACTGTGCAGAAAACCACATATTAAACAAAAAATAAAAACACTAATAACAATACTAGCTTGCCATACAGAAAACTACAATGGCGCATTGGCGCGCTCATTCATTACTTATAGATTTTTGTATACCATACATTGCATACCTATACTATTTAAACCTTCAAACACACGTGGTTTGAGACACAAGCAGCACAGAAAGACAA
This sequence comes from Athetis lepigone, assembly GCA_033675125.1. NCBI lineage: Eukaryota > Metazoa > Arthropoda > Insecta > Lepidoptera > Noctuidae > Athetis > Athetis lepigone. Next base: position 20,744,561 of record CM066233.1, on the reverse strand, counting down.
AAGCAGCTCGACATACGGCTGCCACTTGGTCGTCGAAAGATTAAATCAAATGGAAGTGTAAAATAAATTGCAGAAAAAAAACAAAAGAACTGCAGAAACCTTAAGAAAAGTCACAGAGCATTACTTTCAGTCTGAAGTTAGCTGCAAAATAAAACGTTCGCACAGGCGGACGTCATTTGTTTTCTGTTAAATGCACTCGCTCCGCTGGCTCACGGAGATCATCGCGATAACTTGTTATGAATGGACGTTTATGAGGCTAGAGATTGAATCTTTTGATGTTATCTTAAGTGCAGGTTGTAAAAAGAGATTGAGGTCATTTGTAATGGCTCTCCTGTGGAAAGTCAACGGTCTGAGTTTTTGATATTTGTGTGATATTGTTTACTTTTTTGAAGAGACAAAGCGGCCCTTGATATTGTGTGGTATTACTATGTTGTGTCTGTGTGCAACATAAACACAATTAAATAAATCATTTTGTTTTGTTGACACAAGTAGTTTTATGAGTTCCTATGGACCCATGATTATGAACCCATGTTAAAAAATAAAACTTAAAATGATGACTGTAAACTGCAAAAAAGAAGAAATTATGGGTTTACTAGCTTATGCCGACGAGATTTGCTTGAATATCGCAGCTTACGTCGCAGATTTAGAAAGATATCTATATCCTTTTCCAAGTTCCTAATTAAATATTTACCATTAAAAAACAGAAGTCATTTAGGTGGTACAATTATAAATATTTAAATCTGTTTCTATTTTACAATTAGATTTTCACATTACTATCATCATCATCATCATCAGCCGATAGTCGTCCACTGCTGAACAAAGGCCTCCCCCAAAGATTTTCACATGCATCGGTCCTGCGCCACCCGCAACCAGCAGGACCCGGCGTTCTTGATAAGATCATCGGTCCATCTTGCGGGAGGCCTGCCTACGCTGCGTTTACCTACGTAAACATAAACACATTACTTCTATTTACACAAAACTTCCGCTGAAACCAATGACTATATTCGTTAAGAGTTGGTTCTCTGTCAGGTCTCCACTACGTCTTTAGCGTCACTCATAAAACTGTTTGACGAGCGGTCGCTATCGCGTCGCGGTGAGCCGCGTATCGCGAATAACAATCACGCAGCAGTGCTGAGACGGTCTTAAAGGTGGTTTGTATCGTACTCTTTTATTCTGTAACTTTTATTAACAGTGCTCTCATTATGATCGCTTTTAAAAACCATTATCATCTCCCTAGCCTTTTCCCAACTATGTTGGGGTCGGCTTCCAGCCGAACCGGATTCAGCTAGATACCTGTGTTTTACGTGAAGCGACTGCCTATCAGACCTCCACAACCCAGTAACTGGACGACACGATACCCCTTGGTTAGACTGGTCAGACTTTCAGGCTTCTGAATACCCGTAACGACTGTCAAAGTTCTACGAACGACAACCGGGACCAACGGCTTGACGTGCTTTCCGAGGCACGGGATGTCAGTGATGTCAAAGATAAACTTTTAAAAGTACATTTGAATTGTAAAAGTTACATACTTTCTAGATAGATTTGAGACAATCTCATCTTGAGTTGGCGCCTTAACCACTGGTTTATAACCACATCAAATGATGAGATAGCAACAAAACTTAGTATCTGGGATAACGATTGTAAATGCGGACTTTTGAATGCATCTCTATAAAATAATAATACCATCCTTTTTTAGTCCCACTGCAGGGTAAAGATCTCTATCTCACACAAAAAACACACGCTCGAGGTGGGTAGAAGATTTGAAAAAATAATCCTCACAACATTTCCCTTTTTAGTTCAAGATATACTTTCAAAGTACATGATAAATTGCAAAATATCTCATTTACCCTGTATCGAATACTCAACAAAAACCCTAGCTAAAATATGGCTAGACTTAAAGATTGAGAGGGAATATACTAAATAGGGATAATTTATCAAACGGTTCCAGCTATATTTCCTTGTCATTATGGTTTATTATCACTTCAATAAAACAAGAAAATAGTCCGTGGTCGCGATTACTTCTAATGCTCATTATAATATGATTAACTGTTCACTGTGGTTTCACCCGTGTTTTTGGTTACTCCGCTCCCATAAGGAGTACCGTGATGTTACATAACCCATAACCTTCTTCGATAAATAGGCTATTTAACATAAAAATATTTTTTCAATTTGGATCAGTAGTTGCTAAGATTAGCGCGTTCAACCAAACAAACAAACTCTTTAGTTTATAATATTAGTACCTATCTTCTTCGGTTCACCTTGAAATAAAAACGAATGAAGATGAAAGTCGTTTTGTCTGTCAATTTTATACACCATTAAATAACACCAAACCTTTCCCATTATAGCAAAAAGGTTCTTAAATCAATTACTATAACGTTGTCTTTAGACAGTGCACCATAACGACAGTACAATCATATAATTAGGTAGAGAGCTCATAAAATGCGGACCGTTTCAGCTCGAGCAGAGGGGGGAGGGGGGGAGGACTCGTAAAACACTCTGGATGCACCCCATCATTGAATGGAATTGATTGGACATATTTATGGCTAATGGATTGGAGCGGTTTAGTTCGAAATTCACTTGTTGGGTTACGCAAAAATATACGTGAACGTGTGCTAGATAAAACTAGAACGGATTTCATTCAGCGTTTAATTTGCTGCAAAATATCGAAAATCAATGCAGCTACAAGTTTATTGCTACGGCGTAGCGGATCAAACTACGGCGTAGCAGCCATCGCTACGGCGTAGCATACACGACTACGGAGTAGACAAAAAATTGCAGTGGTGTTTATGCAATGTTATGTGCGCTAAAAGTTGTGTTTATGTGCATAGGTTTTTAAACAAATGAAGTTTGTTTCCGTAATTTAAGACAAACAATTTATTACTTCAACCTACTTTAGTAGAACACGCCATACAGTTTACCAATCTTCCAAAACGAGTAACTTATCATCAAAATTGTTCAAAATAAAACGGATCTCGTAAAACAATAAGATAAATCCATTTAGTTTAATAACAAAATCTGGGCCAAAGTGAGAATGTAAAGTGATGTGTAAGCAAAGGCGAGAACAAAACGATAGTGTTATCAGTGAGTCAAGACGGCGAGACGCGCCGGAGGCTGCGGCGCCAAGAGATAACGCGCACCGGGGCATTTGCATACAGACGCTGCGTGTGCGCGGCCATGAGAACAGCGGATATCTGCTTTGATAAGAATCACTTTGAAGATCGCATTATACTAATTTCTACCTGTTTAGAGAATTGTGCATGGTCAAGGTCAAATAAAAAAATTAGCTAATGATGTGTCTGTCCTGAAAGACATTAGACAGAAGAGTTATTGGAGCTAATAAGTAATTGAACAATTGACAAGCAAAAATATAAGTGATTTGCCACCTGCTTACAGTCTAGTGCTGGTCTAAGATCTGCGTCAAATTCATCTTCTCTCAGAGTATTTAAATTCCATTTATTTATATTTTATTTTCAAATGTCGCCAGAAGAGGCGAATTAAATTAATTAAATTCTTTGTTACCATAAAAATGAGTGAGGCTCTAAGAGCTAGGTTAGAGTACTTGTGTATCAGAAGCCAAAATTGAATCAAATACATAGACAATGGCAATGAAATGTATGTGTGACTTGATATTCTATGTAGAAGCATTCAGTAAAGGCAAAATAACAGTACTTTGGATACTAGGTACCTTGACACCTACAACTGAACTCGCTGCTCTCCTAGCCGCACATAGTTTGCTCGAGAATCAGATATATCTAGTAAGATACATCGAAGCGGCGTGCGCCATTCAACGTTCACGCCGGCTATATTTGTGGAGCAAACAGTACCCGGAGCGCTATAGCGGCACTTAAGGCCCGGGTCACACAGCAGCACTCTTAGCGACAGCTGGGTCGGGGCTGATGGCTCTCAGGGTGATGGAGTCTCTTGCCTATTCTTCTCCATACGATAACACATTCAGGCATAGCCCACAGTTTTTTTGTTTTGTTAATGAATCATTTGTCATATAAAATAGCGCCTAGCTTAGCTAGCTCTGGCCCTGTCAAATGTGACAGCTGTCATAAATGTCAAGTGTCACAACACGACCACTTGAAATTGACCCTTATGATCACTGCCGATTTTGTTGTTTATTCTGTGACTGGGTTTAACTTATCTAAATATGGTATGTATTGTTAAAATATATCAGTTGTCTGGTAGAGCCGAGCTTGTACTATGGTAAGTACAAGCTCTGCTTAGTTTGGAATCAGACGGCCGTGTGCGAGTTGTCCTAGGATATTTAAAAATGGGCTAGGGTCCGTGAGCCCGTCTGAGCCCACCGTTAGTCTGCTCAAGGTGTCACTCGAGCATTGGCTTCAACATCGAGGCACAATTAAGTTTTAGAGCAGTTTGCAGCGTTCTGATGTGTTTGTTTCTTGAGTTAATGTTTGGGCGGCGATGTTAATTACATTCCCGTTGGATGAAGAGAAGTGCTTGAGTATTTAAGGAAGTTTAGTGTATTCCGAGTTTAAAACGGTTTTATTAACAAGATAATCTGTATATAAAATACTAGTTTTTGCCCGCGACTTCATCCGCGTGGAACAATAGTTTCCGTTCCCGGGGTATTTCCGGGATGAAAACTATTCTATGTCCTTTCTCGGGTCCCAGACTATATCTGTACCAAATTTCGTTCAAAGCGGTTCAGTGGTTTAGGCGTGAAGAAGAGACAGACAGACAGAGTTACTTATTTATAACATTAGTACGGAAGAACGGATTAAACTGACTGATTGTTGATATATCAACAAGCGCTGGTTCTAGAGACATGAAATGAACAGGGTGTGTTCTTTGAAAGAGTAGGTAACCAACCAACTAAGAAAAGTATCTTGAAAATTCCTACCCTAAAAGGGTAAAATAGGGAATAATAATAATAATAATAAATATCCTGTGACAGCTCACACACGGTCATCTGATCCCAAACTAAGCAGAGCTTGTACTATGGTAACCAGACAACTGATAAACATACTTATATAATTTATATTTATAAATACATACATGTTATAGATAAATTACACCCAGACACAGTACAAACAATCATGCTCATCACACAAAGTTTGTACTGGGTGGGAATCGCACCCACGACCTCCAGGTTAGCAGTCAGGCTCACTAACCACTAGACCAACAGGACCGTCAACGGTCAATGGAAGTGCTTCCGGAATGGAAGTTCGACATCCATGTGGGCGAGGCAACGGTCAAAAGCTAGTCTAAACATATTATGTATATGTACTTGTCCTAACGGAGTGATTCTTAAAAACAGGTGTAACGTTGCACGTTAATTCTGCTATTAAAATAAACAAACATTTAATTTACTCATAAACATAATCAGAAATAACTGGCAACATTAAAATAAAGTGGATATGGGAGAAGTTGCTATGGCAACATAATAGGGGCGTAGACACCACATGACAATCGTACGTGATTGGCTGCTCTTAATTAGTTCCAGAATCTTCGAAAAACCTCGTTTATAAGCCATTGCAGCGTCATTCTACGGATACAGACGACCGAGCACCTTGTACTAAACATCTTCACGCTGTTACCTCATTATAAAAAATAGGACGACTAAAGTCTATTAATTTTATAATCTATTTTATAATATATTTCTAATTAAAATCAGTGTTGTGAAAAACCCCAGACGGGTGAGTGTTGCAAATGTAACTATTTTAACTGCTATTTTGCCGCATATATCTACTTGTGTTATTTCCAGCGGGCTTTGTTAATTTAAATAGTAACGATTAAATTAGTTGTTGTGCTATGAATGTTCTGGATACGACGGCTAACTTAGATAGCTACCTACTGCCTATCATTCTAAATTTTCATAACGATAACCGTTAACTGTATTAGTACCTACCTATCTATTCTCTTGTTTTAAATATTGTTTTAAACAATCTGTAATACAGCCTACAGCTTGCTACCTATTATATCTAGTGGAAGATATCCAATTCTATTATAGTGTACTTTTAAATGTGGATGCAGAAAATTACACTTAACTTTTCTTCATCCACCCACATATTTGGATATCATCCATCCTTTGTCTCTCCAAGCCTTTTTATTGTAACGCGCCCCTAGACTGCTTCATCTCGATAACCAACGGAGGCCAGCTCGCTGCTGTCTGCGTGGACCTCTGGGTCTATGGTTGTCGGGATGGGCAGTCGGGAGTGTGTGACCGGACACCATCTAACCGGATCACCCCGGACTGCATTCCAGGGTTCTACCAACACCTTTGCCTTCACCGCCGGCGCGTCTACCCGCGCTGCTCAGCGGACGACTACGGTTCTACCAACACCTTTACCTTCACCACCGGCGCGTCTACCCGCGCTGCTCAGCGAACCACTGGTGTTCCACCGACATCTTTACGACATCACCTTCAGCGCGTCTACCCGTGCTGCGCAAGCGACTAGAGGTCCAGGGGCGGTTACTACTGCTTTCCACCGCCGTGTTCAGGGGAGTGGCTGGACAACCCTGCAACGCGCTACGGGACCCTGGCCTACCTCCAGTCTCCGCTACCTACGCCTAGAATCTGCAGGACAGTAGTGTTCCGTAGGCGGTTTAACTTGGCGCGATATCGATATCTACCCGACTCATCCCGGCTCACCGGCTTTTCTAATTTTAAATAAATTTGTAACGTACTTTCATAATTTTTTTATTTACATCCACCACCGCTAGCCCTTCCTAACGCTTAACGTTACACAGGGCCTAAATTGCCGGTGGTACAATTTTGACATTATCGTTGATGCCTTATTGTTGTTAGAATCCACAAAAAAAGATTTTTGGAATTTCAACCTTTTAAAATAACCAAAACAATCAACCTTATAAAAAAAAACATTTTCACCGAATTGACGGCGTAGGCAACATTTATCTATCCTCAAAATAAGTTAAAATGAAGTCTAGTTAACTTTAAAAACCTTGATTTAATTACTTTAGTTATTGTTTTTGGCTATAAAAATACTCGTCTCGCTTAGCCAGTTTTAGAGAACTCAGTTTTGCAAACTGCTTTAGGTTAGTAAAACGAAGATTATTTCATATAGCTCTATAAAAGATATATAGACGGTGCGGGTGGCGCAGTGGCTTAGCGATCCTGAAGAAATTCCTGGTGGGGAGAAATGTTAAATAAAAAGAAATATATGTCTAGGATTATCCACTTTATGAAGCACCACTATAAAAGAAAGGTAAAAGAATGGATTAGCTTCCCCGCGCTGCATCGGGGAACTAATGCTGTTTACACTCGGATTATGCGAGCAATGTTTATATTCTTCGGCAGTCCTATCGAGCTTTACTTGAAAAGATTAATTAAATGAAACGAGTGAGATAGTACAGTGCGGGTGTCCTGCAGAATATCTGGCGTCATGTCCAAGTGACAATAGAATAAATTGAACTAGATTAAAACGTTGTATTTATAGCAAGCCTTTGTAAACGAACACCACAACAATAAAATAACAACAGAATATTTTGTTTGGCCAAACAATCCTTTTCAGGCAGCCTCTATTAATCAAAAGCAACTCGCAAACAAAACGGCCATTGTCGCAGCAATCGGCACAAAAGCAACTCATCCCGAACGTAACCGAATCTCCCCGAGTGCTCCCGACAACCTGAGTTTATTCAGCCGCGTAAAACTTTAAACTAGAACATACAGGGATATACAGACTTTTACGCGCAACGCCGGGTGCGTGCAATGGCGAATATATCGCGCCTGAACACTGCACCGCCAGCCTGTTTAATAACAAATGGACATTTAAAAATGGCCAAAATGCACGAAAACAAGCGAATAAAATGTAAATAGTTAGGAAATATGAAAGCTTTGTGCGAGCTTGTTTAAAACGAATATGGCGCTCGCTTTGTAGCGAAATGTGAATGTTTTTAGTTTTGCTAATACCTATTGTTTTTGTTGGATGCGCGCAGCGCAGGCAGCGGTGCGTTATTATAGCGAGTTTAATATGCGACGAGGATTTCAAAAGAATAAATTAAAATCTACGCCAGCTTCAGACAGTATTTCCTTTTATTTGCATTCCTACGTAGAACAATGATTTCTAGGAGGACATTATTTAGATTTGAATTATAGCCATAAACCCTTTGCAAAATGTTGTATAAAGCAGACTAAAGCAGACTAAGAAATAGTGATGGCGCCAAGTTTAAAAGTTACTTAAAATTACTTTCACTTACCATGGCAATAAATCCTTATTTTTTGGCACACGAAGCAACTGAATAACAATATCGTAAGAGTATTCGGTGACGTGCCAAGCGCTGCCAAGCGTGTTGATTGAGCCTATGTCTTCCAAGACCGGTCAATAACATTGGGAATAGAGTAGCCAGCAAATGGAGTGTTAATGTGACAGCCAATGCCAGCAGAGTAATTCAGGAAGTGCAATATGAATACCACGAACTTTTTCATTCAGTACAGCTGTGCCTCATCATCTCCATCCTGCTTTGCTAGTGTTCATCAAATGGCAGGAATTTAACTTTTCCAATACCACCAGTTCTTTGAAACAAGTTTAAAAGACATCTAAATACTATATTTTACGCTATATTTTTTGTACTTTATTCATATTTTTTGTATTTTTCATTACGCTTACTTGCTTAAGTAGTATAGTTATACATACTTAGTATAGTTTACTTAGTAGTAGTACTTTATTAGTATTCTTAGTATAGTTTTGGGAATTTGATTTTAGGTCAAATTTTATTTTACTATTCACATTTTCACCTTTACACAGATAATCCCAAAATCCACTATTAATAGTTTCCCCCGACTTTTGAAAGTGGATTTTCGGATTAAGTCCTTATAATCTGTTAAGTTGCTAGCTTCAGTTTGCCGGATGTACAACCCGATCACGGTTTCAAGCAACACGAGCACTCCACGTTGTTCCCTACTCCGTGAATATTCAATAGAGTGACGCAATGAAACGTCTTGAGCGGTTTACAGCGTCGTGTGCGATGCAATTACAGCGGCCGAGTGACGACATGTCTCGACGTCGGCGCACGCTGCAGTGATTTAGAGACGCAATCAACGATCACGCCGAATTAGGTGAAGATTGATTGATTGCTCCGCGAAGAGAGAACTGATTAAACGAATCCATCACTACTTATAAGTTATTTTTGTTTGATGTTTAGGTTAATAGGTCATTGAATCTTTGTGAACTGCAAAAGAACATTAAATTGGGCGTTTACTAAGTCAGTAAGTTAATTTTGACACTTTTGACACTATTCTCAAAAAACGCTTCAAAGGTTTTAAGGTTCTAAGGATTTCCCCAATAGGATGAAAGGAAGAAGGAAATCGAATAAACAAGGGTGGATTTTGTTCAGTAGAAGACTGACACCCCCTTCCGCTCCACCCACAGCGGGGGTCATTTGATGATTTCCCACCTAAAAAAACCTTTGAATTTATAATGCATCTCTGATTTTTCGCATGCTGAAACACAATAAGATTTTAATTTGCAGTTTTGTTAGAAGACACCTAGATTAGGATTTTCAGATTTAGAACCCAGTCTTAAATCGTAATTATGTAGACCACGTTAAAAATATTTTGATAGCGTTAACGCTAGTGTGATGTCAGCCAAAGTAGCTTAAGCCTTATTTTTTTTCAAAAAGCTGAATAACGTTTACCTTTTTCATTATTACATAATTTTTGTGTAAACACTATGTCAATGTATGCTTACATATAAACTAGCCTATACCTACCAGCGAGGACTTTAATTGACGGGAGCTAATTCAAAGATTATTTTCTTTTTGTGAGTACTTTTTTTAATCTTCCATCGTTCAATAAATAAAATGGAGCAGATACAAACTATTAGCGAAGTAGCATCGTTCAATATCGCAGCCTGCAAGATCTCTAGAGGCTCCACGATATAAACCCTCGATAGGTAATAACGTACCTATTGAGTTTAAAGAATTCACGAGTTTCTAGATATTTACAGGTTGGCAGAGGATCCTATTACCAATAAAACAGGCCATTCCTCCGATTGACTTTCCAAGTTGTTCGAAAGCCATTCCGAGAAGTGCTGGAGAGAACGTTATGAGGCAGCTTGTGGACTTTTATTGCGACGTTTGTGCGATTGATTGATAAAATTATACGAGTTAGGCCTTTTAATTTGGTTGTTGTACCATTTCGCCTCACTAGCCTATTTGCTTAGCAAATAGGTTTTACTAGAGTTACAAAGTTTACTCGTGACTGCCTATTCAAGTAGGTGCTTATTTTAGATCTAATAGAAATTGACTGACTATGTGATAAGTATTTATATATCAACGCATAAGCAAAAACCGCTGGTGCTAGAGAAATGAAACTCCGAGGGTTCTGTTTTTTTAGTTTACACTAAGATAAGGTTTTTGGGAATCCGACTCCTAAAGAGGCACAATATTGGATGGAAGTTGGACATCCACGCGGGTGAAGCCGCAGGTAAAAGCTAGTATTTTTATTATTATTTTCTGGAGGTACTGTTACCTACTCTGCTATAATATTTCGCTACCATATTAGAAATGAAAAATAAACATTTCGAATGAGGAAATCTATTATTACATAGAAACCACAAAAACATTGTTATGATTTCTCAGCAGAGAGCATATCAAAAGGAACGTTTATGTAGTTTCGTAATTTCTACTCAAAATGGAATCCTGGAACCATTGAATTCGACGGTAAAACCAGTATTTTTCTTAAGATGATATTGAAGGTTATTTTACAACTTATCTCTAGATCTAAATTTATTATAGGAATGTACACACTTAAATTATTGTTTATAGACATATGGCTGTCAACCGCGGATTTACTCCCGTTTTTGGTTGCGTCTAAAATCAAAGTACCTCTTAATAATATTAATGTAGATTAATAAATATTCTATCTATATATACAGGGTGTCCCACGGCAATGCCACATGGAGGGTAAGTACCTTAAATATTGTAGATAGAGCATTTTACTGAAAGAAGACATTATTTGAATTTTAAAAACATTTTAAACTGCATTTATAGATATTTAAATAAGTACATAGTTGAACCGAGAATCGAACCTGTTACTCGAGAAAATTAATCAGCCTGTAGTTTTATCCTACAGATCGAAAGGCTTCATCACAAGGATTATTTTTTGCTAAATAACATAGTGTCAAAAATAAAAGAAAGACCATGAATTTTAACATTTTTAACACAAAATTGGTCAATTTTTCAAGTGCTCAAAACTAGTCCCTTCTTCTTGAATACAAAGTGATAACTTTGATTATTTCGTTCCCTGACGATTTTTTGGTCTTGTTGTGGTGGATATTTATTTATTTGAATGATGCGTACTACTCAAGTGAATAGATTAAGTAAGTAGTAATAAGTAGTTATGATTGTCAATTGATGTCCTTACGGCAATGTAAGCTTTTAACTTTTCAGAACAAAATTTTACATCAAATATTAAAATACACGGTCTTCTTTTTATTTGCGACACTATGTTATTTAGCAAAAAATAATCCTTATGATGAAACCTTTCGATTGGTATGATAAAACTACAAGGTGGTTATTTTTTCTCGAGGAACAAGTTCGATTCCCGGCCCAACCATTTAATTATTTAAAAATCTATGAATGCAATTTAAATTGTTTTTAAAATTCAAATAATGTCTTCTTTCAGTAAAATGTTCTATTTACAAGATTTAAGGTACTTTCCCTCCATGTGGCATAGCCGTGGGACACCCTGTATAAAAGAAAGTCGTGTTAGTTACACATTTTATAACTCAAGAACGGCAGAACCGATTTAAGTGAAAATTGGTGGGGAGGTAGCTTTGGACCAGGGGACGGACATAGAATACTTTTTATCTTCTTTTTTTATAACGCGGGTAAACCGCGGGGGCAGCTAGTTTGTTATAAATGAGATCAAGAGCGCACCAAAAATCTTGTTTGCGGTGTTGACAAGTTCAACTACGTAAATGGCTGCCAGCATTACCATTTTAAAAGACAATAATTTATTCTTTAGCCAAAGAATAGACCGATATTTTGATAAGAAGAGTCCGCAAATTGATCTGAGAAGTTCTTCTTTATTGTCTCGACTTCCGAAATTATGTTAGTTTTCTGTATTTAGATTTTGAAAGCTTAAAACTTTCTGTGCGATTACTCACTGAGAATCTACTGTTTTGAAGTTGTTTAAAACTCTAAAACCTTTCTCTAAATCTAACAAATACATTTTGGAAAGCCGCTTCAAATTGGTTCAGTCTAACGCGAGGTAGTCGCGAATAAACATACATACATAGGTAGGTATAGGTCAAATTAAAAATCACCTATTTTTTAAAGTCGGTTAATAATGATACCTATTGTACCACATAATTTAAAACCTAACCCGCACGAGAATATCCAGTAACTTGTCGAACATAACAAATAGCCGGCAAGCGGTTCAGGAGCTCAAGATGTAAATTACAACAACATGGAGCTAGTACCAGTTAGTCGGGTCAGTGCACTTGACTAGCGCGGTTACCTTAGAGTATTGGACACGGCTAGTGCACCTACTAGCACGGCTACTGGCGTATAGCACTGGAGCGAAGTGGTTTGTTTGTGTTCAACTTGCTTACTATTGGTTTACATTTCATATTGCATTTCTAACATAACTACTCTTTGGAGTTGTAAATATATACTAATATTACGAAGCTGAACAGTTTCTTTGGTTGATCGCACAAATTGGAAACTGGACCAATTTGAAAAAATATTTTTGTGTTCGATAGCCCATTTATTGAGGAAGGCTATATTTATAACAAAGCACTAGGACTTACAGGAGCGGAGCAGTAAGTAAAGATGCGAATGAAACCACGGCAGACAGCTAGTGTTAAAAAATGTAGATATAGATAAGACCCAATTATAGATGATTTTGTCTGCGTCTGTTAAAACTAACATAGACATGGATACGCAAAATTCGTCTTAACCTTTCAACGACCAACCGACAGCCGGCTGTCGGGCTGCTATTGTCTTTCTATTGTGTCTCAAATCAGGTGTGTTCTAAGCATTAAAAAAGAAAAATGGTAGCATTCGGTTCCCTTCAAAATGGTTGAGCTAAATGGTGCTGATGCCACGCGTCATGCTCGTGAACGGGCGCTGTCAGTTGAGATGGGTCATCTCTTAACTGCCATGACTTTTTATTAGACTTTTTATAATTTTTTTTATTTTTGACTTTTTATTTTAATTTTGTATTCGTTTATTTTGTTACATACTTACATTGTTTTCACATGTAGAAGCAACAAAAAGAAAATGTAACCAAGATTTTTGTAAAACATGATTTTTTTTAAAAGAGTGTCCGTGGAGTTTCTTGCCTGTTCTTCTCCATAGAGATCTACGTTTTGGAACAGGCAATTAGCGTCACTTTTCTTTTCTGACTAACCGACCGACTCTTTGACAATTCATAAGTACCTGTAAATGGTCTAAGTGAAATAAATGCTTTAAATTTTGAATTTTTTTTTTGCATGTGAGGCTTTTTATTTTTCTTGTATTTTAAACGAGCTTTGGTTTTACTCGTGTTTTTCGTTACTTATCGTGATTTAATACATTTATACATTTTTTCATAATTCTGGCTATAATATTCAAAAAGGATTACTCAAATCTAATCACACAAAAAACATTTCATGTTGCCAAGACAACCACATGCGGTTTAAAAACAAAATTTAGATCTCATGTAGAGCCAAGCTTCTGAATCTACACGGTCTAAGTCTACCGACCCTAACTTCTCTCGATACTCATGACTTTCGACACTCTTGATACTCGACACTCATGACACTCGACACTCGTGACACTCGACCCTTAATAACACTCGATACTCGTGACACTCGACACTCGTGACACATAACACTCGTAACACTTGACACTCGTGACACTTAATACTCGACACTCGTGACCCTCGACACTCGTGACAATCGACACTCATGATAATCGACAATCATGACACTCGACACTCGTGACACTTGACACCCGACACTCGTGACACTTGACATTCGAAACTCATGATACTTGACACTCGACACTTAATGACACTCGATACTCGTGACAATCGACACTCGTGACACTCGACACTCGTAACAATTGACACTCGTGACATTTAACACTCGTGACACTCGACACTCGTGACATTTAACACTCGTGACACTCGACACTCATGATAATCGACAATCATGACACTCGACACTCGTGACACTTGACACCCGACACTCGTGACACTTGACATTCGAAACTCATGATACTTGACACTCGACACTTAATGACACTCGATACTCGTGACAATCGACACTCGTGACACTCGACACTCGTAACAATTGACACTCGTGACATTTAACACTCGTGACACTCGACACTCGTGACATTTAACACTCGTGACACTCGACACTCGTAACACTTGACACTCGTGAACCTTGACATTCGATATCATGATACTTGACACTCGACACTTAATGACACTCGATACTCATGACACTCGACACCCATGACACTCGACACTCGTTACACTCGATACTCATGACACTTGACACTCGTGACATTCGACACTCGTAACACTTGACACTCGTGACACTCGAAACTCGATACTCATGACACTCGACACTCGTGACACGTGACACTTGATACTCGACACTCGTGACAATCGACAATCATGACACTCGACACTTAATGATATTCGATACTCATGACACTCGACACTCGTGACACTTTATACTCGACACTCATGACACTCGACACTCGTGACACTCGACACTTGTGACACTCGACACTTGTGACAATCGACAATCATGACAATCGACACTCGTGGCATTTGACACTCGTAATACACGACACTCATGGCACTCGATACTCATGACACTCGACGGTTCAAAAAAACGACGAAACACTTCGAGAAAAGGTTGGTTGTGCCTTTGCGCGTCACTTGGCTCGTCTTGGTCGTCTGCACTACCGTGCCCTCAGATTAGGAGTTTCAGAGATGAACTTTTTTAACCGACTTCAAAAAAGGAGGAGGTTCTCAATTCGTCTGCATGTTTTCTTTTTGTATGTTTGTTACGCGATATCTCCGTCAATTGTCAACGGATTTTGATGGTTCTTTTTTTGTTTGATAAGTCATGATTCAGGGGTGGTCCCATATAAATTTTGTGGCGATCGGTTCAGAGCTTCTCGAAAAATTCACCAAGAACAAAAAAAAATGACGAAATATTCATAGACGATGTGTGCTTTTTCTTCAAGTTTCTATTTTCGTTTTATAAGATTGTAAGTAGTTTTATTTTGAAAGATACTTTAATACACAGTCAAACATTGGGAGTCGACACTAAAAAGTAATAAATAAAAACTTTTTTTGAATCTCTAATTCTAATCTAATTTCGAATTTGAATTTGAAGGCGGTTATTATTTTTTGGAAAAAAGTTTTTTTTAATATAACTAAATATTTCTGCAGCTTTATTACATTTGTATCTAATATACAATATTATTACTAAATTAATTAACTACTCAAAGAAATTAGATTATCAAAGTAGGCCAGTAGCGAATGACCACAGATTAATGGAATTTGTTAGATGCACTCACACTTACTGTCCGACTTTTCACGGGACTGTCCGGCTTAATGAAAAGCGTGTCCGGCTTTGAAGCTGAAAGGATTTGCAACTTCCACGGAAATCTAAACATTGCTGGTCCGTGTGTATCGCTCTGTTGAACATACAACGCGGCTCGTCTTAGGGTTAACGTCGTTGTGTTGTGTATTAAGCCTACATATTGCGCGATGTATATCACGGATCATAACGCATTAGCTTGGATGGTGTTATGCGGTTTACAACCATGTGTTTTGGTTTGGTTTGCTAGTAAATATGTTTTCTGAATTGTATTATGAGTACTATTCAATATAAATTCTGAAATAGTAAACCTAAAATCTCTATTTGAGAAATTGCTGCATAACGTGGCACTTAGTCACACTCACCAAAATGGTAGGAAACTTGAAAACTTTCAAAATATTACAAATTAACTCTTAATTTTCACTTAGGCCAATAACATAATTATCAGTTTGCGTGGCAAAAAGGCAACTATTAAAATATTTTCATCTCACCTGATTGTTACAAGAAAAAATAAATACAAAATTAGATTACTACTTAGCAAGATGTATTTTACTACGAAGAAGATATTCTAGAAATTAAGTTTCAAAGTACACACTTTAATCCATTCCATCAAATATACGAAACAAATGAACACATTTATGTCGTACATTTTACTTGACCTACAAATACGGGCACAAAACCACAACACAGTTACGAAGAAGTCAAGTAAGCACACATCAACCTCACCACATTAAACAAACGAAAGATTTCCTGCATCCAGCCTCCACTAATATCTAATATCATAAGGGATTACCAACAGAATTGATGGAGGAGTTAAGTACTTGTCCGAGGATCCCGCTGTTATGAGTTGTCCGTAGTTTAAGCCCCAATTAAACCCTCCCTCGCATTTGACTTCGTTCTGACGCTGGAATCGACATTTAACTTTGTATTTCAATTTCAAAATCTAGATTTGTTTGTTGTTATAATAGTGTAACGAGCTGAATATTGGATGCAGTGGTTTTACTGTGAAACGGTTTTAGTAAGGTAAAACTTGGTTGAATAACTTGTTTAGTTTGCATTTTACAGCTGCAGATTTGACTGCAATTTGAACGTATCATGCAAGAGCGTTTATTTTCAGAGAAACCAAGTTTAAAATAAAACCAGCTCTGATGAAAATTAAGGAGGTGAATTTTTTGTCGTCAGTTTAAAGTCATGCCTCCCTCTCTCATACCACCGTGCCACTATTGTGGAGCAGCGCAAAGCCTGGGGGATCGTTGCATTAGCCGGGCTCGAACCCGCTGCCCTGACCTACATACCGCAGTCTTCATATGCTGAACGATTCGTTGCACTGATTGGATAGGACGGCTAAACGCTGGCTTGTACTGGGGAAATTTTCACATCGGTAATGGGTTGGCTCCTCTGCCAAGTGCTGATAAACGCAAATTAACGGTCATTAGGCACATGTAGTGCTGAGCTACTGAGATTAACTGTTTTGGTGAGATTTACGAGTGCTTTAGAATTGATTGAGATTGTATTTTAACCTAATACCTATAACATTTGTCAGATAATTAGTCCATTTCCAAATCTAAATCATACGTGTACTTGAGCCCATGGGCCTATTTTCTATCTTCTCTCAGGAATGTTTTCCTCCATCTCTAGTGAAATATTTTGGGCTCGGTGTAGGTATTAACATTCTGGCTTACCAAGCTTTGTTTTCGCGTTGCGTCTCACTTCAGCTGGCATACTTCCAGATTATCGCTTTGGCAGGTAATAACCAAACAAGCGGGTTTAGCTTTCCTTGACAGCACTAGTTTGGAGTAACTCGTAAATTCTTCTGCAGATACCAGTGTATGTCCGCTTATGTGTTAAAAGGCCACAGCCCCCAATTCTCGCCAAACGTTTACTAAAGCGAAACGTTGTACGTTAATAAATGTTGGACCAAAACTAGTCGGATATAATTTCCCAGTCTAAACACACGTGTTTGCATACCTCGCACTGCGCTTGGCTTTTCACCATGTATTCTGAATGTTTCTGCTCCCAGTATTTGCTTCGTTGAAACATATTCAAACTTTTGTTTAGTACTTCTGCTATTTGTACTGCAGACTATTGCGTGCTGCCATCGTTGCATGTTATTTTAATAAGGATATAAATTAAAGTTGATTTTCTTTTACCTGAACAGGTCGGGTTTAAATGGTAAAGCATCCAATTAAGTAAGCTACCTTATTAAAACATAAAAATATCATATTTAATGTGCTTACAACTTTAACGTCGGCATTTTCGTTTACTTAATCACGGAGCTGGTAGCTTGAATACATAATTATCAGGCCATTGAATAAGTAAATTGGATGTGTTAATATAGTAGTTAAATAAGTAATAAATTAAAATAAAATCTAGAGACTGTCATAATGGCCTAGTGGTTAAGGCGCCTGCCTCTTATGCAAGAGGTTATGGGTTCAAATTCGGGCAAGTACATACCAATGTGACGTTTTCAATTCATATGTACTTTCAAAAATGTATCCTGGACATCACAGACATCGGTGAAGGAAAACATCGTGAGTAAACCTGGACTTCTAGTTAATATGTGTCCGAAATCCCCAATTCGCCTTGAGCAAGCGTGGTGATCGTGCCTTCTCTGCATGAGTAGAGGCCTTTGCCCTGCAGTGGGATTAATAAGCTGGTATGATAAAATCTAAGAAAATACAGAAACGAGATCACCCATAAAGATACAATAAGATAATTTTAATTATTTTCGCGTTTGCTCCAACTTATTTAAACTTTGACAGATGACTCAGAAGCAATCGCAAATAAAATAATCAGCAGAAGCTGTACGCAGTCGAGGCATCCGTACATTGGAGGTCACATTACTCAAATAATAAAAAGCAGATGAATATGGCAGTCGTTGCAGCTCGCTTATCGCCGCCATGATTGATTTATTGCACGCGCGTTTAATGTTTCGATAAATTATTGCTTTATAATAACCAGCAGTGCCGGTTGAGACGGAAAGATTAAGTTTTCATAGTATTGTATACAAGTACAGAGTATTGTAATATGTAGGTCCTTTTTTAGAGAACAAATAGTTATTAATTATTTACTTTACTTATATCTAGCTAAGACCGCGTTGGTCTTGTATTCGGGCAATGTGTTCAAAGAGTTTGGGTTTGTTTAGAAGTTGCTATGTATCCCGAAAGCAAATAAAATCGTTGAACCTGGGCCTATGTTTTCTTTCTAAGCGTATCTGCGTGTCTCCATTGAGACTAAAATTCGATATTGATTCATTCAAAATATTCACATTGTCCTCAGATGTAATGTAAAATTCAAAAATGTGTAATAGATAAAATAAAATTTCCTTGCAAATTGAATTTCAAATGAAAGAAAAATATAGAACAAGTATAATAATAGATCGTTCGTGCTCTCGCTCCCAGAGTCTTGAATTGCGAACTGTAAGTACTGTATACATATATCTATATACGTATGTATCATCACGATCAGCTTGCCTCACATTCACTAAATTTTAACTTCCTCGTTTACTGGCAACACACCCTTACAGCGACTCCTTAAAAATAACGGTGATCATTGAACCTCTTAAAATGTACCGAGATAGCAGCCGAGAAACAACACGAGAATCTGCAGGGAGGAAAATAAAGTGATGCGAAATTGAGTTCTTAGTTCATGTTTGTATGCCCAGCTGGGTACAGTACATTTATTTTAGAGTATTTTTCTAAAGCATTTTGATTGAACCCCGATTGAAATAAATTTAAGTCTGAAAGCACCAGTCCGCCTTGATCAATGCGTCGTGTCTTCTCACATAGAATAATAGGCTGCTATTTTTAACACATTATTTATGTTACATCATCATTATTTATGTTGCTCTATATTATACTAGCTGCTGCCCGCGACGTCCTCTGCGTGAAGGCTTCAGCTTCGCCCCCGTAGGTGATAGTGTGATAATATGTAGCCGATGTTTTGACCCGACCTCTTAGTAATATCCCTGCAAAATTTGAACTGAATCCATGCAGTACTTTTTGAGTTTATCCCGGGCATACATTCTTACAAACAAACAGACAAACAGAGAAAAATTCTAAAAACTATATTTTTGGCTTCGGTATCGATAGCAGATCACGCCCAAAGTATTTTTTTTTTAAATATTCAATGTACAGTTTTGACTTTCCTACGAATTATGGTTAACTTACGGTTATTTCAGTCATAAAATTGATAAACCAAATAAAGTGAAACTAAAATTCATAACCGAACGCAATCCAACCAACAACAACATTTATTTTAACACACAAGACAATCTATGCCTTAATAAAACACCACATTTCGTACCCAAACCCACAATTTAATTATATAAATTACAAAATTCTTTATGCAAATAAGCGCAGGCAATTTTTAATAAATAAACAGTACGTTGCGTTGGAAATACATAATTTGCATAGTGCGGCTGGCAGCTTAATGGCGGCGCTTCGTGTAACGGAACGGACCAAGTTGGGAGTTTTTTTTTAATTTAACTGTCACACGTCGGCGTCGCTGCTATTATATTTTAAACTGACTGTTGATAAAGTGGTTTGTGATAAATAACGAATCATTTGAGCGCGAGGGAAATGAATGAGGGTTTCTGATGCCATTTGTCATTCTGTGCATATTGGGGCGGAACGCGGACATTTATTTTTTTCGGTGACTGTACTTGCTTTGTAGCGTGTGGAAAGTCAAATGTGAGCACTTTACTCCTATATATTTTATGTAATAACTGTAATAAGTAGAGACCGGATTACATACAACACAAAATATAAAAACAAAGCTTGAACTATGCATGAAAATATGCAAGAAAAATGCTTGAGATATGCATGAAAAAAAAAGCTTAATATGCAACATTATAATAATTTTGTCATTCAGTTAAAAAATCTTGATTTAAAAATCATATTCAATTAAAATGATAACAAATACTATTATTCTTCTTTCTTGAGTTTACAATAAGGTGCCTTTCTTTTTTTGTAATGGACTAAATATGCAGTTGCATATCCGTAACCGTCTTTAGTTATCAGTAATATTCTAAAACAGTGTTTTAGAATAAAAAATATTCATTCGAAATACTTTATTTAATATTTTAAATTTTTTGACAAATACATAAGCAAACTTGTGTATTCTGTGTTTACTCTTTCCGCCTTATTACAAAACAAGGTTTTTCTCTAAACCAGGTTTAAGCCATTGAGCTAGGTTTTGTATTTCGAATTTTGATCGTATCAGAATAAGATTCAAATTACAAAACACGGCTCAATGGTTTAAACCTGGTTTAAAGAAAAACCTTGTTTTGTAATAAGGCGGTTAGGGTTTAATATTTGAACAACAACAATATATTTTTACGCAAAAAGTTGGTACTAGCATTATCAGATAAAGTTTTAAACAAATTTTATTTTAGAATACAAAATGACATTTAAAAGGCTATGAAACCATCGTTTACATACCCTACACAATGTCTCAATCTCATAATTCTTGGTTATATTCTTCATTGCATTTAGCCTAAGTGTAGGTCCTAAAGAGTTCTAAAGACACTTATTTATTCTCCTTATATAGTTTCTTGTGTGCAAAACAAAACTTGGTTCTATTAATCGTAGGTGTAATGGTGCGTAAGCTACGAAATGGTGGCAACAGAATAAATAATTACATTTCCTAACGAAACTTTAAAATGTATAAATAACATGTTCGTATTCATTTTAATGAGTTACGAGTTTGTAACGAACGAGTATTTCGCATCGAACTACTAACTTGCGACTCCACCGTGTTGAATGTTAGTACTGTGATATCCAACTTAATCATTGCTAAATGTATAATAATTATTGTAAAGAAATTGCACATTTTCTCATTATCTACTGTAATAAATAAACGTAGAATGCATACAATTTTTATACACGTTTATACTTCCGATTTGAGTTTTGCAGCTTATTAAGTGAACACAACAGACATTATTTAACCCGATCTTATTCTACAGGCAGCCAGAATTCTAATGGCCATTTCCAATAACCTACCTTATCTTTGGATTAAGTTTCCAAAAACAGATATTTGACCAATTCTATACAAGTCGATCCATCGATACGATGCGAGTCAAAACTCTACCTCTACAAGACAAACCCGACGATAGATAAATTAAACCATAAAACAACTAAAACCACGCCACTACTTATCAACAACGCCTCTCACATTCTGATACGGTAATAAATAAAACTGAAAATATAATCGTCGGCGCCATTAACCGCTCGAACGCGGCCACAGACCCCATCATTTGCAAACCGAGCGGCAATCCTCAGCGTTGTGTTTTAAAAGCTCGTTAAATAGTGTACTGTCGTTATTTGATCCAACCGGGCCCCTCTTAATTACGGCGGGGCCCATTTAAACTTGCCTCAAGGCCACACGGTCCCCAACCTAGGCCATTCATTGGTTTCAGCTATTCATAATGTGTCTTAAATTTTTTGTTTTTTTTGTTTGGAATTCTTTCATAGTAAATAGTCTAGGTAGAATATTCTTTTATAAGAGTTAATGACGTTTGGATTAATGGTTTTGCCATTAATAGTATCAGTAGCGTATTGAGATTACTCAGGATATATCGCAGTGCACAAAGTGTGCACAATCACGGGCAAACTACTTTTCAATTACTTCCAAAGACGTCAATCTTACGCGACAGCCCAGAAGCAGCAGCTCTAGGTTCTTTTCAGGGTAAATGGGCATCTCATCACCAACTTCTCAACCCCTACTCAGACAATTCTAAAGGAAAACTTTTATAGGATTGTCTCAGTAGGGCACTTAATGCCCGATTTAA
Organism: Athetis lepigone; assembly: GCA_033675125.1. Lineage (NCBI taxonomy): Eukaryota > Metazoa > Arthropoda > Insecta > Lepidoptera > Noctuidae > Athetis > Athetis lepigone. The sequence goes on along the minus strand of CM066233.1, from coordinate 20,722,232 downwards.
AAGTCGGACTAAGGACCCACACAAACAGGTTCAGCTATTATGTGTTTTTGTTTAGGAAGAAACGTCGATTTCAAAATATACAAAGGATGGGTACTTCAAAATTCTGAAAATGATGATCTGGAATCATTACTACTAAGTCGTTTTCATCCAATGTAGCTATATTTTCCCCATTTTTATTCTTATTCTACTTAATACCAAAATCTAAACACATTCGTATGAATCATTTTATTTCATAAATCCTGAGCTGTTCATAAAAATAACAGAAACATTCAGTTCGTCCAGAGATACAAGCAGTAACAGTTTCAGGTATTCCTGCAATCCTCCGCCGCCTCAAAGGGATCAAAGGATTGATATCCGTGATCCTTTAGTTTTGAACTATCGCTATCTGCGGATAAAACTCACTTGTTTGTCTTACATACTTTTGTCTTGAAGTTTGCTGATTTAACTCCTTTGAGTCCATATTGATTGTTGTATTTTATTGGGGTCTTTTCTTTTAATCTCTTTTTATTAGGCTCATGTTCAATAGTGGACTGTGATACTTGAGTTGAAGAATTTTAGTTATTCTACGCTGTGCAAATGATAAAGTTTTAATCAACTAGCAGCTGCCCCTAAATAAATTTTACCCCCTTTGAGGGTGAAATTTACATAATTCCTTCTGTGGAGGATGATTACATAAGAAGGCATCAACTGCCGAAATTTCAGGTTTCATGTTGTTGTGGGATCCATGCCAGTCAGAACATGTAATACGTTGTATAAATGACTCATAAGGTCTTTTAAAACGGGAATCAAAAATTAACTTTTTGAGCTACGATTGAATACACCACGACCAATATAAGTCTCATCGAGGTTTCCCAAATGAACCAGACAATGATTAAAGGATCACGAGTTGATCATGCGGCGAAGTTACGACCGCGCACTTCTAAATATTGCAAACTTGAGCCATCAAACTATGTTAAAGTTACGGCTTGTTCCAAACACATCACAATACGTTGTCACCTCTGTACCCCTGAACTTTGTGCCAACTAGTACGATATTCAGAATATTTAAGCGTTAGACTAAAGTACATACATTAAAGTTGTCGAACAAGGTCTGAAGTTGTCGTAATCCAAGTTTGCATACGAGATTACGAGCGTTCGATTTGCGACTGCAACTTACTCGGGACTCGGTCGCGAGACTAATCGACACCGCGGTATAATTGATGAGGTTCTTGAGATTGAGTAAAGTTTTATGTTGAATAGTGGGGAGATTTACAAGGGGTTTGTTTTAAAGGGCGAATTGTATAGCTAGTGTTAGATATCTGTCCGTGACGGTGACCATTATCATTGCATAAGCCGTCCGCTTATATATCACTCAAAGACATAAAAATGCTGTCCAAAAAATTATTGAAAAATCAAAAAACGCAACTGACTTCTCGGAAGTCAGTGGCTTTGTTTATGTTTCATGTGATTGCCACCAACTTCCAAAATTGGTGTTGGGTTTTTCGATGTCGTTAAAAATTCTTTTTATTTTTTATTTAGTAATATTATATTCTATGTCACTTCCACAACTGCCTATGTCGCTTCAGGTATCTAGCTGAATCCGGTTAGGCTGAAAGCTGACACCAACATAGTTGGGAAAAAGCTAGGGATATGATGATGTCACTTCCATAACTGACTGAGCCTGTAAAGCTTGCAAAAGAATGAGACATACAAACATACATACGCTCGATTAACACAACCCTCCTTTCGAGAGTCGGGTAAAAACAAATGGTGAACAAGCTATAGATTCTAGAAATATTATTCAATATAACTGGCACAGGTTCACCGTTCCATTGAATAAACAAGCGATAAAAATCTGCAAAAATTTGCGACAGACGGCCGCTGCGTTTATTTAGTCACGGAATAAATCGCACGGTGCGCCCGTGTGGCGAGTGCACAATATTATTTATAGGAATAGTGTTTGCATTTTATTGCTGCTGTTTGTTATCCGTTATTTAGTTTGCTGGCTATTCGGTTGCCAGTTTGGAAACTCAGTAGCAGTGAGTTGTCAAAGTTTATAGTGCGCTGTCGTTACATGCATCGGGGCGTTGGTCTTGGTATTTGTTACTATTTCACACAAAAACTACTGAATGAATTTCGATGAAACTTTACTGTAATGTAGCTTATACCTCAAAATATGACAGGCTACATACCATCACGCTATGACCGACGGAAGCAAAGCATTAACTCAAAATCTAACCCGACGCGTGTGAAAGCGCGGGGGACAGCTAGTATTATAATGTGCGATAATATGATTATAATATGTCTGTCAGTCTGTCTGTTACGCTGTCACCTCTCAACTACCAAATCGATTGAAATGTACGGATCAAAGATAGCCTATAGCCTGAGAAAGGACATTATGAGATTTTAGACCTCTACGCGGGTGAAGCCGACGGCAAAAGCAAGTATACATCTTCAGCGTATTGGCTAATCTGCGTTAAGTTTTCCGCTGCAACCGAAATTCGGTCTCCAAAATACTTATTTACAGTAGCAAGATTGCTTTCAACGTATTTCTTCTCGAAGTTTCTTGATTGTCTTGCTGAACATACCTACAGTATTATAAACGTCATGTTTACAATAGATTCAGGACGTATACGAGTATATTGCTCGAAACCAGAGCATAATAATAAAAGTAGAAGAATGCTCCCCGCTGGTTTTATGTAGGGCAGACGTTGCGGGTTACATTCGTCAACTTTTGAGGGTGTACCTACAGGTTTTTATTTTATTACTAGGCTTTGTTCGTGACTTAGTGCGCTTGGATGTCTGTTTAAAACTTATAATTATTAATGTTCTTATTTTAAGCAATATCAATTTCTACCAAAATTTAACAAAATCATAATATAGCTTATATATACAGGCAATGATGTTATAAGTAAAAAACTGTAGATAGGTTATATGCAGTCAAAAAGTGGCACATTAAAAGTTTGCCAATTGGCAAACATGATACTGAGTATCGCGTTGACATTTGACGTTTATCTCTTTTTCACTCGCACTACTTCAATCATGTCATCCTACTTTGACGTGTAATGTATGTGTGCGTTAGTGTGCCGTTTTTGAAGAAAGAATTTCGTTTGGGTGACCTATCTACACTTTTTTACTTATAACATCATTGTATACAGGTATAATTGTGATAGCCTAACAGACAGACAAAGATATTTTCGAACCTATACTAATATTATAATTCTAAAGATTTTATTTGTTTATTTATTGGTTTGAACGCTCTAATCTCAGGTACTGCTGTTCCGAATTGATAAAGTCTTTTTGTGTTTAATAACCCATTTATAAAGGAAGGTTATAGAAGGGTACAATCTACGGAAGCGGAGCAATAACAGAAAACGCGGATGAAACCGCAGCGGAGCCTGCTAGTTTATAACGTACTACCTTTTGCCCGTGGTTTTGCCTGCGTGATTGTCGCCACTTACACCTCTGTTTTATCCATTTTGGGTTGAAAATTCCAATAAACTTTTCTTAGTCACCACTTACTCTTTACAAAGAACACACCATGCTAGTTTCATGTCTCTACGACAAGGGCTGTGCATTGATATATCAGCAGTCAGTCAATGAGTCAGTAAGTTTACTATTTTATTTATTTAAATAGATAGATAGATTACACGAATAATACACGATACACGCTATACACTGTATTTAACAAGCACAAATTCCTCATTAATATACCACAACAATATACCCTCACAGTTTAAAAACCGCGTCACCTCACCTCAATACAGCCATCAAATCTGTGAGCCCATCTAATGACCATTATGTCAACAAATTGACACATTCTGCTTCGGAATTAGGTATTTTTAGTCCCCTAAGCTCATTAGCGGAGAACTCTGTTTGCATTTAAAGTGACGTCATTACGGGTTTGAGTCCGGGAGACAATCGCCCGTTGTGGTGGATATAGCGAGCGGGGAGGGAATTCTGGTAGCTTCGGGTTGTATGAAATAGTGATTGTTAGGGTGAATGAAAGTGGTTATAGCTAAAATTTTATTATGCTTGTTTATTTACGACTTTGATGGAGTTTTTTTATTACTGATCTATGATTTGCAATTTAAAAGATACTACTAAAAGGTTGTTTCGTAATACTTCCGCGTTAGCAATGTATTTGTCACGACTCGGACTGTGTAAATAATAATTTTGCTTTTTAAAATATTTATTGGCATTGGCCTGCATCTCACTAAAGTTTCTACTCGTACAACACAGCTGATAAAAGTCTGGCGACTGATTGCATAATCCAAAAAATATTATATAATCCAATATAATCCAAAAAAAAAATTGCCATACGTGGGTTTTTTGCTCACACGACCTCTACATAATATAGGTACTTAGGTACTCATGTACACGAAAAATAAAGTAAAAAATAGTAATAGAATAAAAAAGATAAACCGTTATTGCGTGCCCCAGAGGCGCGCCACACAAGCCTCGTTCAGCAAAACTCCCCACTTGTGTCTGACGTCTGGTTTGATTTACGTTCATGTACTTACCCTCCATGTGGTTTAACATAAAAAAAAATCCAAACAAGTGTAAATCATATTTAAAAAAGCCATCGTCTCCGAAGTTATTAAATCGCGAGTGCAGCGAACAAAAAGTTGAAAACTCCGAAACGGCTTAATCGAATTTTGCGACACATGTTTAAGAACCATTGCTTCTATCTACTTTTATTTGACCCGTTTAAGATCTACGGTGTCGCATAAAAACAGACAGACAGACAGAAAAACAGACACACACACATACCGGCCAAAACAACAACCCTTTTTTTTGCGTCTAGGCTAAATAAAAAAGGTCAAAATCTGTTAATCTCAATAAAAGTTCCAACCATTTACATAATTACAAATAATGAAGCCACTAACAGACATAGTTTAAATGCCATAAATGTATAAAACATTAGTTCGTGTATGATAATTAGTTGAACAGATTTGAGTCCCCAAGGCCGAGACCTCAGAAACTTATTCGTCGGTGTAAGTTACCCCAAAGTCTTATTTTCACGTAATTTTCAACTACTTAGATAACATTCAACTTTGGTTTAGTTAATTATTTTCTTATTAGATACCCCGCGTTAAGTTTTGAGACCAAAATCGTAATCAGTTAATTGAGGAAGGACTTTATAATCTTGTTATGGATTGAGAAAGGTGATTAAAAGATTGTCTTGTCTGATTATCAGGTACAATGATTACTAATCTCTTAGCCATATCATCGGTCGGAGCAATGTCATCGGCTTCTATAGTAATAATATCAGTCTATGTAATTACTGTCAAAACCAAAGGCCTCTTCTCATACAGAGATAGCAAGAGTATCGATCACCACGCTTGTTTTGATTTTTATCGCATTCAAATCTCATCTCTTCTACCTACCAACTCAGTAGTACCTTTCTCACCACAACGTACACCCTGACGACGAGGGACATATTGAAGTAAGCTATTCAGTATTCAAATATGTAAAAAAACAATTCCTTAGTTTTTGGATAATTGACTCACAATATAAATAAATGGTTGGCAAGCGCGCTATACCCATTGAAAGAACAGAATGATCATACCTACATCCTTAGCCTACAACACTGGTTCTGCGGATGGCGAGCGATGGGTAGCTCGCCGCCCGGCTAGGACCAGGACCGCGTCGACGGCGCGTTAGTGTTCCACGCGCGCCTCAAAGAAAAGAAATCAGCACAGGAAGGGGAAAAAAGCTTACAACACTCTCTTATCATATCAATATTATATTACCGATGCAACCGAAAGCGCAAGACTGTTTTTTTTTGGAGTTTGAGAGCCTTATTGCGAAATGGCGATAATTTCATTACGGCTTTACGACTTAAATATTGTTGTTTTATTATTTACATTTATTTTAGTTATAGTGGGCATACCGCGTCCTTGAATAATATCCCTCGTCTCACCAGCCACGGTGCATAATTAAGTGATCATCTTTCATACATTTCATCCGCGCTCCTCATCCATCCATCCATATTCATACTTTCCTCTGCCAAATGTGGTGTTTGTAGTAATATCCCATTTATAATTTACATACGAAACCCTGAATATGTTACGTGATACCAGGATCTGAAATTTTAATATATTTCGCCTTAGTTTGATTATGCCTGTGTAATCCGCTTTGGGCAGGTTTATATAACATTCAATTAAATTCGTAATTGAATAAAAAGATCGGCCTCGTTTCACTGTAATTATATCAAAAGGATTATATGAAAAATGAGTTTAGTATATTGAATAAAATGTACACGTGAAACTTTATAAATATTTTAAAAGGTAAAAAACATTCAAAATGAGTTGCCCTGGATTTTAATGACCTATTAAAACTAAGCTCGGAATCACGTCTGTACATTGTGTACGGGAGGATTCTTTTGAAATATAATTAAGAGGAGTAATGAAACGGGATCTAATTAATCAGACATTTTTATTAGAACACAAGATACGTATCTACGACATTAATCCAGAGTAAATTCCATCTGAACAAACATATAGCTCGGCCAGATTACAAGGCCGAGCAGTCTTGTAAACACTTGTGGGACAATTACAGCGGAGCTGGCGATATTGTAACTAAGCAAACACTTAGAGCGCTCAGGTACCGCTTACACCAGCCCTAATGAAAGTGGTACTATGGCGCGTTGTCCAAATTCATTGGCTTTGCCCCGTTTATATTTACATGCCTTTGTTTGTTCGGCTAACAGTCCAAATTGTATGCTTTTAAATGAATGTTTTTATCATTTTACCTGCCTTCTGTGCCTGTTTCAGGCGATAGGTTTTCAGGAGAATTGGATGATGAATGTGTTGTTTGTTGTTCGTTTTAATTTGCTGGTTACATGGATGTAGATTGATTGGTTTTAGAACTTCAGTCTACGTAACATGGTGCCGTGTCTCTGTGATGTCGATATTACGTCATTCAAAAGTTTTATTTTCAAATGTTGTTAAAGTTAGGTAAACGTCGTGTTTGTTTATAGCCGCCTTTAATTATTTGTAGGGTTTTACATATGATAAGTTAGATAAGTTAATATATTCTAGTAACAAAATAAAATCAATTTAATAAACATAAAGGGCAAAGTATCGAAAGATACTATCAAACAAAACTCAATGAATGCTTTATGAAACTCATATATTTCAGCATTTTAATAATATGTTTTGATTTATAGTCACAGGAGATTTAATTTTGAAGTCATTTTCATGTTTCTTGAGAGAGTTTTCAAAGTAATCCTTTTAAAACACCGTAGGATGTTATTGAATACTCACTTTATCAGACTTTATTTACAGAATGTGAGCCGAAGCAAACATAAACAAACATACGCAAAACCGACGCTTTTATTTTCCCTTACTCAGTACCACAACCATTGCTTATTTATAGTATATCGAATTACTGGCGTGACGCAGACGAGTGATTGATTGCTAACATCCACACATCGCTCAGTGCCACGACATACAAGTAAGGAACACTCGTGTTTACCCGGACTCTGCTCATGAATACTCGGAACAAAGTGCCATTCCCGATACATCTGGATTTGTCCAACAAAACGTCACGCCAGCCTTCCTTCATTTTAAATATGTACGCGTAGTGACGCGCAACCACCGACTCTGCCGAATTCCGAAAACTATCCGGCTTAAGTTAATCGGATATTCGTACTATGTTGTTCGGTAATCTGGTTTATTGGATAAAAAGCGCGAACATTTCGTTGTGATCGTGTTAGGGCGGATTTGTAGTGTTTCGTTTGCTGGTTTAATCGACTGGAATAAAACCTGTGAAAGTTAAGTTAAATTTGAATGCTGAGCGATCTCATGTGTGTATGTTATTATTTTACCTAAAGTTGTTTTTTTATGAAAATCGTTTATTAACAAAGCCTTTCAAGTTTCTTATGCTGTTGTGTTGAAAGAAAAAAAAAACTTGTGGTTCAAAGTTATGGTCTATTACTGAATATAAAATACTTACAGTGAGTGCCTCTAGAACTTTTTCTACTAAGAACAAAAGCGAGAGCCAAACTTTAATGCAGTTTTCAACTCCAAGCCACAACTCTTTAATAACCGCACATAAGCTATCTCTCACATATGCACACGTTCAGCTATTATATTCATAATAGCGCCGACAGATTCCTCGCCTCGAGAGCCGGATAGTCATTACTCACAGCGGGGCACGTCACTACTAAACACGCATTATAACAGCTACTAGGTATCTGTTTGAGTAGAAAAACCTTCGCGAGTGATATTGATGAATAATTCATGCGGCGGCGGCGTCAACAATAAGGAACCTATAGGATATTCAACAAGCGCCGACTATCCGACTGGTAATTACGTCCGCCCGATTTATGAGTTTGCCTTACTAATGACGGCACTATTTCGTCTGTCGGAAGTTTAGTACCATAAATAGATTAGAGACCAAAAGCCAGGTCTTCCAGCCATTACGTAAATAGAGCTCAGCGGATATTGGCTAAGCGTGATACATTTATTTGCACAAGCAAAGCGAAAAGAAAATTTTGTTTGAAAAATAAATGTTTTTAAGCGTTCTTTTCATTACGTTTAAAATATTATGTAGGTAGAATATTTTCCTAAACAGGTTTTATTCGGTTCTGGCTCACTTTTATTATACGGATTCACGTGAATCTCTTTTAAGTAAATATTTTTGAAAGGACTTTAATGAGATTGCTGTCACAACCCGGAGCTTCGTGTAATGGTCCGTGTACAAAACGTGTGATGATAAATGATGGAATATTATTCGAATGAACTGCTGCCGGCTGACGATGATGCATACTAATTTATCTTTATTTAAAGATTATTGTAACCATTGAGGTGGATGGCTGTACATGTATACGCCTGTTCGCTGTTTTAATATGACTTCCCCATAAACTCGAAATGGTTATCATAACCGTAAAATGAAGTGCATGGCTCGATTCGAGACATCCGTGACATCATAAGAAGAAGATGGAGGAACATCTTGATTGTTTTTTTAAATAATTGGTAATATGAAACACGAAAAGTGGAAAGAATAACCGACAATACAGGCGGGTCTTTTAGCACTTTTAGTTATTTGAACCACTTTTCGAAATACTTACGGTGAAAAAAGGCTGGCAAAACAAAAGAAAAAATTGGCCTTAAATAAAAACATTTTTACCAACATTACCATCTCCTTGTCACTGACAGCTAAAAGCAGGTAACGTCGTCTCCAATTGTATTACGGAATAATTTTCTAAATCTAAGTCGAAGTGATCCGATTTAGAGGCGTTATGTTAGTGGGTATAAAAGAGGGGAGGTTTCGCGAGGACTCGTAAACAGAGGCGTGTTGGTGCATTATTGCGTTTGTGCTCGTTTAGCTAAATAGGCGGCGTGTAGCTGGCTTGTGCAGCTCATTTTATAGCTGGTAGTTAAGGATGCCGCACCTAAAGCTTACTAATACGACTTTATTAATAAAACTGCTGTCTGTCTGCCAAAGCGTCCATCATAGTCTTATTTTTTTTACCGACATAGACTCTTGAAATTTTCAGTGTGTTTTTATTACCGGTATTAAAGAATAGCATAGAACAGAATGATTTATTTTGTCAAAAACATTGTTACAGAGTGTTACATAATAATATTGTACAGGTTCAGCGCGTCTCACCGAATGATCGGAAAACAAAATTAGTTTTGGTACATTTACTAAATACAAGAAACATTAATTATATTTTTATAATCTAAAGGATTTACATTATTTGTACGTTTTTACGTTTTACGTTTTTGTTTTTACGTTCTTTATTGTACTTTCTAAAGATTATCTTAGACATCGCAGACATCGGTGAAGGAAAACATCGTGGGGAAACCTGGACTTATAGTGAATATAAGTCCGAAATCGCCAATCGGCCTTGAGCAAGCGTGGTGATTAATGCTCATACCTTCTCTGTATGATAAGAGGCCTTTGCCTTGCAGTGGGACAGTAACAGGCTGTTATTATTTAATCCATACTAATATTATAAATGGGAAAGTGTGTCTGTCTCTCTGTTTGTCTGTCTGTCTGTCTGTATGTTTGTCTTTCTTTCACGGCAAAACGGAGCGACGAATCGACGTGATTTTTTAAGTGGAGATAGTTGAAGGGATGGAGTGTAACATAGGCTACTTTTTGTCTCTTTTTAACGCGAGCGAAGCCGCGGGCAAAAGCTAGTTATTTATAAAAGATTAAAGATGATGGACCTACGATCAGAAGCGGGTCACTATACAAGCAAATTGAATTGTGGTACGGAGCTTTCTGCGTGCGTCTGACTAGATTTGATTTCTCGGATCCAACTATCCATGTGGTCCACCAGAATGAATGCTATCACAACCACAGCTTTTATATTCTTTAGTCCTAAAGTCAGTAATCATTTTTCAACCTTACTTAATCATTTTCATTAATACTTCCTTTATATTGTACGCCAACATATCGGCGAATTCAACATTCCGTTTGTTCACCCGTAAACTGCGAGAAACATATTTACTTCAAGCTCGGACAGAAATGGTTTCTCGTAAACTGGAAATGGCCACATTGTAAACCAATAAACTAAGTGCTGAATGCTTCAAAGCTCTTTATAGTTCCTGCGGAGAAAACACATACGAGAGAGGTTTGAGAAAAGAACAGCGTCACATAAAGCCACACGAAACTCAAGCTGCGGGTTGATGAAGGGTAGTCTTCCCCCTCCTTCAGCCAATATTTCAGCCACTCTCACATATAAAAATACAATATTAAATCCATAAATCAAGCCCTCCACAAATCTACGCTAACATAATTCGAGTAACAAGAGTCCCGAGGGTTTGCAGTAAATATTGAAACAGTACGCGTTCAACAACAAAAAGTAATAATCTTTTCAAATATTTCAAAAGTAAATTACATATCAAATATACCGAGTTATAGGTACTCTACGTGACGGGCTTAAGATGGCGTACACTGGTTGGGAAAGGGACCTCTGATTACGCATTACCGGGTCGGAAGTTCCCGTCAATGATATCAGTGGCATATTTGATTTTTCTTTCGTGATAGCTCAGTGATTAGGAAACCTGCCTCTTAGGTAAGAGGTTGTGGGTTCGAATCCGTGCAGGTACTAATTTGATTTTTTTAAATTCTTATGTACTTTTATTTTTTCTTAGATATCGCTGACATCTCGTGCCTCGGAAAGCACGCGAAGCCGCTGGTCCCGGTTATCTTTCGTATAACCTTAATACTTTTTACGGGTAGTCGGAATCTAGAAAGTCTGACCAATCTCACCATATTACTCGGTATCGTTTCACCCAGTGACTGGGTTGTGGACGTAAAACACTGGTATCCAGTCGACCCGGTTAGTCTAAAAGCCTAACCTAAGGTAATGATAAAATCGGTGGCATATATTTCTTTGGCATAAAACTTGAAATAATAATGTTCTCATATCTCTAACAGACCCTACGTTTACAAACTCAAACATATTCCGTTTTACTTTACCGTGGGCGCTACGCCTTATAAGCGAGTGTATTCCAAACAGATTTGTGTTGCCTCTGATTTGTGTGCTACGTGAGCGTCTACGACCGGTCTACGACGCTACGATGCTACGCTGCTACGACGCTACGAGCTACGGGCTACGAATAATATGCTTCGGGTGAAATACTGACGTGTTATGAAAGGCTTCTGAGCTTAATTAATACTAGACTGAGGTAATTACAAGATGAATTTATGTTAGTTGAGTGTTTGAATGAAATACTATTAATAGGCACAGCATTAATAAACAGAAATTAGTAATCTGTTGAAATAGATGAAAAATTTCATTGTTCTAGTTTAAGGTTAGTGGAAAGTAAATAATATTACCTGATACTATTTGTTTACTAAAGTAGTAATAGTGTTAAAAACATAGTTTTTAGTGTTCTGTATGCCGAACGAAAAACAGTATCCTTATTTATCAAAATTTTAATAACCACCAAATATCCACCAAAGATGTTGAAAAAAGTAGTTAGGTTTTAATTAATAAATTACAGAAAAACTTAAAAGAACGTAATCTTTTGTGGCTGGCTGTATTTGATCTACTTTACTCAACTATGATAATTAAGTTAAGCTTTTGAAACATTTGCTAATACCATAAAAATGTTTAATCGTCAAATTGTCAAAATAACAGTAATCGCTGCACGAACCGATAGCAGAATCACAGAGCTCTCAGTTACAACAGCTAATGTTTGCTTTAACTATATCTAAATGAATGTTAACTGTAACTGTTTCTAAGTGAATGTTAACTGTAACTCTAAGTGAATGTTAATAACTCGAGCGTATTGATATTACTTGTTGAACAGTGTAAGTTTCACTCAGTATGGGGAATTGTGATGTAGTTTTGAAGGTCTCTTACAGTTTCGCCTTGTTCGTCTGTTTGTCCTTCTGTGGGTTTTGCACAGAGAAAGTGCTGGAACGCTGTAATTTGACTTAGTTCCATTACAAAAACACTTTTTGTTTATTCTTCATGTAATGGACCTACCACGTGGTGTCGTGATGGCCCAGTAGATAAGACGCCCGTCTCTTGTGTAAGAGGTTCTGGGTTCGAATCCAGGCAAGTACCAATGTGACTTTTTCAATTCATAATAATATGTACTTTCTAAAGTTTATCTTGGACATCACTGACATCCCGTGCCTAGGTGCGCACGTAAAGCCGTTGGTCCCGGTTGTCATTCGTAGAACTTTGACAGTCGTTACGGGTAGTCAGAAGCCACAAAGTCTGACCAGCCTTAACCAAGAGGTATCGTGTCGCCCAGTTACTGAGTTGTGGAGGTCTGATAGGCAGTCGCTTCACGTAAAACATTGGTATCCAGCTGAATCCGGTTAGGCTGAAAGCCGACCCAAACATAGTTGGGAAAAAGGCTAGGGAGATGATGTAATGGACCTACCACTTAGCGCATTTTTTTTGCTCTCAAGTATAGTTTATTTTATTTTAGTAAAGACTGGCAGGTTTTTCCTTGTTTGGAATGTTTGGGCTACAAAGGTTTCAGTTTAAAATAATGCGTATATAATCGTAGTAGACACGACTACCGTTACAGGATTTTCATGCAAGCTTTTCTGTTTGTTTCTTGCATATAAGTGGACAGCGCGACCTTCCAAGAATGTTGTAAAATAATGAATTTCCGAGCACACTTGACAAAAAGAACTTTACATTCAGCACAAAACACAATGTCAGCCTCCGTCGCAGACTTAAACACTAGCTGCTGTATAAATAATACATGAAACCCTTTGTCTGACCTTCGCACGCACACATACAAACGACCCGTTTTTGCGGTTACCGACACCATCTTAGGGAATTTGCTCAGGGTCTTATACTTGGAGTCTCTAAATGTCATCGACAGCATATAACGCTTGTACACGCCTAGATGCGACTGTGTGTGTTAAAAGGATATTAAAATAAAGTCTGAAGTTTGTGTTACTAGCCGCCACGTTTCAGAGTAGATTAGGTTGTAATTTTATAGTTTACAACAAAACTGAGCTAACTGCACGTCAACTGAACGTCAATCATGCGTCTGTTGATTCTGGCTTCCAGGAGTTGCAGTGGTTGGGAATAGTGTGGTCAACTCATTGAACGTCAATCAACTGCACGTCAACTGAACGTCAACTAGACGTCAACTGGAGGTCAACTTCGTGTCAACTGGACATCAACAGAACGTCAAATGCATTCTAGCTGCAAGCCAAATACACTTCATCTGCTGTTTGGTTAGCAATTTCTTCATAACACCAGACATAGGTGTTGCCGGATTCTATCATCAGTAAAGATCCAGAATTCCCGTGCCGGTTCAAGCCCTCAGTCCTGTTGATATCAGACTTTAGTGCAAGAAGAAAGTGCTCAGCAAAACTGTTATGATATATTTTAGTAGTAACAGAGTCACGCATAGATATTGACCCAAAATTTTTGGTGACAATACATCCGTCGAAATAACCGGACTAGATTTTTTCCGGATCCGACTAAATATGAACAGATTCATATAACTTGCACAGCTTTTGGACCTTCCGGCAGTTTTACCGGCTCAGTGAACCCGCCAGGCCTGCGTTTCAACGCAGATATATCCACCACAAAAAAACTGCATCTCGACTACACTTCTGCGAGTGTAACACGGAATCGGTATTCCGTGATACAGTCCACTATTGCGAGTTGTTGTGTACACATGTACGCATATCTGTGTCCGTACAATTAACAAAGGTCCATGGGAAGAAACGTGCCCACCAACCGACAGATTAGAAACACAAGTTATTTGAAAGACCTAACTACAGAAAAAAAAACAAAACAAAAAAAAATACAGACATTATTTATAATAGATAAAATTACACCCAGACACCACAAACAATCATGCTTTCGTTTGTCTTGGATGGGAATCAAAAATCAAACCCACGACCTCTGACTAAGCACCGTTTCTCGTCACGAAGGCGTCAGATAGGTTAAAAACTTTTAAACGATCATATGAAGTGAAACCAATTAGACCATGTTGTTAGCTCATAATGTTCCGAAGTTATCCGAAGCTCGCCGAGGTTTGCCGAGCGCTCGCAACTTCCTCATTACGGAACATTTGGTTAGAACAACCTCACTCGATCTTCTAGTATTTAGGGGACACAAGAAGCTGATGTAGAAGGATCACTTTATAATGCCCATAAATAAATTGCAGTTTTAAAATTGGCCAAATGGGACCCTTATAAGTTTAGGGTTCCATAATTAACCATTTTGCAATGTTTAACAACAATTTCGCTTTATGTTCGTTCTAAGATCTGGCATAAGTTAGAGGTCTGACTTGAGAAACAAATGCCAGGTAACTATAACTCCTGAACTAACAAAGTTATAATCTGTTACAGCTTTCTTTCAAAGTTTGTTATTTGAACTACCCTCATGTTTCTTTTTTAGATATTTTGAACCAGTAATTTAGATTTTAAAGAGAGGGTTGACGCCATATTTTAACATCATGGTAAAAATGATATACCACATTATGGAATAGACGTCGACGAAAGTTAAAATACAACAATACATTTTGTTGGCGACCAGAGTTGCTCAACCATGGTGTCCCACATGGCCCTAAAAGAAGAATCACCGTTATTGTCGACCGTTGTAGAAGATATTCTGAGGTCCAACGATAAAAGTAAGGAGGCTGGAGCAACAAATTAAAAATTAATTTCGACGATATATACTCCTATATATTCAAAATGTAAACTGACTGACTGGATGTTAAATCAACGACCTCCCAAACCCTACTTTCCAAGCCAATACCCTCCAAGTTCGATGTCTCTAACATGAAACTTGGAGGGTATATTCTTTGTGAAGAGTATAAGTTTCCACTAAGAAGAGGTAAAACAGGGGATGACACTTGGAAGGTTTCAATTTTCATGTCTCTACGACCACCGGTTTGGGCTGTGCGGTGATAAATCAACAATCAGTTAGTCAGACAGGCTGGTTACCATAGCATAGGCTCTGGTATTATAGTACATTTATTCTTATTATTGCAGCATTAGTAATCTTTGGAAGTCGGATGTCTCAAACTTCAGTGTTAAAAATCAAAGACCCTTACCTTACCTTTGATTATCATCATTCCCTTTCATGCTTCCTTTCCCCCATCATTCCCTTTCCAGCTTCCACCAAACCTTCTCCCCATCCCCTGCCTAGTGCAACCAGCCCGAGGGAAGCTCTCAGTGCTTAATATCTCGCTACTATTAATTTAATAAGCGCGCTAGCTGCGCGCCGCGGCGCTTCTCGCTGTATTAGCGCAGTTAAGTGCGCGCTCGGTAATCCGTGCTACAGCCGTGTTCTTACGAGTGGCTGATGTGGATAATGTGATAGATGGTTTGATGAAATAGGCTGTTAGTATTGTTTTACGTGTAATTTTTGTAAATAGCGTGAAGTTTGAAACTTATTGGCAAAAGTATTTAGAGACATTTGCTGTGCTTTAAACAACTAGCTGAATACCTTAGCAGTGCGTTCATTCTTAGGAACGCATAGTGCTAGCCCCCATTCAATTATTGTCTATGAATAAGTTTTAGGGGCCCACTGTGAGATCACATAGTAACATTTTGTACAGGTGTAGGAATTCAAAATGGTTCCACTAAATTGTTTTTTATTTTATTTGCATACGATAGAGGTGATTTAAAACAAAACATTATGGACTTAAGTGAAGCCACGTACAATAGTGAGAAATGAAGATGGCCGCCGCGACCGACGCGACCAGTGCGTAGTGACGCGACACGGGCGACCCGCAAGTGCTATTGACGAGCCCTCGAGATTGATGTTGACTGCCCCCAACAGCCGCCAGTGATTGATTCGCTCAACTATGTGGCGCCAAATGTCAGCGGTTAGTGTAGGAATCGATTGTGAGCGGGTTAACTTGCAGGCTTATTGCACCTTATGATTTACACTGACAATGTCGAATGTCGTCGGGCATCACTGACATCCCGTGCCTAGGAAAGCACGTAAAGCCGTTGGTCCCGGTTAGTTACTGCCTATCAGACCTCCATAACCCAGTAATTCGGCGACTCGATGCCTCTTAGTTAGATTGGTTAGAATTATCAGTAACCTAACGAAAGTCAAAAATTAGATAGAAAAAAGAAAGAAAAAAATCATGCAACCAAACCCATGTGAAAAACTGTTTTTTTTTTTATTTTAATGTGAGCATATCCTTACAATAATGCATAAAAAAATGATAGGCATTTGACTCCCAAGAATTGTAGCGTTGTTACCCTGGATTATAGAAGCCCAGGGCAACAACCACGCGGGTAGGTTCGTCTAGGAAACCAGAACCTTAGGGAACTGGAGTCCCAGACGATCAGAAGGGAAGATAAAGGAATAAAAATAAATGCCAAATGAACAGATATATATTTATAATTAATATAATTACAATTATAGTACCTGACCCTACAGTTGGCCCAAACTCGAAAATGTTTTCAAAAATAAAAGAAAGTTTAAAACCCGGAGGATCAGTAGGTTCCTAGGCGTCGAACTCCGGAGGCAGGGTAGGCGCCTCGGCAACGGACGCCGGAGGCTGAGTAAATGCTTCGGCGACGGGCACCAGAGGCTGGATAGGCGCCTCGGCGATGGACACCGGAGGCAGGGATAGGCGCCTCAGCGATGGACACTGGAGGCAGAGCAGGCACCTCGGCGACGGACGCCGGAGGCTGGGAAGATGACTTGGCGGTGCACACCAGCACAGATCAGGCACCCCAGAAGCGCGGGCAGAAAGTGGAGTAAGCAGGGAGGAAGATTAATAAGAAAGAACCGAATGAGAGGCCGGGTTAGGTACTTTTAACAGCCACTCAGAAGTTGTAGGTACTCACTATTATAGATAGAGAAGGTAGACTACTAGAAAATGAGGCTGCCAGTAACAAATTGGTCGGATAGGTCTATAAAAACGTATGCTAACTTCACGAAGACCAACCAACGTCCACCTAAAAAGAAAACAAATAAGATGATTGACAAATGTCAGATGAAAAAGTGTCAAGCATTGTTTACAGATAAACTATTTCTTTTCATAATATTATAAAGTAATTAGAAATACTATTAAGAACAAGGAGAATCACATAAAATGATAAAATATAAGACCGTAAGTACTACAGAATCCTAGAGGTTAATTAAACTTCTGCATAACATGTCTCGTACAACAGTTTTAGAAAGCATTTAGATTAGTATCGCAAATTACAATATTTTAATCAAAGCCGCTATTAAGATACGAAGAAAAAGAAAACTTCTGAATCCTAATTACTTTCTGGAATTTATTAATGTCCATTTTAAATGCAAACGTCAAAACTTTTCTACATCCCACGGAAAAGTTGACTTCACAAACACAAAGGGAAATAAATGAGTGACATAATTATCTTTTTAAAATAAAATTAAGTAATTGGTTACATTGAGGTTGGCACAATGGAAAATCAGGCGGTCTACCATAATTATTAAAAATTAATGCTGTAATGAGACCAATCAAACTACTACATTTCGGATTAAAAGATTAAAAATAAATATTGTAATGAGCTGAATAATTAAACTATTACCTTTCAGAGTAAAATAATAGCAGATAATAAAATAAATATCTTAGGGAACTCACACACGGTCACAGGCAGAGCCTTATTAACAAGACAACTGATAATATAAAATGGTAAACTAACTGGTCCCAGAGACAAGAAACTTGTTGTGTTCGTGGTGTGTTCTTTATGTAGAATAAGTACAGGCGCTATTATTTTATCCAGGGCTGATATACCCTGAATGGATAAAATAATAGCGCAGATTTACTGACATTTCCAAACTTTGATATAAATAAACGGCACCTTAACACAGAACACACTCATGTTTATCACACAAAGAATTATCTTTGGTAGCAGTCAGGCTACTGACTGCTAGACCAACAGTCAGCCATATTGAAAACATCATTAAATAAATTAAAAAAGTAAAGTAAAATAAATAAACGTAGTTCGCTAAACCACTTCAATAGAACCACACTAGTGTCATCAGGGATTACGTTTTAGCGCAGGTTACCGACCGACTTGAGCTTAAATAATACCACTCCAGGCATTAAACAACCGTTCCCCGTCAGCGAATTTTTTAAAAGGGCCTTTAATGCTTGTTATTAATTAGACGTACTTGGCTATCAGCGGCCCAGTCCGGGCCCAATTAAAAGGGGCCTGCTTCAATACCCGCGGAATAACAACAAATAACTAAGGGGCCATTTTGTTGCCACTCGTGGCACTAATTAGAGGTTTGTTAATCATTAATGTAGAGGTTCAAAGGGAATATTTAAAATAAAATGTATTTATTTATTCAGATGCGCCTTTTACTGGGCTGACCGTAATGTAAGAGTAATGTGTTTTTTGGACAGGGATGAATTATTTGGTCGTGAATAAACGGCCGCAATATTTTTTCGCGTGCAAAGTAAACACGCTGTACATTTGACGTCACGTGCAGCAGAAGGCGTTTGGCCTGGAATCGAGAACGGTTACCGCCACCTGTGTGCAACACACGCGGAGTGTCGACTCTGCCGTCCTTTGCGACAAAATGGTAAAGTTTCATGCCTGTAATTTTATCAACATCGGCCGTTTTTAAACTGTTCTGAATCGTTGTAGAAATTAACTATTTTTGGTACTGTCTGTCACTTGAGTTGTTTACTGCTGAACCACGGAAGATTTTGGTGGGAATGAACTTTAATAAACTTTGGTATAAATTATGGTTTTATAGTTGGTCGAAATAAATTCAATTCAGTCAAAGATATATTGGATACTGTAAAAAGACATACTCTAATTTTTCATATACTCATTTCAAATAAAAGCACGATCTCACTACTAATGTTTTTACGCTATCCGATTTAAAGTACACCAAAAAATAACTATTCTACACACGACCCAACTAGTAACCTCACAAGGAATGACCATCTATTTTTTTTTAATAGCACACAGGTTTTATGAACCTAACTCAGGAAACCGCTACGCCGGAAACGCCGACTCCATCTAGTTTAAAAAAATGACATGTAAAAGTGATTTAATATCCTACTTGCATAATAAACAATTTCAATTTCAATTTCAATTTCAATTTCAAAGTCGCTAATCAAACCAATTATACATAACTGTAGGTTTAAAATAAATTTTCCGTAAGTCGTAAAATACTGCTAATATGACACATGATTATTTGTTGGATATTATTTGTATTTGTTACTATATTGTGTAAAAGATGTCATAAATAGTTATTATTATTATAAATTATAAATAAAAAGAAATATTATAACACTTGCACCGAAGCAATATCGCTGTTTAAAACGTAACAAAGTTGAGACAAAGAGGTGGCGTTCTAGTAATTACTGTAGCACCGGGGTACAGACCCGCAAGTTATAACCGAGGTTGTACAGCATCACCTTCTTTGACAAACTATTCGTAGTGACGAGACAAAGACACTGAGTTGCAAAGCCCGTGGACAGAAGCCGGACACTACGTATAGAGTGACATCATCGTTAGTGTCCATGTGTTAAAGGAACTAGGGAATATATATAAAGGTTGAGCTGGAGACAAAAAGCTTGAGAGAATGTATATTTGTTGTGTAGTATGTGGCAAAAGCTTTGTTCTTTTACTAAGTTTTATATTATTGAAATAGCTTGAATGTATTGCTAAATGTAATATGCGTGTAAGAAATTAATTCTACGGATCTATTTTATTAATTTATTTTATTTAGTGAATCTGCACCTCACGATTTTTACGTAGTTCTCGTTTCCATGGAAGTTTTGGAATAAAAAACAATTCTAAGTCCTTTCTCAAGCTATCACTGTCCCGTACTTTTACTAAAGTCGATTCAACAGCAATTCCAACAATTTCCTCAATTTTATTTTTATGTTTTTGATTTGTTTCTTTTAAAGATGTTTAAAATTGTTTTTGTTAGCTTAGCTGTTAAATTTCTGTGCATGCTGTGGTCTCCTATAAGTGAAGGGGTACACCAACTAAATACCTAGTTTAAGTTTATATATTGTAACGTTTACTTCTTTGTTGGAGATCCTAAATAAATAAATAAATAAATAAATAAATAAATAAACAGTTTAGGTGTGAACCCGTAATAAATAGATAAACAGAACTGCTTACGCATTTTTAATACTAGTTGGGATATATACTATGTACAAAAGTACGAGTCGCTCATAAAGCTGTAGGCCTTATCTACAAGTCTACCTGTGTTTTTCTAATTTCACTTAAATTCAATCCCACTAAAATTCACTTTAATATAAATTTCAGTAAGTAAAAGAAATTATAACTTAAAATCTTCAAATCCAATTTGCACTAACAAAGTCCCGACAATGACATACAACAGTCAAACACATTATCTTGTTTATCACCTACATTGTCACAATTCCGGCTCACTAACAAACGGAGGCTAGTATCGACCACAAAATGGCGCTTCCATGGAATAATATGTGGCTGTATAACGTGATAGTGGCGGAATTGGGGCAATAACACTTGAGGTGTCGACACCCGAATGTACGGATCCCCGATATACCGTTATTGTATGTCAGCAGCTTGGAAACCGAATATTTGGGAAAAAATGATATTTTGATTATTTTTTCGTGGTTGTCGTTTCTTCGATAACATTCACTTGCCTTTCCAATGATCTTTCGACCTGGAAACAATTGGATCTGGTTATGTTGGTACGTGTTGTGGTCGAATTAGTTATGCAGTCCCAAATAATGAAATGGACCTGGAAAATAAAGAATTTTTCCTTTCACGAATTTTTTGCACTTTTCCGGTTTTTGGTTCGCTATTGTCAAGATAAAGGTCGGGATGTCCACTTCTTTGTAGCGATTTAATGACAAGTTATTTATAATTAAGTATCTCTTCTCTTTACGACCTATTTGGCTTAGACTTGTCGTACTTATTTTTGCCATCACGTTTATCGTGTTCCAGCTCTGGATATAATTATGTCTAAGGTCACTTACAGAGCATGTGCCCAAAAACAATAATATCCACAATTGCAAACTTATTTAATTTTTCTTCGCAATAAAGCTCCAAAAAACTTGTGACCCGATAAATCGTTGAGTAAGTAGATAGCATTTCTCAAATCACAAAACGCTCAATTTTCTCGACAATTCAAACAAAATTTAATCAAAATAAAGACAGAGCAGTTCATTCCGATATTAACTTTTGTAACTCCATTCCTGGACTTTCTAATAATTCGCCGATTAGATTGCCGTCAATACTGGCGCGGGATTGCAAATTATGCTAAAATGGCGGCCGCGTCACATTTCCCGCCTTTTTCCATTATGGAGGCAAAAAGTCAAACGTAATGACAATATCTTTGTTGTGGTACAATGTTGAAATGTTTGTGTACTGTTGCTTTTGTAGGGAGTAGAATTGTGAAGTCAGGCTTTTGTGATGATTTAGACACTGGCATACTTTAAGCAATACAATATACAATGATATCGTTATTAAAAAAATAACAATGGTGCTAACAACTGTTAGTAATACTATCTAATGAAGACTTGTATTCAATCTCAAAGGTTTTAAGCTTAACCTTTCAACGACCAAGTGACAGCCGGCTGTCGGGCTGCTTTTGTCTTTCTAGTGTGTCTCAAATCACGTGTGTTCAAAGGAATAAGCAATTAAATTGATAGAAAGTTTACTTACGGAAAAGTAAAAAAATCCAGACTAATATTATAAATACCTACGAAAGTAATCCTGTCTGTCAGTTTGTCTCGCTTTCACGCCAATCTACTGACTGATTTCATTTAAATTTAGTACAGAGATAGTCCATAGCCTGAGATAGTACATAGAATAGATTTTATCCCAAAAATCCGCTAAAAAGTAAAACCGCGGGGGACATCTAGAAATAAATAATAGAAAGTAATTCCTTTTTACGATAATAGTTCAAGGAGAGATATAAACGGTTTCTAGTGAAGTATGTTCTAGTTAATAGAACGTCAATCTCCGGGAGTGGCCGACATCCGACCGAACACACTTATTACGGGGCCTGACTTTTGCTGCGATATTATGATGTTTTCCCTTAACCCCGACCCCGGGAATGGGATCGTATTTATTTATTTTTGATGTCAAATAATATTATGATCCATTGTGGTTAGTTACTACATTTATGTATAGATGGTTTGTTTTATTTCATAAAAATACGGTTTACCAAGATTAATTTTCTTTGAACACATAAAAAAAAAAACTGCTGCTGCTTAAGATAAATCTCGTTGTCGTAGATACGAAACTTACGATGTCTGGCCATAAATTGTTTTAAAATTGTTAAACGGGCATCGTGTATCCATTCAAAAACAAGTTATATTAATTTAAATATTCACGTTTCATTAACGGTTGTTATTTTAATTTTGAGAGCGAATATTGTAATGTGTACATGTGGCATTGCTAGCTAAAACCTGAGTGGACCTCTAAATAATAAATCTAATCTAACCAATAAAAAAAATGCTGGTAAAAATACTCCGACGACACACCTCTTCTCAAGAAATATGTTTCAGAACACTGTTTAAGAATACTAAAATTCTACTAAATATATATTATTTAAAACTGAAGCAAGTATCCTTTGAGGTGCAGGAGTGGTGAAGAGCACAAGATCGTTAACATAGCGGCTGTTTGCCTCGCAAATAGTTCGCGAGCGCCCGCGCTGCGCCGCAAACAGAATACAGCAAAGAATCATTACTTTTGTGAACGCTGTTTGAAAGACCGTAAATGGAGGAACTATAAAATGAAGACATTAAATAAATATCTTGGGACAACACAGGTCCATCAGATCCCAAGCTAAACGGAGCTTGTGTTCTGGTAACCAGATAACTGTTTATAAAAAATGTGAAATACTAACAATATAAACTGTCTGTCTGTTTGTTTGTTGTCTGTTCTGTCTAAAGTTTTCTAAATTGTAATTTAACAAGATGAAAAAGACACAGGAAATCCTAGTGTGGAGTCCAGAGATATATTTAATGTATTGTTATGGAAATTTTTTGGAACAATAAACAATTTTGTATTTTGTATTTGTAACTACCTTTTTAATTTACTTCCACCGGTGGGCGACTACCAGCTGAACTGAAACTACAATACCAGGATATCAGGCTAACAGCTCATAAAACCTTTTTATATTCAGCATGTTTCACCCACATTTATTCTGAAGACTATTGCTACCGAATCAGTCGTAAAAAGTCCAAATAAAAACCATACTCCAAAAAGATTATCTATAACCCCTCCCCTGCCTCCGCCCCATGTGGTTCGTTCGTCACGCGTGCATAAACCCGTCAGTCGTATGTTTGTGGGCAAACTTGGTAAATAGGTGCTGAGAAACAAACCGACAGAGGGTTGATTTAAACTTCAGTTTTATATTCCTCGCAAATCTCTGTAAAAAGGTTCGATGTTTCGCGTCACATTTTATTTGTCAATCAATGAAAATTGTCAACGACGCTGCTATTATTTGAGATGAGTATTTCACTGTGCCATCAAATATGGAGTAATAGTGAAATCATCTTTTCGATATTGTCATAAAAAAAATTTCAGGAGGTTGTTACAAAAATACGATACCTTGTCAACAATAAATTATACTTTAATTTTGACTGATTCTAAGAATAACTCTCATAATATAATAACTCCGTTAAAGATCTTGGTTTACATCTCGACTCCACTCTTGGCTGGCAAAGTCATGTTTCCAGTGTTAGCCAAAGAGTCAACGGTACTTTACGATACCTATATCGTCTGAAAAACTTTTTGCCTGTTAAGACGAAAACTATACTTGTGCAGACCTTAATTTTCCCTATTATCGACTATGGTGATGTGTGTTACTTTGATCTGAATGCAGTCCTGTTGGATAAGCTGGATAGGACACTAAACAACTGTATTAGGTTTATATTCCACCTAAGGAAATACGACCATGTATCGAGTTTTACGGCTGATCTCAAATGGTTGCCCATTCGTCAAAGGAAAAGTTTGCGTGCTTTGACAATGCTTTACTCCTTGCTCAACTCTCCTTCTTCGCCTTCTTATCTTATGTCTCACTTCCAATATCTTTGTTCTTCCCATGCTAGAAATCTGCGCTCTTCCAAAAATCTCCTCCTGCTTTGCCCTACCCATACTTCTGATTTTGTTCATTCTTCTTTTTACATTCAGGCCATTCTTCTCTGGAATGCGCTTCCTCTTGATATATACATAGGACGGCGACCAGTCGATATGCATTTAAGCGGACATTGAAGATTCATTTACAGCATTAAGTATTAAGCAGAGTTCTTTCATAATTTACTTACACTTATACCTATATAAATATATATTATAGATATATGTATTTATTTACTTATGTATGTAGTTATTATGTATTTTTTTGTTAACTTCTATCTTTTTAGTTTCACCACTATAAATGCACCTACTATGCTATCTCTTCACCACCCTAGGTTGACTGGGAGAGAATGCCTGCGGCATTAAGTCCGCCTGTGTACCGTTGTGCATAAAGTGTAAATAAATAAATAACTCCCATAATAAACCTCGTATACTTTGGAGCTAAGAAATTATCGTTTGCATTTGTTTGTGTGTGACCGTGCGGTCATAGGATGACTGGCTGCGTTATAAGAACGATAGTTTCAAACTTGCCGATATACTTACCCATTTTATTCTCGATTCGGATCAAGAATCACTAACATAATAGCCTCCTGAGAGGTTTTGCAGATTCAGAAATGCATCTTTATAAGGATTTTTAAACAAATTATTATTCCTTTATTGAGATGACATTTGCGTAACCTATGTTTCTCCCCGCGCCCTCTCATCCCTTGCCGCGTTAAATCTGGTCAGTATATTCACGACTCTCGTAAAAAGCGTCGGCTGCTTATGCAAATATTAGCATAATTATGCACATTTTTGTGTTAAAACTACATTTTTAGTGTCGTGAGTTAAGTGCAGCCACAAGCCGGTTGTTTTGCTCAATTTACGAGCACGTATCCTGTGCCGCGCTGTTCATGTCCACGATAACGTTCCTTTATAAAATATATTAAATTTGGTTTTTTTTTGCTGTCAATTTAACTGTAGTAAAGTAGTTAGCCGTTTGTGCTGTCGCACTGAACTTTAACTGTTAAGGTTAATTAGAATCCTCATCTCTTTAGCCTTTTCTCTTAACTATGTGTAAAGTCAGCCTCCAGTCTAAACGGAATCGGCTGGGTACCAGTGTTTCACGTGAAGCGACTGCCTATCAGACCTCTCACAACCCAATTATCAGGCGTCACGATATCCCGTTATACTGGTCAGACTTCCTGGCTTCTTACTACCGGCAACGACTGCTAAATTCATCCTAAATTTCTACGAATGACAACCGAGACCAACGGCTTGACGTGCTTTCCGATGCATGGGATGTCAGTGATGTCACATTGGTACTTACCCGGATTCGAACACACAACCTCTCACTTGAGTGGCAGGTGAATTCACTGGGTCATCATGACATCGATACGACATGTTAAGTTAAAACTGAACAAAAGATCAATAAATGAATATAGGTCTTGCTAACAACAGTTATTCTTCTTATGTGTAAAAATAATAGCGTCTATATAACTAACTAAATCATTATCTCAACTGCGATGTAGAACACCATTATTTTATTTTGAAACTGAAAATAAATAAAGTTTTGTTTTACTTGATTACGGAGTACATTAATTAGCACTTCTTTTCAGTTAAAGACATGCTAATGAGTTAATTAACTTTCATCTTTTCGTCTACGAAACTGTTGCTAGGTCATAGAATTGCTAATTTTTTGTTGGAAAGCTCTCTTTTGGATTAAAACGAAATAAATATGAGTGGGAAAATCTTTACACTATTTCAGCCCAGAAATTTATTTATTTATTTCAGGTTCACCCACAGCACATACATAGTATTTATAAAAGTAGTTGTTTCGTAGGTAGCGTTCTAATATATGCGCCTATTACAGGTAAACACATCATTGACTAAAATAGACGCCTGATGGTTGCTGCTTAGTTGCTGGCTTGTAAAGTCAGTGTATCAGAAAATAACAATACATATGTAAAATACAATACCAAACAAACAAAAATAAAATAAAAGAAAATTAAAAATGAAAAGAAATAAAAAGAAAAATAATTAAAATTAGAAAGGTCTACTATCGTTTACAGAAGATATAAGAGTTCAAGGTTCTTGCGTTTTGATTTGGATATCGGTGTAGTTACAGTCGCTTGTGAAATATCTTTCAAATCTATTGCTGTCCTTACTTTATCTCTTAAGAGTGACAAAGACAGCAACAGATTTGAGAGTGTCTTAAAATTAAGTGACGGTTGAGTATTCGGCCATTTATTTCTAAGATGGCGACGCATCTCAGGCAGATACCTATAGGCGTTGACCATTTCATATTAAATCGGCCGTCAGATTAATTATCTTTAAAAAAAAACTTCAATTAATTATCTATATCTAAAAAAAAACAAAAATTTCGAACAGAACGAATTGTTCGGTTCGAAATTTCTAGAAAAAGTTTCTTATGTATCTGTTGGTAGAAGTATCAACCCTGGCTAGTAATGATAGAATGTATCCGAGGCAACCCTTCGAAAAGGTATTGCTATACAAGGGTATGTTCCATTTACAAAGGATTCTTTAATACATTCCAGTTCCAATGATGTCTATCAATGTGTTTAGATATTTATCAAAAATGATTGCCTATATTATTACAACCTATAATATGGTATATATATGTCGCAGTCATCTGGTTGAATCAGCTATTTGATTGTATGACTAGCTCGTTCATTGAATAGCAATATTTAATTGAATGACTAGGCCGAAAGCTGATTGAACAAGCGTCACTCAACGTCTAACTAGATAGCTGATTGAAGCATAGCCCTTTGAACAGAGCGGACGTAATACCAGTCAGGTGATTGTAATTTAGTTATTTTTTTTTCCACTGCGGCGTTAGTAGTCACCAAAACAAATATGGCGTAAAATAGCTCGCGCAGATAGCACTGTTTTGATATTGTTTTTATTAAATTTACTTTAAAGTGACCTATTCTTGATAAAATAGTGTGACAGACAGCATGGACTTACCTATTGATACGCCGCCGCCGCGCCGGCTAGTATTATAGTTTTTTTTTAAATTAAAATCATAATAAAGTGTGTCATGTCATGTCCTCATTTTTGTTATGTAAAGGAAGTTAAGTTTTTAAGTTGCGAACTTATGGCCACCCTAAACAAACATTACAAAGTCGACTATATAGGAGCAGCACCAACAGCATCCTACAGGTTATTGCAGAAAAGCAGGACTCAAACATCCTGAAAGCATTTATACGTGCTCAAATTTTGTAATACTTTTTTTTTGCAGGTGTGAATGGTATTTGTGTCTTTATTATTTTGTAACTCTGTATGGACATTTGTTCTGAAATAAAGTTTTATTATTATTATTATTATATCCCATTAAACGACAATGCTAAATGACGTTCAGTCAAGTCGTTGAACGTTACATTAAACAACTTGACGAGTTGTCGTTTAGTCATTCAATTAAATATTGTCATTCAATGAACGCGCTAGTCATACAATCAAATAGCTGATTTAACCAGATGACTGCGACATATATATTACCAATGTATTGGTCACAGTCAAATCATGATTTCCATTAGAACAAAACATTCATCATTCATTCATTCGAGCTCATTCCCTCATCCCCATTTTACCACCGGACATCCAGACGTACGGCGGGATACCACCCTTTCTTGGTTGATATTCCTCACATCCGCACGCAGCGCTTCTCAAAATCGTTCATAATGCGCACAGCAAAGGAATGGAATTCCCTGCCGGCGTCTGTGTTTCCAAATTCATATAACCCGGAAGTATTTAAGAATAGAGTGCATAGGCATCTACTGGGTAAGCTCGCTCCATCGTAGGCTCCGTCTATGCCCTCGGGCTAGTCTGGGACCAAGAGCAAGCCCATTGTAATAAAAAAAAAAAAAAAAAAAAGGCACTTTAAACTCTTTGAAGATTACCTGAGTGAGCGTACCCAGTGCGTTAAGGTAAATGATATCATCAGTGACGAGCGCATTGTCACCTACGGCGTGCCCCAGGGCAGCGTTATCGCCCCGACGCTCTTCCTTATATACATTAACGAGCTGGGTATGCTCACTCTTCCCAAAGGTAAAATTATAACCTTCGCAGACGATACTGCCCTTCTCTTCAGCGCTAGCACATGGCAAGAAGTGTATAAACAAGCTCAGCTGGGTTTCGAAGTTGTGACGGAGTGGCTGCGTACCAATGTTCTCACTTTAAATGCGGAAAAAACTGTTTATATGCCCTTCTTTTTGAGAAACAATACGGAAACCACATACTCAAACTCTTTGTATTCCATAATAGCCCACACGTGTTCCAAACATATAACAAATAACTGCACTTGCACCACCCGCATTCAGAAAACAGCTAGTGCAAAGTACCTAGGGGTAATACTAGATAGCACCTTAAGCTTCAGAAAACATATCTATACCCTTAGCAGTAGGTTACGGAAACTTATGTATGTCTTCAAAACCCTAAGGCACGTGGCAGACGAGAAGCTAAGGAGATCAGTCTACTTGGCTCTAGCTCAGTCTCTACTGACCTACTGCATTACGTCCTGGGGTGGTGCTACAAAAACTACAATGCTAGAGCTTGAACGAGCGCAGAGAGCCATTTTGAAAGTGTCGTTATTTCGTCCTTTCCAATATCCAACGGCTATGTTGTACAAGGAAGCAAAAGTGTTGACTGTTCGCCAGCTGTTCATAGTGCAAACCGTTATAAAACAACTTGGCCTCACTTACTACAACCACTCAATCTCCCACAGAAGCAGACGATTTGATCCCATAGTCCGCAATCATATCCGGCTCTCGACTACTTCCTCCAACCGATTCTTTTGCTACCTTGGTTGCTTTCTTTATAATAAAATAAATAAGCTACTCCCAATTTATAACCTCACTAAAACCAAATGCAAGATCAAATTAACGAGTTGGCTTCAGGAGTTAAATTATGAAGACACAGAAAAACTACTTGCTGTTCCAAAATAATTAGCTTAACACTTTTTAAACTCCCACAACCCACACACACACACACACACACACACCCACACACACACACACACACACACACACACCCACACACTCACCCACACACTCACTCATCCATTCACAAACACACGTGTTCCTCCTAAACACCCAATCACCAAGTCCTAACAATTAATGTAAGGGAAAAAAAAAACTTTCCTAATTTCTTTAGTCTTATTCTTTCCTCTTGTTTTTTTTTTTTTTTTATTTGTTAAATTTATAACCTATGCATAGTACATACAATTTAAATGTAAGCATTATCCAAGGGGTGGAGACCTGGTGTCCTGAAATACAGACCTCACGTCTAGTTTAGGCACCAGTCTCCCACAGTATATTAATATAGTTCATATGTATTTTGTATAGATAACACTAATGTACCTATATTGTGGTGAGAAAATAAATCTTTATTATTACTTATTATTACTTTGAAACGTCACTAATCGAGCACTGAATTTTTTACTCAACCAAACAGTTAATAAAAACATAAGCTTATGTTCGGAAGGTTCCCGGATTCTCCCTTCAACTTCACTATCCTACCCTTGCCTTCAATGTAAGTGATAAGCGATAAAGAACAACAACTCCCAGATTGGCGGTAGCTCGCTCTGATCGGCACTCGGTGATCAATCAAACGCACGGTCTCCGCGAATTTATTGTAAACTGCTTTCCTTGTAGTGCAAACGTATCAAAACTAAGATATTAAAACAAGTGTAAATTAAAAAAATACAGATAGCTTGTAAAAA
Source organism: Athetis lepigone (assembly GCA_033675125.1). Taxonomy (NCBI): domain Eukaryota; kingdom Metazoa; phylum Arthropoda; class Insecta; order Lepidoptera; family Noctuidae; genus Athetis; species Athetis lepigone. The sequence continues at coordinate 20,692,037 of CM066233.1, read as the reverse complement.
TCCCCGCTTGTGAGGATATTAAGATTGCGACTACAGCAAACAAAAGAGTTACAAAAAGTTTATAACTACAAAAGGGTTGAAAGATATCAAAGTGGCATTGCTAGATAACTTACTTTATACGTACAATAAAGTTTATTCAAATCTGTTTGTCATCCACAAATACACAGATAAACAGACAGATACATACAGCGGTCAAACTTACAAAGTTTTTACGTCGGGTGTTAAAAAAACTTGTTTAACGAGTGATTTGGCTGTATTATTTTTCAAACTGGGATAGCAAGATAAAGTCGGGTGTATAGCTTAGTCAAAGTTTTACATAATAATGTGCCAGCCTAAATCTCCCTAATGTCTTAAGTAAATATGAAATCAAAAAAAGCCCCAGTGGCACTCGCCCGTCCCCGGTTATGGACCCAAAACCTAATGCATAAAGCACGTAATTATTTCTCTCAGCCTAAGAGTTTTACGTTAAAAACCTTGTGCCTAGATTAAAAAATACTACAAAGTAAATATCCAGTAATAAATAAACAGAACAGGACTGTCTATGTACGATGACGAAAAAATGTTTGCATGCCTAATTTAAGCTAATTTAAGATGGACTCTAAGGATCTTTGACATAAAAATCATCTGTAACATACATGTATTCCTCTTTTAAGCAAATAATAAAATATTTAACTGTATGGAAACGTGATAAACTCTATAGCTTAAACTTTTATGACGAATGAAGTGTATACGGATGCATAATAATCCATAACAGGCGGGACGAGGTCGGATTCTAATCTAAACAGACTTACAGCCTTTTATAACCAAAATAGGATGATAACAGGTTTCGCTACCCAATTTTATATTACTTACCTGTCATAAGGTATTTTTCTCCGCGATTTCCTCCCAGTCCCCCCCACTAGTTTCCGCCGTATTCATGACTCCTCCCGAGAGGGCCCGTCCCTCCGTCGATATAAGCGGGACAAGGTTAAGCAGGGCTACAATGCAGCCGAGAGGCGCCGTACTATCACAAAACATGGCAGACCTCTCGACTCACATCTAATTTCGTCGCGAACTCCCTGACATAACCACATCACATTACGTGAGCGCGCGGAACATACGGGGATTTAGTTAGAACAGAACTGCTCTAACTGAAGAAGGCTTATTAGCCATGTATTAACTCTTTCAAAAGTTACTTACAGCTCAAAGAAACTTTGAGTATTTCGTAATTGTTTATCTGTATAGGTAAAATAGTTATCCAACAGATTATTAATTCACCGACTATTGATATATCAACAATCAGCTCACAGGTCCTAGAGACACACATCCTATAAATTTCGTATTTGCAGGATGTGTTCTTTTTAAAGCGCAGGAAACCACTAAGAAACGATTTTCGGAAATTCCAAACCTATAGGGGTAAAAATAAAGTTAAAAAACTAAAACCCGACTGTAACAAAAAGTGATCTAAAAAGTAAAGCGGTAGTTGCATGTCGTTATAATTTATGTTCATCGCACATACATGGTATACAACATGCACACGGGTTTAGACATATAACTTTTCTATTTTTCCAAACTGTTTTAAATAATCTCGTTACGCAGTAATTAACAAGTCCATAAATCACGCCTAATAATTCAACCGAACATAATTTAGCTATATATATAGCCATTAATAATACTATTACACGGCTGATGTATAGCATTACCGTAGCTGAAAACGATAAGTTAATTCATGAATTATAGTCAGGATCTAATTTAATTCCACTATGACGCTAATAATAGAATGATGGCGGAAAATATCCGGTGTTAGCTGTTCATGCAATTTATAACCTTGACGTAAATATTGTAGTAATGAATTATTACAAAATGTTACAATAAAATAAGCTAATTTGGTGATAATGTAACGGATAAGAGCTGCGTAGACGCGAAGAAGGTAAAATGTATGATATGTGTTTAGGTCTGTATCCTGTATGTTTGGCGCTCTAGAGATTAAATGCGTGGCCGAATTTTGAATATCTTTTGACAATTAATTTAATTTAATATTGCAATTTTTTGGTTTCTTTATTTAATAATCATATAAATAAGTTAAAGAATATAATTAACTCAAAGAATATATTTTATTCTATTTTATGTTATTCTAACTATGACTTATGACTGATGATGACTGATGTTATAATGACTTATTCGTGCTGTGTTTTGCCAACTGTGTATGTGACTGTACGAGTTGTATATCATCTTCGACGTTCTAAGTAAGATGAAAGAAAAAACTATGATTTAAACAACTTCAACATGGTTATACTTCTTTCTCCCATTTTGAATCCGATAAAATCTCACCGGTCTGCAGTAGCTCGAGTATTTTTCAATTCCGTCTCCCGGCGGCAGCCGGCTCGTCCTCACCGCACTTCCCGTGTGTCATCGTCTTTTCTACGGAAATTGCCGCTTTTGCGAATTCAATGCTAGCCTCACACCCCGCCTCCCGTCCCCGCGCCGGGAAACTTTTAAATTCCAGTGTAAACAGAACAAAAGTTGGCTCGCTTTAATTCGATACGTGAATTATTCATATGTACGAGTGCCATTACTCCATTAGCAGTCGCGTTAATATTCACTTGGGTATTATCATTTTACACCACACATGTACACAACTTGGAACCTTTACTCACCAGTTTAGAGTCGCTTTTTGCGCACCATGTTGGTTTTGAAGACACGTGAATTCGGGAAATTGCTTATGAAGAAGGAAAAGTTTGAATTATTGTTATTGTACAAGTTTTGTGTTGTAATGTTAGTTTAATCGTTGTAAGTGTGCCTTATCTGTGGTGTAACAGTCTGATTGAAGAGGTCGGCGAACATATCTGGGTAAGTTATTTAGTTAGAACGCAGGTGTATGGTAATTTGACGATGGAACTTTCGGTTGTATGGAAAACAGTGCTAGAATCGATAAGGTACAAAGTTATGTACCAACTGTCTTGTGCCCGCGACTTCATCCGTCATCTGCTGATTATCACGAATGCATTAAAATTAGCAGATTAAAAACTATCATATTCCTTGGGGTTCCTTGCTCAATACCAAGATTCATCTAAATCGGTTCACTGGTTTAACCATCGAAGTCTCAAGTTTAACTGTTAGAAACTATAGTAAGACACGAGTTACTTTCACTTTTATTATATTAGTCCAGTATGAACAGAACGTAAATAGATAATATACTTCTAAAGATACACAAAAATCTGTTTACCAATACGTAACGCTTCCGTCAAAAAATAGAAAAAATCTGACCAAACAAAACAGAAGACCATAGAACAAACGCGGTAATATAGACCTTATTTTATCCCTCATAAACATGAACATAAATATAGTGGTACATAATGTAGCGTCTGTTATTATCTCAGAAGATATCGGACGTGAACTTGACATTGCGTAATTGTCCGGTGGTCCGCCATGTTTGTTACGACAGCTCACTACAGGCTAATGGTGATTGGTTCGCTAAATGAACTCGTTTAGGTCAACTACATTTATAAGGAAACCTATTTCTCTTTATTGGTTGGAAGAATACGTTCCTTACACAAGAGTTAATTGTTTGAAGACATTTTTTTCGTAACAACGTGACTAGGGTAATGATCTTATCTTCGTTCTCTTTCAAATATTCTTCATGTTTAATAATAAAAATCACAAGCAGATACAAAATTTCATAAACACAAAGGGCAATGATGTTAAAAAAAAATATTGATGTTATTTTTAACCGACTTCTAAAAAAAGGAGGAGGTTCTCAATTCGAATGTTTGTATGTTTTTTTTTTTATGTTTGTTCGCGCATAACTCCGTCGTTTACCAACCGATTTGAACAATTCTTTTTTTGTTTGAAAGGGTAGACTTCCCAAATGGTTCCATTGTCATCAGGTCCAGGATCTAATGATGGTATCATGCCGAAATCGAGGGAACTCCTCAATTTTTTTATAGAAAAACGTAAATTTTTTTTAAAGTTACTCTAAAACGTAGTTGGGACTCTAACTAAAAAGTAAAAAATAAAAAACTTTTTCCAAAAAAAAGATAACCGACTTCAAAAACAAAAAGTCAAAAATAACTATTTTTGAAGTCGGTGGCAAGGCAACACAATTCGACCGGCAGAAGTGAAGCCACCGACTTCCGAAATAGTTATTTTTGACCTTTTTGTTTTTGAAGTCGGTTATCTTTTTTTTGGAAAAAGTGTTTTTAAACACGAATGGTCTATCTTTTGGGTAAAATTAACCGATTTAAAATACCGGTCAGCTTTGGAATCATACCAGACTTGTTTGTACGATAAACAAGTCTGGTATGATTCCAAATGTATGCTCCTTTGATGCTTTCAGGAGCGTCCAGCACTAGGTATAAAGGAGTTTCTGCAGCTTGATCTGAATCAAAGAAGCCGATCCCTTTTGTCATATCAGTACGTACAAGACCAGGGTGCATAGAATTAACGCTGATATTCCTTGATTTCAGATCTCTTTGCTGGATAATAGTCAACGCATTAACAGCTACCTCGGCTACTCTGTAAGCCGCAATTGTTCCATTATCAGCTATATCAGATCTGTCAAAGGTTCCATTATTCACAGCATCCAAGTGTCAGTTCACGAACTCATTAATGTCATTTACTGACAAATCTTTGTTGGAGAGCCTCTTGATCCAGTACTCATTTCTCACGTTGGATAAATGTCCGCAGTCACTAGAAATGTTAAGAATACGTCCATTGTTTCTCACCAAAGAATATAAATACTGTTGGATGATGAAAAAGCTGGAGTAGTTTACATCGATGATGTCTTTGGTCTCCTGGTAGCCGAGGTACAGTTCGGAGCAGTTGCAGACTGCGGCGTTGTTGACCAAGATGTCGATGCCTCCGTACTTCTCTTTGACGTGTTGACTGAACCTGGCGACGCTATCCGGGTCTGTAACGTCAAGCTGATGGTAATCTGGATGGAGGCCAAGTTCGTTCAGCTTGGCGACGGCGGCTTTTCCTCTACTATCGTCTCGAGACGTGAGGAACACGACTCCGTCGAACCTCTTCAGCAGCCCTTTCACGATGGAATAACCAATGCCCTTGTTGGACCCGGTGACCACTGCTACCTTCACCATGATTATTGTGTGTACATGTTGACGTTTATGCAATAACTGAATGACTTTACTAATGAAACGCGGTCCAACGAAATGATACAATGAGATGTACTTGTTAGTATTTGTTCTATGATAAGCTGAAGTAATTTAGCGATAAGATATCCACTAATTGCATTGGTCATATTAAATTGAATAAGTTCCCTATATGCACTAATGTGCTTACATTTCCTAGAATAATTTTTATCAGTACGCCATAACTTTTTAAAACAAACAACCTGACTTTTATGTTATTTTATTCAACCAAATTTGAAATATCTTCATTGCAATGCTCGTGCAGTTATTTATAAAATCTAATAAAACGTAGGAAATAGGCTTGGCGCCAAATTGGCCGCAGTGATTCGATTTATCGCTGTACACCGCCGGCTAGATGCGGCTCTACGTTTTAAATGTGATTAATGTACTGGCATTTCAATTGTGGTACGACTACCTATGGTTGTAAATAAACTTTTGCATTGGTTTTATTTATAGGGTTCCGTACGTCTGAATGTTTTTTTTAGATTTCCATCATTAATAAGTCGTTCTTTATTAATAGTTTATAGAAGAACTTGAGTCTTAAGATTAGCTTTCAAAACTGTGATAGCTACATAATAATGCACCAAGAGTACCGAACCCTTTTGTGAGCAAGTCCAAGTCATTATGTTACTTTTTTTCTGACTTTAGAAAGGAGGTGGTTCTCAATTCTTTTGTATATTATTATTTTTTTTCAGCTTGGTAATATTTGTACCAGAATTTACAATCATTATTATCAACCCGTTATAGCTACACGTTGATTCTGTGAATCCCCAGCTGCAACGAAACACCAGCTCAACAATCTACAATCTTAATATCAAATTCTCTCCAATTCTACAACCATTCGATTCAACGCGACAATGTTAATAGATAAATAAATTATCCTTCTTGATATTCAATGTTTACACAACCTAGCAACAATCTTTCTTAAATCGACACACAAAACATACACCACTTACATGGGGTTGCGTTAATGGCATTCTATGCGGCGTGTCATGAATTATTCATAGTAAGCGAGCAATGGATCGTAATGGGCTGAGTTTGATCGCTGCGTGCGTTATCTAAGAGCGGTATTTTACCTCATAATGGATGCACTCGAATATTGATTGTGATAGGATGCATTATGACTGTAAATGTTATCTGAGAGGATCGAAGTATCGGTCAATAAGGACCTACGGATTGGTCGCTGTTAGTTGAATAGGACGCATAAGTATTGTATTGACATGATTCAATTTTTGCGTTCGTCAGAAGAAGTTTTATATAATTATTATTTTCTTTTGGCTGGCAACAGGGAAGTGACTTTCACAAAAAAATGAAAGCCTAGTTTTCAGTTCCAACGTATGTCAGGAAACTTGGTTCCTTCATATTGACGCTTACTACCTGTCAGTAAATAAATGTAAACAAAAAAAAATTATCTATAATATAAAAATGAATCACTAAATGTGTTGCTAAGCGCATAACTCAACAACGCTTGGACTAAATAGGCCCATTCTTTTTTTTTTAATGTTCGTTGAAGATTAAGGATGGTTTTACGGTGAAAAAAAAATCGAATAATTGCCAGGAAAGTCCTAAAAACAGTCCTTTTCTTTTTCCTACACAAAAGATTCGAAATACTTTAATGTTATAAAGGGTGTCCAGCGGACATTTTTCAACTTTAAACTGCAATTATTGAAATAATAGCGGGGTGAGGTGAGCGGGAGGGGTGTCATTGAAAGCGCGGTACTTGCGGATTTGTTGGTAGCCATGAGTCACTAGACAGGAGCGCACCGCTCGTTCGCAGTTGAGCAATATCTAAAGTATGGTGAATCGTTGGTTCGCGCGCGTCGAACGTTTTGTATTCGGCGTTTAAGTGATGGGCCAAGCACGCAACTTATTTGGTCGTGGGTACAAAGGTTTAGGCAAGAAGGGACAATGCTCAACAGAACTCCTCCAGGGCCATCAACATCAGCAGCAACGCCCGAACGTGTGCCTGAAGTTTGAAATGAAATCATTAGGAATCCACGCAAGTCGATTAGGAAAATTGCAGCCTCCACAGGAATCAAAAAGTCAACAGTGCTTGTTATTTTGCAGAAGAAATTAAGGCTCCATCCATACAAAATGCAAATTGTTCAGGGTCTCAAGGAAAGCGACTATCCTTTGCGAGAAACCTTCGCAAGAACAATGCTGGAACGCTTTCGAACACCTACCACGTTGGGAAACATTTTGTTTAGTGATGAAGCATATTTCCAAATTGATGGATATGTAAATAAACAGAATATGAGATACTGGTGCCCAAACAATCCAAGAGAACGCCACCAGAAACGTTTACATTGCTTGAAAACCACAGTTTGGTGTGCCATTTCGGCTAGCGGTGTAATTGGGCCCTATTTTTTTAACCAAGGAGAAACAGTCACTGCTCCGGTGTATTGCCGTATGATAGACGAATTTCTGCTACCGCAATTGCAGCTGTATTCAGGTTACAACCATAGGACACAATTTCAGCAAGACGGTGCCACTCCGCATACAGCTAGAGTGTCGATGGAAAAGTTAAGAACAATTTTTCCAAATAAACTGATCAGCAAGTACGGAGACATCTCATGGCCACCCAGGTCGCCCGACCTCACGCCCTGCGACTTTTTTCTATGGGGTTACCTTAAATTGAAAGTTTATGAGAACAATCCCCGGACAATTCAAGCCCTGCAGGCCAATATTCGCCGTGAAATTCAAAGCATTACTCCAGAGCTTTGCCGTCGTGTAATTGCAAATGTAAGGGTTCGACTACAGGAGTGCGGACAAAAAAACGGTCATCATTTAGATGATAGTGTTTAAAAAATGGAATCCGCATTAATGTAGTACATTTAGTTTTAATAAAAATAAATAAAATCCGTGTAGTTTTTTTTATGTGAAATTTCAAAGTTGAAAATTTTCCACTGGACACCCTTTATAAAGGAAAGTCGTGTTAGTTACACATTTTATAACTCAAGAACGGCAGAACCGATTTGGCTGAAAATTGGTGGGGAGGTAGCTTAGGACCAGGGGACGGACATAGAATACTTTTTATCTTCTTTTTTTAGTAACAAAAAATCTGATATAACGTGGGTGAAACCGCGGGGGACAGCTAGTATATAATAAAAAGTTAAATAAATAAAAAGTAAGTTATAAGAGAAGTAGGAGGGGGCAAAAAGGTTTTCCTAAGTAATGAGGGGCTAGAGATTTTCGCCATCATTCGATAATCTGATAATGGTTTTTTTTGGGGGTGAAATTACCTAGACACTAGCTGGTCACCAGGAGGAATCACCCACTTGATAGGCACCGATATTTAAGTAGACATGTCAGAAGGCCCTCTTACTAAAACAGCAACAATTATACTTCCCACAACGTATTCAGAAAGTCAAAAAACAAGTAACAAGCTCCAAGTTATGTTATAGAAGTACATCACTATTGTTTTACAGGATTTAATCAAAACTTTGTCAGATAAACAGCGACCCGCTGCAAACGCTTACACTCCGAACACAGACAAGTGGCTATTATAAATGTTTGTATATTATGTTATTTGTTCTATGAAATAGCTTTTGTATGTGGGGTAAAGCTCGTTTTGGAAGCTATATTATCCTAGTAATATTATGAATGTGAACGTTTATATAATTTTAATATAGTCTATAACATCAAGTTGTGACTGAAGGAAGCGGAGCAGTAACAAAAAACAGTTCATATTTTTGAAAATAGGTTTTCTAGCGATGGTTCTTAGATAAAGTTATTAATTCTTTGGTAACTGCAGTGACAATCTTCTTTACTATGTTTTTTTTTTAGTTTTTAGTATTTGATGTAATAGCGACGGTAATATATCATTTGTAAAAGTGTCAACACGGTCACAGACAGATCGACCGACAGCGAAGTCTTACTCAGAGGTTCCCGTTTTTATCCTTCGAATACGGAACCCTAAAATGTAGCCTGTCCTCCAAGGTACAATTTACCTCTGTACCAAAATTCATTAAAATTAGGTACTGCCCTAATTTTAATGAATTTTGATAATGGATTAGGTGTAAAATTTTCAATTTCGAATGAACAAAACTGTTGCCTTCATAATGTTAGTAGATATGGCATTGGCTATCACGTTGAGCCTGATATCGTGACCTGATAGTTTTTATTAGATATTATATTAAACCACGCTATCTTGTTGATTTGTTTTTTTTTAATTAACGAGATTACAGTTGTTCTTGCAGCTATTATTCATGGCATATTTATGATAGATTTAGGGCGGAAATGTAAAGACCGATAAGATTCCAATAAATATAATTTAGCCAGAGCACATGCATACATCGCAGAAAGTAAAATCAAAAAGAATGTGTCAACTTTAAAATAACACTGACACACAGACCATCATGACAAAGAGTTTATATTTCTAATACTACCCCTTAAACCAAAGTCATGATGCTAAATAGTAGTAGTTACTTAACAGAACAATTTATTAACCTAATGATGTCTACAAAACTTTAACACAATATCACAAAGAATTAGAAAAAATAAACGTATAACCAAAACCTTACAAAATATGCAAACACAATCCTTTTACAAATTGATCATGTTTCTCTTTAGTCAAAGGTTTTGTCAACAGATCTGCAATCATTAAATCTGTTGGTAAATACTTAACATTAACAAAGTTTTTCTTTATATTTTCTCTAATAAAGTGATGCCTGACATCAATATGCTTAGTTCTGTTATGATACATACAATTCGTAGTTAATTTTTGAGCAGACTGATTATCGTTAAACATTGTTACTTGACAATGAATACTTAACAATTCATTCAGAAAACTTCTTACAAAAAGAGCTTCTTTACAAGCATCAGAAAGCGCCATGTATTCAGCCTCTGTGCTGGAGAGAGCAACAGTTTTTTGCTTACGACTCTCCCAAGTAATCAATGAATTACCAAACTTAAAAATAAAACCGGTGAAAGACTTACGATCAAGTTCGTTTCCACCCCAGTCAGCATCTACATGAGCAGTTACATCCACTCCGCTCTTCTGGAAAACTAATCCATAGTTTACAGTACCTTTTAGATAGCGAAGAACCCGTTTCAAAGCTTTCCAATGTACTTCTGTGTGACACTCGTTGAATTGACTGAGCACACTCACAGCATGAGCAATATCTGGTCGGGTACACACTGCTATGTACATGAGACAACCAAGTAAATTCCTGTAAAGAGAATTATCGGTTTTAGTATCTCCTTTTGGTAATTTGATTCCTTTTTCTAATGGAGTTTTTGCAGGTTTGCAATCTGCCATGTTAAATTTCTCCAATACCCTTTTTATGTATCCTGTTTGATCGAGTGTAACTTTGTTCTGAGTTTTATTCACTCTCATCCCGAGGATTTGGTGTGCAGACCCAAAATCCTTCATTTCAAACGTGTTCATAAGTTCACGTTTAACCTTTTCTTTCAAAGCTGAATTACTTGAAAACAATAAAATATCATCGACATATAGAGCAATTATTATTAAATCACTCTTAGTTTTCATGTAAAAAACACATGGTTCTGAAGTCATCCTTTTGAAGTGCATTTTCTGTAATAACACTTCGTTTATTATCTCGTACCACATTTTAGAAGCTTGCTTTAAACCATAAATAGCTTTATTTAATTTGTACACAAAATGTTTTTTATCTTTTACTATGAAACCCTCTGGTTGTTCCATATAAACATTTTCATTCAAGTTGCCATTCAAAAAGGCAGTCTTGACGTCAAGATGATCGATGTCCAAATTAAATTCAGCAGCAATAGCAAGGAGTGTTCTAATAGTTGAGTGTCTTACCACCGGAGAGAATGTTTCTTCATAATCGACTCCATACTTTTGTGAGTAACCTTTTGCTACCAGCCGCGCTTTGTACTTCAAAAGTTCTCCATTGAGACCTCTCTTCTTTTTAAAAATCCATTTGCACTTTATTGGTTTCTGACTCTTTGGTCTCTCTACTAAAGTCCAACATTTGTTGTCTATAAAAGATTTATACTCATCTTTCATAGCTTCTGTCCACTGAGCTGCATCCGTACCAGCCATAGCTTCTTGCACTGTTCCTGGTTCGTCATCGTCGTTTCATAGTTTATTAACCAACAGAGATACAGCTTCGTCGAGATCTTCATATACTGAAGAATCCGATGTCATCTCATCCAGTGTAGAGCTACCTGGAACGTATGTGGGATCCGCAGAGAAATTTGATTCTAAAGTGGTGTCAATCTCACTATCTGAATCATGCACTGTAATTGTGCTCGACCGCGTTTTTCTTTGGTCATCAGAAAATTCTGGTGTTACAGTGGATGGTTCAGACTGTCTCGGCTCAGCTTGTTGTGAGGACTGGCCATCATGAACAACATTCACAGGTTTCCTCGGAGCATCATTTTGAGGAAAATCAATCAACACATAGTCAAAATTATCATCATGCAACCTATTATTGAGAAACTTATTCTCCAAGAAAAACACATCTCTTGCCTTGACACACTTAAACGATTTTTCAGGATCCAACAGACGATAACCTTTTGTACTTTCACAGTACCCAACAAAAATATGCTGCTTGGACTTCGAATCCAATTTGTTTCTATTCGGTGTAACAGCATAGGCAATGCAGCCAAAAGTACGTAAATGACTAACATCTACCTTTTTGTTCGTCCATTTTTCCTCAGGTACTAGTCCAATAAGTGCCTTAGTTGGTGTCCGATTTTTTAGATACACAGCAGTATTTACCGCCTCTGCCCAGAATTTTTTGTCCAGGCCAGCATCCCTTAACATGCACCTAGCTTTCTCGACAATAGTTCGGTTCGCTCTTTCCGCCACACCGTTTTGTTGCGGAGAATACGGGACCGTTGTGTGATGTTTGATTCCGTTCTCTTTCAGGTAAGCCTGTAATTTCGAGTTAACAAATTCACCACCATTGTCACTACGTAGAATTTTAATTTTGTGGTTAGTTTCATTTTCCACTAAAACTTTAAAATTCTTAAAATGCTCAAAAACCTCGTTTTTGTTACGCAAAAAATAAACAAATGTCTTCCTACTCAAATCGTCTATGAATAACAGAAAATATCTTGCGCCACCAATAGACTGTACTGGCATTGGTCCACACAAGTCAGTATGTACCAATCCTAGTAACTGTGTCGCTCGTGTATATGACCTCTTAGGAAAGGGAGCACGAGTTTGTTTCCCTTCAATACAAGCAACACAAGGTTTAAAAATATTTGAATTATATTTAATACCTGTGACCATACCTTTATTCATCAGTGCCATACTCCTGGAGTTTAAGTGACCAAGTCGACGATGCCACAACTCCTGCAACTCCTCTTTCACTGTACCTTTAACTGAGCTTGACGAGGAAATCGTCACAGTCTCTTCACTAGACTGCTTTTCTTTGGTAACTGTACTGGAAGAAGCAAAAATAGTATTGCCGCTCCCCCCACACAAAGGCTGATCAATGGCATCAAGTTGATATATACCATTCCTAAGAGTGGCAGTTGCCAAAACGTTGTCCTCATTAGATATAATACATTTCTGTTTATAAAAAGTTACTTTATAACCTTTCTTCACTAAACAACTAACAGAAAGCAAATTTGCCGAAAGATTTGGCACATAATAAACATCTTTGATTTTTCTTACACAGTCCTGCAGTTCGACATACACATTACCTTTTCCAGCTGTTGACAATTTATCACCGTTAGCAACACTCACTTGTGACGAACTTACAACATTAAAATCATGAAATAGTTCTCGATTGTTGCACATGTGATTTGACGCGCCGCTATCCACGTACCATACGCCACTCTGGAAACTGACGGAGAGTGCCGTTAGAAGAACCTCGGATTTAGATTCCTTATCCTTATCAGACTTCTTGTCCGGCTTCTTATTATTTCTCCAGCAGTCCTTGATCAAATGTCCAGTCTTCTTGCATTTATAGCACTTCGGTGCTTTTCTGGTTGCAAACGCCATGGTATCATTTGATTTATTCCTGCGGTCGTATTCTTGCAATAACTTGCCTTTGACAATGTCACTTGACAACTTTAAATTCGAATTCTCCAGTGCCATAATAAGCGGATCATAATTACTTGGTAACCCGCTGAGCATAATGACAGCCAAGAATTCATCATCCAGAGATGAATTGATATCCAGCAGTTGTTGTGACAGTTCCTGCAGCTTGCCAAGGTAACTTTCCATGCTATCATGCTCTGTCAGTTTGGTGCTGAACAGCGCTCTCAACAAACTTAATCGTCGGCATAGCCCTTTGTCCTCATAGGCTCTGCTCAAGTTGTTCCACGCCTCACGTGCATCCTTCGCGTTCCTGACATGAGGGAATGCACTCGAATGTACCGACAGACATATCCGTGCAAGTGCCTTCTGCGTTTTTTTCATTTCTGCATCACTCAATGTTACTTTTTGCTCACCATCGATAGTATCCCACAGGTCTTCATGAATTAATATCATCTTCATGCAAAATTTCCATGTAGAATAGTTTTCTATACCTTTGAGCTTTTCGATGCTCTGCATTGAAAAATTTTCGGCCATCTTTTTTACGCGTAGAATTTATAATTTATTTAATTTCTACTTTTGCAAAAAATATTACTATTCCCGCACAGCGTTAGGCGTCCTGGGCCCATAACCTGATAGATTTAGGGCGGAAATGTAAAGACCGATAAGATTCCAATAAATATAATTTAGCCAGAGCACATGCATACATCGCAGAAAGTAAAATCAAAAAGAATGTGTCAACTTTAAAATAACACTGACACACAGACCATCATGACAAAGAGTTTATATTTCTAATAATTTAAACAATAGCTGACCTCCGCGGCTGCTCCGCTCCCTTTAGTAATATCGTGGTGTTTTGAAGCCGATGTGTTATTTTCAATAAGCTACATGCTGTTAAGTTTTATCAAAATCCGAGCGTGAAGAGTAACAAACACGTATACATACATTCGTATTGACAAACTATAACATTTATAATAGTAGGATTTTGCACTTTATCTAAATATTTCAATGTCATTATTCGCTAAAATGAAATCGCAGAATTAACATATATTTTTTTAATATAATTCACAAAACTGATATACAATCACACAAGCAATTAAACAAAGTAGTTCATATATACCTATATTTCTTTAAAAACTGGGATACTTAAAAAAAATTTACTATAGAGGAAATATTTTTGAAAATTTAAATAATACATGTATTGAAAACGGACAAAAACGCTTAAAAACCAGTCATTTTTTTAGTTAACACGCAAACATGGTCGTGTGCAATAGACAATGGCGTCGATTCTGTTGTGCACAAACTAACGTAAATTTAAGTTAGGTGCATCTTTCTCTTTCCTTTTAATTAAGAAAAGGACAGAAGATCAAATATTAGTTAAGTCCTGTCAAATTTAGACACTCCATAGATAATTTAGACGCAATTTAAAAACATGGCGTCTAAATATACGTCAATTTTCATCAGGCGCTGTCTAATTTGACAGGATTAAACTAAAATGTATCTTCTGTCCTTTTCTTTAAGAAATGGAAAGAGAAAGATGCACTTAACTTAAATTTACGTTAGTTTGTGCACAAGAGAATCGGCACCAATCAACAAAGCGTTTCAATTTACTTAGCAACAGAAGTTTTCAAAATTCAGTCTCCTTAGGGTAATACTCACTCAGAGTCACTCTAACGTACATACGTACTTAATTCGAAGTCAAATGACAAATATACTTCATACATTATTGATTAATTTTACGTATATTTTACCAATACGGGAACCCAGACATAAATATGGTATTAGGACAAGTTGACTTGTATCCAAGATTATCCTTACCCTCTACAAAATATACTCAGACTTTCATCGTATTTTAATATAATTAAGTGCTTGTTAAAAGAACTGGCCCAGAATCTGTCGAATTTAGTGTCTAATTTTTTTATTCGACAAATACTTTGCCATTGGCGAAATTGAAGAATGTACATAAATATCTATATAAAATTACTGCTTTCGATTAACCTTTCCACGACCAAGCGACAGCCGGCCGTCGGGCTGCTATTGTCTTTCTCCTGTGTCTCGAATCACGTGCGTTCGAAGGTTTATCTTGAGAATTTTCCGCAGAGAGACAAACAGGTTCTGGTTTGGCACCCTAAAAAGGCCTAAGATTAAAACTACCAATTAGGTGTACCTTCTTAACTATCTTCAAATCTGCTGCCATGGTTGATTGATGATGTAGATTTACTCAGACATCTCAATCTGTATTATTTCGTTTCAATTTAATCAAAACTTAGCGAGAGAAACGTCGGTGGTGAAATCACGAAACAATGTTTTAATGTGGTATGAAATGTGTTTTCTGGGAAGATTGAAACATCAATATATTACTGAACACTTAATTAAAAGTAAATAAAACCCCGGAGAATAGGCTGTGGTTATTAGTCAAAACGCCAATGACTGGTATTTTTTATTATTTCCGTACTATAAGGATATTTGTCTTTTAACAAATTAAAACTAATTAATATCACTGCTATTTTAAATCGTTACAGTGGGGTCGAAATAGGCTTAGTACAGGCAAACCACTTTCATTATGATTAGCTGATAAACATCTAAACATTTTAGTACATTTTTAAACACCCACAGAATGGTATTTTCCACATTTTATCGCCTATTATTATCTTGCTAGTTACGTAATGTAGGTATTTGTCACACAACGCTATCAGTTTGACTGTCCAGCTGCGAATATTATACCTAATTTACGTACACACAGTACAACAGTAATTATTTTACAAACAATATAATTAGGCACTGAAAGTATATCAAAATAAATTGTTTTCAATTTTTCACAAATCAGTAAATCAAAGTTCAGTCTATGTCACTTTATTAAAAACCATTTCAAAGCATATTATTTTGATCACAACTTCTCTTTCATTAAAGTTTTGATCTTGAAGAAATAGTCAGCTTTGTAGTCGTACCAGTCTACAACTGTTTTGTCGTACCACACATAGGCTCCTTTGAGAGTATCAGGAGCATCCAGGGCCAAGTATATTGGAGTTTCAGCTGCCTGGTCTGTATCATAGAAGCCAACACCACGCGTCATGTCAGTTTGGACTAGTCCTGGATGCATGGAATTCACTGAAATGTTCTTTGACTCTAGTTCCTTCTGCTGCAGCATTGTGATAGCACTGAGAGCTACCTTCGCCACTCTGTACGCGGCTATGGTACCCTCGTCGGCGATATCATCATAGTTGAAGGTTCCGTCCTTCACGTCGTTCAGGAACCAGTTCACGAATTCATTGATATCTTCCACCGTTAAATCTTTCTTCGACAACCTCTTCACCCAATATATGTTCCGTATGTTTGACAGATGTCCACAGTCGCTGGATATATTGACGATGCGTCCATTTTCTCTCACCAAAGGGAATAACAATTCTTGGATTGTCAGTATACTGAAATAGTTAATATCAACAATGGTTTTGCATTCTTCATATGAGTTGTAAATAGCTGTGCTGTTGGCAACTGCGGCGTTGTTGACGAGTATGTCGATACCTCCGTGTTTCTGTTTGAGGTGGTCTCTGAACCTGGTGACGCTGTCCCTGTCCGTCACGTCCAGCTGGTGGTACTCCGGGTGAAGACCGAGGTCCTTTAGCTGGTCTACGGCGGCCTTCCCCCTGCCTTCGTCTCTTGACGTGAGGTAGACGACGCCATCGAACCTCTTCAGCAGACCTTTCACGATCCCAAAGCCGATCCCCTTGTTGGCACCGGTGACTACAGCCACTTTCGTCATGTCTGCTCTGTGTCAACTCTGACTGCGGAATGACAGTAATAATTATTATGAGGTATTACATTATAATATTGTTTGTAGGTAAGAGTGATAATATGAAAATAATCGTCATTGCCTATTATATCCAGTGAACTAAGATAACGCTTATCGGGGACGCCTTATCGCGATATCTTCAATAGAATAAAACTAGCCGTCCACTCTAGTTTTGCTCGGGTGGATTTTATATAAACTATTTTTTTTCTTCAATTGGATTGGGACGCGATGTCTATCTTGGCAATAAATTAAAAACTAATTTATCTAGTAGTTTCATTGCCTTCATTTCAATTTAACCGGCTTCAAATAAGCTACGTGTTCAAGAATACCCTTCAGCCTCAATCGGAGGTGTTTGAGGTTTCTGAGAAATTATTTGAAATAATGATTGTTATGTCTTTGTACTACACGAAATATGTAGCTTCATTATTAGCTTAGCTAGTCTGTTAGTTTTTTAGATTTAGTTATCTTTAGATTTATTAATATCAGTAACCATATCAAACTTATCGTGTTGATGGTACAGTTCGGGAGCCACACCTGTAAAATGTTGTTTTATATTATTTAGTAGTGCAAGCGTACAAGCACTTCTTTTCTTGAATATTATTGTGAATCACAATGAGTTAGAATCGGGTTGATGATACTTCATTAAATCCGTTTTAAAAGTTGTGTGTGTACGGTACTTATTGGGCTGAAGTTAGGACGATCCTACTTAGTAAAACAAATGTGACTGAAAGGCGAGCGATTTTCTTTTAGGCACCTGCTTAAAATATACAGTTAGCGTCATATAAGAAGTAGGTTACTGGTTTCTGTTGGAAGAAACGACCGCTATAATCTTTCAATGTCATAAAACTAATTAAACCGCGCGTAATTTAATTTTTCGCCCAAATACAAAACTAAAATAAAAGTCTACCCAATTTAGTCTGAAACCAACATGCATGAGAATATCTTAATAAAGGAAATTAAATAGTGTACAAAAGCTATTAGTTTACCTAACCTATACCTAATACACCTAAAATATTACTAAAGAGGGCGAACTGGAAGGCAGGAAACAAGATAAAACTTATTCTGACCCTGTAACATTCAAAATCTCAATTTATTACGTTGTGAGGATTATTTAGTAATGTTCCATGTAAATAATAGTACATGTAGAAACGGTTTTTTTTAAACAAGTATGAAGTATTTGGATTTATTTAGTCTCATGGAATAAACAATTTACTTTGACTTAAATCCAATGTTAAATTGTCACAGATATTTAGGTGCGAATTATCAATCAATACAATACAGCTTTAGTAGGATAAAGAATCGTAACATAATCATTTCGATAGGAATTAAAACAAGTATAAAATATAAAACTCACTAAAAATATTATGGTACAAACAGTTTTTTAATACTATTTAATTTCTAATACATAATGTTGTTATTAAGAAATGTTACTTAGTCTAGAACTAAGGCTGAAGGCTGAACTGGATTTAGTTAGTTTCATCTGATTTCTTAGTAAAGTTATCAATACAGTCAAATTTGAAGTAATGGTCACTTTTGTAGTCGTACCAGTCTACAACTGTTCCGTCGTACCACACGTAGGCTCCTTTAAGTGTGTCGGGAGCATCCAGGACCAAGTATATAGGAGTTTCAGCTGCCTGGTCTATGTCAAAGAAGCCAAAACCACGTGTCAAGTCTGTCCGGACCAGTCCTGGGTGCATGGAGTTCACTGATATGTTTTTCGCTTCCAGTTCCTTCTGCTGCAGAATCGTGATGGCACTGAGAGCCACTTTGGCCACTCTGTACGAAGCTGCTTTTCCTTTGTCAGCAATATCATCATAGTTAAAGGTTCCATTCTCAACGCCACTCAAAAACCAGTTCACGAATTCGTTAATATCTTCCACCTTTAAATCTTTTCTCGACAGCCTCTCTATCCAGTACTTGTTCCGTATATTAGATAAATGTCCACAACTGCTAGAAATATTTAAAATGCGTCCATTTTCTCTCACCAATGGAAACAGCAACTCTTGGATTGTAAGTATGCTGAAGTAGTTGATATCTAACATATTTTTGCACTCTTCGTAGGGGATGTAGAACTCCACAGCATTGCTGACTGCTGCGTTGTTGACGAGTATGTCGATACCTCCGTGCTTCTGCTGGACGTGGTCTCTGAACCTGGTGACGCTGTCTCTGTCCGTCACGTCTAGCTGATGATACTCCGGGTGAAGACCGAGCTCCTTCAGCTTGTCGACGGCGGCCTTCCCCCTGCCTTCGTCTCTTGAGGTCAGGTAGACGACGCCATCGAACCTCGTCAGCAGACCTTTTACGATCCCAAAGCCGATCCCCTTGTTAGCTCCGGTGACTACAGCAACTCTCACCATGTCTGCTCTGTGTAAAGTCTCTGTGTCAAGTGTGGAGATCAATATACCTACTGATAATGTTGTATGCAGTTATTATTGCATCATAATGATAAAAAAAGAATTGTCGCTATCACATAATTTTGGCTAACAGAGATAGTATTAATTGGCGGTTTATTATCTCATTGTTAGGATTCCGTACGTCTGAATAAAAAACGCACCTCTCATAAAATCACTCGAGTGTCTGCTTTTCGACGGCGGCCTTCCCCCTGCCTTTGTCTCTTGAGGTCAGACGCCATCGAACCTCTTCAGCAGACCTTTACGATCCCAAAGCCGATCCCCTTGTTGGCACCCGTGACTACAGCCACTTTTGTCATGTCTGCTCTGTACTCTGTAAAGCTAGAATTAAATAGTCTACAAAAGCTATTATTTTTCCTAACCTATACCTAATACCGAACTGGAAGACAGGAAACAAGATAAAACTTATTCTGACCCTGTAACATTCAAAATCTCAATTTATTACGTTATGAGGATTATTTAGTAATGTTCCATGTAAATAATAGTACATGTAAAAACGGTTTTTTTAACAAGTACTCTGTCCACCCTTTCATCTCCACATAAAACAATATTTTGGGAGAAGTATTTGGATTTATTTATTTTAGTCTCATGGAATAAACAATTTCACTTTGACTTTAATTCGATGTTAAACTTTTGTCACAGATATTTAGGTACGAAATAACAATCAATACAATACAGCCGTAGTGGGATAAAGATACGTAACATAATAATTTCGACAGGAATTTAAACAAGTATAAAATATAATGTTAATGTTCACTAAAAATATTATAGTACAAACAGTTTTTTAATACTATTAAATTATTAATACATAATGTTTTTATTAAAAAATGTTACTTAGTCTGGAACTAAATGCTGAACTGGATTTAGTTAGTTTCATCTGATTTCTTCGTAAAGGTGTCAAAACAGTCGATTTTGAAGTAATGGTCACTTTTGTAGTCGTACCAGTCTACAACTGTTCCGTCGTACCACACATAAGCTCCTTTGAGTGTTTTGGGAGCATCCAGGACCAAGTATATAGGAGTTTCAGCTGCCTGGTCTATGTCAAAGAAGCCAAGTCCTCGCATCATTTCGGTCTTGACCAGTCCTGGATGCATGGAGTTCACTGATACGTTCTTTGCTTCCAGTTCCTTCTGCTGCAGCATCGTGATGGCGCTGAGAGCCACTTTCGCCACTCTGTACGAAGCTGCTGTTCCTTTATCCGCGATGTCATCGAAATTAAATGTTCCATTCTCAACGCCACTCAAAAACCAGTTCACGAATTCGTTAATATCTTCCACCTTTAAATCTTTCCTTGAGAGCCTCTCTATCCAGTACTTGTTCCTTATATTAGATAAATGTCCACAACTGCTTGACATATTTAAAATGCGTCCATTTTCTCTCACCAATGGAAACAGCAACTCTTGGATTGTTAGTATGCTGAAGTAGTTGATATCTAACATATTTTTGCACTCTTCGTGGGGGATGTAGAACTCCACAGCATTGCTGATTGCTGCGTTGTTGACAAGTATGTCGATACCTCCGTGCTTCTGCTGGACGTGGTCCCTGAACCTGGTGACGCTGTCCCTGTCCGTCACGTCCAGCTGGTGGTACTCCGGGTGAAGACCGAGCTCCTTCAGCTTGTCGACGGCGGCTTTTCCTCTCCCTTCGTCTCGTGACGTGAGGTAGACAACTCCATCGAACCTTTTCAGCAGACCTTTCACGATCCCAAAGCCGATCCCCTTGTTAGCTCCGGTGACTACAGCCACTCTCACCATGTCTGCTCTGTGTAAAGTCTTTGTGTCAAGTGTGGAGATCAATATACCTACTGATAACGTTGTATGCAGTTAATATTACATCATAATGATAAAAAAAGAATTGTCGTTATAAAATCATTTTGGCTAACAGAGATAATTGGCGGTTTATTATCACATTGTTAGGATTCCGTTCGTCTGAATAAAAAACCGGCCAAGTGCGAGTCGGACTTGCTCATGAAGGGTTCCGTAGCAGCAAGTAACATAATATAAAGTTCTTGTTATATTTGAGTTGATTGAATGAAAGGTAAATTACGATATACGGTTTATGACGTATTAAAAAAATACTATTTACTAGATCTGGTTCAAACCAATTTTCGGTGGAAGTTTACATAGTACTGTAAGTCATATATATTTTTTTATTTATCATACTCTTATTTTGGAAGATACAGGGGGGGGGGACCAACATTTTAACACTTTGAAAGTGTCTCTCGCGCAAACTATTCAGATTAGAGAAAAATGATATTAGAAACCTCATATCATTTTTGAAGACCTATCCATAGATATCCCACACATATGGGTATGATGAAAAAAAAAATTTTGAGTTTAAGTTCTATGTATGGGGACCCCCAAAATTTTTTATTTATTTTCTATTTTTGTATCAGAATCTTAATGCGGTTCACAGAATACATCCACTCAGCAAGTTTCAACAGTATAGCTTTTATAGTTTCGGAAAAAAATGGCTGTGACATACGGACGGACAGACAGACAGACAGACGGACAGACAGACATGACGAATCTATAAGGGTTCCGTTTTTGCCATTTGGCTACGGAACCCTAAAAACGCAACTCTCATGATATATCAGTCGAGTGTCTGTCTGTTTGTTTGTCGTCTCTACGATTTGAAACTTTCTGTCTTTTACTTAATTTTAATGTGAGATAGTGGTACAAAATACCCTCCAGACGCTAGATGGCGCTGTATCTAGCTTATCATAAAAATAAATGCTGTGTTATTTAAAAATGTTTAAAAATACAATTAGTGCATAAAAGTTAATAAAACTCAGTGGCTCAGTAAAACGTTGCCTGATAACTAAGTGACAGTGTTATCTACAAGTTTTAATTACGAACAGTGAATTTAAATCTAAATAACAATAATTCAAAACTTTACTGCGAAACAATAGTGTAAACAAGTGCCATTTATCAATAAACACAACTTTACTAATCATATCAAAGTTTTGCAACTGAAACAGGTACAATAAGTGCAAAATAAAAACATAAGTTATAAAGACAAAGAAAAAAGTGATTCATTCTGTGATTTGAATTCAAACCGTCACGATTGTCAACACATAATTTGTGCCAACTGAACATTGCAAGTAGTGCGAATTTTGCCTCGCATTCAGTATGTTCGTATGGCGCGTTGTGTAAAGTGCCGCCATCCTTTTGCTTAGTCACTAGCTTCAACAAGAAGTCGCTAGTTCAAACCTCAGTATTAACACAAATCACTTTTAGGAAATTTAAAAATAAATTTGTTTGTGAATCATACGAGGAATCTTCACTGGATGTGTATAAAATATACGTAACAAATAAATACCATACCAGTATAATCAACAAGTACTTAGAGCAATATCCGCAAGATGGCGCAACTAGTTACATGTTATGAATGTAAAAAAAATGTAAACATAAAAAACACTGCTCTGTGCTCTGCCTGCGATAAAAGGTATGAATTTGATTGCGTCGGTTATCCAGAACCAACGTATCGACTTAAAAATGCAGAAGAGAAAAGGAAATGGAGATGTACAACGTGTATAAGGAATAAAAAAAAATGTAATACGGATGAAACATCTAACATAACAATAAGGAAAAAACTATATTCGTTAGCAACACCTTCGCAAAGAAAAGGAATACAAGGTGCAAAGAAAAACATTGATAATGTAGCACTTGGTTATCAAACCCCATCTCAATCTATTGCAAAATTACCGGATTCCCATATATTAACTGACTTTGAAACATCAGATGATTCATATAGTACCCCCAATCAATTATCAAGAAGTATTGATAGGACAGTATCTGACCTCGTATCACTCTCAGAGATGAAAGAGACGATTGCCCAGCTTACTCTTAAGCTTGAAAGCACTGAAAAAGAGCTAGATAATATGTTATTAGAAAATAATGACCTCCACGAACAAATAAATAAGCTAACCATAGAAAACAAAACTTTGAAATCTTTGTGCTATTCCTCCCCAATGCTCAGAACCCCTGATAACAGCAAGAAAAAAACAAAACAAAATTACTTGCACTGTACGCCGACCACCCCATTGTCGGCCAGGCTCAGCGGCGAAACCAAAAAAGGTTTAAATATATCAACCTTGAAACAAGAAATTATAACACTACAAAAACAACTAAAGATAGCAGAACAGGAGATTACAATGCTCACGCAGCGTATAGAAGTGTTAATGCAACAGAAGCGCACTACCATTGAACCAAAAACCCAGGAACTAACCAGAGAATCTGTGACCGCCTGCGCTCAGGCTTATGCTGTAGAAAATGCGGATAATACGTCTCACGAGAAGAAAATTTATGTTTTTGGCACTCAGCGTTGCGTTGGACTTGCTGCAGCTATTTTACATTCAAGAACGAATACACCATATGAAAAATACAGAAGCGTAGCTGAAACAATGCCATACGCACCTTGCAATGAACTAGTAACGAAATGTAGAAATACCAGATTAAAAATTGACGACAAACTTGTAATATGCATAGGAGAGAATGACCAAAACCCAAACTTAATCTTATCAGAATTGCAAGTTGTATTGGATATATTTAAAAATAACACTGTGATTGTATTGAACGTCTTAAAAAACCCACATCTAAATGTAAATAAATTAAATTATTCGTTAAAAAATATCTGTAGTAAATATAAAAAATGTCACTTTTTAAAACAAACGCACACTAAATTAGAACATATTTGTAAGTCAATAAATTACATTATAGATTGTAGTGATTATAATGATAAATATCTGAACACTAACGAAATTAGAAAGTGGATAGCGAATGGCAAATCAAGTTTTAAATTAAACGTCACTTCGGAAAAACCCAAAAAGGGGACCATACCATACTATTTTAAACGTAGCGAAGTAGTAAAGACCCAAGAATGCACCACCCCTGCACTTCTCCAAAAAGGTAAAAGAGGGACTATACCCTATTACTTTCCTCTTTTGAATAACGGCGACATGTTAAACAATCGAAATTCATTTTTTCGTGCCTAAACTCACAAAACTACACCAACTTAAAATACTTCATCAAAATATTGCAAGTATTATATCAAAACAAGAGATTCTAGAAATTACGATCCAGGAGTTAAAAGAAGCAAACAATGATCCTGACGTAATCTGCCTATCAGAAACATTCGTAAAAAAAGGCTGTGAACACTATATCAAAGTATACAACTATGAAATGGCTACCAACTTCTGTCGAGACAAACAAAGGGGAGGCACTTGTATACTAGTAAAAAGCGGATTACATTATAAAGAATTGGCATCCATAAAATCTTATGCTACACAGAACACATTTGAAGTCTGTGGTTTAGAGTTGAGTAATAAACTAATAATTATATGTGTGTACAGAACTCCTCAATCTAATCCAAATGATTTTCTAACAAAATTGGATATTCTTTTAAATAATTTGCTTAATAAATACAAATCTAAAATAAATATTGTTATAGCCGGAGATTTTAATATAAATACCCTCAAAGAAGGCAACATTACAAATGCGTTACAGGACTTGTGCAAAAATTATAATTTAAAAATTCACATTAATGTCCCCACGCGCAAGCTATCTTGTATTGACCACATATTAAGCAACATTGACAATGCAACTGCAACTGTATTGCCTCTGCATCTATCAGACCATGATACCGCACAAATGTTAAGTTTTCCTAGCAAACACCAACCACTAAAAACGCTGAGATACTACATTTATAAGAGAGATTTTAACAGGGACAACATTCGTAAATTTAAAGAATGCTTACAAAATCTCTCTTGGTCAGAGATCTATGCAAATACTACTAACACAAATTATGCATTTAATCACTTTCACGAATTATTCTGTCTATTTTACTATATGTGTTTTCCTAGGGTAAGAGTCAAGGTCAACAGTAGTAAGAACACACAAAAATGGATAAGTTATGGTTTAAAACAAAGTTGTAAAACTAAACGTAGTTTGCGCTATCAATACTACAAAAACAAAACCTTAACTAATAAAACTAAGTATAAAAAATATTCAAATCTGCTGAAAAAATGTATCTATAACTCCAAAAAGAACGCAAATATAAGTTATATCAATAAGCATAACAACAAGTGTATAGCGACTTGGCGCGTCATACAAAATGAAATAAACAATTCTAACTCTAAAACGAACATAGAAAGAATAAAGATAAACGATACTTTTATTACAGACCCTGTTGAGATAGCTTCAGTATTTAATGACCATTATGTAAACCTATCGCATTCAAGCACACAAAAAAGTGCCGACCCAAGCTTTATGAAAAATAGTAGTGTTAACTCCATGTTTTTGACACCAATGTCGGAATGTGAGGTAAACCGAGAAATAATATCACTGCGCAACACCAAAGCGGAAGGTTACGACGAAATAAATACAAAAATCCTAAAGAGTTGCTGTACTGAGCTAACTGGTGTTTTAACTTACTTAATTAATATGTCCTTTTTAACCGGAGTCTTTCCCGAAAAATTAAAATTATCTATAATCAAGCCCTTATTCAAGAAGGGTGACATATACGATATTAATAACTATCGCCCCATTACTTTAATACCAATTCTATCAAAAATATTCGAAAAATGTATGCTTAAAAGACTAATTGACTACTGCAACAAATTTAAAATTATAAGCAGCGAACAATTTGGTTTCCAGAAAGAAAAATCTACTACGTTGGCTATTTATTCTCATATGGAATTCGTACTAAAAAATATTAACAATAACTATTTAACTACAGCACTATTCTTAGACATGTCTAGAGCTTTTGATTTGGTTTCACACGATATACTACTTCAAAAGTTAGAAGCAATTGGGATTAGGGGACCTACACTCCAGTGGATGTCATCTTACTTAGACAATAGGCAACAATGTGTAACTATCAGTAAAATGAGTGAAACCAAAGATATCATATCTTACTCATCGGAATATAGACATAATAAATATGGTGTCCCACAGGGCAGCGTATTAGGTCCTATATTATTCCTATTATATATAAATGACATAATAAAAATAACTAATCATAAATGTATTTTATTCGCGGACGATGTATCTATAATTGTGGCATCTGATAAAAAACAAAATACTGTTATAGATCACGAGACTGACATCAATAATACCATTGACATAATTATACACTGGCTTGACATTCACCATTTGAAAATAAATCTTGATAAATCGGTATACATTCAATTTAATAATAAAAATAATATCAAACTTAATATAAATAAAATTAACCAAGTATCACATACAAAATTTTTAGGAGTAATAATTGATCAAGATATGAACTGGAAGGAACACGTAAATAGCGTCAGTGGTAGAATCAATAAATTCGTATACGCCCTGAGGCAAGTCAAAAATGTAACAAACATAAAAACCGCTATTATGTCCTACCATGCATATGCTGAATCGCTACTACGATATGGTCTTATGATTTGGGGTAATAGCACCGATTTAAATAGAGCGTTTATCAGTCAAAAGAAGTGTCTGAGATCTATCTATGGACTTCAGCCGTATGATACTTGTCGGCCAATATTTAAAAGGCTTGGTTTGTTACCGCTTCCATCCCTCTATATTTACGAAACATGTATGTTTGTCGCCAAGAATAAACAATTGTTCAAGACAGCCAGTGATGTATGTCCGCGGAGCAGACGTGATCCGTATAGACTTGTGTTAAATGACTTACCAAAGCTGACCAAGTATAATAAAAGTTGTCTGGCAATGAGTGTGCGCATCTATAATAAAATACCAGACAATCTCAAACTAATTAATGTAAGATTATTTAAAATTAAATTGTACCAATGGCTAAATGAATATAGTTTTTATAGTTTGAAAGAATTTATGGATAAAAAACATTGACATTATATTCAGTAATTAATTATACAAAACTTAATTATCATTTATCTGTAACATAAAATTTTTGCATGCTATGTTTAATCTTAGCTAAACATGTCTTGTGCCATTCTGACCTATGTATAACACCACTGTATACCATGTTTTACGCAAATAAATTATTTCATTCATTCATTCATTCATCCAGATGCGACCTCGATACGCGCTTGGCCGCTTTTTATGTGAATTGTGTGCTCTGACTCTATTATAAATGGCTAACAAATTGTGGTAGTATTAAACACAAGTTTATAATTACGAGTGGATGATTGGTGAACATACATTATGTAAGTATTTTAAATTTAATTAAAATTGAAACACGAACGTGGTCAAACGTGAATGTTTGTGTTGGTGAGCCATCGAAGTTTAATAATTATATTTATATTATTATCTGCTATCGGTTACACAAAAGTATTTATAAGTTTTTAGTACTAATTATGCAAACTTCTCTGTTCAACTCTTCATTACTGTTTTACTTGCTCAACGATTCTCTCACCTTTGACCATATTGGGTTATCGTGAATATATATATATACTTTTGCCCGCGACTTCGTCCGCGTAGAATAATAGTTCCCATTCCAGGGGGATTTCCGGGATGAAATCTATCCTATGTCCTTTCTCGGGTCCCAGACTATATCTGTACCAAATTTCATTTAAATCGGTTCTGTGGTTTAGGTTTGAAGAAGAGGCAGACAGAGAGACAGAGTTACTTTCGCATTTATAATATTAGTACGGATTCTACAATATCCTGGGTTATCGTGAATTTTGTATATTCTGAATATTACAACTCAGCCCACTCACCACCATTAGCAGTTACATCTTTGAATAACTGCTTTGCTCCCGTGAATGAGCTTGTGTTACTGTCAGCAGACAATCAGACAACACATATAAACTCCCACATTTATAATATTATTAGAATAACATTGATTTACTTACATATTTTTGTCAACAACAAAACAATGAAGAAAAATGGCTAACGGAAATAATATAATAAACAATGTAATAGGTACTTACGTATGTTGTGGACGCGGGTGACAGATGTCAGGCGTCCACAGCGTCGGCCATATTATTTCCGGCAAGAGACCGGAGTATGGGAGCACCCGGGATTATCTACAGCGACTTGAGATAAACAGTGATGTGGTCTCTGAGGTACCAAACTTAATATTAGCTGGACCTTCGCAGAATTATTTGCGTAGACGAGTATTAATAGGACTGTTCGATTTCCCCCAAAATAATCTTCTTTTTAGTTTTGGCGACAAACGTAAATTATTACACTACATTGTGGTCCAATTTGTATGCAGTGCCACTTGAAGTCTTTAAATCTTTCTTCGCATGTAGGACACGTATACACACGACACGTTTGTACCAAACAACTCAAATAGAAAAATATTGCAGTGTAAAACACAGCGAATTTTTTTCTTACTAAATAATTAATCACAGCACCCAAGCAATAAAATACGGACGAGGATTTTTTTTTTATTAAGAGGCGATTAGAATGGCTTGACTCAAGAAGATGATACTCAACAACCTTTGTATTTTGTTCTCTATGTTTTTAACAACCACTCCTATACATTTACTTAACTAATATTAAATTGTAAAACTTACAATTCTCAAGTTATCCCTGTCTTCTACAGTCCTCTTTTTATTTGTGTGCAACAAAATGTACGTGTCCAAGCAGATCGCAACATGAATATAACATCAGCGAGTTCGTTGCTGCAATAGATACTGTAACGTGGCTCTGCAACAGCCGCCGGCTTCTTTAAATTGTCGCTGGAGATTTTTGTCTTAACATTTTGGTAAAATGCCAGAGAGCTTTAAAGTGGACTTCTATGTGCTTATTAGATACGATATGACCTTTTTTTTTATGCTAATGTTTAGCTTGTTTATAGCTCTAAAAGTTTTGATTATTATTATCGCAATTTAAATTCCTATCATTTATACCAATCTACTTAATAAAGAGATTCTGAATCCGGGGTTGCGGAATGCTTATAATAGTTACCGTGACCCCGGAACATAAAGGCCAACCGAAGGAACACGAGTGGGTTTTAGTCAGTAAAAGTCTGACACAAGGAACGGGAAAAGTCGTTTGATGATTTCCCAGTCTCCAAAAAAAGGGATTCTAAATAAGGTAATCAGATCAGTCGTTCTAGAAAGGTCTTTCAGTCGTTTCACAAGATCGGTAGCTTTACACAATGAAACTAACTTAATAGTAAACCAACAATCTGTATAAATACACAACTGTTTACACGTGGAACCTAATTACAAATTCAAATTATATAATGAATTCTAAATAATCAAATCAGACCAATCCGGCATAAAATCTTTAAAGCAAAAATACCTTTGATCTCACTTATTTATTGTGTTTTAAAACCCCTAATTTCTCCTTATCTTTGAAAGTTTCTCAAAAAAATACGGATTATTTTTCAAAGATCTTTTTGAAAACGTCATAACCATACAATTGGTCGCTGGAGTGCCAAACGCAGTGACAGCCTGGCCTGCGGCCAACGGGACGCCTCTAGCCTGCCGAGCCCTGTCGCGCCTGTCTGC
Organism: Athetis lepigone; assembly: GCA_033675125.1. NCBI lineage: Eukaryota > Metazoa > Arthropoda > Insecta > Lepidoptera > Noctuidae > Athetis > Athetis lepigone. The sequence goes on along the minus strand of CM066233.1, from coordinate 20,662,303 downwards.
ATGCTGGGCAATACAGAAGGTTTATTTATAACAATGAAGTTATAACTACCTTGCAATGCTTGCCAAAACGTGCAATGAATCTGTTGTCATGGTGTGTGCATGATATCAAAGGAATGTTGCTGAGTTTTAAAAATGACTGTGAAATAAAAGAGAAATTTTAAAGCAGTAAATTGATGTGTTTAAGTTTATTTGGCTCGTGCCAGGAATACTTGAAGATTTATAAAGATCTAGAAGATTAGACTCTTTTTCCGGCGGTCCGAGTGAATATTGGTTAACGCGGATATATCCAAAGTCCCAAATAATAAAGTAGCCAAACCATTAATCGTTGAAATTCAAGCAAACTTCATTAAATTCGGTTCAGGTTTAGCTACAAAGTAAAACTTCGTGGGTTATCCGTGAAAGCGGAAACATAGTTACTTTTGCATTTAAGCATAATTACTTAGTAAGTATTGATGGGCAGAAGGATGTTGACAGTGAATTTTTCTGATTTAAGAATTAAATAGTGTTGGGGTCAAGTTGTCTAAACCGCAATTGTTTTTTTTGTACCAGTGCCTGACCGCACGATATTAGAAAAGTGTGGCTTCTGTTCCACCTGTGCTGTGGCCATCGTTTAATTAAATCCACTCAATTCATACCGCGTCGATTGTTTTAATACTCGCCTTTGCAAGTTTTCGCTGGCGTTATGTTAAATTAAAGCAGTTTGCGGTTTTTTCCAGCGGTTATAACAGTTATTCAGTTATTCACAGTTAGTGCAAAATAGACTACTTTTGCTCGACCCACAATGAGAATTTTGTTATATAATTTCAAAGTGGTTTTGCATTTTAGAGGCTGTGGATAATTTCGTTAATTATGAGGACTTTTTAAACAGTTTTTCTTTCCATGCGTCGAGGTTTGCAGAAACATTTTAAAAACAAGGAATTTAATTAATTTGGATCCATTCATAACTAGTGTAAAGTCGGCCAGAAGGTGCCCTTAAACCTTAATTTTTTCAAGTAGCATTAGATTTTTATTTATCTATTATTTTTTAGGGCAAAAAAAAAACAAACAAGAATTTAGTGAGAACTTGTCATTAGTGCCGATTCTCTTATTCACAAACTAACGTAAATTTAAGTTAAGTGCATCTTTCTCTTTCCATTTCATTAAGAAAAGGACAGAAGATAAAATATGAGTTAAGTCCTGTCAATTTTAGACACTCCATAGATAATTTAGTCGCGATTAAAAACATGGCGACTAAATATACGCCAATTTTCTTCAGACGCTGTCTAATTTGAGAGGGTTAAATTAAAATGTATCTTCTGTCCTTTTCTTTAAGAAATGGAAAGAGAAAGATGCATTTAACTTAAGTTTAGTTAAGTTTGTGAACAAGAGAATCAGCACCATTAGCTTTGTAGTGATTACAGTTTTCTTTCTGTATTGGTTTTATCAGATGTAAGTCCTCCATGTAATAAATAAATAAATGAAAACAAATTTTCTTGTGAATAGGTATAGTACAGAAGTAAGTAAGTACACAATACAAAAGAAATTCTTAGTATGGGGCAAACTAGAAGCTCTATTTTGACGATTATTTCCAGTCAAAATGTATAAGTTTAGAGAAACAAAGTATTTGTATTCTAGGAAGTAATGCAACGGACGTCGTGTCATTACTTTTTAATACTTTCATATTGTTGTATTTACTTTTAGTCTGATACATGACAGATTAAGAGCTACCAAGTTAGATATTACAATATTCAATACGTTGTGCACAAAAAAATACAAAACAATGTTCCCAAATTATATTCTCGCAATAAACATGGCCGCTCTTTGACAAAGGAGGGAAGACCGCAGCTCAACCAATTTTCACGTAATATTTAGGAAAGTGTGTCAATTTCCTAAAGCCGTCCGGAAACGCCGCGGCGTTACCGTTAGCTTTTACTAAAATTTTAATAAAGCCGGCCGCAAACGAGGTTGGGCGCGAGGCGGCGTGACAACACTTTGTGCCGCCGACAAACATAGTTTGTCACGCGACAATGTCCCTCGAATAAAACGACGGAAATATGAATAATATTTACATGAAGATGTGAGGCGTGTCGATGGCGCTGTGGAGAGAGTTAGCGCAGACTGGAAGGAATTACCAGTTGATCAGGGACACACGGCCAGACAGGCAGGCTTTTTAAATAAAAAAATGTTTGGGGTAGGCAGATTTTACAAAGAATTTTGGGTAAGAATTTGTTTAGTGTTAAGTATTCCCTGTCTTGAAGACGGTTAGCGTTTTTATTCCTTGATGGAAGAATCTAAAATTAAGTACGTTACGACACTTACCAATAATTAATTATGTAAAGGAGTGCATTTATGTGATAAATACTTAAGTTTAGTCGTTAATTGTATTTTTTAATGTTGTCAAAAAGTTAAAAACTAAACTAAAACCGAAAAAAGCTGTACCATTTAATAAATGTTTATAAACTTACAGATCATAAAAGATAAGGAAAATAAAAAGCGAAATACAGCTAATATAAACAGACCAAAAATTAATAAGCAACTAAATTCACTGAGTAACGCGCTGGGAACGCTTGAATGAAGTATAATCTCTTTAAAAATTAGAGGAGACGCGGCGTAAGCGGCATTGATCTGTTACGAGTTTAAACTTTTAGACCTTAAGTGAGACGGTACAAGAATTTCAACTTAGTTAACGATAAAACAACAAGAGCAAAGATTTGCCGATACTGCCGGAGCTGGCGACTGCATAATAATAAATATTTTCAAAGCCACCGCGGCTTACCTCCACATTATCCTTCAAGCTCACATTTTACAATAAAAAACAGATTGTTCACTTTGCCATGGTTTAACATTGTTATCCCTCAATTTACATTTAAAGCGTATCTATCTCTTTTGGAAACAATATTCAGGGAACTTTTCAAACAGAATTTTATTCCGCATTTGACACAAACTAGAAACGAGGCCAAACCACACACCTGTACATTCTCATGGTATCCGCACAAATTGCTTTTTCAATACCTATATATAAAAAAATCGTCACACATTTTTCCCGGGAGCCATTCAGTTCTCCCCCGCATCCTCTAATTAATTAAATTCCCGTCAAAAAATAGAATTCATTAATAAAAAAGTTCCGCGCGTATTATACACCGAGTGGCGGGAATTCCCGGTGTTATATTAGAATTACCCGGGATTATGCGGGATTCCACTTAATTACGAGATCCGCCGAAATTACACGGGATCCTTAGTTTTTAAAAAAGCCTCTACACGAGAAATGAATTATTATTTATGACTTTGTTAGTACGTAATTAACATTTTATAAACTGACATGATTTCGTGTATCTTTTGAATGCTTCAGAAAACGTAACGAAATAAAAAATCTACATCTCTAGTTAAATATATTTTTACCTGAGAACTTAGTTGCTTGTCAAAGGGAAGTCAAAAGAAAAATTTAAGTCTCTTACAATGAATATTCTACGTATAAGTAAAAACCGTGATATGATATAAATACTTTAGGTAAAAGTCGAGATTTGATAACATGTGACACAGATCCCGGGTCCCGGGAACACAATAGGTTCCCGGCATTCGCAACCACTGACATCTGATTACGCTTTACTTTTATTTGAAAAGGAGTGTAGCAGCCATACTTGAACTAATTTCAGTTTTTATTGAATCTACTTCGAATTGAGCCCGAGTTTTATAATATGTAGAGCATTAATTTTGTTTTGCTTAATATTTATTTAATTCATGTTCGTGAACGCACGATCTCGTTGATTGGCCGTCTCCTTACTTAGTTGAATTATTTTATTATGGCTCTTTCCTTACATTGTATTGAGTAAACTTTTAAAAGCAACAAAACTAATGTAACTTAAATTATGTAAACTAGGCCGGTCAAGTTTCTCACCCGTTCTTCTCCATAGAAAATTTAATTTTATAACGAGCAACTAGCTTCCACTAAATAAGTAACCGACTTGTTGAAAGTTAAAAGTGGCTAGGTTTAAATAAGAGCTGGTGACTGATAATATATTTTAATTGATTAAATATTTGTAAGATAGACTCAGATAGACTCAACCATATCACAATCAACCCAGCTACGTATAATATGCGATAGACTAGAAATAAGTAAGTAAGTATTTATACTATATACCTAATAAAAGTATTTATATACTTTTTTATCTGCCACCACCCAATACTGCATCTTCTATTTTATAACATAAGTGGGTACATCATAATGTCAATAGTCATTATTCAAATCGTTTATTTTCATTAGACCAAAAAAGGCACTTTGAAAAGTCATTTACAAAAGTGATTCAAGTTGCCCATTCCAAAATGTAGTTTCGTATGGAGAAGAATGGGCAAGAAACTCCATACTTACTCTGTATGTACTGATGTATCTCCACCGTAATATGTTTTATCATGACTGATTTCATATTACATTATCTCCGCTTTCTTTCTTGGCCCCAATCCACATCTTCTCTCTGTATCCTACACTTTGTAAATCTTAATATATATAAATCTCGTGTCACAATGTTTGTCCTCAATGGACTCCTAAACCACTTAACCGATTATAATAAAATTCGCACACCATGTGCAGTTCGATTCAACTTGAGAGATAGGATAGTTTAAATCTCAAATTATAGTCGCAATTTTAATTTATTGCTAATTATTTGTCTGTTATTATTTGACAGTCACAATTAATTTATTAGTAGTTGTTGATTTTGGAATGTTTTACATTGGATCCTACAGACGGCGCTACCATCGCAGTGTCAAATTTTAAATAATAATCACTTTCAAATGTCATAAACATAGACAATGATATTAAAAAGGTTCTATAAGAAAATGCGTAGCAATACTTCTTAACATGTTGGCGCTACCATCGCAGTGTCAAATTTTAAATAATATTCGAATTTTAATTTTAGTCTGTCCGGACAGTTAGCGCTGCGATCAAATTAAAAAAAAGTTTTGTTATCATTGTGTTATCTATTATTTTGTTATTGTTGTGTTTTTATTGTGTCTTATATCTACCCGTGCGAAGCTGGGACGGGCCGCTAGTATTTTTATAAAAAGTAGGCAGTATGGTGGGCTTTCGGGTCTTCACATCTGAAATAATCCCTTTCTCGATCGATATGAACCCTAGAGTATCGGGGCTAAATTCTTCTGATAATAACTGAGAATTTTTATTTACCGCGATAGTTTAGTCCCGTGGAAATATGGAGTGTGTTCAGTTTTCCGCTTGGCTGGCGCCGGGACGCACGCGGCGCCGCGTCTCTACTAGTGGCTCGGCGTCTCCAGTTCACGCACCATTGCCAGCCTTTTGGGAGCACCGTATGCTGTTGTCGCAAACGTACAGCAATGAACTTTGACGCGGGTTCACCAAAATTCAAACGTATTGAGAAGCTATCAAAAGAAATGTTTAAAAATACTGATCTCTTAAATCGTACTGCATGCACTTTGACCCAGGTATACCATGAAGATTTTTATTGAGAAGGTATCTCTATCAAAAGAAATGTCAAAGAATTACTGGACTCATACATTTGAGCGCATATGACGCCGGTCGTGAAATTAAAAGAAGGTTAAAAGTAATTACAATTTGATGGCTTTGTCTGTATCGTAAGTGCATTAACATGTGTTTGGTGTGGTGACACGTCACGTCGCCGGTCGATTTGATAAACCGGAGGGCGCCTCGCCCGGCCCTCCGCGCCTCCTGTAGATAAAATATTTTCTGTTTACCGGCACGCCGCTCGACTTCCGCCTATTTCTTCCACATATATGGTTATTGTCAAAAGTCTTTTGTAATGTTTGGGAGTTCATGTGGGCCTGCGGACATAATAGCCGTCGACCCTCACATACTAAAATATTAGGATGTAAGTTACCTTTTTACTATAGAGTGAGTTTTCAGGATTTCATTTACGTGTGATTGCAGCATTTCGGATAACGTAAAGTATCATCAGCAGGAGTGTAATGACGAGGACAAACGACACGCTTACAGGCGCCATCTGCCGCGGAAGGGACGCGCGCTTTTTGTTCGCGACCGTGAAGCGGACCTTTTCGGATTATGGATAGGATATTATTTGCAAGTAGCTACCACCTTCGTACTAAGTTTCCGATGACGTAATAAAGTCAGTGGCTGCATAGGTACTAAGTCTATTATTTTTGTTTGTAATTATCGTTAAAAACGTCAAAATGGAAGTAGTGGAAACAAACACATCTGTCATCTTCATTGACCATTACAAATAGCTTAAAATTTCTATCCCAGTCACTTCTTTGCACTCAATCTTTAGTGCAACTTATACCAGATGATGTGCTGAAGATCACAGGTCATTAGAAGGTGTTGAGTGGGGTGAGGTCCTCGCATTACACTCGACAACGGCGGCGACACCTGCTGCCCTACGTTTTACGTGTTTTTTCGCCAGTTCTTTTTGTGGGATAAGTTGTAACATAGAGCGGTGCTCTAAGATAAGCAATGGCTTATTGATTACTTTAAAGTTTACGGATTGATTACTGGTGGTGACTACCACCGTACCTATTTTTGCCGCACAGCAGCTTGTGAAGCTGTGTTACGGTTTGAAAAGTATGGTGCCGGTGTAAGCAGAAAGACATGATTTCTATCATCTTGGTCTCTGCGAGGTGGGACGCTAGTTTGTTTGCTTTCCAATGTCATAATAATAAAAAAGACTTTCTGTTGAATTTAATTTCATTACTTGTACTGCTATAAAGTTGTAGGGGAAGTAGTAAGTGAAAATAAAGTAAGGTAGTACCTAACTTCTTAACTGACTTGACTCTCTTAAGATTTCGAGGTCCGGTCTTTGGCTACATTTCCGTTCCAGATCAGATTCTAATCTTCTTATTACTTCATTAACCTACGTCTTTCTTACATGTTTATAAACTTTTGGAAATCGTTCATTTAATACTTTCTAGGTTAAAATTGCTTGAATCAGAGTACAGTCCTGTCGGTACCGGGTAACCCACTGCCATCAATCGCCAAATTTTGGCAGCAGGCCAGTACTCCTGCATCCTATTATCACTCTTCGCAGAATTTGAATAAGGTTGCAAGTCCTGCGCCAGGATGGGATAGTGCTGGTGGAAATTTGCGGTGTTCGGAAACTCCCCGATTAGCTGACAGCGATTGTAATGCCGGCTTTATTATCATTGCACTTTATTTTTATATTATCGGAGTGGAGAATGAATTGAATCGAACGATGCTATCCGAGGTCCGAATGCGTGCTTATTTAGGCTTACTTTTTCATAGTATGTACCTACCTATGTACAACTTGTTTATATCTATAAGTACTAGTCTTTACCCGCAATTTCGGCCGTGTGAATGTCCGTTGTCCCGGATGCACATGGAGACAAAGGAATATAAGTAGCCTATTATCTTCATTTTGACCTCGTGGTTAGGATTTCTTCTCAGTGTCATTAGCTAGGAAAAATCGATAAAACGAAATAAGTATAAAACAATGTTGACGTGTTAAAGTGTAATAATTAATTAATTTGTATAACAAATATTTTGGGGTATAGTTTACTCCATAATCAGTAAAATTGATTCAATTGTTTAAGTAAAGGCGTAATAGATAGAAAGAAAGACGTAATTACATAGGACCTCTAAATACATGGGTTTATTATTACAAGAAGCTATCAGGAACCACATATTCACATTTTAATATCTCTGAGAAACAAAACAAACAAGCTACTTTCTTCACTTCATACACATCGTGACGTCACAAGCACTCACAAGTATTTAAAGTCTCTGCGCACGATCCTGACAGGTCGTGATTCGTTGACTCTCCATCCGTCTGCTGGTTTATACCACATCGCCAGCGCTGACCTCACGCGCTAATATATCGGCACTCGTCGCGGGACCCGGCACGTCTGCCCGCGATGTGCAGCGCCACACCACCCTAACCGTTCATTCCCTCTCGATCTTATGGCTACAGGAATAAAGAATACTATTCAAAGTTTTGTGACGTTTCTAAGTTTGTTAAATACTCGCATTCAACCCGCGTACAAGCCCAAGGCGTCTAAACTTATTAACTGAACACGTACGGAGCAAAAATCGATGGTCGAATGGAATGTATGGAAAAGTATTGCTTCCAAATTGAAATCTGGAATAAAGCTGTCACGTCCTATTCTGAATACCTGAAGTCCATAATGTTGGCTGTTGCTTATAGTTCCTGTAGCATTGTTTAGCAACTTTTGGGCTGGCTATTGAGGTGCATAAAGTGGAAAGTTTCCTCCGGAGCTTTGTAGCAACTTCTGAAGCGTACACATTTCTTTGAGGACTTTAGAGGAGCTCATGCATAACTTGTATGAACTACTTTTGGTGTACTAAACTCAGCAGTTGTTCTACATAACTACTTTGTGTACTGGTTCGCTTTTGGATTCTTTTATGCTTATTTTTTAACATGTTCGGTGGCATTGCGTGGATGGCCTTAATTCGATTTGGAGCCCTGTAGAGCTCGCAGCCTAAGTATATAGCGACAGAGATTAGAAAAATCGAATTACGGTAAAGGTACAAAGGCACGAATAACCTTCGATAAGCGTGCAAACAGTTTAGCAGGAGACAATACAATAAGTAAACTTATACAAATATTAGCTTTAGATTCCACCTTTATTCGTCCCTGCCATTTCAGCTGAACAATAAAAACTCAAACACAATTCCGTTTCTAATCTGACAAATAACAGCGATAGACATGAATGGATTGTGTAGGCAATATCCGACGCTGTTAGACAATAGAACTCTTTACATTATTGATACAGGCCGGTATAAGTGGGGCCATTTTTCATCCGGCCGGACCTCACAGGAGCTGCCATAAATATGTGAACACTCCTGTTTCCCTCCATAACTTGGAGACTCTGTTTTGTTTGACGAATCTTTGAACATGAATGTATTGTAATGTAGGAGTTGGTTTATGAAATATGTGTGAGTGGGCCAAGTAAGCGCTATTTGTGTTGGTTTATTTTTGGGACATCAAATTGTGAATGCTGTTTAATCCATTGAACACACGTGGTTCGAGATACATTAGAAAGTTAATAGAAGTCCGACAGCCGGCTGGCAGTTAAAAAAGAAAATTTTGTGTGATAGGTTATATATACATAATGATAGTTTGCACTTGCAAGGTCTTAACACAACACTAAAGAATTCCTATTACGTACTTTTTTATGAAGTCTGCACAAAATGGGGAACTTTGTAAATCTCTCGAACTTTGTTCTTTACTAACTCGTAGGGCATCTACTTACATAACTTTTCGCATCTGTGTGGCAAAACTTCCAAGCCTAGGTTTTTGTCCAAAGCCTGAGATACCAGGGAGCAGTGTCGTTAGCATTTTGTGTCTCCTGACACTCCTGACTCCTCAATCCTCTAAAGCCTTCGACAATGAGAAAACTATTGACGAACTCTTGTGGGATGTCTTAAGAAAATGTGATGTCGTTGGGACAGCAAAGATTAACCTGTGGTGTATCAACAAATTATATTGTGCTAACGTTTGTTAATTATTTTTTATTGTCAATGTCTATAGGATCATAGAGGTGAAAACAACTAATTTTGTTACCGGCTTTGTAGTCTTAATTTTATGGTCCTTTGGGTACAGCCATTGGTCTCTACTTGGTCGCAAATTGACGTCCGATCGGACTAAAAGAGGAGTAAGGAGTGTGACTAGTAGTTATCAGTTTGTATTTGTGTCTGCTCAACAATAATATCCTCTACGTATTTAGTAGCTCTCCATGTAAATTGTCCGCTGTGGCCAAAATTCGGACTGGATATAAAAATTACGGCTTATTTACTAATTCATTCGTACACACCAGTTACACAATTTTTTTCCCTGAAATCCTCACTAGTTAAATAAATCAACCTAGTAGGATTTTTTGGAAAAAGTAACAATCTCCATATACCTCGTGTGTTTTCACTTTATTTTTTTATTTCGGCATTGATTGTAAACATTGTAGCATATGCAAAAGTATTATTGAAAAAAAAAATTAAATGTACAGTTTAAACTTCATTACGATATATTATGTACAGACGCTTCTAACTGCGGCTTCGGTCACGTGGATGTCCATTCTTATGCCCCCTGTATTACGTCTTTAGGGTTGATATTAAGCATTATTATGCAATTGATTGTAGATATCTACTCTTCACAAAAAAAAACACGCACTGCAAGTTTCGTGTCTCTAGGACAAGCGGTTTGGATTGTGCGTTGATATATTGATATATAAGATAATCAATATCATATTTTAAGCAGATAAGGTCAACTTTTATGTTTATACACCATTTGCCACTAAGTTGATCTGCATGGTAAGCAAAAACAAAAAAATGGCCAGGGTTGGAATCAAAGTGGGTGGAATGAACCCTGGCTGTTCCCATGCGCGACTGTTCCAAGGCCTAACGTATGCTTGTCGTTAAATTTGATGGTAATGCCGCAGTTTTAATAAAGTGGTTAGTGCTCGCCGGTCAGGAGTAATGGACGAGGACGTTATCGTTACTTTTGTTACAGCTCTACTTACTTATTATTGCTTTGAAGGCGCCTAGTTAAATTACGTTTTTGTTAATCTCTAATTCGTTTATTAGGTTTAAATCATTTATTCTCATAAAGACAATAAAGCCACTTACATGAGAACATGCGAGAAACATATAGTAAACTTATATTAGGTAACCCTTTTTCAACAGAGTATTTGTGTTGAGCTATATTAAATAAAAATATTATAAAAACATCAATAAGCTATGTTCTATACTCATTCGGCAGTCCAGCTCGACCATAGGATGTTAGTCAAAGCAGTTTTCGTTCATTACTAGTTTGGATAGCCGAGACTTAAAACTGCCGAATGAGCTAACACTTTTTATATATGTGGGTAAATTATTAAATAGCTGTGCTTCTTCATATGTAATATTCTTTCTAGCGTGATGTGTGCGTGTTCTTGGCAAAACAAGTAGACTTGGTCGACGAAGACTACGTTTAGTAGTGAATGACTGATGAGTGTGTATGGTTTTGTCTATAATTTTTTTAATCAGAACGCAGGTATTATATGTGTACAGTTGTTTAATATTCATTAGTCTCGTTTCTTTGAAAATTTTGCAAGTTGGTGTTAGGTAATGATAGCTAAACAATATCTTTATGACCTTATTTTGTACTCGTTGTAATTCTTGTAACTTCATTTTTCCGGCACTTCCCCAAATCTCTATGAGATATAACAGATGCGACTTAATAAGAGAATTATAAATAGTATAACGTAGCTTTTTGGGTATGCACTTGCTTATGCTATGAAGTGATCCTGTAAGTGCTGATAGTTTATTTTTAATGTGGTCTATATGAGTGTGCCAATTTAATTGGTGATCTATTCTAAGGCCAAGATACTTTTCGCAGGTTTTCTGTTCTAGTGGGATATTATCAACAGTTAATGTGTCATGCTGCGGAATTTTTTTAACCGACTTCAAAACAGGAGGAGGTTCTCAACTCGTCTGTATGTTTTTTTTTTTGTATGTTTGTTACGCGATATCTCCATCAATTGTAAACGGATTTTGATGGTTCTTTTTTGTTTGATAGGTCATGATTCAGGGGTGGTCCCATATAAATTTTGTGGCGATCGGTTCAGTGCTTCTTGAAAAATTCACCAAGAACCAAAAAACTTGAGATACGCACACATCATCTATGTATATTTACACAGACGAAGTGTGCGTTTCTTCAAGTTTCTATTTTCGTTTTTTACTGTTATACACAGTCAGACATTGGGAGTCGACACTAAAAAGTAAAAAATAAAAAACTTTTTCCAAAAAAAAAGAACCGCCTTCAAAAACTAAAAACCCAAAAATAACTAAAATTTCGGAAGTCGGTGGCAAACTAGCAACACATATTAACTGTTAGAAGAGAAGCCACCGACTTCCGAAATTTTAGTTATTTTTGGGTTTTTAGTTTTTGAAGGCGGTTCTTTTTTTTGGAAAAAGTTTTTTATTATTCTTAGCTTTAAAAATAACAAAACAAGTTTTGTCAATATTTATAGTTAGTAAATTCGTTTATTTATTTACACTTTATGTCACACGGTACACAGGCGGTCTTACTGCATTAGGCATTATCTCTACCACTCAATCTAAGGTGGTGAAGAGATGTGCTGTTTGAGTGGTGTGAAATTTTCCAATCCTGCTTTTTCCCACTGTGGAATCGTAGATTAGCATTTTGCAACCATTTTTTATTTAAGAATAGTCAATATCCGAGCAGTGCATAATCCAAAGTTAACATTCTAGCATTTGCATTTATAGAGGTTCGTATGGTGACAAAATCCCAGTGAAATTCAAAATCCTGAAAACAAATAAAGGAAATGACATTAAGGAATCATGACACGAATGCCAGTGGGCGAGGTCCGGTAATGAGATATCTAGCCAAATGAACACACGCGCCGCCATCATAACACCGCATACCGCACTCATAACGACATTCCCAAATAAATTCTATACACCCAGGGCCAAGGCACGCCGCAATGGAATTGAGCATTTTTTTAAGTTCGAGTGAAATAGAAATAAAGTGTGAAGCGCAATCGCTAATTATTACTACAGGTAAAAGATGATCTAGACCATAAGTATAGAGCCGTAACTCCTGCCTTATTAGCAAATTAATAAACTACACAACATATAAAACAGTGATGAACAGAGAGTGACAGTTTGATATTGTCTAAAAACTCTTGGGAACAAAGAAAATAGAAGATTTCACCAATAAAATGGACCAATCAAGTAAAAGACTCGTCGTCAAAGGGGAATGCCTACTCACAATAGTGTCTTAGGCCCAAGATGGACATCAAATATTAGTATAGGAATTGAGTGTTTTAAAATCTTAATGGTATTAGATATCTAAAAAATATATTGAAATTGACGCCACTATTTTAAAAATATATAAAAAAAAAGTTTCGAGTTAACCTCAAAACTTTCTTTACATCTATAAATACGAAATGAGATTAATTAAGATAATTAAAGATTTTTTTATTGCTTGAATATTACAATAGATGTTACACATATTTTTATCCAATTGAAGTTTTTAAGGTATAAAAAAAAACACATCAAGTCCTTATAGCAAAGCCAGGTCACAGTGAAAGAAATCGAAGAAAAATCAAAACACATTCACATTGAGCGTAAGCAACAAGCGAACTGTCAGATTCAGTACAGTGTTGTCACTATCACGAAAAAATAATAACACTAAATCGATATATCGATTCCTACTATTTCGAATAAACGATATTTGATTTTATATTCTTATAGTCTTTTTACGAGTACACATTCGTTTTCATGTTTTTTTTTTGTTTAGTTTTTGATTAAAATATCAGTAAAGTCCCGTGGGTATGCAGTTGAGGTTATTATAGTATTTGTTTATAAAACGATTTATATCGATTTAACATGCTTGATGAACATACTTAAAATATAATTTTAAAGCTGGCAATATTTTGCAAGCGTAACTTGCAAAAATAACTTGTATTTTCAATAGAATTACTTTTTTTTAACGAATTATTTTAGATTGTAGTGGCGCTCATTTAGAGAAAAGTATATACATATTTTTTTATGGCAAAATTAATGCAAATAGTTTTTTTTCTCTAGTCTAATGTCCACAATGGGCCTCAGATGGGCATTCCCCTTTCACATGGTCGTAAGGGATGCTATGGGTAGAACTTCAGAAGGCAGATCATTTGCTCCAGAACGAACAGTAATTCTAACCACGATCCTCAAACATGAGGGACCGAACAGAGAGAGAAAACCCTTAGTACTGTTAATGTAAATAAATAGAACGTTGGAGTGAACAGTCGTTTTCATCATCCATCCATCATGAAGTCATAAATCCATCGTCATGGATATACTTCTAAATCAAACCGGCAGTAAACTTTCTACACTTCCATCCAAATGTGTCGTAGATATGTCGCAGTCATCTGGTTAAATCAGCTATTTGATTGTATGACTGGCGCGTTCATTGAATGACGACATTTAATTGAATGACTAAACGACAACTCGTCAAGTTGTTTAATGTAACGTTCAACGACTTGACTGAACGTCATTTAGCATTGTCGTTTAATGGGATATAGTCGACTTTGTAATGTTTGTTTAGGGTGACCATAAGTTCGCAACTTAAAAACTTAACTTCCTTTACATAAAAAAAATGAGGACATGACATGACACACTTTATTATGGTTTTAATTAAAAAAAACTTTTAAACTAGCCGGCGGCGGCGTATCAATAGGTAAATCCATGCTGTCACACTATTTTATCAAGAATAAGTCACTTTAAAGTAAATTTAATAAAAATAATATCAAAACAGTGCTATATGAGCGAGCTATTTTACGCCATATTTGTATGGTGACTACTAACGCCGCAGTGGAAAAAAAATGAACTAAATTACAATCACCTGACTGATATTACGTCCGCTCTGTTCAAAGGGCTATGCTTCAATCAGCTATCTAGTTGGACGTTGAGTAACGCTTGTTTAATCAGCTTTCGGCCTAGTCATTCAATTAAATGTTGCTATTAAATGAACGCGCTAGTCATACAATCAAATAGCTGATTCAACTAGATGACTGCGACAGATACACTAGAAGTGCTCGCGGGTGTGACGTCACGGCACGCGGCAGCTGTACCAGTGTGTCCGCAAGTCGTGCATTATTCAGCCGGCGACAAACTGCCTCCCAGTGATAACTGGCGGACTGCAGACGCACCGCCGCGCCGCTCACGGAGCGACGTGTAGCCGCCCTAAGCGCGGCGGCCATGACACTGCTACTTTGTAGTTAGTATTCCAATGCTAATGGAACTAATATATATTATTCTTCATTCAAACTTAGAATGGAAATAGTGAACTATTTTTTTTACAACAAGCGAGAGGCAAGAATAAAATTGTTTTGTTTTTGGCAACTAGATCTTTTATCCATAGTTTATCGATTCTAAAATAGTTTCAACGTCAGTTCCAGTTTAACGTTAAACGATGGGAGAGAAAAAGCTTTGATTAAAAATTCACTACGCAAATTCCCGATAGGTAGTTGATTTTTACCAACAGCAGAAATAAAAATAAAATGCATGGTGAAATGACGATGAAATGGACATTTTGGCAAGCAAAATGGAATAGTGGGCAGGTAATTCTTTAGGTAGAGTTAAATTCATTTAATTTTCATTTTCGCAGAAGGCAGTAAATGAAAATGGATTAAAAAATAAATTCGTTACACTGCAACCAAAAATCTATTTATACATGATTATATGCCTAAATGTTATTTATCTTTTACCCAAAAATTCCAATCCGTTGTATACATTTTACGTGCAATATTTTCACCTAAGTTGTAAACTTTGCCAATTTATCAAACATAATTGGTTTTATTCGATCCATCTCTTATACGTTTGGCGTATATTTAATCAAACATATGGGATACGATAAAACCTCTAAAGTGAAGGAAAAGAGCATGTTTAAGTTAGTGGCAGGTGTCAAAGAGTGGGCACAAACAACTGCTAACTAAGTATGAATATTTATTAGTAGAAGTGGACTAAGTTAACAAGTTCTGCCGCAATTATCTGTGTAGTGCGAGTCGTGAATATCAGAGGCTCGTAGTTCGTCGTTCGTGACGAGATTTGAATGTCAGTTAAATTTTCTAAACGGGTTTTTCATCAACATAGATCAACAAAGCGGATTTAGATTTATTTTTATCATTACTGATAACGTTTCTGTTTTGTGATGGATCTGCTTCGATCCCTCAAGTAATCCTATTGGCGACAAATATTTTTCAATGACCAAGCGGCAGCCGGCTGAAGCGCTGCTATTTTCATCATTACTGATAACGTTTCTGTTTCGTGACGGATCTGCTTCGATCCCTCAAGTAATCCTATTGGCGACAAATATTTTTCAATGACCAAGCGGCAGCCGGCTGAAGCGCTGCTATTTTCATCATTACTGATAACGTTTCTGTTTCGTGACGGATCTGCTTCGATCCCTCAAGTAATCCTATTGGCGACAAATATTTTTCAATGACCAAGCGAGAGCCGGCTGCCGCGCTGCTATTGTCTTTCTATTGTGTCTCTATTCACGTGTAAGTATATAGGTAGGGTATATAAGTTTTTGTATAAAAAAACCTATAGAAAAGTTTTGACAATATCATTGTATACCGGTTTTAACCGGTTCTAAGTTTTGGACCGTGTCTCGTGAAAGTTGTCACGATAACGTCTGCGACCAGCTGGTACTGAGTCGTTTTGTGTGAAACATTGTAGCAAACGAAAATATTCATTTCCTTTCCTACAATGTCACCATTTATATTGTCGACCACTAAATCAAGAGTGTTCATTTATACCGCTATTAACAAGAAATACTTCTTTTATTTCTTGCTGTATGAGATAATAAATTAAGTACTGACATAATTGTAACTTTTTAGTTCTGATTTTTAACTTTTAAGTTCTTTGATGCTAGACTTATTAAAAACTAGCTTTTGCCCGCGACTTCGTCCGCGTGGATTATTAGTTTCCGATTCCGGGAATTTTCGGGATGAAAACTATCCTATATCCTTTCTCGGGTCCCAGACTATATTATTATCTGTACCAAATTTCTTTCAAATCGGTTCAGTGGTTTAGGCGTGAAGAAGCGACAGACAGGCAGAGAGACAGGCAGACAGAAGGACAAACAGACAGAGAGACAGAGTTACTTCCGCATTTATAATATTAGTTTGGATTAGTACGGAAGTACGGATTTTCACATTAGCACATAACAAAACTTATGCCTCAGTTTACATTAGCCATATATTAACCAATATATACAAAATCATTTCACTTGTCGAGGGTTACAGAATTGAGTCGTCAAGGAATAGGACCTTAGTTCCTTTCAGTAAATATTCCAATTTAAACAGTAACAAAGAAGTAGATAATACGAAGCCATTTGATTTGACCCTTGCTCCCTTCCCGTACCCTTTGACCCACATACTTCACCCATTTAAATTTCAACATGTAATTAAAACTGAATCTATCTGAACCGAGGTCAACGAACGCCTCTCAAGTCTGAAGCTGAAGTTCCTCTTCACTATAGATAATGCACAGCTACAAATTCCATTTTGTCTTCTCATCACTCATTTTCTATTAAAGTATATCAACATGATACTGCATCAGCCTTTTTTTATAAAGAGGAGGAATCAGAATCATCTGTGTCCATTAAAATAGGCGATCACCTACTCGTACTTCGAGAAAATCTAAAAAACAACGACCCATGAACAGATCAAGAGCTTCAAGTGGAACTGGATCGGCCTCATTTTTATCAATGTAAATCTAACATTTTAACAATAGTACCTACGTACATGTACTGAGTCTATTCATTTACAATACTCTTATTTTAGCTCTAAGCCTTGCTAACAAAAGCTTGGTTTAATTGGAGACAACAATTATTATAAGCCAGAGATCAACAACATTGTGTAATATGTGCATAAACTGAACATGATCTATACTGCAGCTTGTAATTACATTATACGATCGTACGCCACAAATGTACTACCATTATGTTTGTAGATAGTGCCCGATATAGCTACTTCATAGTTGTTGTATTACTTCACACCCTTTAATATCTTTCCGGTAGGTTATTGGCTGAATATTTGGCAAATATAGCCATTCAAACCCCATGATTTATTAACGTCTACTTATTTAAATATTAATTTACCAAGCTCATTGTAAATGTATCACCCTCTTATAAATATAACCAGTTTTACCTTTCACAATAACAGCGTTAAATATTTTAAAAGTTTGAATCATAAATGAATTTTATAGGGGCGCCCGCTAAGAATTGTTTATTTTACCAAACAATCAATGTTTATGTTCTTAAACATAAACGTTTACGAGTACAGTACAAGACGTTGTAAAAGGACAAAATCCTACACTTTTATTTCAACAACTTTCAAGCAAACGTATCTCAAAGTCTAATTTCCAAGTGAGACCTGAAACGTCTTTATAGCGAGACGGGTCGTGTGGAGCCCAATACAAAGTTAGCCTTACAAAGGGGCCGCGTTATCCCATTCGCGACAGAAAGGGCCCCACTAGCACTCAGGGCGCGGGGCCCGGGCCCCAGTGAATGCAGCGCTCTTTGTATCGCCGCGGAACGAAGTTAAGCTGAAGACGTTAGAGGCGATGGAACATGCTGTATGAAGCCATTATGCTAAACGTGTTTGTAATGCTTGTCCGCACTCACCAATAGTTCAGACGTAGCTCTGGACTCGCTGCGTGAACATGACTCGACAAAGCTAATTTGTTGTAGTGTAATATGAGTGTAATCCAACAGTTTGTTGGTTTTGAAGTAAAATTATTAAAATAAAATCTGTAAAGAACTAAGGAATAGAAAGTAAAGTTCTCCAATCGAAAGTAGTATAAAAGCACAACCTTCATGGAAAACATCGCCAACATAACAATATTCATTGAAACGAATTGTTAGAGATTCATCTCAACAATACTAAAATTCCCATCAAAATCTCGGTTTCGCACATTTGATTCAAATGACTGTAAGATATCTCATTTCCATGGAAGGCAGCGCTGATTGATGGCCGGAGGAGCTCCTCAGCGCTCACGACCGGGTCATAAATTAAGTGCACTCTCATTTGGCGTACAATAAACGGTCGGGAGTTCAATAGCAATTGTTCTACGGAGGCCGGCGAGGCCTCCCCCTCTTTTTGTGCGCGAATTTAATAAACCTGGCCATTTGTTCGGTTTGTATGATCGCCAGTAATCAAAGTTTTAACGGTATTTTTTGTTCGTGTTTTTTGCTTTGTTTCAGGTGAGTTTTATTACGGTTTTTATTTAGGAATTGGTGAATTGCTAAATGTTTGTTCTTTGCATAGTGTGTTTACTGTAGTATTGGCTAAAGGCTCTCTTTTGAACTCATCGTTATTTTTATGATTATTCTATCGTACATTCGTCTCGCTTGTTCCATTACCGAGAAGTCTCATCAGCTTAATAACAAAACAACAAAGCTGCAGGGATTCTTTAAAAAATCATTTACCCTAAACATAAATAGAAAATAAATAAGGTAAGATCAAAATAAGACCCCGAAGAAATCGTGTTCGGGAAAATTATTCAAAAGGTTCGAGGCTCTATAGATTAGGTACTCTTTTAAAAAGAGAAACTCTCAAAGTTTATCTCTGGCGGAGATTCATATCTTTATCCAGACTCCGAACTGTTCTAGGTCGTTGAATCACTAACTCGGGGACGGAACTTCCATATTTTTCGCTGCCCGCGACAATCATAACTTCTCGAGTGAGCGTAAAAGTATTTTCTTACAGTTTTCGTCAAAATTTAAAACACAGATTTTGCCATTTATATGCTGAATCAAATGTTTCATTTGCAATGTTCATGGCACATTTTTTCAGAGATTTTTCCTTGTTTTTTTCTCTCGCTATAATTTGAAGAGATCTTACGTCAAGATGCAAACTTTTGTAACATGGCCCCGCAATTTTTAACCCAATTTTATCGCGACCTTTTAGATGATTTATCAAAATCTAAAGGATGTTTTATCCTTACAAAATGTTGGCCCCTGGTAATAAAGGCTGCAAAAAGGTGCGCGTTCCGAAAATACTTTACAATAAAGATCAACATAATTTTGTTGATGGTGGGAGTTCTTGATTTTTTGAAGAGTTGGCAAGACATTAAAACTTCAGTTCGGCGCCCACGGTTAGTGCGCAGTCACCGCGGGCCGCCAGCGCGCGATAACGGCCCGTGCTCAAATTAATTAACTTCTTAATTATCGCGCCATCTACCGTGGGTACAAGGAAATTATTATTTTAAAATGCTTTTCTTTATGTTTAGGTAAATGATTTTTTATCTGCAATTAAATCAATTAAAAACTGGAGATGTCCCCCGCGCTCTCAAGTTAGGTGTTATTATGTTATGTATATTTTATATAGAATCATATTTTATACACCCTAATATTATACAGGGTGGAATTTTGTAACGCCACCTGAAGGGGAAGTACTCTTAATACTTTAGATAGAAAACTTTACTCAAAGGAAACTTTCCTTTATTTTTTAAAAGAAACAAAACTGCATTCAAATATTTTTGATAATTTGCTTACCACTTCCGGGAATCGAACCGACTAAAATCCAAAAAGTAACACTTTCTACTTTTATGGTGTCAAACGTTAGGGCCATTCATAAGGACAAAATCTCTCTAACATACATGGTTAATTAAACCAAAGAAAAACCATAAATCTTAAGAATTTTATATTAATTGAACGAAAATTTCTACAGTTGAAGCCGTCCTTTGATTTAAAAACTTAAAATTTCATGGCCTTCCTCTAATTTAAATAATCATATTTGTTTAATGCATTTTATCCTTTTGAATGATCCTTTTAATTAGCTTCATTAAAGTACAGTTTGTGGTTTTTTTCGTTTCAGCCCGTTCGATTCCCGGGAGTGGCACATTTTGGAAGTGACAGGTTTATATGGACCCTAGATGAAAACTACTTTAAATCGTTACGTTAGATTATTTTACTCAAAGGAAACATTCCTTTATTTTTTAAAGGAAATAAAACTGCGTTCAAAGATTTTCGAAATTCGCTTTTTACACTCGGGAATCGAACTGATTTAAAATGGAAAAAACAACATTCTGTACTTTTATGACGTTAATCGATCAGGTCATTTATAAGGACCAAATCTTTATAACAAACATGGTTAATTAAATTAGAGGAAGGACATGAAATTTTAAGTTTACAAATCAAGGGTTGGCTTTAACTGTCGAAATTTTCGTTCAATTAATATAAAATTCTTAAGATTTATGGTTTTCCTTTAATTTAATTAACCATGTATGTTAGAGAGATTTTGCCCTTATGAATGGCCCTAACGTTTGACACCATAAAAGTAGGAAGTGTTACTTTATGGATTTTAGTCGGTTCGATTCCCGGAAGTGGTAAGCGAATTATCAAAAATGTTTGAATGCAGTTTTGTTTCTTTTAAAAAATAAAGGAATGTTTCCTTTGAGTAAAATTTCCCATCTAAAGTATTAAGAGTACTTCCCCTTCAGGTGGCATTACAAAATTCCACCCTGTTTATAGCCTACTCCTTTTAAATCTAGTTAATATACTGCAGTGGCTGGCAAAATATGCATTTATGATAATTGTGAAATGTAGGCGTTCATAAGTACCCCGTTGTGGCCAAGGCTTTTAAAGTACTTTTTTCCACTGACACGAGTCAATTCAAACAAAAGGGGATATTTACATAATTAGAATATTTAATAAGACATGCTGATTTCACGTTCATTTATGCTTTTATATTTCTTTTTCTTTTATCTTGGCCATCGTTTTTAGTCAATTTTCAGTAATTGTTACAGATCTCAAATTAGATATTTTTATAAAATAATTTTTTTTCCTCAATTGCGTTAATCAAAGTAAAAATCTTTTAAATTTTGAAGTGAAAACTTCTTTAGCAGCGTTGAGCACTTTTTCTGTAATGGGTATAAAATCTTAAACTCGCGTCAGGACACGTGACCCTGATCGAAAAAGCGTAGGACGGATAACAATTGAACGCGCGATAAAAATCTCACACACACTGATACAAGGTACAATTTTCGGGAAAATTGTACCTTGTATCAGTGTGTGTGAGATTTTTATCGTGTCTACGTAGTCGTAGTCGTAGTCGTAGTCGTAGTCGTAGTCGTAGTCGTAGTCGTAGTCATAGTCATAGTCATAGTCATAGTAGTTTTTTTTTTTTTATAAAGTACTTTACGACTATTACAATACAATGGACAGGTGTTAATTTCAGAAACATTATAAAAAGTAACTCAATTTCGTTTCAATCTCCGGTGTCAGATATTTTGATTTAATTTGAAGTTAGTAGTAGACTAAGGCCCGTATTAATAGACGTCACTCAACTCCGAGACGCTCTCAAGTCTCTTGCTGTCCTTGTCATTCTAAAGAGAAAAAATAAGGACAGCAATAAACTTGAGAGCGTCTCAGAATTGAGTGACGTCTATTAATACGGGCCTAAGGTATCGTAGCTCATGCAGCCAAGTATTAAAATAAGTATGTATACCGAAA
The DNA here is from genome assembly GCA_033675125.1 of Athetis lepigone. Lineage (NCBI taxonomy): Eukaryota > Metazoa > Arthropoda > Insecta > Lepidoptera > Noctuidae > Athetis > Athetis lepigone. The sequence goes on along the minus strand of CM066233.1, from coordinate 20,640,347 downwards.
TTGAAAAACTCAATATTCTCAGCGCTTGATCTATGAATAAGGTTTTAATACGAATATATAATGCCCATTTCACACGAGGGCAGAACAGTGAGGCAGAACAGTTATAATAATAATAAGTATTTATTTCATAAAAACATGGAACAGTGCACCTATACATAAAGGCTTACACTAAACAGTTTAGAATTATATTGTATAAATATGTAGAACTACATTATTGGACTCTATCCTTAAACTAGGTCTAGCCTGTATCTTAAGAGACAGGGTTCAGCCATTGGTTTAAACTAAATTGATTATATAATAAGATTTAACAAGTGAGAACAGTGTCGATTTGAATTATTATATTCATATAAACTCTCGAGTCATGAGTGCGTGCATGTGTGTGTATGTGTGTTGTGTGCATGTTTGTGATTGTCAGTGTGTGTATATTAGGTGTTATATATGTAAAAATTGGTAAGTAACAGTAATCCATTGCATGTGTACAGCTTAATAGCCATATATGAGAAGGTTTTCTGTAGAAAGGTAGGAGGATAAAGAGTTGCCTCACGGTTAAAACTTTACATTCGTCATATAGTTTGGTTGTGGGAAACATATAATAATTACGAGTCATCGTTTTAAGAAGCTGGCACAGAACAGTACTGTTTTGTGCGTTCACACAGTAGCAGTACTGTTCTGCCCACTGTTCTGCCCTCGTGTGAAATGGGCATTAAAGCGATTGAAAGCGCTGTGTCAAATGAAAAAGCCATTTGTTTAGAAAAAAAGATCAACATATTAGTCTATTGTTTTTCGTCAATTGAATTGAGGTACTCACTGTCAGAGAAAAAAGGCGGGAAATCGTTTGCATATCAAGGCGCGCTTTTCGATTTTAAAAATATTTATTTGTTAATTTTGTACAATTTCTTTGTAAAATCTTATTTCTATAGTTAGTTTTAAGTGTAAATATATATTAAATAGTCAAAAATGGTGAAAAAAAGAAAGAGGAAGGAGGATGAGTCGCCACCGGATCTTCAGCAAGCATCAACCGATTCCGACTCAGCGGAATCGGCGGTAACATGTTCCTCTTACAGGGACGTAAATAAGAACAAGGACCCGAAGGATAAATACGCGGTCTATAAGGTAAAGGGTTACAGCCGTAAGTATCCGGAGGACACAACGAAAAAAGAGCTGGTTGTTTTCTTGAACCATGTTGAAGAAAATCGTTTTTTCACCGACAGAGATCGCATGGCGTTGTCGAAAGGCATACGCGAACACGGCGTTTCAGGCGTCTTGCACATGCGTTCAATAAATAAATATAAGGTTGGCATCACATTTGATCTTCCAAACAACGCCAATATGTTCCTCAAAAACAAAAAAATATTAGATCAGTTGGGTCTTAAAGCATCCATCCCTGCTGTTGATACAGAGGTTACTGGAGTTCTCACTTCAGTTCCTGTAGATATGTCGAATGCAGATATATTTTCACTGATAGGAAGCTCGAAAAATGTTGTACAGGTCAGGCGCTTTATGCGCAGGGTAAAGAGCTTCGGCAGTGTAGAATTCACACCTACACAAGCGGTCGCTGTTACCTTTGCGTCCACTATTCTTCCAGCTTATATATACTTGGACTCATGGCGTCACGAGGTGAAAACTTATATTCCACCTGTTAAGCAATGTCTGAAGTGCCTACGGTATGGTCATATTGCAAAATTTTGTCGCAATACGGAGGTATGTTCGATCTGCACATTAAATCATAATTTTAAGAATTGTCAAGTTGACCCTAAGGACGCTAAGTGTGCGAACTGCAAGGGTGATCACATAGCTATTTCCTCAGTTTGTCCATTAAAAAAACAAAAAATCGAAGAAAATAAAATAAAGTCAAGAAACGCCACATATTCTGATCTTTTTAATGTAAATGCTTTTCCAGCTCTAACTGCAAAAAATTTAGATGTACAAATTAATAATTTAATGAAATCTGATAAATTTATAAATATCTTAGTAGAAACAATTACCAAAATAGTTAGTAATAAAGATGTCCCTATAAACTCATCTTCAATTAAAGAGGTTTTAAAAACAACTCTTAGTAACAAAATTCCCTCACCTACATAATGGATTTATCAAATTTAAACATAATGCAATGGAATGCACAAAGCCTCAATAGCAACAAACATATATTTATAAATTTCCTCTATACGTACAATATTCACATTGCAATAATTAGTGAAACATGGCTCAAACCAGAACAAAACTTTAAAATTAAAAACTATAATATTGAAAGAAATGACTGTGGCAACAAACACAATGGAGTTGCCATTATTATTCATAAAAGTATTAATTACACTAAAATTAACACTTATTTTGACAATTCTTTACAAAATATCTGTGTAAAAGTTCTAATTAATAATAAGGAAATAAGTATAGTCAGTTTTTACAGTCCTTCGATTTCTAATCCAGCTTTCAATAAAGATAATTTTGATTCATTGGTCAAGTCTATTCCTGGTCCTTTTATATTTGCTGGGGACTTTAATGCTCATCACACATCTTGGGGTTGTGGTTCTGATTCTCCACGCGGTCGAAATATTTTAGAGGTCATTGACGAAAATAATTTAATTCTTCTTAACACATTGAACGCCGTGGTGGTCACCGGTGACCACCTCTATACTTTTCCTATGGGCTGACGCCAATTTACGATTTCAACAAATTTTACACATTATATTTAATTGGCCCATATGGTTCAAAATAGCCAAAAACCTCAATCTAAATAATTATTTTTTATTACTATCCAAAGAATTAACAAAATAATTGCTGACGTCCACCGGTGACCACCACGGCGCACGCCGTTGGAAATCTGCATTTCGTTCGCGCGGGGCCGCGGGGGTCGCGGCGCCGGTCACACCCCGCGCCCTTCCCCGGAAGGGCTGCGCGTAAAAATAAGTGCTTGCCTAACGTATAATAAAACGGTTTTTAAATATTTTCTAATAAACCATATATTTTGTAAACCTTCTTTTATTTTAAAACCACATCTTGTATACTTAGCCAAAAAATCAACATAGTCTTTTTTATACTTAGTGTCGAAACGAGCTAGTATGCGTAAACTGTTCTCCAGGGCCGCGCCGGGCACGCTCAATTTAGTTTTGTACCGGCACTGTGTCCTCCAGCGAGAAAATTGAGTTCAAACACGAGTCCGTCGCGCGGTCACCGGTGAGCCCCACGGCCTGAACGGGTAGTATTGCTGTCGGTCACCGGTGAGCTCCACGGCCCAAACGGAACCACTACTAAAGTTGAGTCGGCGTTCAATGTGTTAACAATGGTCAGGCAACAACAGTGGGCTCTTTAACTTGGCGTGCGAATGCATTGGACTTGTCTTTAGTCTCTCCATCATTGGCACTTAATTGTGAATGGCACATGCATGATAGTCCTCTTGGTAGTAGTTACCACATTCCTGCAATTATAAAAGTTACAATGAACAATAGTCAAAATGATTCCTATAGAGATTGTTCTAATGCTGAACATTTGCCTGTCTATCCAAATTACAAAATGGTGGACTGGCAAATGTTTAGTAATAAGGTGGATGAAATTTTAGTTGATTTCAAAACAGATAACACAAGTCCTCTTGATTTATATTATCATTTTTGTACAGTTTTACGCACAGCCGCTGCTAATTCCATCCAAAATTCGAATGGCAATTTGAATGCCAGCAATCGCTCATGTCCCACAAATAGGAATAAAAGACCTTCCCTTCCTTGGTGGAATCAAAAATGTACAGAGGCTGTATCAAATTTCAAAACAGCTTACATTAATTTTAAAAATAACCCATCTGAAGAAACATATATACAGTTTAAAAGACTTCGTGCACTTAAAAAATTAATTATAAAAACTGAACGACAAAAAAGCTGGTTGACTTTATGTGAAACTTTCAATAGATGCACACCAATATCTATTATATGGAACTTCATGCGCAAATATAATAAAACATTTAATTCTAATAATCATGAAAATGACGCCTGGATTTTAGATTTTTTGAAGAAATACTCACCAGATTTTGTGTCTAATGCTCCAAGATCCTTATTTAATAATACAATCAAGTCCAACTCGTCCAATCATAGTTTTCTGCTAGATCCTTTTACAATCAGTGAATTAATATCTGCTATTTCATCTCGAAGAGACACTACTCATGGTCTAGATGGCATGCCATACATTTTATTTAAAAAACTTAGCATTACTGGTCTAAAAATATTCATGAAAGTCCTGAATTTGCTATGGGAAAACAATATTATACCCGAAGACTGGAAAGTAGATTGTCTTGTACCAATTTTAAAACCAGACAAACCCAAATCTTGTCCTGATTCTTATCGTCCCATAGCACTTACTTCTTGTGTTGGTAAACTATTTGAGCAATTGTTGAAGCAGCGTTTAGAGTTTTATGTTGAAAAAAATCATATTCTACCTTCTAATCAATTTGGATTTCGTAGAAATCGGTCGGCTAGAGAAAGTGTCTGTCAGTTGCAGCTTGATATACATTATGCTTTATTGGCCAATGAGAATTTGGTTGGAGTTTTCTTTGATGTCGCTGGGGCTTTTAATAGCGTAAATATAGATATTTTATGTCATGAACTATTACAAATAGGGATCAGTGAAAAATTCATAATTTGGGTCAGAAACTTTCTGTGCAATAGAGAAGTATTTGTTAAATTTAATAGACATCTTTACGGTCCTAGAGTTGCATCTAAAGGAGTTTGTCAAGGAGGTATATTATCACCATTATTATTTATATTGTATATACGTAGATTAAATTTAATTTTAGGATCTCAGGTCAAAAATTTACAATTTGCAGACGATTTAGTAGTTTATGCTTCTGGAACCAATTTAACGCAGGTTGTTCAAAAAGTCAATGATGCCCTGACAAATCTGTACAAGTTTTTCTCATATCTTGACCTTAATGTCAATCCATCTAAATCTAAAGTGGTAGTATTTGGTAAACAGTGTCATCAAATGCCCCTCGTACAATATAACAATTGTGCATTGTCTATTACACAAGAAGTTAAGTTTTTAGGGATTCTATTTACACATAATTTAACATGGAACAATTATATTAAACATATTATTAGTAAAGCAAATAAAGCTTACAATATATTGAAATCTTTAGCTGGTTCATACTGGGGCGCAGACCCAAAAATTTTGCTACTGCTGTACAAATCTTTAGTTCGTAGTCATTTTGAATATGGTTTTTATTGTTTCGCTGCAGATACTAAATTTGTAAATAGTCTAGATGTTCTACAAAATAAATGTTTGCGTGTTATCACTGGGGCATTCAGAAGTACTCCTATAAATGCAATGCAGATTGAATGTAATGTCCCACCATTAAAAATTCGATTTCATTACCTGAAAGAAAGATTCATATTAAAACTGTATAGCACATCCAATAATAGTCTTTTAGTCAATCTGTTGCAGTCCAATCCCAGTTTGGGTATAAAACCATTTTATTTGTTAGAGGACCTTCATAATTTCATAAACTTTATTAAAAATACAAATATATATCAATCACAACACATTCTGCCATGTTATCAAGGAACATTTGCTGCTAAATTTCCAGAAATAAATATAATTATAAAAAACAAAAAGGATCTTTCTTCAAAGGAGGAAGTTAGTGCAGTATTGTCAAAGTGGCCAGATCATAAATTTGTGTACAGTGACGGCTCGAAAAATGATAGAGCAGTGTCTTTTGCTATTTATGAGCCAATCTCAAACATCGGTATAGGTCGAAAAATTGACAAAAATGCTAGTATTTTTACAGCTGAAGCTGTTGCTATTTTGGGTGCTTTAAAACATATAAAAAATTGCAATTTAGGCCACAACAGGTGGTTTGTAGTAAGTGACAGCATGAGTGTACTTAAAAATCTGGCAAACAACAAACTACATGCTAACACTAATTACATTATCTACTTGATAAAAGAGTTATGGATAGAACTGTCTTATTCTAATATTGAAGTTGGTTTTGTTTGGGTACCTTCACACATTGGCGTTACAGGAAATGAAAAGGCAGATTATCTGGCCAAAAAAATCGTTGATCTAGATGAATTGATTCCAAATACTGATATGAGTATTTCCATACCACATACAGACGCAGTTAGTCTTTTAAAACAGCGTATGTATCAGGCGTGGGGAAGACATTCCTACCAGTCCACACATGTAGAAAATAAAGGCACTTGGTTTGCTACTTTGGATGTACAAATTAACTCTATACCTTGGTTTTGTAAGAATAGCAAGTTTATAAATAGAAAATTTTATTCATTTATTTGTCGTATGCGTTTCGGTCACTGTCGTTTAAATTATCATCTTCATCGTCTTAAAATGGTTAACTCGCCTTATTGTGAATACTGTCAATTGGAAAAAGTGCAATCTTTACATCACATCTTCTTTGAGTGTTCGTCTTTCAACATTCAGCGCCTTGTGTTGTCGGATGAACTTTTGAAAATTTATAAAAAACCTGATATGGTCCCGCAATGCATTCAGGAGCTACTTATGAATGCCTCAACTTATATATATTTGTACAAATTTATATTAGAAACTGTAAATGAGATTTAGGTTATGCTTTTACATATTTTATGCATTTATAATATACTTTATTTAAACCTAAATAAATTGTGTACATAGTTTTGTAGGTTATATTTTGTGCTAGAGGAAACTAGGAAATAAGCTACGGCTACAAATAAATTTGACATGTTTGTTCAAGTCATGTTTGACTTGACATTGACAATGACGCTCACGGATTTGACAAAAACTAATGATATACCTACCGGACATGAATAATTACATTGAATGGACTTATAACGAAAGACGATAAAATAATAAAATTAAAATACTAAAAAAGGAAAAAATATATGAGAAATAAAAACGAAAGACAATATTACACAAATATATCACGGAAGAAAATATCAAGACGAAAGACTAGGCAATATGGTTGAAAGACTATAGCCTTCCCATTAGGGTAAAAAAAAAAAAAAAAAAAAAAACAATTGAATTGACAGATGCCAACATTTGACCAGGTTCTGTGTAATCTGGTTGTTTGCATTTTATTATTATTCCTTTCCGATTTTATCTACCCACTTCGCTTAAACTACGGACTGTGATTTCCTCTTGAAATAGCGACCTCCGGCTGTGATTGACTGATGTACGGACCTACTAAGAACGACGACCTGGCATGGCGGTGGGTGTCAAGAGATTAAACGGACATTGCAGATTTAACATGGATTCCCAAAATTATCCTATATTTTGTGTAAATTGCGGATCAGCTTCTGGCTCCATGTAAAAGAGAAAGGGAACATCAATAAGTGTCTTGGAAAGACTTCTGCCGTTGCAAATATATTGGTCGAAAATATAGATGATACTTTTGATGTGACATGATGTTGTTATTTAAGTATTTTGATGGCTTTTAGAAGTCTCAAGTGTCCGTAGTTTTAATTTAGTTTCAATCGAAAACATATATTATTTAGAACCAAAAATGAAAAAACACATCCCTATCGGTTCTTAGGCAAACAATGTATGGACGCATGGCAATGTCCTTTGTTTATATTTTAACCCGTGGAGTAATAGTGTTGGAAAATCTTGGCGAAACAGCTTAATATAAGCTTGCTGTAGATAGAGAGAGAGAGATATAGTGGTCCTGCTAATGGCTTGGGGCAGGCGAGCCAAAGGCACACTCGTAAATAAATGAGCGAATGTGTTTTTAAAGTGAAAACTTCTTTAGCGGCGTTAAGCACTTTTTCTGTAATGGGTATAAAATCTTAAACTCGCGTCAGGAGTCAGGACACGTGACCTGATAGAAAAAGCGTAGGACGGATGGATAGTAGACAGCTATAATCAAGTTTTCACTTCTGCCGGCACTCCCGGAGTGCAACCCGTCTTTTTTTAACAATATGACAATAATGAGTTCTGTATGGTAATTATATGGGGTAGCTTTGCTTTCTATAATAAATATACATTATATACTTTGCCGGCCTGCCTATTCGTTGTATATACCTATTTTGTTGTTAGTGCGGTAACTTCGACTTATCCCACAGAACGATATTAAAGCGAAGTTCTCTTTCCTTTCTTTTTTGTTTGAGAATATATTTTTCCATATGCAGCTGGTTATTTCAGACGAATTTCGTATTATAGATAAATAAATAAATATCTTGGGACAACTCACACACGGCCATCTGATCCCAAGCTAAGCAGAGCTTGTATTGAGATAAAATTATATTCAGACCCAGAACAAACAATCTAGTTGAGACCTGGGAGGGAATCGAACCCACGACCTCCTGCTTAGCAGTCAGGATCACTACCCACTAGAACAACAGGCCGGGTATATTTATATAGATGAGTTGATGGGTTTTCAGTGATTTGGCTATAAATACATATTTTATCTCTTTGTACTGAATTGAAGTATCATGACTTAACGTATGTAGAGTGAAAGGTTCAAAAGTACTAATAAATAAGACACAAGTTCAGGAAAAATGGTCTTTATTAAAACCTCTTTTCATAGATGACAAAATCATCAGAGTTCACAGATATTCACGACAATCTAATATGTACAATGTTATTTTATAGAAACTAATAGTAGTTATATACAGAGTTAATCATACGGCATCGCTTCCACAAATTGATTCGAGATATCTATATAATATCGGTCTATAATATATTAATGTCATTATACAGAATAGTATAACAAGTCTTTACAAAAAAATCTAAACGTACCAGAGTTCACAACTCAATATTGATTCCTTTAAATATTCAACTATCACAATAATATAGAAACAGTCCGTTAACAGAGGTGTCTAAACAC